>OY997274.1:651290299-653690299 GCA_963921465.1 Triticum timopheevii | reverse complement strand
GCTGAGATAATTAATTTTTTTTGTCAAATGTGCTATCAATGAGCGTAAAATTGTGAACAACCTGTGTACTATTTGTTCCGCCCGTTGGGTACCCAATGGGTACGGGTACCCGTCGGGTATGGGTATGGGTACAGTTTCATACCCATGGGTATGGGTATGGGTAGAATTTTGTACCCACTGACTATACGGGTATGGGTATGATATTTCACTACCCTGCCCATACCCTACCCATTGCCATCCTTATGAGTGAACCAAAGGCTCTTACTGAGGCTTTCGAGAAGCTCGCTAAGATCCTCACAGAATCCAATTATGGGGCCATTGTTCCTCGGCAGGGAAGTGGCTCAGAAGATCGAAATGTCACCCCTCTCAACATGAAGCTAGAGGGTGCCACAAATCATTTGAGCTGGTCCAGGAGAGCTTTGTGGGCTGTGGAGCAGAAAGAGCTTGATGTACATTTGTTGGGCACTGTTGCAGAACCAAGAGACAAGAGTAGTACAGAGGGAAAGAGGTGGAAGGTCATCAACTCTGTACTTATGGTGTGGTTGTTGAACTCCGTGGTGCCCTTCATTGGACGCTCTGTGGAGGGGCTATCCACACCTACTAAGATATGGAAGATTCTCTCCACCCAGTACTCTGGCAAGGGCAATGCCATACTCATTGCTCAGATTGAGGACAAGATTAGGTTGTTGCGCCAAGATGATGACATATCGGTGATGGCATACATGGCAAAACTGCAGGCTCTGTGGGCAGATCAGGATAACTGTGATCCTCTGGAACTCTATGATGCGGCTTCAATCGATTCAGGGCACATGGCACGCAGCCGTGTGCTGAACCTTTTGGCTAGCCTCAAAGGTTGCTTTGCTGGCAAGAAGGCTTCCTTGCTGCACCAACCTAGTCTGCCTACCATTGCCGAGGCTATTGCAGCGATGACTCAAGAGGAGGTGCGCCTATCTCTTGAGCATGCAGATATCATGGTTGTGCAAGCTTCGACATTTGCAGTCACTGAGCGCATGGAGTGGGGAGATCGCAACAAATGTCATATCTGTGGGGAGATAGGTCACTGGAAGAGGGAATGTCCAACTCGTGGCAGAGGTAGAGGATACAACATATTGGGGACTGGCAAAAGTATGCACGCTAGAGGCAGAGGTGGATACCCTGGGAACTCGGTGGGTCAACTCCTTTAGGGGCAGAGGTGGGTACTAAGGAAACTCAAGGGGTCAGAGGGCACATATGGTAGTTGAAGGGGATACTGAGACGTCAAATGGCAAGGAAGTTGATGAGGCTTCCTATGGAGACTTTGCTCATTGGGCCTCCACTAATGAAGGTAATCCAAAAAAGGCATCTCTTACTCATAATGAGAATTTTCAGATTGGGTTCTAAACTCTGGAGCATCTAAGCATGTTGCGGGTAATTTCTGTGTGTTTGAGTCTTACAATAAGCATCCTCCTATTGACAAGTGCACTATACAAATTGTCGATTATACAAATCAACCTGTCGTAGGGGCTGAAAAAGTTAAGTGCATTTCAAACATCTCCCTAATAAGATCCCATTCATCATTTTCAAGAAAAATGAATATGTTGGCCCATACTTTAACCTCGTTAATGCCATGTGCACCAACATTAAACAGATAAACATCCTATAAAAAGGCGCATTGATGATTATTAGATTTGAGAGGAACCAAATAATTTTTTGGACCCAAGGCAAACTTTATATATTTATATTAAACTTTTATACTTATTTAAAATAATTGTACCATAATATAGTTTTAACACCTATACTTATTTATTACTTGGCTATCATTGCTAACCACATAAAAATGTTCCTAAATAATATTTGTAATGTATTTTTATCTTTAAATTTTTGCTCATGCTAAATTTAAATTAAATAATGTAACAAAAAATAAAAATTATTTTCAAAAATTGCCTTAGCTATATAGTGTATACACATCTATGTGTGTTTGTTCATATACATTTTATTATCGTTAAATATCATGACAGAGATTTGTAAATCATACACTATAACAAATAACTTAATAGGGGTTTCTGGTGTATTATTATATAAGTATATTTACAGAAATTTCTAGTGTATGGAAAAGGTGACTTGCAAATTGGTTCACTAATAAGTTGCCAACTTAAGCATGTATTTCTCTTGTATATCATCATTGTTGTAATCATCGTAGAACATACAAAATGTTGTAATCATCGATTTGATTATTTCATATGCTCGTCTATAATGTCTTTAATTTAAATTTTATGAATATCAGATCTTGTGCCAATTTCCCACACGAAAAGGTGTGAACTAATTTAAACATAGATATCCAGTTCACAGATTTCAGTATGACATGCATGCACGACTGCCGTCAAAAAGACTAGCAACTAACTAAATTCGACTTTGCTGACCAGATTGGTTTGTTACCACGTGTACAAACTATTATTGTGTGGTGTGAACTTCACTTCTATGTGTTGAGGCTTTTTGTTTACGTATTCAATAACTTTTTGAACGCAATATAATAGTATAGCAATTACTAGTACAGTTTAGTATTTGGGGGCCCTTCTCTTGTCAAGGACGGGGTGATTTCCCTTTTTTTCCCAACCTATGGGCCAGCCCTGTATCTGTCGTATGACTCATTTTTGACCCCGAGCAAAGAAACTCTATGTCCGGCGGAGCAGCATGGACAAAATAACAGTAGTTCATTGACCATTGAGCATCTCCCAAGGCCAAGCTGGTCTATTCTGCAGATAAAGGAGTAAAACCAAGAGGTGTTGACACTGCAGGCAAAGCTTCTAGAACGTGTAGCAAGTGAAGTGTACAAGTCATAACAGGGCTGGAGTCAATTAGCTAGCATTTGCTTCCATCTTCCTCGCAAGCAAGCAAACTTCTTCTCCACCCTGCACTATATTGGTGCTTCTTGTTGCGAGTCCTTGGTGTTCCAATGGCAGCGGTGGTGGCCACCATGGTGGTCGGACCACTGGTCAAAATCGTGATGAAGAAGGCATCCGGCAGCTCCTCGACCAGTACAAGGTGATGGAGGGCATGAAAGAACAAGATGAGATTTTGGAGCGCAAGCTGTTAGCCAACTTGGACGTCATCACTGACAGTGAGGAGGTGGCATCTCACAGAGCAGGGGCCAAGGCTTGGCTTGAGAAGGTCAAGAATGAGCAGGGACGGAGACATGATTCCAACATAGGAGGGGCGAGATTTTGCCTAGTGTGGAGACTGGTAAAAAAACCATGCAGCGACAGTAGTCTCGGTTGATGAACTAAATCTTAATGAACCAAAGAAAATTGGTGTTACCTATGAACAATTTTAAAAGTTGCAATAAATCAAATGCGAAAGCAATTCACATGTGTGAACTAAATATTTATGCTGTAGAAGGGATAAACTATGTAAAAACTGCTCCTAACGAATACACACAAATTAGTCTAATTCTGAAACTAAGTCATGGATAGATGGACTATAAGTAAGATAATGACAGAAGAGAGACGGCTAAAAAGACGACGGAAGAGAGTAATCTAAAGATTTTTCTTGCCTCTTTCACACTGATGCTAGCTATGTGGCCTCCCTCACTGCCTTGTGCAATTCTGGAGTTAGATTGGATCAGGTCATTCTGACTTGAGCAGTTCTGGGGTTAGATTGGAGGCGTCGATCGGTACGTAGCGGCCGCGTAACGTCCTGACATATGCATGCGTGCGTGCGTCCCTGACGTAGGGCCAGTTCTTTTCGCCTCATAATTCTCCAGAATATGGTCATGGGAAACTGCCAACAGAATCATATGTCCAGTTCTTTTCTGTAATTCTAGCCTGTGATTGTTGTATAAGTTGTAGGCTGAAACCTCTGTAATGTCCTTGAAGTGAAATCGTGTGCTGAATTGCATACATCCATCCATCTATCCAACATCACCAATCATTATTGACAGTAATATGTTCATCTAGCAAAATCATCAATCCATCCATCCATCTAGCAAAATCATCAATCAATTCATCCATTCATCTATCAAACATAAATCCATGCATCTATCCAACACAAATCCATCCATCTATCCAACATCAGCATACTCAAAGGTCAGACTGGGCCGGCGGCGGCGCGGAGGCAGAGGAGGGCCAGAGAGGGACGGGCGGCGGGCCGCGGCAGGAAGGGCTGAGGAAGACGACGGGAGGCGTCGGCGTCCGGGGGTGGGGGCGGGGGGGGGGGGTATCGAGCGAGGACTTGTGGAGTATGGCAAGTGGCATTTTGGCTGTAAAATGCCGCTCAAACAAGGGTAGCCTGATAAGTCCAAACTTTTCGTTTGGTGAGATGTCATAGAATTGCCAGAATCATGGTGGGAGGGTGCATAGATCTTTAAAATTAGATCTCATGTTGATATGTTTTGACAAACTTTTTTCCAGAAAAAAACCTGATCAAACAAAAAAACGAACCAGGAGCACGTTTTTTCCTCTTTCCAGAAGCCAGTTCCGGTAGGCACGGCCATGCTTCTCACGGAAGAAAATTCGTGCCCCCCGCGGAAGCAAAACGGTGCCTCCCACAAAAAAAATGAGAAAACGTGTCTTTTTCGTTTCCGAGAGGCACAACCATGCCTCTTGCGAAAGTAAAACCGTGCGGCATGGCCTCGCCTCTCGCGGAAGCAAAATCATGCCTCTCACGAAAGAAAAAAGAAGAGAAAATGTGTTTATCTTTCGTTTCTGGGAGTCACGACCGTGCCTCTAGCGGAAGCAAATCCGTTCCTCTCACGGAAGCAAGACCATTCCTCTCACGAAAGAAAAAAAAAGAGAAAACTCGTTTCTTCGTGCAAAAGAAAAAAAGACATTTTTTGTCGAAAAGCTTAGAAATAACGGTAGAAAAACAAAAAGTCAAAAAAGGAAAAACCATCTAAAAAGCCAAAAATGCGTGCGGAAAAATAAAAAAAATATGAAGGGAGCGCTCAGAACATGACACATGGTGGCGGCTGAGAACATGCCAAGTGGCACCCTCTCAGCCCACTCCATGTGATCGTTGGGAGGCTTGATGTTTACTACGCAACCTTCTTCTTGTAGACTTGTGTTGGGCCTCCAGGCGCATAGTTTTGTAGGACAGTAGCAAATTTCTCTCAAGTGGATGACCTAAGCTTTATCAATCTGTGGGAGGCATAGGATGAAGATGGTCTCTCTCAAACAACCCTGCAACCAAATAACAAAGAGTCTCTAGTGTCCCCAACACACCCAATACAATGGTAAATTATATAGGTGCACTAGTTCGGCGAAGAGATGGTGATACAATTGTAATATGGATGGTAGATATAGGTTTTATAATCTGAAAATATAAAAACAGCAAGGTAGCAAGTAACAAAAGTGAGCAAAAGCAGTCTTGTAATGCTTCAAAACAAGGCCTAGGGTTCATACTTTCACCTGTACAAGTTCTCTCAATAATGATAACATAATTGGATCATATAACAATCCCTCAACGTGCAACAAAGAGTCACTCCAAAGTCACTAATAGCGGAGAACAAACGAAAAGATTATTGTAGGGTACGAAACCACCTCAAAGTTATTCTTTCTGATCGATCTATTGGGCTATTCCTATAAGTGTCACAGATAGCCCTAGAGTTCGTAGTAAAATAACACCATATGACATACATCAATCAACCCTAATGTCACCTGGATACTCCAATGTCGCCGCAAGTATCCGTGGGTCAATTATAAGATTTGCATCAAACAACTTCAGATTCATAATATGTTGGGGAACGTAGTAATTTCAAAAAATTTCCTACGCACACGCAAGTTCATGGTGATGCATAGCAACGAGAGGGGAGAGTGTTGTCTACGTACCCTCGTAGACCGAAGCGGAAGCGTTAACACAACGTAGAGGAAGTAGTCGTACGTCTTCCCGGTCCAACCAATCCAAGCACCGTTACTCCGGCACCTCCGAGTTCTTGACACACGTACATCTCGATGACGCACCTCGTACTCCAATCCAGCAGAGGTACGGGGAGGAGTTCCGTCAGCACGACGACGTGGTGACGATCTTGATGTTCAATTGTGGCAGGGCTTCGCCTAAGCACCGCTACAATATGACCGAGGTGTAATATCGTGGAGGGGGGCACCGCACACGGCTAAGGAACGATCACGATGATCAACTTGTGTGTCTATGGGGTGCCCCTACCCCCGTATATAAAGGAGGAGAGGAGGAGGGGGCCGGCCAAGAGGGGAGGCGCGCCCTAGGGGGGGCAAACCTACTCCAAGTAGGTTTGGCCCCCCTTTCCTATTAGGAGTAGGAGAGGGAAGGAAGAGAGGGGAGGGAAGAAGGAAAGGGGGGGCGGCCCCCCTCCCAATTCGGATTGGGCTTGGGGGAGCGCCCCCTCCTTTGCTCCTTCTTCCTCCCTTCCACTAAGGCCCAATAAGGCCCATATACTTACCGGGGGGTTCCGGTAACCTCCCGGAACTCCGGTATAATCCCAATCTCGTCCGGAACCTTTCCGGTGTCCAAATATATCCGTCCAATATATCAATCTTTATGTCTCGACCATTTCGAGACTCCTCGTCATGTCCGTGATCACATCCGGGACTCCGAACAACCTTCGGTACATCAAAATATATAAACTCATAATAAAACTGTCATCGAAACCTTAAGCGTGCGGACCCTACGGTTCGAGAACAATGTAGACATGACCGAGACACATCTCCGGTCAATAACCAATAGCGGGACCTGGATGCCCATATTGGTTCCTACATATTCTACGAAGATCTTTATCGGTCAGACCACATAACAACATACGTTGTTCCCTTTGTCATCGGTATGTTACTTGCCCGAGATTCGATCGTCGGTATCCAATACCTAGTTCAATCTCGTTACCGGCAAGTCTCTTTACTCGTTCCGTAATACATCATCTCGTAACTAACTCATTAGTTACAATGCTTGCAAGGCTTAAGTGATGTGTATTACCGAGAGGGCCCAGAGATACCTCTCCGACATTCGGAGTGACAAATCCTAATCTTGAAATACGCCAACTCAACAAGCACCTTTGGAGACACCTGTAGAGCACCTTTATAATCACCCAGTTATGTTGTGACATTTGGTAGCACACAAAGTGTTCCTCCGGTAAACGGGAGTTGCATAATCTCATAGTCATAGGAACATGCATAAGTCATGAAGGAAGCAATAGCAACATACTAAACGATCGGGTGCTAAGCTAACGGAAGGGGTCATGTCAATCAGATCATTCAACTAATGATGTGATCTTGTTAATCAAATAACAACTCCTTGTTCATGGTTAGGAAACATAACCATCTTTGATTAACAAGCTAGTCAAGTAGAGGCATACTAGTGACACTCTGTTTGTCTATATATTCACACATGTATTATGTTTCCGGTTAATACAATTCTAGCATGAATAATAAACATTTATCATGATATAAGGAAATAAATAATAACTTTATTATTGCCTCTAGGGCATATTTCCTTCAGTCTCCCACTTGCACTAGAGTCAATAATCTAGATTACATAGTAATGATTCTAACACCCATGGAGTCTTGGTGTTGATCATGTTTTGCTTGTGGAAGAGGCTTAGTCAACGGGTCTGCAACATTCAGATCCGTATGTATCTTGCAAATCTCTATGTCTCCCACCTGGACTAGATCCCGGATGGAATTGAAGCGTCTCTTGATGTGCTTGGTTCTCTTGTGAAATCTGGATTCCTTGGCTAAGGCAATTGCTCCAGTATTGTCACAAAAGATTTTCATTGGACCCGATGCACTAGGTATGACACCTAGATCGGATATGAACTCCTTCATCCAGACTCCTTCATTGGCTGCTTCCGAAGCAGCTATGTATTCCGCTTCACACGTAGATCCCGCCACGACGCTTTGCTTTGAACTGCACCAACTGACAGCTCCACCGTTTAATGTAAACACGTATCCGGTTTGCGATTTAGAATCGTCCGGATCAGTGTCAAAGCTTGCATCAACGTAACCATTTACGATGAGCTCTTTTTCACCTCCATATACGAGAAACATATCCTTAGTTCTTTTCAGGTACTTCAGGATGTTCTTGACCGCTGTCTAGTGATCCACTCCTGGATTACTTTGGTACCTCCCTGCTAGACTTATAGCAAGGCACACATCAGGTCTGGTACACAGCATTGCATACATGATAGAGCCTATGGCTGAAGCATAGGGAACATTTTTCATTTTCTCTCTATCTTCTGCAGTGGTCGGGCTTTGAGTCTTACTCAACTTCACACCTTGCAATACAGGCAAGAACCCTTTCTTTGCTTGATCCATTTTGAACTTCTTCAAAACTTTGTCAAGGTATGTGCTTTGTGAAAGTCCAATTAAGCGTTTTGATCTATATCTATAGATCTTAATGCCCAATATGTAAGCAGCTTCAGCGAGGTCTTTCATTGAAAAACTTTTATTCAAGTATCCCTTTATGCTATCCAGAAATTCTATATCATTTCCAATTAATAATATGTCATCCACATATAATATTAGAAATGCTACAGAGCTCCCACTCACTTTCTTGTAAATACAGGCTTCTCCAAAAGTCTGTATAAACCCAAATGCTTTGATCACACTATCAAAACGTTTATTCCAACTCCGAGAGGCTTGCACCAGTCCATAAATGGATCGCTAGAGCTTGCACACTTTGTTAGCTCCCTTTGGATCGATAAAACCTTCTAGTTGCATCATATACAACTCTTCCTCCAGAAATCCATTCAGGAATGCAGTTTTTACATCCATTTGCCAAATTTCATAATCATAAAATGCAGCAATTGCTAACATGATTCGGACAGACTTAAGCATCGCTACGGGTGAAAATGTCTCATCGTAGTCACCCCCTTGAACTTGTCGAAAACCTTTTGCAACAAGTCGAGCTTTGTAGACAGTAACATTACCGTCAGCGCCAGTCTTCTTCTTGAAGATCCATTTATTCTCAATTGCTTGCCGACCATCGGGCAAGTCAACCAAAGTCCATACTTTGTTCTCATACATGGATCCCATCTCAGATTTCATGGCTTCAAGCCATTTTGCGGAATCTGGGCTCACCATCGCTTCTTCATAGTTCGTAGGTTCATCATGATCTAGTAGCATGACTTCCAGAATAGGATTACCGTACCACTCTGGTGCGGATCTTACTCTGTTTGACCTACGAGGTTCTGTATTAACTTGATCTGAAGTTCTATGTTCATCATCATCAACTTCCTCACTAGTTGGTTTTGACGTCACAGAAACCGGTTCCTGTGATGTATTATTTTCCAACAAGGGAGTAGGTACAGTTACCTCATCAAGTTCTACTTTCCTCCCACACTTCTTTTGAGAGAAACTCCTTCTCTAGAAAGGATCCATTCTTAGCAACGAATGTCTTGCCTTCGGATCTGTGATAGAAAGTGTACCCAACTGTCTCCTTTGGGTATCCTATGAAGACACATTTCTCCGATTTGGGTTCGAGCTTATCAGGTTGAAGCTTTTTCACATAAGCATCACAGCCCCAAACTTTAAGAAACGACAACTTTGGTTTCTTGCCAAACCATAGTTCATAAGGTGTCGTCTCAACGGATTTTGATGGTGCCCTATTTAACGTGAATGCGGTTGTCTCTAAAGCATAACCCCAAAATGATAGCGGTAAATCTGTAAGAGACATCATAGATCGCACCATATCAAGTAAAGTACGATTACGACGTTCGGACACACCATTACGCTGTGGTGTTCCGGGTGGTGTGAGTTGCGAAACTATTCCACATTGTTTTAAGTGTAAACCAAACTCGTAACTCAAATATTCTCCTCCACGATCAGATCGTAGAAACTTTATTTTCTTGTTACGATGATTTTCAACTTCACTCTGAAATTCTTTGAAGTTTTCAAATGTTTCAGACTTATGCTTCATTAAGTAGATATACCCATATCTGCTTAAATCATCTGTGAAGGTGAGAAAATAACGATACCCGCCACGAGCCTCAACATTCATCGGACCACATACATCTGTATGTATGATTTCTAACAAATCTGTTGCTCTCTCCATAGTACCGGAGAATGGTGTTTTGGTCATCTTGCCCATGAGGCACGGTTCGCAAGTACCAAGTGATTCATAATCAAGTGGTTCCAAAAGACCATCAGTATGGAGTTTCTTCATGCGCTTTACACCGATATGACCTAAACGGCAGTGCCACAAATAAGTTGCACTATCATTATCAACTTTGCATCTTTTGGCTTCAACACTATGAATATGTGTATCACTACTATCGAGATTCATCAAAAATAGACCACTCTTCAAGGGTGCATGACCATAAAAGATATTACTCGTATAAATAGAACAACCATTATTCTCTGATTTAAATGAATAACCGTCACGCATCAAACAAGATCCAGATATAATGTTCATGCTCAACGCTGGCACCAAATAACAATTATTTAGGTCTAATACTAATCCCGAAGGTAGATGTAGAGGTAGCGTGACGACCGCGATCACATCGACTTTGGAACCATTTACCACGCGCATCGTCACCTCGTCCTTTGCTAGTGTTCGCTTAATCTGTAGTCCCTGTTTTGAGTTGCAAATATTAGCAACAGAACCAGTATCAAATACCCAGGTGCTACTGCGAGCTCTAGTAAGGTACACATCAATAACATGTATATCACATATACCTTTGTTCACCTTGCCATCCTTCTTATCCGCCAAATACTTGGGGCAATTCCGCTTCCAGTGACCAGTCTGCTTGCAGTAGAAGCACTCAGTTTCAGGCTTAGGTCCAGACTTGGGTTTCTTCTCTTGAGCAGCAACTTGTTTGCTGTTCTTCTTGAAGTTCCCCTTCTTCTTCCCTTTGCCCTTTTTCTTGAAACTAGTGGTCTTGTTGACCATCAACACTTGATGCTCCTTCTTGATTTCTACCTCCGCAGCCTTTAGCATTGCGAAGAGCTCGGGAATCGTCTTATCCATCCCTTGCATATTATAGTTCATCACGAAGCTCTTGTAGCTTGGTGGAAGTGATTGGAGAATTTTGTCAATGACTCTATCATCCGGAAGAGTAACTCCCAGTTGAATCAAGTGATTACAATACCCAGACATCTTGAGTATGTGCTCACTGACAGAACTATTCTCCTCCATCTTGCAGCTATAGAACTTATTGGAGACTTCGTATCTCTCAATCCGGGCATTTTTCTGGAATATTAACTTCAACTCCTGGAACATCTCATATGCTCCATGACGTTCAAAACGTCGTTGAAGTCCCGGTTCTAAGCCGTAAAGCATGGCACATTGAACTATCGAGTAGTCATCAGCTTTGCTTTGCCAGACGTTCTTAACGTCGTCAGTTGCATCAGCAGCAGGCCTGGCACCCAGCGGTGCTTCCAGGACGTAATTTTTCTGTGCAGCAATGAGGATAATCCTCAAGTTACGGACCCAGTCCGCGTAGTTGCTACCATCATATTTCAACTTAGCTTTCTCAAGGAACGCATTAAAATTCAATGGAACAACAGCACAGACCATCTATCTACAATCAACATAGACAAGCAAGATACTATCAGGTACTAAGTTCATGATAAATTTAAGTTCAATTAATCATATTACTTAAGAACTCCCACTTAGACAGACATCTCTCTAGTCATATAAGTGATCACGTGACCCAAATCAACTAAACCATAACCGATCATCACGTGAGATGGAGTAGTTTTCAATGGTGAACATCTTATGTTGATCATATCTACTATATGATTCACGCTCGACCTTTCGGTATCCGTGTTTCGAGGCCATATCTGCATATGCTAGGCTCGTCAAGTTTAACCTGAGTATTCTGCGTGTGTAAAACTGGCTTGCACCCGTTGTAGATGGACGTAGAGCTTATCACACCCGATCATCACGTGGTGTCTGGGCACGACGAACTTTGACAATGGTGCATACTCAGGGAGAACACTTCTTGATAATTTTAGTGAGAGATCATCTTAGAATGCTACCGTCAATCAAAGCAAGATAAGATGCATAAAGGATAAACATCACATGCAATCAATATAAGTGATATGATATGGCCATCATCATCTTGTGCTTGTGATCTCCATCTCCGAAGCACCATCATGATCACCATCGTCACCGGCGCGACACCTTGATCTCCATCGTAGCATCGTTGTCATTTACGCCATCTATTGCTTCTACGACTATCGCTACCGCTTAGTGATAAAGTAAAGCAATTACAGGGCGTTTGCATTTCATACAATAAAGCGACAACCATATGGCTCCTGCCAGTTGCCGATAACTTTGTTACAAAACATGATCATCTCATACAATAAAATATAGCATCACGTCTTGGCCATATCACATCACAACATGCCCTGCAAAAACAAGTTAGACGTCCTCTACTTTGTTGTTGCAAGTTTTACGTGGCTGCTACGGGCTTAAGCAAGAACCAATCTCACCTACGCATCAAAACCACAACGATAGTTTGTCAAGTTGATGCTGTTTTAACCTTCGCAAGGACCGGGCGTAGCCACACTCGGTTCAACTAAAGTTGGAGAAACTGACACCCGCTAGTCACCTGTGTGTAAAGCACGGCGGTAAAACCAGTCTCGCGTAAGCGTACGCGTAATGTCGGTCCGGGCCGCTTCATCCAACAATACCGCCGAACCAAAGTATGACATGCTGGTAAGCAGTATGACTTATATCGCCCACAACTCACTTGTGTTCTACTCGTGCATATAACATCAAACCATAAAACCTAGGCTCGGATGCCACTGTTGGGGAACGTAGTAATTTCAAAAAATTTCCTACGCACACACAAGATCATGGTGATGCATAGCAACGAGAGGGGAGAGTGTTGTCTACGTACCCTCGTAGACCGAAGCGGAAGCGTTGACACAACGTAGAGGAAGTAGTCGTACGTCTTCCCGGTCCAACCGATCCAAGCACCGTTACTCCGGCACCTCCGAGTTCTTGACACACGTACAGCTCGATGACGCACCTCGAACTCCGATCCAGCAGAGGTATGGGGAGGAGTTCCGTCAGCACGACGGCGTGGTGACGATCTTGATGTTCAACTGTCGAAGGGCTTCGCCTAAGCACCGCTACAATATGACCGAGGTGTAATATCGTGGAGGGGGGGGGGGGCACCGCACACGGCTAAGGAACGATCATGATGATCAACTTGTGTGTCTATGGGGTGCCCCTACCCCCGTATATAAAGGAGGAGAGGAGGAGGGGGCCGGCCAAGAGGGGAGGCGCGCCCTACGGGGGGCAAACCTACTCCAAGTAGGTTTGGCCCCCCTTTCCTATTAGGAGTAGGAGAGGGAAGGAAGAGAGGGGACGGAAGAAGGAAAGGGGGGCCGGCCCCCCTCCCAATTCGGATTGGGCTTGGGGGGGCACGCCCCCTCCTTTGCTCCTTCTTCCTCCCTTCCACTAAGGCCCAATAAGGCCCATATACTTACCGGGGGGTTCCGGTAACCTCCCGGAACTCCGGTATAATCCCAATCTCATCCGGAACCTTTCCGATGTCCAAATATATCCGTCCGATATATCAATCTTTATGTCTCGACCATTTCGAGACTCCTCGTCATGTCCGTGATCACATCCGGGACTCCGAACAACCTTCGGTACATCAAAATATATAAACTCATAATAAAACTGTCATCGAAACCTTAAGCGTGCGGACCCTACGGTTCGAGAACAATGTAGACATGACCAAGACACATCTCCGGTCAATAACCAATAGCGGGACCTGGATGCCCATATTGGTTCCTACATATTCTACGAAGATCTTTATCGGTCAGACCACATAACAACATACGTTGTTCCCTTTGTCATCAGTATGTTACTTGCCCGAGATTCGATCGTCGGTATCCAATACCTAGTTCAATCTCGTTACCGGCAAGTCTCTTTACTCGTTCCGTAATACATCATCTCGTAACTAACTCATTAGTTACAATGCTTGCAAGGCTTAAGTGATGTGTATTACCGAGAGGGCCCAGAGATACCTCTCCGACATTCGGAGTGACAAATCCTAATCTCGAAATACGCCAACTCAACAAGTACCTTTGGAGACACCTGTAGAGCACCTTTATAATCACCCAGTTACGTTGTGACGTTTGGTAGCACACAAAGTGTTCCTCCGGTAAACGGGAGTTGCATAATCTCATAGTCATAGGAACATGCATAAGTCATGAAGGAAGCAATAGCAACATACTAAACGATCAGGTGCTAAGCTAATGGAAGGGGTCATGTCAATCAGATCATTCAACTAATGATGTGATCTTGTTAATCAAATAACAACTCCTTGTTCATGGTTAGGAAACATAACCATCTTTGATTAACAAGCTAGTCAAGTAGAGGCATACTAGTGACACTCTGTTTGTCTATATATTCACACATGTATTATGTTTCCGGTTAATACAATTCTAGCATGAATAATAAACATTTATCATGATATAAGGAAATAAATAATAACTTTATTATTGCCTCTAGGGCATATTTCCTTCATAATATTCAATCCAACACAAAGAACCTCAAAGAGTGCCCCAAGATTTCTATCAGAGAAACAAGGACGAAAACGTGCATCAACCCCTATGCATAGATTATCCCAATGTCACCTTGGGAATCCGTGAGTTGAGTGCCAAAACATACATCAACTGAATCAATAGAACACCCCATTGTCACCACGGGTATCCCACACAAGACATACATCAAGTGTTCTCAAGTCCATAATAGTATTCAATCCGATAATAGTGAAACCTTAAAGGTAAAACTCAATTCATCACAAGAAGGTAGGGGGAGAAACATCATATGATCCAACTATAATAGCAAAGCTCGCGGTACATCAAGATCGTGCCGAATCAAGAACAAGAGAGAGAGAGAGAGAGAGAGAGAGAGAGAGAGAGAGAGAGATCAAACACATAGCTACTTGTACATACCCTCAACCCCGAGTGTGAACTACTCCCTCCTTGTCATGAAAACCGCCGGGAAGATGAAGATGGCTACCGGTGATGGTTTCCCCCTCCGGCAGGGTGCCGGAACGGGCTCCCGATTAATTTTTTTTTAAATTCGTGGCCAAGTTTTCAAATTCACGAAAGTTTGTTGAATTCGTGTACCATTTCAAATTTGTGATTATTTTTTGAATCCATGAAGTTTTTTTTATCATGCATGATTTGTTTTTTGAATTCATGCCCAAAGTTTCAAATTCACGAACATTTCTTGAATTCATGCCCTCTTTTTTATTTCATGAACAATTCATTCAATTCGTGATCATATTTTGATTTCATGAAATTGTTTTAAGGCGTGAATTATTGAACAATGTTCAAATTTAGAAGAAAATCATGAATTATTTTTTTTCATTTTTCGTGGTAATTTTATGAATTCATGAAGACTTTTTGAACCATGTGAAGTTTTTATGTATTTGCGAACAATTTTCCTAATTCGTGATAATTTTTTAATTGATGGGCCTTTTTTATTTGCAGGATATTTTTGAATTCGTGAACAACTTTCAATTCACTATTTTGTAAAATTTGTGAACATTTTTCAAATTCATGAACTTTTTCGAAATGGTGAATTGTTTTGTAATTGTGAACATTTATGAATTAATTAAAAGATGATGTTGAATTCATGAACAATTTTTAAATTCACTATTGTCTTTTTTGTATTCATTAACTTTTTTAATATGGAGGAATTTGTTTTTTGAATTCATGAACAATTTTCAAGTACACGAACATTTTTAAAATTTATGGACTGTTTAGAGCGTATGTTTGGCTATAAAATCGTGGGAAAAACCCAAAAGAAAGCGAGCTTTTTAGCAAAAAAAAAAAAGAAAGCAAGCGAGTGAGGGTTACTTGTGGCGAGCGATCCAGAAAACAAAGGGTGCAGGCGATCTAGTGACGAAAATCTAGTGATGAGCTTACTACATGCCTCGCCGTTCCCCTTTGAAGAGGAAGATAAAAAAAAAAAAGAACAGCGCCGGAATCCCCAAATCCTTGAGAACGCCGGGCGAAATCCCCTCCTCCGCGGCCGCCGTACCTCCTTGCGTTGAAGCGTGCCCCCGGAATCACCCCCCTCCGCCTCCTCTTTGATTCCTTGAAGCGGTTTCGTTCTTCTCCATCCCGTTCTGGCGCCGGATTTCCAGTTACCGTGGGGATGGAGGACTGAGCAATCACGCTGGGACCCTTTGAGGTTGGCGGCGGAGCGGTAAGGAGACGATGTGGCGGGCGGGCCTCCTCAAGCCCAGGCCACGTCGGAGGAGGAAGATGGAGGCCATGGCGCCGCCCCGCTGCCGTCGTCGGCCGGCGCCACAGCCCCCGTTACTCTCGGCTTCTCCAGCAACCGTCCGGAGAGGGGGGCACGCTGGCGGCCGCGGGAGCGTGTGGTGGAGCAACCACGGCCGGAATGGGGAGCGGGAGGAGCTGCCGGCGGCTCAGATTCAGATTCAGGTAAGAACACTGAACCTAAGAGCTGGTCTGGAAACCTTCTTCTCGAAGAAGTACTCCCTCCGTTCCAAATTACTCGTCGCAGAAATGGATATATCTAGAACTAAAATACATCTAGATACATTCATACCTGCGACAAGTAATTCGGAACGGAGGGAGTACATATTACTGTAACATTGATGAACATTTTTGGTTACTCAGTGCTTAAGTATGTAGGTTTAATTTGGGACCTAAACTCGGGGTTCAGATTCAGGTTGAATTGGGTGGGGAATTTGATGAAAAATACAGAGTTGTACGTTGGCCTTTGATCATATAACACCTTGCGGATTGTCTTTGATCGTATAATAATAATACCGCGTTCTACTTACACTATGCCACCTTGCTAAGACACCACACTCTCACATCACAAACAGTTACAAAATCGACTGTATTTTCTCTATTGTACAGAGTATATTCTAACAGTTGGCTACTACTGCATTTCTTGGCGACTTTCTGCATTTTCTGCTGCATATTTTTCTGTATTGTTGTATACTGTATTTTTCTAATATTGTCACTGGAAATAGGTCATGTGACAGAACCAAGTGTTTTTATCTGACACGGGTCACATGAAGGAATATGGTAGCACATGAGCCAAGTGAGAATGTAAGAAAAGCAGTGCATATGACGGAGCAGGAATGGTTGGTGTGTGGGTGTATGCCTCTTTCGAGGAACTTGCAGATATGTTTATCCTTGCTGGAAAGGCACACAAACGGGCCGAATGATGAGAGAGCATAAGACATTGGACAGCGAGTGCTCAACTGTTTAAAATGCAGATAAAGCTGTGTGAAAGTGTTGTTATTTTATCAAGCACAGGCGTACGAATGCACATGCGACCCATTGTCTCTGTATTGTGGTAGTGGATGCACATGGACCTCTCTTCCCCAACGGTCAGTACTACCATTTGCTCACTGCATTTGCTTCCACTTAGCTCACAAGCAAGCAAACAAGCGCATCTTGCTCAGACCATTTTCTTCTCCACCTTGCACTTCTCTGGTGCTTCTCTGCGTTCTTGTTGGTTCTTGGTGTTCCGATGGCGGCAGTGGCGGCCACCATGGTGGTCGGACCACTGGTCAAAATCGTGATGAAGAAGGTGTCCAGCGAGCTCCTTGACAAGTACAAGGTGATGAAGGGCATGGAGGAGCAACATGCTATCTTGAAGCGCAAACTGCTGCTCATCCTGGACATCATCTCTGATGCCGAGCAGGCGGCAGCCAACTCTGAGCAGGCGGCAGCCCGCAGAGCAGGGGTGGCAGCGTGGCTTGAGGACACAAAGAAGGTGGCTTACGAGGCGAATGAAGTCTTTGATGAGTTCAAGTATGAGGCGCTTCGTCGCGAAGCAAAAAAGGAAGGGGCACTACAAGGAGCTTGGCTTCCATGTGGTAAAACTCTTTCCCACTCACAACCGTTTTGTATTCCGTAACAGGATGGGAAGAAAGCTCTGCAAGGTTGTTCAGGACATTGATGTCCTTGTGAATGAAATGAATGCCTTTGGCTTTCAAAATCAGCAACGACAGCCAGTAACCAACCAATGGCGAGAGATGGATAATGATATCTTTGATATGAAGAACATCACCAGCAGATCGAGGGAGAATGATAACAAGAATATTGTTGATATTATAGTTGGTCAAGCCAACAATGCAGATCTCACAGTTGTTCCCGTCGTTGGTATGGGGGGTCTGGGCAAGACCACATTAGCACAACTTGTTTACAATGACCCTGAAATTCAGAAGCATTTCAATATGCTGCTATGGGTGTGTGTCTCTGACGTCTTTGATGTGGATTCTCTGGCTAAAAGTATAGTTGATGCAGCTCCTGGGAAGAAATATGATGGTACAGAAGCGCTTGCTTCAAAGAAGAAGAATGATGGTACAGGAGCAGCAGCTTCCAAGAAGAAGACACCGCTGGATATCCTTCAAAATGTTGTGAGTGGGCATAGGTACCTCCTTGTATTGGATGATGTCTGGACAAGAGAGGTTCATAAGTGGGAAAAGCTCAAGGCCCGCCTTGAACATGGTGGCATGGGTAGCGTGGTCTTGACAACTACTCGTGATGAAGGAGTGGCTGAAATAATGGGCACTGTTGAACCTTATAATCTCAAAGCCTTGGAAGACAAATACATAAAGGAAATAATTGAGACAAGAGCATTCAGTTGTTTTCACAGGAAAGAGGACAGGCCAATCGCATTGGTGAATATGGTTGGTGAGATTGTGAAGAGATGTGTTGGCTCTCCTTTAGCCGCAACAGCACTGGGCTCCGTACTGCGTACCAAGACCAGTGAGGAAGAATGGAAGGCTATATCAAGAAGAAGCAGCATTTGCACCGAGGAGACTGGAATCTTACCAATACTCAATCTTAGTTACAACGACTTGCCGTCACATATGAAGCAATGCTTTGCTTATTGTGCTATATTTCCCAAAGATTACGAGATTGATGTGGACAAGCTGATCCAACTGTGGATTGCACATGGCTTTATTATTGAAGAAAAGCAAGTTCGTCTTGAAACCATTGGAAAACACGTTTTCAAGGAGCTGACCTCAAGGTCATTCTTTCAGGATGTGAAACAAGTCCGAGCCACAGTCAAGGAAATTGAAGACACCGGCTTGTGTTATTCTAGAACTACATGTAAAATCCATGATCTTATGCATGATGTTGCACTGTCTGTAATGCAAAAGGAATGTGCCTTGCGAACTGAGGAACCAAGTCAGAGTGATTACCCTCCAGACAATGTTCGGCATTTATTTTTGTCAAGCAACAGACCAGAAGTAATTTTTCGTTGGCTTTCAGAGAACTACTCTCCAGCCATCCAAACAATTCTATGTAATAGAAAAACAGTTCTTCGGCCGCAGCATCTTTCAAAATACAGCTCTTTGCAAGCATTACAGCTCTCTTCATACGGAAGATCATTTCCGCTGAAACCAAAGCATCTACATCACCTGAGGTACCTAGATATCTCTGGAAGTCTTATCGAAGCACTTCCCAGGGATATGAGCATTCTCTACAACATGCAAACGCTGAACCTCTCTGGCTGCAAATATCTTGGTCGACTCCCCAGACAACTGAAGTATATGATTGCCCTTCGTCACCTTTACACTCATGGTTGTCCAAGGCTGAAGAGCATGCCTAGACATCTCAGCAATCTTACATCCCTACAGACACTTACATGTTTTGCAGCAGGCAGTGGCTCTAATTGCAGCAATGTTGGAGAGCTTGGGAATTTAAACCTTGGTGGTCAACTAGAGCTACGTAATCTAGAGAACGTGACAGAAGAAGATGCAATGGGGGCAAACCTTGTGAACAAGAAGGAACTAAGAGAACTCACATTAAGATGGTCCACTGGAGGGAATGATGCAAGAGTACTGCTGGAGAATCTCAAACCTCATGATGGGCTGCATGCTATAAGGATTCACTCCTATGGAGCCACTACCTTTCCAACATGGATGGCTGTGTTGCAAAATATTGTTCATATGCATCTCTTCGGTTGTGAAAAACTGCAGTGGTTGTTCAGCCATGACAGTAACAGATCCTTCGCATTTCCAAATCTGAAGGAGCTTACACTACAAGATCTTGTCTCTTTGGAGAGATGGTGGGGAACGGATAATGATGGGATGCAAGAAGAGATAATGTTTCCTCAGCTTGAGAAGTTGGTTATTAGCCGCTGTGGGAAGTTGACAGCATTGCCCGGACATCCGACCTTCCCTAACATCCAGAATGTTTGCATTGAGAGATGTCCAGAGTTGACAATTGTAGCTAAAGCACCAAAGCTCAGTGTATTGAACATGGAAGGACGGGAGGTAGAGATGTTCTTGTGGGTAGCGAGACATATGACTTCATTGACCAATCTGGAACTGACTAGCATTGAACATAGTACAGGCACAACCTCGATGGGGGCTGAGAATAGTTTGAGGGAAATGATGAACGTCAAGGATAATGGGAATGATCAATACTTTCCTCTAGAAGTTTTGTTGTTAAGAGACTTTAAGTCAGGTAAAAGTGTAACAGAGCTGTGCGCATGCTTTGTACAGCTTCAAGATTTGTCAATTTTCAGCTCCAATGCGCTCGTCCACTGGCCAGAAACATTCTTCGAAAGATTGGTGTTCTTGAGGAAGCTAGAGATTCGAAATTGTGATAATTTGACTGGATATGCTAAGCCATCGGCATCATCAGAAACCAGCCAGCTCCTGCCACGTCTAGAGTCTCTAACGATAAGGAGATGTCGAAACTTGGTTGAGCTCTTCAATGTCCCTGCTTCTCTCAGGACAATTTGCATTCGTGATTGCAGTAAGCTTGAGTCCATATATGGCAGGAAGCTGCAGCAGGGAGAGTCAGTATCATCGATTCATCAAGGGTCATCCAGTATAGAAAGATTGTCATTATGCAACTGTGATGGCTTAACAGGGGTCCTCTATTTTCCCCCGTCCCTCAAGAGGCTAGACATTTATGACTGTGGTGGGTTGACATCTCTGGAATCCTGCTCTACCGAGCTCCCATCGTTGGAGTACCTCGAGCTTTGGGAATGCAAGACCCTGGAATCCCTACCCGATGGGCCGCAAGCATACTCATATCTCAAAAATCTTTGGATTAGATACTGCCCTGGTCTGAAGACGCTCCCTGCAAGCCTGCAGCAACGCCTGGGCAGCATCGAGAAGGAATGCATAGATGCCCGTCTTCATGGAAGTAAGCACACATCAATTACCTTCTCTATTTCTACTTACTAGCGAGTGTTAGATGTGCTAGTCAGATAATGATAATAGCATCACTTGTAGGACGACAGAAAACTGGAGCAAGCCAGATATTCCTTCATCTAAATCCATCATTTCTTTCTTTAACGATGTTCTTCTAACTGTAAGTTTTACATGACTAATCTGTGTAGATAAGCCTATGCTGCTGAAGCCGAAGACATGGAAGTATGTCTGCAAAGGTTGAACTATTGTTCCCAAAGACTTGGAAGAGGTGTTGTCTGCAAAGGTTGGTGGCACTGACTGTACCCCTCGGATATATTTTGAGGAAAAAATACATGCCACATCATTATATTTGGCTTTCTTCTGGTGTTGACCGTGTATGGTTTCTTTCTTGAATTCTTCCAGCACGTACATACGGGTGGAAAAGAGTGATCCCTTGGAGTAGAACTAGTGTCTCGCAAGACCTGCCAGGATCAGAAACTGTTGCCTCCATGTTCGTTTTGTGATGTTGCCTGGACCAGACGCCGACATGAATGTTGTTGCCATGTTGAGTTGCAATGTCAGTAATCAGAAAGTGCTTCAAACACTATTGTTTTGTCCCCGGGAAGAGATCTTGTTTGAACAATTGTATTTTCCACTTGTTTACCTATGGGCTGTTATATGATTGTACTATTTATTTTTTGAACTGGCAAGGCGACTCTCTGCCCCTGGCACTGTCATTATTATTATTTTTGTCTAAATTTTGCCCAGAAGAGGTTACTTGTTGACTCAGTTTTTGGTATGTCTGTCCGTCAGTCTCTGTATGACTTTGGTATAACTTGGAAACTCAACGTTTGCTATATATTTTGGCTTGTAAACACATGCATTGTTATTTAGTGATCATCATATACACATCTGAAGTTGTTGATTGCCCTTTCTATACACTCTGCACTTGGAATACTGTTGGTTCTGCAGTGAGTTTAGGAACTTGGGTACATATTGTCAGTACAGGAAGTTGTTGCCCTGTTGAATTGCCGTGTCCAATAATCAGAAAGCACTTCTGAAGTCCTAACGCTATCTGGTTTGTTTCAAGATTGGCTGACGAAGAATAGGTAAGGTTTCTTTCTGTTCTCGCTGTGCGTATATGAAACTGTAGCAGGAATTGTAGCACCCCTGCATGTATGATCTTTTGGTTGGTTGGTCTGTCTGTCTGGGTTTTTCAAATCTGACTCCAAATCTGACTCCACTGTGCATTCATCTGGTTTTTTGTCCGGACAGAGAGACATGTCTGCTGATACTCTGTGTGAGGCAAGTGCAGCAAGATGGTAGTAGTAACTGGTTTCAGAGACAGTAGCTTGGGGATCAAACCGTGCAATCGCTTGTATGATGCTGAATTGCAGATGATGAATCTGATCTGTCCTGGCTACGAACCACCCGCCGCAGCACCAGATCGACCTTCTCGCGCGCGGACGATCTACAAACCTTGCACTCGACCAAACAACTGTGGAACGGCTACAACTGCGGTACACGCGGCTAACAACAGAGGTGCTTTCACTGCATATCTATCACAAAAGGGGTGGTGGCGCACTAGTCCAGCTCTTGATCACTTATTGTGATCCTGACGAGGTCTACAGTTCAAGAATCTCTCAACTCAGTTATAAACGAAGCAGTGTAGTGATGAAACAAACGCTTTGTGGCAACTTGTTGGGTCGTCACAACTTCCACTTGATGAGTCTTCAGGCGTTGAATTGAGCAACACTGAACCTGGTCCCTGTGCTTTTTTGTCCTTTGGACGATACTCCCTCCGTTCCAAATTACTCGTCGCTGAAATTGATGTATCTAGAACTAAAATACATCTAGATACATTCATACGTTCGACAAGTAATTCGGAACGGAGGGAGTAGTTATTTACACGTGCAGATGGAAATGGGATTGTTTTTCCTGGTTTAACTAATGTCGCTAACAGAATCAGCTTCGACAATCGAAAAATGGAAAAAAGTGTTCACATAAGCAAAACTAAATAAAAAATGTTCGGGCATATGAAATAAAATATTCATGTATGTGATGAATTTATATTCATGTAAGAAACATTTTTTACATATTCTTTAAAAAAACCATGAATTAAAAACTGTTCATATAGTAAAGAACACAAAGTTTCTTTGTAGCTCAGGCTACATGGAACCTCTTATCCTCAACCCTCCAACCTTGCTTTGAGATCCGTACTTTCCAACTATCTACAGAAAACCACACTCAAGAAGAAACGTTTGTGCATATTAAATAAAATGTTTACCACGTCTTAAAAAATGGTTGTATATACAAGAAATAAATTAGTTTATTACCAAAGTTTCAATATTTTCATAAATAGATTAAAAAATATTCAAATAACCAGAATACAATGCTCATCGTGTGTTGGAAAAATATTCATGTGCAAAAAATAATATTTTTAGCATGTTAGAAAAATGGTTACATAATTTTTAGAACTTCATAGATTTATTTAAAAAACATGTCTATGAGATAAAACTTCACCACATATTTAAAGGTTGGTGATACTGTACCCCTCAGATATATTTTTGATGAAAATAATGCATGCCCCATCATCACTATATGTTTGGCTTTGTTCTTGGCTTCTTCGCACAATTCTTTCTGCACATTGCTTGTAATACAACTATTTCTTGCAATTGCAAGCCCGGTCACTATTTTCTTCGCAGGATCAGACGGCTACAGGAAGTTGTTGGCTTGTTGCCATGTTGAGTTACGAGATCAGTCGGTACTCAGTAATCATGAAGCGCCTCCGACACTGTTATCTATCATTAATTCTATCCTCAGTATCAGCCTGCAGAAGGAATATTATGCTATTCTCAAGTAATTTTAGGAACTTTGGTAATACATTGTGTTGCATTGTGTTGTTGCTAACCACTTCAAATTCCTCATCGACCGTTCGCCGAGGAGAAGGATGATCTAGACCGTCATGCACATATAGTAAGCATGATCCATGCTTCATCAGCTGGCCATCATGAAATGCGTGCCAGTAATCGAGCTTTCTCCCTAAGAATCATGAAAAACAACCAGCAATCACCAGAATGTTCAGAAAGATAACCTATCACGGGAAACACCCAGTCAGCTACACATAACTACAACAGAATGAGCGCAATTTCTTAATAAACGTTCTTGTTTTACAAATTTTGTTCATAAACTCAAAATGTTTGTGCTTTCCAAAAAATATTTGCAAATTGTTACAAAATTACATTTTCACAAATTGTTTAGAATTTCACAAAATGTTCCCTTTATCATTTTTTTCTTCCAAAATGCTAATAATGTTCATGTTTTCCAAATTTGTTCGAGATTTTTTAACAAAAGTTTATTTCTGTTAACAAAAAATTATTTCCGTCGTAAAAAATTATTCAGAATTTAAGAAAGTTCCTGTTTTCAAAATTAGTTAATTTTTTCTAACAAAGTCCCGGAATTTAGAAAAATGCTCATGTTTTCCAAAAAAATTGAATTTCAAAAAATGTTCCTGTTTTTGGAAGTTGTTCAAGAATTCAAGAAATGTTATGGTTTTCAAAAATTGTTCATAATTAAAAAAAATTGTTCTAAATAAAAACCAAGACCAAAAGTCGGTGCTACAGTCATCTCTACAGTGCGGATTGTGTCCCTGCAATGTTTCTCTACATCATGGGCTAGCCCATCGCTACAGTCAAATCAGGCCGCTGCAGTGTTAACCTGCTGCATGGGCCGGTCCAGCAGAAGAGCGCCCCTTTGGGTCGCCACGTATCGGAGGCGTGTATGGATTGATTACATTTGCAGCCAATGATGCAGCAATAGCTGAAGCTTCAGCAATAGCCAAGGAGAGGGGAAATATGCAGAGAAGCTTGAGTACTCCCTCCTTTCCGATTTATAGGGCTTATCTTAAAATTTTAGTTTTTTCATTTTATAAGGCTCAATTTGGTTGTTTCTCATCACATGTTCAGATTTCGAGGTGCATTAAATCATTGCATGCAAGTACTAAGAGAAAATTGACCAATGCATGTAATTTATGCATGCATGTATTGCAATTAATGCATTGGTAAACATACTTTTTGGAGGAAAACGAGAGCATTAATTGGGTGCTTTTGCAAACTCCAAAAGGTATTCCACCACTCACCATCTACCTTGGTTGGTGAGATTTTTGAATTGAGCCTTAGAGCAAGTACAATAGAGCTGAGTCAACTGGCTATAAGAAATAAACTAGTATATTCTTGCTTAGTTGGAGGAAAGAGAAGAAGAGAGAGAATGGAAGCGGGCTCTTGGTGAAGAGCCAGCTCTAGCACGTGCTCCTAGGCACTTTGTGAGAGTGAAATGTGGGCCATATAATAAAAAAGTAGTACACTTTTCTAATCAACTATTGTACATATTGGCTATAAGATGGGCTATAGATGACATGGCAATGGCTTATAGCCAGCAGTTGGCTATACTATTAACCATGCTCTTATAAACCGGAAAGGAGGGAGTAGAATAGATGACTTGTTTATTTGTGTCTGAGTTCTGAGATGACCAGTGTCTATTTTCATGTCTTGAGCAGCTCGGCGTCCGGAGCTTGGTGTTGGTTGGCGTGACAATGGAGCTTCATCAGCAACGTGCTGCGGCAGCGGCGGAGGGAACCAACATGGACGGTGGGCCTCTTCCGGTGTGATGGGATGTAGGTGCGCGACAATTCAGACAAAAGTCCTGCTCGTCTTCGGCCGATGCCAGCGATGACGGCTCTAGGGGGTGTCGTTCCCCTCCTTGGAGGCATCACTGTGGTATGTCGGCACCTCGATCTCTTTCACTTGGTTGGTTGTCTTCGAGCGAAAGCCCAGGTTCGGATTCGGATCGGCAATGGCAGCGTCTTTGATGTCGTTTATCTGTTGGGAGCATTGCTTTGAGACACGGGCTTGGAGATTCTATGTTGTGTTCCTTCGGTGCTCGCCGCTGTTCTAAGTTGTTTGTCAGGGGCGCTATGTACGCCGTCACGGGTGAATCAAAGATAACGACTTTCTTGGGGTTGTCCCTGCCAACTCTTTTAGGCAATCAAGGGTGCCTGATGCGTCAACAGAGATAGTCGTTTGGAGTTGTTACTCTTTGAAGGTGACCGGCGGTGGTTGAGACGCGGCTTTGTGAGTCAATTTAGGACAGGCACTTTTGTGTTGGAGCTGTATTGTGTGCGTTTGTGTTGGAGTGGTGTTTGCTACCCCCACCAGACTGTGGTGAGAGCTTGTCTGAATTTCTTGTAATTTACCCTCTGCCTTCTATAAAGCTAAGGCACGCAATTTACGTGCCCTAAAAAAAAGAACAGAAGAAGATATAAGATGTAGCAGCAGCAGCAATACAATTTATAGTTTTCTTTGCAACGATTGTGTGTGGGAGGTTGGAGTCTATCAACATATAGAAAACCGATGTGCCGATGCTCCTTCTGAATTGTAAAATGTGGTTCCAATTTTACTGAACATTCCCTTCTTCTTTTTTTGTTCTTGAGAAACTGAACACTCTCTTTGTAGCAATGTTCTAAAAAAGGTCGTTGTTGCTGGGCCCTCCTCCTGAATGGGCTGGAGCATGTATGACACCTATTGAGGCCCAGACAATTTGTCGTTGGGCTTCTTGGCTCGCTTCAGCCTGCTGGTTTGAACGTGCGTACCGCATGTCTCAAAAAAAAAAAAAAAGAATGTGCGTCCCGCACTGCTCTTGCACAAGTGTAGTAGTAGCATTAGGAACCCCTTAAAGAAACCACGTGACATATGTGGTAAGCAATCCAATCAATTTTAAAAAAAAGGAACCCCTCAAAAAAAAAAAAAGTACTAGTAGCATCAGGAGCGCTAACAGTATCATGGTATCCATCGTATGTATGCTTTGTTCGTCGGCGATCCACCAAATCCGAAAAATAAAATAGTCTATATTAATTGACACTGCCGCACTAGCAAAATTATTTTCAGAAAGATTTGCTAAATCTCAAAAGATCCAGAATTGTTTAAATCTTGATTAACACTATACAATTTTACGCCAACATTCATGCCGATTTTTCCTTCTTGTGTTTCTCATTTCCCCCCTTTCTTGGTGATGTGTTGCGGTTTGCGTAGTTTTTATTATTTTTATGGCTTCCTACTTTTTTTTCCTCACGCACCTAGAGGTGCATGCATCTTCCATCGCCCATCCCTTGTCCGTCATAAAAAGATAACAGTGCAAAAGAAACAGAAAAATGAAAGTACAAAAAAGAAAAAGAAAAAGGCTCGCCACTCAGTTCATGCAAGTACATTATGATAGTCTTATTGACTTTGTTTGGGGGGGGGGGGGGGGGGTGGCTACATATCTGCAGCTGCATTCAGCTGGGCCTCCCAGCAGATGACTTGTCCAGGAATCCATTGATTATAGGATAGGAATATCATAAGAGTAGGAAAATCATAGGAAGGGAGATGTCATTTCATCACTAGTATTTTTGTTCTTAAAAATGTGAAGGATTGGTTCCTATTCCATAGAGTGGTTTGAATCCATTCCTACGAACCAAATGGCTAAAAAAAATTCCTAAAAAATTTATATCCTTTAGAATTCCTACAATTTTTCTGTAAACCAAAGACGACCTAATTAGAACCGGGCCCTTAACCTGTGCCATCAGTTGTGTCTCAAATGCAATAATGTTCTGAGCAGGATGTGATCGCTCGTGATGAAAATGAAAGAAAAAAAGACGCCTACTATTATTGACTTTTGCAGAGAAATGTGGATTCAGCTGGGCCGACTTCCGCGGGGAAATGTCAATTCAGCTGGGACTGTCTGCAGATGGCATCTCCAGGAATCCAATGACACACAACTAAGTATCATTTCCCCCCCAAAGTGATAACATGTGCCGTCAGCACTCTTCATCCTCTGAACAGAGAGAGAGAGAGAGAGAGAGAGAGAGAGAGAGAGAGAGAGAGAGAGAGAGAGAGGTGCAGTGCAGGCAACATGCAGAGGTGGAGAGGACAATAATGGTCTGAGCTCCAAGAATCCAATGACCATAGGACGAACTCTTTCCCCCCAAATGCATTTTTTTCTGCCTCCATTTGAATTTGAAGAGGTGGAGAGTACAATGATGATCTGAGCAGGATGTGCTTGCTTGCTACCTGTAACCATATTCCAGCGCCCTGTGGGGGTGTGGGGATCGACTATGTCTCTAGGCATAGGATGCAGATTCCTTTTTGGAGCATCGGTTTATGCTTCTAGTTTTTTCCTAGAGCACAAAATCAGTCTTTTCTTTGTGAAATTTTGCACGCATGTAAAAGACAGGAATAAAATTTTAAAGTATTGGCAAGTCACAAGAACAAGGAGAAGCACAAGGTGGAGAGGACAACAATGGTGTGCGCAGAGATATGTTGGCTTGCTTGTGAGGAACACGGAGGGAAATAATGCCTAGTACTTACATGTGGAAGCAAATGAGCAAACAACGGTCGGAAACTCCTAACGGTGCTTAGGGACAGGTCCAATGACCAGAAGACTAACTAGTGTGTCCTTAAACATGTGCCATAGCATTCGGTACTCTTAGTCAGATAGGTTGAATTGACGTGATAGTTTCATAGATTAAAATTGCGGGAGAAACGATTTCGCGGCAGCCTCTCCCGGCAGCTATAGCAGCCACCACAGCGGGCAATCGCGGCAAATAGCGGAAATTTTTCTGGTGGGAGAGATGATTTCTGGAGGGTTTCCTTCATTGTTGAGCCATTTAGAGGGATTTCATAGTTTACACTAGTATTGCTCTGTTTATATACACCACGTACATGTTCAGTTACAGGTCAATGGATGGTGATAATTAAGACTAAGTTCTCTAAACCTTCTACATTCTAGCACTAAGCTATAATGCTAGACGTTTCAACTCATGATAGAAAGCACTAACTGAATCCACGTCCAGCTAACACAAGATTCGTTGCTTGACACTGTTCATCTTCTGAGCAGAGGTACTGACTGTACTATTAAGCTAGATAACTGCAGTACAGAGAGCTTGGAGAGGTGGAGTCGACAATGATGGTCTGAACAAGATGCTGGGGCATCAATGGATTCTCCAGGAATCCAATGACCATAGGACGAACTGATTTTCCTCGAATGTGCCGTCTCTGGCTCCATTGGGCTTTGCAGAGGTGGAGAGTACAATAATAGTCTGAGCATGATGTATTTTCTTGCTTGTTTCCGACAACCTAGCAGCTTTGTCTCAATGCAATAATGTTCTAAGGGCATTTCATCCCAAATAGGCTTTATGAGAAGGGCAAGACACTCTAAATTCTAAATACCTCTTCCTGGTTTTTAGATAAAGGGCGCTTTTATCATCTCGAAATATAGCATCAAGCGGATACAAAACATTATGAGTAACACCCGGCCTCTGCATAATTAGGATGCACATAGCCAAACAACTAAAGTCTGACAAAACAAAAGGAAAAAATGACAAATCGGCGACAGTAACGTCCTATACACCGAAACTATATGTCTATGTCGCAAGGGATGGTGGACAGATCCAGAGATTATGCTGACACCCATGTTGGGTAGAACCACTGTAGCGACCTGCTCCAACCGTGTACACACCGCCTTGAATAGCGGTTTGTACTCCGCTCGTTGTAACATAGACCACGTAGGAAGCGAGTGTGTACAACCAAAAATAACCTGCAAAGGAGAAGCATTTTTATCAATGAAAAGCAAATTATTTCTACATAGCCAAAGCGACCATAGTAAGGCATACCCTCCCACCCGTATTAGCGTCTTAATTCTATTTGGAATACCGTCCAAGCAATGAACAAAAATATTGGCGACACTTGTGGGTAGATTCAAATTTAACGCTATTTAGATGACTCCACATAGAACGTGCAAACTTGCATTGCAAAAAGTGGAGTTTGATTCTCTTTTCATGAGTACAAAAACAACACTTCTTACTCCCTGGCCAGTTGCGCCGTGCAAGGTTGTCTTTTGTTAAAACAACTCCCCTACGAAGATACCACATGAAGATTTTAAATTTTAGTGGAATCTTTGACTTCCAGATTTTTTTGTTATTACTCACCGGTACCTTAGAGTGCGTGAGTGCACGGTACATAGGGTCTACTGTAAATGACCCTGATGTGGTAAGGTTCCAGCGAAACACAACTCGACCTTGTCTAAGATCAATCGAATCCAGACGGGGATAAAAGATTCTTCCATGACATAAGCCATGGGCCAATCAAATCCCGCCTAAACAAAATGTTGGATGCGGATGAACTGAGCACTTGTGCAATACTATTATTCTTTTCGCGAGCAATGTTGTACAGGGCTGGATATTGTTCTCGAAGACTGGCATATTGCCTACCCAGATGTCTTCCCAGGAATGAACCTCCGACCCGTTCCTTATCGCGAAAGACCGAAAGAGATGTTTCTTTGTTGCCATTAGGCCATCCCAAAAGTGCGAGTCGCCAGGTGTCCAATATTACCTTTTGGCCTAGATACTTGTTACGCAGTATGGTTTGCCAAACAGCATCCTCAATAAGAAGTTTAAACAACCATTTACTAAGTAGGCACTCATTCTTGATATGCAAGTCATGAATTCCAAGGCCACCTTGGCCTTTTCTCCTATGTGCTTAGAGTTTCGATGTTATACTTGTTTTGCCTTCCTATGCTAGTTGATTTTTGTTCCCTTAAATTGTGTGCTCACAAAATCCCTAGGCATAGGAAGTGGGCTAGGTTTAAATTTGCTAGTCATATTCTTCATGATGCTCTCTTTATGTTTCAGTTCTTTTCTTTTATGTGAGCATCATTGAAATTATCATGCCTAGCTAAAAGGCATTAAAGAAAAGCGCTTGTTGGGAGGCAACCCAATTTTATTTTTGTTTCTTGCTTTTTGTTCCTGTTTAGTAATAAATAATTCATCTATCCTCTAGTTAGATGTGGTTTTATGTTTTAATTAGTGTTTGTGCCAAGTAGAATCTTTGGGAAGACATGGGTGAAGTCTTTGCAATCTTGCTGTAAAAAAACAGAAACTTTGCGCTCACGAGAATAGATGCCATTTTTTTCTGGAGAGTGCTTTTAGGTTGATTATTTTTGCAGAAGATTAATAGACAAATTCCTCACGTCCACCAATTTATTTCATAATTTTTGGAGTAACAGAAGTATAGCTGTTGTTCAGATCATTACATACTATTCTGTTTCTGACAGATTCTGTTTTCAATGCATAGTTTGCTTGCTTTCTAGTTTCCGTGGCTTATATTTCTCAATATAAATTGTAGAAATGATATGATACAGTAGGAATTGTGTGAAAACAATTATGAACCTTGTCTTTGACAGGACCAAAGTGAATGGTTAGCTCTTTATCATACTAACCTATCTCACGAAGTTCCGTTAAGTTTTGTGTGATTGAACTTTCCAAGCTTTGGGTGAGATATCGATATGAGGAGAATAAGGAGTGGAAAGATCCTAAGCTTGGGGACGCCCGAGGCACCCCAAGTTAATATTCAAGGAAGACTCAAGCGCCTAAGCTTGGGGATGTCCCGGAAGGCATCCCCTCTTTCGTCTTTGAAACTATCGGTATACTTTACTCAGAGCTATATTTTTATTCATCACATGAGATGTGTTTTGCTTGGAGCGTATTTTCAATTTCACTTGCTGTTTGAATAAAATCATTGGATCTGAAATCTTGAATAAAAAAGAATCCTCCCATGGCTAGTTAATTATTTTACTACCCAGTGTTCTTTGCTTATATCTTTTGGAGTAGTTTGTCATTTGCTCACATGCTTCACGTGTATCCTATGAGTAAATGGTTGAATGAATTAAATATCATAAATCTGAATTTATATATGTTTCATATGCTTATACCATGGGGAGTAATGACTTCACACGTAATAAGTATAGGTAGTAAACTTATTGAAAGTTAGCAAACACAGAATTGGTCACTTGAATAATTCATGAAAGAATATTGAAGAAAGAGACATTTCACGTATAAATATACCATCTTAGACATCTTTTGTAATTGTGAGCACTCACTAAAATATGACTTGCTAAAATGTTTATGTTGGACGGAAGACAACGTAATGGGTTATGTTTTCTTATATCCGAAATAAAGTATATTGTCTTGGATCATCCAACATGTTGAGCTTGCCTTTCCCTCTCATGCTAGCCAAATTCTTTGCACCAAGTAGAAATACTACTTGTTCTTCGAAACATCCCTTAAACTAGGTTTGCCATGAGAGTCCACCATACCTACATATGGATTGAGTAACATCCTTCAAGTAAGTTGTCATCGGTGCATGCAATAAAAATTGCTCTCTAAATATGTATGATCTATTAGTGCGAAGAAAATAAGGTTTATACGAACTTGTGATAGGGAAGAAACACTACTAGGGAAAACCCTAGCAGTAGCGCTGGTTTTGTGCTCACTAGTAGCGCGGGTAGGCGCGCTACTAATAAGGCGCTACAGCTACTGCTTAGCAGTAACGCGTGCCCGCACGCGCTACTGCTAGGACGAATAGCTGCAGCGTTTGTTCACTCCCACGCTACTGCTAATGTGACTACTGGCAGCGTGTTTTCTCTCCATCGCTACTAGTATTGTTTTTTTATTTTTTTGTTTTTAGTTTATTTATTCGCCATCGTACAAATATTGATACAATACCAGTTATGAGGTTTACATCATTATGTCCATAACAGTCTCGAATGAAGGTGGATTAGGTTCAAGTGGATGCAATATGTGGTGCATGTCAAAAGTATACTACTAATCCAAACTTGATCTAGTTTGGACTAGTAGTACTTTCGATGTGCACCACATGTTGCCTCCACTTGAATCTAATCCGCCAGCACAAGTTATTTAATCATCATCATGGTCGTTACCACCAACAGTATTTATTTAATCACCACTAACACTAGCTAATAATAATCATCATAGTCATTACCACCAACACTAGCTATCTTATCATCATAGTAATAGTGTAGCACATCATCATCCTGAAACTCATTTCTAGCTAGCTAATCACTCCTGCTGCTCTCTCTTATGTAAAAGAACATAAAATATGTGTAGCTCTCCTCCTTGATCAAGTTGGAGCATGCAGATGAACCTGTCTCCTAATTGTGGGTAGCGCCTCTGTTTGCTGCCCCCTAGTACTTCTCTGCGCTCCCCCATCACATATTTGGTCCAGTCTTGCACTATTAAGCATCCGTCGCTAATCTTGAATGCACTAAAATAATCTGTAGGATATCTTGGCCGTAAGCTGATAATACTCATGGTACCTTTAGTCTCGATCCCATAATGCACAATATTCATCGGGAGTCCCTGTTGAAGAACATCGTATGGTAACATACTTAGCAATGAAGTTTAGCTTCAAAAATAATGTATGGAAAAGAGCACTGAGGACAAATAGTAAAAATCTTACCATCCTTCCTAAATAGATGTGACCGTAGTTCATTACGAACACTATTGGTCGCACGTTTTCAGTACTAACATTTCTAAATCCAGGAAGAAAATTTGTCTTGACAGTATCAAGATCCTCAAGCCATGAAACATAATGACTTAGCTCCTCGCAGTTTAGTTCAGCCTCGGGACAGTAGTAGGTCCTGTCTACCAAGCGCTGGACATGTTTGCTTGCACCGAAATAAGCTGACAATACAAATTAGTTGTCAACTATTTTTGAATAAACAATATTAAAGACATAAATATGGTTGAGAAACTTACATAATGGTATAACTGGAGGCGTCTGCACATCGACCCAGATGTCGGTATTACTTTCAATATCATTTTCCGGACGAATATCAAAGGTGATAACCATATCAGGCTCAAATGCATAAGTCTTGCATAGTGCTCGCCATGTTTTGCATCCAAAATAGGTGTAGTCGTCTGAATTGTATAATTTTGCATGGAAAATATAACCATGCTCGGTCTTCAAATAAACTTTCTTTACCTCCGTAGTATGACTGAAACCTATCTTATCCAATACAAAAACTCTTGCATGGCAGGGGATACGCTAGTAGAATAGTAAAAAAAAAATATAAGTTGAAGCAAATGAAGCAGATGTCATGCTTAACTACGAAAAAAGACTTGTCGTTATGACTTACTGTATCCACTTCGAAGTTCTCGTCCAGCTTGATGCTGAAGCGCCTATCATCATCTATGAAGATTCCATCGCACAGGCCGCGCTCATCTTCGCAGTATTTGCAAATACCGAAATCCTTTTCGTCGTCAGACATTTCCTATGTTCATAGTTAAAACATTAATTGAAAATCGATCGAAGAAAACTACCAGGATACTCAACACACAAATCTGGGGCACTCGATATTTTCTACATATTCTGGCACAAGTCTTGCCAAAATTCACGAAAAAATTCGGCATGACCTTTGCTAAAATAGGACATATCGAGCGCCTGAAGTTTGCTGGCACGGAAATGAATCAACACTCAGGCAAAACATAGGCCACTCGGAGGTGTATGCAAACATGACCGGCCACTTGGATATTGAGCAACACAAGATATACATTTCAAAATATCTTATAGGACTCAAATTAGCGTGCATTCAATAAGCAAAAGTAAATCATCTCATGCGTCCGTACATCGTTCTTACTAACTAGTTCTATTAATTCAACTAGTTCTTACTAAAAATAAACTTACTATAAATAATAATATTCTAGTACCTAATTAGTACCTAGTTCTTACTAACTAATTAGTACCTAGGAACTACTGCCCTAATTACCATCTAATTTGATGAACCTATAGGGGTGGAAAGTGGTAGCGGATATTTCAATTATCCAACTATAAAGTGAAATAAGTGGTCAAATTTTACTCGTTTTATGATTCATCTTTGAAATTTGATTCGTTTTCACCCTTACATGAACCCTAACTCATTTGAGCCGCATCCGCATCCGATTTGTTTCCACTCTTACATGAACCCTAACTAATTTGATGCAACTAAAATATAAAGAAACCCTAGGTAGAGGTAGGGGAGAGGAAGGAGCGGGCGTGCTCACCTCGGGTGCCTGCGACGAGGGAGGGGCAGGGCGGCGTCGAGGTCAGGGTCGGGGCTCGGGCGCGCGGCGGATGGCGGCCAGCGTCGAGGTCGGGGTCGGGGGCGGCGTCCGGGGCGGCGTTGAGGTCGGGGGCGGGGGCGGCGTTGAATCTGGGGTCGGGGCGGCGTAGAGGGTGCGGAGAGCGCGCGGCGGCCGACGGGCGACGGCGGCGGCGACAGTGGAGAGAGTTGGATTTGGGGGAAGTGGCCGCGTGGGGAAGGACGAACCCCGTGGTTAAGTCAGAAGTAGCAGTAGCGCGTTCCAGGAAAAGCGCTGCTGCTATCTTAGCTATAGCGCGTTCCGTGATACACGCTACCTCTACTCCTTTCTCTTTTTCCCCTTTTTCATTTAGTTTTCTTCACATTTTATTTTTTTCCTTTCACCTTATTCTATTTCTTTCATTTTCAATTACCTTTCTATTTTCTTTCCATTTAATTTTATAACCTTTAGCAGTAGCGAGTTTTTATTAAAACGCACTGCTACAAATGAAGTAGCGGTAGTGCAGTTCGTCATAGGTCGCTACTACTATGTGTAGCCTATCGGCTAATCCGTGTGAATTTTAGTAGCAACGTGTTTAAAGCCAGACGCGCTACTGCTAGATCTTTATCTGCAGCGCGGTTTCCCCGGGCGCGCTACTGCTAATTAGCACCAGCGTGCTTTTTTGACCCATGCTACTCCTAAAGTTCTGTGTATAAGGTTTTTCCTAGTAGTGAAATAAAAGCGACAGACTGCATAATAAAGGTCTCTATCACAAGAGGCAATATAAAGTGACATTCTTTTGCATTAAAATTTTGTGCATCAAACCTTAAAATCGCATGACAACCTCTGCTTCCCTCTACGAAGGGCCTATCTTTTACTTTTATCTTCTACCCTTATACAAGAATCATGGTGATCATCACCTTTCCTTTTTACATTTTTTCCTTTGGCAAGCACTTTGTGTTGGAGCGATCCGGATATATATATCCACTTGGATGTAGGTTTTCATAAAGTATTATTGTGACATTACCCTTGAGGTAAAAGGTTGGGAGGCAAAACTATAAACCCTTATATTTCTCTGTGTCCGATTAAAACTTTCAACCCATAAGATGAATTGCAATTGTGAAAGACTATATGATAGTTGAGTATGTGGGATTTGCTAAATCAAAGCTCTTACATAGACCCTTCCTGAAAATAAGATGAATTGCAATTGTTTGATGACTACGAGCACTGTTTGTTAGTTTTCAAGAAATTTTATGATCTATACTTTAACATGTGAATAGATTGTTACTTGATCATGAAAAGTTTTATGAGATGAGCTACTGTTATGACATATAATGATGCTAGAAAAGGTGACTGAAATTATCATTGATCAAACTTGTGCACCTGCTAGCATTCACACTTCATAAATTATTTCTTTTATCATTTACCTACTTCAGGACGAGCAGGAATTAAGCTTGGGGATGCTGATACATCTCCAATGTATCTATAATTTATGAAGTATTCATGCTATTATATCATCCATCTAGGATGTTTTATATGCATTTATATGATATTTTATATGATTTTTGGGACTAACCTATTAACCTAGAGCCTAGTGCCAGTTTCTGTTTTCTCCTTGTTTTTGAGTTTTAAGAAAAGGAATACCAAACAGAGTCCAATTGACGTGCTAATTTTTTATGAATTTTTATGGACCAAAAGAAGCCCTTGGAGTGCAAGAGTTGGGCTAGAAGAGTCCTGGGCTGCCCACGAGGGTGGGGGCGCGCCTCCCTGCCTCGTGGACAGCCCGGGGACCCCCTCACTTGAAATCAACGCTAACCTCTCCTATAAATATAGAAACCTTCGGGAAATAATCTAGATCGGAAGTTCCACCGCCGCAAGCCTCTGTAGCCACGAGAAATCAATCTAGGCCCCCTCTGTCACCCTGCCGGAGGGGCCCATCATCACCGGAGGCCATGGAGGAGGATCCCGGAGGGGCCATCATCGCCATGAAGGTCAAGGACCAGAGGGAGAACCTCTCCCCATCCGGGAGGAATGCCATGGAGGAGTAAGCACAAGGGGGAGAACTTCTCCTCCTCTCTCTCGGTGGCGCCGGAGTGCCATCGGGAGGGGAATCATCGCCGCGGTGATCGTCTTCATCAACATCACCATCCTCATCTCTTTTACGCGGTCCACTCTCCCGAACCCCGCTGTAATCCCTACTTGAACGTGGTGCTTTGTGCCACATATTATGATCCAATGATGTGTTGCCATCCTATGATGTTTTGAGTAGATATCTTTTGCCTTTGGGTTGATTGATGATCTAGATTGGTACGATTTGTATGTTTTATTTTGGTGGTGTTCTATTGTGCCCTCCGTGTCGCGCAAGCGTGAGGGATTCCCGCTGTAGGGTGTTGCAATTCGTTCATGATTCGCTTATAGTGGGTTGCTTGAGTGACAGAAGCATAAACCCGAGTAAGGGGGTTGTGGCATATGGGATAAAGGGGACATGATGCTTTAATGCTATGGTTGGGTTTTACCTTAATGATGTTTAGTACTTGTGGATGCTTGCTAGGGTTCCAATCATAAGTGCATATAATCCAAGAAGAGAAAGTATGTTAGCTTATGCCTCTCCCTCATATGAAATTGCAATGACGACTACCATTCTTGTTAACAATTGCCTAGGATAATTCCGCACACCAACCCATCATTATTCCACACTCGCTATTTATAATATTTAGTAATATATTCTAACTTTATGATAACATCACCTACTTCTATATTTTAGCTCTCCGATATCATGCAAAGTTATCCTCTTCATACCCACAACGTAGTTTTATTTCTCGTATCTAGTTGGAAGCAAACGTTCGGTGTATGTAGAGTCGTATCAGTGGCAGATAGGACTTGAGAGAATATTGATCTTACCTTTAGCTCCTTGTGGGTTCGACACTCCATACTTATCACTTCCACGTTTGGAAATTGCTACGATGATTCCCTGCACTTGGGGATTATCAATGCCATCCTTGCCTGCATCCTCATTATCATTATCATCGGTTCACATACCATCCATTCCTTTGCCTTCGTTTGGTCTATCACCCATGTTCTTGTCATCCTTGCCTGTATTCCCCAAGTTTTTGCCATCGTTGCCTTTATCATCCATGTCGTTATGCTGCCAACGAAAACAGATAGTCAATGTTACGGATGGATAGCATACATAATAATTATGCACTAGTCAGCTTAAATAATTAATTTAATTTTTTCATATCGGATTCATGTACCGAACTCAGTTCTTCAAAAGCTTTAAGTAAGTATAAAATATGCCCTGACTAAATCCAGAAATATTTAATTGATTGTACTTGTTGTTACTGATGATCTCCTAACTAAATCCAAAGTGCACAAATCTTTCAAGTCCCCTGATAGATCCACCGTAATAGATCAATTATCTCCAAACTCCATTCAAAATTGTGTCCTAACTAAATCCAAAATTATCACCTAACTAAATCCAAATTATCTCATAACTAAGTCGAAAATAACTCCAAATTCCATACAAAAATAATTATCTCCTAACTAAATCGAAAATATCTCGAAACTCAATTCAAAAGCATCTCCTACCTAAATCCAAAATAACTTTCTTTGAATCCAAATCTGCTGACATCTTTCTCATGCCACACAACCCTAACTAAGTGCTTCAATATGTCCTAGCTAAATCCGACTTACACTTCCTTTGAATCAAAATCTTGTCACAACTTTCTGAAACCATAAATCCTAACTAACTACATCAACATGTCCTAGCTACATCCAACTTACACTCCCTTTCAACGAAATCTCGTCACAACTTTTTGAAACCATAAACCCTAAACCTCACATGACATATCCTAAACCCTAATCAAATCCGACCCCTATTGGTACTATATGCATAAGGGACCAACAAAGATTTGAGATGGCTAGGCACTTACAGCGAAGATCCGGCGTGAAAAAGTTGATGCATGTCGATGAGGATGATGTGGCCTCTCGGGTCGGGGAAAGGTGGCGTCCGCTTGGGGAAGGAGGGGAGGCTCGTCGGAAGATCTGGCGCCGCGACCCGAGTGGGGTAACTTGTGATGGAGGGGGGAGGGGGGAGTAGGAGCAGGAGGAAGGAGTGACACGGCGAGTGCGATCGGCGGCGATCGAGGGAGCCGGGGGCGATCGGCGGCGATCGAGGGCGCCGAGGTTAGGGCTCGAGAGGAGGAGAGAGGACGAACCGCTCGAACCGAAATTCAAAAGAGTACGCACGATGATTGGACCTCTATAATGAAGTGTTTTATTAATGCAATTAATTTAATCGAAAAATTTAGGACGGGAATACCCCTAGACTTAATTGGGCAGATTAAAGGTAAGAAAAAAATAGATCAAAAATACCCTTGGGCTCAAAAAGGCCCAGTTATTCTCGTCCGTTAGATCGCCCATATAATACACGTAATCTGGTGTATTATGATGCTCCGTAAAATTTCCCTAAATTAAAGGGCTCCAAAGAAAATTTTCCTACGAACAGAATTTCTATACACCAAAGGTGGCCTACATTTTTTGCAAATGTGCTCAATTAGAATCGGACCCTTAACGCGTGCCATCAGCTATATATGTCTCAAATGCAATAATGTTCTGAGCAGGATGTGATTGCTCGTGAGGAAAACGGAAGCAAAAAAATACGCCTACTATTATTGACTTTTGCAGAGAAATGTCGATTCAGCTGGGCCGACTTCCGCAGAGAAATGTCAATTCAGTTGGACCTCTCAGTAGATGGTATCCCCAGGAATCCAATGAGACACAACTATCATTCAGAGAGAGAGAGAGAGAGAGAGAGAGAGAGAGAGAGAGAGAGAGAGAGAGAAGCTATCCGTGCTAACTGCATTATTAAGGTGGATAACTGCTGTGCAGGCAACATGCAGAGGTGGAGAGGACAATAATTTTCTGTGCTCCAAGAATCCAATGACCCATATGACGAACTCTTTTCCCCCAATGCATTATTTTCTCTCCATTTGGACCTGAAGAGGTGGAGAGTACAATCATGATCTGAGCACGATGTGCTTGCTTGGTACCTGTAACCATATTCCAGCGCCCTGTGGGGTGTGGGGATCGACTATGTCTCTAGACATTAGGATGCAGATTATGTTTCCTCTAGATTCCTTTTTGGAGCATCGTTATGCTACTAGTTTTCTCCTGGAGCACAAAATCAGTCTTTTCTTTGTGAAATTTTGCACGCATGTAAAAGACAAGACTAGCTAAGATTTAAAAATCAATATTAATGTTTTTTTAATTTTGAAAGTATTCGCAAGTCACAAGAACAAGGAGAAGCACAAGGTGGAGGATAATACTGGTGAGCAGAGATATGTTGGCTTGCTTGTGAGGAACACTAGATCGGCAACGCGCCTTGGCGCGAGGGTGCCTGTCCGAACGTTTTGGTCAAACGTGTAATGTTAAGTTATTAGTAACTCAATTGCTATTCGGACGATAAAAAGGGCAATGAAAGCATGATATTACCACCATGTATCTAAATGGGACTAACAACGTCTGAATGAACTGGAGCTATAAATAGATGTCAGACAGAATGTAACTAAAAATATTGGTACTTGCTTAACGTTGCAACCTGAGAAACCTCGAAACACCCACCCATGAAGCTATTGCATCACAAAGTATAGGTAAATGTTACACTTTGTGTATGTGAGCCAAGAGGATTAATGTCAAGTTTGATCATAACTTGAGTTTTATAACTCAGATTTGAGTGATTCTTTTTGCATCTCGAAGCTCTTGACCTAAACTTTCTAATAAGGCCAAATTCACTTAATTTTGGTACTGTTAGAAATTGTTTTCTGTTGCAAGAGTCATTTGCTTGGTTTCAAAGTTTTCCGAATTGCTTTCTTCGTTCTTTTCGATCTTTTGAGTGATTGCTTATGTGTGGTTACTATTGTTTGCTTACGATAGATTGAACGGAGTGAGACAGATAGAACTATCAAGAGTTTTGAGTGCGAATCATCTTCATCAACATTTTAGGCAAGTTCACACTTTGATCACATCCCTTTTCATACCCAGTTTTATGCATTAGTTTCAACCCTCAAACATTGCATGAGTAGGAGTGATAACATGTGGCTATTGGGAAGTAGTAGATGAGGTAGTACCTATCACCAGTTTTATTGTCAAACCCTTGGGAGTTACTTCTACGTTTGCTTATTATGCCATGCTATGCTAGTAGACGTGGATTGGGGGAGTGATTTTCCATGACAGATGTGAGATTGTTAATTAATGGTTTATTTAAGGTGGCAACTTTAACACACATCTGGGTGGATTGAGGCACCTGGGTATTCCAGCGATTGCCTGTTTTCTTTAGGCACCTAGGTATTCCAGCGATTGCCTTTTTTTATGACCGCCACCCAGGCTCAAAGGGATCATAAGATTATTCATGCTAGAAACTTCCGTGTGCAGCCACATGCTATTATGGGCTCTAGCATAGTTGACTAAGTCGTGCAAACTCTTACAGTGGTAGACTAGCAGATCTAGGGGATGTAGGTTGGTACGGTCTACCCATCGTAAGGTGCTAGCGCTTCTGAAAGACTATGTCTCGGTCATCCGTTTCTCAAACACCATGTAGTGCGAGAATCCCAACGGAGGAGATCGAGTCATGTGGGGAGAAGTGCGCAACCTCTGCAGAGTGTACAATCTAATCATGGTTAGCCGTGTCCTGGCCCGGTTATGGACATATTGAGTATCTAGTACTTGGATTATCATGTGAATCTCATCATGTTACTTTAATTAATTTTGTTGGGTTTAATGATGATGTTACTTAATTGGGATTGAAAATGCTGTTAACCATTCTCAATGTTTAACAACCACCATAATAGTTAAATAAAATTTATTCCTTTGCAGTAGGGAAAAATTGGCTTTTTGCAAAAACATTATAACCATAGAGCTTTTCCACCAGCCAAATATGCATGTAGTGATAGCCTTTATTCATCATTGCTCTATGGTGTGAATTTGCCAGTACATTCAATGTACTGACCCTTTGTGGCTGCAACATCTCATGTTGCAGGATCTTACGACGAGTAAGTGATATATTAGGGTTACAATTTGTACACTCAACTTTGCCGTTGGTGTTGATGGGAATCCACAACCTTGTTACTTCCGCTATTTGGATTGAGGTAATAGTTTCTACGTTACTTTATACATACCTCTGTTATAAATCCTCGAGTACTGTGTGTGTCAGCATACCGATCCAGGGATGACACTTAAGCACAGAGACTTGATCCTTTCGGGTCGGGTCGCTACAAGATTGTATCAGAGCACATGTTAACTGTAGGACGTGACCCTAGAAACTGGCAAGCCCATAGGAAAGATTTTTCTCTACAACTTTCTTTTCAAAAGAATCTTTTACCTCTCTTCTCTTCTGAGGTTATTCAAATATTCCCTTTTAGTGAGACCATACCCCTTTTCCCTTTTGACCCCTCAAAGATTCGACTGATGAGACCACTCCGAGAAGGACGAGATATCGGACAACTAAGACTACTTTGGAATAAAGAGGATTTTACTGTGCATTACAATGAAAGAAACTACAACGGTGAAGACTCCGAAGACCAGGAGAATTTGAAGGCTTTGAAGAATTTCCAGATTTGTATGACCTAGGAAGGCTACACTTATGGAACTTGACAGACTATGGAAGCTGTCAATACCCGAAATCAAGGTGTATCCGAGAAAGACCTGAACATGGAGCATTAGAACTCAAAGTTTTGTCAAGAAAACCCTAAGGCAGGAGATATCAACTATGGAATAAAAGTTCATGTCAATAAATAGGGCAGAAATGTGGATATCCAAGATGTTATCGCTCTGTTATGCTATTATTACCGTGTTGAGTTAAGCATGCATTCCTTCGGAAGTATTGGATGGTAGAAAGCTGATGGAGTACCCATCAGCAAAGGATGCAGTTTGACCTTAGCTGGTGTATTGCCAGGATCTAGAGTATTACATCAAGGATTTTAAGATGGACTTTAGGAAGTCATATTTGACAAGGAGGCAATTGGTGAAGAACTCAGGAACCAGAAGTTGAAGTAGTCAAACTGGAGGAACAAAACTTGAGATACCGGAGATTAATCAGGAGCTAAAGGATAGAAGGACATGATTCATGTAAAGGAGGTTGAAACCCAGAAGTTTGGAACGCAACTCCAGAATATTAAAGGACGTTAGGAGAAACTTCGGGTCAATAGAGATGATTTGGAAAAAGAACTTGAGAAGGACAAGCATGATCAGAAGAAGCCATCGGAGACATGAACAAGACTTGAAGAGTTTGGTGACGTTGAAGATTTATTGACCATGAGAAGACCAAACCCCATTGTACCTACGTTAGATGCGGCGTTTGTGAGTTGTCATTTGTTTGTTGTTTTTCCGACAGCCACAATAAAACCCGTCTTTTAAAAACTATTGTTTGTACTGTGTGCATCCCTCTCGATCTCTCTTATCCCACCCCAAACCCATGGACCCAATAGAGGATGAATGGAGATGAGCTTATATTTTCTGGACCGATGTGTCAATTGGAGATGGACCAATGGATTCAAAACATGGAGGATCATATGGAGAATAACCCTATAGTCAGAAAGGATATGGCCCAGCATGCTCTTCCGTTCTCTGAAAGAGGTGCTGCTACCTGGTGGAGGATGTACCAAACCATCAATGGATGGCAAGGAGTAACTGTTTGGGAAGAATTTAAGTTGACTCTGCTAAAGTCTCAGCTTGTGTCCCAGAAGTTGAAGCCTTATGGAAATGATATGGAGAAAGTGCATGCAAGCTTTGTGGAGAAATAGGACACAACCATAAAGAAAACAAGGACGAATACCCTCATAAGCGGAGGATTACCAAAGGAGTTAGCCGAGGATTTTCAGGGAACTTCGGTTGGAGATTGTTCCCGAAGGTTTTTGTTGCAACAATGGAAGTTCAGTCTATATTGTTGGGAAAGATTCGTGAAGTTCAGAAGGATGACAAAGAGATTGCTGAGGTAAAAGAGAGGATGAGCAAAGGAAAGGCCAAAGGTTTTCGTAAGGATGAGCATGACACCTTATGGTTCGAGGACCGTGTATATGTTCCCAATAATGCAAAGATCAGGAAGTAAATACTTCAGGAGGCTCATGACTCACCATACTCGATTTGCCCTGGAAACACCAAGTTGTATTTGGATTTGAAGGAGTGTTTCTGGTGGACTGGTATGAAGAAGGATATTGCGGAGTATGTAGTCGTAGGTGATGTATGCCAGAGAGAGTAAAAGCAGAGCATCAGAAGCCATCAGGATTACTACAGCCTATGCCGATACCCGAATGGAACTGGGATAAGCCTGGCAAGGATTTCATTACCGGATTTCCCAGAACCCGAACGGGATATGACTCTATCTGGGTAGTAGTTGATTCGCTTGACCAAAGTGGCTCACTTTATCCCAGTGAAAACCACCTATACAAGTGCGAAGTTGGCCAAGATATATATGACCAGGATCGTATGTCTGCATGGAGTTCCGAGGACCATCGTATCAGATAGAGGAACACAGTTTACCTCAAAGTTTTGGAATCAGCTGCACCAGACTTTGGGTACTAGGCTAGAGTTCAGTACAGCCTTTCATCCACAGACAGATTGATAGACCGAGAGAGTCAATCAGATTCTGGAGGACATGTTGACAGTGTGTGTGCTAGATTATGGATCTAGTAGGGATGATAATCCACCTCGCGGAGTTCTCATACAACAACAGTTACCAAGCCAGTTTGAAGTTGGCCCCTTTTGGAGCTTTGTATGGGAGAGGGAGCCAGACACCGTTGATGTGGGATGAAGTTGGAGACCGTCAGTTGTTTGTACCAAATGTTATCAAGGATTCAGAAGAGAATGTTAAGTTGCTTCGAGATAGACAGAAGGTAGCTCAGTCCTGGCAGAAGAGTTATATAGACTCAAAAACGCAAGAAGGTAGTCTATGAAATTGGAGACAGAGCATGTCTTCGTGTGTCCCCTCTGCGAGGAGTTAAATGATTTGGAGTTAAGGGAAAGTTAGCCCCGAGATTTGTAGGACCATACCGAGTTTTGGAGCATATGGGAGAAATGGCCAACAAGTTGGAGTCACCCGAAGGACTGTCAGGAGTTCATGATGTGTTTCACGTTTCCCAGTTGAAGAAGTGCCATGCAGAGATGGCCAATATTCTCCTGTAAGGATGCTTGACCCTGGAAAGGATAATGATGTTCCACGAAGTGGAGTATGGACTTCATAAGTATAAGTTTTTATCTCGGTATGTGGGACATCCCACGAGAATGAAGAGATGTATTACTATTGGATATAAAGGAGGTATGATGTTGGAAATATGGATCAATGGAAATTCCATGATGAGTTTGAGTAATCATGTCCTAGTTTGGTGCCAATAGAAGGAAGGAAGACAGTACAATTGGATGGATTTAAAAATACTAGGAAGTTGGAAGTTGGAATAATGATCAGTTGCTCGATGATGAGTTCAAGGTATACAAGTGATGAGATGGGCCATAACCCACAGGCCCCAGGACCTGCCAAGAAGCAAGCACACTCTTGCTGAAGGAGAAACCCTGGAAGAAGAGGATATGCCTTTATCAACCGACGATTTTATAGGAGCAACGCAAAACCTGAGAGTTGTGAAGAAAACGGTAGATGTTTGTTTGGCTTGCAGAATCAATGGATTTATCCGAACTTGGTCCGTTGACAAGAGAAATTCTGCAATGCTTGTGAGGATGACCGAGTGTTAGAATATGAGATTTCCTAAACCATATAAATGGTAATGATTTGGGTGTGGGATGGATTGATCACCATACCGACTTACTCTTATTATTCGCCTTGCTATACGGGACGGTAAATCTGAGTGACTTACCTATAGTAGAGAGACGACGATCAAAACCTTGTTTAAACCTTAGAATGGTATAAGTATTTTTCCCTTGTACAAGGCAGTTGTTGCCAATCGTAGGTCATACGGTGAGGTTCGACCCAGATGTCAGGACCCCGATTCCAAGTCACATTGATCCAGCCGGTAACACCTCATATCACTTTGCGGCCTCACGCACGGTAAACCCACGGGTGTCGCCTTACCCTGGCCCGGAACCGTTTGCGCCGTTTGGCTCACGTATATGATAGTGTCGCTAGCATCCACATGACAGAGAACCCGGGCAGACATGGCTAGTCATAAACCCAAAGCGGCGCTAGCCTATGGAGACAGGCATACATGAATCACATCGAGCATGTCGGTCATCAACGTATACATCTGGGCTGTAGCGCTGGGCTAATAGGACTCCGGTAACCTGGGCTGTAGCAGGCTAGGCAGGACTCCGGATGCCACCGCGTGACATTTCCCCGAAGGGACAGACATAGGAACAAAGTGAAACACATGCCGGCCAGTCAAGTGTCCAAGCAGTAGTGCTGGGCTAGCAGGACCACGGTGAACCGGGCTATAGCGGACTACTATCGCTCAGAAGCACTAGACTACATTTCCCCATATGAAAGGCTGCCAAGGATAAACAACTAGATTGTCGGATCCCACTCATACCAAGCATTTCAAACATACACACAATATGCCCGATATGATTACATACAACATGGCATCACAACAAAACTCTACAACTCAAAGTACTTTATTTAAGAGGCTCCGAGGAGCCTTACATATCATGTTCATACAGGTAGGGGTCACATGACCCGACATTCAAGTCATACAAACGTACAAGCACATGCGGAAGCATACTAGTCTGAGTACAGACTCTAGAAAGGAAAAGGGCTTGACGAAGCCTTCTATCTACATCGGCCCTTCACAAGTCTTGGATCACCACCTGGGTGGCTATTCACTCGTCAACGTCGAGGTCTACGTAGAACCCGTCGGAGGGGTTGGTGTTGTCGTCTGAAAACATTAATTAAGCAAACATGAGTACGGAGGTACTCAGCAAGACTTACAACAGAATCCTATCATACATGCACATTCTCAAGAAGGTAGTGGGGTTATTGCAGCAAGCCAGCTATGACTCTTGGCTAAGCTAACCTACGTGACTCCATTTGATAAGAATTTTTCGCACACGAGTCCACTACTCACCATCACAATACTCCACCGTGGATCCTCTCTCACCAACCTACGAGAGGGCCATCCGCGGTACTCACACTCATCTTGAGGCTTTTAGTAGTATCCATTTACTTGTCTATGAACTGTATAGATGATCAAGTAGTCCTTTACCGCGGACGCGGCTATTTGAATAGTTTTATACCCTGCAGGGGTGTACTTCTTCACACATGTTTCCACCACTTATCGTCTGCACACGTTATGTGCTCGGCAGACTTCAAGCGAAAGCCGACGTGGGTGTAGACCACGACCTAACCACCCACACAAGTCTCTAATCCAGGTTTATCGCCTATTCGGGTTCCATCCGCAAGGAGATCCGGCCGGGGTGTCCTCAACGGCCCCAAACGATGTGTGCAAGGTTCCCGAGACACCAAACGGGCGAATCGGTACACTGTGCCACGTGCCTACCGCAACACAGCCCACCCCGATGGTCAGCGCTGCGTGCGGCCCCCAGCAACTACAAACACCAGAAACTACTTGCAACTCCTGGACAGAGGGCGAGGGAGGTCGGTAAGTCGAGCGGGGTCATATTTCAGGGCCCAACGTGTGGTAGTAGCTGAATCTTAAATCACACACACATATCTCAGTTCTTAGGGACGGCCTCAATGAAACAACCCACCATGTACTCCTACATGGCCTCTCATCGATTCCTTCACCAAATCGTATTCAACACTTTCACACTCTCGACACCATCACAACCTTTCACTCTAGTTCATCTTCCCGATGAGCCAGACCTGACACAACTCTAAGCATAACAAGCATAGCATGGTAGGAAACACACACACATGGCTCAATCAACTCCTACACATGCTAGTGGGTTTCATCTAGTTACTGTGGCAATGACAGGTCATGCAAAGGAAGTGGGTTCAACTACCGCAACACACAGCAGTTTGAATCGCGTTGTCTTAATGCAAAAAAGAGAGCAGAAGCGAGAATATGGGTTTTTATCGGAATGATCAATGGGTTGCTTGCCTGATGAAGTGGTGGTAGGATACTGCCCTTCAGTCGGATATTCGGGATTATCCTCGGAGGCAGAACCTATCACGAAAAGCACACCGAACAAATCATCACATGACGATATGCAGCAATATGATGCATGCTATGACATGGCAATATGATGTGTGTTAGGTCTAATGCAACTTGGAACAGAAAGGTTTGAGTCCATTTGAACCCAAGATTCAAATGATCACCCAAAATATTAAGTGATATAAGTGCATTAGCTTGTTTCACCTAAACAGCAAGTTTAACTTGTTCTGACATGCATGAAACCTTTACCAATGGATAGATTGGATTTTTCTGATCATTTTTCATATATAAATCTTTGTATTTGGAGTTACAGATTAATTTCTATGAATTTTTGAAGTTTGAACTATTTTCTGGAATTTCCTATTTAATAATAATTACAGTAATTCAATTATTGCGTCAGCATTGCGTCAGGGTGATGTCAGTGGTCAAAGGGGTCGTCCAGGTCAAACTGACCAGTGGGTCCCGCGTGTCAGTAGTTAATTAGACTAACCAATTTTAGTTAAAACTAATTAGATTTAGTTAGCAGAGGGGGGCCCACTTGTCATTGACTCTAGGGGGGTCAACCGGGGCCCACCCAGTCAACGTCAACGGTCAACCTCGCCGGCGTTTAGCCGCCGGCGAGGGCAGACGCGGTGGTGGAAGTGCAATTATGCGTTCCGGCGACCAAACGAGCGGCGGAGGGCATCTACGCGTAGCTGGGAGCAAGCCGCGACGTTTGGTGGCAGTGGTTGGACTCGAGGTGGCCGGAAACGTCGCCGGCGACGAGCTAGGCGGTTGCCAGAGTCGTGTGAGGACGAGCCCGAGGCTACGGGGACGGCAAGGTGCGTGGTGAGGTGCGTTGAGCTCCTGAGGTTGTGGTGAGGTAAGTGGACAACGTAGCATGGACGGTGGTTGGCCGGAGACACGTCGGCGACGAGCTCCGCGGCGGCGCGTGCGGGTGAGCTTCGTGCAGTTGCTACGGTGCACAAGAAGGTAAACGGAGAGGATGGGGAGGTGCAGCAGCTCACGGCGGTCACGTAGAGCCAGCCGGCGTGGTCGGGGACGAGCTGATGCGGCGGCGATGTCGAAGCGGTGCTCGGTGATGATGAGGTCGAAGAAGGCGAAGCAGGGCTCGCGAGCGCTCGGGGCTCGGCCGGCTCGGGGTAGTCGACGACGGCGGAGCGACTGGACACGGTGGTGCGGCACGGGGATGGCGATGGACACGGCTACGGTGGCGGGACAGCGATGACTGCGTCGGCCATGGCGGAGGGGAGCGAGGGAGTGAGGCAGGGGGCAAATGAGCGTGTCTAGGGGTCGGGGAGAGAGAGAGAGAGAGTTCGCCCCGCGTCGACAGCGCGGCGAGGGGAGCGGCGAGGCGGCGGGCAGCTGCGTGGCTCGCATGCGGTGCTCGCCGTCGAGCACCTGCCTGCCTGCCTGGCCGAGCCAAGCAGCTCGCTGGCGCGGCGGCTGGGCTGGGCCGGTAGGTGGGCCGGTGGGTGGCGCAGGTAAGAGTTTCTGTTCCTGTTTTCTTTTTCTTTCTTATGTAACTTTGTGGACTTATTAAAAATAGCTAGGCACTTCCAAAAATCACCAAACTGCTCATGGTCCTTGGTTGGAATATATCCAGCATGGAACATTTTGGTTTGGAGTTATTTGAGCATTTAAAATATTTTATATAATTTAAATGCCCAAACTCAAGGTACATATGATTTAATTCAATGGCCTTCTGTTGACCTAGAAAAATGTGCACAAATTTTGCCAGAGGTGCTAACCCAAGACAAAGAAGGTGAACTTTTTAGAAGGGCATTTCAGGTTCATTGAAATTATTTTTAGTAAACCCTAGTTGAGTTCAGAGGGGTTCTGGGGGTTCTGTCTTCCCCAATTCAATTTTCTGATGAAAAGTAGACATGATGCAACACTCTAATGCATGGACTAACTAGGATGTGACAACTCACCCCCACTCAAAAGAATCTCGTCCCGAGATTTAGGATCCGTCGGGAAGAAGGTGGGGTACTCAAGTCGAAGACGATCCTCCCTTTCCCCGGTTGCTTCTTGCTCGGAGTGGTGTGACCATTGAACTTTGAGAAACTTGATATTCTGACTTTGAGTGGTACACTCGGCTTGATCTAGAATACGAACGGGGTATTCTCGATAAGTGAGGTTATCTTGGAGATCAAGCGTTTCGGGTCTACTTCGCGGATAGGATCCGAGAAGCAACGCCTGAGTTGAGAGACGTGGAAGACATCATGAACTCTGGAAAGATGCGAAGGTAGTTCCAATTGGTAGGCAACTTCTCCTCGCTTGGCAAGAATGCGAAAGGGTCCAATGTAACGAGGAGCCAACTTTCCTTTGATACCGAATCGATGGGTCCCCTTTAAAGGTGTAACCCAAAGGTAAGCCTTCTCGCCAACTTCATAAGTCATAGGCTTATGTTTGCGGTCATATTGGCTCTTTTGGCGAGATTGGGCTGTTTTCAATTTCTCACGAATAATGCAAACCTGCTCTTCTGCCTCCTAGACCATATCCGGGCCAGAGAGTTGTCTTTCCCCGGTTTCTGACCAGTTAAGGAGTGTTCGACATTTTCGTCGATATAGAACTTCGAAAGGAGCTTTGTCCAAGTTGGCTTGATAACTATTGTTATAAGCGAACTCGGCGAACAGAAGGCATTTCTCCCAGTTCATACCAAAAGAGATGGCAGAAGCTCGAAGCACATCTCCCAGAATTTGATTGACTCATTCTACTTGACCACTTGATTGAGGATGGAAGGCGGTGCTAAAGGAGAGACGAGTTCCTATCGCATTTTGGAAACTTTCCCAAAATCGAGAGGTGAAGAGACTTCCACGATCTGAGTTGATTTCCAATGGAACACCATGAAGAGACACTATTCGGGAGATGTATAAGTCAGCTAGCTGGCTAGCGGTTATACTCTCACGAACGGGTAGGAAGTGAGCTACTTTGGAAAGACGATCGACAACAACGAAGATAGCATTATTCCCTCTCTTGGTCCTGGGAAACCCGGTAATGAAATCCATACCGATTTTATCCCATTTCCATTCAGGAATTTCCAAAGGTTGAAGGGTGCCAGCAGACCATTGATGCTCTGCTTTAACTCGTCGACAGACGTCGCAGTTAGCAATATATTGAGAGATTTCTCTCTTCATCCTAGTCCACCAAAACCTCTGGCGTAGGTCTTGATACATTTTAGTACTACCGGGATGAATGGTGAGAGGAGATTCATGAGCTTCCTTAAGGATCAATTGCCGTAGATGTTGTTTCTTGGGGACCACCAAGCGGTTCTCAAAGAAGACAACACCTCGCTCGTCCATGGAAAAACATTTAGCAACTCCGCTAGCGATGTTTTCCTTAATACGAGATATGCCCTTATCGTGCTTCTGGGTAGCTATGATTTGATCCGTCAGGTTAGGTTTCGCCACCAGGGTGGAAAGAAAACCTCGAGGAACAATGTGAAGGTTAAGTTTACGAAATTCCTCGTGGAGAAGTGGTTGACTTTGTTGTAACATCAGGTTGTTACAATAGTTTTTACGGCTTAAAGCATCAGCCATGACATTGGCTTTGCCTGGGGTGTAGGTTATTCCTAAATCACAATCTGTGATCAATTCGACCCAACGTCTTTGCCTGAGATTCAAATCCGGTTGGGTGAAGATGTATTTCAAACTTTGGTGATTGGTGTAAATTTCACAACGATTACCGAGGAGGTAATGTCGCCAGGTTTTGAGTGCATGGACTACAGCTGCAAGCTCTAGATCATGTGTGGGATAGTTATCCTCATGTGGACGCAATTGTCGAGAAGCGTAGGCAATCACATGACGATCTTGCATGAGGATGCAACCTAGTCCTTGTCGCGAGGCGTCGCAATAGATAACAAAGTCTTTAGAGAAATCTGGTGGAACAAGTACGGGAGCAGATGTCAGGCATCTTTTCAGTTCCTAAAAACTAAACTCGCACTATGGCGTCCATTCGAACCTTTTATCTTTCTTGAGGAGTTCGGTTAGAGGCTTAGCAACCTTGGAGAAATTCTCGACGAAGCGGCGGCAATAACTCGCTAAACCAAGAAAACTCCAAACTTGCTTGACCGTTTCAAGTGGAGTACAGTCAAGGGCGGCTTGAACTCGCTCGAGATTGACAGCAATACCTTTACCAGAGATTACATGACCTAGATAGGTTACTTCTGGCAACCAAAACTCGCATTTAGAGAATTTGGCATAAAGACGATGCTCTCGAAGTTTCATCAATACCAGCCTTAGATGTTCGGCATGTTCTTCCTCATTCTTGGAGTAGATGAGTATATCGTCAAGGTATACCACGACGAATCTATCCAAATACTCCATGAAGATCGAGTTCATTAACCGAGAGAAAGTGGCTGGGGCATTGGTTAAACTGAAGGACATGACGGTGTACTCGTATTGGCCATAACGAGTAACAAAGGCCATTTTAGGAATGTCCCCGTTCTTGATTTTGATTTGATGGTAGCCCAACCTCAAATCCATCTTAGAAAAGACTGAGGATCCAGCGAGCTGATCATACAGGTCGTTGATCCTGGGGAGCGGATACTTGTTCTTGATAGTGACCAAATTGACAGGTCGATAATCTACAACCATCCGATCCGTTCCATCCTTCTTCTTGACGAAGAGGACGGGGCAAGCCCATGGATAAGAACTAGGACGGATGAAACCCTTTTGCAAGGATTCATCGAGTTGTTTCTTAAGTTCAGCTAGTTCTAGGGGTGCCATCTTATAAGGTCTCCTAGAGATTGGGACGGTTCCTGGAATAAGATCTATCACGAACTCGACATCCCTGTCAGGTGGAACACCTGGCAGTTCTTCTGGAAAGACATCCGGGAAGTCACGGACTACCGGAATATCTTCAAGGTCTGGAAGGGGGTTGACATTTAAGGAGTAAAGCTGAAGCTTAGACACTCGGGTCAAAACATTGACTGTCTTGCCCGAAGGGTGGGTGAGTTGAATAGTCCTAGTAGAGCAATCAATCCTAGTGTAATGGGCTGACATCCAGTCCATACCCAAGATGATATTAATGTCCGAGGATTTGAGAGCTATTAGTGATGCAAGGAAGACTAATCTGTCGACAAGGATTTCGTTTCCATGGCTGATTCTAGAGGTTTGCCACTTAGAACCAGGGGGTTGGATTACCATGGAGGTGGGCATGTCACAAAATGTGGTGTTGTGCAAACGAGCATAGCTCTTAGATATGAATGAATGAGATGCTCCAGTATCAAATGGAACAGTTGCCGGATGGCAATTAACAAGGAGCGTACCGAGAACGACGTTGGGATCCTCATAGGTCTCCTCAGCTGAGACATGGTTGACATGGCCACGGGCAGTGGTGGCTGGCTTGGCGTAGAGCACCTTTCCTGCTGGCTTGCCACGGCCAACAGATTTTCCAATCTGGTTGGGGTTGTTCTGGGGACACTCTCGGATGTAGTGACCCGTCTCCCCACACTTGAAACAGGTTATCACATTGGGGCGTGGAGCAACATTAGCAGTGGGGCCACCATAGGCCTTGGACGGTGCATACTATTGATTGGGGCGAGGCGCCTCAAAGGATGGCCTCGGGGTGAACCTGGGTGGCAGAGCGGTGCTTGGAATCCAGACCCGGCGCTTCTGGGATCCAGAGCCGGATGAGGATCCAAAGTCACGGGAGTGTTTGCGTGAGGCTTCAAAGTCCGACTGCCCTGTCTCGGCACTGATGGCCTTGTTGACTAACTTCTGGAAGGAGGTGCACTCGTGCAGACGAAGATCACGGCGAAGCTCAGGGCTAAGTCCCTTGCGGAACCTTGCCTGCTTCTTGGCGTCGGTGGATACCTCTTCAGGAGCATATCATGCTAGATTCCCAAACTCGCGACTGTATGCATCCACAGTCAGTCTACCCTGGGTGAAGTTGCAGAATTCTTCACGCTTGCGATCCATGAGACCTTCCGGAATGTGATGCTCACGGAAAGCCGCACTGAATTCAGCCCAAGTAGTGATTTGGCCGACCGGACGCATAGCTTCAAAGTTTTCCCACCAAAGACTAGCAGGGCCTTCGAGGTGATAGGCAGTGAAGGTAACCTTATCAGCTTCGGCCACGTTGGCAGAACGTATCTTGTGGGTGATGCTGTGAAGCCAGTCATCCGCATCGAGAGGCTCAACGGAATGTTTGAACTTTGGAGGATACAACTTGACAAAGTCATTGAGTGACACCATATCATTCCTTGGCTGGCGTGCGGTATTCTGCTCAATCCGCTCCAGCAAGCGATTGGTCTCACGCTTATTTCGTTCTGCCTCCAGCATAACTTCGGCCAGAGAAGGCGGTTGAGGCAGGTTTTCATTCCTGGCTGCACTAGCTTCACCCTGCTCTAGGGCAGCAGGGTTGTTGCGGGTGTTGACCATCCTAGGAAAACAAGACAACGGTTTAGAAAAGGATGGCAAAATCTGGCCAAGGAAGTGCGGAATGTAATGGATAACAAGGAATGCGGAGATGATCATCTGTATGACATGGTAATACATAAACTGCCATATATATACCAACGGTCATACACACCATACATAGTTTAGTACAAGCCCAGGCTAAAGTACAACTACGGTGAAGGACGTTACATCTCATCGGAGGCATCCCAAGCTCCTATACATTATTTTTCTACACCTCCGGAATTACTACACACCAAGTCATATTCCACAAGTCACGCAGGACGGTGGAACTATGACTATTACAATACTAGTGGTACTACTACAATCTCAAACCGCTCCGTAGTAGTCCTCATAGAAGTCCCCTCCATAGCCTGGAAGCTCAAGGTGGTCATCCGGAAACAGACGGTCCTGAGGAGCCTGTGGACCAAAGGGGCTAGGATGAGGTCTTGGACCAACAAACGGTGGCCTGCGGGGACCACGGGGTGGGGTGATACCTCCCACATCACGCCAATCCACCATGTCTGGCAGAGCAGATCTCACAGGATACAGATCCCTCGTATCCATACATCCAGCTTGCACAGCCGGTGCGAACCGAGTCAAAGTAGCCCAATGATCGGCGCGGGTGTTGATAAGCTCCAGCCTCAAGGCTCGATTCTCTCGGTCCTTATCCTCGAGCATCTCAGCGGTGGTGCGGGTTAGTGAGTCCTCATGGGTAGAATCATCATAGATAGCCTGGAGATACCCTTGCGCTCCTGGGAGCGATGCTGGCATGTAACGGAAATCGGTGTTCCGAAGCAGACCAGTCCTGACTCGCATGATGGTAATCATGGAGTAGGCCGCATCCTGTACAGCCATATCAATGGTGACCCCGAGTCCATAGGAGCAGTGAAGAGGCTCGGTGGATCTAGGATATGAAGGATATATCCTGACAGTGCAGAAGTATTGGCTTTGATTAAAGTCTCGGAATTGCTCTTCGACGGTGTACTCGGGATACCAACGGTAACTCGTCTCGATCATGACCCGGACTAACATAGCAGTATGACCGGGCACATTGAGACACCGCGTCAGGCGAACCACCTGATTTTGAGCACGAGTGGCCATCTGAAAGCACAACCACAATGCAAAGACATTAGAAATCCTAGGGAAAATTGGACAGCATAACATCTGTAAATGCTGAGGATCGGATTAGAGACATTCACAACAGATTGCAAAACCTCTCAACATCATCATATCAAGGTTTCGGTTCAACTAATAACATACCAAATTAGTAGAAACTGTACTGAGACTGGTAACCACATTCCTATAAGTTACTACGGATTAGTAACGTGTGAACCTGATAGAGAGAAGAGAGCCTAGTCCTTAACGCACGTAGAATGAGAAGAGGATGACACAGATCAGAGGGCATAAGGTAAAGGAATAAAAAGAGCCTTTCGTTCCCTCCCACAATCAATTCCCCTACATATAACTAAAGCATTTCTAGACTTGACATCGACCAGTTTGGCTTAGCGAACCTATGGGCAGTCCGGCTCTGATGCCAACGCTGTTAGGACCCCGATTCCAAGTCACATTGATCCAGCCGGTAACACCTCATATCACTTTGCGGCCTCACGCATGGTAAACCCACGGGTGTCGCCTTACCCTGGCCTGGAACCGTTTGCGCCTTTTGGCTCACGTATATGATAGTGTCGCTAGCATCCACATGACAAAGAACCCGGGCCGACATGGCTAGTCGTGAACCCAAAGCGGCGCTAGCCTATGGAGACAGGCATACATAAATCACATCGAGCATGTTGGTCATCAACGTATACATCCGGGCTGTAGCGCTGGGCTAACAGGACTCCGGTAACCCGGGCTATAGCAGGCTAGGCAGGACTCCGGATGCCACCGCGTGACATTTCCCCGAAGGGACAGACATAGGAACGAAGTGAAACACATGCCGGCCAGTCAAGTGTCCAAGCAGTAGTGCTGGGTTAGCAGGACTCCGGTGAACCGGGCTTTAGCGGACTACTATCGCTCAGAAGCACTAGACTACATTTCCCCATATGAAAGGCTGCCAAGGATAAACAACTAGATTGTCGGATCCCACTCATACCAAGCATTTCAAACATACACACAATATGACCGATATGAGTACATACAACATGGCATCACAACAAAACTCTACAACTCAAAGTACTTTATTTAAGAGGCTCCGAGGAGCCTTATATATCATGTTCATACAGGTAGGGGTCACATGACCCGACATTCAAGTCATACAAACGTACAAGCACATGCGGAAGCATACTAGTCAGAGTACAGACTCTAGAAAGGAAAAGGGCTTGACGAAGCCTTCTATCTACATCAGCCCTTCACAAGTCTTGGATCACCACCTGGGTGGCTATTCACTCGTCCACGTCGAGGTCTACGTAGAACCCGTCGGAGGGGTTGGTGTTGTCGTCTGAAAACATTAATTAAGCAAACATGAGTACGGAGGTACTCAGCAAGTCTTACAACAGAATCCTATCATACATGCACATTCTCAAGAAGGTAGTGGGGTTATTGCAGCAAGCCAGCTATGACTCTTGGCTAAGCTAACCTACGTGACTCCATTTGATAAGCATTTGTCGCAGACGAGTCCACTACTCACCATCACAATACTCCACCGTGGATCCTCTCTCGCCAACCTACGAGAGGGCCATCCGCGGTACTCACACTCATCTTGAGGCTTTTAGTAGTATCCATTTACTTGTCTATGAACTGTATAGATGATCAAGTAGTCCTTTACTGCGGACGCGGCTATTCGAATAGTTTTATACCCTGCAGGGGTGTACTTCTTCACACATGTTTCCACAACTTATCGTCTGCACACGTTATGTGCTCGGCAGACTTCAAGCGAAAGCCGACGTGGGTGTAGACCACGACCTAACCACCCACACAAGTCTCTAATCCAGGTTTATCGCCTATTCGGGTTCCATCCGCAAGGAGATCCGGCCGAGGTGTCCTCAACGGCCCCAAACGATGTGTGCAGGGTTCCTGAGACACCAAACGGGCGAATCAGTACACTGTCCCACGTGCCTACCGCAACACAGCCCACCCCGATGGTCAGCACTGCGTGCGGCCCCCAGCAACTACAAACACCAGAAACTACTTGCAACTCCTGGACAGAGGGCGAGGGAGGTCGGTAAGTCGAGCGGGGTCATATTTCAGGGCCCAACGTGTAGTAGTAGCTGAATCTTAAATCACACACACATATCTCAGTTCTTAGGGACAGCCTCAATGAAACAACCCACCATGTACTCCTACATGGCCTCTCATCGATTCCTTTACCAAATCGTATTCAACACTTTCACACTCTCGACATCATCACAACCTTTCACTCTAGTTCATCTTCCCGATGAGCCAGACCTGACACGACTCTAAGCATAACAAGCATAGCATGGTAGGAAACACACACACATGGCTCAATCAACTCCTACACATGCTAGTGGGTTTCATCTAGTTACTGTGGCAATGACAGGTCATGCAAAGGATGTGGGTTCAACTACCGCAACACACAGCAGTTTGAATCACGTTATCTTAATGCAGTAAAGAGAGCAGAAGCGAGAATATGGGTTTGTATCGGAATGATCAATGGGTTGCTTGCCTGATGAAGTGGTGGTAGGATACTGCCCTTCAGTCGGATATTCGGGATTATCCTCGGAGGCAGAACCTATCACGAAAAGCACACCGAACAAATCATCACATGACGATATGCAGCAATATGATGCATGCTATGACTTGGCAATATGATGTGTGTTAGGTCTAATGCAATTTGGAACAGAAAGGTTTGAGTGCATTTGAACCCAAGATTCAAATGATCACCCAAAATATTTAGTGATATAAGTGCATTAGCTTTTTTCACCTAAACAGCAAGTTTAACTTGTTCTGACATGCATGAAACCTTTACCAATGGATAGATTGGATTTTTCTGATCATTTTTCATATATAAATCTTTGTATTTGGAGTTACAGATTAATTTCTATTAATTTTTGAAGTTTGAACTATTTTCTGGAATTTCCTATTTAAGAATAATTCCAGTAATTCAATTATTGCCTCAGCATTGCGTCAGGGTGACGTCAGTGGTCAAAGGGGTCGTCCAGGTCAAACTGACCAGTGGGTCCCGCGTGTCAGTAGTTAATTAGACTAACCAATTTTAGTTAAAACTAATTAGATTTAGTTAGCAGAGGGGGGCCCACTTGTCATTGACTCTGGGGGGTCAATCGGGGCCCACCCAGTCAACGTCAATGGTCAAACTCACCGGCGTTTAGCCCCCGACGAGGCCAGACGCGGTGGTGGAAGTGCAATTATGCGTTCCGGCGACCAAACGAGCGGCGGAGGGCATCTACGCCTAGCTGGGAGCAAGCCGCGATGTTTGGTGGCAGTGGTTGGACTCGAGGTGGCCGGAAACATCGCCGGCGACGAGCTAGGCAATTGCCGGAGTCGGGTGAGGACGAGCCCGAGGCTACAGGGCACGGCGAGGTGCGTGGTGAGGTGCGTTGCTCTCCTGAGGTTGTGGTGAGGTAAGTGGACAACGTAGCATGGCCGGTGGTTGGCCGGAGACACGTCGGCGACGAGCTCTGCGGCGGCGCGTGCGGGTGAGCTTCGTGCAGTTGCTACGGTGCACGAGAAGGTAAACGGAGAGGATGGGGAGGTGCAACAGCTCACGGCGGTCACGTCGAGCCAGACGGCGCGGTCGGGGACGAGCTGATGCAGCGGCGACGTCGAAGGTGATCTCCGGCGGTGCTCGGTGATGATGAGGTCGAAGAAGGCGAAGCAGGGCTCGCGAGCACTCGGGGCTCGGCCGGCTCGGAGTAGTCGACGACGGCGGAGCGACTGGACACGGTGGTGCGGCATGGGGACGGCGATGGACACGGCTACGTTGGCGGGACGGCGACGGCTGCGTCGGCCATGGCGGAGGGGAGCGAGGGAGTGAGGCAGGGGGCGAATGAGTGTGTCCAGGGGGTCGGGGAGAGAGAGAGAGAGTTCGCCCCATGTCGACAGCGCGGCGAGGGGAGCGGCGAGGCGGCGGGCAGCTGCGTGGCTCGCATGCGGTGCTCACCGTCGAGCACCTGCCTGCCTGCCTGGCCGAGCCAAGCAGCTCGCTGGCGCGGCGGTTGGGCTGGGCCGGCAGGTGGGCCGGTGGGTGGTGACAGGTAAGAGTTTCTGTTCCTGTTTTCTTTTTCTATTTCTTTTGTAACTTTGTGGACTTATTAAAAATAGGTAGGCACTTCCAAAAATCACCAAACTGCTCATGGTCCTTGGTTGGAATATATCCAGCATGGAACATTTTGGTTTGGAGTTATTTGAGCATTTAAAATATTTTATATAATTTAAATGCCCAAACTCAAGGTACATATGATTTAATTCAATGGCCTTCTATTGACCTAGAAAAATGTGCACCAATTTTGCTAGAGGTGCTAACCCAAGACAAAGAAGGTGAACTTTTTAGAAGGGCATTTCAGGTTCATTGAAATTATTTTTAGTAAACCCTAGTTGAGTTCAGAGGGGTTCTGGGGGTTCTGTCTTCCCCAATTCAATTTTCTGATGAAAAGTAGACATGATGAAACACTCTAATGCATGGACTAATTAGGATGTGACACCGGACCCATTTCCGGCAGGGGAAACCATAAATTGTTGACCACCATGAGATATCGATAGTTGTTTAGTATTGGCGCCAGACCCGTCTGCTAAGAAATCCCAGTCTCATAATAACCGTACCAAGATGAAAGGACAGAAGTATTGAGGAAAAGTTATGCCACCACCGGAAGAGCCCAGAGAAGGAATTATCCAGAAGATCTAAGAAGACCGACACAGTCAGGAATAAGGATGGAGTATATGAGTTTTGATGGAACCTTAACAATGCTTCTAAGGGTAGTAGCACCCGAGACCCCGGAGACGATCGATGGATTTTGAAGACCCCTACCTTAACCAATTTCTTGCTAGCCTCTCCGAATCTCCAGGACGAGATTCATTTTAAGGGTGGTAGGTTTGTAACATCCCAAAATTCTAAATTTTGGAATGTTATAAACAAATAGATAGATTTGATTGATTGTTTGATTGATTGTGTGAAATTGAGTGAAATTCGAAACTTTTGAAAGTTAAATGAGAGGGAATAAAAGGACTTTCCCAAACTTTCATTTTTTTTTATTTTATGTCCTTTTCACCACAAAACCTTGGCGAGAAGATGACATGACTTCTTCCATTTATTTAAATGACAAGGGGTGTTGAAAATATTTGAAATTCATTTGGAAAATATTTCCAACCCAAGAACTTTATGCAACTCAATGATTTTCACGAGCGAAGATAAAATGACTTCTTCAAAACATACGAAATATGAGTTGGGAGTTTCAAAGAATTAAGTTCAAAGTTCTTTTGAATTTATTTTCAATTTGGAGTTATTTGAGTTTTATTCAAATTATTTTTCTCCAAAAAATATATGGAAAATAGGGTAACATGATTCCCTACATCAGAAAATTGGAGAGAAATAAATTTGAATTAATTTTGGTATTTTTAAAATGATTTTTGTTGGATTTTATTAGAGCAGTAGCACTGTTTGAATTATTTAAATTTGTGTGCATTTTATTTGATGCTATAAAAATGTTCATCTTGTAGGAAATCTTTTTCTGAAAATTTTGATATATTATATGCCTATATAATAGTTCTATTCCTTTTGTTTTTATTTTTGTTTGTGTGTTTAAAAAAAACTCCCCTCCGCCGAACTGGGCCGGCCCAGCTCCTGCCAGGCCAAGGCCCAGCGCGTCGCCTCGCTCCCGTCCCCGACCGAAACTCCTCCCGACTCCGCCGCCGCGCAACCATGGACGCCGTGCCGCCTCCGGCCTCCTCTGCCCCCTCCTCCACACCTCGCCGCCCCGGTCTCCTATAAATTCGGAGCCCCGGATCCCGCCGCCCTCGTCGTTGTCGACCACCACCGATGCCACTCCCGCAACCGCCACTCCACGCCGCCCCTCCCCATGCCCTTCGGCGCCCTCCTGGATGACCGGAGCTGCCGCCCCGGCCGGACCCGAGCCGCCGCCGCCGCGTCGCTCCGCCTCGCTACTGCACTTCACCGGGAACCGCCGCCGCCGCTGGTTTATTCGCCCGAGCCGGTAAAACCGACAAAACCACCGGTTTTATTTGTTAGTTCGGTTTTATATTGTTTAGATCAGTTTTCTTTATAGTTAGTCCTACTCGGTGAACGTTCGCTGTTTAACCCTTCACAGCGAACGAATTCGCTCGTTAGCGTTCGGAAACGAACGTTCACTTTTTAGTTTTTTTCTTTTTCTGTTATTTTTTCGACCAGGGACCCATCTATGAATATTTTATTTACTGATTAGTCCCTGATCTTCAAACGACTACAACTTCTTGGTCGTTTATCCAAATCCAACGAAACCAATGCCCACTTCTTCATTATGATCCCCTCTATCCAGTAAACAACTTAAACATGTTTTTGAAAGTTTTAAAATTTGAATTCAAACATTTTAGTATTTGAACTTTGTTTGATCATAACTTGAGTTTTATAACTCCGATTTGAGTGATTCTTTTTGCATCTCGAAGCTCTTGACCTAAACTTTCTGATAAGGCCAAATTCACTTAATTTTGTTACTGTTAGAAATTGTTTTCAGTTGCAAGAGTCATTTGCTTGGTTTCGAAGTTTTACGAATTGCTTTCTTCGTTCTTTCTGATCTTTTGAGTGATTGCTTATGTGTGGTTACTATTGTTTGCTTACGATAGATTGAACGGAGTGAGATGGATAGAACTATCAAGAGTTTTGAGTGCGAATCATCTTCATCAACATTGCAGGCAAGTTCACACTTTGATCATATCCCTTTTCATACCCAGTTTTATGCATTAGTTTCAACCCTCAAACATTGCATGAATAGGAGTGATAACATGTGGGTATTGGGAAGTAGTAGATGAGGTAGTACCTATCACCAGTTTTATTATCAAACCCTTGGGAGTTACTTCTACATTTGCTTATTATGCCATGCTATGCTAGTAGACGTGGATTGGGTGAGTGATTTTCCATGACAGATGTGAGATTGTTAATTAATGGTTTATTTAAGGTGGCAACTTTAACACACATCTGGGTGGATTGAGGCACCTGGGTATTCCAGCGGTTGCCTGTTTTCTTTAGGCACCTAGGTATTCCAGAGATTGCCTGCTTTTTTTGGACCGCCACCCAGGGATCATAAGATTATTCATGCTAGAAACTTCCGTGTGCAGCCACATGCTATTATGGGCTCTAGCATAGTTGACTAAGTCGTGCAAACTCTTACAGTGGTAGACTAGCAGATCTGCAGGATGTAGGTTGGTACGGTCTACCCATCGTAAGGTGCTAGCGCTTCTGAAAGACTATGTCTCGGTCATCCGTTTCTCAAACACCATGTAGTGCGAGAATCCCAACGGAGGAGATCGAGTCATGTGGGGAGAAGTGCGCAACCTCTGCAGAGTGTACAATCTAATCATGGTTAGCCATGTCCCGGCCCGGTTATGGACATCTTGAGTATCTAGTACTTGGATTATCATGTGAATCTCATCATGTTACTTTAATTAATTTTGTTGGGTTTAATGATGATGTTACTTAATTGGGATTGAGAATGCTGTCAACCATTCTCAATGTTTAACAACCACCATAATAGTTAAATAAAATTAATTCCTTTGCAGTAGGGAAAAATTGGCTTTTCGCAAAAACATTATAACCATAGAGCTTTTCCACCAGCCAAATATGCATGTAGTGATAGCCTTTATTCATCATTGCTCTATGGTGTGAATTTGTCAGTACATTCAATGTACTGACCCTTTGTGACTGCAACGTCTCATGTTGCAGGATCTTACGACGAGTAAGTGATACGTTAGGGTTATGATTTCTACACTCAACTTTGCCGTTGGTGTTGATGGGAATCCACAACCTTGTTACTTCCGTTATTTGGATTGAGGTAATAGTTTTTACGTTACTTTATACATGTGATTTACCTCTGTTATAAATCCTCGAGTACTTTGTTTGTCAGCATACCGATCCAGGGATGACACTTAAGCACAAAGACTTGATCCTTTGGGGTGAGGTCGCTACAAATGATCAGTAAACATGCTGGGTACGATGCGCTGACCAAAGCTCACCAGATAATATCTGTGGTCTCTAGGCGCTGCTCCGATTTCATGCCCTTTTTGCCAACTTTCCCGTAGACTCCAATCAAGATCCAACGGAAGTTTCCTTCGTGGGGAAATCTATGCCAACCCCACACCTGGCCATAGAAGCTGTTGCGAAAGAAGCGATTGCTCACCTTCGATCCGCAGTACCCTATGCCCGCGAACGAGGATATTATTATTTTCCGAGCCGTGCAGCACCCGGAGGAGTAACATATTTTCCCGGTGGACGGATTGAGAGAGACCCAGTACTAGCCAACCTTATCCAGTACATCATCGCTCAAGAGCATTTGAACCAGCGAGTGATGGATTATCTCCAGAGTCTCGCTGATTTGAATCCTCAGATTGCCATCGGCAGACCACTGAGGCCCGACCCGGAGAGACTCATACATCGACTGGTCAATCCACTTCCTCCGATAGAAGAGGAGTGCATTCCATTGCCAGAGACTTTTTCTCAAGACCTTGTCCAGTTACCTTTCTCATTTTAGATGTCACTGTTGTGTTTGTTATCTCAGCATTTATTATTACGTGTATCTTATGCATGGTACCTTAAATTTGTGCGACGAGTCAAGTATTTAGTTTCTACTGGTATGAGTAATTTTCTTCATGAATAACTTGTGTAACCGTGAAAATCCTAGTATGAATTTTCTTTTTACTGAATTGCTGCATCGATTATTCCCTCAGTACATGGATAATTATTTTTATTCACGCAGCACCACGGTAGCAGACTCACAACCGCTTGAACATATATGGAGTATTCGTTTTTCTCAACGGCTCTTAGCAAATCTCGAGGACAAGATTTTTTTCTTAAGGGGGGTAGTAATTGTAACACCCCAAAAACTTAACCAGGTTTTAGTTATTAAAATTTTGCCAAGAGTTTAAAATTTTTACCTGCAAGACTATCTCTGTTGATTTCAAAAGCTTTTCTTTTAATATTAAGGAGTTTTTCCCAAGTGGATCCTTCCAAAACATCTTGGACTTATTTTCCCTCTCATTAGAAACATCTCTCAATCAGTAGATTTATTTATTAAATTATTTCACCCTGAGCTTTATTCATTAAAATGACTTGTTTTAAGTTTTGGAGCTCCGTTTGTACTACAACCAGTTGACAGATTTATCTAAAAATCCAAACAAAATTTGGAGATGTCATGTGATGTCTCTAAATCACTTTTGTGCAATAATATATTTAATTCATTGCATATGTTGAGTGATACACCTGTTTTCCTTCTCTGGTCCAGTGGGCAGTTTTGCACTACAACCCTTTTAAATATTTGTTTGTAGCTTCCACCAAAATTTTGGGATGTCAGTAGGAGCATATCATTCATTATATGCAAAAATCTAGGGTTGTTCTTTGAATATTTTGAGTGAAACAACCTCATCTTCATTCTGGTCCAACATGATGGTTTGTACAGCAACCACATTGTTGCTTGCTCTTTAGCCCTTGATTCTTTCTCCTACTAGTAGTCCTCCATGTTAAACTCCTAAGTCCAGGAGCATGCAACCATTGGCATATTTTTGGTTCATGAAATAATGCCATTCACCTCATGTCCAGATTTGGAGTTCTGCAAAACTTGCACTAGAAAGTTTGTTCTTTCCACCAACTAACCTCACCACCCTCTTGTGCCTCCAAAGAGACACTGATCTGGAAGAATTGGCCCCTCCAAGACCTGCCTAGATGCCTCTGGCATTATGTCAAACACCTAGTGCGCATGGTCAGATTTGGCATGGAATTTAGTTAGCAATGTGAACCTGATCCTCTGACCCATCAAGCTTGTCCACTAATCTCCTTGCAAGCCCTAGCCTAGAAATGCTAATTCCCAGCTCCAACCAAGCCACCTAACAGGCCATGGCATTTCGCCGAGCAGCTGGTGGGCGTGCACTGGGCGCGCCCAGAGCGCGCCAATTGCAGCCACGCGCCCGAGCCGACACGCTGGCCCCCCTGGATTTTGGCCCGCTCTGCAGCACCACGCCACACACCACCCTCCTTGCAGCAACGCGCCAAGCCGCCCTGGCAGCCAACAGCGCCGCCGTCAGAGCTTTTGGCGGCACGCCGGCGTCCGCAGCGCCCCTCTGCCACGGTCGGCGCCGCCAAAGCCACCCCGGCTCGCCAGCTGCCCCCTTGAACACCTCCAGCTCATCCGCAGCCTCATCACCTAGTGCACATCGCCGCCACGTCGCCATAGCTACAGTAAGTCGGTCGCCGGCGACCTTATCCACGGCCGCCGCGGAACCGACCCCGAGCGCCTATTTAAGAAGACGTCCGAGCGCGTTACGTGGAGGAGGCAGCCTCAGTATGCTCCCATAGCTCTTCTGTAACAGCCAATCGACACGGGGAAACCTTCTTCCCCATCTCCGGCGACTGCAGCCGCCGCCACTGTACAGGCCCTGCCGGCGCCTCCAGAGCCTCCCCCTCTCCACCCTCTCCACCAGGAGCTTCCTGTCCCTCCTGTGAACAGATCCCCCTACTCAATTTTGTTTGGGAGCCATCGCCGCCACAAAACCACTTCGCCACCGAAGCCTTCCTCTGCCGCAAAGCTCGCCGCCGACAGCTCCGTTCCCCCCGAGACCGTAACGACTACCGGAGTGACCGTCTCGATCCCCTGAGCCCGCGGGTGACCTCCGTTTCCCGAACGGTGCCGCCGTTCGCCGGCGAGCATCGCCGGAGCCCCGCCTCCTCTCGGGGCAGAGGAAGAAGAGGGAGGTCGACTAGTCAAACCTGACCAGTGGGTCCCCCGGGCCCACTTTCAGTGACCCCCCGCGCGTCCACGCTGGATAAGTGGAGGCGTAAAGGCTCAAGTACGTCTCCCCTGTGCGAAAGCGTAATCCCGCTCGAACCGTTTTCTTTTCTGATTTTATTTTAAAAACGGATGTTGACCAAAACTTTGACTGGTTATATCTTTTTAAGGATAACTCCAAATGAATTGATTCTTTTTCCTACCTCTCTCAAATATTGTCTAGTTTATTTTAAGATTTATTTGAAAATATTTCAGAACAACTTTTTATGCTGTTTTTATTTTGTGTGTTAATTCCTTTATATTGCTAAAATAGGATTTTTGAAGAGAGGAGAAATGTTTCAAGAGTTTGAAATGCACCCTGCCTTCCCGTGACCTGAAGTCAAGCATTCTGAACCCCGGCATAATATTTTTGTGTGTGTTCGATGACACGTTTATAACATCACCTCACGTTGGAGAAACTTGTTATTTCATGTGATATGAACATATGCATGGGTGCATGTTATTGATTTTCCATGCTGTTGGAAATGAACACACTTGTGATGATAATCATCCTCATGTGCCTTGCATGCATACCGGCAGGAACCCGGGAAAACCTCTGCCTTGGGTAGGCATGAGTTTGTCGCCGGTCTCCGTCGGGACGGTTATGTCTGGTATGGCATGGTAAGTTAATATGAACGGTGACTCTGTTTGTTGAAATATATTCGTTATGCTAATCATGCAGGGAATACTTAAATCTCCTGAGTCGACCGTAGATCGAGTCTTGTGCCAGTAACTCCCATACTTGTTTCGTACTACCACTCGTCTCTACAGCAAGTAGAGTACAGTTCAGTAAGTTGTCAACCTCTTTCTAGCACACACCGTACAGAGAGGCCAGGGTGGAAGATACCGGATGTAGCTGGTAGGCAGGCCACCAGGTCCGGGGGCATGGGTGTTTCCGGTTGAGACCGAGAGGGGAGGCCACCCCTTAGAGCATGCAATATAAATTTGATCCCATGCTACGCGAGGTTGTAGCCTCCCCACTTAGAGTTTGCTTAACAGGTGTCGTGGGTGATTCCAGACACGTGTGAGTTAAGCTGGTGTGTGCAAGTTAGGTGTGTTTTCAACAAAAAGACCGTAGGCGGAATTAGTCCCGATGGACTAAAGGAATCCGTTACTCGTGGGTAAAGAGTACACCCTCTGCAGAGATTAAACCTATTCGAATAGCCGTGTCCATGGTCAAGGATTACGGTCTGGGATGGGTCAAGTGTCGGTCTTAGTGTCGGTCTTCGGAGGTGATAACTGTTAAACCAGAACTGGAATACTACTGGTGACTTGTGATAATTATGATTATTATTATTGTGAACTAACCCGTGATATTATTTTTATTATCGAGTATCTCTGGGATGGTTCTACCTCCGGGATATTCACTATGATTGTTATTTTAAAGCCCTTTATGTGGTGTCGCCCAGACGCCCGACTGTGGCATTTCTTTTAAAGCCCTTTATGTGGTGTCGCTCAGACGCCCGACTGTGACATTTCTTTTAAAGCCCTTTACGTGGTGTCGCTCAGACGCCTGACTGTGGCATTTCTTTTAAAGCCCTTTATGTGGTGTCGCTCAGACGCCCGACTGTGGCATTTCTTTTAAAGCCCTTTATGTGGTGTCGCTCAGACGCCCGACTGTGGCATTTCTTTTAAAGCCATTTATGTGGTGTCGCTCAGACGCCCGACTGTGGCATTTCTTTTAAAGCCCTTTATGTGGTGTCGCTCAGACGCCTGACTGTGGCATGCTTGTTATTTATATCATAATTTTTAATACTTCTATGACATTGCATATTCTTATATTACATGCTTACACACATCAGGGTTATATTTATCTTTTGTGACTGACGTCATGAGTATAAAATATTTTTAGCACATCGTGGTTATATTATACCCGTGTTCATAATGTTTGTGAGTACATTCAAAGTACTCACTGGCTTGTCCCTGGCTATTGTCTTGGCCAGATTTCTTGCGCGGAAAGGAGCGACCGTGTTGGCAGCCCCGGAACCCACACTATGGAGATAGCAGCCTCGCGAAGATAGGAGTTAACCTGGTCAGCTGTTCCCATGGGAAATGGAGTCCCATAGACACTGATGTTTCACAACCCGTTTCCGCCATCAACCACTAGAAACCATTTGTTATACTCACGGGCCAGAATGGTCTTGTACCACATATGTTGTATTTTGATTGGATTTCTGTATCAAGTTAGTGCCTCATCAACTAACAGTTATCCTGGGGCTGATGAGCACAACGGCCAGTTTTCTGGAATTTAATATCCGGAAATCCGGTCGCCACAGTATTACATAGTCATCTTCCTGCAGAGGAAAGAAAAGGTTCGAATAATTAGGGGACAAAGGATAATCTCACAAGTTATTGCATTGATTTTTAAAGCAGGGAACAATAAGTTTATGTTATGTTGATCAAACTAAATCAAGCTACTGTAAGATGAAAAACAAACTAGAGTCGGGAAAGAAGGATGTTTAAAAACATGTTGCTCTACTGAGTAAATTGGCCTTCTGATGAAACAAAAAGACTTACGAACTAATAATTAGGTGCTGGTGCATTATTTGAGCTTGTCAGGCACAACCTATCACGAGGATGAAATTATTCATTTAGTGTAGTTCCCTCACTACAAAAAAAATACACTTCCGTGATGATACATGTTTGTCACAGTAGGTCGCATTTTCTGTCATGCATGTACACCCATGACGATTTTATGACAAAACCAAGATAGTCATACCTGTGCTGTCGTAGAAGTGTTCCATTACATTACCAAAATTATCATCACGGAAATGTCCACTTCCATGACAATAAATCCCGCGTCACAGAAGTGCTTTCGTCAAGGGTGACCGACACGTGGCAACCACCGTAACGGAACGTCGTTAAGCTATCAGGTCGGGTTTTGGATCCGTTAACCCGTTAACAGCCCCGACCAATGGGGATTTTCCATGTGTAAAATCATCATTGGCGGGAGGAAACACGTGTCGGCTCATCGTTGGGATAGATGTCATCCACTTATATTACAGAAGGCGCCTATGATACGTCGACACGTGGCACGACCCAACAGAGGCCCATTCCTATGAAAAGGCCGGCTCGTTTGACTTGGTTAAAAGGTGGCGGGCTGGCCCGTGTAAAGCCTGTTAACGGCTTGTTCGCATATAGCCAATTTACAGCCTGCTAACCCAAGGCCCGTTACGCCCTATCCAAATTAGGCCCAGTAGCGTCATCTGGGCCACCCAATATGATTCTAGCCCGTTTTCACTTCTGGCCCATGTATGGCCCATGACGTCTTTCGGCCCATATGAGGCCCTATGTAACTCTTGGCCTATTAACGGCCCATGGTGAAACTGGCCCGTAATGAACAGTGTATCACTTTACACCCATTAACGGCCCGTGGTGAAACTCGCCCGTAATGAACAGTGTATCACTTTATACCCATTAACGGCCTGTTATTCTGTTGGGCCGTTTCAAGCCAATGTTATCTTTCGGCCTTCTTAGAGCCCATTTATTCTTGAGCTCATTTCCAGCATTCGTTTACTTACGGCCCGTTACTGTCATTTTCTGCTTGCGGGCCAAATTTAGCCCGTGGTTACAGTCGGCCTGTTTGTGGTTCGTTAATACGTTGGGCCGTTTTCATGGCGTCATGAACTACGGCCTATTAACGATGGCCCATGAACAGATGATTCCAACTCTAGCCCGTTTACGACCATAATGCAGCCTGTTATTGGCCCATGTTATCATACTGCCTGTATAAGGCCCATTGATGATACGGCCCGTAGAAGGCCCATTGTTTCTACGGCCTGTAGAAGGCCCATTGTTTCTATGGCCCGTAGAAGGCCCACTGTTTCTACGTCCCGTAGAAGGCCCACTGTTTCTACGGCCCGTAGGAGGCCCAGTGTCACTACAGTAAATATTAGCCCATGGTTATTGTAGCCAATTCTAAAAAAAGGTTATTGTAGCCTAGTTTTAAAAAATAGGTTATTGCAGCCACTAGCAAACCGTGGAAAAAGAACTGCAATGACTACAGGCAAACAAATAAACAAGACAACAGGAAATAAATAAGCAAGCAACTTACGCTAGGCTATCACGGCTATCACATATTACATCCACTAGGCATCAAAGTTCGCCACCAATGCAAATAAATGTGCCGACAAAAGAATATACAAAATTGAGAGCACTTTAGAAGGCACTAGGCCTGGCCAGGTCGGGCCGCCCAAACAGCTGAAGAAGCTGAGTAGACCTCAGTTGTGTCAACGATAGATGCATCAACACTAGATTTAAGGCATGATGGTGCGCACGGCAGTCCTCTGACATCTTCAGTGCATCTTTGACTTCAAGTCGGAGCTGAGTTGAAGCAAGCCTTTCCGCTTTAAGTTGAGACTGAAGAAGTCGAACCGATTGAGGCAGCGACTGCATAGAGGTTGTCTCACACCTGCTGATGAGTAGCTTCAACTCACTGTCTTCATCAAGACAGGACCATGGGGTCATCTCGCTGTCCTCAAGATGGTTTGGCTCACTATCTTCCCTAAAGTTCTTCCTGGCGTAAGAGATACGACTCTGAAAGAGAAACAAGGAGACACGTAACAGGTTTCACAATTATATAAGCAAATAAATGGATCTGCTCTGCATAAGGAACATGTTTTTACAACTACAATTTGAAACTGGTAGTTGTTGCAAACATCCAATTAGATGTAAACAGCAAAGCAAACAACAGTAGAGGAAATGATGCCTATCCAAATCTATACTAGAACAAAGCTTGAAGGCTTGAGAAGGATGAACTTACATTACATGTTAACATGGGCTGGACAAAGCCCTTCTCCATTTTGATGGAAGGATAATTCAATAAATTCCCCAAAGATAATTCTTTATAAGCGTTGCCATTATTCTACATTTTGCAAAGAGTAAATATAGATCAAATAATATTGGAAGAAACAGAGGATAATGAAGCTCAGGTGCAGACTGATGATACATAATCAAATAGCAATTAATTAAGTACAGCGTTACAAGGCAAAAGGGAGAGAGGTACTGACAAGAGCAATGCAGAGCCCATTATTGTTTTGAGATCGTATGATCCTTTGAGCAAGGAGATTCATCTGAAATTAGTTTTCATACAAGAGAGAAGGTAAGGCACAAGCAGAAATTTAGGAGTTCAAATTTTGAATTGATATCATAGACAGTACCTGACGCTGGGCTCCCAGCAGTTCTAATAGGGGTTTGGCCACTGGAGTAGGGGTAAAGTGTGGTACAGTTGGGCCTGTGTTTTCTGTGGCTGCTGATCTATCTGATTTAACAGGTATCACTAGCTTTTCCAAATACCTAGTTTGTACTCCTTGAGGATCTGCTCACCCTATTTCTTTTGGACATTTATTGCGAAAGAACAACATTTGACTGGAAAAACATAGTGTGACGACACATGGAATAGGTACAGAAAATGGATAGGTATGGCATATAATCATATATGATGCTTAAACTAAGCAGATGGTGAAACAAAGTAGAAGTAATGCAAGAGGTCAGATGCAAAATATGTGCGACCAATACAACTTTGCAAAGTTAGAGCAAGCACCTTGATGGGTGAATAAGATAGGCCATCCTCCACCATGCCAAGTTTGTTAGCCAGTGGATCGTTCCGCAATGTTCCTCTCGTGCGCCCATTCTCATATTCATTTTGATAATGTTCAATATCTGACATGCATGAAAACATAAAAACAAGTGAGATTTTCTTTGTAATGCAGAAGTGATTCTAATCCAATACTGCCTCCCTGTTAACCCCTTTGTGCTATCTCTGCAATTCTTTTAAAAGATGCCGTGCATGCTGTAATTTCTTGTGTGCAGTAATATAATGTGGCCTACTACTCAAAATATGAGAGCTCCAGAAGTGATGACACTTCGCAGATGATAGCTTGAACATATAGTAAAGAAGAACAAGTCGACCTGACCTGACAGATTCAAAATATACTAAGGGAGAACAACTCGACCTGACCAGTGACCGCAAGAGAAGAGTGTCATCTTAAAGAAGAGCAAGAAGATTGAAGATATTACAAGTCTTTCAATACAATGTCAGTTGGCCACCCATGATGAACCAGAGCGCACAGAGAAATACTATTCTTTCCGGTCTCTCCATATGTGGCTCACATGCATTTCGAAACTAAAGTAGGAACATTTAGCTCACCAATTAAACATCTCTCAGTTTTACTAATATCAGCAATAATATCACATATGAATTTGTACAACTAAGCTTGTTTAGCTCAATGGGTGGAGCAGTGGTATTTTGACAGAAACCACGTAGGTTGATTGTGGTCATCATAAAATGGGGAAAACATAAGCATGATGAGTACAGTGTTGACCGTGGGAGTGGGATGGCAGATCTGAAGCTGCAAACTGCGCAAATGGTAGTTAGCAACCGATGTTTGCTTTTAAATAACAACTAAGATTTGGTATGGACAAGAAAGTACGGTCAACAAGTGACAAAGAAATTCAATTATGTTGTCTCTCTATATGTCGCGACATGCATTTGGAAACTCATGTGGGAACTTTAGCTAACCAATTAAATGTGTCGGTTAACTAATATCAGTATCATATCACAATCATATTTGAACAACTAAGCTTTCGAATTCTGAGTGTTGTGTTGTTTAGCTTGAAGGGTGGAGTAATGCTAGTACGACAGAAAGCACCTACGCAGATCATAGTAGAGTAGATAAAAGGGGGAAAACCCTAAGCATCAAGAGAAAATCAGGAAAGTGGAACTAGCTGGACCAGTGGGTGGCGCACATGCTTTTCGAAACGAATATAGGAACATTAGGCGACCAATTAAACATTCTCTGTTTTAGTGATATGAGCATCATATCAGATTCGTATTTCAACACGTAAGCTTTGGGTTGAGGTCTTGAGGAGCAGTGCTAGCACGACACGAAGCACCTACGATGATGGTAGTGAATATAAAGGGGGGAAACCATAAGCTTTACGAGTATAGTGCCCGTGCCATGGTGGATCTGAAGGTGCAAACCAGACAAAGCTACTTCGCAACCAATGTTTTCTTTCAACTAGCCACTATGATTTGGTACAGACAAGAAAAGTACAGTAAACAAATTACGATCTATTTTCCGGGTGAGATCAATAACTTAAGCACATATGGAAGAGTACCACCTCTCTTGCGACGCCGTGTAGGCCCATGCTGATACGTTGAGGGTGCTGCGGGTGCGATGGCTGTCGACAGCGGGGAAGAAGAGTTTAGACGACAGACAGCCGGGTCGGGGGATATATCCTGTTGCCGTGGACGAGGCGGTCGTAGGTGCGGCAATGGCAAGATGGACGACGGCGCCGATGAAGCGAGAGGAGGCGATGAAAGGATCTTGGTCCAGCGCCGTGGATGAGAGACGTCCATCTCTTGCAGTGGACAATGGGGTAGGGGTAGCGGCTCCGGCAAGGTGGAGGATGGGGTGGTAGACGGAGGAGGCTGGCCGTAGTGTGGAGGTTGTCCTGCCGCCGACGGTGTATGAATGGGGAAATGGAGGGGAGGGAGGATCTCAAACTTTGGGACGCGCTTCTCTGAAATGGGGGAAAGTTACGAACTTATCCCCCGTTTAAAATTTCGGACATCGCGTCAGTTGGGGATAGGACGGTAATCTCGGATCTCCCAAATATTTGCCGGTAACTATTTCGGGCGAGGAGACGGTGTTTTGCCGCCCACGGTTGGCGCCCACGGTGTACGAACGGGGCTGACAGGTAGGGTGGTTGTGTCACGTCTGATGGAAGTTACACATCTGCCCCTATTTAAAATATTAGCCTACATCGATTTCGGATGAGGAGAGTTTGTTTTGCCGCCCACCGTGTATGAATGGGGAAATGGAGGAAGAGACACATGTCTTTCGGACGAACTTGAATCAAATGTGTTTTGCCGTCCACGTTTGGCGCCCACCGTGTCTGAATGGGCTCAGAGGCCGTCGTGTCACGTCTGATTGAAGTTACTAGTCTACCCCTATCGACAGCAGTGTAAATCCAGTCGATAAGGATGTCAAGTGTCAGGGGTAGACAGTAATTTCCATCTCACAAACACTTGCTTCGGGCAGCCCACAAATTATAGTGGGTGTTTAGCCGCTTCGTTCAAAACTTGGCAGAATTAGCATTCACGTTTGCCTTGGGACCTGGCAAACTAAATTCAAATCCAATTTGTATTCGATTACGAATATCCACAGATAATTATATGTTTTGTTATTTATTTCTTCAAAACCACAACAAAGATTTATTCCACCGTTATATATGATTATGATTTAGAAATGCCGTGATCTTCAAATTCAGTAGGTTGGATACACTCTGATTCAAACAGTTATTTCATCCAATACAATATGCTCACACGAAAAACAGTTCACCTTATGTCAATCATACAAGTACCGAGCATTACCTCGCCTAAAAAATTCGGATCATTACAACACACACCTCTCTCTCTCTCTCTCTCTCTCTCTCTCTATCTCTCTCTCTCTCTCTCTCTCTCTCTCTCTCTCTCTCTCTCTCTCTCTCTCTCTCTCTCTCTCTCTCTCTCTCTCCGTCGCTAGCTCTCTCTTTCTCTCGCTCTCACACCCCTCTCCCACACACACACTCGATGTCTCTTCCAAATAGTCTGCTCCCCCCGCCCGCACCCGTGCTATCTTGCTACTACACATGTCACACCATTCCCCCTTCCCTTGTACTAGGTTTATATCATCAGTGGTCTCTCTACTCCACATACACTCTCTCCCTGTCACACACAAACGCGTGCACAAAACACACAGACACGCACAAACACCCATTTATCTGGATCCTCATCTCTCCCCATGTCCACATGTGTATCTCACACACTCACTCTCTAATTATGTATATGTGTCTCCACGTTACACAACACAAAGCCCCATGTACATGTCTCTCTCTATCCTCCACACACATAGAAACAAAGAATCTGTTATCATTGCCTCAGTCTCTAACATATCACACACACACACTATCTCTCTCTCCCTCGCAAACACGCTCAACAAGGGTTTCCCCGTGAATAACTTACCGTCTATTCATCAACAGTCGTGGCAGTATGGCGAACACGAGATGTGAAAAAGAATAAATCTACACGTGCTTAGACCACCTAGTATGACTACTAGGACTAGAGCAAGCCAAAAAGCGCGCCGCCGTCACCCCCTCCTTGTCGGCGACGGGAAAATCTTTGTTTTACACAGTCGAGAAGTCATTGTGCTAAGGCCCCACATGCCGAGGCATTGAATAGAATGTAGATGCTAGTTTACGGAAGCAAGTATCGATAATACGTTTGTATCTCCATACTTATATTTCTTCTCTTATAAAAAACCGAGTTGGTGATGATGGTACGTGTGCCATCTTGCAATATAGACCGTCCGATCCATATCTGACGGATGGAAATTAAACTAAAAGATACCCACACCCCTCTCCACATTTGCAGACAAGGCCTTCCCTCGTTCATCCTTATCTCCAACAAACCTCACTGTTGAGCAATTAAGAAAGGAAGCCTCTGGAACAAACTGGCCTGGTGGCCGCTGCCGGCGTCGTCAATCCCCATGCCTCCGCTCAGTCCGACCATCAACCACCACCACACCCCACTCCTCTTCACCTTATCTCATATTTCTCGAGATATCATTAGTTTTTACACATGGGATTACTCCCGCAAGGGTCAATCACAACAAGTGTTTTATAAAAAAATGCATCTTGATGTTCCGTGCAATGCACGGATCTTGCTAGTACTCCTACACAAGACTAAGTTGGTGATGCTGGTGTGTCTGCCATCCGTCATTTCTGACCATTAGATCCACATCTAACGGTTGTGAGGTAAGTTGTTGCCTTTTCTCACCAACATCCCACTTGTCTACCAATTTGCAGAAAAACCCATAATTAGTTTCTTAAAACCAACCACATCCCTCCCTGACCTCACCAAAACAGCCCAAGGAATATATTCTAATTGAAACATAATATATCTCTAGTGACATATGTATATCAAAATTAGAGTGTTTTGTACCAAGTTTGTGAATAAGTATTATTCTAATTATGATTAGTTGCAATGGACATGAACGTTGCTAGTATTTCCAACCATGCATTTTTTTCCTAGTATTCCATAGTTTCGAGTTTTCCATCAAGATATTAGTCACTCATGGTTGATACTTACTTTCAATAATGTACACATATGCACTATGTAACTAGCCTTGCTTATTGGCTTCCAAAGCTTAAGTTTCACTCCTACTTAAATTATGTAGAGTATTTAACAAAAAACTACCACTTTCAACCAGCTCTAGGAAGAATCTATTGTACAAAAAATAGCAGAAACATACCCAAAATTTCTTAATCCACGCCAAAAACTACTACCTAGTACTCCTACCGATTAGGTTCGTTTAAACCCATTTATGACAGGGTTCGCCCACACGTCCATGCTGACGAGGCAGCTTAAACCAACACATTTTGTTTGACCGTTGACACGAGGGACGCACATCTGACCTTCTATCCTATTATTCCCCCTCAAAACATTATTTTTCCTGAATATTACTTCAAACAGTACTGATGCGTGTTCATCGGTGGCGCCGGTGATCAGCGAGTTGGCCGCCGCTCCGCCAGACGGGCCGGACGCCGCGCTGGCCTCCGCACGGGTTGGCAGGCTGGCCCGAGCATGACTCACGAGCAAGCAAGCCGCCGCACTGGCCTTCGCTCGAGCCAGATGGCTGGCCTGAGCGCGGCGCGCGCGAGCAAGCCGCCGCGCTGCCGTGCCAATCTAGCTAGCAAACCTTACAGACAAGCAGCTGGACGGAGCTATCTTGGCTAGCTAGTGGCCGCGAGCGCCGGATGGAGCTAGCATCCGGGCTGCCGCAACATGGGCTCCGCACCACCGACGGTTTTGACGTCGCCTTCTGCCGGCGGCGGTAGCTGCGTCCCATGGCCGAGGATGACTAGGTGGACGGGCCGGAGGTAGGAGGTCACTCGAGGATTTTTGTTGGTAAGAGCATGTACAATGGTTGATAAGGTAGTCTTATCTTAAGTCTGCCACGTATGCAAGTGGTAGTAGTTTCTTGGCATTTTAGTGGTTTCTTGCATTATTAGGGGTTTCTTGTAAGGAACAATGTACGTACTACTAGCGATAAAAGGCAATTCTAGGTTGCCTGTACTCCAACGAGTACTATTAGTGGTCGCGGGAGTGTATACCTCGTTTTGTGGGTTCGATCCCGGCCGAACACACAACGGCCTTTTAAAAAAAAGTACTACTACACTTCGCTGCGAGCCAATATTTTACACGGGTAGTTTGAGTTTTGATGTCAAACGGACGTGCGGCCCCACAATCTGGGTGCACTGGATAGCCTAGCCACATGAACGGGTTTTCCTTCCCAGCATCTCGTGGCTCGCATGCTCGCTCTAGCCACACCTTGCATGCAGCTTCCTCATCAGCTACTAGCATATTTAAACTAGCGCCTCCCAATTAAGCCCGAGGAGCCGGAAAAGCCTGGCGCGGCGTTGGGAACTGTGCAATATGGCTCTGTACATAAAGTGCTCTACTACTACTCTGTAGCTTGTGGCGTTGCACGCATGGACTTTACTCCATTATCGGCTCTACTATAAAAGAAATTCCTCTTGACGTGTTTTTTTAAACGGAGGCAAAAGTTTTGCTTCATCTCATTCATAAAGAAGGAACTACTAACAAAGTTCGACGAGATCCATTACACCTCCATAAATGGAAGCGAAAAGCCTAGTCTCGCTATATCAAATAACTCAAATGTTCTGCCCCGCAGTAACCATCGTTGATAAACAGGCTGCTAGTGTGTGCGTGAGAGGAGCGGCTGAGTAGGCCAGCTACGTGAGAGGAGCGGCTGAATAGAGCACCGAGAGTACCCACTAGGCCACTACGCAGGTGTACTTCCCCTGCATTGATAGTACAGCAATGGTTCTAGAGAACAGTAGTACCCTCCACTTCCAACTGTAGCTCCTTGGCCCTGAGATTCAAGAGTTCAAAACTGGTGCACTATACTAGACTAGACTAGAAGTACAATACATCGCACTACTGGTTGAGAAAAGTAGTACTAGTACTGCTACAGTACGAGTACGTACTCCTCCGTCACATAATGTAAGACGTTTTTTGACACTAGTTGGAGTGTACAAAAAATGGCAAAAACATACCCAAAATTTCTTAATCCACGCCAAAAACTACTACCTAGTGCCAAAAATTTCTTACTAGTGCTATTATTTACAGTATAATGCAATCCCATAACGTTCCATAATGCTAGTACTAGTAGTAAATAATAGCCTCACCCCTTCGCTGAGGAACGATCTACAGTTGGAAGGGACGAGGCCCTGCGGCTGCGGTTACTACGCTCTTATCTCCTCCTCGCCAGTTCCCCTCCCCCGAAGAGAAGGCAGTTCGTCGCTGCTCCCATGGGTTCGCCAGGCGGTCTCCTCCTCGTCGGGGCTGGGAGATCTTGGACGACGATCCTCTGGGAGAAATCACACGCCGCTCCTACGTCCTCACCGCCGCAAAACTCGGTGCTTCCTGCACCAACTTTTTCAAGACGCTGCTTAAACAGGCTTGGGAAAAGGCCATGCTTGTTGGTCTTCCATGCGTCCTCGAGGAGAAGGTTCTTCTATGGGACAATCCTTTGAACAGTCCACCGCTCCCTGGCCATGGTTGCACGTTGACTCCGCTAGAGTTGCCGACATTGAGAGGTAGTCAGATTTTGTCCGATGAGCAGGTCAGTAATGGAATTTGATCATGTAGTACTTAGTTATTCCATTTCCATCCCGTAATTTCTCTGCTGCCCACCGTCTTATATATGGGACAATTGCAAGTTTGCCCCTAGTTGGAACCCACCCACGGGGTTTGCCCTTAATTTTTCCACCTTGCTCAGTTTTGCCCTTAGATTTGTCCCAGGGCTCGCTCGAATGCCCTTCCGTGATGGCCCCGTGTGGTCTGCGCCGTTTGACCACGGTTTTGCGCCGTTTTGGACAGCACATGCCCCTGCCCTTTCCTTACAGGTGGGACCCGCCTATGTATCGCATCTCATTTCCCCTCTCTACGAAATATGTCCCTAGAACCCTAACACAGCGGTGACCCAGGCGAACCCTAACGCTAGCTTTTGGCGGCGCGCATCCGAGCCCGACCCGTGGTTTGGTCGATGTCGTGAGAGATCCAGACCACATCTTCATCGGCTACGATGGTGAAGACCCATATCTCACGCGGCGGCGGAGGCGAAATGGAGGGCGCGGCGTCAAGACAGAGGACTCCGATGTCGACGGAGGATATGAGCCAACAGATCCCAGATGGGTAAGTTCATCTGCTTTTTTTCACTAGTTCTTGCTTTAGTTTTAGGTAGATCTGCCATGTGTGATGCTTTTCGGACGTTTTCTTTCATTCATAGGATGGATCCAGAGCGCGCATTTTCTCTGTCCATTAGAATGGAAACAACTCTTTTAGCAAGGTCTAGTACTAAGGATCAAGGCACAGGCTTTACTTTTCCTCTTGTGATCGATGCTACAAGCACATTCAACTCTTTTAGGGATGCAGTATACAGAAAATATCCGTGGGGTTTGTACGATGCTGTTGAGTTTATATTTTGGGACCAGGATAAATTTGCATGGATCCCTCTGCAGTGTGATGATGAGCTAGCCCAGATGTTTGCAGCAAATGCACTGTTGAAAAGTGGCAAAATTGAAGCCACTGTCATACAGAGAGCTAGACCAGATGCAGCTCCTAGTACAGCAAAGCCCCCTGTCCCAGGAAACAAATCAAAAACTGCTGCTACTAGGTCTAGGAGCAGCAGGGCAACTCCAAGTAGTAGTTGTCATCCACCAGGAACTCCTAGTGCAAATGTACCATCTCAACCTGGTGCTAGTGACAGTAATGCTGCTAATACTGTCAGTCAGATACCCACAGATCCTATAATTGAGGTGGCAGAGCTTGATGATGTGCTAGGTTCAGATGAAGAAGATGAGAGAATGTTTCCTGATCTAGTACCCAGGAGGAATGTGGACCAGTAGGATGAGGACTACATTCCAGCAGAGTTTTCAGATACAGATGAAGAAGAGGAACAGGAGAACATTGACATGGGATGTTTTGAGAATGATGATGAAGACAGGCCTGCGATGTTGTATGACAGAGATAATCCAAGTCTAGCTGAAGGGGTTGTCTTTCCTTCAGCTGTGGATTGTAGAAATGCTGTAGCTACATTCTCCATAAAAAATGAAGTAGAGTACAAAATAGAGCATAGTGATCCAACCAGGTTCACTGTGTATTGTGCTTTTCCAAGATGTAGGTGGAGGCTGCATGCCTCTCTAAAGAGAAACAACACATTGTTTCAGGTACTAACAAGTTGAATAATCAATGCTAACTATTTTCCAATTGATGTTGTAACATAGTAATTATGATTAATTTTCCTATTGAGTATCTAACTTAAATTTTTTATGTGCAGATCAAAGTAAATCCCTATGAGCACCATTGTCCCAGTGTCAACAGAACTGAAAGATTGAGAGCAGCCAAGAGGAGATGGATTGCTGATGCTGTGCAGAACTGGGTAAGAGAAAATTCTAACATTGGTCCCAAGGAGTTGCAAACCAACTTGCAGAAAAAATATGGTTTAGACTTGCCTTACATGAGAGTTTATTATGGTAAACAAATGGATATTGACAACATTTATGGAAAGTATGAAGATAGTTTCCAGCTTTTGTACACATTCAAAACTGAAGTAGAGAGAGCTTCTCCTGGTAGTGTTGTAGAAATAGATAGGCACACTGTTCCCTTCCATTTGAAGGGAAAGAGGTATGAAAAGGAGTGTTTCAGAAGAGTTTTTGTTAGTTTCAAAGCTTGTTGGAGTGGATTTTTAGCTGGATGCAGGCCCTACCTTGCTGTGGATGCTACAGCTCTGAATGGTAGGTTCAGAGGGCAATTAGTAGCAGCATGTGCAGTTGATGCACATAACTGGATTTTTCCAGTGGCCTATGGTGTACTAGAGATAGAGTCTCAGGAGAGCTGGGCCTGGTTTTTCCAAAATCTGAAGCAGGTTATAGGACACCCTGAAGGACTTGTTATTCATACTGATGCCTGCAAAGGCCTAGAGAAGGCAGTGGACATAGTCTTTCTAGGAGTTGAGCACAGAGAGTGCATGAGACATCTTGCAGCAAATTTCTCCAAGAAATTCAAGGGGAAATTTTACGAAGAGCATTTGTGGCCACGTTCACTCACTTATAGCATCAAGAAGCACAATTACCACTTGAGACAGCTCTGCACAAAACCCAAAGTGAAGGCTGACCTTGAAGAGCACCATAACAAATTCTGGGCTAGAGCAATGTTTAATGACATATGCAAGGTTGATTATGTCACCAACAACCTTGCAGAATCATTTAATTCCAAAATTAAAAAACTTAAAGGCCTGCACATTGTAGACTTGCTTGATAAGATCAGATAGTACATCATGGAGAAGTTTGGTCTTAGGAGCAGCATAGAACTTCAAAAATTCATGGGGCACAAAATCATTCCTAGAGTTATGAAGATCTTGATGGCAAAGAGCAAAGGTTTGGATATGACTCTAGTAAGGAGAAGTCCAACTGAAGGAGAAGTCACTGCTGTAGACAAGGAGAAGAGAGAGTGGAGATACCCTGTTGATCTTCAAAAGGGACAATGTAGTTGCAGGAAGTGGCAGATCACAGGTCAGCCCTGCATACATGCACTGTTTTTCATTACATCTTTGAGAGGAGATGCAAATGTCATAGATCAGTATGTGCATCACTATTTCTCAGTTGATATGTTCAAGAAAACATATGCTAAAAATATACCATCACTTGAGGGAAAAAAACAGTGGGATATTGTTGATCCAGGTTTCAGACTTTGTCCTCCTATTCAGCACAAAGCTGCAGCAGGAAGGCCAAGGAAAACAAGAATCAGGGCAGCAAGTGAAGGGAAAGGCCCTGGAGTTAGGAAGAGGAAATGCAAAAGATGTGGAGGGTATGGACATTTCCTAAAGAACTGCAAAAATGCCATTGATCCTGCATTTGGAGAAGAGGATGCACATTGGGGAGCTAACAATGCAGAGGAGCCTACAGAGCCAGATAATGCTGACCAAGTTGAAGATGATGCAGTTAGTGCAGATGAAATTGAAGAACCAGATCATCCAGCAACTGTGCAGCCTTCTCCAAATCATCCAGCAACTGTGCAGCCTTCTCCAGAGTCACCAGCAACTGTGCAGCCTTCTCCAGAGTCACCAGCAACTGTGCAGCCTTCTCTAGAGTCACAAGAGCCTGCTACACAAGCTTCTACTGTTGCTAGTGCAGTTCTATGGTTTGTACTATTTGCAATGTTTCTCCTTTTACTTATTTCACTGCAACTAACTAACTTTATTCCTTTTTCCAGCACTCCTAAGAAGAATTGGAAAAGGCCAGCTATGAGAGGACCATCTCCCTGCAAGAGGATGAAGATGAGCACTACTTCTACAGTAGCAGGCACACATGGGTCAGTGACTGGCAGCAATATGCATGAGAAAACTGCTGCAACTCAATAGGAAGTGCAGGCTGATGTGCCCCAAATCCCAGCAAAAGTGACTAGAAGCAGAGCTAAGGAGATGCCAAACCCAGCAGGAAACACCAGGAGCAAAAGGGCCAAATCATGAGTGTTGTCATGTGTGAAACTATCAGTTTGGGATGATCTCTTATGTCATGTTTGAACTATCTGTAGTTGATATCTATGTGCACTGTGCACTCTAGTTGTATGAAGTACTATGTTGTCATGTGTGAAACTATCAGTTTGTGAACCTGAATTTAGTACTATGTTGTATGAAGTACGATGCAACTGAAGTTGGTAGTTTGCTATGTGAAGTAGTATGCAACTGGGGTGGGTGGTTTGCTATTGAATAACTTATGAGTGCATTCATACATCACTGCATTAATGGATCATAAACTGCTAATAGATCATAAACTTCATAGATCACAAACTGCAAATACATCAGTGCATTCATACATAACTGCACTCATACATCAGCGCATTCATGAGCTACTACATTAACAATGAAATTTTAGTGTGCATTTTGTGCACACACTGACATTGCGATAGCGAGCATACAAATTGTAAGTATAGGGAAAAACATTGTCCAAACGCGCATCATTTCCTTTCTTTCCTTCAATTCTTTGGTCAACGCACGATTTCTCTTTGGAAGATCAACTGCTTGCTTCTCCAACTTATGACTTCTGATCCAGCTAGCTTCAAGCGTTGCATGTAAATCTTCGAAAGCTAGTCCAACTCTTGCTGGAGGTGCAGGGTCAACCCAAACCACCCACTCACATTCATCTGGCAACTGCATGAACAATTTTCGATTAGATCTGATGTCGAGTGCTTCGTCATGGACTCAAACCCAAGAATGTAAAATGCAGTTCAAATTCTTACATCCAGGGGGCAACCCAAAAATCGACGACCGGTGCTAGCTCCACCCCATGAGACACGACGAGCAGGGATTAGGCCATGTCCTGGACAACGATGCTTCGAGCGATACTCCAGGCCGGAGAAGGTGGAGTCTGGCAAGTAAAACTCTGAGCTGTGCTGCACAATTCCTACCCCAGCCACCTAATTTGACCAAAACCACATAAATCACCCGAAATTTGAGCTAACCCTAGAAAATGGGGAAATTTTTACTCTACCTATTACAAATTACCTCTTCAGCGCCGACCAGCGACGAGCTCTCCGACGACATACCCGACATCTCCATGGTTGTGGGCAAGCCTGCACGACGCCCCCTCCAACAGCTCCTTCCTTCCGCCCCCTATTCCTTCTGCCTCCTTTCTTCTGTCTAGCGCGAGGTAGAACACGACTAAAAGGCTAGGGATATCGAACCAGGGGTAAAAATGTCCAAAACGGCGCAAAACCGTGGTCAAACGGCGCTGACCACACGGGGCCGTCACGGAAGGGCATTCGAGCGATCCCTGGGACAAATCTAAGGGCAAAACTGAGCAAGGTGGAAAATTAAGGGCAAACCCCGTGGGTGGGTTCCAACTAGGGGCATAAATGTATTTGTCCCCTTATATATAGGTCTGGATCGGTGCCAACGAAGATTGGCTAGCATACTCCGGCCGGATACCACCATCATTTTGCCCAACATCCATAGCAGTGCGGCCGTTCCGGTAGACCCCTTCTCCACCATTGGGATCGGCCTTCCGGATTGGCTGGGCTTGAATACGTATGATGATGCCTACATGAGATTGAAGAAGATAGCAATTGCGGACCTGCCGACAAAGCGATGCGGCTACGACGATTACTATCTCATCGCGGTGTTCGACATAAGGATTGCCATCAATGCAAGACGCAGTAACGGCAGAGGCTGGCGCATGTTGGCGGCGGCAGATTTGTACCCCTACACGTTCGAAGACGCCGTGCGCCATCTAGGCCGCATCTTCGCGGTGACAAGCTAGGGTACTTGTTTCATCTAGTTGCCATCCTACGGTACGGGAGATTACAAACGGAATGCACAAACCATCATTTGCATGCCTAACGGTACTCCATTATTTTGCGGGGACCAGTCATCTCCCGATCAAAATAAGATCGCCGATCCTGGATGTGCATTTGCATCCGCGATTCGATCTAACCTGGAACCTTGTAGCTGACTTTGGCATATTGGGATCAACTATCTTAGCAGTCGTTACCCATGGTACCACTGATGTGCAAAATGGTCACACAATCTACCACGATCGGACCGTCACCATCTACCCAGGTGAGGGAGTCCTGGACTAGGGGGTGTCCGGACAGCCGGACTATCATCGTCCGCCGGACTCCAAGACTACGAAGATACAAGATTGAAGACTCCGTCCCATGTCCGGATGGGACTTTCCTTGGCGTGGAAGGCAAGCTTGGCGATACGGATATGTAGATCTCCTACCATTGTAACCGACTCTGTGTAACCCGACCCTTCTTCGGTGTCTATATAAACCGGAGGGCTTTAGTCCTTAGGACACAACATACATTACAACAATCATACCATAGGCTAGCTTTAGGGTTTAGCCTCCTTGATCTCGTGGTAGATCCACTCTTGTACTACCCATATCATCAATATTAATCAAGCAGGACGTAGGGTTTTACCTCCATCAAGAGGGCCCGAACCTGGGTAAAACATCGTGTCCCTTGTCTCCTGTTACCATCTGCCTTGACACCGACATTGGTGCTTTCATTGAGAGTTCCTCTGTGTCGTCACCGATAGGCTCGATGGCGTCTGCAATCAACAACGCTGTCCAGGGTGAGACTTTTCTCCCCGGACAGATCTTCGTATTCGGCGGCTTCGCACTGCGGGCTAATTCACTTGGCCATCTGGAGCAGATCGAAAGCTACGCCCCTGGCCGTCAGGTCAGATTCGGAAGCCTAAACTTCACGGCTGACATCCGCGGGGACTTGATCTTCGACGGGCTCGAGCCAAAGCCAAGCGCGCCGCACTGTTACGATGGGCATGATCTAGCTCTGCCGCCGAACAGTGCCTTGGTGGCCGCACAAGAATCCGCTCCGGCCCTTAGTCCGGAGCCGATCGCCCAGATCGAGGACCGGTGGTTGGACACCGCCTCGGGGGCCGCAACTCCTACGGCGATGGAGCCGAACACTAACCTTGTCCCTCGCGAAGCTCGTGACTCCGAGATGCCGGACTCCGGACCTCCCATGCCCCTGCCAATCGAATCTGATTGGGCGCCTGTTATGGAATTCACCGCCGCGGACATCTTCCAACACTCGCCCTTTGGTGACATCCTAAATTCGCTAAAGCATCTCTCGCTATCCGGAGAGTCCTGGCCGGATTATGGCCAGGATGGTTGGGATACGGACGACGAAGAAATTCAGAGCCCACCCACCAACCACTTTGTAGCCACTATCGACGATCTAACCGACATGCTAGACTACGACTCTGAAAACATCGACGCTATGGACGACGATGCCGGAGACGAACAGGAACCAGCGCCTACAGGGCACTAGAAGACCACCTCGTCATACGACATATACATGGTGGACACCCCAAAAGATGGGGACAGCGAAGAAGCAGCGGAGGTAGATTCCTTAAAGAAACAGCCCAAGCGCCGGCATCAGCGTCGCCGCTCTAAATCTCGCCACAGCAAGAATGGAGATTCCGGCACAGGAGATAATAATATATTGATTTATATATTTTAAACAACCATTTGTTGGCATTTGAGTATTTGCTTTTCTGTATGGTGAAACCAACATAGTATACCATCAAATTTTAATTAGGTATGTGCCACTAAAATTGGTTCACAGTAATGGGTCTTAGAATATGAGTCTGAAAAAAAAAGGATATTTACAGCTATTAATATATGAACTGGGGGCTATCTCGATGTAGTCACGTTATTTAAATATATGTACAATTATTATTTTAACATCATTGCTCTTATCCAAGCCTTTTTAGTCATGAAGTTACTATATTCTCGTTATGTGGCATGTTTCATCGTCAATCCCCTCTATGAAACAAATGTAGTTGTAGTCTCGGGTTACTTGCTTTTAACTATTTTTCTAGAAATTTCATGTTTAGTTATTATGTCAAAACCCAATCTTACGACTTTAATTTCCTAGACTCTTTAAACCCTAAACCCTATAGCATTGAAGTGTGATTATTAGTTAGATAGGCTGCTCGCAACGTGGAGTACATTACTACCCTTCTTAAGTGGATTGATTTATACCATACTATGCATTCAGTTAACGTATCATTATTTTACAAAACAAATAATTTCAAGCATGGTACTTCAAATGTGATGTTTATATGCCATAATGACCACGTGTAGGCCTTCTAGGATTTTTGACCAACGATTTTGCGGTGCTTGTTTCTAACAGCATTTTCGAGGTCGTATTTGTGTGGTATCTATTGATGATAGCATAAATGTCAGAGTCTGCATGTCTAGTGGTATATATTGTGTGGTTGTTCTCCTACTATCACATCCAAATCATCCAGCCTGTCGCAAACATATGACTTTACCAAATTAATAGTCTCCATGTATAAGCTATTAGGGAAAGAAAATGTTCTTATATAAATTCACAAAAATGATGTGTAGTACCAAATTGATTTTTTGAAAGTGTACATATCCATGCTTCAAGCACGTGTAAACTTCATAAAAATAGTGCATTCGGTAACTGATTTTTTAATGCTCTGAAAAATAAACTGGTAATCGTGAAAACTTAGTTTTAAAACGTCATACAATTCTCGTCAGTTTTCATGGAATTTTACATGCACACACGGAAGACTAACGTGACCAAAAAAAGTTTGCATTTGAAAAGATATTATTGTTATGGGATTGTATCGGAGTTCATCTACTTGTTTGAAAATTTCCTACCAAAATACTTAGAAGGACCATGCAAGCTGACTCTTTGAAAAATTCATCAGGTCAAGGGCGCCGCAGTGTACTCAATGACTCCTTTGCTCCTTGTGATGCTTCATAAACGCGCCTGCGGTCACATCGGAGTCGGTGGCTATGCACATGTTGGTGCCGCAGCTTATTCTTTCCGTCTCGACGCGTTACTGCACCTGAACCTCTCCCACCTTGGGACGCAGCCGAGGCAGTGCAGCTCCTACTCGGCTACTCATGGTGCTGGTATGCTACCTGCTCCTCCAGCTCCACTCAGCCTGGACACGGTCCGGTCCGGTCCGGTCCCGGTCCGAGCCGGCGTTTGGACCGGCCGCCGGCGGTCCGGACCGGACCGGACCGAGCTTGCCAGCGGTCTGTATTTTCAGGACCGGACCGAAGTGATGCCAGCTCGGTCAAGCTTTTCCGGCTCGTTGGGACCGAGCCAACTTGTCCTTCCAGCTTCTGTTTAGTGCCTATTTAGCTGCAGTTCTGGTCTTAGTTACACACAAAGAGCGCCATGTTCACCACGGAGAGCAGCAGCAGGAACACGTAGTAGTAGTCGAGGTGCGAGTCGTTCAGGTTGTCACCGATCCAGCTCTTGCCGGCGCTCGCCCTGGTGGCCCGGTCGACGAACGTCACGAGCAGGCTGTTGAGGAAGTTCCCGACGCCGAGCCCGCTCGTGTAGAAGGTGGTTCACATGCTCTGCATCCCCTCCGGCGACTGCCCGAGCTGCCCGCGAGGCGGCGCAGCACGTCGGGGTCGCCGAGCTGCATGAGGCTGCTGGCGATCTCGGCGCAAAAATGGAATCGCGAGTGGACGGTGATCGCCGGAGACACGACCGGAGGGGAGGGAGACAAACACAGAAATTGTTCCGGCGCTCGAACACCATGGACGGTGAACTGGCATGGTCGAGAACTCGCGAACGGCTTCAGTGCACGCACGGCAGCGACGGCGAGCGGAAAAAACAGGCTACGGGGCACAGGGAGGAGAGGAAGGAAGGTGAGGGGAAGCTCCTGGACATGATGGTTCACTCAGGGGACGCCGGTGGCCACGACGACGAAGCACGGCGGCGGCGGTGAATGCGCTTTCTCGGTCCGCCGAGCGGTCCCGGTCAAAGACCGGACCGGACCGAGCTTGCCAGCGGTCTGTATTTTCAGGACCGGACCGAAGTGATGCCAGCTCGGTCAAGCTTTTCCGGCTCGTTGGGACCGAGCCAACTTGTCCTTCCAGCTTCTGTTTAGTGCCTATTTAGCTGCAGTTCTGGTCTTAGTTACACACAAAGAGCGCCATGTTCACCACGGAGAGCAGCAGCAGGAACACGTAGTAGTAGTCGAGGTGCGAGTCGTTCAGGTTGTCACCGATCCAGCTCTTGCCGGCGCTCGCCCTGGTGGCCCGGTCGACGAACGTCACGAGCAGGCTGTTGAGGAAGTTCCCGACGCCGAGCCCGCTCGTGTAGAAGGTGGTTCACATGCTCTGCATCCCCTCCGGCGACTGCCCGAGCTGCCCGCGAGGCGGCGCAGCACGTCGGGGTCGCCGAGCTGCATGAGGCTGCTGGCGATCTCGGCGCAAAAATGGAATCGCGAGTGGACGGTGATCGCCGGAGACACGACCGGAGGGGAGGGAGACAAACACAGAAATTGTTCCGGCGCTCGAACACCATGGACGGTGAACTGGCATGGTCGAGAACTCGCGAACGGCTTCAGTGCACGCACGGCAGCGACGGCGAGCGGAAAAAACAGGCTACGGGGCACAGGGAGGAGAGGAAGGAAGGTGAGGGGAAGCTCCTGGACATGATGGTTCACTCAGGGGACGCCGGTGGCCACGACGACGAAGCACGGCGGCGGCGGTGAATGCGCTTTCTCGGTCCGCCGAGCGGTCCCGGTCAAAGACCGGACCGGACCGAGTGCTGAGCGGGCCTAATTTCCTGGACCGGACCGGCCAATTTTGCTAGCGGGCTGGGACCCAGCGGTCCAGTCCTTCTCGGGCCACGAGCGGGCCAAAAAGCCCGCTCGCTGCGTCCACCCTGAAGCTCCACCACGCATCCATTGCTACACGCTGTGGTTCACGGCTACCGCAGCCATCTCCCTATGCAGCAGACTGATGGCCCCTCGCTCGAATGTTGCCTACTGCGAGTGTTACTCTCACCCTTTTCTTCATCTTCAGCTGCTCTCGTCCATCGCGCTGCTCTCGCGGATGGTGCGTGTGGTAACCATTGCTTTGTTTGTGGAAGCAGTCATTCTCCGAGCTGGTGGCACCCGCAGTCTCCCGACGGTGTTGTGGCAAGAATTTCTCTGTTTCGACAGCGACGACGATGTGGAGTTCACTGGACACAGTCTTGCCGGTGTCAAGCGGCACACTTGTTCGACAGTGCCAGCTTGGACGTTGGGGCCGAGAGAATCTACGGAGTGTAGCCGTCAATCGCGAGCTGTGAGGTGATGGTGCCAATATCAGCCTGAGTGTGTGGTGCGTCGAGGTCGTCGGCCATGTTGAAGATTCTGCGCACTTCTCGGTGAGGATGATGGCCCTTCTTCGAAAGCATTATCTCGGAGTCTTTCTTGTCCTACGGTTGCTCCAATCAGCTCAGCAGCATCTTGTCCCGAACGCAGATTAGGACAACTTTCACCTGGATGCGAACGCCGGTTGCGCACCCATGGGATCTCCGATGCCCTTCTCGGAGTGGAGGCCAAGCCGAGGCGACCTATGAGTTACGTATATATTGTCTCAGCCATTATAAGTCTGATGCGATTACAACTCTTTACTTTCCTACTATACAAGATATGTTTATTCGGGTAAGCTGAAACGTTTCCGCACCTATACGTGTGCTGAAGTTTTTTTAACGTGCCAAAGCCTTTGTACGTGTCAACAATGGATTGTACCCAATAGATGTTCTACGTAACTTTTTTCATCTTTTTATCTCGGCCGTTATAATTAGGATCAATGGATAATATTTTTTTAGCATGTGTGGAAGAACGTGATGGCTTGTTTGACTTTTATTTTAATTATATAATAATAGAAGATGGAGATTCCAGCACAGGAGATAATAATACCCCAGAGAGTGCCGAAGATAATCCCCTCCAGCAAGACTCAGTGCAGGAGGATGCAGAAGCAAGCCCTCACGAGAGGGCGGCAGACGAAGAGGTCGAGGAACACAACTATATACCTCCCTCCGAAAACAACGACAAGGGGCTAAACAGCGACGACGAGGAAGAGACCCGACCGCCGAACAATAGAGGACAGAAGGGTTTTCCCCACAAGTGCGGACGGTGAACATGATTTACGCAACCCATATACCCAAGAGGGAGCGGAAGCGTGCACTAAGGGACGTATACGCGATGGAGCCAGTCGCCCCGAAGTTCAATCCATGGTCCTCTTGCCCGATCACTTTCGATCGAAGAGACCATCCGACCAGCATCCGCCATGGCGGATTCGCCGCATTGGTTTTAGACCCAATCGTCGATGGATTTCACCTCACGAGAGTCCTGATGGACGGCGGCAGTAGCTTGAACCTGCTTTATCAGGATACAGTGCGCAAGATGGGCATAGACCCCTCAAGGATTAAACCTACAAAGACAACCGTTAAAGGCGTCATACCAGGTGTGGAGGCCAATTGTACAGGCTCAGTCACACTGGAAGTGGTCTTCGGATCCCCGGATAATTTCTGGGGCGAGGAGTTAATCTTCGACATAGTCCCATTTCGCAGCGGCTATCACGCTGCTCGGACGAATCGCGTTTACAAAGTTCAACGCGGTGTCTCATTATGCATACCTCAAGCTCAAGATGCCAGGCCCTCGTGGAGTCATCACGGTCAACGTAAATATGGACCGCTCCCTCCGAACGGAGGAACATACAGCGGCTCTCATGGCAGAAGTACAGAGCAGCCTTTTAAGGCAATTTTCGAGTCCGGCCGGATACAGCCAAACGCGCCCGAAGCAACACCAACCAAGACCACCTGGCACGATCCGAGCACGCGTAGCAATGCGGCCCTAACCCCCGCCCTCGCATGATTGCAAGAACAACCTCCGCGTACATCATTACGCTTTGGAGATACCATGGGCATAGGGGAAGGGGCACGACCACAATAGACCCAGAGTGCGGCTCGACCACACCAGGGGCTCGCAAGTGTGTCACTCTTTCTTATTATTATTTTCCTTCTTTGTATACACAGGACTCCGTTAGCCAGAGGCCCTGTCCGGCGGTGAACCTGCCGAACTCATGATGCAACAGCTGGGGAAGAAAGAATGCAGCGACGAACACTCAGGTGGTCTCAATTACGAGCATTAAATTTGATTATATACACCAAGTCCGCAGCCCATCCCTGGAGGGGGACATGTTTAACTAGTCCAAAACCCTTGCTTACCGCACTATTTGTATCAGTCCGCACTCATAGCAGACTTCCTTTAATAAATGATGTAGCATTTTTTTGCCCGTTATTACATATATATATCATTACATGACATCTCGCACCCGTATATTTTGATACGGCCTAATACACCAGGGGCTTACGTTCCCCACATTATGGTGTGATAAGTCCGAACACTTTCACAAGTGCGGCACCCCGAACTTATAGCATTATATGAATCGGCTCCGAATCATGTCTTGGGTCAATAGTTGGGTTTGCCCGGCTCCCACGTTTTGGTGCCTTACATTCCGTTCCGTCGGCTAAGGTGGCACTGGGAGAACCACTGGGATTGCGCCCCAGTTGAGCTGGGCGAGCGCCTCAGTGGAGAAAGCTAAAACTGACCGGCATGATAAGGCGAGAGACTGGTCGCTGTTCGAGAGGTCTTTTCGGGTCCTTAAAGACTCACGCCGCTTCGAGCAAAGTTCCGAATAATGTCCGACGAAGGCGTGGATAGCGCCCCGAATTCGGTCTTCCGAATACTAGGGGCTTCGCCGAAATTTAAAATTATGGAATTCTGTGGCTAAGTGAGAGTGTTCAAGCATTATAAGTCCGGTTGCCTTGTTCGTTGTGTTGAGCGCCTCCCTAGATGGACCCAAAATTGGGAACAAGAGTGCTCAAGTTATCCCGAACACCCCAGCACTTGCGGCTTCGGGGCTGAAGCCAACGACTTGCCATCTCTCATATTTTATAAACGGCCGCACAGAAGGTAATATGTTAAATTAAACAAGCGCTGCTTAAAGCGCACATGAACAAAGTTTTCAGCGCACAGGATAATACACAGTGAGTTCACTCAAAAATTACATCTCTAGGGCATTCATCCGCAATGTCGCGGGCTCCCTTCAGGACAGTTTTATAATACATTTCGGGTGTACGATACTCCTTGCCCGGTGGCGGCGGGTCAGTAAGAAGCCTCTCCGCATCCAGCCTGCCCCAGTGCACCTTTGTGCGGGCAAGGGCCCGACGAGCACCTTCAATACAGGCGGAGCGCTTGATGACCACCATCCAGGGGCACGCATCCACCAGCCGCCGCATGAGGCCGAAGTAGCTTCCAGGCATGGCCTGTCCAGGCCACAGTCAGACTATAAGGCCCTTCATGGCCTCCTCAGCTACCTTGTGGAGTTCGACCAGCTGCTTCAGCTGGTCGCTTAGGGGCACCGGATGGCCGGCCTCAGCGTACTAAGACCAGAAGACCTTCTCCGTTGAGCTCCCCTCCTCGCCACGGTAGAATGCGGCGGCATCAGACACACTACGCGGCAGATCTGCAAACACCCCTGGAGAGCTCCGAATGCGGGTAAGTGTCAGGTAGTTTACATTAACATGCTTGCTTTGCATGAAAAATGCCTTACCCGCCGCTATCTTCTTCACATCTTCAACCTCATGAAGGGCCTTACGGGCCTCGACCTTGGCGGACTTGGCACTTTCGAGAGCCGAGGCAAGCTCGGACTCTCTAGTCTTGGAGTCGCGCTCCAAGCTCTCATGCTTCTCCATGAGAGCCTGGAGCTCTTGCCGCACTTCCGCCACATGTGCCTCCTGCTTTTCTCGCTCTGCCCGTTCCGCGGTCGCACTGTGTTCGGCCGCGGACACAACCTCCTTCAGGTCTGCCACCTCGTTTGTGGCCCCTGCAATACCCATATTATCCTTGTTAATTTTATTGCGACCAAAATCCTTTTCTGTAAGGTAACAATTCAAAGTGGTGCTACTCACCTTCTTTGTCCTCGAGCTGCCTCTTGGCATGGCCGAGCCCTCGCTCGGACCGCTCGAGATCTTGCTTTAATGTACCAACCTCCACAGTCAGTGCGGCAGAGGTCAGCAGCATAGCCTGCAAACCCATATTGACATAATTTATTAGCAACCTGCGAATATCTTTTTAGATCCTCAGTCCGGCTTTTCTTTCCGAACACCGAACCGAGCATCAGGGGCTACTGTCTATGCGGTATTACATTACACAATTTTAACTTCTTACCTCAAAGCCTGTTAAAAGGCTACTGCAGGCTTCGGTCAGCCCGCTCTTGGCGAGCTGGACCTTCTGAATCACCGCTGAGGGAGTCCTGGACTAGGGGGTGTCCGGATAGCCGGATTATCAATATCCGCCGGACTCCCAGACTACGAAGATAGAAGATTGAAGACTCCGGCTCGTGTCCGGAAGGTACTTTACTTGGCGTGGAAGGCAAGCTTGGCAATACGGATATGTAGATCTCCTACCATTGTAACCGACTCTGTGTAACCCTAGCCTCTCCGGTGTCTATATAAACCGGAGGGCTTTAGTCCGTAGGACACAACATTACATCTCAACAATCATACCATAGGCTAGCTTCTAGGGTTTAGCCTCATTGATCTCGTGGTAGATCTACTCTTGTACTACCCATATCATCAATATTAATCAAGCAGGACGTAGGGTATTACCTCCATCGAGAGGGCCCGAACCTGGGTAAAAACATTGTGTCCCTCGTCTCCTGTTACCATCCGCCTAGACACACAGTTCGGGACCCCCTACCCGAGATCCGCCGGTTTTGACACCGACATTGGTGCTTTCATTGAGAGTTCCTCTGTGTCGTCACCGATAGGCTCGATGGCATCTTCAACCTTCAACGCTGTCCAGGGTGGGACTTTTCTCCCCGGACAGATCTTCATATTCGGCGGCTTTGCACTGCGGGCCAACTCTCTTGGCCATCTGGAGCAGATCGAAAGCTACGCCCCTGGCCGTCATGTCTGATTCGGAAGCCTAAACTTCACGGCCGATGACCGCGGAGACTTGATCTTCGACGGACTCGAGCCACAGCCAAGCGCGCCGCACTGCGACGATGGGCATGATCTAGCTCTGCCGCCGGACAGTGCTTTGGTGGCCGCACTTGAATCCGCCCCGGCTACTTACCCGGAGCCGATTGCCCATGACGAGGGTCGGTGGATAGACGCCGCCCCGGGGGCGTCAACATCCACGGCGATGGAGCCGAATACCGATTTCGTCCCTTGCGAAACTCATGATCCCGAGGCGCCGGACTCCTCGCCGGACTCCGAGCCTCCCGCGCCCCCGCCAATTAAGCCAGATTGGGCGCCGGTTATGGAATTCACCGCCGCGGACATCTTTCAACACTCGCCTTTTGGCGATATCCTGAATTCCCTGAAGCATCTCTCGCTATCAGGAGAATCCTGGCCGGACTATGGCCAGGACGGTTGGAGTTCGGACGATGAAGAAATTCGGAGCCCACCCACCACCCACTTTGTAGCCACTGTCGAGGATCTAACCGACATGCTAGACTACGACTCCGAGGACATCGACGCTATGGACGATGATGCCGGAGACGATCAGGACCCAGCGCCCACGGGACACTGGAAGGCCACCTCGTCATACGACGTCTACATGGTGGATACCCCAAAGGAAGGGGATGGCGAAAAAGCAGTGGAGGAAGATTCTTTGAAGAAGCAGCCTAAACGCCGGCGTCAGCGGCGCCGCTCGAAATCCCGCCATAACAAGAACGGGGAATCCGGCACGGGAGACAATAACACTCCGAAGAGTGCCGAAGACGATCCCCTCCTGCAAGACTCAGCGCAGGAGGACGCAGAAGCAAGCCCTCACGACAGGGCGGCAGATGAAGGGGTCGAGGATGATAACTATATGCCTCCCTCCGAAGACGAAGCGAGCCTCAACGATGATGAATTCGTCATACCCGAGGATCCCGTCGAACAAGAGCGCTTCAGGCGCAGGCTCATAGCCACGGCAAATAACCTAAAGAAAAAGCAGCAACAGCTTCAAGCTGATCAAGATCTGCTAGCCGATCGATGGACCGAGGTCCTCGCGGCCGAAGAGTATAAACTCGAACTCCACTCCAAAAGTTACCCAAGACGCAAGCTGCTCCCCCGATTAGAGGGGGAAGCATACATACCTTTATCACCAGCGCACGACATGGCTGACCGACTGCCCCGTGGTCGCGACAGAGAGGCATTCAAGGCCCCAGCCAAGACCGTACCCCGACATCGATCCAGGAGTACGAAGCCAAAAGGGAACGCGCCGGACTTGCGAGACATCTTGGAGGACAAAGCAAGGCAATCCAGATCCATCTATGGATCACGTGGGCGCCCTACGATCCACGACAAACACCGTCGCGCCGGACATAACGCCGGCCGAGCCGAACACAGCAGACAGCGCTCCCTCGAGCTGCGTCGCGATATTGCTCAATACAGGGGCGCCGCACACCCGTTATGCTTCACTGATGAAGTAATGGATCACCAGATCCCCGAAGGGTAAAAACCCGTGAACATCGAATCTTACGATGGTACAACAGACCCCACGGTGTGGATCGAAGATTATCTTCTCCACATCCATATGGCCCGCGGCGACGATCTGCACGCCATCAAATATCTCCCGCTCAAGCTTAAAGGACCAGCTCGGCATTGGCTTAACAGCCTGCCCGCAGAGTCGATTGGGTGTTGGGAAGACCTGGAGGCCGCGTTCCTTGATAACTTCCAAGGTACATACGTGCAACCACCAGACGCCGATGACCTAAGCCACATTATTCAGCAGCCAGACGAATCGGCCAGACAGTTCTGGACGCGGTTCTTGACGAAGAAAAATCAAATCGTCGACTGTCCGGATGCGGAGGCCCTCGCAGCCTTCAAACATAACATCCGGGACGAATGGCTAGCCCGGCACCTGGGGCAGGAGAAGCCGAAATCCATGGCAGCCCTCACATCATTAATGACCCGCTTTTGCGCGGGAGAGGATAGCTGGCTAGCCTGTAGCAACAATTCCCGCAAAAATTCTGGCAGTCCGGACATCAAGGACAATCACGGCAGGTCACGTCGAATTAAACACAAACGCCGTACTAACGGCGACGACAAAGAGGATACGGCAGTCAATGCCGGATTCCGAGGCTCCAAACCCGGTCAACGGAAGAAGCCATTTAAAAGAACAACTCCGGGCCCGTCCAATCTGGACAGAATACTCGACCGCTCATGCCAGATACATGGCACCCCCGAAAAGCCAGCTAATCACACCAATAGAGATTGTTGGGTGTTCAGGCAGGCTGGCAAGTTAATTGCCGAACAAAATGACAAGGGGCTAAATAGCGACGACGAGGAAGAGACCCGGCCGCCGAACAACAAAGGACAAAAAGGTTTCCCCCCGCAAGTGCGGACGGTGAATATGATTTACGCGACCCATATACCCAAGAGGGAGAGGAAGCGCGCACTACGGGACGTCTATGCGATGGAGCCAGTTGCCCCGAAGTTCAATCAATGGTCCTCTTGTCCGATCACTTTTGATCGACGAGACCATCCGACCAGCATACGCCATGGCGGATTCGCCGCATTGGTCCTAGACCCAATCATCGATGGATTTCACCTCACAAGAGTCCTGATGGACGGCGGCAGCAGCCTGAACCTGCTTTATCAGGACACAGTGTGCAAAATGGGCATAGACCCATCCAGGATCAAACCTACTAAGACAACCTTTAAAGGTGTCATCCCAGGTGTGGAAGCCAACTGTACAGGCTCTGTCACACTGGAAGTGGTCTTCGGATCCCCGGATAATTTCCGAAGCGAAGAGTTAATCTTCGATATAGTCCCGTTTCGTAGCGGCTATCATGCCCTGCTCGGACGCACCGCGTTTGCAAAATTCAACGCGGTGCCGCATTATGCATACCTAAAGCTCAAGATGCCGGGCCCTCGTGGAGTCATTACGGTCAATGGGAATACGGAACGCTCCCTCCGAACGGAGGAACATACGCGGCTCTGACGGCGGAAGTACAGAGCAGCCTTCTACGGCAACTCTCTAGTCCGGCAACTAAAAAGCCGGACACATTAAAGCGCGCCCGGAGCAACACTAACCAAGACCACCTGGCGCGATCAGAGCACGCGTAGCAATGCGGCCCCCACCCTCGCCCGCGTATGATCACAAGAATAACACTCCGCGTACATCATTACGCTTTGGAGATACCATGGGCGCAGGGGAGGGGCTTAACCTCAAGGATTGAAGAGTGCGGCTCGACCGCACCAGGGGCTCGTGCTAGCGCCCCCCTTGGTGTTATTTTTTATCTTTTCTTTTTATATATGCAGGACTCTACCAAATAGAAGCCCTGCCCAACGGCGAACTTGCCGAACTCACGATACAACAGTCAGGGTGTAAAGAAGGCTGCGACGAACACTCAGGTGGTCCCCATTACGAGCATTAAATTCAATTACATACACCAAGTCTGCAGCTTATCCCTGGAGGGGGACATGTTAATTTAGTCCGAATCCCTTGCTTACCGCACTATTTGTATCAGTCCGCTTTATTAAGCAGACCTTCTGTCATAAATAACGCAGCACTTCCCTTTTTGCAAGTTTATTACCTTTTCATGGCAATTGCGTTATCCTTTACAAATGTTCACTATATGACATATTGCACCCGTACACTTTGGTACGGCCGAATACACCAGGGGCTTCTGTTCCCCATATTACGGTGTGATTAAGTCCGAACACTTTCACAAGTGCGGCACCCCGAACTTATAGCATTATATGAATCAGCTCCGAATCATGTCTTGGGTCAATAGTTGGGTTTGCCCGGCTCCTATGTTTTGGTGCCTTACGTTCCGTTCCGTCGGCTAAGGTAGCACTAGGAGAACCACTGCGATTGCGCCCCGGTTTAGCCGGGTTAACGCCTCAGTGGAAAAGCTAAAACTGACTGGCATGATAAGGCGAGAGACTGGTCGCTGTTCGAGAGGTCTTTTCAGGTCCCTAAAGACTCATGCCGCTTCGAGCGAAGTTCCGGATGATGTCCGACGAAGGCGTGGATAGCGCCCCGGATTCGGTCTTCCGAATACCAGGGGCTTCGCCGAAATTTAAAATTATAGAATTCTATGGCTAAGTGAGAGTGTTCAAGCACTATAAGTCCGGACGCCTTGTTCGTCGTGTTGAGCGCCTCCCTAGATGGACCCAAAGATGGGAACAAGAGTGCTCAAGTTTATCACCGAACACCCCAGCACTCGTGGCTTGGGGGCTGAAGCCAACGACTTGCCATCTCTCAGATTTAACAAACGGCCTCACAGAAGGTAATATTTTAAATTAAACAAAGCGTTGCTCATAGCGCATATAAACGAAGTTTTCGGCGCACAGGATAAACACACAGCGAGTTCACTCAAGGATTACATTAAGGGGACACTCATCCGCGATATCGCGGGCTCCCTTCAGGACACTTTATAATATCGCTCCGGCGTACGGTGCTCCTTGCCCGGCGGCGGCGGATCCGTGAGAAGCTTCTCCGCATCCAGCTTGCCCCATTGCACCTTTATGCGGGCAAGGGCTCGACGAGCGCCTTCAATGCAGGCGGATCGCTTGATCACATCGAGCCTTGGGCATGCATCAACTAGCCGCCGCACTAGGCCAAAGTAGCTGCCAGGCATGGCCCGCCCAGGCCACAGCCGGACTGTGAGGCCCTTCATTGCCTCCTCAGCTACCTTGTGGAGTTCGACCAGCTGCTTCAGCTGGTCGCTTGGGGGCACCAGATGGCCGGCCTCAGCGTACTGAGACCAGAAGACCTTCTCTGTTGAGCTCCCCTCCTCGCCACGATAAAACGCAGCGGCATCAGACGCACTACGTGGCAGATCTGCAAATGCCCCTGGAGAGCTCCGAATTCGGGTAAGTATCCGGAAATTTACATTAACATGCTTGCTCTGCATGAAAAACGCCTTACCCGCTGCTATCTTCTTTATGTCCTCTATTTCCATATGGGTCCTCTGAGCCTCGGCCTTGGCGGACTCGACCCTATCGAGAGCCGAGGCAAGCTCGGACTCTCGAGTCTTGGAGTCACGCTCCAAACTCTCATTCTTTTTCATGAGAGCCTGGAGCTCTTGCCGAACTTCCGCCACCAGCGCCGCTTGCTTTTCTCGCTCAGTCCGTTCCGTGGCCGCATTGCGTTCGGCCACGGACACGGCATCCTTCAGGGCTGCCACCTCGTTAGTGGCCCCTGCATCGCACATATTATCCTTGTTAATCTTGTTTGCAACCAAAACCCTTTTCTGTAAGGTGCATATTTAAAGTGGTGTTATTCACCTTCTTTGTCCTTGAGCTGCCTCTTGGCATGGCCGAGCTCTTGCTCCGACCGCTCAAGGTCCTTCTTCAGCGCCTCGACCTCCGCCGTTAATGCGGCAGAGGTCAACAGCGCAGCCTGCAAACCCATATTGACATATTTTAGAAACCCTGCGTACATCTTGTTAAAGATCCTTAGTCCGGCTTTTCTTTCCGAACACCGGACTAAGCATCAGGGGCTACTGTCTATGCGGTATCATATTACTTAATTTTAACCTTCTTACCTCAAAGCCTGTTAGAAGGCTGTTGCAGGCTTCGGTCAGCCCGCCCTTGGCGAGCTGGACCTTCTCAATCACCGCACTCATGAGAGTGCGGTGTTCTTCCTCGATGGAGGCGCCTTTGAGTGCCTCCAGCAGGTTGTCCGGTGCCTCCGGTTGGACGGAGGCCGCCGGCGTCACGGTCCTGCCCGTCCTTCGAGGGGGCTGCTCGCCGGACTCTGGAACCGCTACGGGTTCCGGAGTAGAGTCCGGCACAAAGTCCGGGAGGCTGCCTGACGGCGCCTCCGGAGCCTCCTCCTGGCGCGTCGCCCTATGGGATTCCGCCTCATCGTCCTCGGCGCGTGGGGTAGAGGCAGTCGGGATGGAATTTACATCCGACGGCGCCAACGACCCGCTCATCGAGTCGGGAAAGTCGTCACCGGCCGGACTAAAGAAACAATGCAGCATTAGAAAGGCGCTGCGTGACATACTATAATGCGGCATATGAATGATCCGGATACTTACGATCTTGCTGGACGCCGGGCCCTTGGAGGCCACTCTTCCTCGCCAACACTGATGTTGGCGAAACTGTCCGGGGGGATGGTTCTCCCCCTCTTGGACCCTTCGGCCGCCCCGATTGGGGAGGCCTTCCTCTTCTTCTCTCCCTCTTCCGGGAGAGAGTACTCCTCCTCCTCCTCGTCTTCGGGGGAGGAGTCCTCGTCGTCGTCAGACGCTTGATTGCGGGAACTCTTTCGAGTCCCCGCGGCCACCTTCTTGGCCTTCTTCTCCGGCACCACGTACGGTGCCGGAACCAGCAGCCTTGCTAAATGGGCATTCACTGGTTCTTCTGGCATGGGAGCCGGGCTGATAAGCAGCTCGGCCTTCTCCATCCATTCCTGTCAAAGGAAGAGGCAGATTAAAAACCTCGCTAGAGTCAATCTAATTACTACAAGTGTCCCGTAATGGGGTCGAATCCCTTACCCCGTCAGACGGAGACTGCAAGCTGAATCCGCGGTCTTCGGTCGCGGATGCGGGCGCGTCAGCGCTCTTGAACAGCACCCTCCAGGCACCTTCGTACGTTCTATCGAAGAGCCCGCTCAACGTCTGGTGCTGTTCCGGATTAAACTCCCACAGATTAAATGCCCTTTCTTGGCATGGGAGAATCCGTCGGAGGAGCATGACCTGGACCACGTCGACGAGCCGGAGCCCATTGCTCACCAGCTTCTTGATGCAGGTTCGAAGTCCGGTCACCTCCACCGGGTCACCCCATTGCAAGCCCTTCCCTTTCCAGGAGGTGAGCTGCGTGGGTATTCCAGATCTAAATTCGGGGGCCGCCGCCCATGTAGGCTCGCGCGGCTCGGTGATATAGAACCACCCCAATTGCCACCCCTTGACGGAGTCCACGAAGGTCCCTTCTAGCCAACGGACGTTGGGCAACTTGCCCAACATAGCGCCTCCGCATTCCGCTTGCGTCCCCTTCACAACCTTCGGCTTAACGTTGAAGGTCTTGATCCACAGGCCGAAGTGGGGCCGGATGCAGAGAAAGGCCTCGCACACGACGATGAAAGCCGAGATGTTGAGGACGAAATTCGGCGCCAGATCGTGGAAATCCAGGCCGTAGTAGAACATGATCCCCCGGACGAATGGATGGAGCGGGAAGCCCAGTCCGCGGAGGAAGTGGGGAAGGAAAACAACCCTCTCGTAAGGTCCTGGGGTTGGAACGAGCTGCCCTGCGTCGGGCAGCCGATGCGCGATGTTTCCGGAAAGGTATCCGGCGTCGCGCAGCTTGGTGATGTCCTCCTCCTTGGCGGTGGAGGCCATCCACTTGCCTCCCCCTCCGGACATGTTCGGAGAAGGGTCGAGGCGGAATGCGCGAGCTTGAGCGTTGGAGCTTGGGTTCGCGGGGATGGATGAGCAAAGGAGGAAGAAGGCGTAGGTGAGAAGGTAAAACCTTATCCCTTATATATAGGCGGACGAAACTATGCGTCCCTCACCGGCCTGGTAAAACTCGCTCATCTCCCAAGCGCCACCATCAATGGCGTGGTTGGGTTACCCACGCACGTATTGATGAGAATCCCGGAAAAAGGGGAACACGATCTCTGCTTTGACAGAACATGCCAAGGAAACCGCCTCGCTAAACGTGCCGAAGTGGTACAGTAATTCAAACAAAGGCTTGGTGCCGGTGTGATGTCATGCCGCATAATACGTCAGCAGATTGGATCGGTGTATATGTTTTATTCTCTCTACGTCTGGAATGTGGAAATTATTTTGCAGAGCCGGACACTATCCTGGTGTTCATTATCTTCTCCGGATTATTCAAGGGAGGAACCCGCCTTGCAATGCCGAACATTATGCACGCCGGACTTATCGTCATTGAAGACTGGTTCAGGGGCTACTGAGGGAGTCCTGGACTAGGGGGTGTCCGAATAGCCGGATTATCAATATCCGCCGGACTCCCAGACTACGAAGATAGAAGATTGAAGACTCCGGCTCGTGTCCGGAAGGTACTTTACTTGGCGTGGAAGGAAAGCTTGGCAATACGGATACGTAGATCTCCTACCATTGTAACCGACTCTGTGTAACCCTAGCCTCTCCGGTGTCTATATAAACCGGAGGGCTTTAGTCCGTAGGACACAACATTACATCTCAACAATCATACCATAGGCTAGCTTCTAGGGTTTAGCCTCATTGATCTCGTGGTAGATCTACTCTTGTACTACCCATATCATCAATATTAATCAAGCAGGACGTAGGGTATTACCTCCATCGAGAGGGCCCGAACCTGGGTAAAAACATTGTGTCCCTCGTCTCCTGTTACCATCCGCCTAGACGCACAGTTCGGGACCCCCTACCCGAGATCCGCCGGTTTTGACACCGACAACCGCACTCATAACAGTGCGATGTTCTTCCTCGATGGAAGCGCCTTTGAGCGCCTCCAGCAAGTTGTCCGGCGCCTCCGGTTGGACGGAGGTCGCCGGCGTCACGGTCTTGCCCTTCTTTCGAAGGGGCCGCCTGCCGGACTCTGGAACCACTGCAGGTTCCGACGTAGAGTCCGGCGCAAAGTCTGGGAGGCTGCCTTGCAGCGCCTCCGGAGCCTCCTCCTGATGGGTCCCTTTCTGGGATCCCACCTCGGCGTCCTCATCGGCGCGGGGGGTACAGGCAGTCGTAAGTGAATCCACATCTGACGGGGCCAACGACCCGCTCGATGAAGCGGGGAGATCATCATCGGCCGGACTGCGGGCAGTATGCGGCATTAGTAGGACACTATGTGACACGAAAGAAATTGCATATCAGGGATCCGGATACTTACAATCTCGCCGGAGGCCTGACCCTTGAGGGCCACTCCTGGTCGCCAACGTCGGTGTTGGCGGAGCTGTCCAGGGGGATAGTTCTCCCCCTCTTGGACCCTTCGGCCTTCCCTGTTGGGGAAGCCTTCCTCTTCCTCTCTCCCCCCTCCGGGAGAGAGTCTTCTTCCTCCTCCTCATCTTCGGGGGAGGAGTCCGCATCGTCGTCGGCTGCCTAATTACGGGAACTCTTTCGAGTGCCCGTGGCCACCTTCTTGGCCTTCTTCTCTGGCACCACGTGCGGTGCCGGAACCAGCAGCCCCGCAAGACGGGCATCCACTGGATCTTCTGGCGTGGGAGCCGGGCAGATGAGCTGCTCGGCCTTCTTCATCCATTCCTGTCAAAGGAAAAGGAAGATTGAAACCCTCTTAGAATCAATCTATTCACAACAAGTGTCCCATAAAGGGGTAGAATCACTTACCTCGTCAGCCGGATGCTCTGAGTGAAATCCGCGATCTTCCGTCGCGGATGCGGGGGCTTCGGTGCCCTTAAACAACACCCTCCAGGCGCCTTCGTACGTCGTGTCGAAGAGCCCGCTTAGCGCCTGGTGCTGTTCCGGATCGAACTCCCACAGATTGAATGCCCGTTCTTGGCACGGGAGGAACCGGCGGACGAGCATGACTTGGACCACGTCAACGAGCCTGAGCTTCTTGTTCACCAGCTTCTGGATACAGGCTCGGAGTCCCGTCAACTCCTTCGGATTACCCCACAGCAAGCCCTTCTCTTTCCAGGAGGTGAGCTGCGTGGGGATACCAGATCTAAACTCGGGGGCCGCCGCCCACTTAGGGTCGCGCGGGTCGGTGATGTAGAACCACCCCGATTGCCACCCCTTGACGGAGTCCACGAAGGCCCCTTCGAACCAGAGGACGTTGGGCATCTTGCCCAACATGGCGCCTCCGCACTCCGCCTGCGTGACCTTCACTACCTTCGGCTTGACGTTGAATGTTTTGAGCCACAAGCCAAAGTGGGGACGGATGCAGAGGAGGGCCTCGCACACGACGATAAACGCCGAGATGTTGAGGATGAAGTTCGGCGCCAGATCGTGGAAATCCAGGCCCTAGTAGAACATGAGCCCCCGGACAAAGGGGTGAAGTGGAAAGCCCAGTCTGCGGAGGAAGTGGGGAAGGAAAACGACCCTCTCATGGGGCCCGGGGGTAGGGATGAGCTGCCCCTCATCGGGCAGCCGGTGCGCGATATCGCCGGAAAGGTATCCGGCGCTGCGCAGCTTGGTGATGGGCTCCTCCTTAACGGTGGAAGCCAACCATTTGCCTCCACCTCCGGACATGGTCGGGGAAGGTTAAGACGAGATGCACGAGCTTGGGCGTTGGAGCTTGAGTGCGCGGAGGTGGATAAGCAAAGGAGGAAGAAGGCATGGGTGAAAGGGTGAATCCTTATCCCTTATATATAGGCGGGCGAAGACTATGCGCCCCCCACCAGCCTGGTAAAACTCGCTTATCTCCCAAGCGCCACCATCAATGGCGCGGTTGGGTTACCCACGTCCGTATTGATGAGAATCCCGGAATAAGGGGAACATGATCTCTGCTTAGACAAGACGTGCCAAGGAAACTGCTTCACTAAACGTGCTGAGGTGGTATAATAAAAAACGATTCAAGTAAAGGCTTGGTAGCGGTGTGATGTCATGCCGCAAAATACGTCAGCAGATTGGACTTGTGTACATTTTATTCTCTCTACGGTGGAATGTGGAATTTATTTTGCAGAGCCGGACACTATCCTGGTGTTCATGATCTTCTCTGGATTATTCAAGGGAGGAACCCGCCTTGCAATGCCGAACATTATGCGCGCCGGACTTATCGTCATTGAAGCCTGGTTCAGGGGCTACTGAGGGAGTCCTGGACTAGGGGGTGTCCGGACAACCGGACTATCATCGTCCGCCGGACTCCAAGACTACGAAGATACAAGATTGAAGACTCCGTCCCGTGTCCGGATGGGACTTTCCTTGGGGTGGAAGTCAAGCTTGGCGATACGGATATGTAGATCTCCTACCATTGTAACCGACTCTGTGTAACCCTAGCCTTCTCCAATTTCTATATAAACCGGAGGGCTTTAGTCCGTAGGACACAACATACATTACAACAATCATACCATAGGCTAGCTTTAGAGTTTAGCCTCCTTGATCTCGTGGTAGATCCACTCTTGTACTACCCATATCATCAATATTAATCAAGCAGGACGTAGGGTTTTACCTCCATCAAGAGGGCCCAAACCTGGGTAAAACATCGTGTCCCTTGTCTCCTGTTACCATCTGCCTAGACGCACAGTTCGGGACCCCCTACCCGAGATCTGCCGGTTTTGACACCAACACCAGGTATTCCATTTTTTAACCCTCTCGCCTTCTCTTTCATCGTTGTACTAGTAGTATACTTAGTAGTACTAGTAGGAGTACTTTTTACCTTGGAGGACACGTATAGCTAGCTAGGCCCTTGAAGACTTGAACCCACTAGCTGCCACCATTTTTGTTTTTCCATGTCTTACTATCTCATCCATGTAGCCAAGAGTGGCTATATATAATAAGCCGGTTATTTTACTTCCTCTATACCAGAGTAGTACTATTTGCTGCACAGTATTACTGACCGCCATATTTGAGCACAACATTATTATGCATGGACCTTGACTATGTACATCACCATGTGTCTAGATCTGGGATGCCGCGTGTACCAGATGAACGGCGCCGAGTTCGACCCCCGTGATGCTACGTGGGTGCCGAGGAACACTCTTGGAGAGTACTCGCTTTTCATCGGGGACAGCTACCCCATTGTGAAGCGGATGCCACCTTCCGTGCACGACACGGAAGGCCTGCCGTTCATGAAGCATGGTTGTGTCTTCAGTGCGCACCGCCGGATGAACGACATGCTGGGTCACGCTATCCCTGATTTATGCCGCTTCAGCTTGGATGAGTCTCTATCGTGTGGAACCGGACTAGAAAGCTGCGGCAATGATTCCCGTTGCCCACCGCTATGGATCATGCCATCCATGAAGAACACCTGGGACTGGAACCTGGAGGAGGACATGCATGTAGCCCATCTATAACGTGTAAGTGGAGTACGGTAATTGTGAACGGTAGCGCTGTGAATATATGTAGACTAGTCATGCACAAATTTATCACATGAATTGGAGATGAACTTGTGTGGCATACTGGCATTTGTCCTTTAGAATTTATTACTAGTAAATGTGTCATGTGTACGTGCAACTTGTGTGGTTGTTGCACTGGCTCCAACACGCTCTTTGACAAAAAAAGGTGGCACAGCTTTGAATATACGTGACGTGGCGGCATCATACAGTAGCATCGTTCACTATAGTTGTAGTACACTCCTACTAGGATGGCAACTCCTATAAAACCTTGAGCTTGGCTCTTTGCCTCTTCGGGAGGTTCAACAGTTCATACTCGTGTGAACCTTGCACTTGGCTCTTCGCCTCTTCGGAAGGTCCAACAATGATGATACTGCAGTACAGTATGCTTCTGGCAATCTGACACCGATTGAACTGCTGCACGTCCATCGCGAGGGCGAGGGTGAGGGAGAGGGAGAGGGAGAGGGCGCTGTAGTCAAAACCCTCTCCTCGTCCTGCGAACCACCGCGCGCGTGGGCGAGGGAGAGGCGTAGTAAGCAAGCTTCTCCTTGTTCGGTGAGTTGACGGGACACATCAAAGCAGTACTAGTACTAGTAGTAGTCCATACTGCGTCCTTTCCGATTAATATGGCTTAATTTGAAACGAGAAAAATACACTGGCGGTCAACGTATGTAACAATACGCTCTTTACGGTCACTATATATAGTTTTGCGTCGATTATACGATCACTAGCTCATCGTAGAGCACCGTATTGCACCCTACTGACCGGCCACATAGTCGACGTGGCACTTTGTTGACTGGTTAAATTGTCACCTAGTTTCTGGGTCCCACCTGTCAGTTGGCAGAGCAAAAAAATAATTTAAACAAAACTTTACGCAGGCGTGACACGATTCCAACCCTTGCGCCCGAACCGCCCTGGCTGTGTATGTGAGTGCATGCACGTGTCCTCCCTCGGTCTTCCAACAAAGAGTGTACATCGGCTATAAAACAAAGAGTGTAGTACATGATGTACATGTACATCTACACTTCCAATGCATTTAGCCTTTAATCTAAATTGATATTGATTGACTAATGCACCAACTTGTGTTGTAGGTATAGGCTACACCTACATGTCTATCCTTAATTATAGCATGCAATGGCCTTCATTTAATCTTCTTATCTCAATGGTCGCATGCACACATAAGTCTGCTACTTTTGGGCGTTAATTATGCCCTGGTCAATGTTTAAATCTCTAAATGTACAGTCTTTCACGGACGTAGGGAGTAGGTTGAGCACTTGAGCGTGAGCGTGTGTGTTGCGTCGTGTGTTGTGTGCCGCATGGGTGTGTGAGTGTTGCGTGCATCCATGTGTATGTGTGAGTGTTGCATGTTGCATGCATGCATGCATGCATGGGGCTTACTCTCTCCCATTGACATGTTCATATTTCAAGCTTCCTCTGTTCCCTCCATATGGTGATACTCCCTCTGTTCCCAAATAGTACGGAGTAAAAGCCTCCCTCTGTTCCCAAATACAGAGTATTTGTCTTTCTACAGATTTCAACAAGTGACTAGGTATGGAGCAAAATGAGTGAAGTGAGCGTAGAGGCATAGGGATACTGTAGAAAGGAAGTCCTCACAATCCATTATTCCCCATCTCGGTCAGAGAGAACTATTCAACTAGTCTTCGCAGTGAAGTGACAATACACGCTGCATCAGATAAGACACGAAATTAATAAGCTGAACCAGCGTGTTGGTGTTACTAAATCAACCTTACCCAGTGTTGCCATCATGTTTGCCAGTAGAGCACGCTTCCGCAAATATGCCTACGCACCTCTGTCCTCCATTAACTGACATATGGGCCCTCTTGTGGTAGACCCACATGTCATCGGTGTAACTATTTACACTCCGAAGGACGGTGCCTATATCCTGGTAGTAGTACTAGTGGAATTGAGATCTAATGCACTTTCTTCCCTGTCTTCCACTCTTCTTCCTCCTCCCTTCTTCCTCCTCTCTTCTTCTTCCTCCTCTCTTCCCCATCGTCGGCCGCACACCATTTACCCCCGCTCACTGCTCGCCTGCCCGCACCATCTTCCTTGGTAGCTCGCGCGTACCATATCCCCCCACTCACTGCTCGGCCACACGAGGAGAAGCTTCTTCGCTCGCCCGCCCGAATCCACTTCCCTGCTGGCTCGCAGGCACCGAAAACCCCAATGGAAGAACCGACTGACACGCAGAGCCGTGATTGGAATTCCCTCCCCGATGTTCTCTTGGAGCAGATCTGTAGCCGTATGGACCTACTCAGCACCGTCCGTCTGGCTGCATGTTCGGTGTCTTTGTACTGTCTACTCATCTGCAACCGGCCGGCTCTTTTCAAGACACCCTGATTGCTGATGCCCGATCCTCGCAGGTGGCCCAGACACCAACTTGACGATCCTACGGAGGTTGCCGTGGTGCCCCTCGACATGGTACCACTACCCGTCCACCTGTCCTTCATGCGCGGCCACTACTGGGCGGGCATGAAGGCCAACTGGATCATCCTCATCCATCACACCGGTAGTCCGTGGCGTCTCGTGGATATCTACACCCAGCGAGAGATCACCCTTCCATCGTTGGATACCGCCGCCATCGAGCCTCGCGGCCCGCCGGACACTCCTGCCTGCTACACACGAAACGCGTCAAGCTTTTGGCTCGACCTCTGTTTGCGGAAAGTTGAAATCTGCGAAGTGCCCACACCATCAGAAGACTACATGGATCACAAGCTCATTGCCTTGTTCAACATTGGATTAGTCTATCTGGAATCCGGTCGCCATACATGGTTATGGCTCATCATCAATCCTGTTGAGGCAACATTTCTGTCTGATGCTATAGTGCACGATGGCATCGTTTACGTGGTTGACGCACATATTGGCTGCCTATACTGCATGTTCATTTGTTACAAATTTAGAATGCATAGCATGTCTATAACCACATCATTGCTATATGTTCCTCTCATTTCCTAGATTTTTATGACCACACATGTTATTGTTAGAGTTGATATGAGAACAATTGGCATCTAATGATTGTTAGAATACATATTGTGAGCATAACATCAAGATTGCTATATGTTACTCTCGTTTACAATATTTTTATAACAACGCATGTTATTACTTAGAGTTGATATGAGAACAGTAGTAGTAAGTGCTATGGTAGAATATGAGTAGGCGCTCTCGTAGCTGTTTTCCTCTCATTGTTACATGATGTTTGAACCATGACATGTTGCTAGAATATGAAAGCCATTGGCTTATTTTTTTAACTTGGGGTATGATTATGACCACGGCATTGCAATTCTCTGTCTATGATATGTGTCACTGTTAGAATGATCTTAATTCCACACATACTCTGAACATGATTGTTTATTTTTTGTCCTTCTGGTCTCCAATTTGTATTGTTGTAGCAGACGCAAATGCGCTGGCCTTCATGATTCCAGGACCTGGAATCATACCAGCCGATGGGTGGTGGTTTATCGCTCGTTCAGCTGACGGCGGTCATTTGATGCTCAATCGCACGTACCAAATTGACCAAACCATTACATCAAACCACATGCAGTACAATGCGTGAGGCGTTCGTGACATTGATGGCTATGGCTGCATTGTGTTCGAGAAAGATCCCAGCTCCGTTGGGCCAGGCGTATTCAACTAGAGGCGGGTTTACAGCCTCGGCAACCACTCCTTGTTCCTCGGGCTAAATTATCCGATCATCCAACCAATCAGCGATCATATCACCGGCGATGATTACTGTGCTATGCAACTTCCATTCGCGAGGGGGGGGGCTGTGTTTACACATCATACCATGGGTTTCATGAATCACCATATCCAGAGATTCGTCGACACAGCTTGTTGCCAGATAATCTTCAGTGTGTGAAAGGCATCAAGCTTCCATGCGATGGATGACTTTTGCAGACTCGACATGCGGCGATGTGGTTCATGCCAACAACAAATATGCACAACTTGATTCGTGCTGATATCTAGACTGAGCCATGTATTCTGCTACTGTAGCACGACCCTCTTTTGTTGGATATTATGTACTGTTGTTAGTTTGAAGCACTCCTCTGGTTTGAAGGATAGATACCTTCCTGGGATCAAGTGCATCCTAACTCACCTGCATAGGATGTAATGATAATGATGATGGAGATGCTGTGCAGAAGCCATATATATATATATATATATATATATATATATATATACTTCAAGTGCATACTTGTTAGTTAAACCTATGTATAAATTGTGACACTAAATATGACTAGTAAGTAGTACAGTAGCAGTACTAGTATACGTCTGTCAAATTATTCATCATGTCCACACATTGAATTGACGTGACAACACGCTGCACGTGAGGTGACACAAGAATCCCGACGGCGTGTTCGGGTATTCTGGACTTTAGATTTGGAGTACCACTTATCTGTCGAAATCTTTCATCATTCACTTAAGACAGTCGATTGATCATGCATTGAGTACCATATAACTGGAATTACCGATGCAAGTCGAAGAAGGATTGGCCGGTGCTGCCGGCTGGCGTCAAGTTCGATCCCACGGATCAGGAGCTGATCGAGCACCTTGAGGCCAAAGTGAGTGCTGACAGCGCGAGATTTCGGTCTCTCATCGATTTGTTCATACCAAGCATCGACAGCGAGCACGGCATATGCTACACCCAACTTGAAAAACTTCCAGGTAAGACACCGATCGGCCCTCTACTTGCACAAACATATTCCTTTGTTTATAGCTCTATTTTTCTTTTTAGACGTAGGCCTGGTGAAGCAATTACAATTTGACAGTTAATAAAAAGTGAAACAAGTGACTGCAAGATGCCAAAGATGTTATGAAAATGCCAACTAGGTACACTAAAACCAGTATTCCACAATACTGCAGGTATCACACTGAGTGGCCTAATGAAGCATTTCTTCCAGCGCAATTCCAGGGCGTTCAAAAGGGGCACGTGGACGCGTTGCAAGATACAGTTGGAGTGCGGCATGCAAGCGATGTGGCACAAGACCGGCAATACCTTGCCGGTGATGGTCAACGGCCGGCAGACGGGCAGCAAAAAAGGTTCTGGTGCTATACACCAACAAGAACTTCAACCAGCAGAGGACCAACTGGGTGATGCACCACTATACCACCTCGGGGACCTTGAGCAAGAGAAGGAGCGGGAACTGGTCCTCTGCAAGATTTTCTACCAGACGAAGACTAGGGCCATGAGTAAAAAGATTATAAGTTAGTTTGGTATTGGTAGTTGTACTACCTTGTCGTCCGCAAGTTGGTATTGTTGTTAATGATATTTTGGTATGAACTTGCATTTGCTTCCAACCATCGTGCCGAGGGTCGGCGTGGATATAAAGCTGAATCATTTGTTTCGAAATGAATTTTCAGGCACCTGATTTTTATTTGATGGGTAGCATAAGCACCCGCAGTTCGAATGCCCAGTTCTCCAATTTTGTTGAAACGAGTGCATGCTCCTATTATCACGATAAAAAACAATATCCATGCTACATCCCAGTTATCAGTCTGTACTTGCAGAATTCTCTCGTTTATTGAGCAAGTATATTGTTTTTTTTAGGTCGAGCAAGTTTCAACTGGGCTGTAGACTACCCAGGGTTGGTTTTGTTTTTAACAGGCCCATCCCATGACGACAACGGGGCACAAAGATCCAGCAGGTATCTACTGGCCTCTGGCCCGGCAGCGTTAGTTTTATTTTGTCTTACAACGTCCGCAGGCCGTTTTTTTACTAAATCAAACAAACAACCCAGTTCTATTTTCCTCTTGAAACGCATGTCCTACATCCATTTTCTAATATCTACCTATAGTTTTACTAGTTCATATACGCGTATCATTATATTGAAAACACATAAAATTCCCTTTTCATATTTACATCCTTATTTTTGTTGTTTTTCCCACCCAACGCTGATTTTTTTACCACTGGTTTTCCCTTAAACCAACTCAATTGTCCCACGTCTTATTTCCTTACAAAAACAAAACGATTTTTTTGGCAAATCAATAAGTTCTTAAAAAATGTTTATCATTTAGGGATTACAACAGTTTGGACTCTACCGAAATATGCAAAATAAGGTTGAACTTTTTGACCGTGGTCCTGGGCAGAAAATGGGCTATAATAAATTACTTAAGAATTAGTAAATGGGCTGCAAATTATAAAATATAGCAAATGGGGTTTATGTTGTCTGCCACAGATTTGGAGGCTGACTTGTGGGCCTACTAAGTTCATGCGTACATAAGGTTTCTTAAAAAAGAAACTTAGTCAACAATCGACTCTACCAGTGTCAGACCATTAGATGTCAATCTAACGGCAATCGTGCTTCTTCAGTCTCTGATCTTCCTACCCCAGCCGCCCAAACCAGCACCGTCGGAACCGCCTGCTCCCGCCTCCCGTGGCCGGCAGTGCTGCCGGGCAGGCCTCACGGCCCCATCATACTCGCATCCCTAGCCTGTCTATCCCTCTACTCACCCACACCTCCTGTTATTTTCAGGCGACGGCAGCCAAACCAGTCAACCCTCGTACTCTCCACCGCGTGGGCAGCCACTACCGTGTCTTCCCCGGCTCTGTGTTGTTCCCTTCGTAGGTCTCGCCGTCGTCCACTGCCCTGTTGCTCTCGGCACGGCGTGGTCAACGATGTCCATCCAACAGCCGTAGTGCTTCTTCAACCTATGGTCTTCTTGCCCCAGCCACCCAAAGCAGCGCCGGTCGTGCCGCATGCTCCTGCCTCCCGTGGCCGGCTGTGCTACCGTGGAGGCCTCACCGTCCCCATACTACTCCCACCGCTGGCCAGGCCATCCCTCCACTCACCCACTCCCCCTGTTATTCTGCAGCGACGGCAGCCTCACACCGCAGCCGAACCAGTGAACCCTCATACTCCTCTCCGCGTGGGCATCCACTGCCGCGTCTTCCCCGGCTCCGCGTCGTCCCTTTCCTAGGCCTCGCCATCGTCCACCGCCGTGGTGCTCTCGGCGCGGCGTGGTCAATGTGGTCAACGACTGACTTCCATCGAAAGAGTACTGTACGTGGAGAGGCTGACAGCTGGGTCCACGGCAGCCGCAAGGATGTGCTTCCTTATTACGCGCAAAATAATTATTCCTCCACCTAACAGCAAGGACCCACCGGACGGGCCTCCAGTATTTCGCGGAAAAAACGTTTCCCCCCTGACTGCTGGGACCCACCGGACGGGCCACCGTATTTCGCAAAAAAAATGTTTGCCCCTGACTGATGGGACCCACCGGACGGACCACCGTATTTCCCGAAAAAAACGTTCCCCCTGCTGTCAGCTCGGACCCACCGGAAGTGCCTACTTATTACGCACAGAAAAATGAATACTCCTGCTAGTTGGGACCCACCATGGTGTGAGTCTGACTTGTGGGCCTACTCAGTTGACGGGGACAGAGGGCTTTGTCAACTTAGTCAATATGAATGATTCTAGCTCCAGTGACCGTACGATGTCCATCCAATGGCAGTCGTGCTTCTTCAATCTCTGCTCTTCCTGCTCCAGCCGCTCAAACAAGCGCTGGCGGGACTGCCTGCTCCCTCCTCCCCGCGGCCGGCTGTGCTGCCGCGCAGGCCTCACCGCCCCACCATATTCCCATCGCTGGCCTAGCCATCCCTCTACTCACCCACACCTGCTGTTATTCTCCGGCGAGGGCAGACGAACCAGTAAACCCTTGTACAGTCGTACTCCCCTCCGTGTGGGAAACAACTGCCGAGTCTTCCCTGCCTCCGTGCCATTCCCTTCCTAGGCCTCGTCGTCGTCCACCGCCCTGGTGCTCTCGGCGCGGCCTGGTCAACGTGGTCAACAACCGACATGCATCTGAAGTGGACTGTACATGGAGAGGCTGACAGCTGGGTCCACGGCCGCACGCAAGGAAATGCCTCCTTATTACGCGCAAAATAATGATTCCTCCACCTGACATCGGGGACCCACTGAAAGGGCCTCTGTATTTCACGAAAAAAACGTTACCGCCGCTGACAACTCGGACCCATCAGCTATATCTTCCCACGCAAGGAAGTACCTCCTTATTACGCACAAAAAAATGAATACTCCCCCTGTTAGCTGGGATCCAGTATATTGGTAAGCTGACTTGTGGGCCTACTAAGTTGACGGGGACGGAGGGCTTTGTCAACTTAGTCAATAACGATTCTAGCTCCAGTGACCGTACGATGTCCATCCAATGGCCGTAGTGCTTCTTCAACCTCTGGTCTTCTTGCTCCAGCCACCCAAACCAGCGCCGGTCGTGCCTCGTGCTCCTGCCTCCCGTGGCCGGCTGCGATGTGGCGGAGGCCTCATCGCCCCCTACTACTCCCACTGCTGGCCAGGCCATCCCTCTACTCACCCACACCCCTTGTTATAGTGTTATTCTGCGGCGACAGCAACCACACAACGCAGCGAACCAGTGAACCCTCATACTCCTCTACATGTGGGCATCCACTGCCTTGTCTTTCCCGGCTCCGCGACGTCCCCTTCCTAGGCCTCGCCGTCGTCCACCGCCCTGGTGCTCTCGGCGCGGCATGGTCAACATGGTCAAGGAACGGCTTCCATCGGACGTGGACTGTACGTGGAGAGGCTGACAGCTGTGTCCACGGCCGCAGCAAGGAAGTTCCTCCTTATTACGCGCAAAATAATTATTCCTCCACCTGACAGCAGGGACCCACCAGATGGGCCACCATATTTCGCGAAAAAGACGTTTCCCCCCTGACTGCTGGGACCCACCAGCTACATCTTCGCACGCAAGGAAGTGTGTCCGGGCAAAAAAACGATTCTCCCCCCTAACTGCTGGGACCCACCAGCTACATCTTCGCACACAAGGAAGTGCATCCGGTGTCGTGGAAATATCACGTCAGATGTCCTAGCAGAAGGACTTAGTCGTGGAGCCATCGCAACGAGATTAGCCTGAAGGGGTTAAACCGGACAAGGGACACGAGAGTTATACTAGTTCGGCCCCTTCGATGAAGGCAAAAGCCTACGTCTAGTTGTGATGGGATTATTGGGATTTCGATGACAAGGGGGCAAATATGCTTGCCTGGGTCTCGAGTTGTTGTCTGTCATCCCTGAACCGCCGCCGGGTCATCCCTTTATATACACAGGTTGACGCCCGGCTAGTCTACAGAGTCCCGAGGCCGACTCATACAAGTGTTCGGCTCGGTCTCTCCCTTTCCCTAACTTACAATACAAGTAAACGGCAGTTTATCACTACGGGCCCTAATCCGCCTCCGGGCTCTTGGCCTTTAAACCTTATCCGTAAAGTACCATCTTCTTGTCTTCATGGGCTTCAGTATAGAAGAGCGTGAACCGGCCCCTCCTGGGCGGTTTATACTCAGTGGTTATATCCTCAACATTAGGCCCCAGATTGATTTGAACCTGTTCATGTCAATCTTCAACTCTTAGAAAAATTCCATGAACATCTTGTAATGATTTTCTGTAAACCGCCATGTTGTCTTCTCTCTGTAAACTTGCCATGACATCACCTTCTGTCACTGCAGTAAATCGTCATGATGTCATCTCTGCATAAAATGATTCCCTTCATTAATTACTCCCGAAGATCGAGGTGACAACTGCATCCTCTTGTGCCGCCTCAGGCCCCTCGATTCTCGCACCGGCCGTTTTATCCTTTTGCCTTTATAAATAGGACCGGGGGTTCTTTCCATTTTCCCCCCTTTCCTCTCGTCTTCCCCCTCACGACCCAAAGAGCTCGAGCGTCGCCGCCGACGCCGTCGATCTTCGAATCTGCACCGACCAGGCCGCTGCATCACCCTGTTCGTACCAGAGCTCTCTGCGATACTCCTCTGCTGCGGCGTGGCCCTGGTAAGCTTCCTTCCCTTAACCCTAGATATCCGTTAGTGTTTCATGTTCTTCCCTGTTCATCGGCGTTCGTCAATACCGGTCCCCTTTTCCCTTGGCATCTCTACTGCATCTTAGCCAGGCCTGATTGTTTTCTTTTGCGGCTAGATCCATAACCTTAGTTTACCGCACCACAGCATGCTGCTGTTCCTTGGAAAAACTGTATCTAGACCTTCTCCATTCTTCTTAGCGCCATTGTAGGGCTCAGAAAATTTTCTTTACTGGTCCATGGTAGATCCAAAATTATACTGCCATATTGTGAAACCTGTTTCTGCAAACACTTAGTAAATTTCATCTCTGCCTCTTCTGTTCAAGGGCAGTTTAACCTTTAGCAGTTGGTAATCCGCCATATGCCATTAGCCCTCACTTAAACCACCATCTTGATTTGAGTACTAATTTCTGGTTTAACTTACATATATGCCTTGATCAAATTCCCCGGTTTAACTCCGATTAGTGCACATCAACCTACAATCGTAAACCGGCCTTCACTTTTCTTTTACAGCATGTTGTACAAAATGGACAAGCAATTCGCCGCTTGCAACTGGGTTCCTTCCCGGATCACGAAAACGCAAATCAATGGATTTGTTCTGACTAGTGCTTTAGCCTCAAAAAATGTCCTCCATTGGCGAGTCCCTGGTCCCGAGTGCCCTCCTGAACCTCAAGATGGAGAAGTGATCGTGTTCATGCAACATCTATCCCGGGGATTCAGCCCTCCCGGATCAAAGTTTTTCCGAGATGTACTTGTCAGCTTCCAACTCCATCCTCAGGATATTGGACCAAATTCTGTGTCCAACATATGCAACTTCCAAGTGTTCTGTGAAGTTTACCTTCAAGAAGAACCAACTGTTGATCTCTTCCGGGATTTCTTCCACTTAAACCGCCGAACTGAATTATCTGACGACCCAATACTGAACTTGGTGGTGTGTCAATTCAAAAAAGGAAAGAAGTTGATTTTCCTCATGCCAAACTTCACAGCCATCCTAAAGACTGGAACCAAACATGGTTTTATTGTCAGAACACTGCCACTGCTGGAGAAAATCCTTCGCCGGGCTACCGCGCTCACCGGCTTAGCAATGGCCACCCGTTACCTCAACGATTAACTGCCAGAGAACGACAAGCTTATGCACCTCAACTCGCCAAGCTCCGGGCTCTCCTCGCCAATGGTTTGACTGGTGTTGATCTTGTCTGCTGTCGGGTTTCGTGGTGTATCCTACCTTTAAGCCGCCGCTCCGGATTGATGTATGAATATACCGGCAACGCCAAGGATCCTCAACGGTTTAACGAAATAGAGATGACTGATGATGAAGTCACTGAAAGTGTGAAGAAGATGCTTGACGAACCGATCGCCGCATGCAGCCAAGTTGGGTTGCGCCCTTTTTATGCCTCCAACGAACCGCCAGCGGTAAAAACTTTAATCTTGCTATTTTTTGATTCGTCTCTGCTTTAACACTGATATAATAATCCTTTGTTTAATTTTGCAGACCAATAGTTCCTTCTGGAAAAGGAAAACTCAAGATAAACCGGCCAGGGCTCCTCGTGCCAAGAGCAAAGTCACAAAGCGACCAGCCAAGAAGAAAACCGGCGAGTATGCTGATCAGGATGAAGATATTGAACACTCAGACCAAGGGGTAGCACTTGACACCCTTGGCTTATTTTTCATACACCTTATTGACAATGAATATTACCAGGATGAAGCGGAAGCTAGTCGCGCTGATCATGTTGAGGTAATCTCCCTTTCCTCCGATTCAGATCATGTGCCGGTTCAAAAAATTCGCCGTGCAGTTTGGAAAGTAAAATGCTCTCACTCTCTTGCTTATTCGGGTCCAAAATTTGCTTTGAAGACACAGCAAGATGAAGGCCGTCGCACAACCTAGCATAGCGGCCAACAGGTCACTTCCTCCGGTTTACCGGACACTCCAACCCGGAAACATCGTCCAGAGGTCTCTTCCTCTCTTAATAAGCCTTATCCCTTGGCGGGTTGCTTCCGATACCCACTTAATCCGTCCGATTCAAATTATCAGGTAACTTCTAATTCATCTAGCGACTCATCAACCATGCAATTGCCTCCCCTCAAGACCGTCGTTGGGTAAGTATTCCCTTCAGCTTCTTTATTCACGCGTCGGTTTACCATACTAATCCTTGCTTTGATATTATAGCGCCAAGGCCTGTCGGAGCAAAAAGGCCAAGACCAGTGGCACCACTGATGAAATTGAACTGGAGAAGACTCCAGAAGATGCCGGTAGAGACACTGATGTTGTCAAGGATGATTCTACCCCACAGGATCCAGCCACTGATGATAATTCGCCGGGAGATGACCCGGCTACGCATGTTGATTCGTCAAGTCCGCATTCTACGCCTCCAAGCCGAGCTGCTAACCCGCCGAGTCCAGCTGCTAATCCGCCCAGCCCAGCTGTTAATCGGCCGAGCCCAGCCAGGGATATTGTTAATCCGCAGAGCCCATCAAAAGGTAGCGATGATGATGTTATTATCACCGGCACTGATCATACTGCCCCAGGCAATCTGGTTTCCTTATCGAAGCATACTGCCAAGGATGAATTTGCTGCAATGGGCAAGGGGAAATGGAAGATAGATTTGTAAAGCTATGCTAATCTTTCTGCCTAGGAGCTTCATTCCGGATTCCTGAACCGTCTGTACACAAACTGAGATTATGAAGCCGGTTCGGTGAATATGATGAAAGAGCACTATGAGGTAATCTTCCAAACATTTTTTTTCCTTGTTCTGTATATTCACTGCATTGTAGCCCCCAAGGGCCGGTTTGTCTCTTAAAGACAAACCGGGACTTTTATGTTCCATACTGCAGTTTATTAATTCCCTTGCCTGTGTACTTTCTGATCAAACACACATTAGCCCCCAAGTGCCAAGATTAAAACTTGTATTGATCCTTGGGACTTCAAACAATCAGTAGTAAAGAAGCAATCCACATTAGCCCCCAAGTGCCAAGTGTATAAATGGTTATATGCTTGGGACTTTTTGATTAACATGCTCATTCTCGGGCTGTGGCAGGCTGATATAAATCACCAAGGTTCTCGAATTGCTGATGTTTAAGAGAATATCAAGTCCCAACAAGCAGAAACTTCCAAGGCTAAAGAAGAGCTGAAAGGCGGTTTAACAGCTATGGAACAACTGAAGGACAGCTTCAAGACTGAGCGTGCCAACTGGGAAACTGAAAAGACCGCATTGCTGAAGCGGGCTAAAGACGCGGAGTCAGCTCTTAAACCGGTGGCGGAAGAGCTAACTGGATTGAAGCGCCAAGTAAACGCCATGACCTCTGCAATTTTTGGTAAATAATCTTGCCAAGGCTTTTTAAGTAATGAATTTTGAAATTGCCGGTTTAACATCAAAATCTTAAACCGTTATAGGTAGCCATGTTGCTCATCTGGGCTCTGACATGCGGATGAAGCTGAAGGCAGCATATACTTTGATAGAGCAGCTGTATACTGGTGCCCAACGGGTTATCTGTGCAGCCTCATACAACAAACCGGCCCCAACATTGATCAAGGACACTCTATCAAGGTTATCCATGACACTGGCGCAGATAGAAGAGCTGAAGCGATCCGCTGCCAGGGCTGGCGCTTTGTTAGCACTTACCCGAGCCAAAGCATGGATAGCTGACCTGGATCCAGTTGATATTGCCAAGGGCTTTCCTATTGAACAAGAGAACGGGGTAGAATTTGATAATGAAGCTCTCAAAGTCCTGACAAAGGAGATGCGTCCTCTGGCAAGTTGATGTCTACTACACAACCTTCTTCTTGTAGACGTTGTTGGGCCTGCAAGTGCACAGGTTTGTAGGACAGTAGCAAATTTCCCTCAAGTGGATGACCTAAGGTTTATCAATCCGCGAGAGGTGTAAGAGGAAGATAGTCTCTCTCAAACAACCTTGCAGCCAAATAACGAAAAGTCTCTTGTGTCCCCAACACACCCAATACAATAGCAAATTGTATAGGTGCACTAGTTCGGCGAAGAGATGGTGATACAAGTGCAATATGGATGGTAGAAAAGAGTATTTGTAAACTGAAAATATAAAAACAGCAAGGTAACGAGCGGTAAAAGTGAGCGTAAACGGTATTGCAATGATAGGAAACAAGGCCCAGGGTTCATACTTTCACTAGTGCAAGTTCTCTCAACAATAATAACATAGATAGATAATATGACAAGCCCTTAATATGCAACAAAGAGTCACTCCAAAGCCACTAATAGCGCAGAACAAACATAGAGATTATGGTTGCGTACGAAACCACCACAAAGCTATTCTTTCGGATCGATCTATAAAACAGTTCGTACTAGAATAACACCTTAAGATACAAATTAACAAAAACCCTAACGTCACCTAGATACTCCATTGTCACCTCAAGTATCCGTGGGCATGATTATATGATATGCATCACAAAATCTCAGATTCATCCAACCAACATAAAAGTACTTCAAAGAGTGCCCCAAAGTTTCTACCGGAGAATCAAGAACGTGTGCCAACCCCTATGCATAGGTTCCCAATGTCACAAAACCCGCAAGTTGATCACCAAGACATACATCAAGTGTTCTCATAAAAGACTCAATCCGATAAGATAACTTCAAAGGGAAAACTCAATTCATCACAAGAGAGTAGAGGGGGAGAAACATCATAAGATCCAACTACAATAGCAAAGCTCGGGACACATCAAGATCGTGCCATAGAGGGAACACGAGAGAGAGAGAGAGATCAAACACATAGCTACTGGTACATACCCTCAGCCCCGAGGGTGAACTACTCCCTTCTCGTCATGGATAGCGTCGGGATGATGAAGATGGCTACCGGAGATGGATCCCCCCTCCGGTAGGGTACCGGAAAGGGGTCCCGATTGGTTTTTGGTGGTTCTGGAGGCTTGCGGCGGCGGAACTCCCAATCTATCTTCTGTTCTGGAAGTTTTAGGGTACGTAGGTATATATGGGTGCAGGGGGTACGTCGGTGGACCTCCAGGGGGCTCACGAGGTAGGGGCACACGAGGTTGGAGACGTATCAGGCATCCCCAAGCTTAGACGCTTGGTTATCCTTGAATATTACCTTGGGGTGCCCTGGGCATCCACAAGCTTAGGCTCTTGCCACTCCTTATTCCATAGTCCATCGAATCTTTACCCAAAACTTGAAAACTTCACAACACAAAACTTAACAGAAAACTCATGAGCTCCGTTAGCTAAAGAAAACAAAACACCACTTCAAGGTACTTCAATGAACTCTTTATTTATTTATATTGGTGTTAAACCTACTGTATTCCAACTTCTCTATGGTTTATAAACTATTTTACTAGCCATAGATTCATCAAAATAAGCAAACAACACAATGAAAAACAGAATCTGTCAAAAACAGAACAGTCTGTAGTAATCTGTAACTAACGCAAACTTCTGGACCTCCAAAAATGCTACCAAAATTAGACAACCTGGAAAATTTGTTTATTGATCAGCAGCAATTGGAAACACTATTTTTTCACGTTCTGGTGATTTTTAACAATTCGGGCACTGAGCGCAAAGATTCCGGAAATTACAGCAAGATCAAATAACTATCTCCCAAGAAGATCTAATAGGTTTAACTTGGCACAAACACTAATTAAAACATAAAACCATATCTAACCAGAGTCTAGATGGATTATTTATTCCTAAACAGAACAGAAAAGCAAGAAACTAAAATAAAATTGGGTTGCCTCCCAGCAAGTGCTATCGTTTAACGCCCCTAGCTAGGCATGACGATTTCAATGATGCTCCCAAAAAGATAAGAATTGAAACATAAAGAGAGCATCATGAAGAATATGACTAGCACATTTAAGTCTAACCCACTTCCTATGCATAGGGATTTTGTGAGCAAACAACTTATGGGAACAATAATAAACTTGCATCGGAAGGTAAAACAAGCATAACTTCAAAACTTTAAGCGCATAGAGAGGAAACTTGATATTATTGCAATTCCTACAAGCATATATTCCTCCGTCATAAGAAATTTCAGTAGCATCATGAATGATATCAACAATATAACCAGCACCTAAAGCATTCTTTTCATGATCTACTTGCATAGAAAATTTACTACTCTCCACGTAAGCAATTTTCTTCTCATGAATAGTAGTGGGAGCAAACTCAACAAAATAACTAACATATGATTGAAAATTAAGATCAAGATGACAAGTTTCATGGTTATAATTATTCTTTAAAGCATACATGTCATCATAATAATCATCATAGATAGGAGGCATGCTTTCATCATAGTAAATTTGCATATCAAAACTTGGGATGCTAAAAATATCTTCTTCACTAAACGTAGCATCCCCAAGCTTGGGACAAACATTAATTTCAGCAAATATATTTTCAAATATGTCATTCTCATCAAACATAGCTTCCCCAAGCTTGGGCCTTTTCATATCATAAGCATAATCACTCTCATCATTAATAGTATGGATAGCACCAATAGTATAGCAGTTATCAATATCACAAGTAGTAGGAGCAACATTATTTGGAAGGGATACCATTTTACCTTTGTTTCTCCTTCTTTTATTTTTCTTCTTCACATTATGTGTAGGTTCAACCTTCCTCTTTGAGCTCCTTATTGATGAGATTGGTTGAATAGAAAGCTCCCCCTCGTTACCTGATTCATCATAAGAAATAATAGGAGGATATTGGGAAGTCTCTTCCCTTTCGTTAGTATTCTCTTCATCCTCTATTTGTTTTCTTTTCTTTATGTAATTGGCAATATAAGGATTTTCAATGCAATTCACCGCACAATACATATAAATCTCCTCTAGATCAAAACCAACAAGTTTGTAACGAGCAAATTCTGGAAGATAAATAGTTAAACGTTTCATTTCTTCGCAACCCATAAGCAAGCTAAGCTCATTATAATGTGCAAGGGAAATCAAGTCATCACAATTTTTGGATACGATTAGATCATGAAACAATTTGCATCAGATAGCTAAATCACCACTTTCATTGCAAAGTCCACAAGTACGGCCAAGAAAATTTAAATTTTCAGCACAAACATCTAGCCTTTCTTGCAACAATTTAGTTTCTAAGTGATTATGCCTCTTGCAATAAATATCTTCTCTATTTGGTGTGTTCATGCAAACATGCACTCCACAAAAGTTGTCATGCTCATAAGAGATATTTTCATCATAACTAGTGCAATCATCATTAGCATCATGGATATTCAAAGAATTCGTACTAACAACATTGCAATCATGCTCATAATTAAAAGATTTAGTGCCAAACAATTTAGAGATTTCTTCTTCTAGCACTTGAGCACAATTATCCTTTCCATCATACTCACGAAAGATATTAAAAAGATGAAGCATATGAGACAAACTCAATTCCATTTTTTTGTAGTTTTCTTTTATAATATAAACTAGTGCTAAAACAAGAAACAAAAAGATTCGATTGCAAGATCTAAAGATATACCTTCACTTACCTAGCCTCCCCAGCAACGGCGCCAGAAAAGAGCTTGATGTCTACTACACAACCTTCTTCTTGTAGACGTTGTTGGGCCTGCAAGTGCACAGGTTTGTAGGACAGTAGCAAATTTCCCTCAAGTGGATGACCTAAGGTTTATCAATCCGCGAGAGGCGTAAGAGGAACATCGTCTCTCTCAAACAACCCTGCAACCAAATAACGAAAAGTCTCTTGTGTTCCCAACACACCCAATACAATAGCAAATTGTATAGGCGCACTAGTTCGGCGAAGAGATGGTGATACAAGTGCAATATGGATGGTAGAAAAGAGTATTTGTAAGCTGAAAATATAAAAACAGCAAGGTAACGAGCGGTAAAAGTGAGCGTAAACGGTATTGCAATGATAGGAAACAAGGCCTAGGGTTCATACTTTCACTAGTGCAAGTTCTCTCAACAATAATAACATGGATAGATAATATGACAAGCCCTCAACATGCAACAAAGAGTCACTCCAAAGCCACTAATAGCGGAGAACAAACATAGAGATTATGGTTGGGTACGAAACCACCACAAAGCTATTCTTTCGAATCGATCTATAAAAGAGTTCGTACGAAAATAACACCTTAAGATACAAATCAACCAAAACCCTAACGTCACCTAGATACTCCATTGTCACCTCAAGTATCCATGGGCATGATTATACGATATGCATCACAAAATCTCAGATTCATCCAACCAACTTAAAAGTACTTCAAAGAGTGCCCCAAAGTTTCTACCGGAGAATCAAGAACGTGTGCCAACCCCTATGCATAGGTTCCCCATGTCACGAAACCCGCAAGTTGATCACCAAGACATACATCAAGTGTTCTCATAAAAGACTCAATCCGATAAGATAACTTCAAAGGGGAAACTCAATTCATCACAAGAGAGTAGAGGGGGAGAAACATCATAAGATCCAACTACAATAGTAAAGCTTGGGATACATCAAGATCGTGCCATAGAGGGAACACGAGAGAGAACACGAGAGAGAGAGATCAAACACATACCTACTGGTACATACGCTCAGCCCCGAGAATGAACTACTCCCTCCTCGTCCTGGATAGTGCCGGGATGATGAAGATGGCCACCGAAGATGGATCCCCCCTCCGGCAGGGTACCGGAAAGGGGTCCCGATTGGTTTTTGGTGGTTCTGGAGGCTTGCAGCGGTGTAACTCCCGATCTATCTTCTGCTCTGGGAGTTTTAGGGTACGTAGGTATATATGGGTGCCGGGGGTACGTCGGTGGACCTCCAGGGGGCTCACGAGGTAGGGGGCGCACCCAGGGGGGAGGGGCGCGCCCCCCACCCTCGTGGGCAGCCCGGGGATCCCCTGACGTGCACTCCAAGCCCATCTGGTTGGTTTCCTTCCAAAATTAACTTCTCCAGTTGATTTCATTCCGTTTTGACTCCGTCTGATATTCCTTTTCCTCGAAACACTGAAATAGGCATAAAACAGCAAATCTAGGCTGGGCCTCCGGTTAATAGGTTGGCCCCAAAAATAATATAAAAGTGGAAAATAAAGCCCAATATTGCCTAAAATAGTAGATAATATAGCATGGACCAATCAAAAATTATAGATACGTTGGAGACGTATCACAAGTCAATTGGCGGAAGAGGCTAATTTGACTGTTCATCGGTCCTTCTATGATGCCAACAACCAACGGATTGATACTGCTATGAAGGAAGTGCAAAATCTTATTCCGCCAATCCGTAAGCACACTTACGCTCCTGACGTTGATTCGTCCCAACTTATAAGTGAAGAAGCTGTCTTTCAAGCTTTAACCCGGATTGACTGGACCACCGTTGACTTCCTGCCACTGGATGGGGAGGAGGAGGCTGAACCAACACCAGAATATCCATCAACCTCTCGTCAACCCGGCAATGAGTCTTAACTCGGCAATTGAGCTGATAGGCACAGAGTGTGTTGTGTAAAAAACAATTGCTTATTTTGGGCCTTAAAGCGCCTTGTAATAGGCTAGTTGAAATACTTTGATCTGCTGCCATCGTGCACTGGGATATAACTGTTTGATCTGCCGTGATAATTTCAGTGTTGGCTTATATGCCTTCATAATATTATGCAATCCCTGCGTCTGCATGAAGAGAATCTGTCCGGCCGATTTACCGCCGGACGGGTCAAAATGCCCAACACAACCTGGTAGACAACCATGGTTACAAAAAAAAGCAAAAATAGATCATACCTGTGATATGAAATTATGATGTTGGTTTACCAACTTTGATTCTAGTAAGGGTGAATACCCAACTTCCACCATGCAGTGCTGGTATGTACGAAGCAGAACCGGGTTGTGATGAACACCGAATGATTATACTGGCGACAGGTAGTCAAAGCCAGACTGGTTTGAAACATGCCGGTTCACCATTAATTATATGCTTTAACAGATAATAACTGTAAGCCGCACCAGGTTAAGAAACACCGGGTCGATATGGAGGCATATAGCCGGGCCGGATCAAGAGATGTCGGCTTACCTTAAAAGGTGATCAGATAAGGATAAAAATTTGCAAAGACAAACAAATAAAAACGTGTAGTCGAGGCTTTTCTAGGGCTACCAGGCCCAAATTCGAGGCTTTTCATGGGCTGCCAGGCCGCTGAGTTAAACCATTTGACAAAGCCTTTTAAGATGGGCCTCCAACTAACCAATCGTCGTTTTAACTTTGACAAGTTCAGGGTCTCAATGAGAGTAACTTGTCAAACGTTCGGCGGGTCATGCCAGGATTACCTGGATAGGATTGGCTTACTTGATGAAGGCAGGTTAACCCGGGGTTTTAGGTGAATACACCAGGCTTCCATGCCATGGGTCGATACCCGATTACAAGGGTCCTTTCAAACTCTTTGTTACTTTACACAAAGATCCCCCAAGTAATTTTGTGAGCTGTGCTCAATGGGTGCTTATGTTTGAGTCGTGCTTTTAGCAACAGAACTCTCTTTGGCCCCTTGGGTGTGAAGCTCCCAAGCTGTATGATGGCATAATAGCCAGTTTAATGGACAAATCGGGTCATCGCTTTGAAAGTAGAAGCCCCCTTGTAACCAAGAAATATTGGAAGAAACGACAGAGGCCCTTCTTGTAGCAAGGATGTCGGTTTATTAAATTGAAGATAATATATACATTGTCATAATATGTACATAGTGAGAGCCTATGGCTCAGGTGTAGTAAGGCCGAAGGAGAGCTATGTTCCACGGCCGCCGGGTCTCCTCCTCAGAATTGCGTGAGTCTTCTCGAACGTCAATGAGGTAGTATGATCAGTTGTGCAGATTCTTGCTGACCACAAAGGGCCCTTCCCAAGGTGGGTGAGGGAGTCCTGGACTAGGGGGTGTCCGGACAGCCGGACTATCATTATCCGCCGGACTCCAAGACTACGAAGATACAAGATTGAAGACTCCGGCCCGTGTCCGAATGGGACTTTCCTTGGCGTGGAAGGCAAGCTTGGCGATACGGATATGTAGATCTCCTACCATTGTAACCGACTCTGTGTAACCCTAGCCCTCTCCGGTGTCTATATAAACCGGAGAGCTTTAGTCCGTAGGACGACATACATTACAACAATCATACCATAGGCTAGCTTCTAGGGTTTAGCCTCCTTGATCTCGTGGTAGATCTACTCTTGTACTACCAATATCATCAATATTAATCAAGCAGGACGTAGGGTTTTACCTCCATCCAGAGGACCCGAACCTGGGTAAAAACATCGTGTCCCTCGTCTCCTGTTACCATCCGCCTAGACGCACAGTTCGGGACCCCCTACCTGAGATCCGCCGGTTTTGACACCGACATTGGTGCTTTCATTGAGAGTTCCTCTGCCTCGTCACCGATAGGCTCGATGGCATCTTCAACCAACAACGTTGTCCAGGGTGAGACTTTTCTCCCCGTACAGATCTTCGTATTCGGCGGCTTCGCACTGCGGGCCAACTCACTTGGTCATCTGGAGCAGATCGAAAGCTACGCCCCTGGCCGTCTGGTCAGATTCGGAAGCTTAAACTTCACGGCCGATGTCCGCGGAGACTTGATCTTCGACGGACTCGAGCCACAGCCAAGCGCGCCGCAATGTGACGATGGGCATGATCTAGCTCTGCCACCGAACAGTGCCTTGGTGGCCGCACACGGATCCGCTTTGGCCATTAGCCCGGAGCCGATCGCCCAGATCGAGGGCCGGTGGATAGACGCCGCCCCGGGGGCTTCAACATCCACGGCGATGGAGCCCAACACTAATCTTGTCCCCTGCAAAACTCGTGATTCCGAGACGCCGGACTCCGAGCCTCCCGCGCCCCTACCAATCGATCCGGATTGGGCGCCGGTTATGGAATTCACCGCTGCGGACATCTTCCAATACTCGCCTTTTGGCGATATCCTGAATTCACTAAAGCATCTCTCGTTATCAGGAGAGTCCTGGCCGGATTATGGCCAGGATGGTTGGGATATGGACGACGAAGAAATTCAGAGCCCACCCACCACCCACTTTGTAGCCACTGTCGATGATCTAACCGACATGCTAGACTACGACTCCGACGACATCGACGCAATGGACGACGATGCCGGAGACGAACAGGAACCAGCGCCTACGGGGCACTGGAAGACCACCTCGTCATACGACATATATATGGTGGACACCCCAGAAGACGGGGACGGCGAAGAAGCAGCGGAGGCAGACTCTCTAAAGAAGCAGCGCAAACGCCGACGTCAGCGGCGCCGCCCTAAATCCCGCCACAGCAAGAATGGAGATTCCGGCACAGGAGATAATAATACTCCAGAGAGTGCCGAAGACAATCCCCTCCAGCAAGACTCAGCGCAGGAGGATGCAGAAGCAAGCCCTCACGAGAGGGCGGCAGACGAAGAGGTTGAGGATCATAACTATATGCCTCCCTCCGAAGACGAAGCAAGCCTCAACGATGATGAATTCGTCGTACCTGAGGATCCCGTCGAACAAGAGCGCTTCAAGCACAGGCTTATCGCCACAGCAAACAGCCTAAAGAAAAAGTAGCAACAGCTCCAAGCTGATCAGGACCTGCTGGCCGATAGATGGACCGAGGTCCTCGCGGCCGAAGAGTATAAACTCGAACGCCCCTCCAAAAGTTACCCAAGACGCAAGCTGCTCCCCCGATTAGAGGAGGAAGCATACATACCTCCATCACCAGCGCACGATATGGCTGACTGACCACCCCGTGGTCGTGACAGAGAGGCATCCAGGCCCCCAGCCAAGACCGTACCCCGGCATCGCTCCAAAAGTACGAAGCCAGGAGGGAACGCGCCGGACTTGCGAGACATATTGGAGGACAAAGCAAGGCAATCCAGATCCATCTACGAATCACGTGGGCGCCCTACGACCCACGACGAACACCATCGCGCCGGATACAATAACCCCGGCCGGGCCGAACACAGCAGACAGTGCTCTCTCGAGCTGCGTCGCGATATTGCTCAATACAGAGGCGCCGCACACCCTCTATGCTTCACTGACGAAGTAATGGATCATCAGATCCCCGAAGGGTTTAAACCCGTAAACATCGAATCTTACGATGGCACAACAGACCCCGCGGTTTGGATCGAAGACTATCTTCTCCACATCCATATGGCCCGCGGCGATGATCTCCATGCCATCAAGTATCTCCCACTCAAGCTTAAAGGACCAGCTCGGCATTGGCTAAACAGCTTGCCCGCAGAGTCAATTGGGTGCTGGGAAGACCTGGAAGCTGCATTCCTCGACAACTTCCAGGGCACGTATGTGCGATCACCAGACGCCGATGACCTAAGCCACATTATTCAGCAGCCAGATGAATCGGCCAAACAATTCTGGACACGGTTCTTAACAAAGAAAGACCAAATTGTCGACTGTCCGGATGCAGAGGCCCTTGCAGCCTTCAAACATAACATCCGGGACGAATGGCTAGCCCGGCACCTGGGGAAAGAAAAACTGAAATCCATGGAAGCCCTCACATCGTTAATGACCCGCTTTTGCGCGGGAGAGGACAGCTGGCTAGCCCGCAGCAACAACCTCCATAAAAATTCTGGCAGTCCGGATACTAAGGACAACAGCGGCAGGTCACGTCGAAACAAAAACAAGCACCACATTAACGGCGACGATAAGGAGGATATGGCAGTCAACGCCGGATTCCGAGGCTCTAAACCCGGTCAGCGGAAGAAGCCATTCAAAAGAACCACTCCGGGTCCGTCCAATCTGGACCGAGTACTCGACCGCTTATGCTAGATACATGGCACCTCTGAAAAGCCAGCTAACCACACCAATAGAGATTGCTGGGTGTTCAAGCAGGCCGGCAAGTTAATTGCCGAAAACAATGACAAGGGGCTAAATAGCGATGACGAGGAAGAGACCCGACAGCCGAACAACAGAGGATAGAAGAGTTTTCCCCCACAAGTACGGACGGTGAATATGATATACGCGACCCACATACCCAAGAGGGAGAGGAAACGCGCACTAAGGGATGTCTATGCGATGGAGCCAGTCGCCCCAAAGTTCAATCCATGGTCCTCTTGTCCGATCACTTTCGATCGAAGAGACCATCCGACCAGCATACGCCATGGCGGATTCGCCGCATTGGTTTTAGACCCAATCGTCGATGGATTTCACCTCACGAGAGTCCTGATGGACGGCGGCAGTAGCCTGAACCTGCTTTATCAGGATACAGTGCATAAAATGGGCATAGACCCATCAAGGATTAAACCTACAAAGACAACCTTTAAAGGTGTCATACCAGGAGTGGAAGCCAATTGTACATGCTCAGTCACACTGGAAGTGGTCTTCGGATACCCGGATAATTTCCGGAGCGAAGATTTAATCTTCGACATAGTCCCGTTTCGCAGCGGCTATCATGCTCTGCTCGGGCGAACCGCGTTTGCAAAATTCAACGCGGTGCCGCATTATGCATACCTAAAGCTCAAAGATGTCAGGCCCTCGTGGAGTCATCACGGTCAATGGGAATACGGAACGCTCCCTCCGAACGGAGGAACATACAGCGGCTCTCGCGGCAGAATTACAGAGCAGCCTCTTAAGGCAATTCTCGAGTCCGGCCATTAAAAGGCCGGATACAGCGAAACGCGCCCGGAGCAATGCCAATCAAGACCACCTGGCGCGATCAGAGCAGGCGTAGCAATGCAGCCCCAACCCTCGCCCGCGCATGACCGCAAAAACAACCCTCCGCGTACATCATTACGCTTTGGAGATACCATGGGCGCAGGGAAAGGGGCACGATCAGAATGGACCCAGAGTGCGGCTTGACCACACCAGGGGCTCGCAAGTGTGCCCCCCTTCTTTTCTTTTTCACTTTACTACTTTGTGTACACAGGACTCCGTTAAGCAGAAGCCCTGTCCGGCGGCGAACCTGCCGAACCCACGATGCAACAGTCAGGGACTAAAGAAGGCTGCGACGAACACTCAGGTGGTCTCAATTACGAGCATTAAATTCGATTATATACACCAAGTCTGCAGGTCATCCCTAGAGGGGGACATGTTTATTTAGTCCAAATCCCTTGCTTACCGCACTATTTGTATCAGTCCGCTCTACTAGCAGACCCTCTTTCGTAAATAATGCAGCACCTTGTTGATCACAAATTGCATTACCTTTTACATATATATGCTCATTATATGACATCTTGCGCCCGTATATTTTGGTACGACCTAATACACCGGGGGCTTATGTTCCCCACTTTATGGTGTGGTAAGTCCGAACACTTTCACAAGTGCGGCACCCCGAACTTATAGCATTATATGAATCGGCTACGAATCATGTCTTGGGTCAATAGTTGGGTTTCCCCGGCTCCCACGTTTTGGTGCCTTACGTTCCGTTCTGTCGGCTAAGGTGGCACTGGGAGAAGCACTGCGATTGCGTCCCGGTTGAGACGGGCGAGCGCCTCAGTGGAGAAAGCTAAAACTGACTGGCATGATAAGGCGAGAGACTGGTCGCTGTTCGAGATGTTTTTTTCGGGTCCTTAAAGACTCACGCCACTTCGAGCGAAGTTCCGGGCAATGTCCAAAGAAGGCGTGGATAGCGCCCCGGATTCGGTCTTCCGAATACCAGGGGCTTTGCCGAAATTTAAAATTATAGAATTCTATGGCTAAGTGAGAGTGTTTAAGCATTATAAGTCCGGTTGCCTTGTTCGTTGTGTTGAGCGCCTCCCTCGATGGACCCAATAATGGGAACAAGAGTGCTCATGTTTATCCCGAACACCCCAGCACTCGCGGCTTGGGGGCTGAAGCCAACGACTTGCCATCTCTCAGATTTTATAAATGGCCGCACAGAAGGTAATATTTTAAATTAAACAAGCATTGCTTAACGCGCACATGAACAAAGTTTCAGCGGCAGGATAATACATAGCAAATTCACTCAAAGATTACATTTCTGGGGCACTCATCCGCAATATTGCGGGCTCCCTTCAGGACAGTTTTATAATACATTTCGGGCGTGTGATACTCCTTGCCCGGTGGCGGTGGGTCCGTGAGAAGCTTCTCCGCATCCAACCTGCCCCATTGCACCTTTGTGCGGGCGAGGGCCCGGCGAGCTCCTTCAATACAGGCGGAGTGCTTGATGAGATCCACCCAGGGGCATGCATCCACCAGCCGCCGCACGAGGCCAAAGTAGCTCCCAGGCATGGCCTATCCAGGCCACAGCCGGACTATAAGGCCCTTCATGGCCTCTTCAGCTACCTTGTGGAGTTCGACCAGCTGTTTCAGCTGGTCGCTTGGGGGGCACCGGGTATCCGGCCTCAGCATATTGAGACCAGAAGACTTTTTCTGTCGAGCTCCCCTCCTCGCCACGATAGAATGCGGCGGCATCGGACGCACTATGCGGCAGATCTGCAAACGCCCCTGGAGAGCTCCGAACGCGGGTAAGTATCAGATAATTTACATTAACATGCTTGCTCTGCATGAAAAATGCCTTACCCTCCACTATTTTCTTTATATCTTCAACCTCCTGAAGGGCCTTATGGGCCTCGGCCTTGGCGGACTTGGCACTTTCGAGAGCCGAGGCAAGCTCGGACTCTCGAGTCTTGGAGTCACGCTCCAAACTCTCATGCTTTTCCATGAGAGCCTGGAGCTCATGCCGAACTTCCGCCACCCGTGCCTCTTGCTTTTCTCGCTCAGCCCGTTCCGCGGCCGCACTGTGTTCGGCCACGGACACAGCATCCTTCAGGGCTGCCACCTCGTTAGTGGCCCCTGCAATACACATATTATCCTTGTTAATTTTATTGCAACCAAAATCCTTTTCTATAAAGTACCTATTCAAAGTGGTGTTACTCACCTTCTTTGTCCTCGAGCTGCTTCTTCGCATGGCCGCTCGAGATCCTGCTTCAGCACATCGACCTCCGCCGTTAACGCGGCAGAGGCCAGCAGCGCAGCCTACAAACCCATATTGACATATTTTTAGCAACCCTGCGCATATCTTGTTAGATCCTTAGTCCGGCTTTTCTTTCCGAACACCGAACTGAGCATCAGGGGCTACTGTCTATGCGGTATTACATTACATGATTTTAACTTCTTACCTCAAAGCCTGTTAAAAAGCTGCTGCAGGCTTCGGTCAGCCCGCTTTTGGTGAGCTGAACCTTTTGAATCACCTCACTCATGATAGTGCGATGTTCTTCCTCGATGGAAGCGCCTTTAAGCGCCTCCAGCAAGTTATCCGGCGCCTCTGGTTGGATGGAGGCCGCCGGCGTCACGGTCTTGCCCTTCTTTCGAAGGGGCCGCTTGCCGGACTCTGGAACCACTGTGGGACCCGATTTAGAGTCCGGCGCAAAGTCCAGGAGGCTGCCTGACGGCGCCTCCGGAGCCTCCTCCTGATGGTTCCCTCTTTGGGATCCCACCTCGGCGTCCTCGTCGGCGCGTGGGGTGGAGGCAGTCGGGATTGAATTCACATCCGACGAGGCCAACGACCCGCTCGATGAGTCGGGGAGATCGTCATCGGCCGGACTACGGGCAGAATGCGGCGTTAGAAGGATACTACGTGACATAAAAGATATTGCATATAAATGATCCGGATACTTACGATCTTGCCAGACGCCTGGCCCTTGGAGGCCACTCATCCTCGCCAACGCTGGTGTTGGCGAAACTGTCCGGGGGGATAGTTCTCCCCCTCTTGGACCCTTCGGCCTCCCCGATTGGGGAAGCCTTCCTCTTCTTCTCTCCCTCCTCCGGGAGAGAATACTCCTCCTCCTCGTCTTCGGGGGAGGAGTCCGCGTCGTCGTCAGACGCCTGATTGCGGGAACTCTTTCGAGTCCCCACGGCCACCTTCTTGGCCTTCTTCTCCGGCACCACGTGCGGTGCCGGAACCAGCAGCCCTGCTAAGAGGGCGTCCACTGGATCTTCTGGCATGGGAGCCGGGCTGATGAGTTGCCTGGCCTTCTCCATCCATTCCTGTCAAAGGAAAGGAGGGGATGAAATCCTCTTATGATCAATTCAATTAATACAAAGTGTCCCGTAATGGGGTTGAATCACTTACCTCGTCAGTTGGATACTGCAAGCTGAATCCGCGATCTTTCGTCGCGGATGCGGGGGCTTCGGCGCCCTTAAACAGCACCCTCCAGGCGCCTTCGTATGTCGTATCGAAGAGCCCGCTCAGTGCCTGGTGCTGTTCCGGATTAAACTCCCACAGATTGAATGCCCGTTCTTGGCATGGGAGAATCCGGCGGATGAGCATGACTTGGACCACGTCGACGAGCCTGAGCTTATTGCTCACCAGCTTCTGGATGCAGGTTCGGAGTCCAGTCACCTCCTTCGGATCGCCCCACAGCAAGCCCTTCTCTTTCCAGGAGGTGAGCTGCGTGCGGATGCCAGATCTAAACTCGGGGGCCGCCGCCCATGTGGGCTTGCGCGGCTCGGTGATGTAGAACCACCCCGATTGCCACCCCTTGACGGAGTCCACAAAGGCGCCTTCGAGCCAAAGGACGTTGGGCAATTTGCCCAACATGGCGCCTCCGCATTCCGCTTGCGTGCCCTTCACAACCTTCGGCTTGACATTGAAGGTCTTGAGCCACAGGCCGAAGTGGGGCCGGATGCAGAGGAAGGCCTCGCACATGACGATAAACGCCGAGATGTTGAGGATGAAGTTCGGCGCCAGATCGTGGAAATCCAGGCCGTAGTAAAACATGAGCCCCCGGACGAATGGATGGAGCGGAAAGCCCAGTCTGCGGAGGAAGTGGGGGAGGAAGACGACCCTCTCATGGGGCCTAGGGGTAGGGATGAGCTGCCCCTCGTCGGGCAGCCGATGCGCGATATCGCCGGAAAGGTATCCGGCGTTGCGCAGCTTGGTGATGTCCTCCTCCTTAGCGGTGGAGGCCAACCATTTGCCTCCCGCTCCGGACATATTTGGAGAAGGTCGAGGCGAGATGCGAGAGCTTGGGCGTTGGAGCTTGAGTGCGCAGAGATGGATAAGCAAAGGAGGAAGAAGGCGTAGGTGAGAAGGTAAATCCTTATCCCTTATATGTAGGCGGGCGGAACTGTGCGTCCCCCACCGGCCTAGTAAAACTCGCTTATCTCCCAAGCACCACCATCAATGCCGCGGTTGGGTTACCCACGTCCGTATTGATGAGAATCCCGGAATAAGGGGAACACGATCTCTGCTTTGACAAGACGTGACAAGGAAACCGCTTCGCTAAACGTGCTGAGGTGGTATAGTAAAAAACGATTCAAACAAAGGCTTGGTAGCGGTGTGATGTCACGCTGCATAGTACGTCAGCAGATTGAGCTAGTGTATATTTTATTCTCTCTACGGTGGGATGTGGAATTTATTTTGCAGAGCCGGACACTATCCTGGTGTTCATGATCTTCTCTGGATTATTCAAGGGAGGAACCCGCCTTGCAATGCCGAACATTATGCGCGCCGGACTAATCGTCATTGAAGCCTGGTTCAGGTGCTACTGAGGGAGTCCTGGACTAGGGGGTGTCCGGACAGCCGGACTATCATTATCCGCCGGACTCCAAGACTACGAAGATACAAGATTGAAGACTCCGGCCCGTGTCCGGATGGGACTTTCCTTGGCGTGGAAGGCAAGCTTGGCGATACGGATATGCAGATCTCCTACCATTGTAACCGACTCTGTGTAACCCTAGCCCTCTCCGGTGTCTATATAAACCGGAGAGCTTTAGTCCGTAGGACGACATACATTACAACAATCATACCATAGGCTAGCTTCTAGGGTTTAGCCTCCTTGATCTCGTGGTAGATCTACTCTTGTACTACCCATATCATCAATATTAATCAAGCAGGACGTAGGGTTTTACCTCCATTGAGAGGGCCCGAACCTGGGTAAAAACATCGTGTCCCTCGTCTCCTGTTACCATCCGCCTAGACGCACAGTTCGGGACCCCCTACCCGAGATCCGCCGGTTTTGACACCGACAGTGGGGATAACTTGTGCATGTCGGTCTGATCCTGGATGAGCCGGAGCACTAGATCGCCTTCTTGAAAGGTTCTTGTTTTAACCCGGTGGCTGTGATAACGCCGCAGGTCTTGCAGGTAAACCACCGAACGAGCCAATGCCATATCCCGCTTCTCATCAAATAGGTCCAATGCTTCTTGACGTGCTTGCTCATTGTCTGCTTCAACATAATTGGCAACCCGAGGCGAGTCATGACGAATAGCACTGGGGAGTACCGCCTCTGCTCCGTAAACCATGAAGAAAGGCGTATACCCTGTAGACCGGTTTGGGGTGGTGTTTATGCTCCATAACACAGACGACAGTTCTTCCACCCAGCAACCCGGCTTCTGCTTCAAGGGGAGCATAAGCCGGGGCTTTATACCCTTTAAAATTTCCTGATTAGCTCGCTCGGCTTGACCATTAGATTGGGGATGAGCCACAGAAGCTACATCAAGCCGGATGTGCTCTCATTGACAAAAATCCTCCATCTCACCCTTAGAGAGGTTCGTGCCATTATCCGTGATAATGCTATGTGGAAAACCGAAACGGAAGATCACCTTTTTGATGAACTGAACTGCTGTGGCTGCGTCACTTGCTTACTGGCTCCGATTCAACCCATTTAGTGAACTTGTCAACCGCCACCAACAGGTGGGTCTTGTTATCTTTTGATCGCTTGAAAGGACCCACCATATCAAGCCCTCAAGTAGCAAACGGCCAAGTTATTGGGATCATCCGTAGCTCTTGAGCCGGCACATGAGCTCGGCGTGAAAACTTCTGACAAGCATCACACCGCTTTACCAGGTCCTCCACATCAGCATGAGCCGTCAACCAGTAAAAACCATGACGAAAAGCTTTAGCCAACAAAGATTTTGAACCGGCGTGATGACCACAGTCTCCTTCGTGGATCTCGCGTAAAATCTCACATCCTTCTTCAAGAGAGACGCAACGCTGAAACTCCCCTGAAACACTGCAATGATGCAACTCGCCATTGATGATTGTCATGGACTTGGATCGCCGGACTATCTGTCTGGCTAGAACTTCATCATCAGGTAACTCGCCTCGGCTCATATATGCCAAGTATGGAACCTTCCAATCCGGAATAGTATGTAAAGCGGCTACCAACTGTGCCTCTGGATCAGGAATGGCGAGGTCCTCCTCTGTAGGTAACTGAACCGACGGGTTGTGCAAGACATCTAGGAAGGTGTTAGGTGGGACCGGTTGACACTGAGATCCTAGCCGTCTTAAAGTGTTAGCCGCCTCATTTTTGCGCCGATCAATGTGCCCCACTTGATATCCCTTAAAGTGACCAGCAACAATATCCACCTCTCGTCGGTAAGCCGCCATGAGTGGATCCTTGGAATCCCAAGTACCTGAAACCTGCTGGGCTACCAGGTCTGAGTCTCCAAAGCATCGTATGCGACTTAAGTTCATCTCCTTGGCCACTCGAAGACCATGGAGTAAGGCTTCATATTCAGCTGCATTGTTAGTACAAGGGAGCATTAAGCGAAGAACATAACGAATTTTATCACCTCGAGGGGAAGTAAGGACAACTCCAGCCCCCGAGCCTTCCAATTGCCTGGACCCATCAAAGTGGATAGTCCAGTATGTGTTGTCCGGTTTATCTTTCGGTGCCTGCAACTCGGTCCAGTCGTTGATGAAATCCACAAGAGCCTGGGACTTGATAGTTGTGCGAGGCATATACTTCAAATCGTGTGGTCCAAGCTCAATAGCCCACTTAGCAACCCGGCCAGTTGCTTCCCCACTACTAGGAAAATGGCTATAGATGAAATGGACACTAAGGGCGCACCACATGTGTGGTGCGCCATTAGTATATAGCAATGGCGCACCACATACAGGTGCGCCATTAGTAATATATTACTAATGGCGCACCTGGTGTGTGGTGCCCCATTAGAAGTTTTGGGAAAAATAAAAAAATTGTTACTAATGGCGCACCGTGGGATAGTGTGCCATTACTAGTCGACATAGTAATGGCGCACCACACCCACCATGCGCCATTAGTAGTTTTGAAAAAAAAATAAAAAAAATAAATAAAATTGTTAGTAATGGCGTGGTGCGCCACTAGCAGCCCTTTTTCTAGTAGTGCCCTGTTCTGGATTATATCCCCTAAAGGAGCAGAACTGACCACTGTGATGGGATAACCTTGGAAGTACTGTTTAAGTTTCCAGCTTGCCATAAACACCCCATACACCAGCTACTGCCAATGCGGATATCTTTGCTTTAACTCGATGAGCACTTCGCTGATATAATAGACCGGCCTTTGAACCGGGTACTCCTTCCTAGCCTCCTTGCACTCCACCACAATGGCAACACTGACAGCCCGGTCATTAGCAGCCACATACAACAGTAGTGGCCCCTTGTCAATAGGAGCAGCAAGAACTGGCGGTTCAGCTAACTGCCGCTTCAAGTCCTCAAACGCTGTATTAGCTGCATCGCTCCAGACAAAATTGTCTGTTTTCTTCAACATCTGATACAGAGGAATTGCCTTCTCTCCCAGACGGCTGATAAACCGGCTCAAAGCCGCAATACAACCCGCCAGTCTCTGGACATCATTGATGGACTCCGGTTTAGCCAGGGATGTAATCTCTTTGATCTTTTCTGGATTAGCCTCAATACCTCTGTTAGATACCAGAAAGCCTAAGAGCTTGCCTGCCGGAACACCAAAAACACACTTAGCCGGATTGAGCATCATTTTATAAACTCTCAGATTGTCAAAGGTTTCTCGCAAATCAGATATGAGTGTCTCTACTTTCCTGAATGTGACCACAATATCGTCCACATAGGCATGAACATTGCGCCCAATCTGAGTATGAAGACAATTCTGCACGCAACGTTGATAAGTTGCCTAGGCACTCTTGAGCCCAAAGGGCATACATACATAGCAGAAGGCTCCAAAAGGGAGTGATGAAAGTTGTCTTCTCCTGGTCCTTGACTGCCATCTTGATCTGATGATAACCGGAATAAGCATCCAAAAAACTCAAACGCTCACAACCCGCCGTAGCATCAATGATTTGATCAATACTAGGGAGGGCGAATGGATCAGCTCGACAAGCTTTGTTCAAATCTGTGTAATCCACACACATACGCCAAGTGCCGTTTTTCTTAAGTACTAGCACCGGATTAGCCAACGACTCTGTGTGAAACACTTCGACGATAAACCCCGCTGCCAGTAGCCGGGCTACCTCTTCTCCAATAGCCTTACGTCGTTTCTCTTTAAAGTGGTGAAGATACTGTTTGATCAGTTTGAACCTCGGATCAATATTAACAGTGTGCTCAGCGAGTTCCCTCGGTACACCTGGCATGTCAGAAGGTTTCCATGCAAAGATGTCCCGGTTCTCACGGATGAACTCGATGAGCGCGCTTTCCTATTTGGGATCCAAGTTGACGATGATGCTAAACTGCTTGGATGAATCGCCAGGAACAAAATCAACCAATTTGGTTTCATCAGCCGATTTAAACTTCAACGCCGGATCATGCTCTGTGGTGGGTTTCTATAGAGAAGTCATGTCTGCTGGATCAACATTGTGTTTATAAAACTTCAACTCCTCCGTTGCACAAACTGATTCGGCATATGCCGCATCACCTTCCTCACACTCTAGAGCAACCTTACGGCTACCGTGAACCGTAATGGTCCCCCTGTGCCTGGCATCTTGAGCTGTAGATAAACATAACACGGCCTTGCCATGAATTTAGCGTCAATCGGCCGTCCAAACAAAGCATGGTACAGACTTTTAATCTTAACCACTTCAAAGGTTATTGTCTTGGACCTTGAATCATGATCATCTCCAAAACCCCCTTCCAGGGCTATCTTTCCAATTGGGTAAGCCGATTTAACAGGCACCACTCCGTGAATAACGGTGTTTGACGGTCTAAGATACTTATCTGTCAACCCCATACGCTGGAAGGTTTCATAGTACAAGATGTTGATACTGCTCCCTCCGTCCATGAGCACTTTGGTAAACTTATAACCTCCCGCCTGCGGCGGAACCACCAAGGCTAGGTGACCCGGATTGTCAACCCGGGGCGGATGATCCTCCCTGCTCCAGACAATAGGCTGCTCAGACCAGCGTAGATAATGGGGCACCGCCGGTTCAACAGAGTTCACTGCCCTTTTATGGAGCTTCTGATCGCGCTTGCACAAGCTAGTAGTGAACACATGATACTGCCCGCCATTCAACTGCTTTGGGTGACTCTGATAACCCGACTGCTGTTGATTCCCTTGATTATTCTGCTGGTTATTACCACCTTGGTTGTTCTGATTGCCTTGATTATTCTGAAACCCTGAGCTTGAACCGCCACCACCGTAACCCGGCCCATGGAAACCTGGACCGGAACCACCAGATGGACCCTGATCATACCGGGAAAGTTCAGAGTTTTTGAATTCCCTCATTATGTGGCAATCTTTCCAAAGATGTGTGGCCGGAGCCTTCTTTGTCTCGTGCTTTGGGCAGGGCTGGTTTAACAGGCGCTCCAGATTCATTCCTCCGCCGCGCTGGGGCGGTTTACCCCTACGGCACTACATATTACCCCGCACACTGGTGTTAGCCACAAAACCGGAATTGTCCGCTTTACGCTTACGGCATACCATTCCCTTTGAACCGGCATTCTTCTTTCCCTTCTCCTGTTTCTCCTCATCAGAATCAGGGTCCTTGGTATTAACAGAATCTGCGTACTTAACCAGAGCCGCCATAAGTGTTCCCATATCGTTGCAGTGACGCTGGAGCGGTCCCAACTTCATTTTTAGGGATTTGAACCGGCAATTGCATTTCAACATCACAATTGCTGTATCCGAATTGATGCGGCCGGACGAATGCAGGATTTCTGAAACCCGGCATACCCAATGGGTTGTGTAGCGACCAGACCTCAAACAGTCTGATCTCTGTGCTCAGTGTCATCCCTGGATCAGTAATGCTGACACCACACAGTACTCGGAGGATTTATAACAGAGTAGCAATCACACACTTATTACAATCGAATGTCTCAAGAGAGACCTTAATAAAATAAATATGGCTTAAGGCCATCTAAATACGATAACAGCGGAAGGCTTGGAAGAAAAAGCGAGTCCATCAACTCCAACGGCATCACTGAGTATAGAAACACGACCTAAGCACCTTACTCGTCGTCTGAAAAGTCTGCAACATGAAACGTTGCAGCCCGAAAATGGGTGAGCACATGGAATATGCTGGCAATGTAACACATAGAGAATAATAATGGAATAAGCTATACTACATGCATATTTGGCTGGTGGAAAGCTCTATGGTTACAGTTTTGCATAAAGCCAGTTTTTCCCTACTGCAAAGGAATAAATTTATTTAACTATCATGGTGGTTGTTAAACATTGAGAATGGTTGACAGCATTCTCAGTCCCAAATAAAAGTACTCTTTAACAAACCCAACAATATTAATTAGAGTAACATGATGAGATTCACATGATATCCAAGTACTAGATACTCAAGATGTCCATAACCGGGGACATGGCTAATCATGATTAGTTTATACACTCTGCAGAGGTTTGCGCACTTTTCCCCACATGACTCGATCTCCTCTGTTTGATTTCTCGCACTACATGGTGTTTGAGAAACGGATGACCGAGACATAGTCTTTCAGAAGCGCTAGAACCTTATGTACGTGATAGACCATACCAACCTACAACCCCTACATCAGCTAGTCTACCACTGTAAGAGTTCGCACGACTTAGTCAACTATGCTAGAGCCCATAGTAGCATGTGGCTGCACACGGAAGTTTCTAGCCTGAATTATCTCATGATCCCTTTGAGTCTGGGTGGCGGTCCGAAGAAATACAGGCAAGTCCTGATAGAAACCAGGTGCCTCAATCCACCCAGATGTGTGTTTAAGTTGCCACCTTAAATAAACCATTAATTAACAATCTCACATCTGTCATGGATACAGTCACCCAAACCACGTCTACTAGCATAGCATGGCATAATAAGCAAACGTAGAAGTAACTCCCAACGGTTTGAAATAAAACAGGTAATAGGTACTACCTCAACTACTTCCCATAACCCACAGTTTAATTAGATCCTAATCATGCAATGTTTGAGGATTGATCTATTGCATAAAAACTGGGTATGAGAAAAGGTATGATCAAAGTGTTACTTGCGTTGCTGATGATCCGCGAAACCTAGAGACTCGTAGTAACAGACGGCGCACTCCGGGTGTTCTATCTCAGAAAAAACAAACAAGCATACAATAAGTACTCATCTAATGCACAAGTAAAACTCAAACGAAAGATCTAACCAGATAGTTCAACTTAAGAACTACGGTTTGCAAAAAGAAACAAAGCAAACAAAGCAACGAAGAACAAACGGCGAAAGAAAACAGCTCCGTTTTACTAATATGGATCTAGTACAAATTTTACAGTAGCAAAAACTTGTTTAAGTTGGTTATTCGGAAAGAGGGTTTCGAGACGAAACTCCAGGCGCTTGAATCACCTGATTCCGATAAACGAGCGAAAAGTTAAACTAAAATAAAAAGCGGATCAGAAATCACGATCAGAAAAATCGCGGAAAATCCGACGAAAAAGAAAACTGACGAACAGTTAATCGAACGGACGTTCGTTAACAGAAACAAACCGATGAACACATTCGTTAAAACGAACGGATCGGTGAAGGTTCACTAAATAGGTAAACCAGAAATAAACCGATCTAGGGTTTCGAAAAAAATAAAAAAAACCGAGGCGGTTTTTGAAATAAAAAAAACCGGGCGGCGAACGACGGCGGCTATACCTCTGGCGAGGTCTCCGGCGGGCGGAACGGGGCTCCGGCGGGGTCGGCGGGGTGCGGCGGGGCTCGACGGGGTCGGCGGGAGGCGGCGGGCGGCGGCGCACGGCTCGGGCGGCGGCGGCTCGGCGGCGGGCGGCGGCGGCTCAGCGTCGGGCGGCTCGGGGCGGCGTGGGGTGAGGTGAGGGGGCGGCGGGGCGCGGCATTTAAGGAGGGGGGGTGCTGCCTTGGGGGAGCGGGCACGGCGGCGGGGCGGCATTCCCGAGCGGGACTCGGCGGCGGTAGTAGCCAGGTCTCCGGGAGGGAGACGACTCGGGCGGGGTGGGCCGTCGGCTGGGCCTTGGCCCAGTCGGCGCGCGGCGCGTTTTTTTAAATAATTACGCTCGAAAAAAAACAAAAGAAGTACTAAACGGACTCCAAAAATCCCGAAATAAATTTTCCCCGGCTTCTAAAATCAAGCCGGACTAGAAGAACATTTATTTGGGGCCTAAATGCAATTTTGAAAAACGCGCATTGTCCTAAATTCAAAAAAAAGCGAAAACTCCGAAATAAAATCTTATTTGATTTTTTTATTAAATCTTCATTATTTCTTTATTTTGGGAAAGTCATTTTATTCCCTCTCTCATATTTTGGCAGTAGAAATAATCGAAGATAAATAAATAAAATCAAATGATCCCTTTTCCAAAATTTGAGAAAACTCAAATATGAAAATAACAAAACCCCCAACTCTCTTCGTGGGTCCTTGAGTTGCGTAGGATTTCTAGGATCGAGCCAACAATGCAATAAAATATGATATGCATGATGATCTATGTATAACATTCCAAATTGGAAATTTGGGATGTTACAAACCTACCCCCCTTAAGATGAATCTCGCCCTCGAGATTCAAGTTGGCTAGCAAATAGGTGAGGGTGGGCCTTGAGCAGATCTTCCACTCGCTCCGAGGTGGCTTCTTCCTCGGTGTGGTGGCTCCACTGAACTTTGCAAAATTTGATAACCTTGCTGCGAGTGACTCGACTGGCATATTCGAGAATCTTAACTGGTTTCTCCTCGTAGGTCAGATTATCATTCAACTGAATTGCTTCCAGTGGCACTATATCTCTCAGTGGTATATCTGCCATCTCTGCGTGACACTTCTTCAACTGAGAAACATGGAACACATCATGAACTCCTGACAGTCCCTCAGGTAATTCCAACTTGTAGGCCACATCTCCCATATGTTCCAGAACATGATAAGGTCCTACAAATCGGGGTGCTAACTTTCCCTTAACTCCAAAACGCTTAACTCCTCGAAGTGGAGACACTCGAAGATAAACTCTGTCTCCGACTTTGTATTCTGTCTCCTTGCGTTTTGAATCCGCATAGCTCTTCTGCCTTGACTGAGCTACCTTGAGCCTATCGCGAATCAACTTTACTTTCTGTTCAGACTCCTTAATCAAATCCGGTCCAAACAACTGGCGGTCTCCAACTTCATCCCACAACAACGGCGTCCTACACCTCCTTCCGTGCAAGGCTTCGAAAGGGGCCATCTTCAAACTAGATTGATAACTGTTGTTGTAGGAAAACTCCGCATATGGCAAGTTACCGTCCCAGCTGGATCCATAATCCAAGGCACAAGCTCTAAGCATATCCTCCAAAATCTGGTTGACTCTCTCGGTCTGTCCGTCTGTTTGTGGATGAAAAGCTGTGCTAAACTCCAGCCTGGTTCCCAAAGTTTCGTGCAACTGCTTCCAAAACTTTGAGGTAGATTGGGTTCCTCTATCTGATACGATACTCCTCGGAACTCCATGCAAGCATAAAATCCTTGTCATTTATATCTTAGCCAATTTGGCACTGCTGTAGGTAGTCTTTACTGGAATGAAATGAGCTACCTTCGTCAAACGGTCGACGACGACCCAAATCGAGTCATAGCCTGAACGAGTCCTCGGCAAACCCGTGATGAAATCCATGCCTAGTTTATCCCACTTCCATCGGGTATCGGCAATGGTTGTAACAATCCTGCTGGCTTCTGATGTTCTGCCTTCACCCTCTGACATACATCACAAACTACTACATACTCTGCAATATCCTTCTTCATTCCGGTCCACCAGAAAGTTTCCTTCAAATCCAAATACATCTTCGTATTCCCGGGGTGGATCGAATACGGCGAATCATGTGCCTCTTGCAAAATCAACTTCCGAATCTCCAGATCACTTGGCACGTAAACGCGGTCCTCAAACCATAAAGTGTCGAGTTCATCCTCACAAAATCCCTTAGCCTTTCCCTTGCTGATCTTCTCCTTAATAGAAGCAACTTCCTTATCTGTCTTTTGAGCTTCTCTAATTCTATCCATCAAAGTAGACTGAATCTCCAATGCTGCTACATAGCCTCTCGGAACTATTTCCAAACACAGCTCTCGTAATTCCTCGGCTAATTCCTTTGGTAAACCTCCGGTTATTAGAGTGTTGACATGACTCTTACGGCTCAACGCGTCTGCTACAACGTTAGCCTTTCCGGGGTGATAATGTAATCTCATGTCGTAATCTTTGATAAGCTCCAACCATCTCCTCTGCCTGAGATTTAACTCCTTCTGCGTGAAGATGTACTTCAAACTCTTGTGATCCGTGTACACCTCACAATGGTTCCCAATAAGAAAATATCTCCACGTTTTCAATGCATGCACTACGGCTGCCAACTCCAAATCATGAGTAGCATAATTTAACTCATGAGGCTTAATCTGTCGTGAAGCATACGAAACAACTCTTCCCTCCTGCATAAGCACTGCTCCAAGTCCTCGGCGTGAAGCATCGCAATACACCTCATAATCCTTGGTCTGATCTGGCAGAATTAACACTAGTGAGGTAACCAAACGTTTCTTCAATTCTTGGAAACTAGCTTCACACTCCTCAGTCCATCTGAACTTGGTATCCTTCTTCAACAATTCAGTCATAGGCTTCACAATCCTTGAGAAATTCTCAATGAATCTCCGATAGTATCCTGGGAGTCCAAGGAAACTCCGGATCTCTCCAACTGTAGTTGGTGCTTCCCAGTTGGTCACAGTGGCAACTTTAGTGGGGTCCAGTGATATACCTTCTCCGGATATAACATGTCCGAGAAATCCAACTTCCTTTAACCAAAACTCACACTTGCTGAATTTGGCATATAACCGGTGTTCTCTGAGCTTCTCCAGTACCAATCGCAAATGTTCCTTATGTTCCTCTTCATTCTTCGAGTAAACCAAAATATCATCAATGAACACCACGATGAACTTATACAAAAACTCCATAAACACTTTGTTCATCATATTCATAAAATAGGCAGGTGCGTTAGTCAGACCAAATGACATAACGGTATACTCATACAGCCCATACCTGGTGGTAAAAGCCATCTTAGGTATATCCTGCTCTCGAATCTTCAACTGATGGTACCCTGATCGCAAATCGATCTTGGAAAACACCTTAGCTCCTTGCAATTGGTCAAACAGGTCATTGATCATCGGTAGCGGATACTTGTTCTTGATGGTCACTTCATTCAGTCCGCGATAATGAACAACCATTCTTAATGATCCATCCTTCTTCTCCACTAAAAGTACTGGCGATCCCCGAGGTGAAGAACTTGGGCGAATAAAACCTATGTCCAATAACTCCTTGATCTGCTTCTTGATTTCCTCCAAATCTTGGGCTGGCATCCTATACGGTCTCTTGGATATCGGCCCAGTGCCTGGCAGTAGTTCAATCAGAAACTCAATGTCTCTGTCCGGTGGCATGCCTGGCAACTCTTCTGGAAATACATCGGGGAAATCCCTTACCACTGGTACTTTCTCCTGCACAACTCCTGATAAGCAATTTACATGTGCCCTCTTCGGCTCATGCCGTGATACATACTTGATTCTCCTTCCTTCTGGGGTGGTAAGCAAAATCGACTTACTGGCGCAATCTATGTTCCCACCATACTTCGATAACCAATCCATGCCTAATATCACATCCAGTCCTTGCGATTCCAGAACTATTAGGTCTGAGGGAAATACATAGTGTCCAATCCTTAATGGCAGTCGATCACACCATATACTAGCCATTTATTCTACTCCGGGTGAGGTTACTAGCATGGGTGACCTAAGGGCTTGGGTTGGTAGTTTATACTTATCCACAAATTCCCTTGATATGTATGAATGCGATGCACCAGTATCAAAAAGAACAACTGCAGTAAATTACTTAACCAAAAACTTACCTTTTACTGCATCTGGCTGAGCTTCAACCTCCTCCACGGTAACGTGGTTCACTTGTCCCCTGTTGAAAGGGTTTGGCTTCTTCCCTGAGCTTCCATTGCCATTTCCATTTTGGGCTTCTGGACATTCATTTGCATAATGCCCTGTCTTACGGCACTTAAAACAAGTGATGTGGCTCAGGTCTACCTTGGATGGTGTTGACGGGGTGGTGCGGTTTTGTCCATTGCTTGCTCCATTCCCGTTTCCATTCGTGGTGCCATTATGATTGTGAGAGCTACCTCCTCCATGAGTATGCTGAAATTGCCCTCCTGTTTTTGGAGTAAAGCGTAGCTTCTGCTGAGCTCCAGAATTATACTTCCCCTGTCCATACTTCCTCTTACGATTGTCAATCTGCTGCTGCTTCCCCTCAATCATAAGAGCACGATCTACTAACTCCTGGTAGTTATTAAAAGTGGCTACCATCAACTGCATACTCAGCTCATCACTCAGTCCTTCTAGAAATTTCTCCTGCTTAGCTGCATCCGTAGCAACCTCATCTGGGGCATTACGTGCTAACTTACTGAAATCGTCCACATACTCGCCAACTGTCCGTCCTCCTTGGCGTAAGTTGTGAAACTCACGCTTCTTCATGGCCATAGCTCCTGCTGAAACACGGGCAATACGGAAAGCTTGCTGAAACTGATCCCATGTGACAGTGTCTACAGGGTAAGTGGCTGTAAAATTCTCCCACCATGCTGCTGCGGGTCCTTCGAGCTGATGTGCGGAAAACTTCACCTTTTCTCCATCTGTACATCCTGTAGTGGTCAACTCCCTCCCTATCTTACGGAGCCAATCATCTGCTAGAATCGGCTCGGTGCTACTGGAAAACACCGGCGAATTCAGCCTTAAGAAACGAGTCAGATGGTCAACAGGTGGTGGTGGTGGTGGGTTGTTGTTGTTGTTGTTGTTGTTGCCCTGCACCAATGTCTGAATCAAGGCGTTCTGCTGCTGAATCAACTGAGTGATCTCTGGCGGGAAAACAAATCCGGGGTCGCGTCTCGGAGGCATCTAAGGGGTTTATAGAAAAGACGAGAGTTAAGAATAGAATGAGGTCTAGTGAGAAAACACTACCCATATGCACATGAGACAAAAGCACACAATATCACTCCAATCAATTCAACAAAGGCAATACAACGGTCTAACTATCGTTACAAGTGCTGGACTAAAACTAATATAAAATGGGGGAAATACTACTATTATGGTGGTCAACTAGAAAAACTGCTCCGATGAAGATTCCATGATATCTGCTCCAGCTTCATCAACCAAGTCACCCTTTCTCTTTTGGGTGCTGAACCTCCCATGAATACTCCAAGCTTCTCCTTTAGGTCGTCGTTCTGTCTTACTAGAGCGACGATCTCTTCCATGTAGTCTTCATGTGTAGCCTTGAGTTCTTCTTCTAGCTCCTTGATCTTGGTTCTAGCCTTTTGCAGATCCTTCATATCTACGCACATCTGATTCTCCTAGTTTCGGATGTGTTGGTTTAACTCCTGGATATAAACTACAATTGATCTGTCCCTCCTGGTGCTGATCATCTCCCATTGTTCATCTCGCGCCAACAAATCTGATAGATAGTATTCTTGAGATCCTCGTGGTAATCTTCTCCAATTCGCCCCATGGTGATGTGAGCTGCCATGCTCTTTCCTAGGCTCCATGTTGGTGCATCAAAGGAAAACTCTATGGGCTCCGTGACTGGTGCAAACGTCCTTCCTGGATGTAGACTTGAATCATCCAGCGCTCCTCTTCGGGTAAAGTGGCATTGAAGGTTCCAGTGAAACTTGGTACTCCTATGTTCAGATATCTAGTGACTTCCTTCAAGTGATATCCAAAAGGTGTGTCTTCATCTAGTTGTTTAAACTTGTTCCTTGCATCCTCCATCCTAAAGAATAGAAAAGATGAGGAATCAGAAGTGAGAAGAAAGAGTAGTGATCTAGGGCTTAAGCTTAGTGGCCATGTCCTACAGTCAGCGTGTGCTCTGATACCATCTTTGTAGCGACCAGACCTCAAACAGTCTGATCTCTGTGCTCAGTGTCATCCCTGGATTAGTAATGCTGACAACACACAGTACTCGGAGGATTTATAACAGAGTAGCAATCACACACTTATTACAATCGAATGTCTCAAGAGAGACCTTAATAAAATAAATATGGCTTAAGGCCATCTAAATACGATAACAGCGGAAGGCTTGGAAGAAAAAGGGAGTCCATCAACTCCAATGGCTCACTGAGTATAGAACCACGACCTAAGCACCTTACTCGTCGTCTGAAAAGTCTGCAACATGAAACGTTGCAGCCCGAAAATGGGTCAGCACATGGAATATGCTGGCAATGTAACACATAGAGAATAATAATGGAATAAGCTATACTACATGCATATTTGGCTGGTGGAAAGCTCTATGGTTACAGTTTTGCATAAAGCCAGTTTTTCCCTACTGCAAAGGAATAAATTTATTTAACTATCATGGTGGTTGTTAAACATTGAGAATGGTTGACAGCATTCTCAATCCCACATAAAAGTACTCTTTAACAAACCCAACAATATTAATTAGAGTAACATGATGAGATTCACATGATATCCAAGTACTAGATACTCAAGATGTCCATAACCGGGGACACGGCTAATCATGATTAGTTTATACACTCTGCAGAGGTTTGCGCACTTTTCCCCACATGACTCGATCTCCTCCGTTTGATTTCTCGCACTACATGGTGTTTGAGAAACGGATGACCGAGACATAGTCTTTCAAAAGTGCTAGCACCTTACGTACGTGATAGACCGTACCAACCTACAACCCCTACATCAGCTGGTCTACCGCTGTAAGAGTTCGCACGACTTAGTCAACTATGATAGAGCCCATAGTAGCATGTGGCTGCACACGGAAGTTTCCAGCCTGAATTATCTCATGATCCCTTTGAGCCTGGGTGGCGGTCCGAAGAAATACAGGCAAGTCTTGATAGAACCAGGTGCCTCAATCCTCCCAGATGTGTGTTTAAGTTGCCACCTTAAATAAACCATTAATTAACAATCTCACATCTGTCATGGATACACTCACCCAAACCACGTCTACTCGCATAGCATGGCATAATAAGCAAACGTAGAAGTAACTCCCAAGGGTTTGAAATAAAACAGGTAATAGGTACTACCTCAACTACTTCCCATAACCCACAGTTTAATTAGATCCTAATCATGCAATGTTTGAGGATTGATCTAATGCATAAAAACTGGGTATGAGAAAAGGTATGATCAAAGTGTTACTTGCCTTGCTGATGATCCACGAAACCTAGAGACTCGAAGTAACAGGCGGCGCACTCCGGGTGTTCTATCGCAGACAAACAAACAAGCATACAATAAGTACTCATCTAATGCACAGGTAAAACTCAAAAGAAAGATCTAACCAGATAGTTCAACTTAAGAACTCCTGTTTGCAAAAAGAAACAAAGCAAACAGAGCAACGAAGAACAAATGGCGAAAGAAATCAGCTCCATTTTACTAATCTGGATCTAGGTCAAATTTTACAGTAGCAAAAACTTGTTTAAGTTGGTTATTCGGAAAGAGGGATTCGAGACGAAACTCCAGGTGCTTGAATCGCCTGATTCCGATAAACGAGCGAAAAGTTAAACTAAAACGAATATCGGAATAGAAATCGCGATCAGAAAAATCGCGGAAAATCCGACGAAAAAGAAAACTGGCGAACAGTTAATCGAACGGACGTTCGTTAACAGAAACTAACCGATGAACACGTTCGTTAAAACGAACGGATCGATGAACGTTCACTAAATAGGTAAACCAGAAATAAACCGATCTAGGGTTTCGAAAAAAAAACCGAGGCGGTTTTAAAAAAAAACGGGCGGCGAACGGCAGCGGCTATACCTCCGGCGAGGTCTGCGGCGGGCGGAATGGGGCTCCGGCGGGGTCGGCGGGGTGCAGCGGGGCTCGACGAGGTCGGCGGGGTCGGCGGGAGGCGGTGGGCGGCGGCGCACGGCTCGGGCAGTGGCGGCTCGGCGTCGGGCGTCTCGGGGCGGCGTGGGGTGAGGTGAGGGGCGGTGGGGCGCGGCATTTAAGGAGGGGGGTTGCTGCCTTGGGGGAGGGGCACGGCGGCGGGGCGTTGTCCCCGAGCGGGACTCGGCGGCGGCGGCTAGGTCTCCGAGAGGAAGACGGCTCGGGCGGGGTGGGCCGTCGGCTGGGCCTTTGCCCAGTCGGCGCGCGGCGCGTTTTTTTTAAATAATTATGCTCGAAAAAAAATAAAAGAAGTACTAAACGGACTCCAAAAATCCCGAAATAAATTTTCCCCGGCTTCTAAAATCAAGCCGGACTAGAAGAACATTTATTTGGGGCCTAAATGCAATTTTGAAAAACGCGCATTTTCCTAAATTCAAAAAAAAGAGCGAAAACTCCGAAATAAAATCTTATTTGATTTTTTATTAAATCTTCATTATTTCTTTATTTTGGGAAAGTCATTTTATTCCCTCTCTTATATTTTGGCAGTAGAAATAATCGAAGATAAAATAAATAAAATCAAACGATCCCTTTTCCAAAATTTGAGAAAACTCAAATATGAAAATAACAAAAACCCCAACTCTCTCCGTGGGTCCTTGAGTTGTGTAGGATTTCTAGGATCGAGCCAACAATGCAATAAAATATGGTATGCATGATGATCTATGTATAACATTCCAAATTGGAAATTTGGGATGTTACAGGTTGTTGACTCGTTCTCTCCTTGGACACAAGCCGCCAAATCTACAATGGACATTGGTTGCTTGCATGTATCTTTGAAATTGGCTATGAACTTGGCCTTCAACTCATCCCATGAATTAATCGAGTTAGCAGGCAGGCTCTTTAGCCAGGTGCGAGTCGTTCCTTCTAGCATCATGGTGAAGTATTTTGCACACGCCGCTTCATCTACATCCAGCATCTCCATTGCCATCTCATAACTCTCTACCCACGCCTCGGGGGCTGATCAGCGGTATAGTTAGGCACCTTACGCGGACCTTTGAAATCTTTGGGCAACCGCACATTCCGGAGGGCCGGGATGAGACACGGTACTCCCCAGGAGTTGAAGGCAAGCCCGGTCCCTCGTCTACTGACGCCACTGGTTGAGCCTGGGCGGGTTGATGATGACCCGCATGCTGTGCCGCCAATGCGGCCTCCCTTCGCGCTCTACCATTATCCACCACATCCTGAGCATTCAAACCGCCGTTCGCCGGATTAGGCCCTCGAGAGGCATCACGACGCCGCGCACTGCTTGACATGGCCGGTTTGTCTATGTGCCTGCTGTAACTTTTGTTCGGACGAGGGGTTGAATGTATTCTGTCTCGGCTGTAGGAATAAGCCTGTTGCTGAACAACGGCGGTTTGAAGAAGATCCCTGGCCCGTCGAGTCTCAATCATTGCTAATGAATCACCCTCCACCGGAATAGCCGCCAGCCATGATGCTGCCCCAATCATGTTATCCAAGGGGCTGGAAAAGTGACCCGGTGGTGTTGCTACATACTGCGGCGGGTTGTTCGTCCGTCGAGGCGGCTCCATCGCCCGTGGCTGATCCGGCGTGGCCCCAGGTGCTTCAGTCCGGTTTACTCCCACCGGATTGCTAGGCCCAGCTCCTGGTGTGCCGAAGAGATTCAGACCCTCGTAAATTTGCGGTAGTCTAGACTCGTGCTTCCTTCTCATAACTTCGTTCGAGGCATTCTGATCCAACGTAAGCCGGTAATTCTGCGCCTGGATTTCCTGTGATCGGGCATATAAAGCGGCCCGTTCATCATCCATCCTGGCCTCCTCAGCTGCGAAGTCTGCCTTAATTGGCCTGAGCTATCTGATCCCTTAGCTTCGCAACATCCGCATTATGCTGAACTTGAGTCTCCGGAGTCACCGCTGTAGTTAACAATGCCGTCAAAGCGTCTAGTAAACCGGCAAGAACTTGAGCCGGCCGGCGCGCCGGGCCTCCTGCCGCGGCTACCGATCCAAAAACCAGCTGCTGTAGATGAAGATTGCAAAGTGAGCTGCGTACCGGCCATGAAGATCGCAACCCGGTTTGGCGGTTCAAGGGGATCCGGAATACTGTCACCATCAGAATATCCCTCAGTGCGGCCATCTTGCAGTCGGTATAGCGACTCGGTTTTGCCAGTGGACGATTCACCATCTGAGTAGACGGCGGTCTCACCGTCGGACACCGGTTCAGATTCCGCACCATGGATGAATCCTACGAACGCACGCTTCATGACGGGCTGAATCCGGGCAGGACTTGCACGCTGAGCCGTCTCGACGAGGTCGGTGGAGATGTACGGCTCAGGGCCTGGTTCGCCAAAGGAGACCCGGTACCCATACTCAATTGAGCAGGCCTCAGGGCCCCAGCCTGCGTCGTTGATGTAGAGCTTGCAGCGACGACTCTTGGTCATCCGGCCAACCACGTACCCCTTGAGTCCTTCAAAGTTGCCCTTTAGGAGCTTGAAACCATCGTGCGATAGCCCCACGGTGGGCGCCAACTGTCGTGGAAATATCACGTCAGATGTCCTAGCAGAAGGACTTAGTCGTGGAGCCATCGCAACGAGATTAGCCTGAAGGGGTTAAACCGGACAATGGACACGAGAGTTATACTAGTTCGGCCCCTTCGATGAAGGTAAAAGCCTATGTCTAGTTGTGATGGGATTATTGGGATTTCGATGACCAGGGAGCAAATATGCTAGCCTAGGTCTCGAGTTGTTGTCTGTCATCCCTGAACCGCCGTCGGGTCGTCCCTTTATATACACAGGTTGACGCTCGGCCGGTCTACAGAGTCCCGAGGCTGACTCATACAAGTGTTCGGCTCGATCTCTGATACGTCTCCAACGTATCTACTTTTCCAAACACTTTTGCCCTTGTTTTGGACTCTAACTTGCATGATTTGAAAGAAACTAACCCGGACTGATGCTGTTTTCAGTAGAACTACCATGATGTTGTTTTATGTGTAGAAAAGAAAAGTTCTCGGAATGTCCTGGAAATCCACGGAGGCACTTTTTGGAATTTATAAGAATTTTTGGCGAAAGAATTAATGCCAGGGGGCCCACGGCCTGTCCACGAGACAGGGGGGCGCCCCCCCCCCTCTAGGGCGCGGCCTCCTATCTCGTGGGCCCCCTGGACCTCCTCCGACCTCAACTCCAACTCCATATATTCCGTCTCGGGGAGAAAAAACTCAGAGAGAAAGTTTCATCGCATTTTACGACACGGAGCCGCCGCCAAGCCCTAATCTCTCTCGGGAGGGCTGATCTGGAGTCCGTTCGGGGCTCCGGAGAGGGGGATTCGTCGCCATCGTCATCATCAACCATCCTCCATCACCAATTTCATGATGCTCACCGCTATGCGTGAGTAATTCCATCGTAGGCTTGCTCGACTGTGATGGGTTGGATGAGATATACCATGTAATCAAGTTAGTTTTGTTAGGGTTTGATCCCTAGTATCCAGTATGTTCTGAGATTGATGTTGCTATGACTTTGCTATGCTTAATGCTTGTCACTAGGGCCCAAGTGCCATGATTTCAGATCTGAACCTATTATGTTTTCATGAATATATGTGTGTCCTTGATCCTATCTTGCAAGTATATAGTCACCTATTATGTGTTATGATCCGACAACCCCGAAGTTACAATAATCGGGATACTTCTTGGTGATGACCGTAGTTTGAGGAGTTCATGTATTCACTATGTGTCTATGCTTTGTTCCGGTTCTCTATTAAAAGGAGGCCTTAATATCCCTTAGTTTCCATAAGGACCCCGCTGCAACGGGAGGGTAGGACAAAAGATGTCATACAAGTTCTTTTCCATAAGCACGTATGGCTATTTACGGAATACATGCCTACATTACATTGATGAATTGGAGCTAGTTATCACCCTATGTTGTAACTATTGCATGAGGAATCGCATCCGGCATAATTATCCATCACTGATCCATTGCCTACGAGCTTTTCATATATTGTTCTTTGCTTATTTACTTTTCTGTTGCTACTGTTACAACTGCTACAAAAAACCCAAAAACATTTATCTTTACTTTTGCTACCGTTACTATTATTATCATACCACTTTTGCTACTAAATACTTTGCTGCAGATACTAAGTTATCCAGGTGTGGTTGAATTGACAACTCAACTGCTAATACTCAAGAATATTCTTTGGCTCCCCTTGTGTCGAATCAATAAATTTGGGTTGAATACTCTACCCTCGAAAGCTGTTGCGATCCCCTATACTTGTGGGTTATCAAGACTAATTTCTGGCGCCATTGTCAGGGAGCATAGCTCTATTCTCTGAGTCACTTGTGATTTATATCTATTGATCACTATGAAGAACTTGAAAGACGCTAAGACCAAGATTTTGCCCTCAACTACGAGGGGAGGTAAGGAACTGCCATCTAGCTCTGCACTAGATTCTCATTCCGTTATTAGTAAGCTTGCGACACCTAAACCTGCTACTGCTTTGAATTCTGATATGTCGCATGTTATTGATGATGCCACTTCTGCTATGCATGATGAAACTACTTCTGTGCGTGATACTACTTTGCCATTAGGAATTTCTTGATGAACAACTTGCTAGTGTTAGTGGGAATGAAAATATTAAAGAACCTATTATTGATGATAGTGATGATGAAGGTTCTCCCAATGATTATGTATTACCTGTTGTTCCTAAGGGTTATGTTATGAATGAAAAAGCTGCTATGGAAATTCTTGCTTGCAATGATAGAAATGATCTTAAGAAATTATTAGCTAAATGGAAGCAGCAGTCTCTTAATGATAGAATGAAACCCGATCCTGCTTTTGCTACTTCACCTATCTGTGTTACTGATAAGGATTATGAATTCTCTGTTGATCCTGATATTATTACTTTAGTTGAATCTGATCCTTTTTATGGCCTTGAATCTGAAACTGTTGTGGCACATCTTACCAAGTTGAATGATATAGCCACCCTATTTACTCATGATGAGAAGTCTCGCTACATATATATCCTTAAGATATTTCCGTTCTCATTAAAGGGTGATGCTAAGACTTGGTATAATTCTCTTGCTCCTAGTTGTGTGCGTTGTCCCCAGGATATGATTTATTACTTCTCTGCTAAATATTTCCCTGCTCATAAGAAACAAGCTGCCTTGCGGGAAATATATAATTTTGTGCAAATCAAAGAAGAGAGTCTCCCACAAGCTTGGGGGAGGCTTCTCCGGTTACTTAATGCTTTGCCTGATCATCCTCTTAAGAAAAATTAAATACTTGATATCTTCTACAATGGACTAACCGATGCTTCTAAGGACTACTTGGATAGTTGTGCTGGTTGTGTTTTCAGGGAAAGAACAGTCGACGAAGCTGAAATACTATTGAATAATATGTTGACTAATGAAAATAATTGGACTCTTCCTGAGCCAGTTCCTGAAGTAATTCCTAAACCAATTGAGCCAACTCCTGAGCCTATTCCTAAACCCACTCCTAAGAAGAGAGGTGTTTTATTTCTCAGTCCTGAAGATATGCAAGAGGCAAAGAAAACAATGAAAGAAAAAGGTATTAAAGCTGAAGATGTTAAGAATTTACCTCCTATTGAAGAAATACATGGTCTTAATTTACCGCCTGAAGAACCACATTGTCTTGATAACCCAACACAGGTAGTAAAGGTAAATTCTCTCTATAGATATGATAAGGTTGAAATACCCTCTACTAAATTTCATAGCCCTTGCTTAGATGAATTTGATGACTTTATGGCTAGGCAAGAAAGTTTTAATGCTTATGTTGGTAGAGAGTTAAAGAATAATGCTTTCGAGATAGGACGCGTAGGTGATAATCTGGCTAGAGTTAAAGATGAACTTCACCGCGTTAGCAAATATGCTTCTATGGTTGCTACTCAAGCTGAGCAAGTACTTAGAGCTCAAAATGATTTTCTTGATGAATTAAATAATAAAAATGACTTTTCTGTTAGAGTGGCTACTAGAACTGGTAGAATGACTCAGGAACCTTTGTATCCTTAAGGCCACCCTAAGAGAATCGAACAAGATTCTCAGAGAAATAATTTAGAGGCACCTAGTTTTTCTAAAAAAAGAAGAAAAACGATAGAACTTTGCATGCTTCTAGTGAACCTACTGTAGACACACCTGAGAATCCCAATGATATTTCTATTTCTGATGCTGAAACACAATCAGGTGATGAACATGAACCTAGTGATAATGTTAATAATAATGTTCATGTTGATGCTCAACCTAGCAATGATAATGATGTAGAGATTGAACCTGCTGTTGATCTTGATAACCCACAATCAAAGAATCAACGTTATGATAAGAGAGATTTTGTTGCTAGGAAGCACGGTAAAGAAAGAGAACCATGGGTTCAGAGACTCATGCCCTTTCCTCCTAAACCATCCAAGTCAAAGGATGATGAAGATTTTGAGCGCTTTGCTGAAATGATTAGACCTATTTTCTTACATATGCGCTTAACTAATATGCTTAAAGTAAATCCTTATGCTCAGTATATGAAGGATATCATCACAAATAAAAGAAAGATACCGGAAGCTGAAATTTCCACCATGCTTGCTAATTACACTTTTAAAGGTGGAATACCAAAGAAACTTGAAGATCCGGGTGTTCCATTAATACCTTGCTCCATTAAAAGAAATTATGTTAGAACTGCTTTATGTGATCTTGGAGCCGGAGTTAGTGTTATTCCTCTCTCCTTATATCGTGGACTTTAATTGAATAAGTTGACACCTACTGAAATATCTTTGCAAATGGCTGATAAATCAACTGCTATACCTGTCAGTATTTGTGAGGATGTGCCTATTGTAGTTGCAAATGTCACTATTTTAACGGACTTTGTTATTCTTGATATTCCTGAGGACGATAGTATGTCAATTATCCTTGGTAGACCTTTTCTTAATACTGCAGGGGTTGTTATTGATTGCAACAAAGGCAATGTCACTTTTCATGTTAATGGTAATGAGCATACGGTACACTTTCCGAGGAAACAATCTCAAGTTGATAGCATCAATTCTATTGAAAAAGTTCCAACTATCATTTTTGGAGGTTTTGAATTTCCTCTCCCTACTGTCAAGAAAAAGTATGATATTCTTATTGTTGGGGATTTTCATATCCCCGTTGGTAACTTAGAGTTATTCGAAATTTCTCCGGTTCCGTGTTTTTTAGAATGAGTTTGTTAACAAGACTTGATCAACCTTGTTAGTGGATTCATTTTGACGATCACGAGATGGATGAAACTATAAGGCACAACCTTCTGTACCCTCCTTTTACTTTCTTTTATTTAGAATAAATAAAGCAAAAATAGTATTATCCGTCTGTTTTCTGAATTATCCGTGCATTAAAAAATAGTCTAAAACTAAAAGTGCTCCAAATGCCCGGCAAATCTAGTATGTTTTTCTGGAATATTTGAGGATTTTAGGCACTGAAAGCACTGCAGGAGGGCCAAGCACCAGGCCACGAGAGAGGAGGGCGCCCCCCCTGTAGGGCGCGCCCCCTGTCTCGTGGGCCCCTGGTGGCTCCCCTCCACTTATGCCAGCACCCACACACTTCATCTTCTACCCAAAAAATCCCCATCCAGCTGAAGCACGAGTTCTAGCTCGTTTTGCTGCGATTTTCGATCTCTTAGCTCAAAGCTCCATTCACAAAACTTCTTTGGGAGATTGTTGCTTGGTATGTGACTCGTCCATTGGTCCAATTAGTTTTTGTTCTAGTGCTTTATTCATTGAAATTTTTTGCTGCATAGGTGACCATGTTCTTGAACTTGCATGTTAAATTTTTGAGGTCCCAAGCAATTCCAATGGATGATATAGGTTCTAGGCACTTGTAGGAGTAGTTGCTATCAATCATGTTTAGTTTTATTCACTTTTATTTTGAACTTACTAAAATTTCAGAAATTTTCAGAAAATGAAATATGCTTAGAAGATTGTACCAAGGAGGTTCCTTGGCAAAGAAAGGGCCAATGATTGCTATACGTGAACAAGATGTTAATTTGCCAAGGGACGCAAATGTACGGGCTTGTGAGTGGCCATCCGATGATTTTATGGTCAAAGCAGGCTTCAAGGAGGAATTTGACGCATATGTGCGTAATGCCGAGCTAGAGGACTTCTTACAAGATAAGTGTCCTCAATATTATCAATTGACTGATTCCTTTGTGCGGAGGTTCCAATATAACTATACGCGTAATTCTCCTAGTGTCATGTTTGATATTTATGATACATCTTATACAATGGATTTAGAGGATTTCACAACTTCTTGCAAACTCCCGCAGTGGGGTAATATTAATGATCCTCCCAAATCTGAATTTAGAGATTTTCTTGCTAGTATTACTGTGGGAGAATCTAGGGACGTAGCACAAGCTACCATAGGGAGCATTCATTTTCCTGCTATACATTACTTTGCTCTCTTTATTGGTAGATGCATTAACGGTAAGGACGAAGTATGTCACATGTGTGCTCCTGATCTTTGTGTCCTCAAGAGTGATGTGTCAGGTTATAAAGGTTATAACTTGGGGGCAATAATTGCACGTAGGTTGCAGAATAATAGTAGAAGGGGAGATTTCTTTGGAGGAATTTATGCAACCCGTGTGGCTAACTTTCTGTATATAGCTCCACAAGAGGGAGATATGATTGTACCTCCTGTTTATTTGGATAAAGAAGCTATGTTTGATCATCATTTTCTTGAGAGGAATGAACAATTCCTCCATTATCGACTAATCTATGACAGACGCAACGTCGTCCCTGTTACTCTTCCTGCTCCCTACCTTTTTGATTATCACGCAAAAGGAAGATATGTTGTCACCAGGGAAGAAGCAACGGAATATGAGAGGGGAATAGAGGCAGCTCGCCAACACGCTGTTGCTCAGGAGGCGGTCACCTCTGCATCTCAGTACAATCCCAGTTTCACTTATGGATATCAGCCAGGCGATCCTTGGTACTAGACCAACTTAGGCCAAAAGCCTAAGCTTGGGGGAGTACGTATTTCTCACCGACTTTACATTCATGTTCACACACTAGTCGTCGGTGCTCATACTCTTTCATTGTATTATCCATGCTAGTTTAAATTTCTTTTTTTCCTAGCTTTCTTACTGTGTGTTTGATAAACCTTAAGAAAAACCAAAAATATTAGTTTGTTTAATTTCCATGCTTGTAGTAGAAATTAAAATGAAAACCCAAAAAGATTTCTCGTTCTTCTTCTTACTTGTTGGGAGCTTTCCCGTGTAAATAGTTTTATTTTCTTTTCTTTCTTTTGGGGGTCGAGAAGACCATATTGAAAATGCTTAGTGGCTCTCATATGCATGATTGTTTATTTAACTTAGAGCCCATATTACTTGTCTTCTCTCTTGAGTTGAATGCTTGCAGATTCCAGCTTAGTCCAATGCACGTACACTCTTATTATTATACACATCGTTCGGTCGTGCGAGTGAAAGGCAATAATGATGATATATGATGGACTTATTGGGATGAGAAAAGCTGGTATGAACTCGACCTCTTTTGTTTTTGTAAATATGATGATTCATCGTTCCTGAGTCAGCTATTATGACGTAAACATATTTGCAATGACATTTAGAGATTATAGTTACTTGTGCCATGCTTGATTAGCTATGAGTTATAATGGTTTACCTTACGTGCCAACATGCTATTAGAATTATTATGATGTGGTATGATGGGATGGTATCCTCCTTTGAATGAATTGAGTGACTCGACTTGGCACATGTTCACACACGTAGTTGAATCAAATCAACATAGCCTTCACAATATTTATGTTCATGGTGGATTATATCCTACTCATGCTTGTACTCGGTGTGAATTAATTTTAATGCATGCTTACGACTGTTGTCACTCTCTCAGTTGGTCGCTTCCCAGTCTTTTGCTAGCCTTCACCTGTACTAAGCGGGAATACTACTTGTGCATCCAAACTCCTTAAACCCCAAAGTTATTCCATATGAGTCCACTATACCTTCCTATATGCGGTATTTACCTGCCGTTCCAAATAAATTTGTATGTGTCAAACTCCAAACCTTCAAATAAAATTCTGTTTTGTATGCTCGAGCAGCTCATGTTTCAACTAGGGCTGCCTATATCTTCCATGCTAGGTGGTTATTCTCAAGAGGAGTGGACTCCGCTCCTCATTCACGAGAAAGGGCCGGTAACCGGGATGCCCAGTCCCATGATCCAAAAGGATCAAAGCAAATCAAAATAATTAAACAAAACTCCCCCAGGGCTCTTGTATGTTGGAGGCACTCGTTGTTTTGAGCAAGCAATGGATTGATGCTTGTTGGTGGTTGGGGGAGTATAAACCTTTACCATTCTGTTTGGGAACCGCCTATAATACATGTAGTATGGAAGATACAGCCATCTCATGGTTGTTGCGTTGATAGTGAAAGTATGCCGCTCAAAATGTTATTCAATCTTTATTTTAAAATCGAGCTATGGCACCTCTACAAATCCCTGCTTCCCTCTGCGAAGGGCCTATCTATTTACTTTTATGTTGAGTCATCACCCTTCTTATTAAAAAGCACCCGCTGGAGAGCACACTGTCATTTGCATTCATTACTATTGGTTTATATTGGGTATGACTTGACTGGATCTCTTTTACCATGAATTACAATGTTTAGTCAGTCCTTGATCTTTAAAGGTGCTCTGCATTTATGTTTTGCGGTCTCAGAAAGGGCTAGCGAGATACCATTTTGTTATATCATGTTATGATTATTTTGAGAAAGTGTTGTCATCTGAGTTTTATTATTATGGCTCGCTAGCTGATTATGTTATTGATATGAGTAATTTGTGAGACCTATGTGTTATTGTGAGTATGGTTAGTTCATAATATTTGCTGAAACTTGAATGTTGGCTTTTCATGTATACAACAACAAGAGCAAACAGAGTTTGTAAAAGTTTTTCTTTATCACTTTCAGTATATCAACTGAATTGCTTGAGGACAAGCAAAGGTTTAAGCTTGGGGGAGTTGATACGTCTCCAACGTATCTACTTTTCCAAACACTTTTGCCCTTGTTTTGGACTCTAACTTGCATGATTTAAATGAAACTAACCCGGACTGATGCTGTTTTCAGCAGAACTACCATAATGTTGTTTTATGTGTAGAAAAGAAAAGTTCTCGGAATGTCCTAGAAATCCACGGAGGCACTTTTTGGAATTTATAAGAATTTTTGGCGAAAGAATTAATGCCAGGGGGCCCACGGCCTGTCCACCTCCTATCTCGTGGGCCCCCTGGACCTCCTCCGACCTCAACTCTAACTCCATATATTCCGTCTCGGGGAGAAAAAAATCAGAGAGAAAGTTTCATCGTGTTTTACGACACGGAGCCGCCGCCAAGCCCTAATCTCTCTTGGGAGGGCTGATCTGGAGTCCGTTCGGGGCTCCGGAGAGGGGGATTCGATGCCGTCGTCATCATCAACCATCCTCCATCACCAATTTCATGATGCTCACCGCCGTGCGTGAGTAATTCCATCGTAGGCTTGCTGGACGGTGATGGGTTGGATGAGATTTACCATGTAATCAAGTTAGTTTTGTTAGGGTTTGATCCCTAGTATCCACTATGTTCTTAGATTGATGTTGCTATGACATAGCTATGCTTAATGCTTGTCACTAGGGCCCGAGTGCCATGATTTCAGATCTGAACCTATTATGTTTTCATGAATATATGTGTGTTCTTGATCCTATCTTGCAAGTCTATAGTCACCTATTATGTGTTATGATCCGACAACCCCGAAGTGATAATAATCGGGATACTTCTCGGGGATGATCGTAGTTTGATGAGTTCATGTATTCACTATGTGTTAATGCTTTGTTCCGGTTCTGTATTAAAAGGAGGCCTTAATATTCCTTAGTTTCCGTAAGGACCCCGCTGCAACGGGAGGGTAGGACAAAAGACGTCATACAAGTTCTTTTCCATAAGCACGTATGGCTATTTACGGAATACATGCCTACATTACATTGATGAATTGGAGCTAGTTCTATATCACCCTATGTTATAACTATTGCATGAGGAATCGCTTCCGGCATAATTATCCATCACTGATCCATTGCCTACGAGCTTTTCATATATTGTTCTTCGCTTATTTACTTTTCCGTTGCTACTGTTACAACTACTAAAAAAACCCAAAAACATTTATCTTTACTTTCGCTACCGTTACTATTATTATCATACCACTTTTGCTACTAAATATTTTGCTGCAGATACTAAGTTCTCCAGGTGTGGTTGAATTGACAACTCAACTGCTAATACTCAAGAATATTCTTTGGCTCCCCTTGTGTCGAATCTATAAATTTGGGTTGAATACTCTATCCTCGAAAACTGTTGCGATCCCCTATACTTGTGGGTTATCAGTCTCTCCCTTTCCCTAACTTACAATACAAGTAAACAATTATGGCAGTTTATCACTACGGGCCCTAATCCGCCTCCGGGCTCTGGGCCATTAAACCTTATCCGTAAAGTACCATCTTCTTGTATTCATGGGCTTCAGTATAGAATAGCGTGAACCGGCCCCTCCTGGACGGTTTATACTCAGTGGTTATATCCTCAACATCCGGGCAAAAAACCCAAAACGATTCGCCCCCCTGACTGCTGGGACCCACCAGCTACATCTTCGTAGGCAAGGAAGTGCCTAACAATCGGGACCCACCTGGTCGAAGCGTACGTCGCGTTGTCATTCTGGTCGCGAACGTGTACGTACATATATACTGGTGGATATAGAGGCGCGCACGTGTCGTAGTAGAGGCGCGCACATAGCATGTACATGTACGTACAGCGGCCAGGGTGCAAGAAAGAAAATACGGCCACGTATGTGTACATACGGGCGGGGTCTCGAACGCCTACTCGCGCATACGTATGGCAAGGGCTCGTGTTCATGGGGAGGCAACAGAATGCGTCGTGTTCATGGGGAGGCAACAGAATGCGTCGTGTTCATGGGGAGGCAACGGAATGCGTCGTGTTCATCGGGAGGCAACAGAACGCGTGGGAGCCAACCGGCTGGGTCAGAACAGAATGCGTGGTCGTGTTCATCGGGAGGGCTTGGATGGAACAGGCGATGGAAACGAGGCCTGGTGTACCGCAGAACGGAGGAAACGGACCTCCTACGTCCGGAACGGGGTCCTATTGATTGGGAGGGGTGTGCGTACCGCAAAACGGACGAAACAGACCTCCTATGGTCGAAACGGGGGTCCTATTGATTGGGAGGGGTGTGGCGTACCGCAAAACGGACAAAACGGACCTCCTACGGTCGAAACGGGGGTCCTGTTGATCGGGAAGGGTGTGGCGTACCGCAAAACGGACGAAACGGACTTGTGTTGGAGCGCTACGGTCGAAACGGAGGTCCTGTTGATCGGGAGGGGTGTGGCGTACCGCAAAACGGGACTCCATGGGATACTGTTCATTTCCACCGTCGACCTCCTCCAGCCTCAATGGGCTACTGTCGACCTCCTCCAGCCTCAATGGGCTACTGTCAACCTCCTCCAGCCTCCACGAGCTCCTATTCATCCAGCCTCCACCGCGCGCAACTCCACCGGCTACTGTTCAACCACCCCTCCACCGTCTACTGTTCATCCAGCCCTCCACACCACGGGGTCCTGTTCAACCACCCCTCCGCGGGCACCCCTCCATCGTCTACAGTTCATCCAGCCCTCCACACCACGGGGTCTTGTTCATCCAGAGGCAACGCCATCGCTCACTGTTCATCCAACCCCGCCCCCCCCCCCCTCCCCCCTCCCCCCCGCGCGCAACGCTCACTGTTCATCCAATCGATCGGCTTTAGTTAGTAGCAGTAGCGAAGGAATCGCTCGATCGGGTTCAGTTAACAGCCATCGATCAATTGCTCGAGTTCGGTAACACGTAGCCTGCAGTGCAATCGCTCGGGTTCAGTTAGAGCCCAACGCCTCGCTCGGGTTCAGTTAGAGTCAATGCCTTGCACACACGCGCGTACGTGTACGAGAGAAACACGCATCGCTCGGCCCCCGGCCTCCCACCGTAACCGGCAACTCCCCGAAATTTACCTCCCCCTCGCTTCTACCACGGTTTTTTTCCGTCATGGACGGCCCAAAGAATGTCATGCAGCTGCGTCTCCCACCTGCCCAGGACGAAAAGCCCATTTTCTGTCATGATTTTTTGTCATAGAAGTAGGAGGCCACCACATCTATGATGATGCCGGGTTTTGTCACAATTATCGTCATAGAAGTGTCATATGTATGACAGAAAAAAAATGGTTCGGCCCAAAATGTCACGGATGTGTCTTTTTTTGTAGTGCCTTTTCCTCTTTTATTCCAACCTCACGTCCTGACCACCAAATGGAAGGGAGAAGCAAACTCAACTTGGTGCTTTTTGATTATGTACAGAGCATGTCACAGTCAGATGCCATTTATTTATGGATCTAGGTTAATCTAATTGTTACGGAGCATGTCACAGTCAGATACCATTTAGAGACGGAAAGGTAACTAGCATAATGTGTGGTCTCTGGAAAAGAAAATATAGCTGCACAGAAGGTTCAGACAACATCACATTAACTGAGGAAACATCTACAAGACTATCAACTACACCAATCACATGTCAATGAGATAGGTATAAAATCATCACGCTGTTTGAACGTGAGCATCGCTACATTTTTATTGGTGACCCCTAGTATGCACAGCCCCTAGATGAGACATGTGTTTCTCTTCAGAGACGGACGTGAGATGTTCTTTCAATCAGTTTTTTTCAGTCATCCAGTAAAATCGGAGAGGGGACGTGACGGGTGTCGGCTCACCTGCGCAAGCCCCCGCAGACAGCTGTTGGTGGAGCAGGCGGAAGGCGGTGGGTTAGGAATAGGGACCTCCTCGGCCGCCAGCGCGATCTGAACAGGGAGCTCCTCGGCCGCCATCACAATCTGATCAGGGAGCTCGGCGGCGGCCATCGCGTTCTGATCAAGGGGCTGGTTGGCGACCATGGCGATCTGAAATCCCCAGATGTGGGCACGTATTTAGAGTCCAAAGGGGAAAATAAACGTGGTGTATGACCAAGCATAAGTGAGGAATGACCTAGTCGGTGGAGTTGAGCTGCGTATGGCGAATCGAAGAGGCTAGCGGAGCTGCAATTGATGAGCTCTAGGATGCCCACCATGTGGAGGTGCTAGCAGAGGAGATCCATGTTGACAAATAGCGACAGACTTCCAGTTGTCTCAATGGCGAGGAGGACGATGGAATTTATGTTATAGAGTAGGCAACAAAATGACTTGCCACCTCATACAAACAGGAAGAGGTAATCATTTCATTCATAAAATTTTAGGGCACAATAGTTAAAAAACATGGCAAGGCAAGTATTGCATAGCAAATATTGGAGCAGAAAGTTCCTATTTGAGCTAGATGATATCAAGTATAACCTTTCATCTCAATGTGAATACTGATTGAAATCTATTATTTAGTTATGTCACATGCAGAATGAGTTACAAAAAGATCATGTACTATACAAAAACGGGAGTGCAGCAACAACAGAAAGAAACGCTAAAAGGGAACATAGAGCAGAAAACCAACCCAAAATGCAAGCAAGAATTTTTAAAAGGGAACATAGAGCAGCATGAGCATGAGGCATAGAAAAATGGGGTCACCTTAGATCAAGAATCAGTGGCCCTCTCTTAGTTCAAATCAGAAGGAAAGAACCACTATTATTGATTAGAGTTATTTTTAATTAGGCAAATCACTACAACACTGGCTCCTAAGCAAGAGTTGAGGCATACAAAACTACAAGTGTCTGTTCTTTTCATATATAAACAACCTTTAGTATCTCAACTAGAACCAAAGCAAAACAAAAATCATGGTTAAGTAACCAGCAAAGGAAGAATGAACCTTTTTGGAATTTTAAAGTAACAAGACATGAAAAGTTCATTTTTGCCTTCAATACTACACACATTAGGGGAGGTGGCTGCAGTTTTATTGCACAGTGGGCTCAAATTCGCCTTTCCTTGATCATATAACCTACCCCCATCATCTCTTATCACCAGATCAATCTGTTTATACAGTAGCCCTGGTTATCAATCCACAAGAATGACCATCCAAGGACAACAACAAGTATCACAGGATCAAAAAGGATTCTAGAGACAAGAGGGAGGATCCAACTTGATACCCACAGGTGCCTTGATTGCTCAAAGGCACACTAATTCCAGCCAAGGTAATCATCATCGCCCTAGCACGAACACCACTTGAGCATAAATAAGCAACACACCTTTAAATACAAATAAAAGTGGTTCAGGGTTCATTGCATAGCTCACACGGACGCCGTCGCCGGCGCCACTGATCAGCCACCCTCCTCCATGGCCGCTGCTCGCCGTTGCTGTGGTTGGTGGGAGCCACCTGCATGGTAGGGAGGGAGGGAGGCAGCTGCAGGAGCGAGTGAGAGAGGAGGCGGCCGCTAGGTTTTCATCGCACGCAGCCGCGGTCATTTTATAGCCGGTACACGAAATGACCTAGATGCCCTGATGGGGGCATGGTATTTACATTTTGTTGCAATTGGAATTCTATTTAATGGCTCACAACGATCTGGTAAATATGTGACGTCTCACGTGAGCCAAACCCGAGATCCGACGGCTTGAATCGCATCAAGAAATTGATCGGACGGCCGAGAGTGCCTAAGCTATGGGAGCGCCTGTGGTCTGCTTTGGTTCTTGTTTCTGGATAAGCAACACCTTTAAGAACAAATAGAAAGGGTTCAGGGTTCATTGCATAGTGGGCTCAGATTCTCCTTTCCTCGATCATATAACCTACCCCCGTCATCTCTTAACACCAGATCAATCTGTTTATACAGTGGAGCTGCCCTGGTTATCACTCAACAAGAATGGCCATCCAAGTATAACAACAAGTATCACATGATCAAAAAGGATTCTAGAGACAAGAGGGAAGACCCAACCTGATACGCACAGGTGCCATGATTGCTCAAAGGCACACATATTTCAGCCACGATTAATCATCATCGCCCTAGCACGGACGCCACTAATCAATCTAGCAAATCCAGGAGCATAGCTATAGGACTAGGGCACCCACATATGTAAACCAGAGCATCACATGAGCTCATACGAAAGCAACTAAACATGAACAACAGCATGCAAATCCTAAAATGGCATGGATCCACAACTACAGAGCTCAGGTAGGAACCGATGCATGAGTAGGGCACAGAGCATCAACCAGACGAGCCCCACATCAATATAGCCATGGCCATGTCCCATACAATAGCCAAAGCAGAGGAGCCGGAGCAAGATGGAGCTCACCGAGGGAGGTTGTAGCCGAGGCAGTACTCAGTACGCGCCGGGGTTGCGCTTGAACGCCGTCCAACCGGCGAGGAACCAGATAGGAGTTCATGCACCTGTCAAACAGAATGATTATTAAGAGAAGGATTTCAAAGTAGAAATGCCTGACAGAATGATTTTAAAGCAACCAGGTACATAACAAACACAATGAATGTCTACATAGTACCCCATGTCTCTGAACACTGAATACATGCAGGCTCATTTTGAAGTACATTTTAGGAGCAATGGAAAACCAGGAAAATAGGAACAACTCACAATGAAATTTAAAACTAAATATTGCACGCCGTCGAGACTAATCTGCGGTGCAACATCTACCGCAGGAGAAGGACATCAGGGTCAATCAGGTAACAATGTAAAGGCACCACCGGACAGTTCACAACTTCGGGAGGTGCTTACTATATTATCGCTATAGCGATGCATCTTGTTAGAATCAGCAAATAAATGTATATGCTAGCAGTTAGTATTCCCAGGGAGAAAATAAACAATCCGTTACTGAATTATGCTTATACAACCAGCCATGAATAAACTACACGTGCACCGCAAGATCAAACCATCCATGTGCAATTGGAGAGAAGTAACAGATTGTCCTTTTATCTTATATATCTTATATGGCAGTCTGCCATGCTGATGTTGTTTTTGTAATCAGTACAGTATCACATATCAATCTATGTTTTTATGTCCCTACAGATTTGGTTAGACGAACTACACAGCAGAAGCAGTTTTAGCTGACATAAGAATACACCATCATTAGCTATACAGGTGTACAAAACCTCGATAATTAAAACATCGCCATTTTTCTCTAGTTTACAACATAACTATATTATTGTGCATGATTTGCTCACCTGATATAGATCACAAGCGGGTCCCAATATACTTGAGGCAAGCTGATGAACGTGCCCTGAGGTCCCAGCAGCTTGATATGTGTCACTCGCTTTTCACATGTGTAACCAATGGGCAGACCATCATGTAGATGCATGACTGCACAACAGAACCTTGAAAATAGCCAAGTTCAAAATTAAACCAATGAATGAGTGAAAGATAAGAATGTCTATCAGGCTATGCTGTAATTGTTGGATTAATATATTGGAAATTAAGGATATGCAACTACTGTTGAATAAAAACAAACCAAAACTATTATTGTTTCCAAATCTATTAGTTTGAAAATCAAGTGCATCGTGGGTCATGTAAACAGAGAAGCAAATGTAAAATTTAGATGTGGTTCAAAATATTTTAGTGGTACCATCCATAGTAAAAAAAAACTCATTTTGGGACTAACATACATGTGGCTAATTGTCATGTGGGGGCGTACGTATAGGAGACGTACAACCAGAGAGAGGAGGCCAGCGGACAGGGGGTGTCCAAATTAATATCAATTAGTATCAGGTTTGGGAACGGAAGGGTTTTTTGTCCCAAAGAAGGTTTTCCCTACTGTTCCTAAAACAAGTAGGAGTCTGTTTCTATTTCTAGTAGGAGTCGTCATGTAACTTGACTATTTATATTGCCTCCCTGTGGAGGAACGAATCAAGCAAGAAAAAACACAACTGGGTTACCCTGCGCCTTGTGCGCCTCTCCTCTTCCCTGCCACGGGGCGACGAGGTTTCAAGCCTCGTCCTCCCGTAGAGCACAGCTACAACCTACGATCAACTCACAACGCTCCTAATTCCCAAGCATCTGACAATTTGGTATCAGATTCATCGATCTCCGTTGCACCTGCAACCATGTCGTCCTCTCCCAAGAAGCCTGATCTTCCTAAAACCCTCGAAGACCTCGCTGCCAAGGAACATGCAGATTTCGAGGACGTCCAGCAAAATCTGGGCGATCTGGCCGAGGGCGTCGAACTCCTCCGCAGCGACATGACCAAGGCCCTAAAGGATGTCACCGATGCCCTGACGGCGTTCAGAACAGAATTCAGTGATCTATCACAACAACAGCGCGCACAAAACCTGGCCATCACCAGGTTGGAGCGTGCGAGCCGTGGTGAGCCTTCCCTCGTTACCGCCGACACCCAATCAGCGGCTGCCCGTGTCGGAGGTCAACTCAGGTTGCAGGCTCCACTTGGTTCCGCCGACGAGCGTCCACCCCGCCTTTACAAGCTCGACTTCCCTACCTACAACGGTGAAGGCGACCCTCGACCATGGTTGACTAGATGCAATTTGTTTTTCCTTGGCCAGCGCACGCCTGACACGGACAAGACTTGGATGGCGTCATACCATCTAACAGATGTGGCTGCCCTTTGGTATGGCCATCTAGAGGAGAAGATCGGCCGGCCAACTTGGGCAGACTTTGTTGCGCGGGTCAGCCAGCACTTTGGCCCTCCCACACGTGCCAACCCCTTCGGTGAGCTCATCTCCCTCCGTCGTACGGGCTCGGTGGCGGAGTATACTAAACAGTTCCTCCAACTCTTGTCCCGCATCAACCCCATCCCAGATGACGAGGAGCGCAACATCTTCACCAATAATCTGGGCGAGCCACTAAAAACACGGGTCGAGCTGCTGCGCCCAGCTACTCTCGAGGATGCTATGGACATGGTCGTCTCCTATGAGCACCTTGCCATGGTGACCACGGTTACTGCTGCCACTCCGACGCGCCCTGGTCGTCCTACACGCCCTGTCCCAGCAGCCCCAGGTGCTGCCACAGGCGACCCCTCTTCTGGGGGCGGGCCTGTCTTCAAAAAGCTTAACGCCGCCGAGATGGAGGACAGACGCAGCAAGGGACTATGCTTCAACTGCGATGAGAAGTATGTTCGGGGACATCGCTGCAAGCGTCTCTTCTACATCGAGTCCGCCGACGACGACGAGGAAGACAATGGTGACAATCTACACATCTCGCTGCTCGCAATCACCGGCGTACGTACCAGCGACACAATGCAGCTAGTGGTCCGTGTAGGCGAGCGCAAATTGGTCGCTCTCCTCGACTCTGGTAGCACTCACAATTTCATCAACGAGGAGCTTGCTGCACAAGTGGGCAGCCACTTCTCCACAGGCCGCCGCCTCCGCGTAACAGTAGCCAATGGAGATCACGTCACATGTGGTGGTCTTGTTCGGCAGGCTGCCATCACCATAGGCCAAGAAGACTTTCTCGTCGATCTTTACGCCATTCCCTTGGGTGGGTTTGACGTCGTTCTCGGGACACACTGGCTCAAGACACTCGGGCCCATACTTTGGGACTTCACGCGTCTCTGGATGTCCTTCTGGCGGTCCGACCATCGCGTTGAGTGGTATGGTATCGCGGCTTCAACCCAACCCCACCACATTCACGCTTGTTCCGGGCGGGAGCTTCTTGACAGCCTCCTCAATGAATACGTTGACGTTTTCGCAGAGCCTCGGGGCCTGCCACCGCCTCGCACTCACGACCATCACATCCGCTTGGTGCCTGGTACCGCACCGGTGGCTGTTCGACCATATCGCTACCCGGCTATCGAAAAAGACGAGCTCGAGAGATAGTGCGCGGACATGTTGGAGCGCGGCCTTATCCGCCGCAGCACTTCTGAGTTCTCTTCGCCCGTTCTTCTGGTGAAGAAGCACGACAGCTCCTGGCGTTTCTGCGTCGATTTTCGTGGCGTCAACACCAACACCATCAAGGACAAGTTCCCTATTCCTATAGTAGATGAGCTACTGGACGAGCTAAAGGGCGCCCGCTTCTTCACAAAGCTGGACTTGCGATCTGGTTATCACCAGGTGCGCATGCATATTGAGGATATCCACAAAACAGCGTTCCGGACACACGAGGGCCTGTTTGAGTTCCTCGTCATGCCTTTTGGACTCACAAATGCACCGGCAACCTTCCAGGCTTTGATGAACGACGTACTTCGACCCCATTTACGCCAATTTGTGTTAGTATTTTTTGATGATATTTTGGTGTACAGCGCTTCATGGTCGGAGCATGTTCGACATGTGCGAGTCGTTTTGGAGCTCATGCGCCAGCACCAGTTATTTCTCAAGCGCTCCAAGTGCTCTTTGGGGAGGAGTCGGTTACGTACCTCGGTCACGTCATCTCCATCGACGGTGTCGCCATGGACAATCAAAAGGTTATGGCTGTTGTTGACTGGCCGGTGCCGCGCACAGTTCGTGCGGTCCGCGGTTTTTTGGGGTTGGCCGGCTACTATCGGAAGTTCATCCGCGATTTTGGCATTATTGCAGCACCCCTCACAGCGTTGCTCAAAAAGGATGGATTTCTCTGGTCTGAGGAGGCAACACATGCTTTTACAAGATTGAAGACTGCCCTGACTACAGCACCAGTGCTTCAACTTCCGGATTTCACCGTGCCATTCATTGTGGAATGTGATGCCTCTTGTTCGGGATTCGGCGCAGTGTTACACCAAGGTGTGGGACCCATTGCTTACTTCAGTCGGCCTATTGCTCTTCGTCATGTCTCCCTTGCTGCATACGAGTGCGAGCTTATTGGTCTCGTACAAGCTGTGCGCCATTGGCGGCCATATCTCTGGGGTCGTGCCTTCGTTGTCAAAACCGATCACTACAGCCTCAAGTTCCTTCTGGACCAGCGCCTCGCGACTATCCCACAACATCATTGGGTTGGCAAGCTCCTGGGCTTTGATTTTACCGTGGAGTACAAGCCTGGCCGGCAGAATATTGTGGCTGACGCATTGTCGCGGTGCGACACTTCTGATGCCCGTGTGTGCGCCATAAGCGGTCCTTCCTTTGATCTATTTGAGGAACTTCATCGGGCTGCACACACTGACCCAGCTCTCATGGCATTCCGCGAACAACTAGAGAACGGCGAGCTGGGACCCCCATGGGCACTCATCGATGGCATTGTCACTTTTGAGCGTCGTGCCTATGTGCCACCTTCCTCACCACTTGTGGCGGATATACTCGCAGCATCCCATGATACCGGCCATGAGGGTATTCAGAAATCGTTACACCGTCTTCGTCGTGACTTCCATCTACCACAGGCCCGGACAGCTATTCAGGACTACATCCGCAACTGCCTAGTTTGTCAGCGTAACAAGACTGAGCAGCTCCATCCAAGAGGCTTGCTTCAGCCCTTGACAGTACCATCTCGGATTTGGGAGGACATTGCCATGGACTTCATCGAGGGATTACCAAAAGTGGGCGGCAAGTGTGTCATTCTTACCGTTGTGGATCATTTTTCCAAATATGCACATTTCATTCCGTTAGCGCATCCGTACACAGCTGAGACGGTCGCCAAAGCCTTCTTTGCTGACATTGTTCGTCTGCATGGCGTACCAGCCTCCATCGTTTCTGATCGAGATGTTGTCTTCACCTCTGGCTTTTGGAAGGCTCTCTTTGCTGCTTATGGTTCTCGCCTAAACATGAGCTCAGCTTTTCACCTGCAATCTGATGGCCAATCGGAGGCCGTTAATCGGGTAATTGCTATGTACTTACGCTGCCTCACTGGTGACCGGCCCCGACAGTGGCTTCAGTGGCTGCCATGGGCGGAGTACTGCTACAACACATCTTACCACACCGCTCTCAAGGATACGCCATTTCGTGTGGTGTATGGTCGTGATCCGCCTTCCCTCCGTGCATACTCTCCGGGTGAGCTGCGTAATCAGGCTGTCGAGCGCAACATTGCAGACCGGGGCCAGTTCCTTATCGATGTTCGTGACCGTCTCCTTCAGGCTGTGCAACATTACAAGCATTACTATGATGGCAAGCATCGGGAACTTTCGTTTGAGGTCGGCGAATGGGCTTGGTTGCGTTTGCAGCACCGTCCAGCAGCGTTCCTTGGATCTGCGGCAAAGGGAAAGCTCGCACCTAGGTACTTTGGTCCCTACAAAGTCCTCGCCAAAATTGATTCCGTTGCCTACCGTTTGGAGCTTCCACCCCGCGCCCGCATCCATGATGTTTTCCATGTGGGTGTTCTGAAGAAATACCAAGGCCCTCCTCCAGATGCTCCACCGGTGCTGCCAGCCATCTTCCAAGGCCGTGTTCAGCCAACACCTTCCAAGGCGCTGCGTGCACGACTGTTCAGGGGTATGCAACAAGTTCTCATCCATTGGGAGGGCCAACCGGCGTCTGATGCTTCATGGGAGGATGTTCCACCCTTCAAAGAACGCTATCCAAGCTTCCAGCTCGAGGACGAGCTGTTTCAGAATGGAGGGGGAGATGTCATGTGGGGGCGTACGTATAGGAGACGTACAACCAGAGAGAGGAGGCCAGCGGACAGGGGGTGTCCAAATTAATATCAATTAGTATCAGGTTTGGGAACGGAAGGGTTTTTTGTCCCAAAGAAGGTTTTCCCTACTGTTCCTAAAAGAAGTAGGAGTCTGTTTCTATTTCTAGTAGGAGTCGTCATGTAACTTGACTATTTATATTGCCTCCCTGTGGAGGAACGAATCAAGCAAGAAAAAACACAACTGGGTTACCCTGCGCCTTGTGCGCCTCTCCTCTTCCCTGCCACGGGGCGACGAGGTTTCAAGCCTCGTCCTCCCGTAGAGCACAGCTACAACCTACGATCAACTCACAACGCTCCTAATTCCCAAGCATCTGACACTAATGCACGAATATAATGCATGTTGGGCTAACAATATTCTGAAATAAAAATCTGCACACCATCTATCTCATGTCCTGATTTATAAGGCTGAATTAAAGAGATAACAGATATTACTAATGGGATCATTTTAATTACTATAATTGTCATTTGCCCCAAAAAATAGTTGAAAATATCCTATATGCCATTGGGTGTCGTGTCATGTAAACTAAAATTCAGACAAAAATGTATAACACTAACTTAGGCAAGAACAAAAGGAAATGAGAGGGGTCATTCTGTTCCGAGCGAATTTGTCCATATGCACACACATAAATCATGCCCACTAATTTGTCCATATGCGCACATATAAAACAAACTGAGGAGTTATGAGCAAGAGTTAACAAAAGACTACCAATCAGTCTAGCAGATGGAGCCATCCCACTGTATCCTCTCAGACCGTGACACCTCTCCGAGCATAGTCGAAGAGGGGCGAAGATCTGTACCTGGAAAGCAAATTAGGCAGCACGGACCTTGCCCAAATCAGCTGACCCGCATCTCCAATATATGAAACAAACAATGAATTTGAAGGTGCCTTACCTCAAGTCTTCTTCCCAGAGGCGCACAGACACAAGGATGAAGGTCCAGTGCTTCCTCGGCGTGGTCGAACAGGAGGTGCCGAGGGCCAGCGGCGGGCAGCGGCTCAGCCTCCTCGACGACTCCTAGGGTTAGGGAGGGGAATGATGGGATGGGAGGAGGAAGGGCGGAGCAGCATGCGGCCTGACAGCGAGGAAGCGATGTGGGCCGGGATCTCGATCCAACTCCGGCCGGCCAGCCCTATCGTCACCGACGATACCCCCCGTCCCAGTGCGCCTACCTCCTCCTATCCTCCCTCCGCATCTTCTCTCCTGCAGGGACGCATCCATGGGGATCGAGAAATCGGGGCAATGAGCAGGCGGCCGTTGGAGGCGAGGTCTACCTCCACCACCGAAACCCTAGTGGGGGAAATCGATGGGGGCGACCGCAGGAGGCAAGGAGAATAGATCGACGTGGTGAAGCTAGTAGAGCTCGTCGAGGAGCAGCCTTGTGTGTGTTGGGCGGCGCCGGAGCTCACCGGAGCGGCTGGAATCAGCGGGCGACCGAGGCGGGAGAGTGGGCAGGAGGTGGGGACGGGAGGAAGAGGCGAGGAGTTGCGCGAGTGCGGGAGAGAGGCGGCGGCTAGGTCTCCGCCACGGGAGCGGCCACTTTTTATACCCCCTCCCTACCCCTGGCCGTCGGAGAGGAGCCGGTCGGAGGGGTGGAAGGAGGAGGCCGGGCGGCGGCGGGGAAGGAGGAGAGGAGGCGCGTAGGAGGGAAGGGGAGAGGAGGCATGCGGGAGGGGAACCGGCTAGGGTTGTCTCCACGGGAGCCGGCCCTTTTATACCCCCTATGACTGAAATGACAAAAATGCCCCCGACGAGGCAGGCTACTTACGCGCGGTGGCACGAAACGGGAGTAACTATTCATTCCTATAGTGTTTATCCTAGATCCGCGGCCAAGGTCATCCAGCGGCTCGATCCGACGGCCGGAATTGCATCAAGCGAACCGATCCGACGGCCGAGAGTGCCTGAGCTCTGAGAGAGTTTGTAGGAACATTCATCTCTTATTTCTGGAAGTGGAAGGAAATAAGCAAATGACCGTCACAAACTCCTAACGGTGCTTAGGCACAGGTCCGATGACCATAGGGCTAACTAGTGTATCCTTACATGTGCCATAGCAATCAGTACTGTTAGTCAAATAAGTTGAATTGCCGTGATAGTTTACACTACTATTGCTTAGTTTATATACACCACGTACATTTTTTTTAGAAAAAGAGGATGACCCCTAGCCTCTACATCTGGATGATGCATACGGCCACTTTATTAATTATTCTCACAAGACCTTACAAAGTCATACAACAGCAAGACTAAAGCCACTTTCTAAGCAATAACTGTCGCTACACCTATCCAATCGATGAAGGGGCGCTGATAGTCTGAGCCTAATACCAAACAGACATCGCAGCCAAACCTAAACATCTAAGACCTGGGGCCCCAACCAGGACGCCTGCCGGGTATGGGGTACCTACCAGTCCGGCGCACTCCTCAACCAGGACGCCTGCCGGGTATGAGGCCGCCGCAGCCACCTGCCACCAAACCATCTTCATAGCTGTACTGTTGCATCTACCTTGCACGGTCTAGCTACCGTCGATGCCACCACGACGCCAGACAGCTCCACCGCTCTGCGCTCGTCCATCTCGACGCGGACACTCTGAAAGATCTGTTGTGCGTAGCACCTGCCGACTAGGCATGACTCAGCGTAGCACCTGTCGGCCAGGCATGACTTGATATCTCTTACCACACGCATCTGACGCGGTTAGAACGCCGCTCCTCCTGCCAACCTCCACACCATTACCACTGTTGGAGCTGACACACGACCACGTACATGTTCAGTTACAAATCAATGGATGGTGATAATTAAGAGTAAGGTCTCTAAACCTTCTACATTCTAGCACTAAGCTATAATGCTAGACGTTTCAACTCATGATAGAAAGCACTAACTGAATCCAGGTCCAGCTAACACAAGATTCGTTGCTTGACACTGTTCATCTTCTGAGCAGAGGTACTGACTGTACTATTAAGCTAGATAACTGTAGTACAGAGAGCTTGGAGAGGTGGAGTCGACAATGATGGTCTGAACAAGATGCTGGGGCATCAATGGATTCTCCAGGAATCCAATGACCATAGGACGAACTGATTTTCCTCGAATGTGCCGTCTCTGGCTCCATTGGGCTTTCCAGAGGTGGAGAGTACAATAATGATCTGAGCAGGATGTATTTTCTTCCTTGTTTCCGACAACCTAGCAGCTTTCTCTCAATGGTCCTGTTTGAATACTCTAACTCGGTTAAAGGTTAGAGTTAGATTCTAGCCCTAAACTAATCCTAAACTAACTCTAGCCGATGAGGTGTTTGGATGACAGGGTTAGATGGAGCACGGATACGGCGAGGCGCCTTCACGGACGGTGCGAGAGGGAGGGGAAGAGAGGACGAGAAGCTTTGAGGAAGTGGGGAAGGATCTGCTGCGGGAAAAGCGAGAGAAAAAAGTGTTTTTTAGTGGTTCCGAGAAGAACTAACCCAAGTAAGCACCTCTTGGGTGGGTTAGATTTTTTGAAGGGTTAGATGCATCTAACCCAAACTAACCCACATGTTTGGATATTTTTGGGTTAGTTGGGTCCAAACTAACCCAAACTAACTCTAACCCTATGATCCAAACAGGGCCAATGCAATAATGTTGTGAGGGCATTTCCAACGTATCCGGTAGCACTTTGCCATCAACACAGTACCTCACCGGTCCGCGGACTCGTCGGGTTCTCCGAATTCACGCAAACCGGTTGCAAATCAATGGGAGCTTTGCAGGCATCCGGATAGCAGACACGTAAGCGCCCGACACCTCGGACCCTCCCAAAAACTCGTTCGCCCAAAAGACCCTTTTCGCGCAAAGTGGTTGCCGCACATTCATGCCGGGCAGCACCGCTTCAGAGCGAATGTGACTCCACGGTATTGATGCCAGTCAGAGTAACGGGACCGGACGAGCGGGTGGCGCCACTTCAATGACGGCGCGGCGATCGAGAAATCCACTCCGGCCGGTGAGCGGCATTGAAGACGGCTTCCCACTACCTCAGTGGCCCCGACGGCAGTGGCTCCTCATTGTCGTGGACCATCGTCACAAAGGAGAGGGTGGTTAGGCACAGGACAAGGGGGAAGTCGTGCAACTTGGCGCGTTGCTCGGCATTGGCGAAGTCTGATGCTGCGGCAAGGACAGACGCCCAAGATATGTACTCCCTCCGTCCGATAAAGCTTGTCCCAATCTTGTATTTCATATAGATGTATCTAGCACTAACTTGATGCCTAGATACATCTATTTGAGGGACAAGCTTTTTTTAGACAGAGGGAGTATTAGTTAATAAAAGATTTTAAGGGAGGAAGGGTGAGACACTCTAAAGTCTAAATACCTTTTCCTGTTTGGAAATGACAAAGAAGTTATTAATTAGAAGGATGGTGAAAAAGAAGATTAATTTCAGAGAAGCACACAAAGGATCGGCCCAGCTCAGTTGCTTGACAACTACAGCAAAGTGACGTGAGTTTCCTTCCCATTTCCCTGTAACAGAGACCCAGACGCGGAAACGCGGCTTGACCTTGACTCCACTCTCCACTCTTCACTATTTATCTTCCCTCTCGGAGGCCCCAAATCCCCATCACATATTCACATCTCCTCTCCCCTGCACCACATTCTCAACCCCGCGCTCCCGTCCTGCCGCACCACCGCCCAATCCCCACCTTCCGGCTGCAGATCCGCCGCTCCCTGTGCGCCAGCGCCGCCGCACTTACTCGCAGCACACAGGCGTAGCTAGTCAGCCAAGAGAGAAACAGGAGACTAAGATCAAGATGTCAGAAATCGTCAACATCCTCCTCGGCAAACTCGCCGACCTACTGGTCGACGAGTGTCAGAAGCTCAAAGGGGTGGAAGGTCATGTGCAGCACCTCGAGGATGAGCTCAGCTCCATGAAAGCTCTCCTGGAGGCGCTGGATCTCAGGGATAAACTCGATCCCTTGACCAAGGACTGGCGGGACCATGTGAGGGACATGGCCTACGACATGGAAGATTGCATCGGTGACTTCCTGCTCAATGTTGGAAGTGCCAATGCCAACGCAGGTTTTATCGAGAAGACCACTCAACTTGTCAAGACCCTGTGGGCGCGTCATCAGTTTACAAGCCAGATCCAGGAGCTCAAGGATCGTGCTATAGAAGCGAATCATCGACGCAAAAGGTACAAGCTTGATGATAGCAGTAGCTCTAGCTCTGCCCTTGTGCCCGTCGATCCTCGGGTGCCGGCACTCTACAGAGAGGCGGCCTGCCTTGTGGGTATTGATGGCCCAAGCGAAGAGCTTGTCAGGTGGCTCGCCGATAGTGAGGAAAAACTCAAGGTGGTGTCCATTGTGGGATTTGGCGGTCTTGGTAAAACTACACTTGCCAAGCAGGTGTTTGACAAGATTGGTGAACAATTCAAGTGCAAGGCATTTGTGTCGGTTTCCCAAAGACCCGACATGGCAGGGCTCTTGATTGGGCTACAAGCGAAGCTTGGGGGAAACAACAGTTGGGGCACTCACGACGTGCAAGACATCATCAGCGAGCTTCGAGAGCATCTCACACACAAGAGGTACTTATTTACTTCAAATAGTCACTCGTGGAATCACACGTTATAGCTAATTAGCTAGTAGATGATTTAAACATGTGATTGAATTGATGCTCATCTTGTCACCAACACCTTAGATAGGAAACTGTGACATGATTTAACATTTTTTAAGAAGTTCTTATAGAGACTTTTCAGGTTTAGGCCATGAAAATTTTGAGCTCAGAAGAAAGATATTTAAGATCGGAGTTGTAGGACAAAGATAGGTGACCGTTGTTTCCATATACACTTCCTGAAAGAATAGATGGAAGATATTGAAACATACTTCCTTTGTTTAGATCACTGGGAGCACCACTTCAGAAAAATGGGTGCTATAGTCCATTTATGTCTTAGACACTCGGCCTCATTATAATCTGTTTATATGGATACCTGTTTGGACCCCAAGCCCTTGCCCATTTTAGTGTGTATGTAACCTTTTTGTTTCATCTTATAACCTGTTTGGCACATCATTTCTTATCTTCTATCCATCACAATCACTTCCATAGTCCTCCATAAGCCTCCACATTCGCCTAGAAAATAATCCTTGCCCCTGGAGGATTGACACGGCATTTGCGGTCAGAATGGAGGTAGGCAGGCCCTATGGGTGACACATATTTGCACTGCTGGTGGGAGTGAGGCCGTTATAGAGTTTAGTTCGTGTCGCTCCTGAAAGATGGAGAGAGTATGGGCCATCATCGCAGTCTTCTTAACCGAGCTGAAAAAAATATCAAGATATTCGGTTGGAAATATAAGACAGAGAAATACAATAGGATATATCGAATTTGTGTTTACCTCTTAAGGCTAATTATAATGTAGGGACTAGGAAAATTTCCGGTGATTATTTCTTCCTTTTTCCTATTGGTTGACCAACAGATTATTTAATCCAATAATGTGGGGGTTGTGTGGCACACATTTGATACTACTGATATGATTAAAATGTCACGAGATGCTTACATGTTACATCAAAACTTGAACTTGCACGGTCAAAATACACCTTCTATATATCTTGGCAGAAGGGGGTAATGCTTTTGTAACATAGCAATTGAGATCTAATATTAATCAAATCCCTCGGAATTGAGTTTTAACATGTGTACATAATGTTAGTATTACTTAGGGTTGAATATCATATGAATCTCCTGATTTGGCCTAAGAAATAGCAAATTGGCTCTCATCAAGTTGGTTTGATTGTTTTTGTTCATCCTCTTTGAAAACATTCAATGATTTTATCTTCAATCTATAAGTATATATTTTATTGTAATATATGTCACATACTAACCTATTCAAACCATGACAGGTACTTTATTGTTGTCGATGACTTGTGGGATCAGTCAACATGGGAAATTATTAGTTGTGCTTTTCCAGATAATGGCAATGGGAGTGGAATAATAGTGACTACGCGTGTGGAAGATGTGGCTCGCCTGGCATGTCACAATCACCAGCAGCGCGTTTACAAAATGAAGCCTCTCAACGACCAAGACTCAAAAAGGTTATTCTTTAGCAGAGTGGTTGGGCCTGAGAATGTCAATCCATCCCAATATGAAGAAGTTTCAACTGAAATTTTGAAGAGGTGTGGTGGACTGCCACTCGCTATTATTACAATAGCTGGCATATTAGCTAGTCGTCGAGGAATATTAGGGCAGGATTGGGAGAGCATAAGGAGTTACTTGGGAGTTCAATCCGCCACAGACCTCACCATGGAAGGAATGAGGCGTATATTAAACCTTAGCTACATGCATCTTCCTGCTCATCTTCGGGTATGTTCCTTACATCTTGGTATGCATCCAGAGGACCACGAGATCATGAGGGATGATCTTGTTCGACAATGGATAGCTGAAAGCCTTGTGAGTAGTTTACCTGGGCTAGATTTGGAGGATGTTGGAAGGAGTTATTTCAATGAGCTTATCAACAGAAGCTTGATTCAGCCTGAACGGACATTCGCTGGGGATGTGGTTTCTTGCAGAGTGCATGATATGATTCGTGATGTTATTATCAGCAAATGTGAACAAGAAAATTTCATGAGTGTGGTATACAGTTCAGAAGACATGGCAAGATTGCATAAATGCAAGCTCAAGGTCCGCCGATTGTTCCTGAGCTCGAGTTCTAATGGTACAGTATCAAGGACCACTGCTACTAGTCTGTCGAAGGTTAGATCGATTGTGTCATTCGGAGAGTCCAAGTATTTGTTATCTAGATATCTCCGGGTGTTGTTCATTGAAAACTGGAAGATACACACAGTCGATCTCAGTGATATCAGCGGATTGTTTCATCTGCGGTATTTGAAGGTTAAAGCAAAAGGCATAAAGCTTCCGTCTGAATTGAAAGGACTAGTGCATTTGGAGACACTGGAACTGACTAACGGTTCAAGTCCGTCAGATGTAGTTCAGTTGCCCCGTTTGTCCCATCTGGCTGCTACATTGCATACGCTGCCTAGTGGGATCGGGAACTTGAAATCATTGCGAACTCTGAATGGGTTTATGTTGACACGTTGCTCGTTGGAGGATATCAAGGGCCTGGGCGAGCTAACCAATTTGCGGGAGCTTGATATCTTCATAGGAAGGTCAGTTGAAATTGATGGTGCTTTGGTCTCCTCCATTGAAAAGCTTAGTAACCTGAGACATCTCAAGTTTCGGGGGTGGGTTAACAATGACTGGCCGTTATCATTATCCAATCCTCCCCTCCATATAGAGACACTTCGACTGGACAATATCGTGACCGTCAGAATTCCAAGGTGGATTGGTGATCTCCGTTATCTCCGTCACCTAGAGCTATATGTTAGGAAGACATCGACTGATGACATTCGCCTTCTTGGAGAGCTGCGCTTCCTAGTGGAACTCAAATTCATTTTGTTACATTTCGCTGCAAATGGAGTTGTGATAATCCGCACAGGATTATTTCGAGCTCTGGAGTACTTGTACTCAAGCTTTACAGACCAAGATCATGAGTTACACTCTGTAGTAGACGATGTTATGGCACACCTGCGCTTTGAGGTCGGGACAATGCCCAAGCTACAAAGGCTGGAGCTAAAATTATACGAGGAGCACTGGGACGGCGCTACCCCAGTCGGCATGGAGCACCTGTTAGCTCTCCAGCAAATCGAGGTGATATTCGGCGGCCACAATCATAATGTTGAAGTGAAGCGTCGTGCCGAGACTGCATTCAGGGACGCCTTGCAGGCGCACCCGAACCATCCTTCCGTTCGCATCAGGTAGCAGCAAGGCCGGGCAGGCAGCAATTAGCCACTCGATCATCTTTTTCCAGAGCTTGCTTGTCCCTTGGCTATTTTACACCTTTTATTTATTCATTCAGTACTTTTTCTTGTTGTTGGCTTTCTTGTAACCATGTAAACCTGATGGGCAGAGTGTACGAGTTTTCAGGCATTCCTTTGTTCATTTATTTATTCATTCAGTTAATGCAGTGTCCACTGAGTTTTGAGTTATTTGTTCGAGCGTATATAGCAACCTTGTTAGATAATAACGAGAATAAACGAGACAAAGAGAGACACGGATTTTTACGTGGAAACCCTTGCGGGAGAAAACCACGGACGCACGAAGGCGCAATCACTATGAGAAGGAGTATTACAAGCACGAGACGACAGGCCGTCTGAGGTGCGACTACATGGGGTATATAAGAGGGGCAACACATAGGAGTCCTTATAGGACAAGTAAACGAGTTGTACTCGTACGCGTCGGTACCAACGCAAGGCCCACACCGTATGTACTACGTCTAGTCCAATACGGTACTAGAATTTGGATCACAATTTAACAATCTCCACCTTGATCCAAATTCCCTCAAGTAGTCGAAGAAAGTAGATAACTCCATCCAAATCAGCATAAACACCTTGTGCGTCAAAGTCCATAAGACTAGTGAGAAATACCAACTAAGCCTGAGCAAAGCTCAAACTTATTGGTCGGAACTGGCTTTGTCATCATGTCAGCAGGATTATCATGAGTACTTATCTTGCATACCTTCAAATTGCCTTAAGCAAAAACATCTCGAATATAATGAAATCTGACATCAATGTGCTTTGTCCTCTCATGATACATTGGATTCTTTGTAAGATATATGGCACTTTGACTGTCACTAAATACGGTAGGGCAAGATGAATCTCCACAAAGCTCAGTGTACAAACCTCTCAACCAGATAGCTTCTTTGCATGCCTCAGAAATAGCCATATACTCAGCATCAGTAGTGGAACAAGCCACAATAGACTGCAAAGTTGCTCTCCAACTCACAGCACAACCACCAATGGTGAAAACATAACCTGTGAGTGATCTTCTCTTATCCAAATCACCAGCAAAATCAGAATCAACAAAACCAATAAGTCCATCTCCAGTTTTCCCAAACTGTAAATAAGCATTAGAAGTACCACGCAGGTATCTGAAAATCCACTGAACTGCTTTCCAATGCTCTTTTCCAGGTTTAGCCATGTATCTACTGACAACACTCAATGCATATGATAAGTCAGGACGAGAACAAACCATGGCATACATAAGTGAACCAACTGCACTTGAATAGGGAACTCTAGACATGTACTCAATATCTGCATCTGACTTAGGAGATAAAGCTGATGACAATTTGAAGTGTGCAGCTAATGGTGTACTCACCGGCTTGGCATTATGCATATTAAAACGACGAAGAACTTTATCAATATATCCCTTCTGACTTAGATATACTTTTCCAGACGGTCTATCTCTGGATATTTCCATGCCAAGAATTTTCTTTGCTGCACCCAAATCCTTCATCTCAAATTCATTACTCAATTGCTTCTTTAGTTCATTAATCTCTGACATACTCTTTGCAGCAATAAGCATATCATCAACATAAAGCAGCAAGTAAATAGTTGAACCATTGACAGTTTTCAAATAAACACAACTATCATAATTAGACCTTTTGAAACCTTGAGAGAGCATAAAGGTGTCAAATCTCTTGTACCACTGTCTAGGGGATTGCTTCAATCCATAAAGAGATTTCTTTAACTTGCAGACAAGCTTTTCTTTTCCAGGAATAACAAAACCTTCAGGTTGTTCCATATAAATATCCTCTTCTAATTCTTCATGTAAGAATGCAGTTTTAACATCCAATTGTTCAAGCTCAAGATCATGCATGGCAACAATACTGAGTAAAGTGCGAATAGAGCTATGCTTCACAACAGGAGAAAAGACTTCGTTATAGTCAATACCTGGAATCTGGCTATAACCTTTAGCAACTAACCTTGCTTTATATCTTGTCTCATCATTAGGAGAAACACCTTCTTTCCTCTTGAAAACCCACTTGCAACGAATAGGTTTCTTCTCTCTAGGCAATTTTACTAAATCCCAAGTGCCATTCTTTTCAAGTGATTCCATCTCATCATGCATAGCAGTCATCCACTTATTACTATCACCAGAAATAATAGCCTCGGAATATGAAGAAGGCTCAGCATTACCTTCAATTTCTTCTGCAACAGATAAAGCAAAAGAAACAATATTGCACTCTTCAATTAACCTGTCAGGTTTATTAATACCCCGTCTAACTCTGTCACGTGCGAGATTCCAACTGGGTGGAACAATATGCTGATTTGGAGTAGGAGTGACATGTTCATCATCAACGACGGGTTCATCATGTGCATCAACAATTTCATTACCAGATGTATCACCTGAATCAATAACATGCTCCACCTGAACAGTAGGCTGCTGAATAGTAGTCTGCTGTTCACTCTCAACAGGAACATTAGTAGATGAAACATCATGTAACATAGCAGTTTCATTAAAGATAACATTTCTGCTAATAACAACCTTCTGGGTTTCAGGATTCCACAATTTAAAACCTTTAACACCAGACTTATAACCAAGAAAGATGCACTTAACAGCCCTAGGCTCCAACTTTCCATTATCAACATGAGCATAAGCAGTGCAACCAAAAACTCTCATCTGTGAATAATCAGCAGGTGAACCAGACCATACCTCAATTGGAGTTTTCTTATTAAGAGCAATAGATGGTGAACGGTTAATGAGATAACAAGCAGTGGAAGCGGCCTCAGCCCAAAAACGCCTATGCAAACCTGCATTGGACAACATGCAACGGGCTCTGGAAATAATGGTCCTGTTCATACGCTCAGCAACACCATTTTGTTGAGGAGTATAAGGAACGGTGTAATGTCTGACAATGCCTTCAGACTTGCAATAATTCTTAAATTGCTTAGAACAGAATTCCATACCATTATCAGTGCGAAGTATTTTTACCTTCCTTTCAGTTTGTCTTTCAATCATAATCTTCCACTCCTTAAAAGGTGAGAATGCTTCATATTTATGCTTCAAGAAATAAGGCCAAACTTTTCTCGAATAATCATCAATAATAGTCAGCATGTAACTAGCACCACCTAGTGACTTCTTGCGAGATGGTCCCCATAAATCAGAATGCACATAATCAAGAATACCTTCAGTTGTATGGGTCGAAGTATTGAACTTCACCCTCTTGTGCTTGCCGAAGATACAATGCTCACAAAATTTCAATTTACCAGGTTCATATCCATCAAGAAGACCTCTCTTATTTAACTCTGCCAAACCAAGTTCACTCATATGTCCAAGACGCATATGCCAAACGTTAGCAGCATCACAATCAGAACTCTTTGAAACAACTGGAGTAGCGTTACCTGAAACGGTAGAACCTCGACGGTAATAAAGACCATTGGTCGAACTTAAATCACCTTTCATCACAATAAGGGAACCTTTGGTGACTTTCAAAACACTATCTCCACCTGAATACTTGTACCCCTTTGCATCAAGGGCACTAACAGAGATAAGATTTCTCTTCATCTTCGGAATATACCGAACATCTGTCAAAGTTCTGATCATGCCATCAAACATCTTGATTCGAATAGAACCTATGCCTTCAATCTTGCATGGTGAATTATCAAAACCCAAAACGGAACCAGCAGAAGTAGTGGAATCAAAAGTAGTAAACCAATCTCTATGTGGACACATATGAAAAGTGCATGCAGTATCAAGTACCCACTCATCATTGGTCTCAGCACATCCAGCAATAACGACAAGAGCATCATCGGAACTATCATCACGAGCAACGTTAGCAGAATTGTCACCTGGTTTGTTACATTTCCTCTTTTCCTTGTTCTGCAACTTGAAACACTCGGAGATGTCATGCCCGCCTCTCTTGCAATACCTGCAATACTTCTTGTCTCTGGATTGCGACCGGCCCCTGTAGCCGTTTTTACTTTTGCCTCTGTTTCCATTATTGGAGTTCTTCTCCTTTGTCCTGCCACGAACAGATAATCCCTCTGCTTGGGATGAACTTGAACCATCATGAGGCACCATTAATTTCATCTTCTCCTTGGAGTTCAAAGCTTCATAAACTTCATTAAGCGTGAGAGTATCACGACTGTATAATATGGTGTCTCTAAAATTGGTATAAGAACTTGGCAGTGAACAAAGTAACATTAAAGCAGTATCTTCCTCTTCATACTTAACCTCCATTGCAGCTAGATCAGAGATGATCTCTTTAAATTCTGAAATATGATTCAAAACATTACCTCCCTCGGGTAACCTGTGCAGGAATAATTTTTGCTTCAGATGCATCTTGCTGGTGAGATCTTTAGTCATGCAAATCCCTTCTAGCTTTAACCATAGAGCGGCGGCAGTTTTCTCGCTCAAAACTTCCTGCAAAATATTATTATGCAAATGAAGTTGAATTTGTGACAAAGCCTTACAATCAATTCTTTTCTCCTCGTCAGTCCAATCTTGAATTCGGTTCTTCCCAAAACTATCCAGTGCAACATCATAGTCGGACTGTGCCAACAACGCTCGCATCTTGACTTGCCATAGGGTAAACCTTGTGTCACGATCCAGCAGCGGAAGATCGTACTTCATGGATGCCATGAGTCGATAAAATCTGTGTACACAAAGTAGTACAAGCCGTAGAAAAATTCTTGATAGAATTTAATATGCGGAGCAGACAAAAAATAGGGTAAATAGCACCTGGATATTGTATAGGCAGTGGACGTAGCAAATACTAATAAACTAGTACTAGTCTCACGTAGTAACAGGTACTGTAGCCTCGTAATCTCACGTGAGTAGCAGCAGTAGCTGCGGTAGGCCTGACGTGAAGCAGCAGGAAAAACAAATTGATCTGGTACCTCGGGACTTCAATCGAGTAGGCCAACAGCGGAATGGCCAGGAACGGCTGTAGCCACACGCCGATCTAAAACAGCTGCATGAACGGATTGGAACGCAGCGGAAACTCTTGACGACTTGATTTCACGGCCACGCAGTGAAGTTTGTCTCTGATCCGGAACACGAGGCTGGGCTTCGGTGGATTTCTGCAGCAGTGCGAAGCTGTCGGTCTCGGCGACTTGCGGCGGCGACAGCGCACAGAACGCAACCCTAACTTTCGTCTCAAAACTCGTATCTGTAAACTTGGCTCTGTATACACTTGTTAGATAATAACAAGAATAAACGAGACAAAGAGAGACACGGATTTTTACGTGGAAAGCCTTGCGGGAGAATACCACGGAAGCACGAAGGCGCAATCACTATGAGGAGGAGTATTACAAGCACGAGACGACAGGCCGTCTGAGGTGTGACTACATGGGGTATATAAGAGGGGCAACACATAGGAGTCCTTATAGGACAAGTAAACGAGTTGTACTCGTACGCGTCGGTACCAACGTAAGGCCCACACCGTATGTACTACGTCTAGTCCAATACGGTACTAGAATTTGGATCACAATTTAACAAACCTCAAGTTTTCCTTGAGAAAGTCGTAAACTAGCAGTTTGGCAGCACAGCATATTGTTCGCAAGTAAGAAGAAAGAGAAGGTATACAGAAACAGAATGCCTTTTTTTTGCTTTTGGGGGCAAATATAAGTGAGCAGCAGAGTGTGGGTTGTACAAGGAGGAGCTCCAAAGCAGAGTGGAGTTGTACACTCAGCATACGGTGCATCATCCATTTGTCCATTGCCTCGATCGGAAAAAAGGCAGCCCGAAGTGGTATTCCATAGTTTAGTGCAGATCAAATCAAGGCTGGAGTTGGATGATCTACGGTGTGGTTTTGGAGAGACCGGCTGGGTCAGTGCCTCAGTGGGCGGCTTCTCTGGAGAGACCGGCTGAGGTGGGCTCTTCTCTTCTCTACAAAGAAGATTTAAGGGGTGGGCACAAACTTCAAGATAGTCAGGAGAAATTTGCGACATCGTATCTTGGAGCACTTCCGCTTCGGTATAACCCCCATAAACACATCAACGGAGGAGATTTATCTATACCCCTATATAAAAAAGGGTAGGATGGTCTTTTCTTAATTTTTTTGAGCGGTTGATTTTTTTTAAATACATCGACCATCCACCAAAGTGTATACGAATCGAACCATGGACCTCTTGCACGCGAGGGTGAGTGGCTCACCGCGTGAGATGATTAGTATCTATGAAGAATTTGGAACGTACAAACTTAAGAATCACGTTGTCCGGATTTATGGTGCCTACCCACAGTATTGCCAAAACAAGGGCGCATCAGGGCTGATTTTTTGTTTTGAATCTGTCCAATTAGTGACCAGGATTGAATGGTTTTAACTACTGTAAATTACTCCCTCCGTTCCTAAATATAAGTCTTTGTAGAGATTCCATTACGAACTACATAAAGATGTATATAGATGCATTTTAAATGTGAATTCATTCATTTTGCTCCGTATGTAGTCCACCTAGTGAAGTCTCTAAAAAGACTTACATTTAGGAACGGAGGGAGTAATTGTCAAACCTCCTCGCGTCCATCAACGCCCCGCATGCATTGCTGCCCAAACACGCATATATTGGCTGCATGGCGCATGGGCCATGGCCCTGTCAGACCGCAACTTTCTCTCAATAGCTTGAAATTAATTTTCATCGATTAACAAACTGGCTATTAATTCAGGCGTATGGAATAGCAACCGGCCTTACAAAAGTGGACATCCTCTACCCTAGAAGTCCCGGACATAGGTAACACCAACGTAGAATCCGGACACATTTCCAATTTTTTCGAACATTTGTTGGAAATTCTGAATAAATTTTTAAAAATCAAATAATGTTTGAAAATCCAACAATTTTGTGAACAACTTGAACACACTTTGAAAACATCATTTTCTAAAAAATTATAAATATTTTTTAAAAAAATTGAACAATATTTTCTAATTGCATGAACAATTTGAAAATTTTAAAGAGATATGTTAGTTCAAAATGTTGAACATTTTAGGAACAACATTTTGAACAATTTCAAAGAGATATGAGGAGCGTGCAAGCTTAAGAACTAACATTTTGAACAATTTTTTTTAATACAACTTGAACACTTTTCTTTTTGGCTTATGTAGCAAATGTAAGTTTGTGAATTTTCTTTTTTTAAACTGGGTTTTGTTCTGTTATGTAATGTTTTATTTGAAAAATCCCTTTTATTTTTCCTGTTTTTTTTCAAATTCATGAACTATTCACAAGTTTAAGAAATGTTTGGGTTACAAAAAAAAGTTCAAGTTGATTGATAATGATGGAAATTATAAATAACAGAAGCATCCAAAATTGTTGAGAAATACATGAGCGTGAGCCATGGATATAGCACTATGGGTGGAATAGAATATGATGATGGTGATTGTGTGGAGAAGACAAAAAAGGAGAAAGTCTCACCTTGACGAGGCTAATCAACGGGCTATGGAGATGCCCATCAATTGATGTCAACATGAGGAGTAGGGATTGCCATGCAACGGATGCACTAGAGCTATGAATGCTCAACAAAAGAAAACTAGTGGGTGTGCATCCAACTCGCTTGCTCATGAAGACCTAGGTCATTTGAGGAAGCCCATCGTAGGAATATACAAGCCAAGTTCTATAATGAAAAATTACCACTAGTATGAAAAGGACAACTTTATGAGACTCACTACATGAGGAACAAGGTGCTACTTTGAAGCACAATATATAAGACTCACTACATGAAGAACAAGGTGCTACTTTGAAGCACAAGTGTGGAAAAAGAGATAGTAGCATTGCCCCTTTTTTTGGGCCTTTCTTTTTTTTTGGCCTTTTTTTTGGCAATGCTCTAATAATGATGATCATCACACTTCTATTGATTACAACATGAGGATTACAACTCGAAACTTAGAACAAGATATGACTCTATATGAATGCCTCCGGCGGTGTACCGGGATGGTGCAATGAATCAAGAGTGACAAGTAGGAAAAATAATGCATGGTGGCTTTGCCACAAATACGATGTCAACTACATGATCATGCGATGGCAATATGACAAAAGTAATGTATGTCATGATGATGATGATGGAAGTTGCATGGCAATATATCTCGGAATGGCTATGGAAATGCCATGATAGGTAGGTATGGTGGCTGTTTTGAGGAAGATAAAAGGAGGTTTATGTGTGATAGAGCGTATCATATCACGGGGTTTGGATGCACCGGCGGAGTTTGCACCAACTCTCAAGGTGAGAAAGGGCAATGCACGGTACCGAAGAGGCTAACAAAGGCGGAAAGGTGAGAGTGCGTATAATCCATGGACTCAACATTAGTCAAAAGAATTCATATACTTATTGCAAAAATTTAGAAGTCATCAAAAACCAAGTACTACGCGCATGCTCCTAGGGGGATAGATTGGTAGGAAAAGACCATCGCTCGTCCCCGACCGCCACTCATAAGGATGCACAAGTCAGGTACACTTCATGTTTCAAATTTGTTACACAACTTTAACCATACGTGCATGCTATGGGACTTGCAAACTTCAACACAAGCATTTCTCAAATTCATAATTACTCAACTAGCACGACTTTGATATTATCACCTCCATATCTCAAAACAACTATCAAGCATCAAACTTATCTTAGTATTCAATTCACTCAAAAGAAAGTTTCACATATCTTGAATACCAAGTATATTAACATTAAGCAAATTACCATGCTATTAACGACTCTCAAAATAATCTAAGTGAAGCATGAGAGTTCATCTATTTCTTCAAAATAAAACTACCACCGTTCTCTAAAAGGTATAAGTGATGCACTAGAGCAAATGACAAACTACTCCGAAAGATATAAGTGAAGGTCAATGAGTAGCTAAATAATTATGCAACTATGCGAAGACTCTCTCTCATTTAATAATTTCAGATCTTGATACTTTATTCAAACAGCAAGCAAAGCTAAAGAAAACTACATTGCAAGGATAGCACAACTCATGTGAAGAAGCAAAAACTTAGGCTCAACCGAAACTAACCGATAGTTGTTGAAAAAGAAAGGTGGGATGCCTACCGGGGCATCCCCAAGCTTAGATGCTTGAGACTTCTTGAAATATTATCTTGGGGTGCCTTGGGCATCCCCAAGCTTGAAATTTTGTGTCTCCTTAATTCCTCTCATATCATGGTTTCTCTTTTTTTTTTATCGAAAGATTCATTCACAACAAACTCAACAAGAACTCGTGAGATAGGTTAGTAGAAACCAATGCAAACCCTTATCATTTTCTACTGTAACAAATCACTAAAATTATTATTCAACATTGAATACTAAATGCCTCTGCATATTTAATACACCTATCCTCAAATAGAATCATTAAGCAAGCAAACATATGCAAACAATGCAAACATAACAGCAATCTGTCAAAACAGTATAGTCTGTAAAGAATGCAAGAGTCATCATACTTCCCTAACTCCAAAAAATGAACTAAAAGTCCCACTATAATAAATTTATCAGAGCTCATTATGCAAAAAGATTCAACATTATACCACTCTCTGACTTTTCTAGGGAATTTTTGCAACAGCGGTAAACTTTCTGTTTTCAAACAGCAACATGTATACTAGCAAAATAAGCATGGCAAAGGCTATCCTTGACTTATTTATTGAAACTAAAGATGCAAAACATTATTCTAAATAACAGAAAGCAAATACTAACAAAATAAAATGACGCTCCAAGCAAAACACATATCATGCGGTGAATACAAATATAGCTCCAAGTAAAGTTACCGATGAACGAAGACGAAAGAGGGGATGCCTTCCGGGGCATCCCCAAGCTTAGGCTCTTGGTTGTCCTTGAATATTACCTTGGGGTGCCTTGGGAATCCCCAAGCTTAGGCTCTTGCCACTCCTTATTCCATAGTCCATCGAATCTTTACCCAAAACTTGAAAACTCCACAACACAAAACTCAACAGAAAACTCGTAAGCTCCGTTAGTATAAGAAAATAAAACTACCACTTAGGTACTGTAATGAACACATTCTAAATTCGTATTGGTGTAATATCTACTATACTTCAACTTATCTATGGTTCATACCACTTAATACTAGCCATAGATTCATCAAAATAAGCAAACACCACATAGAACACAGAATCTGTCAAAAACAGAACAGTCTGAAGTAATCTTTATTGAAAGTATACTTATGGAACTCCAAAAATTCTATCAAATTAGTAAGTACTAAGCAATGTTTGTACCAATCCAGGGCAAAAAGAATCCGATCAGAAGCACGTTTCGGTGAATTAACAAAACTAATTTACTGGGTGCAAAAGTTTCTGATTTTCAGCAGGATCAACACAACTATCACCGTAAGCTATCCTAAAGGTCTTACTTGGCACTTTATTGAAACAAAAGCTATAAAACATGATTACTACAGTAGCATAATCATGTGAACACACAAAAACAGTAAGGGTAAGTATTGGGTTGTCTCCCAACTAGAGCTTTTCTTTAATGCCTTTCTAGCTAGGCATGATGATGACAATGATGCTCACATAAAAGATAAGAATTGAAACATAACGGGAGCATCATGAAGCATATGACTAGCACATTTAAGCCTAACCCACTTTCTATGCATAGGGATTTTGCGAGCAGATAACTTTTGGGAACAATAATCAACTAGCATAGTAAGGTAACACAAGCATAGCTTCAAGAGTTTAAGCACATAGAGAGGAAACTTGACATTATTGCAACTCCTACAAGCATATGTTCCTCCCTCATAATAATTTTCAGTACATCATGAATGAATTCAACAATATAACCAGCACCTAAAGCATTCTTTTCATGATCTACAAGCATAGAAATTTTATTACTCTCCACATAAGCAAAATTCTTCTCATGAATAGTAGTGGGAGCAAACTCAACAAAATAACTATCATATGATTGAAAATTAAGATCAAGATGACAAGTTTCATGGTTATCATTATTCTTTAAAGCATACGTGTCATCACAATAATCATCATAGATAGGAGGCATGCTACCATCATAGTAAATTTGCTCATCAAAGCTTGGGGGACAAAAAATATCATCTGCATCAAACATAGCTTCCCCAAGCTTGTGGCTTTGCATATCATTAACATCATGGATATTGAAGGAATTTATACTAACAACATCGCAATCATGCTCATCATTCACATATTTTATGCCAAGCATTCTATCTAATTCTTCTTCTAGTACTTGAGCACAATTTTCCTTCCCATCATACTCACGAAAAATATTAAAAAGGTGAAGCGTATGAGGCAAACTTAACTCCATTTTTTTGTAATTTTCTTTTATAGATTAACTAGTGCTAAAACAAGAAACAAAAAGATTCGATTGCAAGATCTAAAGATATACCTTCAAGCGCTAACCTCCCCGGCAACGGCGCCAGAAAAGAGCTTAGTTGACGGGGTGTGAGTGAGTGCCCTTTTACCTAGCCTCCCCAGCAACGGCGCCAGAAACTGCTTGATGTCTACTACACAACCTTCTTCTTGTAGACGTTGTTGGGCCTGCAAGTGCACAGGTTTGTAGGACAGTAGCAAATTTCCCTCAAGTGGATGACCTAAGGTTTATCAATCCGTAGGAGGCGTAGGATGAAGATGGTCTCTCTCAAGCAACCCTGCAACCAAATAACAAAGAGTCTCTTGTGTCCCCAACACACCCAATACAATGGTAAATTGTATAGGTGCACTAGTTCGGCGAAGAGATGGTGATACAAGTGCAAAATAGATAGTAGATATTGGTTTTTGTAAACTGAAATAATAAAAACAGCAAGGTAACTAATGGTAAAAGTGAGCGTAAACGGTATTGCAATGATAGGAAACAAGGCCTAGGGTTCATACTTTCACTAGTGCAAGTTCTCTCAACAATAATAACATAGATAGATAATATAACAAGCCCTCAACATGCAACAAACAGTCACTCCAAAGCCACTAATAGCGGAGAACAAACGTAGAGATTATAGTAGGGTACGAAACCACCTCAAAGTTATTCTTTCGGATCGATCTATAAAAGAGTTCGTACTAGAATAACACCTTAAGATACAAATCAACCAAAACCCTAATGTCACCTAGATACTCCATTGTCACCTCAAGTATCCATGGGCATGATTATACGATATGCATCACACAATCTCAGATTCATCCAACCAACATAAAAGTACTTCAAGAGTGCCCCAAAGTTTCTACCGGAGATTCAAGAACGTGTGCCAACCCCTATGCATAGGTTCCCAATGTCACGAAACCCGCAACTTGATCACCAAAACATACATCAAGTGGCACATGATATCCCATTGTCACCACAGATAATCACGGCAAGACATACATCAGGTGTTCTCATAAAAGACTCAATCCGATAAGATAACTTCAAAGGGGAAACTCAATTCATCACAAGAGAGTAGAGGGGGAGAAACATCATAAGATCCAACTACAATAGCAAAGCTCGAGATACATCAAGATCGTGCCATAGAGGGAACACGAGAGAGAACACGAGAGAGAGAGAGAGAGAGAGAGAGAGAGAGAGAGAGATCAAACACATAGCTACAAGTACATACCCTTAGCCCCGAGGGTGAACTACTCCCTCCTCATCATGGATAGCGCCGGGATGATGAAGATGGCCACCGGTGATGGGATCCCCCTCCGGCAGGGTGCCGGAAAGGGCTCCCGAGAGTTTTTTGGTGGCTACAGAGGATTGTGGCGGCGAAACTCCCAATCTATCTTCTGTTCTAGAAGTTTTAGGGTATGTAGGTATATATGGGTGCAAGGGGTACGTCGGTGGACCTCCGGGGTGCTCACGAGGCAGGGGGGCGCGCCCAGGGGGTGGGCGCGCCCCCACCCTCGTGGGCAGCCCGGGACTCCCCTGACGTGCACTCCAAGTCTATCAGGTTGCTTTCCTTCCAAAAATAACTTCTCTAGTTGATTTCGTTTCGTTTTGACTCCGTCTGATATTCCTTTTCCTCGAAACACTGAAATAGGCATAAAACAACAAATCTGGGCTGGGCCTCCGGTTAATAGGTTAGTCCCAAAAGTAATATAAAAGTGGATAATAAAGCCCAATATTACCTAAAACAGTAGATAAAGTAGTATGGAGCGATCAAAAATTATAGATACGTTGGAGACGTATCAGAGAGCTAGGCTCGCCACACAAGACTCAGACTCCTCAGATGCCTCCTCATCCTCATGTTCCTCAGATTCAGCCTCAGAGTCCATTTCATTGCCAATGAATGTCCGAGCCTTCTTGGAGCTGCTCTTCTTGTGAGATGAAGACCTCGGGGATTTTGATGATGAAGACTTTGAGGATTTCTTCTTCTTCTTTGCGTCATCAGAACTGTAATACTTGTATTTCTTCTTCTTTGATTCCTTATCCCACTAAGGACAATCTTGGATGTAGTGACCAGGTTTTTTGCATTTGTGACACAGCCTCTTCTTGTAGTCATTAGATGAGGAATCATTGCTCCTTGAGGGTTTTCCAAAGCGACCACGTCTAGAGAACTTCTGAAATTTCTTCACGAGCAGTGCAAGTTCCTGGCTCATTTCTTCAGGATCACCAAGACTGCTAGCAGAGTCTTCATCTTCAGACTCAGAGACTGCCTTGGCCTTCAAAGCACGTGATCTGCCATAGCTCGAACCGTAGAGATCTCTCTTCTCAGCAAGCTGGAACTCATGAGTATTTAGCCTCTCGAGGATATCAGCGGGATCAAGTGACTTGTAGTCAGCACGCTCTTCAATCATCAGTGCCAGAGTATCAAATGAAGAATCTAGCGATCTCAGCAATTTCTTCACCACCTCATGTTCGGTGATGTCAGTGGCGCCAAGCGCTTGAAGCTCATTTGAGATGTCAGTGAGGTGATCGAAGGTTTGCTGAACATTTTCATTGTCAAGTCTTTTGAAGCGGTTGAAGAGATTGCGAAGAACGTCAACACGAGAGTCACGTTGAGTTGAGACTCCTTCATTTACTTTGGACAGCCTATCCCAGATAAGCTTGGCAGTTTCCAAAGCACTCACTCTTCCATAATGTCCTTTGCTCAGATGACCACATATGATATTCTTCGCTTGAGAATCGAGTTGCTTGAATCTCTTCACATCAGTAGCGTTTAGAGAAGGTGTGACTGAGGGAACACCATTTTCCACAACATACCAGAGATCGTTGTAAATTGCCTCAAGATGCATTCGCATCTTGTTCTTCCAGTAGGGGTAGTCCGTTCCATCGAAGGTAGGACACCCAGCAGAGACGTTGATCATACCTGCGGTCGACATAACTAAAACTCCAGGCGGTTAAACCAAAATCACAAGAACAAGGGAGTACCTTGCTCTTATACCAATTGAAGTGCGTTATATCGACTAGAGGGGGGTGAATAGACGATTTTTTATGAATTTTTCATAGATGAATTTGCTGGTGAGGAAATTCCTAAATGAAGAACTACTAGCAGCGGAATAAGTACTCAGAAGTAAACATAAAAGAATACAAGCATAGTCATCATGGCGAGATGAAGAGAAGCACAGAGTACAGGAAGCGTAAACACAGGATAACACAAGAAAGAAGACGGACAGACTGAAGAAATTAAACTGAGGAAATTGAGAAAGTCTTCAGTCAAAGTCTTCAAACAGATATGAACAGGCACGCAACAACAGACAAGAAGAAATGAAAGAGTTGAGGAAATAGAACCAGTAAGCTTGGTGAAGACAATGATTTGGTAGACCAGTTCCAACTGCTGTCTCAATTGTACATCTGGTTGGAGCGGCTGAGTATTTAAACTCGAGGACACCCAGTCCCGGACACACAGTCCTCACAGTATTCTCCTTGAGCTAAGGTCACACAGACCTCGCCCAAACACTCATGGTAAGTCTTCAGGTGACTTCCGAACCTTCACAAACTCGGTCACTCGGCGATCCACAATTCCTCTTGGATGCTCTAGACCTTGACGCCTAACCGTCTGGAAGAAGCACAGTCTTCAAAGGAAACAAGCGTCGGATCCACGCAGGATCAATCTCTTCAGTGATGCTCAATCACTTTGGGTTTGTAGGTGTTGGGTTTTTGGGTTTTCCTCACTTGATGATTTTCGCTCAAAGTCCTTGGAGGATGGGATGCTCACAATTGACAAGTGTCAGTTTCTCCCGGAGCAGCCAACCAGCTAGTGGTTGAAGGGGGCGGCTATTTATAGCCTAGGGAGCAGCCCGACATGATAAGACATAAATGCCCTTATCTGATATGACTGTTAGGTGGGTAGATATTTTGGAACCGCTGGCGCATAGCACAGCAATGGTCGGAATTTTGACTATCAAAATCCTCAGGGCTATCATGTTCCTCACGTGTAGGCAATTCACACTGGTGAATTCCTAACTCCTCGGTCTGAACAAATTCCTCAGAGACCATAAGAACTTTGTCTCTGTCACTAAAGAATATGACTGAACTGTATGAGATTTCCAATGGCTTCACTCGAAGGGATTGGTAGGTGTAGGATTTTGAGTTGAGCATCACATGGAAATTTTTCCTTAGTATTTCCTCAACCCCCTTTAACAGTACGGTGTTTCCTATGACTCAAGAAAGAGAAAATGAAACTACGAAAACAGAAGTCTTCGCGCTTCATGTTCCTCGAATGATTGCCTAGTCTTCAAGGTCACACCAATTTTTTCACTTTCAAAGTCTTCAGAAAGTCTTCAGAGATCCAAAGTCTTCAGTTGAAGAACTTCATTTTTAGGGGTCGACTTTCTCTGTAAATATCAAACTCCTCATAGACTTATAGACCTGTGTACACTCACAAACGCATCAGTCCCTTCACCTATATGTCTTCAATACACCAAAATCACTAAGGAGCACTAGATGCACTTACAGGATGGGGGCAAGTAATCATGACTAATGTTGAGGACTCTTGTCCTTGTGCTGTCCCACTCGTCCTATGAGTTGGTGTTAGGTGTTTACATTGCCTTAAATGCTTGGCTGTGTTCGTGAGTGAGTTTGGTTTCAGTCTATGTCCAACAGCTGCGTGTACTAGAATGGAGAAGGTGATGTCCCAGCAAAATAAGTCTCCAATGGCGAGAACTGTGAGCATAAAAAGTGTGCATCTACGGAATTACAAAAAAATATCCAATGAGAAAATCCCTCAGAACACTATATTGTTTAGGAGTATAAAGTGAAGAACCGATAATGGAAACAAGTAATTCTAGTATTACTGACTCTCGAGGATGATTCCGGTGCTTACACAATGAGGAGGCAGTGAAAGCGAATGCCTAACAATCGATGGCACACCTAAGACAGACGGCCGAGTAATGGAAGACAGTTATGTATTTTACTAACAATCGACCCTACAAGAATTCATGAGAATAACCGGGATGGGGGCAAGTAATCATGACTAGTGTTGAGTACACTTGTCCTTGTGCTGTCCCACTCGTCCTATGAGTTGGTGTTAGGTGTTTAAATTGCCTTAATTGCTTGGCTGTGTTCGTGAGTGAGTTTGGTTTCAGTCTATGTCCAACAGCTGTGTGTACTAGCATGGAGAAAGTGATGTCCCAGGAAAATAAGTCTCCAATGGCAAGAACTGTGAGCATAAAAAAGTGTGTATCTACGGAATTACAAAGAATTTATCCAATGAGAAAATCCCTCAGAACACTAAATTGTTTAGGAGTATAAAGTGAAGAACCGGTAATGGAACAAGTAATTCTAGTATTACTAACTCTCGAGGATGATTCCGGTGCTTACACGATGAGGAGGCGGTGAAAGCGAATGCCTAACAATCGATGGCACACCTAAGACAGACGGCCGAGTAATTGAAGACAGTTATGTATTGTACTAACAATCGACCCTACAAGAATTCATGAGAATAGTCGGGATGGGGGCAAGTAATCATGACTAGTGTTGAGTACTCTTGTCCTTGTGCTGTCCCACTCGTCCTATGAGTTGGTGTTAGGTGTTTACATTGCCTTAATTGCTTGGCTGTGTTCGTGAGTGAGTTTGGTTTCAGTCTATGTCCAACAGCTGCGTGTACTAGAACAGAGAAAGTGATGTCCCAGCAAAATAAGTCTCCAATGGCGAGAACTGTGAGCATAAAAAAGTGTGTATCTACGGAATTACAAAGAATTAATCCAATGAGAAAATCCCTCAGAACACTATATTGTTTAGGAGTAAAAGTGAAGAACCGGTAATGGAAACAAGTAATTCTAGTATTACTGACTCTCGAGGATGATTCCGGTGCTTACACGATGAGGAGGCAGTGAAAGCGAAAGCCTAAGATATGATGGCACACCTAAGACAGACTGCCGAGTAATTGAAGACAGTTATGTACTGTACTAACAATCGACCCTACAAGAATTCATGAGAATAGTCAGGATGGGGGCAAGTAATCATGACTAGTGTTGAGTACTCTTGTCCTTGTGCTGTCCCGCTCGTCCTATGAGTTGGTGTTAGGTGTTTACATTGCCTCAATTGCTTGGCTGTGTTCGTGAGTGAGTTTGGTTTCAGTCTATGTCCAACAGCTGCGTGTACTAGAACGGAGAAAGTGATGTCCCAGTAAAATAAGTCTCCAATGGCGAGAACTATGAGCATAAAAAAGTGTGTATCTACGGAATTACAAAGAATTTATCCAATGAGAAAATCCCTCAGAACACTATATTGTTTAGGAGTATAAAGTGAAGAACCGATAATGGAAACAAGTAATTCTAGTATTACTGACTCTCGAGGATGATTCCGGTGCTTACACGATGAGGAGGCAGTGAAAGCGAATGCCTAACAATCGATGGCACACCTAAGACAGGCGGCCGAGTAATTAAAGACAATTATGTATTGTACTAACAATCGACCCTACAAGAATTCATGAGAAGAGTCGGGATGGGGGCAAGTAATCATGACTAGTGTTGAGTACTCTTGTCCTTGTGTTGTCCCACTCGTCCTATGAGTTGGTGTTAGGTGTTTACATTGCCTTAATTGCTTGGCTGTGTTCGTGAGTGAGTTTGGTTTCAGTCTATGTCCAAGAACTGCGTGTACTAGCTTGGAGAAAGTGATGTCCCAGGAAAATAAGTCTCCAATGGCGAGAACTGTGAGCATAAAAAAGTGTGTATCTACGGAATTACAAAGAATTTATCCAATGAGAAAATCCCTCAGAACACTAAATTGTTTAGGAGTATAAAGTGAAGAACCGGTAATGGAAACAAGTAATTCTAGTATTACTGACTCTCGAGGATGATTCCGGTGCTTAAACGATGAGGAGGCGGTGAAAGCGAATGCCTAACAATCGATGGCACACCTAAGACAGACGGCCGAGTAATTGAAGACAATTATGTATTGTACTAACAATCGACCCTACAAGAATGCATGAGAATAGTCGGGATGGGGGCAAGTAATCATGACTAGTGTTGAGTACTCTTGTCCTTGTGCTGTCCCACTCGTCCTATGAGTTGGCGTTAGGTGTTTACATTGCCTTAATTGCTTGGCTGTGTTCGTGAGTGAGTTTGGTTTCAGTCTATGTCCAACAGCTGCGTGTACTAGAACAGAGAAAGTGATGTCCCAGCAAAATAAGTCTCCAATGGCGAGAACTGTGAGCATAAAAAAGTGTGTATCTACGGAATTACAAAGAATTTATCCAATGAGAAAATCCCTCAGAACACTATATTGTTTAGGAGTATAAAGTGAAGAACCGATAATGGAAACAAGTAATTCTAGTATTACTGACTCTCGAGGATGATTCCGGTGCTTACACGATGAGGAGGCAGTGTGTTCTTCTTCTTTTTCCCCTGCTTGATAAAATGGAGAAAGGGGGATGAGTAGGATGCAGCTGCGCCAGTAAATGATTGGTCATGTTTGGATCCATGGGTTAGAGTTAGTTTGAGCTCAAATAGCCCTAAAGTATCCAAACATGAGGGTTAGTTTGAGCTAATTACATCTAACCCATCCTAAAAAAAACTATCCCACCCAAAACTTGCTAATTGAAGCTAGTTCTCCTAATGCATTTATTGTTAATCTAACCCTGTCATCCAAACACCATTTCGGCTAGAGTTAGTTCAGGGTTAGTCATGAAACTAACTCTAACTTCTACCGAAGTTAGAGTATCGAAACAGGGCCGATGAATGTCTCCTCACTGTTACTCTATAAACCAACACACACTCTCTCCCATGTCATCTCATCTCGAGAAGAAAGAAACTCCATGTGCAAGGAGGACGACGAGGTAGTAAATGCGATTGAGTTATTCGGCACAGCTAACAGCTGGCTCCACTAAAATGGATGATAGCTGTACTGAAAATTGGCCCAGTAAATTAAAGCGGGTGATGTGCTTGCACTAGAATGGCTGTACTGAAATTTGGCTGTGCAATGAAGCAAATGCGAGCATTGTAGGTCTTACCCGTGCCCCACTCCGTCCTTGGTTGATCCCGTCGGTTGCTGTAGAAGCAGAGACGAACGAGGACGACGGCGACTGCACAGCGCCATGGCGTTCTACTCCCATGTGGATTCCTTCCCATCCCATCTGCCTTCTCTCCTTACCGCTCCACCGCCAACCTCGATTTTTTTTTATGAACCCTCCGACTCACAGTCGCTAGGATCCGGCGTGATTTTCTTTTTTTTAAACCGGCAGGAGCGCCGACTTTTCATTAAAAAGGGGGAAATATGTACAAGATGGCATGTTTAAAGGGGTACATGCCAGAACCCCAACGAAAAACTAGAATCACATGTGAACTGCTCGTTGCTCGTGGTTATGAATAACTTTGGGGCGGAAGGTCAAATCTCGCTATGTAATCTCCTCAAAGGTGAGATGTGCCACCTCAACGTAAGTCAGTCTCATGCTGTTGAAGATGTGCCGGTTCCTTTCCTTCCGGGTATTCCACATAATAGACATGTTATTCTAAATAAAAATTCATTTAATTCAATCATAGACATGTTATTATTGTACAACATAACTCGCTTTGTGAATCTGATTTTGAACAGATTACATTTTAGGCGCACCACACAAGATGACAAAGTCTTAGCTGCTCTACCATGCATCTCCATTAATGTGAATATTTTGTGCACGTCACAAAAGACTTATATCAAAATGTAGTGGTGACGACATGAAGAGGTGCGACGGGTAAACTACACGGGATGACGACGTAGTATAAGCACAATAGACTTATGTTTGTAGGTTTTACAAATATGTCCATATGTTCTGTGTGAAGTGCGTAAAGAGTTGTTCTGATGGAACCGCCTGCACACTGGAAACATTGGTGGCGGTTTCAAGAACCACCACTGCCGTGCGGAGTATTAGAGATGCAGGCTTTGAGGTGAAATGGGCAACCGCCACCAGCGCATCTACCAAAATCGCCTCCAAAGCCCAATTCTGGTACTAGTGGCTACTCGACGTCGTTGTTGTCTTTCTCGACCAATTCCTCCTTGATGATGGACAGAGCAGTGGAGTATGATGGCCTCGGCTACCTGTGACGATGAGGCGCAGCGACCAGGTGAGTCCACAGTGGCGAGGTGTTGGGGCTTGGCAGCGACCATTGCGTCCGGAGCTCCCCTGATCCCTCGTACTGGCTTGGCAGCAGCTGGTTGGGGTGGTAGCCATCGAGCAGCCACCACGCTTGGCTGTCGTAATCCAGCGAGAGAATGGGATGGGGAAGAAAGAAATGCTTCGATGGTGTACAACGCAGGGCACAGAAAGAGCATGTACGACATCGGTGGCTGGGGTTGGAAGAGAAGGGGTGCATCGATATTTTGTGTGTGTGTGTGTGTGTGGGGGGGGGGGGGGGGGTATGTATGTGGAGGGGCTGGGTGTCAAGTGGGGCGACATCGATGGTTTGGCCATGGATGCTCTTGGCCCATGTTTGTGAGGGAGAGAAAAGGTTTAGGAAAAATAGGGAGACTACTCAAATTGAGAGGGGGAGGGGTGTTTGAGGAGACTCCTCTAAATTTGAGGAGTTAAAATTTTTGAGTGAATCACTAGATGGAGTTAACTTCCTAATAAATTAGTTTTTAAAGAGTTAAAAGTATTTTAAGCTAAGGGTGAGATACTGTAAGAGGAACTCTAGCAGATACCTCAAGAGCTCGTACCGCAAAATCGGTTTACAACATAATGCGAAATGTTTTTACAGTATGGCATATGTTTTGCCTGAATAGATCCCGTAAAAATCTTTTGAGGTCAGATGTGCAGCCTAGTTGTCAGTGATGCACTTTACAGTATGGTCCCAGAAAATAACAAAAAGCACCCTCAAAGCAAAAACTAAATTGCAATTGGGTCCCCGATCGCTCCATGGCCGGTAACGGTGGCCACTTGCCAAGGCGTGGCTCGTGGTGCTCGGCCGGAGTGCAGTGGCACGAGGCATGGCGGGAGCGCGCGGCCACGCGTTGCCACGCCGGCACGCGGTGACCAGCGGCCACGCGCGGCGGCACGCGATGACCAACGACCACGGTGGACCCAGCCGCATCCATGGCGGAGCTTGCGCGGCCGCCCGAGAGCTCGATTCGAGCTCCGGCAGCCTCGGGAATGAGACGAGGAAGGGCAGGGGTGGCGCCGGCGGGGACGGCCAGAATCGTGGGCAGGAGGCGACGCTGGCCGAAGTGGTGGGAACGGCGCTGGCTGAAATTTCACTCGCGCCAGAATTTTTAGCTATGCGGTATTCTGTATATTTTGTCCCATGTACTTCATATTTGAGGTTCCGGAGCTCATTTTAGAGTATACCGCAAAAAAAAATATTAGAGTACGCCTTCGTTTACGGTATCTGACCTAGTCATTTTTTCCCCAAAACCTTAAAACGGCAGTTATTTTTACAGTATGCCCCTCTTACGGTATCTGCTTTAAATACCTCTTTCCTGTTTGTGAATGATTATAAATCACAATAACTTTCAATTTCACCGCACTTGGAAATGACAAAAAAGTTCTTAAAAAAGATGGTGAAAAAGAAGGTTAATTTCATAGCAGCACACAAAGGATGGGCCAGCTCGGCTGCTTAACCAAACGTGTTACGTGTCCATAACCTAACAACTAAGCGAATCCATGTGAGTTTCCTTGTCATTTCCCAGTCCCAGACGCGGAAACGCGGCTTGACCTTGACTTCAATCTCCATTCTCCACTCTTTTATCTTCCCCTCTCGGAGTCGGAGGCCCCAAATCGAATCCCCATCAGAGATTCAGATAATCTCTCCTCTCCTTTACTCCACCACATTCTCAAACCCCTACCTCCGGTCCTGCCGCAGCACCGCCCAATCCACCTTCGGCCACAGATCTGTCGCTTACTGTGCGCCAGCTCCCGTCGAATCGCCGCCGCGCTTACTCGCAGCACACAAGGGTAGCTAGTCAGCCAAGAGAGAAACGAGAGACTAAGATCCAGATGTCTGAAATCGTCAACAACCTCCTCGGCAAAGTCGCCAACCTACTGGGCGACGAGTGCCAGAAGGTCATAGGGGTGGAGCATCATGTGCAATTCCTCGAGGATGAGCTCAGCACCATGAAAGCTTTCCTGGAGGAGCTGGGGCAGAGGGATGAACTAGCTCCCTTGACCAAGGACTGGCGGGACCATGTCAGGGACATGGCCTACGACATGGAAGATTGCATTGACGACTTCCTTCTCGATGTTGGAAGTACCAATGACAACGCTGGTTTTATCGCGAGGACCACTGAACTTGTCAAGACCCCGTGGGGGCGTCGTCAGTTTACAAGCCAGATCCAGGAGCTCAAGGATCGTGCTATAGAGGCGAATCATCGACGCAAACGGTACAAGCTTGATGATAGCAATACCTCTAGCTCTGCTCTTGTGCCCGTCGATCCTCGGGTGTCGGCACTCTACAAAGAGGCAGCCAGCCTTGTGGGTATTGATGGCCCAAGGGAAGAGCTTGTCAGGTGGCTGGCGGATGGTGAGCAAGAACTCAAGGTGGTATCTATTGTGGGATTCGGCGGTCTTGGCAAGACTACACTTGCCAAACAGGTGTACGATAACATCGGCCAACAATTCAGCTGCAAGGCATTTGTGTCGGTCTCCCAAAGACCCGACATGGCAGGGCTCTTGATTGGGCTACAATCGAAGATTGGGGGAAACAAGACTCGTGGCACTCGCGAGGTGCAAGACATCATCAGCGACCTTCGAGAGCATCTCACGGACAAAAGGTACTTGTTTACTTCAAATAGTCACTTGTGGAATTGCATGCTATAGCTAGTGGATGATTTAACTGTGAGTTTCAATGGATGCTCATCTTTTGACTGGCGCTTTATAGAGGAGATTGTGTCATATTTAACATTTTTTAAGCAGTTGTCATAGAGACTTCTTTGAGCATAGGAGAAATCATATTTCAGTTTTTGTCCATGAAAAAATTGAGCTCATAAAAAGGATAATTAAGACCAAAGTTGTAGGGCAAAGATAAGTTACCTTGTTTCCATGTACCACCTAGAAGAATTGCTGGTGGAGATAGAAACATGCCACTTTAGGTGATATAGCCCTTTTGTGTGTTAAGGACACTCTGCCTCATTATAATGGTATTTTATATGGGTACCCTTGCGCATTTTAGTGTACGTGACCTTTTTGTTTCAATCTTATAACCCGTTTGGTTGTACGTCATTTCTTATCTTTTATCCATCCTAATTGCTTCCATAGTCCATAAGCCTCCACATTCGCCTAGAAAGTAAGAGCTTCTACAGCCGGGCACCTCGAACCGGCCTGAAACGCTCGGACGGCCCGTCCGATCACTGATTGGTCACGAAAATCTGACTCGGGCGCCTCAAACGTGCCTCAAACGTCCGGGCTGACCGGCACCCCTCATATCCAGCCCAAATATGGGGCGGATATGGGGGTGCCCGAGCGCGCCCGGGCACGCCCGCCACGTTGAACTGACGATCTGGTCCCACACGGAAACGCCCGAAAACCCGGAGGTCCGACGGGCGTTGCCGCGGTGTGAACTCCTTGTGGCGCCGCTCAGGCTCGCCGCCCGATGCCAAATCTGGCTATTTAAGCCGGCCGGCGTCCCCCAACCCTAGCCCATCCACCTTCTCCCTCTCCGCATAGCCACCTGTGCCGTCCACCTCCTTTCCCCTTCTCTTCCCCGCTCTCTCCCGCTCCCCGGCATCACCATGGTCTGGTAGAAGATCAACACGTATGCCATGCTCATGCTGGAGTGTCGAAGGCAGATAGCGGAGGAGATCAGGCAAGGCGCGCTGCCTGCATCGCTGCCGAGCTGCCTCTGGACTCGCCGGGGCCGAAGGAAGATGAGGAAGAAGTGCTCCGGAGCTGATGGAGGTGGCGGATCCGGAGGAGGACGAGGCGGAGCAGCCTGGTGCAGCCTTCAACATGGCGAAGGCAGAGGCGGAGTTCGCGGTCACCCTAGCCGCAGAGATGGTGGAGCAACAGGTCATCCTGGATTCCATCCAGGATGAGGCCTATGTGGTGGCCAACCGTGCGTTCCTTCGGCAGGAGCAGGCGGAGTCCGACGCGCTCTTCGCTGAACTTGACGCGGATATAGAGGAGGATGAGGCCGGAGCGGAGCAGCCAGAGCCGTCGGAGGAGCCGGAGCTGCAGCTGCCGCCCATATACACAAAACCAGGCACTGTGATCATCGGCATCTCTGACGAGGATTAGCTATGTAGTACGTAGGTTTTTTCATTTGCATGGATTTGATGATCTACTATGAGATGTCCGGATGCAGTTGTGCTAATTTGAGGAGTGTCCCGTCACTGTCCGCAGACGCGCCCAGGGGCGTCCACGGGCGTTTGAGGGGTCATATTTGACCATCACGGCTGTAGATACTCTAACCCTTGGCACAGCATGACATTTTGCAGTCAGAATGGAGGCACGCAGGCCCTTAGGGGTGATACCTTTAGAGGATGGCTTGACCTGTGTTTGTCATGTCGCTCCTGAAGGAGATGCATGGAGAGTGTATAGGCCATCGTCGTACTCTTTTGAGCTGAGATGAAAAAAGTCTAGGTATTCGGTTGGAAACATAGCACATAGAAATACAATAGCATACATGAATTTTGTGTTAACCTTTTAAAGCTAATTAAAATGTAGGGATTCAGAAATTTCGGATGGATTTTTCTTTCTGTTCCTATTGGTTTACCAACAAATTATTTAATCCAATAATGTGGTGGTTGTGTTGCACACATTTGATATTAATGTTATGTATTTCAAAGGACACCCTTATGATGTTGATTTTGTAACTAAGGAACAAAATATGTCGAAGATGCTTACGTCAAAATTTGAATTGCACTGTTTAAATTCAAAATATCGGCCGGTAAGCCGATAAATCGGCCGATTCATCGCTTATCGGGGTCAGACCGATAAGATAAGTGAATACCACTGGTTTTTACCGGACTGACCGATATATCGGTTGTCAGTAAATATGTGGGATGCAACGGATTTAGCTCAAGATTTTTTATTTTGGTTGAGTTTTTGTAGTCTTGATGCCTTCAGTCTGTGTAGATGGCTACTTCCAGTACATCCCAGATCGCTTAAGAGGAATACAGATGACATAGCTTACGAGTTTGCGATGTTGATTGATCCTGATGATACGAAAACATGAGATTTTAAAAAAAAACTGGCCGATAAATAGTCACCCATAAAACTGAAAAATTGGCTGCTAAGACGATTTATCTCTTATCTTGGGTCGACCAATAAGTTAACGAGAAGCGATATCCCGAACATTGTTTAAAATACATCTTCTATGTATTTTGGCAGAGGGTGAGATGATTTGTAGCATAACAGTTCATATTTATATATATTCAATGCATTGTAATTGAGTTTTAAAACGTGAATACAATTTTAGAACCCCCTCCGTTTCTAAATATAAGACCTTTTAGAGATTTCTAGACTACATACGGAACAAAATGAGTGAATCTAACTCTAACGTATGTCTATATAAATCCGTATGTAGTCCATAGTGGAATCTTTAAAATGTCTTATCTTTAGGAACGGAGGGAGTATTACTTAGGGTTGTATGCCATATGAATCTCCTGATTTAGTCTAAGAAATAACAGATTTACTATAATCAAGTTTTTTTTATTGTTTTTATTCATCCTCTTTGAAGGCATTCAATGGTTTCACGTACAATTTATAAGTACATACTAACCTGTTCAAACCATGGTAGGTACTTTATTGTAGTCGATGACTTATGGGAACGACCAACATGGGATATTATTAGTTGTGCTTTTCCAGATAATGGCAATGGGAGTAGAATAATAGTAACTACACGAGTGGAAGATGTGGCTCGCCTGGCATGTCGCAATAACCAGCAGTACATTTACAAAATGAAGCCTCTCAACGGCCAAGACTCAAAAAGGTTATTCTTTAGCAGAGTGTTTGGGCCTGAGTATGTCAATCCATCCCAATATGAAGATGTGTCAGCTGAAATTTTGAAGAGGTGTGGTGGACTGCCACTCGCTATTATTACAATAGCTGGCATATTAGCTAGTCGTCGAGGAATATTAGGGCAGGATTGGGAGAGCATAAGGAGTTACTTGGGAGTTCAATCCGCCACAGACCTCACCATGGAAGGAATGAGGCGTATATTAAACCTTAGCTACATGCATCTTCCTGCTCATCTTCGGGTATGTTCCTTACATCTTGGTATGCATCCAGAGGACCACGAGATCATGAGGGATGATCTTGTTCGACAATGGATAGCTGAAAGCCTTGTGAGTAGTTTACCTGGGCTAGATTTGGAGGATGTTGGAAGGAGTTATTTCAATGAGCTTATCAACAGAAGCTTGATTCAGCCTGAACGGACATTCGCTGGGGATGTGGTTTCTTGCAGAGTGCATGATATGATTCGTGATGTTATTATCAGCAAATGTGAACAAGAAAATTTCATGAGTGTGGTATACAGTTCAGAAGACATGGCAAGATTGCATAAATGCAAGCTCAAGGTCCGCCGATTGTTCCTGAGCTCGAGTTCTAATGGTACAGTATCAAGGACCACTGCTACTAGTCTGTCGAAGGTTAGATCGATTGTGTCATTCGGAGAGTCCAAGTATTTGTTATCTAGATATCTCCGGGTGTTGTTCATTGAAAACTGGAAGATACACACAGTCGATCTCAGTGATATCAGCGGATTGTTTCATCTGCGGTATTTGAAGGTTAAAGCAAAAGGCATAAAGCTTCCGTCTGAATTGAAAGGACTAGTGCATTTGGAGACACTGGAACTGACTGACGGTTCAATTCCGTCAGATGTAGTTCAGTTGCCCCGTTTGTCCCATCTGGCTGCTACATTGCATACGCTGCCTAGTGGGACCGGGAATTTGAAATCATTGCGAACTCTGAATGGGTTTATGTTGACACGTTGCTCGTTGGAGGATATCAAGGGCCTGGGCGAGCTAACCAATTTGCGGGAGCTTGATATCTTCATAGGAAGGTCAGTTGAAATTGATGGTGCTTTGGTCTCCTCCATTGAAAAGCTTAGTAACCTGAGACATCTCAAGTTTCGGGGGTGGGTTAACAATGACTGGCCGTTATCATTATCCAATCCTCCCCTCCATATAGAGACACTTCGACTGGACAATATCGTGACCGTCAGAATTCCAAGGTGGATTGGTGATCTCCGTTATCTCCGTCACCTAGAGCTATATGTTAGGAAGACATCGACTGATGACATTCGCCTTCTTGGAGAGCTGCGCTTCCTAGTGGAACTCAAATTCATTTTGTTACATTTCGCTGCAAATGGAGTTGTGATAATCCGCACAGGATTATTTCGAGCTCTGGAGTACTTGTACTCAAGCTTTACAGACCAAGATCATGAGTTACACTCTGCAGTAGACGATGTTATGGCACACCTGCGCTTTGAGGTCGGGACAATGCCCAAGCTACAAAGGCTGGAGCTAAAATTATACGAGGAGCACTGGGACGGCGCTACCCCAGTCGGCATGGAGCACCTGTTAGCTCTCCAGCAAATCGAGGTGATATTCGGCGGCCACAATCATAATGTTGAAGTGAAGCGTCGTGCCGAGACTGCATTCAGGGACGCCTTGCAGGCGCACCCGAACCATCCTTCCGTTCGCATCAGGTAGCAGCAAGGCCGGGCAGGCAGCAATTAGCCACTCGATCATCTTTTTCCAGAGCTTGCTTGTCCCTTGGCTATTTTACATCTTTTATTTATTCATTCAGTACTTTTTCTTGTTGTTGGCTTTCTTGTAACCATGTAAACCTGATGGGCAGAGTGTACGAGTTTTCAGGCATTCCTTTGTTCATTTATTTATTCATTCAGTTAATGCAGTGTCGACCGAGTTTTGAGTTATTTGTTCGAGCGTATATAGCAACCTCAAGTTTTCCTTGAGAAAGTCGTAAACTAGCAGTTTGGCAGCACAGTATATTGTTCGCAAGTAAGAAGAAAGAGAAGGTATACAGAAACAGAATGCCTTTTTTTTGCTTTTGGGGGCAAATATAAGTGAGCAGCAGAGTGTGGGTTGTACAAGGAGGAGCTCCAAAGCAGAGTGGAGTTGTACACTCAGCATACGGTGCATCATCCATTTGTCCATTGCCTCGATCGGAAAAAAGGCAGCCCGAAGTGGTATTCCATAGTTTAGTGCAGATCAAATCAAGGCTGGAGTTGGATGATCTACGGTGTGGTTTTGGAGAGACCGGCTGGGTCAGTGCCTCAGTGGGCGGCTTCTCTGGAGAGACCGGCTGAGGTGGGCTCTTCTCTTCTCTACAAAGAAGATTTAAGGGGTGGGCACAAACTTCAAGATAGTCAGGAGAAATTTGCGACATCGTATCTTGGAGCACTTCCGCTTCGGTATAACCCCCATAAACACATCAACGGAGGAGATTTATCTATACCCCTTCATAAAAAAGGGTAGGATGGTCTTTTCTTAATTTTTTTGAGCGGTTGATTTTTTTTAAATACATCGACCATCCACCAAAGTGTATACGAATCGAACCATGGACCTCTTGCACGCGAGGGTGAGTGGCTCACCGCCTGAGATGATTAGTATCTATGAAGAATTTGGAACGTACAAACTTAAGAATCACGTTGTCCGGATTTATTGTGCCTACCCACAGTATTGCCAAAACAAGGGCGCATCAGGGCTGATTTTTTGTTTTGAATCTGTCCAATTAGTGACCAGGATTGAATGGTTTTAACTACTGTAAATTACTCCATCCGTTCCTAAATATAAGTCTTTGTAGAGATTCCATTACGAACTACATAAAGATGTATATAAATGCATTTTAAATGTGAATTCATTCATTTTGCTCCGTACGTAGTCCACCTAGTGAAGTCTCTAAAAAGACTTACATTTAGGAACGGAGGGAGTAATTGTCACACCTCCTCGCGTCCATCAACGCCCCGCATGCATTGCTGCCCAAACACGCATATATTGGCTGCATGGCGCATGGGCCATGGCCCTATCAGACCGCAACTTTCTCTCAATAGCTTGAAATTAATTTTCATCGATTAACAAACTGGCTATTAATTCAGGCGTATGGAATAGCAACCGGCCTTACAAAAGTGGACATCCTCTACCCTAGAAATCCCGGACATAGGTAACACCAACGTAGAATCCGGACACATTTCCAATTTTTTCGAACATTTGTTGGAAATTCTGAATAAATTTTTAAAAATCAAATAATGTTTGAAAATCCAACAATTTTGTGAACAACTTGAACACACTTTGAAAACATCATTTTCTAAAAAATTATTAACATTTTTTAAAAAAATTGAACAATATTTTCTAATTGCATGAACAATTTGAAAATTTTAAAGAGATATGTTAGTTCAAAATGTTGAACATTTTAGGAACAACATTTTGAACAATTTCAAAGAGATATGAGGAGCGTGCAAGCTTAAGAACTAACATTTTGAACAATTTTTTTTAATACAACTTGAACACTTTTCTTTTTGGCTGATGTAGCAAATGTAAGTTTGTGAATTTTCTCAACAGTTGTGTTTGCGTTTTTTTAAACTGGGTTTTGTTCTGTTATGTAATGTTTTATTTGAAAAATCCCTTTTATTTTTCCTGTTTTTTTTTCAAATTCATGAACTATTCACAAATTTAAGAAATGTTTGGGTTACAAAAAAAAGTTCAAGTTGATTGATAATGATGGAAATTATAAATAACAGAAGCATCCAAAATTGTTGAGAAATACATGAGCGTGAGCCATGGATATAGCACTATGGGTGGAATAGAATATGATGATGGTGATTGTGTGGAGAAGACAAAAAAGGAGAAAGTCTCACCTTGACGAGGCTAATCAACGGGCTATGGAGATGCCCATCAATTGATGTCAACATGAGGAGTAGGGATTGCCATGCAACGGATGCACTAGAGCTATGAATGCTCAACAAAAGAAAACTAGTGGGTGTGCATCCAACTCGCTTGCTCATGAAGACCTAGGTCATTTGAGGAAGCCCATCGTAGGAATATACAAGCCAAGTTCTATAATGAAAAATTCCCACTAGTATGAAAAGGACAACTTTATGAGACTCACTACATGAGGAACAAGGTGCTACTTTGAAGCACAATATATAAGACTCACTACATGAAGAACAAGGTGCTACTTTGAAGCACAAGTGTGGAAAAAGAGATAGTAGCATTGCCCCTTTTTTTGGGCCTTTCTTTTTATTTTTATTTTTGTTGGCCTTTTTTTTTGGCAATGCTCTAATAATGATGATCATCACACTTCTATTGATTACAACATGAGGATTACAACTCGAAACTTAGAACAAGATATGACTCTATATGAATGCCTCCGGCGGTGTACCGGGATGGTGCAATGAATCAAGAGTGACAAGTAGGAAAAATAATGCATGGTGGCTTTGCCACAAATACGATGTCAACTACATGATCATGCGATGGCAATATGACAAAAGTAATGTATGTTATGATGATGATGATGGAAGTTGCATGGCAATATATCTCGGAATGGCTATGGAAATGCCATGATAGGTAGGTATGGTGGCTGTTTTGAGGAAGATAAAAGGAGGTTTATGTGTGATAGAGCGTATCATATCACGGGGTTTGGATGCACCGGCGGAGTTTGCACCAACTCTCAAGGTGAGAAAGGGCAATGCACGGTACCGAAGAGGCTAACAAAGGCGGAAAGGTGAGAGTGCGTATAATCCATGGACTCAACATTAGTCAAAAGAACTCATATACTTATTGCAAAAATTTAGAAGTCATCAAAAACCAAGTACTACGCGCATTCTCCTAGGGGGATAGATTGGTAGGAAAAGACCATCGCTCGTCCCCGACCGCCACTCATAAGGATGCACAAGCCAGGTACACTTCATGTTTCAAATTTGTTACACAACTTTAACCATACGTGCATGCTATGGGACTTGCAAGCTTCAACACAAGCATTTCTCAAATTCATAATTACTCAACTAGCACGACTTTGATATTATCACCTCCATATCTCAAAACAACTATCAAGCATCAAACTTATCTTAGTATTCAATTCACTCAAAAGAAAGTTTCACATATCTTGAATACCAAGTATATTAACATTAAGCAAATTACCATGCTATTAACGACTCTCAAAATAATCTAAGTGAAGCATGAGAGTTCATCTATTTCTTCAAAATAAAACTACCACCGTGCTCTAAAAGGTATAAGTGATGCACTAGAGCAAATGACAAACTACTCCGAAAGATATAAGTGAAGGTCAATGAGTAGCTAAATAATTATGCAACTATGCGAAGACTCTCTCTCATTTAATAATTTCAGATCTTGATACTTTATTCAAACAGCAAGCAAAGCTAAAGAAAACTACATTGCAAGGATAGCACAACTCATGTGAAGAAGCAAAAACTTAGGCTCAACCGATACTAACCGATAGTTGTTGAAGAAGAAAGGTGGGATGCCTACCGGGGCATCCCTAAGCTTAGATGCTTGAGACTTCTTGAAATATTATCTTGGGGTGCCTTGGTCATCCCCAAGCTTGAACTTTTGTGTCTCCTTAATTCCTCTCATATCATGGTTTCTCTTTTTTTTATCAAAAGCTTCATTCACAACAAACTCAACAAGAACTCGTGAGGTAGGTTAGTATAAACCAATGCAAACCCTTATCATTTTCTACTGTAACAAATCACTAAAATTATTATTCAACATTGAATACTAAATGCCTCTGCATATTTAATACACCTATCCTCAAATAGAATCATTAAGCAAGCAAACATATGCAAAAAATGCAAACATAACAGCAATCTGTCAAAACAGTATAGTCTGTAAAGAATGCAAAAGTCATCATACTTCCCTAACTCCAAAAATGAACAAAAAGTCCCACTGTAATAAATTTATCAGAGCTCATTATGCAAAAAGATTCAACATTATACCACTCTCTGACTTTTCTAGGGAATTTTTGCAACAGCGGTAAACTTTCTGTTTTCAAACAGCAACATGTATACTAGCAAAATAAGCATGGCAAAGGCTATCCTTGACTTATTTATTGAAACTAAAGACGCAAAACATTATTCTAAATAACAGCAAGCAAATACTAACAAAATAAAATGACGCTCCAAGCAAAACACATATCATGCAGTGAATACAAATATAGCTCCAAGTAAAGTTACCGATGAACGAAGACGAAAGAGGGGATGCCTTCCGGGGCATCCCCAAGCTTAGGCTCTTGGTTGTCCTTGAATATTACCTTGGGGTGCCTTGGGCATCCCCAAGCTTAGGCTCTTGCCACTCCTTATTCCATAGTCCATCGAATCTTTACCCAAAACTTGAAAACTCCACAACACAAAACTCAACAGAAAACTCGTAAGCTCCGTTAGTATAAGAAAATAAAACTACCACTTAGGTACTGTAATGAACACATTCTAAATTCGTATTGGTGTAATATTGTAACGCCCTCGATGCGGCTATATCTCCCACGTGTCGAAGCACGACTTAGAGGCATAACCGCATTGAAAGCAATGTCGCAAGTGAGGTAATCTTCACACAACCCATGTAATACATAAGGGAAAAAGATACATAGTTGGCTTACAATCGCCACTTCACACAATTACATAAATAAAGCATTACATCATCCAGATACAATCAAGGTCCGACTACGGAACCAAAATAAAAGAAGAACCCCAAATGCGACAAAGGTCCCCGATCGACCCCAACTGGGCTCCACTACTGATCAACTGAAACGAAACAACACAATGAACAAGATCTTCATCTAGCTCCTCCTTGAGCTTGATTGCGTCACCTGCTCGGTAACAAAGGCACCTGCAAACTGGTTTTGGAAGTATCTGGTGAGCCACGAGGACTCAGCAATCTCACACCCGCGAGATCAAGACTATTTAAGCTTATGGGTAAGGTAAAGGCATGAGGTGGAGCTGCAGCAAGCGACTAGCATAAATGGTGGCTAACATACGCAAATGAGAGCGAGAAGAGAAGGCAAGGCACGGTCGATAAAAGTATGTTCAAGAAGTGATCCTATAGCAACCTACGTCAAGCATAACTCCAACACCGTGTTCACTTCCCGGACTCCGCCGGAAAGAGACCATCACGGTTACACACACGGTTGATGTATTTTAATTAAGGTCAACTTCAGGTTTTCTACAACCGGACATTAACAAATTCCCATCTGCCACATAACCGCGGGCACGACTCTCGAAAGTTTATACCCTGCAGGGGTGTCCCAACTTAGCTCATGACAAGCTCTCGCGATCATCGAAGGAATAGACCTTCACCCAGGACACTCCGATCAGACTCGGTATCCCGGTACATCAAGACATTTCGACAATGGTAAAACAAGACCAGCAAGACCTCCCGCTGTGCCGACAAATCCCGATAGGAGCTGCACATATCTCGTTCTCAGGGCACACCGGATGAGCCAGACGTCGGGTTGGCATAGACCCTGGTTGCCCAGGGGGCGCCGGACATCGCTCAGGTTGGACCAACACTCGAAGGAGCACTGGCCCGGGGGGCTAAAATAAAGATGACCCTCGGGCTCCGGAAACCCAAGGGAAAAAAAAAGGGGCTAGGTGAGGCAAATGGTAAAAGTCAATGTTGGGCCTTGCTGGACAAGTTTTATTCAAAGCGAACTGTCAGGGGGTCCCATAAATCACCCGACCGCGTAAGGGACGCAAAATCCGGGAACATAACACCGGTATGACGGAAACTAGGGCGGCAAGAGTGGAACAAAACACCAGGCATAAGGCCGAGCCTTCCACCCTTTACCAAATATATAGATGCATTAATAATATAAGAGATATTGTGATATCCCAACAAGTAAACATGTTCCAACAAGGAACAACATCTCCATGTTCCAACAAGGAACAAACTTCATCTTCACCTGCAACTAACAACGCTATAAGAGGGGCTGAGCAAAGCGGTAACATAGCCAAACAACGGTTTGCTAGGAAAGGTGTCAAAGGTTAGAGGTTCATGGCATTTTGGGAGGCTGACCAGCAAATGGTAGGCATCGTAGCATTGGCATAGCAAAAGAGCGAGCATCTAGCAAGCAAAGATAGAAGTGATTTCGAGGGTATGATCATCTTGCCTGAAATCCCGCAAGGAAGAAGAACGAGTCCATGAAGAAGACAAACGGACGAAGTCGAACGGATCCTCACAACTCCGGAACGGAACCGAGGCTAACGAGAGAAACAACCCGGAAAGAAACAAACAACATAGTAAACAACCATCACATAAACGTGGCATGATGCGCAAACAAGTATGATGCATGTCCGGTTTAAAGAGGCGTGGCATGGCAAAGTGCACAAAACAAACTTACAAATTAAATGGAGCCCAATATGCAACGAGTTGCATATTGACGAAACACCACATCGAACTATTTAGTTCTCTCTTGTTTAAGCTACCCAACAATATTAAATGTTGATTAACATGGCAAGGGGTGAAGCATAACAAAACTACCTAACTAGGCAAGTTTAAATGAGGCCGGAAACAACAAACAACAATTCCGGAAAGTCCCCATAAGCAATATTCGAATTTGGTACTGTTCTGACCTAAACCATATTTTAAGGTTGTTAAACAGGAAAATAAAGTGGACCATGTTAAACTAGGCAAAATTCTACCCCATTTACATATAAAGAACATTTAAATCCGAGCTACGGTTAAATAGTTATGAATTAAATCATTTTAGCATGGCATTTAGCAAATTTAAGCAAACAACATTTTAAATATTTTAAACATGGATGAAAGTGGCATATTGTGAAACTAGATGAAATTCTAAGCATTTTTCATATTTAAATCATTTCAATCCGATGCACGGTTGTGGAGTTTTTATATGCATGAACAACAGGGGTCAATCTGTAAAACTGGTAAATCACAGGATAATAGCTAAAATCGCAGAACAGGAAAAAAACGCTATATGGGCCGAATCCATGCAGAGGTCCAACAGAACGGAAAAAAAAGGCGCTGGAGGGTGGCCTCACCAGTGGGCCTTAGCCCGGTCGGTGAGGAGGCAGGCCGGGGCAGGCCGAGCTGGGCCGGCAGCAGGGCCGGGGCGTTGGGGCTGCTGGGCCGGGGCCCACGTGGCATCGTCGTTCTCCTCTCGATCCCGAGCAGGAACGAGGCAACGGCGGCGCCTGCGACGTGGTACGGCAGGTAGGCCAGGAGGGGCTAGGCGCAGCGAAAACGGGCGGATCCGGTGGGCTACGTGTCCGGCGCGGGCGGACATGTCCGGCGGCGCGAAGGGAAGATTTAGGGTTTCGGGGGAAATCATCCGAGATTTGGAAAGGGGGGGTATAAATAGGCATAGAGGGAGCTAGGAGAGTCCAAATGAGGAGCGGTTTTCGCCCACACGATCGTGATCGAACGACCGAGAGCATGGAGAGGAGTTTGCTGGGCTTTGGGCCACTTTGGAAGGGGTGTTGGGCTGCAACTCAAAGAGGGCTTTACGGTTACCCGGTTAACCGTTGGAGTACCATACGACCTCCAAATGGCACGAAACTTGACAGGCGGTCTACCGGTGCTATACCAAGGCCGCTTGGCAAACCTCGGGCCATTCCGAGAAAGTTTAATACCCGCACACGAAAAGAGAGAAGAGGGGACGCCGGATGACATAGGAGTGCCGGATTGCAAAACGGACAACGGGGGAAAGGCTCGGATGCATGAGACGAACATGTATGCAAAATGAAATGCACATGATGACATGATAAAATGCAAATGATGACATGGCAAAGTGCAACACGCAAGCAAATGACATGGCAACGACGGCGAAAAACTGGCAGACATCTGGCGCATCGGATCCGGGGTGTTACAACACTCCACCACTATGAGAGGATCTCGTCCCGAGATCTAGGATGGCACCGGAGGGAAAACGGAAGAGAAAGAGAAGAGGTAAAACTAAGTTGCTTCTTCGGCAAACGAGTGAAACCATGAACCTTGAGAGGTTGAGCAATTTAAAAGAAAGAGTACAACGGAGATGAACGAGATTGCAAACAATCCGGTAGGAAAAGAGGAACAAGGAGTATTACGAGAACTTGAAGGTTGAAAAACATGAATCAAGAGTTTAATGGACAAGATAGAATTCGAAACCACTCTGGTTAAAACAAGATGAGAGAGGAAGAATTCGGGCAGCACTCCGGTTAAACATGGAAGGAATAGAACATGAACTTGACAAGATGAGAGGATACTTGATGAAATGAACAACACATTGCCTCCGGAACTATTGAAAGAATGGCACAATGGGTAAGAAGGATTTCAGACAGCACTAAGGTTGAAAAGAGAGGCAAAACCTGATAAGATGAAAGAACTTGAAAGAGGACACGACACTCCGGTTAAATGGATAAGCAAGAAAAGAACACGATCCTCACAAAACGAGGTGATGGGTGAAGAGCACAACATCACAATGCCTCCGTAACGAAAGAATAGAAGTTAAATCATTGGAATAAAAGAATGGAGAAGAAAATGCCAACTTCTGCCACGAATGAGCTTGGAAAGCACCCTTCCAAGAAGGTTAAAATGGAGTTGTTGGAAAACCAACAACGAAAAGTATAAGCTTGTGGCGGGCTTATGAAAACATCTCAAAATTATGAGGTGACAAATGGCCACTAAAGGAAGCCATTGATTTGAGTGAGAGCACCAAGGCGATGAAAAACTTCTTTCACCAAGAGGATAGGAGAAAACTTGGATCATTGATAAGCACCATAATAGCAACATTCCTTAGGGAAGGCTTTAGGTGAAATCTATACCAAGATAACCGCAATGAAGAGATTGACGGTTGAAAAGATCTCTTGAACAAAGAGAAAATGATGGATTTAAATATGTCACTCTTGAAAACTTGTGAATCATGAAACGCGAAGGGAAATTATCAAGAATGACCTAACACCACCTCAGAAGATAAGGTAGAAAGAATTGCACTTCGGAATGCAAGATGAAGAATACTTGAGCTCCTCAAAACAAAACATGTGTTGAGCATCATGTTTATTTTGAAGTATGGCTTGACGAATCTTAGCTTCGAGAGAAATCTTGAAGAACAATTGAAGAATGAAAAGAATCATTGAGGAACCACAATGTATAGCCTCCATGAAGAACTCCGGTAATAAAAGGATGATGAAAAGAAAGAGAAGTTGAAAGCACAAGGTGAATCCTTGCAATGATTTAGATGGAGCTTCGCGATAATTAGAGCTTGGAACTCCGGGAAAAAGAGAAGATGAAGCAAATGAAACCGAGAATTTTAAGGGCCTCCGGAATAAAGAATTAATCACTTGGATGAACAAGAATAAGAATTATGTTATGCTTATCCTTCACCAATTAAATTGATGACAATCAACGGATTTGGCATACTACTTATTCTCGTAGAAAGGATTAAAAGAGATATATCAAAACTTGAGAAGGTCTTCAACGAACCACCGGTAGGATTAGAACAACAAATGAATTGATATGATGAATAAGGAAGAGAGACCTTGAAAGAACCACCGTAAGCATTGAAAATGATCGAAGTAGGGGTGCATCACCGGTAAGAATTAGCAAATGAACGAAGGTGCTTGAGACAAACTAGATACATGAGAACAAAGAGATCAAGAACTGATTAGAGGATATTCGATTGATGCACCGGCAAGATAGGAGAACAAGAGCTGAAAGCTTGAATGAAAAAATACTGAGATGATGGGCTTCAAAGAATTAAACTGAAAAGACTCCTAAAATGCTCCGGATGGGTGAAAAAGATTCTCACAATCAAAAACAATTATGAGAGGATGGCAACAAGCTAGCACCATGAATCTTGAAGGGAATAGAGCAAGATTAAAGAGAAACTCTTCTTCGGTCTTCAAATGATGAGAATGACAACGAGAAACACCACCAAGAATTATTGAGGCACACCGGAAGAATCAAAAGCGAAGAGGTTGAGCCAACTATGAAAAGAATTTGAAAGATCTTGGAGAAAAGCATTTGACTGATGATAACTCATTCTTACGTCAAACTTGGAGAAGAATTTATGATAGCTCTGGGAAAATAGAAGAGTCAGGTAAGATCCTGGGAAAAGACCTGTGGGTTAGGGCCCACTAAAAGAAAACACCGTTGAAAAATTTTAAAGAGAGGTTGCACCGGTTGACTTAAATGACTTGAATGAGATAACAACCTCGAAATATCTTGAACGGATTGAGAATGGAAACACAAATCTTCTAAGATATCTTGAGCACTCCGGAATAACAAATAGCGAGAAGTGAATGATAATGAGGTGCACCGGTATGAGAAGACATTGAAATGAGGAAAAAGGTATGATCAACAAAACTTGACTTGAATCCACCGGAGAAGAAAAGAGAACGGAGGATGATGAACTAGTAGAACATCTTCTTGAGAACCACCGGGTAAGAACATTGACGGAAAAGAATGGAGAAACTTCACAAAAATAAAAGGATACTTGGTAAAGAAATCTTAGTACTCGAGGAAAAAGGGTGGGTGGGCGGGAAAAACAAAGGCAACTTGGAGACGGATGAAACAAACACTGTTGAGAAAACTTAGATTTGATCTTGCGGATGGGGAGAATGATCGGATCCATTTGAAGAGAAGCACATTGGTTGGAAAGAATTGACATGACAATATCGATGATCAAAAGGATTAGTACTCCCATAGAAATATGAGAACACCGTTTAGGAAAGGTATGGATTCAACATTTGACTTGGAAGCAACTCGAATACCACAAATAAAACAAAACAAAGGATTTGGCTTGCAGAATAAGTCGGAACAAACATATGATAGAGATTTCGTCCGAAGTTTTCGTGGTGGGGCCTACACGGGCTCAATCGTACAGCACCATCATGTACAAGGCAGTGCACATGACATACGAAGCGTCCCCGAGTCGGCATAGCCAAGGACTCTTTAAGACACAACGAGACCACTGTAAAACCAACCGTGAATAGGCGGACCACTAGACGTCGAACCCCAATTTCATATCATACATCCGTCGGAAAGATATCCTAAGAGCTACTTGAATTCCCACCTATAAAATTCCCGAAATTTTCTGGTTATGCAATCTGGTGTTGGGGATACAGGGGAGCAATATATCTCACCCAAACTAACAATCCCTACATCCAGCCGTATCCATCCGTCAACACATAACCAAGAAACCTTCGGAAATCGTGTACCTCAACCTTCGAAAAGCATTCGTTATACGAGTCATGGCAATACTCCCGTACTCACCTCAGTACTGGGTTAGCGGGGTTATCTCACCAACAACTGCATAAAAGAGATTTTTGATGTCGGCGTACTAAACTCAGGTATTCCAGAACTGCAACGATAAAATTATGACGACAACACCTCGGAGCTCAACTCCCCGGGACACTGCCACAACCCCTAAATGACAGGAGGCACCAAGAACAATGTTCTCGTCATAAGAATATCGGAACGATTCCAAGATACCCGCGTGATCCTAAAAAAATTTAGTGAAATTTGAGAAGAGAAGAGTCAAAACTCTACGTCAGGATACCTCACCAGAAGGTCGAAGGGACTGGGGAGTAAAAAGAATTCCTAACTCTCCGATATATATAATCCTAAATGACTCAAAACATTTTTCTAGACACAACTCGGCCACTAAAAACGATCAAGCAATGGGGCTCCTAAGGTCGGGGAAGGCTCTGATTACCAACTTGTAACGCCCTCGATGCGGCTATATCTCCCACGTGTCGAAGCACGACTTAGAGGCATAACCGCATTGAAAGCAATGTCGCAAGTGAGGTAATCTTCACACAACCCATGTAATACATAAGGAAAAAAGATACATAGTTGGCTTACAATCGCCACTTCACACAATTACATAAATAAAGCATTACATCATCCAGATACAATCAAGGTCCGACTACGGAACCAAAATAAAAGAAGAACCCCAAATGCGACAAAGGTCCCCGATCGACCCCAACTGGGCTCCACTACTGATCAACTGAAACGAAACAACACAATGAACAAGATCTTCATCTAGCTCCTCCTTGAGCTTGATTGCGTCACCTGCTCGGTAACAAAGGCACCTGCAAACTGGTTTTGGAAGTATCTGGTGAGCCACGAGGACTCAGCAATCTCACACCCGCGAGATCAAGACTATTTAAGCTTATGGGTAAGGTAAAGGCATGAGGTGGAGCTGCAGCAAGCGACTAGCATAAATGGTGGCTAACATACGCAAATGAGAGCGAGAAGAGAAGGCAAGGCACGGTCGATAAAAGTATGATCAAGAAGTGATCCTATAGCAACCTACGTCAAGCATAACTCCAACACCGTGTTCACTTCCCGGACTCCGCCGGAAAGAGACCATCACGGTTACACACACGGTTGATGTATTTTAATTAAGGTCAACTTCAGGTTTTCTACAACCGGACATTAACAAATTCCCATCTGCCACATAACCGCGGGCACGGCTCTCGAAAGTTTATACCCTGCAGGGGTGTCCCAACTTAGCTCATGACAAGCTCTCGCGATCATCGAAGGAATAGACCTTCACCCAGGACACTCCGATCAGACTCGGTATCCCGGTACATCAAGACATTTCGACAATGGTAAAACAAGACCAGCAAGACCTCCCGCTGTGCCGACAAATCCCGATAGGAGCTGCACATATCTCGTTCTCAGGGCACACCGGATGAGCCAGACGTCGGGTTGGCATAGACCCTGGTTGCCCAGGGGGCGCCGGACATCGCTCAGGTTGGACCAACACTCGAAGGAGCACTGGCCCGGGGGGCTAAAATAAAGATGACCCTCGGGCTCCGGATACCCAAGGGAAAAAAAAAGGGGCTAGGTGAGGCAAATGGTAAAAGTCAATGTTGGGCCTTGCTGGACAAGTTTTATTCAAAGCGAACTGTCAGGGGGTCCCATAAATCACCCGACCGCGTAAGGGACGCAAAATCCGGGAACATAACACCGGTATGACGGAAACTAGGGCGGCAAGAGTGGAACAAAACACCAGGCATAAGGCCGAGCCTTCCACCCTTTACCAAATATATAGATGCATTAATAATATAAGAGATATTGTGATATCCCAACAAGTAAACATGTTCCAACAAGGAACAACATCTCCATGTTCCAACAAGGAACAAACTTCATCTTCACCTGCAACTAACAACGCTATAAGAGGGGCTGAGCAAAGCGGTAACATAGCCAAACAACGGTTTGCTAGGAAAGGTGTCAAAGGTTAGAGGTTCATGGCATTTTGGGAGGCTGACCAGCAAATGGTAGGCATCGTAGCATTGGCATAGCAAAAGAGCGAGCATCTAGCAAGCAAAGATAGAAGTGATTTCGAGGGTATGATCATCTTGCCTGAAATCCCGCAAGGAAGAAGAACGAGTCCATGAAGAAGACAAACGGACGAAGTCGAACGGATCCTCACAACTCCGGAACGGAACCGAGGCTAACGAGAGAAACAACCCGGAAAGAAACAAACAACATAGTAAACAACCATCACATAAACGTGGCATGATGCGCAAACAAGTATGATGCATGTCCGGTTTAAAGAGGCGTGGCATGGCAAAGTGCACAAAACAAACTTACAAATTAAATGGAGCCCAATATGCAACGAGTTGCATATTGACGAAACACCACATCGAACTATTTAGTTCTCTCTTGTTTAAGCTACCCAACAATATTAAATGTTGATTAACATGGCAAGGGGTGAAGCATAACAAAACTACCTAACTAGGCAAGTTTAAATGAGGCCGGAAACAACAAACAACAATTCCGGAAAGTCCCCATAAGCAATATTCGAATTTGGTACTGTTCTGACCTAAACCATATTTTAAGGTTGTTAAACAGGAAAATAAAGTGGACCATGTTAAACTAGGCAAAATTCTACCCCATTTACATATAAAGAACATTTAAATCCGAGCTACGGTTAAATAGTTATGAATTAAATCATTTTAGCATGGCATTTAGCAAATTTAAGCAAACAACATTTTAAATATTTTAAACATGGATGAAAGTGGCATATTGTGAAACTAGATGAAATTCTAAGCATTTTTCATATTTAAATCATTTCAATCCGATGCACGGTTGTGGAGTTTTTATATGCATGAACAACAGGGGTCAATCTGTAAAACTGGTAAATCACAGGATAATAGCTAAAATCGCAGAACAGGAAAAAAACGCTATATGGGCCGAATCCATGCAGAGGTCCAACAGAACGGAAAAAAAAGGCGCTGGAGGGTGGCCTCACCAGTGGGCCTTGGCCCGGTCGGTGAGGAGGCAGGCCGGGGCAGGCCGAGCTGGGCCGGCAGCAGGGCCGGGGCGTTGGGGCTGCTGGGCCGGGGCCCACGTGGCATCGTCGTTCTCCTCTCGATCCCGAGCAGGAACGAGGCAACGGCGGCGCCTGCGACGTGGTACGGCAGGTAGGCCAGGAGGGGCTTGGCGCAGCGAAAACGGGCGGATCCGGTGGGCTACTTGCCGGATCCGGCGGGGGCGGGGGTCGGCGAAGCTTCCCAGGGCGGCGGCGGCGAATCCTGGGCGGCGGCGGAGCTACTGGCGGCGACGGCAGGTGGCGGCACGCCGGCGGGCAGGGGACGGCGATGCTCGGGCAGCGCGAGCGCGCGGGGCGGCGGAGGTCGGGCGCGGGCCGCGCGGACCGGGGACGGGCTCGGCGGGCCGGCGGCGCGCGCGGTGGCCGGGAGGCCACGTGGCGCGTGGGTAGTGGAGGAGGGAGGCGGCGGCGCTGAGGTGTCGCCCCGGGATTGGTCCGGGCGACGTGGCCGGCGGACGTGTCCGGCGCGGGCGGACGTGTCCGGCGCGGGCGGACATGTCCGGCGGCGCGAAGGGAAGATTTAGGGTTTCGGGGGAAATCATCCGAGATTTGGAAAGGGGGGGTATAAATAGGCATAGAGGGAGCTAGGAGAGTCCAAATGAGGAGCGGTTTTCGCCCACACGATCGTGATCGAACGACCGAGAGCATGGAGAGGAGTTTGCTGGGCTTTGGGCCACTTTGGAAGGGGTGTTGGGCTGCAACTCAAAGAGGGCTTTACGGTTACCCGGTTAACCGTTGGAGTACCATACGACCTCCAAATGGCACGAAACTTGACAGGCGGTCTACCGGTGCTATACCAAGGCCGCTTGGCAAACCTCGGGCCATTCCGAGAAAGTTTAATACCCGCACACGAAAAGAGAGAAGAGGGGACGCCGGATGACATAGGAGTGCCGGATTGCAAAACGGACAACGGGGAAAAGGCTCGGATGCATGAGACGAACATGTATGCAAAATGAAATGCACATGATGACATGATAAAATGCAAATGATGACATGGCAAAGTGCAGCACGCAAGCAAATGACATGGCAACGACGGCGAAAAACTGGCAGACATCTGGCGCATCGGATCCGGGGTGTTACAAATATCTACTGTACTCCAACTTATCTACGGTTCATACCACTTAATACTAGCCATAGATTCATCAAAATAAGCAAACACCACATAGAACACAGAATCTGTCAAAAATAGAACAGTCTGAAGTAATCTTTATCGAAAGTATACTTATGGAACTCCAAAAATTCTACCAAATTAGTAAGTACTAAGCAATGTTTGTACCAATCCAGGGCAAAAAGAATCCGATCAGAAGCACGTTTCGGTGAATTAACAAAACTAATTTACTGGGTGCAAAAGTTTCTGATTTTTAGCAGGATCAACACAACTATCACCGTAAGCTATCCTAAAGGTCTTACTTGGCACTTTATTGAAACAAAAGCTATAAAACATGATTACTACAGTAGCATAATCATGTGAACACACAAAAACAGTAAGGGTAAGTATTGGGTTGTCTCCCAACTAGAGCTTTTCTTTAATGCCTTTCTAGCTAGGCATGATGATGACAATGATGCTCACATAAAAGATAAGAATTGAAACATAACGGGAGCATCATGAAGCATATGACTAGCACATTTAAGCCTAACCCACTTTCTATGCATAGGGATTTTGTGAGCAGATAACTTATGGGAACAATAATCAACTAGCATAGTAGGTAACACAAGCATAGCTTCAAGAGTTTAAGCACATAGAGAGGAAACTTGACATTATTGCAACTCCTACAAGCATATGTTCCTCCCTCATAAAAATTTTCAGTACATCATGAATGAATTCAACAATATAACCAGCACCTAAAGCATTCTTTTCATGATCTACAAGTATAGAAATTTTATTACTCTCCACATAAGCAAAATTCTTCTCATGAATAGTAGTGGGAGCAAACTCAACAAAATAACTATCATATGATTGAAAATTAAGATCAAGATGACAAGTTTCATGGTTATCATTATTCTTTAAAGCATACGTGTCATCACAATAATCATCATAGATAGGAGGCATGCTTCCATCATAGTAAATTTGCTCATCAAAGCTTGGGGGACAAAAAATATCATCTTCATCAAACATAGCTTCCCCAAGCTTGTGGCTTTTCATATCATTAACATCATGGATATTCAAGGAATTTATACTAACAACATCGCAATCATGCTCATCATTCACATATTTTATGCCAAGCATTCTATGTAATTCTTCTTCTAGTACTTGAGCACAATTTTCCTTCCCATCATACTCACGAAAAATATTAAAAAGGTGAAGCGTATGAGACAAACTTAACTCCATTTTTTTATAATTTTCTTTTATAGATTAACTAGTGCTAAAACAAGAAACAAAAAGATTCGATTGCAAGATCTAAAGATATACCTTCAAGCGCTAACCTCCCCGGCAACGGCGCCAGAAAAGAGCTTAGTTGACGGGGTGTGAGTGAGTGCCCTTTTACCTAGCCTCCCCGGCAACGGCGCCAGAAACTGCTTGATGTCTACTACACAACCTTCTTCTTGTAGACGTTGTTGGGCCTGCAAGTGCACAGGTTTGTAGGACAGTAGCAAATTTCCCTCAAGTGGATGACCTAAGGTTTATCAATCCGTAGGAGGCGTAGGATGAAGATGGTCTCTCTCAAGCAACCCTGCAACCAAATAACAAAGAGTCTCTTGTGTCCCCAACACACCCAATACAATGGTAAATTGTATAGGTGCACTAGTTCGGCGAAGAGATGGTGATACAAGTGCAAAATAGATAGTAGATATTGGTTTTTGTAAACTGAAATAATAAAAACAACAAGGTAACTAATGGTAAAAGTGAGCGTAAACGGTATTGCAATGATAGGAAACAAGGCCTAGGGTTCATACTTTCACTAGTGCAAGTTCTCTCAACAATAATAACATAGATAGATAATATAACAAGCCCTCAACATGCAACAAACAGTCACTCCAAAGCCACTAATAGCGGAGAACAAACGTAGAGATTATGGTAGGGTACAAAACCACCTCAAAGTTATTCTTTCGGATCGATCTATAAAAGAGTTCGTACTAGAATAACACCTTAAGATACAAATCAACCAAAACCCTAATGTCACCTAGATACTCCGTTGTCACCTCAAGTATCCATGGGCATGATTATACGATATGCATCACACAATCTCAGATTCATCCAACCAACATAAAAGTACTTCAAAGAGTGCCCCAAAGTTTCTACCGGAGATTCAAGAACGTGTGCCAACCCCTATGCATAGGTTCCCAATGTCACGAAACCCGCAACTTGATCACCAAAACATACATCAAGTGGCACATGATATCCCATTGTCACCATAGATAATCACGGCAAGACATACATCAGGTGTTCTCATAAAAGACTCAATCCGATAAGATAACTTCAAAGGGGAAACTCAATTCATCACAAGAGAGTAGAGGGGGAGAAACATCATAAGATCCAACTACAATAGCAAAGCTCGAGATACATCAAGATCGTGCCATAGAGGGAACACGAGAGAGAACACGAGAGAGAGAGAGAGAGAGAGAGAGAGAGAGAGAGAGAGATCAAACACATAGCTACAGGTACATACCCTTAGCCCCGAGGGTGAACTACTCCCTCCTCATCATGGATAGCGCCGGGATGATGAAGATGGCCACCGGTGATGGGATCCCCCTCCGGCAGGGTGCCGGAACGGGCTCCCGAAAGTTTTTTGGTGGCTACAGAGGATTGTGGCGGCGAAACTCCCAATCTATCTTCTGTTCTAGAAGTTTTAGGGTATGTAGGTATATATGGGTGCAAGGGGTACGTCGGTGGACCTCCGGGGTGCTCACGAGGCAGGGGGGCGCGCCCAGGGGGTGGGCGAGCCCCCCACCCTCGTGGGCAGCCCGGGACTCCCCTGACGTGCACTCCAAGTCTATCAGGTTGCTTTCCTTCCAAAAATAACTTCTCTAGTTGATTTCGTTTCGTTTTGACTCCGTCTGATATTCCTTTTCCTCAAAACACTGAAATAGGCATAAAACAACAAATCTGGGCTGGGCCTCCGGTTAATAGGTTAGTCCCAAAAGTAATATAAAAGTGGATAATAAAGCCCAATATTACCTAAAACAGTAGATAAAGTAGCATGGAGCGATCAAAAATTATAGATACGTTGGAGACGTATCAGAGAGCTAGGCTCGCCACACAAGACTCAGACTCCTCAGATGCCTCCTCGTCCTCATGTTCCTCAGATTCAGCCTCAGAGTCCATTTCATTGCCAATGAATGCCCGAGCCTTCTTGGAGCTGCTCTTCTTGTGAGATGAAGACCTCGAGGATTTTGATGATGAAGACTTTGAGGATTTCTTCTTCTTCTTTGCGTCATCAGAACTGTAATACTTGTATTTCTTCTTCTTTGATTCCTTATCCCACTGAGGACAATCTTGGATGTAGTGACCAGGTTTTTTGCATTTGTGACACAGCCTCTTCTTGTAGTCATTGGATGAGGAATCATTGCTCCTTGAGGGTTTTCCAAAGCGACCACGTCTAGAGAACTTCTGAAATTTCTTCACGAGCAGTGCAAGTTCCTGGCTCAGTTCTTCAGGATCACCAAGACTGCTAGCAGAGTCTTCATCTTCAGACTCAGAGACTGCCTTGGCCTTCAAAGCACGTGATCTGCCATAGCTCGAACCGTAGAGATCTCTCTTCTCAGCAAGCTGGAACTCATGAGTATTTAGCCTCTCGAGGATATCAGCGGGATCAAGTGACTTGTAGTCAGCACGCTCTTCCATCATCAGTGCCAGAGTATCAAATGAAGAATCTAGCGATCTCAGCAATTTCTTCACCACCTCATGGTCGGTGATGTCAGTGGCGCCAAGCGCTTGAAGCTCATTTGACATGTCAGTGAGGCGATCGAAGGTTTGCTGAACATTTTCATTGTCAAGTCTTTTGAAGCGGTTGAAGAGATTGCGAAGAACGTCAACACGAGAGTCACGTTGAGTTGAGACTCCTTCATTTACTTTGGACAGCCTATCCCAGATAAGCTTGGCAGTTTCCAAAGCACTCACTCTTCCATAATATCCTTTGCTCAGATGACCACATATGATATTCTTCGCTTGAGAATCGAGTTGCTTGAATCTCTTCACATCAGTAGCGTTTAGAGAAGGTGTGACTGAGGGAACACCATTTTCCACAACATACCAGAGATCGTTGTAAATTGCCTCAAGATGCATTCGCATCTTGTTCTTCCAGTAGGGGTAGTCCGTTCCATCGAAGGTAGGACACCCAGCAGAGACGTTGATCATACCTGCGGTCGACATAACTAAAACTCCAGGCGGTTAAACCAAAATCACAAGAACAAGGGAGTAGCTTGCTCTTATACCAATTGAAAATGCGTTATATCGACTAGAGGGGGGTGAATAGACGATTTTTTATGAATTTTTCATAGAGGAATTTGCTGGTGAGGAAATTCCTAAATGAAGAACTACTAGCAGCGGAATAAGTACTCAGAAGTAAACATAAAAGAATACAAGCATAGTCATCATGGCGAGATGAAGAGAAGCACAGAGTACAGGAAGCGTAAACACAGGATAACACAAGAAAGAAGACGGACAGACTGAAGAAATTGAACTGAGGAAATTGAGAAAGTCTTCAGTCAAAGTCTTCAAACAGATATGAACAGGCACGCAACAACAGACAAGAAGAAATGAAAGAGTTGAGGAAATAGAACCAGTAAGCTTGGTGAAGACAATGATTTGGTAGACCAGTTCCAACTGCTGTCTCAATTGTACATCTGGTTGGAGCGGCTGAGTATTTAAACTCGAGGACACCCAGTCCCGGACACACAGTCCTCACAGTATTCTCCTTGAGCTAAGGTCACACAGACCTTGCCCAAACACTCATGGTAAGTCTTCAGGTGACTTCCGAACCTTCACAAACTCGGTCACTCGGCGATCCACAATTCCTCTTGGATGCTCTAGACCTTGACGCCTAACCGTCTGGAAGAAGCACAGTCTTCAAAGGAAACAAGCGTCGGATCCACGCAGGATCAATCTCTTCAGTGATGCTCAATCACTTTGGGTTTGTAGGTGTTGGGTTTTTGGGTTTTCCTCACTTGATGATTTTCGCTCAAAGTCCTTGGAGGATGGGATGCTCACAATTGACAAGTGTCAGTTTCTCCCAGAGCAGCCAACCAGCTAGTGGTTGAAGGGGGCGGCTATTTATAGCCTAGGGAGCAGCCCGACATGATAAGACATAAATGCCCTTATCTGATATGACCGTTAGGTGGGTAGATATTTTGGAACCGCTGGCGCATAGCACAACAACGGTCGGAATTTTGACTATCAAAATCCTCAGGGATATCATATTCCTCACGTGTAGGCAATTCACACTGGTGAATTCCTAACTCCTTAGTCTAAACAAATTCCTCAGAGACCATAAGAACTTTGTCTCTGTCACTGAAGAATATGACTGAACTGTATGAGATTTCCAATGGCTTCATTCGAAGGGATTGGTAGGTGTAGGATTTTGAGTTGAGCATCACATGGAAATTTTACCTTAGTATTTCCTCAACCCCCTTTAACAGTACGGTGTTTCCTATGACTCAAGAAAGAGAAAATGAAACTACGAAAACAGAAGTCTTCACGCTTCATGTTCCTCGAATGATTGCCTAGTCTTCAAGGTCACACCAATTTCTTCACTTTCAAAGTCTTCAGAAAGTCTTCAGAGATCCAAAGTCTTCAGTTGAAGAACTTCATTTTTAGGGGTCGAATTTCTCTGTAAATATCAAACTCCTCATAGACTTATAGACCTGTGTACACTCACAAACGCATCAGTCCCTTAACCTATATGTCTTCAATACACCAAAATCACTAAGGGGCACTAGATGCACTTACAGGATGGGGGCAAGTAATCATGACTAATGTTGAGGACTCTTGTCCTTGTGCTATCCCACTCGTCCTATGAGTTGGTGTTAGGTGTTTACATTGCCTTAAATGCTTGGCTGTGTTCGTGAGTGAGTTTGGTTTCAGTCTATGTCCAACAGCTGCGTGTACTAGAATGGAGAAGGTGATGTCCCAGCAAAATAAGTCTCCAATGGCGAGAACTGTGAGCATAAAAAGTGTGCATCTATGGAATTACAAAAAAATATCCAATGAGAAAATCCCTCAGAACACTATATTGTTTAGGAGTATAAAGTGAAGAACCGATAATGGAAACAAGTAATTCTAGTATTACTGACTCTCGAGGATGATTCCGGTGCTAACACAATGAGGAGGCAGTGAAAGCGAATGCCTAACAATCGATGGCACAGCTAAGACAGACGGCCGAGTAATGGAAGACAGTTATGTATTTTACTAACAATCGACCCTACAAGAATTCATGAGAATAATCGGGATAGGGGCAAGTAATCATGACTAGTGTTGAGTACACTTGTCCTTGTGCTGTCCCACTCGTCCTATGAGTTGGTGTTAGGTGTTTACATTGCCTTAATTGCTTGGCTGTGTTCGTGAGTGAGTTTGGTTTCAGTCTATGTCCAACAGCTGCGTAAACTAGAATGGAGAAAGTGATGTCCCAGCAAAATAAGTCTCCAATGGCGAGAACTGTGAGCATAAAAAAGTGTGTATCTACGGAATTGCAAAGAATTTATCAAATGAGAAAATCCCTCAGAACACTATATTGTTTAGGAGTATAAAGTGAAGAACCGGTAATGGAAACAAGTAATTCTAGTATTACTGACTCTCGAGGATGATTCCGGTGCTTACACGATGAGGAGGCAGTGAAAGCGAATGCCTAACATATGATGGCACACCTAAGACAGACTGCCGAGTAATTGAAGACAGTTATGTACTGTACTAACAATCGACCCTACAAGAATTCATGAGAATAGTCAGGATGGGGGCAAGTAATCATGACTAGTGTTGAGTACTCTTGTCCTTGTGCTGTCCCGCTCGTCCTATGAGTTGGTGTTAGGTGTTTACATTGCCTCAATTGCTTGGTTGTGTTCGTGAGTGAGTTTGGTTTCAGTCTATGTCCAACAGCTGCGTGTACTAGAACGGAGAAAGTGATGTCCCAGTAAAATAAGTCTCCAATGGCGAGAACTGTGAGCATAAAAAAGTGTGTATCTACGGAATTACAAAGAATTTATCCAATGAGAAAATCCCTCAGAACACTATATTGTTTAGGAGTATAAAGTGAAGAACCGATAATGGAAACAAGTAATTCTAGTATTACTGACTCTCGAGGATGATTCCGGTGCTTACACGATGAGGAGGCAGTGAAAGCGAATGCCTAACAATCGATGGCACACCTAAGACAGGTGGCCGAGTAATTTAAGACAATTATGTATTGTACTAACAATCGACCCTACAAGAATTCATGAGAAGAGTCGGGATGGGGGCAAGTAATCATGACTAGTGTTGAGTACTCTTGTCCTTGTGTTGTCCCACTCGTCCTATGAGTTGGTGTTAGGTGTTTACATTGCCTTAATTGCTTGGCTGTGTTCGTGAGTGAGTTTGGTTTCAGTCTATGTCCAACAGCTGCGTGTACTAGCATGGAGAAAGTGATGTCCCAGGAAATTAAGTCTCCAATGGCGAGAACTGTGAGCATAAAAAAGTGTGTATCTACGGAATTACAAAGAATTTATCCAATGAGAAAATCCCTCAGAACACTAAATTGTTTAGGAGTACAAAGTGAAGAACCGGTAATGGAAACAAGTAATTCTAGTATTACTGACTCTCGAGGATGATTCCGGTGCTTACACGATGAGGAGGCGGTGAAAGCGAATGCCTAACAATCGATGGCACACCTAAGACAGACGGCCGAGTAATTGAAGACAGTTATGTATTGTACTAACAATCGACCCTACAAGAATTCATGAGAATAGTCGGGATGGGGGCAAGTAATCATGACTAGTGTTGAGTACTCTTGTCCTTGTGCTGTCCCACTCGTCCTATGAGTTGGTGTTAGGTGTTTACATTGCCTTAATTGCTTGGCTGTGTTCGTGAGTGAGTTTGGTTTCAGTCTATGTCCAATAGCTGTGTGTACTAGAACAGAGAAAGTGATGTCCCAGGAAAATAAGTCTCCAATGGCGAGAACTGTGAGCATAAAAAAGTGTGTATCTACGGAATTACAAAGAACTTATCCAATGAGAAAATCCCTCAGAACACTATATTGTTTAGGAGTATAAAGTGAAGAACCGATAATGGAAACAAGTAATTCTAGTATTACTGACTCTCGAGGATGATTCCGGTGCTTACACGATGAGGAGGCAGTGTGTTCTTCTTCTTTTTCCCCTGCTTGATAAAATGGAGAAAGGGGGATGAGTAGGATGCAGCTGCGCCAGTAAATGATTGGTCATGTTTGGATCCATGGGTTAGAGTTAGTTTGAGCTCAAATAGCCCTAAAGTATCCAAACATGAGGGTTAGTTTGAGCTAATTACATCTAACCCATCCTAAAAAAAACTATCCCACCCAAAACTTGCTAATTGAAGCTAGTTCTCCTAATGCATTTATTGTTAATCTAACCCTGTCATCCAAACACCATTTCGGCTAGAGTTAGTTCAGGGTTAGTCATGAAACTAACTCTACCGAAGTTAGAGTATCGAAACAGGGCCGATGAATGTCTCCTCACTGTTACTCTATAAACCAACACACACTCTCTCCCATGTCATCTCATCTCGAGAAGAAAGAAACTCCATGTGCAAGGAGGACGACGAGGTAGTAAATGCGATTGAGTTATTCGGCACAGCTAACAGCTGGCTCCACTAAAATGGATGATAGCTGTACTGAAAATTGGCCCAGTAAATTAAAGCGGGTGATGTGCTTGCACTAGAATGGCTGTACTGAAATTTGGCTGTGCAATGAAGCAAATGCGAGCATTGTAGGTCTTACCCGTGCCCCACTCCGTCCTTGGTTGATCCCGTCGGTTGCTGTAGAAGCAGAGACGAACGAGGACGACGGCGACTGCACAGCGCCATGGCGTTCTACTCCCATGTGGATTCCTTCCCATCCCATCTGCCTTCTCTCCTTACCGCTCCACCGCCAACCTCGATTTTTTTTTATGAACCCTCCGACTCACAGTCGCTAGGATCCGGCGTGATTTTCTTTTTTTTAAACCGGCAGGAGCGCTGACTTTTCATTAAAAAGGGGGAAATATGTACAAGATGGCATGTTTAAAGGGGTACATGCCAGAACCCCAACGAAAAACTAGAATCACATGTGAACTGCTCGTTGCTCGTGGTTATGAATAACTTTGGGGCGGAAGGTCAAATCTCGCTATGTAATCTCCTCAAAGGTGAGATGTGCCACCTCAACGTAAGTCAGTCTCATGCTGTTGAAGATGTGCCGGTTCCTTTCCTTCCGGGTATTCCACATAATAGACATGTTATTCTAAATAAAAATTCATTTAATTCAATCATAGACATGTTATTATTGTACAACATAACTCGCTTTGTGAATCTGATTTTGAACAGATTACATTTTAGGCGCACCACACAAGATGACAAAGTCTTAGCTGCTCTACCATGCATCTCCATTAATGTGAATATTTTGTGCACGTCACAAAAGACCTATATCAAAATGTAGTGGTGACGACATGAAGAGGTGCGACGGGTAAACTACACGGGATGACGACGTAGTATAAGCACAATAGACTTATGTTTGTAGGTTTTACAAATATGTCCATATGTTCTGTGTGAAGTGCGTAAAGAGTTGTTCTGATGGAACCGCCTGCACACTGGAAACATTGGTGGCGGTTTCAAGAACCACCACTGCCGTGCGGAGTATTAGAGATGCAGGCTTTGAGGTGAAATGGGCAACCGCCACCAGCGCATCTACCAAAATCGCCTCCAAAGCCCAATTCTGGTACTAGTGGCTACTCGACGTCGTTGTTGTCTTTCTCGACCAATTCCTCCTTGATGATGGACAGAGCAGTGGAGTATGATGGCCTCGGCTACCTGTGACGATGAGGCGCAGCGACCAGGTGAGTCCACAGTGGCGAGGTGTTGGGGCTTGGCAGCGACCATTGCGTCCGGAGCTCCCCTGATCCCTCGTACTGGCTTGGCAGCAGCTGGTTGGGGTGGTAGCCATCGAGCAGCCACCACGCTTGGCTGTCGTAATCCAGCGAGAGAATGGGATGGGGAAGAAAGAAATGCTTCGATGGTGTACAACGCAGGGCACAGAAAGAGCATGTACGACATCGGTGGCTGGGGTTGGAAGAGAAGGGGTGCATCGATATTTTGTGTGTGTGTGTGGGGGGGGGGGGGGGGGTATGTATGTGGAGGGGCTGGGTGTCAAGTGGGGCGACATCGATGGTTTGGCCATGGATGCTCTTGGCCCATGTTTGTGAGGGAGAGAAAAGGTTTAGGAAAAATAGGGAGACTACTCAAATTGAGAGGGGGAGGGGTGTTTGAGGAGACTCCTCTAAATTTGAGGAGTTAAAATTTTTGAGTGAATCACTAGATGGAGTTAACTTCCTAATAAATTAGTTTTTAAAGAGTTAAAAGTATTTTAAGCTAAGGGTGAGATACTGTAAGAGGAACTCTAGCAGATACCTCAAGAGCTCGTACCGCAAAATCGGTTTACAACATAATGCGAAATGTTTTTACAGTATGGCATATGTTTTGCCTGAATAGATCCCGTAAAAATCTTTTGAGGTCAGATGTGCAGCCCAGTTGTCAGTGATGCACTTTACAGTATGGTCCCAGAAAATAACAAAAAGCACCCTCAAAGCAAAAACTAAATTGCAATTGGGTCCCCGATCGCTCCATGGCCGGTAACAGTGGCCACTGGCCAAGGCGTGGCTCGTGGTGCTCGGCCGGAGTGCAGTGGCACGAGGCATGGCGGGAGCGCGCGGCCACGCGTTGCCACGCCGGCACGCGGTGACCAGCGGCCACGCGCGGCGGCACGCGATGACCAACGACCACGGTGGACCCAGCCACATCCATGGCGGAGCTTGCACGGCCGCCCGAGAGCTCGATTCGAGCTCCGGCAGCCTCGGGAATGAGACGAGGAAGGGCAGGGGTGGCGCCGGCTTGGAAATGATGGTGAAAAAGTTCTTAAAAAGGATGGTGAAAAAGAAGGTTAATCTCATAGCAGCACACAAAGGATGGGCCAGCTCGGCTGCTTAACCAAACGTGTTACGTGTCCATAACCTAACAACTAAGCGAATCCATGTGAGTTTCCTTGTCATTTCCCAGTCCCAGACGCGGAAACGCGGCTTGACCTTGACTTCAATCTCCATTCTCCACTCTTTTATCTTCCCCTCTCGGAGTCGGAGGCCCCAAATCGAATCCCCATCAGAGATTCCGATAATCTCTCCTCTCCTTTACTCCGCCACATTCTCAAACCCCTACCTCCGGTCCTGCCGCAGCACCGCCCAATCCACCTTCGGCCACAGATCTGTCGCTTACTGTGCGCCAGCTCCCGTCGAATCGCCGCCGCGCTTACTCGCAGCACACAAGGGTAGCTAGTCAGCCAAGAGAGAAACGAGAGACTAAGATCCAGATGTCTGAAATCGTCAACAACCTCCTCGGCAAAGTCGCCAGCCTACTGGGCGACGAGTGCCAGAAGGTCATAGGGGTGGAGCATCATGTGCAATTCCTCGAGGATGAGCTCAGCACCATGAAAGCTTTCCTGGAGGAGCTGGGGCAGAGGGATGAACTAGCTCCCTTGACCAAGGACTGGCGGGACCATGTCAGGGACATGGCCTACGACATGGAAGATTGCATTGACGACTTCCTTCTCGATGTTGGAAGTACCAATGACAACGCTGGTTTTATCGCGAGGACCACTGAACTTGTCAAGACCCCGTGGGGGCATCGTCAGTTTACAAGCCAGATCCAGGAGCTCAAGGATCGTGCTATAGAGGCGAATCATCGACGCAAACGGTACAAGCTTGATGATAGCAATACCTCTAGCTCTGCTCTTGTGCCCGTCGATCCTCGGGTGTCGGCACTCTACAAAGAGGCAGCCAGCCTTGTGGGTATTGATGGCCCAAGGGAAGAGCTTGTCAGGTGGCTGGCGGATGGTGAGCAAGAACTCAAGGTGGTATCTATTGTGGGATTCGGCGGTCTTGGCAAGACTACACTTGCCAAACAGGTGTACGATAACATCGGCCAACAATTCAGCTGCAAGGCATTTGTGTCGGTCTCCCAAAGACCCGACATGGCAGGGCTCTTGATTGGGCTACAATCGAAGATTGGGGGAAACAAGACTCGTGGCACTCACGAGGTGCAAGACATCATCAGCGACCTTCGAGAGCATCTCACGGACAAAAGGTACTTGTTTACTTCAAATAGTCACTTGTGGAATTGCATGCTATAGCTAGTGGATGATTTAACTGTGAGTTTCAATGGATGCTCATCTTTTGACTGGCTCTTTATAGAGGAGATTGTGTCATATTTAACATTTTTTAAGCAGTTGTCATAGAGACTTCTTTGAGCATAGGAGAAATCATATTTCAGTTTTTGTCCATGAAAAAATTGAGCTCATAAAAAGGATAATTAAGACCAAAGTTGTAGGGCAAAGATAAGTTACCTTGTTTCCATGTACCACCTAGAAGAATTGCTGGTGGAGATAGAAACATGCCACTTTAGGTGATATAGCCCTTTTGTGTGTTAAGGACACTCTGCCTCATTATAATGGTATTTTATATGGGTACCCTTGCGCATTTTAGTGTACGTGACCTTTTTGTTTCAATCTTATAACCCGTTTGGTTGTACGTCATTTCTTATCTTTTATCCATCCTAATTGCTTCCATAGTCCATAAGCCTCCACATTCGCCTAGAAAGTAAGAGCTTCTACAGCCGGGCACCTCGAACCGGCCTGAAACGCTCGGACGGCCCGTCCGATCACTGATTGGTCACGAAAATCTGACTCAGACGGGCGCCTCAAACGTGCCTCAAACGTCCAGGCTGACCGGCACCCCTCATATCCAGCCCAAATATGGGGCGGATATGGGGGTGCCCGAGCGCGCCCGGGCACGCCCGCCACGTTGGACTGACGATCTGGTCCCACACGGAAACGCCCGAAAACCCGGAGGTCCGACGGGCGTTGCCGCGGTGTGAACTCCTTGTGGCGCCGCTCAGGCTCGCCGCCCGATGCCAAATCCGGCTATTTAAGCCGGCCGGCGTCCCCCAACCCTAGCCCATCCACCTTCTCCCTCTCCGCACAGCCACCTGTGTCGTCCACCTCCTTTCCCCTTCTCTTCCCCGCTCTCTCCCGCTCCCCGGCATCACCATGGTCTGGTAGAAGATCAACACGTATGCCATGCTCATGCTGGAGTGTCGAAGGCAGATAGCGGAGGAGATCAGGCAAGGCGCGCTGCCTGCATCGCTGCCGAGCTGCCTCTGGACTCGCCTGGGCCGAAGGAAGATGAGGAAGAAGTGCTCCGGAGCTGATGGAGGTGGCGGATCCGGAGGAGGACGAGGCGAAGCAGCCTGGTGCAGCCTTCGACATGGCGAAGGCAGAGGCGGAGTTCGCGGTCACCCTAGCCGCAGAGATGGTGGAGCAACAGGTCATCCTGGATTCCATCCAGGATGAGGCCTATGTGGTGGCCAACCGTGCGTTCCTTCGGCAGGAGCAGGCGGAGTCCGACGCGCTCTTCGCTGAACTTGACGCGGATATAGAGGAGGATGAGGCCGGAGCGGAGCAGCCAGAGCCGCCGGAGGAGCCGGAGCTGCAGCTGCCGCCCATATACACAAAACCAGGCACTGAGATCATCGGCATCTCTGACGAGGATTAGCTATGTAGTACGTAGGTTTTTTCATTTGCATGGATTTGATGATCTACTATGAGATGTCCGGATGCAGTTGTGCTAATTTGAGGAGTGTCCCGTCACTGTCCGCAGACGCGCCCAGGGGCGTCCACGGGCGTTTGAGGGGTCATATTTGACCATCACGGCTGTAGATACTCTAACCCTTGGCACAGCATGACATTTTGCAGTCAGAATGGAGGCACGCAGGCCCTTAGGGGTGATACCTTTAGAGGATGGCTTGACCTGTGTTTGTCATGTCGCTCCTGAAGGAGATGCATGGAGAGTGTATAGGCCATCGTCGTACTCTTTTGAGCTGAGATGAAAAAAGTCTAGGTATTCGGTTGGAAACATAGCACATAGAAATACAATAGCATACATGAATTTTGTGTTAACCTTTTAAAGCTAATTAAAATGTAGGGATTCAGAAATTTCGGATGGATTTTTCTTTCTGTTCCTATTGGTTTACCAACAAATTATTTAATCCAATAATGTGGTGGTTGTGTTGCACAGATTTGATACTAATGGTATGTATTTCAAAGGACACCCTTATGATGTTGATTTTGTAACTAAGGAACAAAATATGTCGAAGATGCTTACGTCAAAATTTGAATTGCACTGTTTAAATTCAAAATATCGGCCGGTAAGCCGATAAATCGGCCGATTCATCGCTTATCGGGGTCAGACCGATAAGATAAGTGAATACCACTGGTTTTTACCGGACTGACCGATATATCGGTTGTCAGTAAATATGTGGGATGCAACGGATTTAGCTCAAGATTTTTTATTTTGGTTGAGTTTTTGTAGTCTTGATGCCTTCAGTCTGTGTAGATGGCTACTTCCAGTACATCCCAGATCGCTTAAGAGGAATACAGATGACATAGCTTACGAGTTTGCGATGTTGATTGATCCTGATGATACGAAAACATGAGATTTTAAAAAAAAACTGGCCGATAAATAGTCACCCATAAAACTGAAAAATTGGCTGCTAAGACGATTTATCTCTTATCTTGGGTCGACCAATAAGTTAACGAGAAGCGATATCCCGAACATTGTTTAAAATACATCTTCTATGTATTTTGGCAGAGGGTGAGATGATTTGTAGCATAACAGTTCATATTTATATATATCCAATGCATTGTAATTGAGTTTTAAAACGTGAATACAATTTTAGAACCCCCTCCGTTTCTAAATATAAGACCTTTTAGAGATTTCTAGACTACATACGGAACAAAATGAGTGAATCTAACTCTAACGTATGTCTATATAAATCCGTATGTAGTCCATAGTGGAATCTTTAAAATGTCTTATCTTTAGGAACGGAGGGAGTATTACTTAGGGTTGTATGCCATATGAATCTCCTGATTTAGTCTAAGAAATAACAGATTTACTATAATCAAGTTTTTTTTATTGTTTTTATTCATCCTCTTTGAAGGCATTCAATGGTTTCACGTACAATTTATAAGTACATACTAACCTGTTCAAACCATGGTAGGTACTTTATTGTAGTCGATGACTTATGGGAACGACCAACATGGGATATTATTAGTTGTGCTTTTCCAGATAATGGCAATGGGAGTAGAATAATAGTAACTACACGAGTGGAAGATGTGGCTCGCCTGGCATGTCGCAATAACCAGCAGTACATTTACAAAATGAAGCCTCTCAACGGCCAAGACTCAAAAAGGTTATTCTTTAGCAGAGTGTTTGGGCCTGAGTATGTCAATCCATCCCAATATGAAGATGTGTCAGCTGAAATTTTGAAGAGGTGTGGTGGACTGCCACTCGCTATTATTACAATAGCTGGCATATTAGCTAGTCGTCGAGGAATATTAGGGCAGGATTGGGAGAGCATAAGGAGTTACTTGGGAGTTCAATCCGCCACAGACCTCACCATGGAAGGAATGAGGCGTATATTAAACCTTAGCTACATGCATCTTCCTGCTCATCTTCGGGTATGTTCCTTACATCTTGGTATGCATCCAGAGGACCACGAGATCATGAGGGATGATCTTGTTCGACAATGGATAGCTGAAAGCCTTGTGAGTAGTTTACCTGGGCTAGATTTGGAGGATGTTGGAAGGAGTTATTTCAATGAGCTTATCAACAGAAGCTTGATTCAGCCTGAACGGACATTCGCTGGGGATGTGGTTTCTTGCAGAGTGCATGATATGATTCGTGATGTTATTATCAGCAAATGTGAACAAGAAAATTTCATGAGTGTGGTATACAGTTCAGAAGACATGGCAAGATTGCATAAATGCAAGCTCAAGGTCCGCCGATTGTTCCTGAGCTCCAGTTCTAATGGTACAGTATCAAGGACCACTGCTACTAGTCTGTCGAAGGTTAGATCGATTGTGTCATTCGGAGAGTCCAAGTATTTGTTATCTAGATATCTCCGGGTGTTGTTCATTGAAAACTGGAAGATACACACAGTCGATCTCAGTGATATCAGCGAATTGTTTCATCTGCGGTATTTGAAGGTTAAAGCAAAAGGCATAAAGCTTCCGTCTGAATTGAAAGGACTAGTGCATTTGGAGACACTGGAACTGACTGACGGTTCAATTCCGTCAGATGTAGTTCAGTTGCCCCGTTTGTCCCATCTGGCTGCTACATTGCATACGCTGCCTAGTGGGACCGGGAACTTGAAATCATTGCGAACTCTGAATGGGTTTATGTTGACACGTTGCTCGTTGGAGGATATCAAGGGCCTGGGCGAGCTAACCAATTTGCGGGAGCTTGATATCTTCATAGGAAGGTCAGTTGAAATTGATGGTGCTTTGGTCTCCTCCATTGAAAAGCTTAGTAACCTGAGACATCTCAAGTTTCGGGGGTGGGTTAACAATGACTGGCCGTTATCATTATCCAATCCTCCCCTCCATATAGAGAGACTTCGACTGGACAATATCGTGACCGTCAGAATTCCAAGGTGGATTGGTGATCTCCGTTATCTCCGTCACCTAGAGCTATATGTTAGGAAGACATCGACTGATGACATTCGCCTTCTTGGAGAGCTGCGCTTCCTAGTGGAACTCAAATTCATTTTGTTACATTTCGCTGCAAATGGAGTTGTGATAATCCGCACAGGATTATTTCGAGCTCTGGAGTACTTGTACTCAAGCTTTACAGACCAAGATCATGAGTTACACTCTGCAGTAGACGATGTTATGGCACACCTGCGCTTTGAGGTCGGGACAATGCCCAAGCTACAAAGGCTGGAGCTAAAATTATACGAGGAGCACTGGGACGGCGCTACCCAAGTCGGCATGGAGCACCTGTTAGCTCTCCAGCAAATCGAGGTGATATTCGGCGGCCACAATCATAATGTTGAAGTGAAGCGTCGTGCCGAGACTGCATTCAGGGACGCCTTGCAGGCGCACCCGAACCATCCTTCCGTTCGCATCAGGTAGCAGCAAGGCCGGGCAGGCAGCAATTAGCCACTCGATCATCTTTTTCCAGAGCTTGCTTGTCCCTTGGCTATTTTACATCTTTTATTTATTCATTCAGTACTTTTTCTTGTTGTTGGCTTTCTTGTAACCATGTAAACCTGATGGGCAGAGTGTACGAGTTTTCAGGCATTCCTTTGTTCATTTATTTATTCATTCAGTTAATGCAGTGTCGACTGAGTTTTGAGTTATTTGTTCGAGCGTATATAGCAACCTTGTTAGATAATAACGAGAATAAACGAGACAAAGAGAGACACGGATTTTTACGTGGAAACCCTTGCGGGAGAAAACCACGGACGCACGAAGGCGCAATCACTATGAGGAGGAGTATTACAAGCACGAGACGACAGGCCGTCTGAGGTGCGACTACATGGGGTATATAAGAGGGGCAACACATAGGAGTCCTTATAGGACAAGTAAACGAGTTGTACTCGTACGCGTCGGTATCAACGCAAGGCCCACACCGTATGTACTACGTCTAGTCCAATACGGTACTAGAATTTGGATCACAATTTAACAATCTCCACCTTGATCCAAATTCCCTCAAGTAGTCGAAGAAAGTAGATAACTCCATCCAAATCAGCATAAACACCTTGTGCGTCAAAGTCCATAGGACTAGTGAGAAATACCAACTAAGCCTGAGCAAAGCTCAAACTTATTGGTTGGAACTGGCTTTGTCATCATGTCAGCAGGATTATCATGAGTACTTATCTTGCATACCTTCAAATTGCCTTGAGCAACAACATCTCGAATATAATGAAATCTGACATCAATGTGCTTTGCCCTCTCATGATACATTGGATTCTTTGTAAGATATATGGCACTTTGACTGTCACTAAATACGGTAGGGCAAGATGAATCTCCACAAAGCTCAGTGTACAAACCTCTCAACCAGATAGCTTCTTTGCATGCCTCGGAAATAGCCATATACTCAGCATCAGTAGTGGAACAAACCACAATAGACTGCAAAGTTGCTCTCCAACTCACAGCACAACCACCAATGGTGAAAACATAACCTGTGAGTGATCTTCTCTTATCCAAATCACCAGCAAAATCAGAATCAACAAAACCAATAAGTCCATCTCCAGTTTTCCCAAACTGTAAATAAGCATTAGAAGTACCACGCAGGTATCTGAAAATCCACTGAACTGCTTTCCAATGCTCTTTTCCAGGTTTAGCCATGTATCTACTGACAACACTCAATGCATATGATAAGTCAGGACGAGAACAAACCATGGCATACATAAGTGAACCAACTGCACTTGAATAGGGAACTCTAGACATGTACTCAATATCTGCATCTGACTTAGGAGATAAAGCTGATGACAATTTGAAGTGTGCAGCTAACGGTGTACTCACCGGCTTGGCATTATGCATATTAAAACGACGAAGAACTTTATCAATATATCCCTTCTGACTTAGATATACTTTTCCAGACGGTCTATCTCTGGATATTTCCATGCCAAGAATTTTCTTTGCTGCACCCAAATCCTTCATCTCAAATTCATTACTCAATTGCTTCTTTAGTTCATTAATCTCTGACATACTCTTTGCAGCAATAAGCATATCATCAACATAAAGCAGCAAGTAAATAGTTGAACCATTGATAGTTTTCAAATAAACACAACTATCATAATTAGACCTTTTGAAACCTTGAGAGAGCATAAAGGTGTCAAATCTCTTGTACCACTGTCTAGGGGATTGCTTCAATCCATAAAGAGATTTCTTTAACTTGCAGACAAGTTTTTCTTTTCCAGGAATAACAAAACCTTCAGGTTGTTCCATATAAATATCCTCTTCTAATTCTCCATGTAAGAATGCAGTTTTAACATCCAATTGTTCAAGCTCAAGATCATGCATGGCAACAATACTGAGTAAAGTGCGAATAGAGCTATGCTTCACAACAGGAGAAAAGACTTCGTTATAGTCAATACCTGGAATCTGGCTATAACCTTTAGCAACTAACCTTGCTTTATATCTTGTCTCATCATTAGGAGAAACACCTTCTTTCCTCTTGAAAACCCACATGCAACGAATAGGTTTCTTCTCTCTAGGCAATTTTACTAAATCCCAAGTGCCATTCTTTTCAAGTGATTCCATCTCATCATGCATAGCAGTCATCCACTTATTACTATCACCAGAAATAATAGCCTCGGAATATGAAGAAGGCTCAGCATTACCTTCAATTTCTTCTGCAACAGATAAACCAAAAGAAACAATATTGCACTCTTCAATTAACCTGTCAGGTTTATTAATACCCCGTCTAACTCTGTCACGTGCGAGATTCCAACTGGGTGGAACAATATGCTGATTTGGAGTAGGAGTGACATGTTCATCATCAACGACGGGTTCATCATGTGCATCAACAATTTCATTACCAGATGTATCACCTGAATCAATAACATGCTCCACCTGAACAGTAGGCTGCTGAATAGTAGTCTGCTGTTCACTCTCAACAGGAACATTAGTAGATGAAACATCATGTAACATAGCAGTTTCATTAAAGATAACATTTCTGCTAATAACAACCTTCTGGGTTTCAGGATTCCACAATTTAAAACCTTTAACACCAGACTTATAACCAAGAAAGATGCACTTAACAGCCCTAGGCTCCAACTTTCCATTATCAACATGAGCATAAGCAGTGCAACCAAAAACTCTCATCTGTGAATAATCAGCAGGTGAACCAGACCATACCTCAATTGGAGTTTTCTTATTAAGAGCAATAGATGGTGAACGGTTAATGAGATAACAAGCAGTGGAAGCGGCCTCAGCCCAAAAACGCCTATGCAAACCTGCATTGGACAACATGCAACGGGCTCTGGAAATAATGGTCTTGTTCATACGCTCAGCAACACCATTTTGTTGAGGAGTATAAGGAACGGTGTAATGTCTGACAATGCCTTCAGACTTGCAATAATTCTTAAATTGCTTAGAACAGAATTCCATATCATTATCAGTGCGAAGTATTTTTACCTTCCTTTCAGTTTGTCTTTCAATCATAATCTTCCACTCCTTAAAAGCTGAGAATGCTTCATATTTATGCTTCAAGAAATAAGGCCAAACTTTTCTCGAATAATCATCAATAATAGTCAGCATGTAACTAGCACCACCTAGTGACTTCTTGCGAGATGGTCCCCATAAATCAGAATGCACATAATCAAGAATACCTTTAGTTGTATGTGTCGAAGTATTGAACTTCACCCTCTTGTGCTTGCCGAAGATACAATGCTCACAAAATTTCAATTTACCAGGTTCATATCCATCAAGAAGACCTCTCTTATTTAACTCTGCCAAACCAAGTTCACTCATATGTCCAAGACGCATATGCCAAGCGTTACCTGAAACGGTAGAACCTCGAAGGTAATAAAGACCATTGGTCGAACTTAAATCACCTTTCATCACAATAAGGGAACCTTTGGTGACTTTCAAAACACTATCTCCACCTGAATACTTGTACCCCTTTGCATCAAGGGCACTAACAGAGATAAGATTTCTCTTCATCTTCAGAATATACCGAACATCTGTCAAAGTTCTGATCATGCCATCAAACATCTTGATTCGAATAGAACCTAGGCCTTCAATCTTGCATGGTGAATTATCAAAACCCAAAACGGAACCAGCAGAAGTAGTGGAATCAAAAGTAGTAAACCAATCTCTATGTGGACACATATGAAAAGTGCATGTAGTATCAAGTACCCACTCATCATTGGTCTCAGCACATCCAGCAATAACGACAAGAGCATCATCGGAACTATCATCACGAGCAACGTTAGCAGAATTGTCACCTGGTTTGTTACCTTTCCTCTTTTCCTTGTTCTGCAACTTGAAACACTCGGAGATGTCATGCCCGTCTCTCTTGCAATACCTGCAATACTTCTTGTCTCTGGATTGCGACCGGCCCCTGTAGCCGTTTTTACTTTTGCCTCTGTTTCCATTATTGGAGTTCTTCTCCTTTGTCCTGCCACGAACAGATAATCCCTCTGCTTGGGATGAACTTGAACCATCATGAGGCACCATTAATTTCATCTTCTCCTTGGAGTTCAAAGCTTCATAAACTTCATTAAGCGTGAGAGTATCACGACTGTATAATATGGTGTCTCTAAAATTGGTATAAGAACTTGGCAGTGAACAAAGTAACATTAAAGCAGTATCTTCCTCTTCATACTTAACCTCCAATGCAGCTAGATCAGAGATGATCTCTTTAAATTCTGAAATATGATTCAAAACATTACCTCCCTCGGGTAACTTATGCAGGAATAATTTTTGCTTCAGATGCATCTTGCTGGTGAGATCTTTAGTCATGCAAATCCCTTCCAGCTTTAACCATAGAGCGGCGGCAGTTTTCTCGCTCAAAACTTCCTGCAAAATATTATTATGCAAATGAAGTTGAATTTGTGACAAAGCCTTACAATCAATTCTTTTCTCCTCGTCAGTCCAATCTTGAATTCGGTTCTTCCCAAAACTATCCAGTGCTACATCATAGTCGGACTGTGCCAACAACGCTCGCATCTTGACTTGCCATAGGGTAAACCTTGTGTCACGATCCAGCAGCGGAAGATCATACTTCATGGATGCCATGAGTCGATAAAATCTGTGTACACAAAGTAGTACAAGCCGTAGAAAAATTCTTGATAGAATTTAATATGCGGAGCAGACAAAAAATAGGGTAAATAGCACCTGGATATTGTATAGGCAGTGGACGTAGCAAATACTAATAAACTAGTACTAGTCTCACGTAGTAACAGGTACTGTAGCCTCGTAATCTCACGTGAGTAGCAGCAGTAGCTGCGGTAGGCCTGACGTGAAGCAGCAGGAAAAACAAATTGATCTGGTACCTCGGGACTTCAATCGAGTAGGCCAACAGCGGAATGGCCAGGAACGGCTGTAGCCACACGCCGATCTAAAACAGCTGCATGAACGGATTGGAACGCAGCGGAAACTCTTGACGACTTGATTTGACGGCCACGCAGTGAAGTTTGTCTCCGATCCGGAACACGAGGCTGGGCTTCGGTGGATTTCTGCAGCAGTGCGAAGCTGTCGGTCTCGGCGACTTGCGGCGGCGACAGCGCACAGAACGCAACCCTAACTTTCGTCTCAAAACTCGTATCTGTAAACTTGGCTCTGTATACACTTGTTAGATAATGACGAGAATAAACGAGACAAAGAGAGACACGGATTTTTACGTGGAAACCCTTGCGGGAGAAAACCACGGAAGCACGAAGGCGCAATCACTATGAGGAGGAGTATTACAAGCACGAGACGACAAGCCGTCTGAGGTGCGACTACATGGGGTATATAAGAGGGGCAACACATAGGAGTCCTTATAGGACAAGTAAACGAGTTGTACTCGTACGCGTCGGTACCAACGCAAGGCCCACACCGTATGTACTACGTCTAGTCCAATACGGTACTAGAATTTGGATCACAATTTAACAAACCTCAAGTTTTCCTTGAGAAAGTCGTAAACTAGCAGTTTGGCAGCACAGTATATTGTTCGCAAGTAAGAAGAAAGAGAAGGTATACAGAAACAGAATGCCTTTTTTTTGCTTTTGGGGGCAAATATAAGTGAGCAGCAGAGTGTGGGTTGTACAAGGAGGAGCTCCAAAGCAGAGTGGAGTTGTACACTCAGCATACGGTGCATCATCCATTTGTCCATTGCCTCGATCGGAAAAAAGGCAGCCCGAAGTGGTATTCCATAGTTTAGTGCAGATCAAATCAAGGCTGGAGTTGGATGATCTACGGTGTGGTTTTGGAGAGACCGGCTGGGTCAGTGCCTCAGTGGGCGGCTTCTCTGGAGAGACCGGCTGAGGTGGGCTCTTCTCTTCTCTACAAAGAAGATTTAAGGGGTGGGCACAAACTTCAAGATAGTCAGGAGAAATTTGCGACATCGTATCTTGGAGCACTTCCGCTTCGGTATAACCCCCATAAACACATCAACGGAGGAGATTTATCTATACCCCTTCATAAAAAAGGGTGGGATGGTCTTTTCTTAATTTTTTTGAGCGGTTGATTTTTTTTAAAAACATCGACCATCCACCAAAGTGTATACGAATCGAACCATGGACCTCTTGCACGCGAGGGTGAGTGGCTCACCGCCTGAGATGATTAGTATCTATGAAGAATTTGGAACGTACAAACTTAAGAATCACGTTGTCCGGATTTATTGTGCCTACCCACAGTATTGCCAAAACAAGGGCGCATCAGGGCTGATTTTTTGTTTTGAATCTGTCCAATTAGTGACCAGGATTGAATGGTTTTAACTACTGTAAATTACTCCCTCCGTTCCTAAATATAAGTCTTTGTAGAGATTCCATTACGAACTACATAAAGATGTATATAGATGCATTTTAAATGTGAATTCATTCATTTTGCTCCGTATGTAGTCCACCTAGTGAAGTCTCTAAAAAGACTTACATTTAGGAACGGAGGGAGTAATTGTCAAACCTCCTCGCGTCCATCAACGCCGCGCATGCATTGCTGCCCAAACACGCATATATTGGCTGCATGGCGCATGGGCCATGGCCCTGTCAGACCGCAACTTTCTCTCAATAGCTTGAAATTAATTTTCATCGATTAACAAACTAGCTATTAATTCAGGCGTATGGAATAGCAACCGGCCTTACAAAAGTGGACATCCTCTACCCTAGAAATCCCGGACATAGGTAACACCAACGTAGAATCCGGACACATTTCCAATTTTTTCGAACATTTGTTGGAAATTCTGAATAAATTTTTAAAAATCAAATAATGTTTGAAAATCCAACAATTTTGTGAATAACTTGAACACACTTTGAAAACATCATTTTCTAAAAAATTATTAACATTTTTTAAAAAAATTGAACAATATTTTCTAATTGCATGAACAATTTGAAAATTTTAAAGAGATATGTTAGTTCAAAATGTTGAACATTTTAGGAACAACATTTTGAACAATTTCAAAGAGATATGAGGAGCGTGCAAGCTTAAGAACTAACATTTTGAACAAATTTTTTAATACAACTTGAACACTTTTCTTTTTGGCTTATGTAGCAAATGTAAGTTTGTGAATTTTCTGAACAGTTGTGTTTGCGTTTTTTTAAACTGGGTTTTGTTCTGTTATATAATGTTTTATTTGAAAAATCCCTTTTATTTTTTCCTGTTTTTTTTTCAAATTCATGAACTATTCACAAATTTAAGAAATGTTTGGGTTACAAAAAAAAAGTTCAAGTTGATTGATAATGATGGAAATTATAAATAACAGAAGCATCCAAAATTGGTGAGAAATTTCAACAAAATGGTGAGGACATATAAAATATTCATGTTGATTGATAATGACAAAAAATTGCAAATAACCAAAGCATTCTAATTAGGGAAAATTACATGCTGATGAATGGACCAGTCTGCCCTAGTGTGGCACACTCCTCTGAACTGATGGTTTTTCCAGACTATGGATACGGACCCTTCTGGCCTACCTGGACAACCAACGTGAACCATGATCTAATTCTGGACATAAATGAAATGACCCCAAATTTTGCCAGCAGATGGGCATATCCATGGCAGGCATCCATGCAGGTTTGACTGATTTCCAACACCGTATGCAAGTTGCATCACGTCCGGCCATTAATCAGCCATTATTCACCAAGAAAACTCCAGAAAGTTCAAGAATCTACTATATCTAAATAGGAGCTCCTCACTACCAGATTTTCCTGCCCTCTCATGCATCCACGTCACCATATATTCTTTCAACCGTTTGATTAACTACAAGTGGCTCAGATCTGCAGCCCAAAGACTTGACCTCCCCGTGTACCATGCCCCTCCCGTTGGCTGCTCCTGCGTCGACTCCTGGCCTCCCGAGAACGCGGCTCTTTACCCTTCAAATCCCCAATTCACGCGCCGGCTTCTTCTCCTTCCCTGCCAACGCTCTCAATGCCAAATTCTATTACTCATCAATTATCATGCATCTCCTCCTCTACCATCCCCATCTCCATGACGCCATTCGCCTCCCAATTCAGATCCATCTCTTCTACAAACCGATCCATGCGTTCGCCCATGGGGTTCTCCATGGATCCCACCTCTCTTACCCGGCCTTCTGTAATCCCATGACATAGCATCTTCCATTCGTCCGACGTGGTCAGGCATCCTCACGGGGCATGGGCCTGAGTTGTGGCGTGATTGCAATGAGGTATCCCAAATCAGCAGCACCTGGGAGGGGACGCGCAGCCGACGGGTATGGGTGGGCGGCGTTGGTGGCGTTGGTGACGCACAGTGGCACGAGTGCTTGGCGATGATTGAAACCAATCCAAGCCAGTAAGTTTTTATTTTTGAGAGAGTAAAATGCACTAGTGGTCACTGAACTTATCGTATGCGCTCACTTTGGTCACTGTACTTAAGAATACGGTCAATACGGTCATTATATACGTGTTGAGATGATTATACGGTCACTAACAGATCGTATAGCTTTGTATTTCATCTATTTGACTGGTCAAACAAGGCCTCATCAGTTTTTTTTTTCTCTGAGTATGTGAGCCCTACATGTCAATGGGTGGAAGAAAGGAGTAGGGGTTATAAAATTATGCGCCTGTGGGGAGGCGAAACCAAGTCAGCGCGAGCAGGGCAACGAGCTGCACCTGTCTCCCGCCTTGTCCAACTTGAGCTAAAAAACTTTTATATCGCTACTGGATTCACGTGACAGCCATTGCATTTTTTTTTTTTGCGTGCGAGCCATTTGGGATTATATCATAATCGTTTCTGCTTCAGTGGTCGGGCCTTTTAGGATTTAAAAAGCAGTTTTGGCAGTACTGTGTACTCGTACATATGATTCACGGCCAAAATTGCATTAGCACTTCCTTCGCAAGAAAACGAGATTGGATTAGCAGTTCAATTTCTTTTGTTCAATATGCACGCGTGGACGGCGGCTCAACGGTAACGCGGCCGCAGCGGAAGTGGCAGCTCCAGCAGATTTGGCGCATGTCGTTAATCTGTTTTTAGCATGAGATGACCAGGGATTTGGCCGTGTGGTCATCTTGTAGCTAATTACGGCGGAGTGTACTTATCAAAATGGTTAATATATGTCTATATTTTTTTTTATTTTTTGAGAATCCTATATAAAATTTTATTAATGAATGTTTAAATGCATAAAAATAATATAAACGTGTTAAGTACTTCAAATTATTCTCCGCAAAAAAAAGTACTTCAAATTTTGCTTATAAATGCTATCAAAAGAAATATATACGTTAGCCAAGCTTGCGATGGTGCAATTTGGTACAGTAAAACTGATATGGAAGAAATGACTCTGAATTAGAATGCACTATCATCTAAATCAATAGAATGCTCTTATATGAACATATGCAAAAAAGAAGTATCACAATGGCTGTCACGTGAATGTCCAAAAGGTATAAATCTATTTCTCCTCTAATTTTGGACGAGGTTAGAACCGAAGCAGCTGGTTAGCTTGCTGGCATATTGGCGCGAGGTATGGGGCTCGAATCTCCACAGCAGCATTTTTATTTTCCCTCTACTTCTTACTTCCACCTACTGACAAGTAGGGCCCGCATAGTCAGAGAGAGAAAATAAGGTGATGGGACGCCATGTTGATTATTTGACCAGTCAAATGGATGAAATACAAAGCTGTACAATTTCATAGTGACCGTATAATCATCTTAGCACGTATATAGTGACCGTATTGACTGTATTCTTAAGTACAGTGACCAAAGTGAGCATACACGATAAGTTCAATGACCACTAGTGTATTTTACTCTTTTTGAGATAATCCAAACCAGTAAGTTGCAGCCGTAGCCTTGCACATGCTTTTTTGGATTCTGATATATTAGATCACTTCTATTTCTACCTTCAGTCATGGGCTACACTAGGCTGCTAAATTATTCTGCACACTTTTTTGTATCTGAACAGGGATGAATTGCATCTACGAATTTGATTGCCATGGATCTTTCACTTGGACTTGAGGTAGTTAATTCCTCTGCTCAGTTTCATTTGCAAGCATAATTAGTTTAGTTCACATTCATATCTGCACTTTTTTCCCTAGCGGCACCACAAGTACTTACGTATTTTGATCTGCCATGGTCGTCCACGCTCATGTCTGCTGCCTGTTGATACTACCGTGCTTGAGGGGATGAATCTGGAGGCCTCTCCATAGCGAACTTCCTATTTCAATCCCGCTGATGTATCAGGTTTCGTTCAGACCCCCAATACTAATATGTTTTCTAGCTGCTATACCGCCATGGTATCTACATCAGTTAACCTAAGCTGCTGATTTTTTTGTCAGCCAATGTTACTTTTCTAATATTGATGTTCCAAATATATATAATTGGCTTTTGTGCTCTGCATTCTGACGCTGTCTTTTTCGATTGTAACGCGAATTTTGTTTTGGCACATTCAGGAAAAAGGGCATGGTTTAAACCATGTTTATCTTGATTGCAGGTTATCCAAAATATTACAGGTTTAAAACATGTTTATGTTGATTGCAGGTTTAAACAATAGGGGATCCGACACATGGCTCACATGGGTATCATACTTTGCATTTGTTTGAGGGCATGTTCATCTCTTTTGGATTCAACAAGAAATTAAAGAAAAAAATACATTGGCATTCAACCTTCTAAGGTCGTCAATTTATATGAAGTAAGATTGTTTATTCTATGTGCTCACCATATTTTTTTACATTATTGATTCTCAACTCATCGGGCCAGGTAATCCCATGTTATTATGATATTTTTATTAACATTAATGTTTCAGTTGATGTGAATAAAATTATTCACTTTGGAGTTATTTGGAGAAGTATGCAAACAACATGTTCTTTTCTCATGATCGCACAATTTGTATCCAAAAACTATTGCATCAAGTCCAATTTCTATATCTCACAAAAGGTAATACAGTAGCATATACATGTAATAAAAATTACACTTGAGCAACTAATAACTTCTAGCTGATCCATGTTGCCCTCTTCTAATATGCAAAAGTACACATGTTTCTCCTATCACCATTTTTGCAATTGAATAACAATGTGTCAGCTACTTTGTCAGAGATTGTCGTCGAAACATGCTATTTTGCTTCAAACTATGGTTTACTCAAGATGACATATTTATGGTTTTCACATGGTGTTTACATGCGACTTTGCTGCGTAACTAAGTTTATATATTTTTAGTTATTTTATATTTGTTGTTGTTCTGGGGAGTTGACAAGTGGAAGACCTTCTCGACTATGTAGCCATTCATAGTAAATAGAAGGGACCCTAAATAGAATGATGAATTTGAAATAGAATTGGGAATTTGTTTGTATGCTCAATAGGAAAGTTAATTGTATGTACAAGTTTAGAAGCAAAAGCTTTCGCGATGTACCCATTATTTTATGTTTTCTTCTCCTTGCCTCCTCTCACATGTACTATATTGTCAAGTAGTTTGGCATGCTAATGTATCGATACACTGTTCATAATTTTTGCTATGTACCGCTAAGAAGAATCACAACATGTTCCCGCAGCAACGCGCGGGGTATCTTCTAGTTGTCAAAAACTCGAACAACTTGGCACAGTGCCTTGAATTGGTCATATAAGCTCAAGGAAAAAAATGGATTCATTGACGATGCTGAAAAAAAACATGCTCTCATACGGACCTTCTGGCCTACTCGGACACCCTATGTTGAACATGGTCTATTTTTGGACATAAATGAAATGATCCCATTTTTCTTTCCAAAATATGGGAATGCCCATGGTATGCATCCCTGCCAGGTTTGAAGGATTTCCGACACAGTACGCAAGATGCGTCACGTCCGGCAATTTTTCACCGAGAAAACACCAAAAAATACAAAAAATGTCGAAAACCAAAAAACTACGCATGGTGCCTCAAATTGGTCATACAAGGACATGTATTATTTTTTGAAGCCATTTCAAGGATGTCGAGAAATAATGTGCACTCAGACAAAGTAGTCTGGCTTCGCGTACACCCTCCGCTAAACATGGTCTAGTTTTGGACATTCTTAAAATGACCCCAAGTTTTGCCAGTTGGCAGGCATGCCTATGATAGATATATCCATGCCAGATTTGTACTATTTCGACACCGAATGCAAGTTGTGTCATGTTCGGCTATTTATCTACCATTTTTCACCGAGAAAACTGCAGAAAATGCAAGAATTATCGAAAACTCAAACAACTTGGCATGGTACCTTGAATTGGTCATATAAGCTCAAGGAAAATTTGGGATCATTTGATGGATGCCGAGAAAAACTCGCTCTCAAACAGACTCTTCTAGCATACGCAAACACCTCCGTCGAACATGGTCTATTTTTGTACACGCATGAAATGATCTTAACTTTTCTAGCAGGCGAGCATGCCAATGATAGGCATCCATGCCAGGTTTGAACGATTTCTGACACAATATGCAAGTTGCGTCATGTCCAGCCATTTATCGGTCATTTTTCACCGAGAAAACTCTAGAAAATGTAAAAATTGTAGAAAATTCAAACAACTTGGCATGGCGCCTTGAATTGCTTATATAAGCTCATGGAAAAAAATATTTCTGAAAAAAGAACTTAGAACCATAATTTAAAACATTAGCTTAAAACTGTTATTTTGGTATTTCAAACATTATTTCAATTTTTTGACTAGATTTCAAAAAGAATTATAGATTACAAAAGGGAGAAAAATGAATTAACGGAAAAAGAGAAGAATAAAAAAATAGAAGGAAAAAAATGTTTAGGCCTCGGACCAACTAGGTGACGGTAGCGCTCCCGTCAGGTGCCTGTTGGGATTTCTAAATCAGTTTGCAATTTTACAAAAAAATCAGGTTTTCAAAAAATATACATGTTATTGAAATTCTGTTCAAATTTCAAAAAATGCTCATATTTTCATATTTTTTCGTTTCAAAAAATGTTCAGGAATATAAAAAATTGTCTTTCTTTAAGATCAGAAGTTAAAAAAATAGTCCTATTGTCAAAAAAATTCACAAATTAAAAAAATCTGTATTTGGAAAAAGGTTCCCGCATCCAAAAAAGCTCACACATCTAGAAAATGTTTTCTTTTTCCAAATTTTGGTCCAAGTTTTAAAAAATGTTTGTGTGCTTTTTAAAAATCGTGTTTGAAACCTTGTCTTGTTTTTAAATTTTTTATTTTTTTAACTTTATTTGTATTTTTGTAAACAGTACACATTTTAAAGAAATTTAAGGAGTCCCGAAAATTCTACAAAATTTTCAAAGTTGTCTTAATTGTATACCAAACTCATAACTCAGATACTCATCTCTATGGTTATTGGCATTTCGCCACGACAGACTAATGCACGTACCTGGGAATACAGGGTTCATAATAAAGGGCGTTACTCAGCCCAGTATATGTTATAAAGTCCGAATACCTTCGGGAGTGTTCGGCGTCGCGAGTTTGGCCTTATATGCATCAGCTCCGAATCATGTCTTTGGTTAAATGTTGGGTTTGCCCGGCTCCTGGGTTCGCCGCCTTACGTTCCGTTCTTATCGGCTAAGGCGACCAAAGGAGAACTACTGCGATTGTGCCCTGGTTATTCCGGATGAGCACCTCAGTAGAGAAAGCCAAAAACTGACTGTCATGATATAGCGAGAGACTGTTCAACCACTTGAAGACTCATCGAAACCTTTAGGGTTCCTCCGCATTAACGAAGAACCGCTTATCGGTCATGTACACACGCGCCCGGATTCGGATGCACGCAAAGGTACAAGGGGCTACATAGTAGCCCCATCGTCAAACTCCTATGGGTAAGTGAAAGTGTTAAAACTATATAGTCTGGTTGCCTAGTTCGACGTGCGATCACCTCCTTAATGGACCAAGACGTTGGATCAAGTGTGATTATGCATATTTTCGCGAACACCCCCGCATTATATGCGTGAGGGCCGAAGCCAACGACTGCTAACTTTCAGAATTGCATATATATAGTGACACTATTCTGATCCTGGGATCAGAATAGTTATTTGGATCACAGAGTACCCTATATAGGCCCGACCGACTTGTTTCGGAGATCCCAAAAACAAAAAAACAAAAGAACAAAGAAACTGAACCACATGGCGTCCCGCCTCCTCCCAGCCGACGGCCGACCCCATGGCGGCATGCCTCCTCCCACGGGGCCGACGCCCTCCCCGACGGCGGCGCGCCTCCTCCGTGCGGCCCGCGCCCCTCCCCGACGGTGGCGCGCCTCCTCCCACGCGGCCGGCGCCCCTCCCCGACGGCGGCGCGCCTCCTCCTGCGCGGCCAGCTCCCCTCATCGACGGCGGCGTGCACCCCTCCCCGTCGGTGGCGCACCTCCTCCCGAGCGGCCGACGCCCCTCCTCTCGCGCGGACGGCGTCCCTCCTCCATGGCCGGCGCGCCACCTCCCCCGTGCGCCTCCTCCCGCGCGGCCATCTTTTTTCGCCCAGATTCATTAGCTCCGCCGCCCTGCGCCAGAACCTGGCCACCGTGAAACTGCGCCGCCAGAATGCGCCTTGCCACCACGCACCACTATCGCGCCCATCCTGCACAGCGCCAAAATCCAACCACCCCTCGTCCACTGGCGCGCCCATCGGCCTGGTTAACAGTGAGATCCCCACCCCTTTGTCCCTCTGTACTCGTCCCCAATTTTATTTGGAGCTTCAAGAATGGGGCAGCAACTCCTATGGCTTCTCTTCCACGAACAGGATTGCTAAGTGGCTCACACAAGTCGTGGGAGGCTGCAATTTGGTGGGCGCGTGCCCGCAGTTCGTCTTTGGCTCGTGGCCTCGTCCTTTGCCTCGGCGACCCGCGGAGGTTGCCTGAGCCGTGGTCCTGCTCGCCGGCGCTTGGGGCAGCTCAGCTGGAGAGAAGAAGGAGCTCCGCCCAACCTTTGAAGTTCGGCCGGTGAGCCTGTGACTCCAACGACACGTGCATGCTTGTGTCTGGTCATCTCACATCAATGGCTAGTGTGGAAACAAACCCATGAACGGGTGCATGCTTGAGTCTTCGTTGTGTGTCTCACATCAACGACAGCTGTGTGCCCCAACGTGTTTAGTTCTGATATGCCTAGAGCTTCATTCTTTGTTTCTTAACTGAACATTTGTGACACGCGTGTGTACTTTCTAGCAATTCCTTTGTGTTTTTGTTAAATAGACAGAAGTTCAACCTACAGAACGTGCACAGTTCATTTTGTAAATAAGGATAAAAAATAAAACAACATAAAAGTTCACCCCGAAAGTTGCAACTTTTCACACTACACTTTTTTTTTCTAACTTTCCACTGTACAACAGTTTTTGTTTATATGTCCCAAAAATAGGAATAAAAGTAATATGATGAATCTATTTGTGCTTATGTCTCAAATAACTTAGAATAATAAGAACAATTCATAAGTTCACGTGTACCACATACTAAAGAAAAAGATGGAGAACTTCGATGATTATAGAAAACTAAGATTTTCCTCGTTATTAAAGAATGGAAACAAGAAGTTAAAAAATAAAATAACAAGAAGTTCAATTTTAAAAAATAGAGCGCTTTAAAATTTCATAAAAAATTAAGAAATAAAATCAGGAAGTCCATATTAAAAATTTGTAGAAGTTCGATGAGTATAGAAAACTCAGATTTTCCTCGTTATTAAATAATAGAAACAAGAAGTTTAAAAATAAAATAAAAAGAAGTTCAAAAATAGATTAACAAGAAGTTCAAATTTTTAAAAATAGAGCGCTTTAAAATTTCATAAAAAAGATTAAGAAATAAAACCAGGAAGTCCATACTAAAAAGATGGAGAAGTTCGATGATTATAAAAAACTCAGATTTTCCTCGTTATTAAAGAATGGAAACAAGAAGTTTAAAAATAAAATAAAAAGAAGTTCAAAAATAAATTAACAAGAAGTTCAAATTTTAAAAAATAGAGCGCTTTAAAATTTCATAAAAAAGATTAAGAAATAAAACCAGGAAGTCCATATTAAAAAGATGGAGAAGTTCGATGATTATAAAAAACTCAGATTTTCCTCGTTATTAACGAATGGAAACAAGAAGTTCAAAAATAAAATAGCAAGAAGTTCAACTTTTAGAAATACAGTGCTTCAAAATTCATAAAAAAGGATTAAGAAATTTAGATTAATATTCATAAAAAACTCAAATATTTTCACGTAACCAAGAGAAGTTCAGATTGATAACTGCTAGAAGTTCACGTACTACGTGGTGTGTATTTTGTATTAAAAAACAATAAAAAAGAAAGACTAAAAGTTTTTGTTGTTATAAGTTCAAGTCCTCGGTCGGAGAAAATTAAAAAAATTATTGTGAGAGGGGTTTGTACAAAAGGAATATCATTTGTGTAATACTAATGAATGGATGGGATAATTACAAATGAAAATACGTCACAGAAGTTCAACATGAAAACAACATGAAGTTCAACTACTACGCTGAATGAATTTCAGATGAAAAACTTTCAAAATCGCCGCGAGTATGAAAAAATGATCAACACGGGAAAGTTGCGTGTTTACAACAGTTTTCCATCGGTATATCACCCGCTCAATTCCCGTGAGTGGGATGGAGAGCTACGAGCAGTGGATGAAGATCTACGAGCAAAAAAATCACGTGAAAAACAAAGTGAAGTTCAGGTACACGCGCCGAGAAGTTCAGTTTCTTCACGCGGTGCATTTTCGAAGAATCTAATTCGCGGTAGAGGCAGAACGAATGATCCCGCCATTTTCGGAATTACTTTAGAACAGATAGGAATCAGAGGAAACCATCAACATGAAAAAGTTTCGCATTTTTCATAGCTTTTCAACGGTATATTATTTGCCCAATTCCGATAAAGTTTGTAGAAATTACGGTGAAAATACGTTTTTCGCCTTTTTCAAAACTGACTTAAAACTGTAAAGAATTGGGAGAAACAATACATACCAAAAAGTTTTGCATTTGTTCAAGCTTTCCAACGCCATATCGTTTGCTGCATTCAGACGCACGATTAAAAAATTAGCTCGAAAATACAAACTCGGTAGGACTTGGACCATTTTCTAAATTACTCTTAAACCATTCAAAATTAGAAAAAAACTTTTAAGATGAAAAAGTAGCGCATTTTCGTAAGCTTTCCAACGCCATATCATATGCCTCCATTGGATTAGCCGTTTAGAACTCAGCTGTTCGGTTTACGAAATTTTACGTTTTTTCAAATTACTCTTTAACCATAGGGAATTAGAAAAAACTTTCAACATGTAGAAGGAGCGGTTTTGCAGCAGCTTTCCAAAGCCATATTACTTGCCTCATTCCGACAAACGGTTTAGAAATGCGATTGAAATTACGATTCACGTTTTTTGTGTGAAGAAAAAAATAGTTTTCAAAACTGCTCTTAAACCGCTTACATTTTGCGAAAAAATTAACTTGGGTCATGATACTCGTGTCCATAGCTTTCCAACGGTATATAGCAAGCCCTATTTGGGCAATGTTGCAGGAAGTTCAACCTAGCACAGGGGGAAGTTCAGGTCGAACAACTCAGGCAGTAAAATCACAAAAAACGCGAGTCTTCACGACCCGAGTGCAAAATCCACCTATGAGCGAGATTCCTATCTAAAACGAGTATTTAGTTGCTAAAAATCGTTTGAAGATTACACTTACATCACATGGAACACGACTAACCAGAAAAACTCGCGGTAGATGGCACGGTTGCGGAGACAGCCCGAAGGTTGAGCTCGTACAGAGAGAAGTTTAGGCGCGCGTACAAAAGAAAAATATGTCATAGAAGTTCAACGTGAAAATAGCATGAAGTTCAACTACTACGCTCAATGAATTTCAGATGAAAAACTTTTAAAGTCGTTGCGAGTATGAAAAACTGATCAACACGGGAAAGTTGCGTGTTTACAGCAGCTTTCCATCGGTATATCACTTGCTCAATTCCGGTGAGTGGATGGAGAGCTAGGAGCAGTGGATAGAGATATACGAGCAAAAAAACACGTGAAAAACATAGTGAAGTTCAAGTACACATGCCGAGAAGTTCAGGTTCTTCACGCGATGCATTTTCGAAGAATCAGTTTCGCGATAAAGGCAGAACGAATGATCTCGCCATTTTTGCAATTACTTGAAAACGGCTAGGAATCAGAGAAAATCATCAACATGAAAAAGTTTCGAATTTTCCGTTGCTTTTCAGCAGTATATTATTCGCCCCATTGCGATAAAGTATGTAGAAATTATGCCAAAAATACGTTTTTAGCAATTTTCCAATTTGACTTAAAACTGTAAGGAATTAGGAGAAACAATATATACGAAAAAATTTCACATTTGCTCAGGCTTTCCAACGCCATATTATTTGTTGCATTTGGTCGTACGATTAAAAATTTATCTCGAAAATACAAACTCGGCGGAACTTGCACCGTTTTCTGAATTACTTTTAAACCGTTCCAAATTAGATAAAACTTTTAACATGAAAAAGTAGCGCATTTTCACAAGCTTTCCAATGCCATATCATTTGCCTCAAATGGATTAGCCGTTTAGAAATTACATTGAAAATACGAACTCGGCTGTTCGGTTTGCGAAATTTTACGATTTTCAAAATTACTCTTTATCCATAGGGAATTAGAGAAACTTTCAACATGTTGAAGGAGCGGTTTTGCAGCAGCTTTCCAACGCTATATTATTTACCTCATTCCGATAAACGGTTTAGAAATACAATCGAAAATACGATTCACGTTTTTTGTATGAAGAAAAAACGGTTTTCAAAACTGCTCTTAAACCGCTTATATTTTGCCAAAAATTTAACTTGGATCATGATATTGGTGTCCATAGCTTTCGAACGGTATATCGCAAGCCCCATTTGGACACTTTTTAGCTGAAGTTCAACCCAGTACAGAGGGAAGTTCAGGCGCGTTACTCAGGCAGTTCAGGTTTTGATCGGAATATTATTCTGATCCCGTGATCAGAATAGTGTTTATATATATATATATATATATATATATATATATATATATATATATATATATATATATATATATATATTATATAGGATAGCACTATTCTAATCTTGGGATTAGAATAGTTATTTGGATCATGATAGGCCTATATAGGAGCCGCGGATGTGTTCCCGAGATTCATCAGACCGGCCCATAAGCACATTTTCGGACGGCCTAAATTAGCCCGCATGACCTTCTCCTCCTCAGCCCAGCCGCCTCCTACTGCAACCACCGCCGCCAACTAGCGATCCCCGCACTCCCACCTCCCGACCCTGGCTAACCCCCACCGTCGCCCACCGGCCATGCGCGCCACCGCCACCACCCCAAACCTCTGCCACTGGCCTTGCATCCTGCACGCCGCCGCCGACCATGTATCCTGCGTGCCGCCGCTTGGCCCTGGATCCCGCCCAGCGCGAGGCCACGCCCTCCTCCTCCGGCGTGCAGCCGCCTCCGCCTGGCTGTGGATCCCGCCTGCTGCCTCCTCCGGCGTGCAGCCGCCCCCGCCTCCTTCGCGCGACTCCACCCGCACCTCCTCCGGCACGATCCACCCCCGCATCCTCGGGCGCACCGCCGCACAACTCCTCCCGATGGGGCCCCACCACTGCAGCACTCAGGGCATTCCGGTCGCTGCGGGCGCCACCCCCATACCACCTCCTCATGGGCGCTGCGGCCGCCGCCGATCCACTCCTGCATGACCACCTCAGCCCTGCGTCCCCAGGAACTTGCCTTGCAGGCCACCGCCATGGGCGATCCATCCAGTGCAAGCACGTCAACTGCCATCGATGCTGGGATGTCTCTGTTTTTTATCCCTCTGTTTTTTTGTTTTGGTTGCATCTGTTGATCCATGCGTATGTGAACGGAGTTATATCTTGTTGGAGAAGTTCAGAAAGACGAAGAAATTCAGTTTAATTTCTTCTCACATTATTAATTGTTAGTACAAGAATGTTCGGAGAAGAAGAAACCTTGTCTGATGTTAAAGCATAAAGTTGTTTGGTGCTTTTCTCTCTTCATTATGCTCAAAAGTTTGTGTCTCCAGGATCCTACATGTCGCTCTGCCATCCACTGCCCACGTGAACATAGGGAGGAAGGTCACCATGTGGTAGGGGAGAAGATCACATGAGGTGCTTGGGACAGAATTGTTGTTCGTGAGGAAGATGGTCGGAGTTCATAACAGGCTATGTGATCTTTGTGTTGTTTCTGGCAAAAAAATCCTGTAGCGATTGTATGATTTTAGATTCTATAACATCAGCCATTCCTGTGTTCAACTATCATTTTACTTTGAGATTTTTATATTCATTCCACATGGACTTTGGATGTTCCAATGCATGGTCAGTAGTGGAAAAGCTACCGTGTGAAGCTAGTTCAGGCAAAGTAATTTGGTCATGCTTGCCATGCCATGTGGATTCCACGACTTGATTTTTGTGCATTTTAATAGCCTTTTCTACACTTTTCCTACAAGATGTGCAAACTGATGAAGTTCAACAATTGTGCACGTTGTATACAAAAAAGAATAAACTTCAAATTCCCTATGTGTGGGGAGGACAGTGGAGGCATTATTTACAGTGCCATGATATTTTTTCTATTGATAACAGAAGTCCAAAAAAAGAGTGTAGGCGTGTGTTGTTGTGTGAGCAATAAAAAACTAACTTTGGACAACGACAGAAGTCCAGCATGCGAAACTTCTGCAGTTCAATTTGTACTAAAAAGAAAGAAAATAAAACAACAATAAAGTTCACTAAAAAGTGCAACTTTTCACAATGCATAAAAAATGAACTTCTCACTAAACCCCAAGAAGTTCAAATTAAAATAGATAAGCGGCTTGATGTTTATTACAACCTAGATTTTTTCCGTTAATAATAAAAGAAATAAAACCAAATAGTTCAAATAAAAAATGGAGCAGTTTGATATTATATTTGAAAACTCGGATTTTTCCGATTACTAAGGAATAAAATCAATAAGTTCAATTCAAAATAACGAAGAAGTTCACTTGTAAACAACAGAGAAGTTTGATATTTATTTAAAAACGCGAATATTTCCAGTTACTAAAGAATAAAACCAATAAGTTCAATTCAAAAAAAAGGAAGAAATTCAATGTTTCTAAAAAGACTCCAATTTTCACATTTCTAAAAAGGTGTCCATCACTGATACCCGTGTCTAAAAAGGTGTCCATCGATGCCCTATTAGTGTCCACCACTGATACCCGTGTATAAAAAGTACATGTTTTCTAATTCCAGATGCTTATATGGTCATCATGTATTGCTTATGACACCGTAAATTTTCAAAACGAACATCGAAGTTCAAACAAAAAAATGTAAAAAAAAATCATAGAATTCAAAGAATAAAAACTAGGGAGTTTCATAAAAAAATTAGCACGCGAAGTTCATGTTTCAGAAATTCCAAAGTTCATGTATACCACGTTCAGAAGAAAAATCATCAAATGAAAAAAGGGACCGTCTAGGCCATTTCACCGAAAAGCAAAAACTGCATAAAATGTCGCGACAAAATGCTATAAGAAGTTCAAATTTAAAAAGCGAAGCAGGTCAACGTTAAAAAAAAATAGATTTTTAATATCTAAAAGACAAATTTGGAAGTTCAAAAAATTTGAGCAACAAGTTAAAAAAATATTTATAACGCATTTTCCCCGTTTGTAAAAAGCGTAGAAAGTCAAATTAAAAAGAGGAGCATTTCAAAAGATTGTATAAAAACTGATTTTACCCATTCTATAAAAACTAGAAGTTCAAATTAAAATAACAGCGCGGTATCATTGTTTATATAAAAAAGCATTTTCCCCGTTACTAACCAATAAAACTAAGAAGTTAAAATGTAAAAATGGTGAAGTTCGATGTCAATAAAAAATTCGGAATTTTCATATTGTTAAAAAATAAAACCAAGAAGTTCAAAATTTATAAGAAAGAAGTTGATAAAACTCGATGTTTCTCGTTACTAAATAATAACACTAAGAAGTTCAAATTACAATAACAGAGAAGTTCAAACAATATAAAAACCTTAGATTCTCGTTCTAAAGAATGACTAATAAGTTCAAATTAAAATAAGGGAACAACAAAAAGTTATAAAAATGATTTTCCCCATTTTTTAAAAAATTAGGAAGTTCAATTTTTAAAAATTAGAGTAATTCAATGTACACTAAAAACACATTTTTTCTTGTTACTGAAGAATAAAACCAAGAAGTTCAATTTAAAAATGGGGAGAAGTTTGGTGTTTAATTAAGAAATATAAAAGATGGAGAAAATAAAATCAGGAAGTCCATATTAAAAAGATGGTGAAGTTCGGTGATTATAGAAAACTCAGATTTTCCTCGTTATTAAAAAATGGAAACAAGAAGTTCAAAAATAAAAACAAGAAGTTCAAATTTTAAAAAATATAACGCTTCAAAATTTCATAAAAGGGATTAAGAAATAAAACCAGGAAGGCCATATTAAAAAGATGGAGAAGTTCGATGATTGTAGAAAACTCGGATTTTCCTCGTTATTAAAGAATGGAAACAAGAAGTTCAAAAATAGACTAAAAAGAAGTTCAAATATGAAAAATAGAGCGCTTCAAAATTCATAAAAAAGATAAAGAAAAATCAGATGAAAAATTCATTAAAAAACTTAAATATTTTCACGTAACCGAGAGAGGTTCAAGTTGATGTACTACACGGTGTGCATTTTGTATTGAAAAAAGAATAAAGAAGCAAAGACTAAAAGTTTTGTTGTTACAAGTTCAAGTATTTCGTCGGAGAAAGTTAAAAATATATTGTGAGAGAAGTTTGTACAAAAAGAATATCATTTGTGTAACACTGACGAAATAAATGAGAAAATTACAAACGAGAATACGTCACAGAAGTTCAACGTGAAAACAGCAGGAAGTTCACCTACTACACTGAATGAATTTCAGATGAAAAACTTTCAAAATCATCGCGAGTATGAAAAAATGATCAACACGAGAAAGTTGCGTGTTTACAGCAGCTTTCCATCGGTATATCACCCGCTCAATTCCCATGAGTGGGATGGAGAGCTACGGGCAGTGGATGAAGATCTACGAGCAAAAAAATCACATGAAAAACAGAGTGAAGTTCAGGTACACACACCGAGAAGTTCAGGTTCTTCACGCGGTGCATTTTCGAAGAATTTGTTTCGCGATAGAGGAAGAACGAATGATCCCACCGTTTTCAGAATTACTTGAAAACGGCTAGGAATCAGAGAAAACCATCAACATGAAAAAGTTTCGCATTTTCCATAGCTTTTCAACGGTATATTATTTGCCCAATTTCGATAAAGTTCGTAGAAATTCGGTGAAAATATGTTTTTCGCCATTTTCGAAACTGACTTAAAACCGTAATGAATTGGGAGAAATACATACCAAAAAGTTTCGCATTTATTCAAGCTTTCCAACACCATATCATTTGCTGCATTCGGACACACGGTTAAAAAATTAGCTCGAAAATACGAACTCGGTAGGACTTGGACCATTTTCTAAATTACTCCTAAACCATTCAAAATTAGAATAAAACTTTCAAGATGAAAAAGTAGCGCATTTTCATAAGCTTTCCAATGCCATATTATATGCCTCCATTGGATTAGTCGTTTAGAAATGACATCGAAAAAACAAACTCAGCTGTTCGGTTTACGAAATTTTACGTTTTGCAAATTACTCTTTAACCATAGGGAATTAGAAAAAACTTTCAACATGTGGAAGGAGCGGTTTTGTAGTAGCTTTCCAACGCCATATTATATGCCTCATTCCGATAAACGGTTTAGAAATGCGATCAAAAATACGATTCACGTTTTTTGTGCGAAGAAAAAACGGTTTTCAAAATTGCTCTTAAACCGCTTATATTTTGCCAAAAATTTAAGTTGGGTCATGATATTGGTGTTCATAGCTTTCCAACGGTATATCGCAAGCCCCGTTTGGGCAATGTTGGCGGAAGTTCAACCAAGTTCACGGGGAAGTTCAACGTACTAGTAGCGGGGCAGGTTAGGTTGTGATCAGAATATTATTCTGATCCCGTGATCAGAATAGTGTTTATATATATATATATATATATATATATATATATATATATAGAGAGAGAGAGAGAGAGAGAGAGAGAGAGAGAGAGGGAGAGAGAGAGAGAGAGAGTGGCACTATTCTAATCTCGGGATCAGAATAGTTATTTGGATCACGATCAGCCTATATAGGGTCCGACGAGCATGTTCCCGAACTCCCGAACCGGCACAGTGGACGAAAAAAGAAAAAAAAATGAAAATCTCCACCCAGCCCTGACCCGATCCCCTCCCCGATCCCATCTGGCCCACATCACGCTGCCACCATAGCCTCCCTCCCTGGCCGGCGCGGCCACCGCCACCTCCCTCCCTGGCCGGCGCGGCCACCACCGCCTCCCTCCGCCCGTGCAGCCACCGCCGCCGACCGCCGGCTCGCCCCGCATCCCTCCCTGGCCTGCACGGCCACCGCCGCCTCCCACCGCCCATGCAGCCACCAACGCCTCCCTTCCCAGCCCGCGCAGCCACCGCCACTAACCGTCGGCTCGCCCCGCCTCCCTCCTCGATCCACCGCGGCGGCGGCCTCACTGCCCCTGGACAGCACCTCCCTCCTCGATCCACCACGGTGGCGGACTCCCTGCCCCTGGACAGCGCCTCCCTCCCATGGATCCATGGCGACGGCGACCTCCCTGCCCCTGGACAGCGCCTCCCTCCCATGGATCCACGGCGACGGCGACCTCATTCCCCGTGGAACCGCAACGGAGGCCTCCCTTCTCTGCTTCCAACGCGGCCACTCTACTACATGGCATAATACCGTCCAGGGCCGTCCACCTCCTCTCCATCTTGAAGTTCAATTTGATTTTGCCCAACATGTAGTAGCATGTGCTGTACTGTTGCAACTTGATCTTTCTCCAAAACAAGTGTAGCCGCTACGTGATTTACTAAAGAAAAGAAGCAAAAACAGAAAGTTCTGAGAAAAGGTAGGAAAATCACGTCTCTAGAGGTTATAGCTTGGGCCTCCCCACGACTCCATCGACACAGGTCTCCTATGCTCTTCCGTCCTCCGGTTGAGGACATCTCGTGCTGGATGCCAAGCTTCAGCGCGGTGGAGGCATGCAGCCTTGTCCCCTTCGCTCCCTTGCCACCACATTATCCTTTTTGTATGGTGATAAACAATTCATGTGTTGTAAGTGCATCTAGTGCCCCTTAGTGATTTTGGTGTATTGAAGACTTATAGGTTAAGGGACTAATGTGTTTGTGAGTGTACACTGGTCTATAAGTCTATGAGGAGTTTGATATTTACAGAGAAAGTCGACCCCTAAAAATGAGTTCTTCGGCTGAAGACTTTGATATTCTGAAGACTTTCTGAAGACTTTGAAAGTGAAGAAATTGGTGTGACCTTGAAGACTTGGTATTCATTTGTGGAACATGAAGCGTGAAGACTTTTGTTTTCGTAGTTTCATTTTCTCTTTCTTGAGTCATAGGAAACACCGTACTATTAAAGGGGGTCGAGGAAATACTAAGGAAAAATTTCCATGTGATGCTCAACTCAAAATCCTACACCTACCAATCCCTTCGAGTGAAGCCTTTGGAAATCTCATACAGTTCAGTCACTTTCTTCAGTGACAGAGACGAAGTTCTTCTGGTCGCTGATGAATTTGTTCTGACTGAGGAGTTAGGAATTCGCCAGTGCGAATTTCCTACACAGTGAGGAACATGATAGCCCTGAGGAATTTGAGAGTCAAATTTCCGACCGTTGCTATGCTGCGCGCCAGCTGTCCCAAAATATCTTATCCACCTAACGGTCATATCATTGAAGGGCATTTATGTCTTATCATGTCGGGCTGCTCCCTAGGCTATAAATAGCCGCCCCCTACAACCACTAGCTGGTTGGCTGCTCTGAGAGAACTTGACACTTGTCATTTGAGAGCAACCCATCCTCCGAGGACTTTGAGCGAAAATCATCAAGTGAGGAAAACCCAAAACCAAACCCCTACAAACCCAAAGTGATTGAGCATCACTGAAGAAATTGATCATGCGTGGATCCGATGCTTGTTACCTTTGAAGACTGTGCTTCTTCCAGACGGTTAGGCGTCATGGTCTAGAGCATCCAAGAGGAATTGTGGATCGCCGAGTGACCAAGTCTGTGAAGGTTTGGAAGTCGCCTGAAGACTTACCACGAGTGATTGGATGAGGTCTGTGTGACCTTAGTTCAAGGAGAATACGGTGAGGACTGGGTGTCCTGAGCTGCGTGCTCAGCGACTGGGTGTCCGGGACTATGTGTCCTCGAGTTTAAATACTCAGCCGCTCCAACCAGAAGTACAACTGAGACAGCAGTTGGAACTGGTCTACCAAATTATTGCCTTCACCAACCTAACTGGTTCTATTTCCTCAACCCTTTCATTTCCTCATTACTGTGTTGAGTGTTTGTTCATATCTATGTTTGAAGACTTTAACTGAAGACTTTCTCAATTTCCTCAGTTCAATTTCTTCAGTCTGTTTGTCTTCATCTTGTGTTATCCTGTGATTACGCTTTCTATACTCTGTGCTAGTCTTCATTTCATCATGATGACCATACTTGTATTCTGTTATGATTACTTCTGAGTACTTATTCCGCTGCGAGTAGTTCTTCGCTAAGGAATTTCCTCACCGGAAAATTCCTCAGTGAAGAATTCATAAAAATCGCCTATTCACCCCCCTCTAGTCGATATAACGCACTTTCAATTGGTATCAGAGCAAGGTACTCCCTTGTTCTGTGTGATTTTGGTTTAACCGCCTGGAGTTTTAGTTATGTCGACCGCAGGTATGATCAAGGTCTCGGCTGGGTGTCCTACCTTTGATGGGACGGACTACCCCTACTGGAAAAACAAGATGCGAATGCATCTTGAGGCAATTGACAACGATCTCTGGTATGCTGTGGAAAATGGTGTTCCCTCTGTCTCACCCTCACTGAACGCTACCGATGTTAAGAGATTCAAGCAACTCGATTCTCAAGCGAAGAATATCATATGTGGCCATCTGAGTAAAGGACAGTATGGAAGAGTGAGTGCTTTGAAAACTGCTAAGCTTATCTGGGATAGGCTGTCCAAAGTGAATGAAGGAGTCTCAACTCAGCGTGACTCTCGAGTTGATGTTCTTCGGAATCTCTTCAACCGCTTCAAAAGACTCGACAATGAAAATGTCCAACAAACCTTTGATCGCCTCACTGACATCTCAAATGAGCTTCAAGCCCTCGGTGCCACTGACATCACTGACCATGAGGTGGTGAAGAAACTGTTGAGATCGCTTGATTCCTCATTTGATACTCTGGGATTGATGATACAAGAACAGGCTGACTACAAGTCTCTTGATCCTGCCGATATCCTCGAAAGGCTAAATACTCACGAGTTCCAGCTTGCTGAAAAGAGAGATCTCTATGGTTCGAGCTATGGCAAACCACGTGCCCTGAAGGCCAAGGTTATGTCTGAGTCTGAATGTGAGGATTCTGGTAGTAGCCTTGGTGATCCTGAAGAATTGAGCCAGGAGGTAGCACTGCTCGTGAAGAAATTCCAGAAGTTCTCAAGACGTGGTCGCTTTGGAAAATCCTCAAGAAGTAGTGATTCCTCATCAAGTGACTATAAGAGAAGGCTGTGCCACAAATGCAAGAAACCTGGTCACTATATTCAAGATTGTCCTCAGTGGGAAAAGGAATTGAAGAAGAAGAAATACAAGGATTACAGTTCTGATGATGCGAAGAAGAAGAAGAAATCATTAAAATCTTCGTCATCAAAATCCTTGAAGTCTTCATCTCACAAGAAGAGCAGCTCCAAGAAGGCTCGGGCATTCATTGGCAAGGAAATGGACTCTGAAGCTGAATCTGAGGAACCTGAGGAAGAGGAGGCGTCTAAAGAATCCGAATCTGGTGTGGCGAGTCTGGCCTTCGCTACTGCTTTCGTCAGCAAGTCCATCTTCAACACTGAAGAAACTGACCCCACCGACAAGCCTGATGAAGATAATGATGACTACGCTCCCACATATTGCTTCATGGCAAAAGGTGCAAAGGTACTCAAATACACCTCCTCTGAATCTAGTGAAAATGAATCTGATGAGGATCTCAAGCCCAGCTACTCTAAACTTGCTAAGATTGCTGTAAAACAACAAAGGGCTTTTGAAAAGGTTCAAAACATGCTAGACAAAGTGATGATATGTTGGGTGAAGAAATGGATCGCACTAAAACCCTGACTGGAAATCTTCAGAGACTTCAGTCTAGGTTTGATAACCTTCAAAGTCATCATAACACTCTCTTATCTGATCATGAGGAACATTCTTATGAATTTCTTCAAAGAAAGCAAGATCTTGAGAAGCTAAGAGTGAGTTATGAAGATCTTCAGAAGGAGCGCGATTCATTACTAGCTCAACAAATCAGCGCTTCTCACGAAGAATTTGTTCCTCCATGTTTAAAGTGCGTTGAACATGAATCTGCTAATTCTTCACCTGAATGTTCAAATGCTTCAACTGTTACAAATTCTTCACCTGCCTCTGCTATCACTAATTCCTCATCTGAGGACATGGCTAGTATCACTGACGATGCAGGGCTGAAGGAATTGTACATGACAGGCATGTACAAAAGCCTCAAAGGGCATCAGACTCTTTGTGATGTGCTTAAAAAGCAGATCCTCAATAGAAACCCTAGAAAAGAGGGTATTGCCTTTGAGAGGAAACTCAATGTTGATGGAACATATTGGAAGCCTGAGCAGTACCCCAAAACCACATGGGTTGCTGCAAAGGGACCTCCAGTTGATCCATCTAACTTATCTGGCTTTACATGTGAATCTCCTCATTCTTCTGATGAGTCATTTGACTCCAACTATAAACTATTCAAAAATCAGAATGGTGAAGTATTTGCTAGATATGTTGGCACTAACTGCAGGAATGGTTCTCCTATGAAGAAAATCTGGGTTCCCAAGAAGTGCCTCGAAAGTCTTCAGGTGAATGTCCTCATGACACCACCTGTGAAGAACAGGAACCCCAGATCAAATTCTTCATATGGATCAAATTCCTCAAAAGGATCAAAGTCTTCATATGATTATCATCGTGCTAACAACTCTGTTTCGCAGGGTAGAGCTAAGGGCTATGAATATGTGCATTATTCTTCAAACCATTATGTTCATAAGTCCTCGAAGAATTTCTCTGCTTATTCATATGCTTACCCTAACCCCTCTTATGTGAAACGAAATGGTTTGGCCTCTATGCCACCATTCTCGTATGGTGCTCGCAGAGTGATAAACTCTTTGCCACCCCTTCAAATGTGGGTGGTGAAGAAAAAGAACTAATCTCTTCTGCAGTGTCAGGTCTCCAAACGTGCTTTAACGTCTGAAGAATTTGCTGGGAACCTGACAAAATTGCATGAAAGGACGCAGGCGAATCATGATGAAATGAACCTTCATTTGACACATCCTCATACTGCTATATCTGTTTACTGATTGATGAAATTCATCTGATGAACTTGATATCATATTCTTCACAAATGAAGCATATGAGATTGTAAGCTACACTAATTCATCTGCAGGATGATCAACCCAAAGCCACTGAGTGGGTCCTCGATAGTGGATGTACGAATCACATGACTGGTGACAAGAATCTATTGATAGATGCTCCCTTATCACCATCACATCTGAAGCATATCATCTTTGCTGACAAAGGCAAAAGTCAGGTATTGGGTCTTGGTAATGTTGCAATCTCTAAGGATAAACACATGGACAAAGTCATGCTTGTTGAGTCCTTAGGATACAACCTCATGTCAGTCTCAATGCTTTGTGATCTTGATATGGTTGTTGTCTTTGGCAAGTATCGCTGTGTTGTGATTATGGAAGCTGACAATTCCAAAGTCTTCGAAGGCTTTAGGAGAGGAGATTTATATATTGTTGATTTCTCTTCAGGACCACAACCAGCCGTGTGTCTACTTGCAAAAGCTTCAGAAGTCTGGCTATGGCATCGACGACTTGGTCACGCAGGCATGAGGAATTTGCACACACTTGCGAAGAAGAAGCATGTCATTGGCATTGAAAATGTCAAATTCCTCAAGGATCACTTATGTGGAGCCTGTGAAGCTGGAAAAATGACCAAGGCCAAGCATCCAGCGAAGACTATCATGACCACTACTCGTACATTCGAATTGCTTCACATGGACCTCTTCGGACCTAATCATTACTCAGCAGTCACTAATGATGCATCTCTATATGGTTTTGTCATTGTTGATGATTACTCTCGATATACATGGGTACACATTGTTACTTACAAACATGAAGTGCAGGAAGTCTTCAAACGTTTTTCCTCGAGGGCTTCAACCAACTTTGGTGTGAAGATCAAGCACATCAGAAGTGACAATGGAACTGAGTTCAAGAATTCCGGTCTTGATGACTATCTTGATGAACTTCGTATTACTCATGAGTTATCTGCTCCCTATACTCCTCAGCAAAATGGCGTCGTGGAGCGCAAGAACAGAACTCTTGTTGAGATGGCTTGCACTATGCTTGATGAATACAAAACGCCTCATCGTTTTTGGATTGATGCAATTGATACTGCATGCCACATCATCAACAGAGTATATCTTCACAAATTCTTCAAGAAGATGGCCTATAAACTCCTCACTGACAAGAAACCCAATGTGAGTTATTTCAAAGTCTTCGGTGCTAAATGTTGGATTAGAGATCCTCGCCACAATTCTAAATTTGCACCGAAAGCACATGAAGGTTTTATGCTTGGTTACGGAAAGGACTCGTACACCTACAGAGTCTTCAACATTGTTCTTCACAAGATTGTTGACAATGTAGATGAGCGGTTCGATGAAACTAATGGCTCGCAAAGAGAGCACCTACCTTCTGTGTTAGATGAACCAGCACCTGAGGATTCTATCAAGTTCAAGGCAACTGAGGATGTCATTCCTACTGAAGAATCTGCTAAAGAATTCATTCCAGTTCATGAAGAACGTCGAGCTGATGCACCTGAAGAAAATGTTGAGGAAAATGGTGCTGAAGAAAATGCTCAAACTCCTCAGTGAGAACCAGCTCATCCTCGCGTTGCAAAAGAAGTGCAAGTGGAGAAGATCATCGATGACATTAGAGCACCAGGTCCTCTCACACGCTCAAAAGCTTCACATTTATCTAACTTTTGTGGGCACTATGCTTTTGTCTCTATCACAGAGCCCACTAAGGTAGATGAAGCATTTTTGGAACCGGAGTGGATTCAGGCTATGCAAGAAGAATTACATCAGTTCCAGCTCAACAATGTCTGGGAACTAGTCAAATGTCCAGATCCTCGCAAGCATAATATCATTGGCACAAAGTGGATCTACCGCAACAAGCAAGATGAAAATGGCCTTGTGGTGAGGAATAAGGCATGACTGGTAGCTCAAGGCTACACACAGGTTTGAAGGAATTGATTTCGATGAAACTTTTGCACCTGTTGCTAGACTTGAGGCTATTCGCATATTACTTGCTAATGCTAACCATCATGATATCGTCTTATATCAAATGGATGTGAAAAGTGCATTCCTCAATGGTAAGCTTGAGGAAGAAGTATATGTTGCTCAACCCCCAGGTTTTGAAGATCCAAAGAATCCTGACAAAGTCTTCAGACTTAATAAGGCCCTCTATGGCCTCAAGCAAGCCCCTCGGGCGTGGTATGATACATTGAAGGAATTCTTCGTGAAGAATGGCTTCACACCCGGTTCACTCGACCCTACTCTCTTTACTAAATCTTATGATGGTTAACTATTTGTGTGCCAAATATACGTTGATGATATTATCTTTGGCTGTACTGACCAACGTTATAGTGATGAATTTGCCTATATGATGAGTGAAGAATATCAAATGTCTATGATGGGAGAGTTGAAATTCTTCTTAGGTCTTCAAATTTGTCAACAGCGCAATGGCATATTCATATCTCAGGAGAAATACCTCAAAGATGTATTGAGGAAATTCCTATGCCCACAAATGGCCATCGATGCACTGATGAAAATGGTATTGACTTCGATCACAAGGTATACCGCTCCATGATTGGTTCTTTATTGTACTTATGTGCATCTAGGCCAGATATAATGCTTAGTGTTTGCATGTGTGCCCGATTTCAAGCTGCACCGAAGGAATCACACCATAAGGCTGTGAAGCATATTCTTCGATATCTAGCTCACACACCAACACTAGGATTATGGTACCCCAAGGGCTCTACTTTTGATCTCATTGGATATTCTGACTCTGACTATGCTGGTGATCGTGTGGACCGCAAGTCAACATCTGGCACTTGTCATTTCCTCGGACGATCTTTGGTCTGTTGGTCCTCGAAGAAACAGAACTGTGTATCACTGTCTACTGCGGAAGCTGAATACATTGCGGCTGGCTCCTGCTGTGCTCAACTGCTTTGGATGAAGCAAACACTCAAGGACTATGGCGTCAACATGAAGAATGTGCCTCTCCTCTGCGACAATGAGAGTGCCATCAAGATTGCTCACAACCCAGTTCAGCACTCGAAGACAAAGCACATTCAGATTCGTCATCATTTTCTTCGTGATCATGTGTTGAAGGGCGACATCTCCATTGAGCACGTGAAGACTGAAGAACAGCTAGCTGATATCTTCACCAAGCCCTTGGATGAGAAGAGATTTAGCAAGTTGCGGTGTGAGCTAAATATCTTAGAATCTTCGAATGTTCTTTGAAAAGGACACACACCCTGACACTTATGCAAAATCGATGACTTAGATGTGCAACACATGAAGAAACGTTTTTCTTCAATCAATGAAGAATAACACTCTAAGTGTGAAGAAATTAATGAAGAATTTGATTCTCAGAACCCTACATTGTCGTAGGAGTTAATAAAAAAACTCAATGATCAAACCTTTGATATAGCTCTTTTTTTATTAACATCTGATATTGCTCAATATATCTCTGGAAATATATATGATATTACTCAAAGAGTACCTGATGGTAGATACTCACAACAGTAAAAAATGGCCCTATCTACATGCCATTGGCGCATTTGTTATACAATGTGACATGAAACACCTGAGCAAGGTCTGGTATGATAGAAACCAAAAAGCAGGCCAAAGTATTAGTCCCAGATAACTTATTTACAATGTTTTTCATATTGCACAACAAACTACTCTCTCCGTAAAGAAATATAAGAACGTTTAGATCACCAAAGTAGTACATGGTTGGCTATTGGATATATAACTTTATCCACACGCCTTCATCCAATTTGCTTGATATATAACTTTCTCCACACTCCTTCATTTGATTTGCATGCATGTTGTGATGCACGGATCTGCTAAAGGACATGTCGTGTTAGGCAAACTATTCAAATAGCGCGTCTCATGGGCAGGGAGAAAATAATTTGGTCTATATGAAGGAGAATCACTCTGGATAATATACAGTGATTTGGATACAGTATAGCCTTTTAACATAAAAGAATATATAAGATAAAATTAGAATTATTTTATCTTAGCATTTGTGTGGCCTACAATGGGCGACAGATAAGAATCACAAACCTATGGTGACACAAGAAGCCTCTGAAGCAAAGAAGGCGGCTCAGCGGTGACTTGGAAAGTGAGAGAGGCGGCGCGCTGGCCTACATCTCCTCAGGAAGTGCGGCGCGCCACACCCCACCCGCTCCAGTCATATCCAACCTGGTATAAGACGTTTTGTATTTCATACGTTTATACAATGAAAGCAATACCGCAAAGGCTCAGTATGCTACAGAAAAAGTGAAAGGCTCAATTGTTCGTGGTAATTTATTTACAATCTACAAAAGGCCACAAAAAAGAGAGTAACATCCATGCATAGTTTCTATACTAAGCATAGGCAGAATGCATATAAAACATGTGTTACACAGAATTTTTATTGCCCAATACTTTTGCAGTTGCATAGGTCACACATGTTACAGATAGATAAGGTGCCGACAATGATAAAACAAAAAAAATAACTAATAGGCACACAAGCCTTCGTTTTCCCCCCTAACAGATTCACTTTTACCTAGAACTTCCGTGCTTCGCTTCTACAGAAACTATATCATCTAAATCTGTATATCTATCTACTCCTTTCTTTCGTGTCCGGTGTACCATATCTTTGTTCTGAATTCAAGTGACTAAACATTGATATGTACACAGTATCAAACAAAAGAAAAGGAAATTAGGGGGTAAATAAGCTACCTGTTGCAATAACCAAATACATGTTATAATTCTGACGCAAACAAAAATGTAACAACAAGAAGTCAAACCATATATTGTCCGAGAAAGACGATCAATGTCTCCATTACCCCAAAATTTATTGATAGGCAACAATGGTTGTACAATGATCAGGTGGCATACACCATGAACAATATAAGTGACACACTCGTGTAAGTAGGCATGGAAGAACACTAATAACCGCAAGCTGATGCAGCTAACTTAGAATAAAGGAGCCACAACTGAAATACATGCAAGCTGGTGCAACTAACTGAGATAAAGGTTAGTATAAGTTTCCTATATAAATTTAGGTTAAAAGGTAAATCAACTAAAGTTTTTTGTTCTTCCTATATACTGGCATATGGGATCGGTAACCCACTCTGCTCCAACCCAACAAAAATAGAGAAAACACAGCATCAATCTTGCTTTCTTTAACGCTAGAGAGATCGGTCCCAAAAGGCCTTGCCCAGGAACCAACAAGGCATCATGTTGTGTTTCATAAAGAACAGGAAGCATAAGCAACTAATCATAGAAGTAGACACAAACTTGGTTACCTAGGCTCGAAATGCAGGGCTGGCGGCTACTCACCTAGGCTCGAAGTAGCTGTCCTTGTCGTTGGGTCATTGACAGTAAGGCGGGATAGATTCATCTTGGGATCATCTCCCTTTGTGTGGTGGCAGCCTGAGCTTCTCCTGCCGAGCACCAATGAGGAAGAGATCGAGTAGAATCGGTGAGTAGGTGACTTTCGTAATGCAAAATCGGTGAAATTAAAAACACAAGCTATAGTTTGAAGCAAAGAAGTAGCATACGCATTGGAATGTCATTGTTTGAATTATAGAAGTGGCATCAAATTTAAAAAAAACACAGAAGTGCCACATTTTTTCCAAACCAATAAAACTGAAATAATCTAAGAATATTATCATTACAGAGCAATAATTTCTGAAGTCGGTGTCTATAAAAAGTAAAATAATATAAGGAAATCTGTCTACTATCACCAGCATTGCAAACCAAACTATTCAGTAGTATAACAATCAGATCGATGATAGGGGCTTTGGCTAGTGTGGTGCCCGAGGTTACTCACCGACGTCTCAACAGCGATTTTGGATAGAATCACCGCCCAAAAGGATCAAATATTCAAGTGTGGTGCATAGTTCTTTCAAGATAAAAAGAACAGTTGATTATGTGATGTTTCATATAGTCCGTCCATAGTAGTGTAAGAGTGTTCAGTAGAAGTGTTTCCTCGATTTAATCAAGCCATTTATTCTCCCTACATATACTCCCTATGCACCATAGAACTTATCCATTAATGAGTTCTCTGTAGGTTTTTGCAAGGAATTTTGCATCTACATATCTTATACATTTGCTTGTTTCCTAACACATCAGTTTTTGAGGAATTATTTTCAATCCAAATTTAGACTGAGATACAAAACTGAACTATGCAATCCAAACTATACATCCTATGGACATAGTTAGGCACTGATGCTAATCCACCATCCAATGATCACGCCACAACACAAATACAATTTTGGGTTGCATCTTACAGCTCAGAGATAGTAGTCACACTTGCAAGTAGCAACTGTGATATGTCAGATGATACAGAAACAAAAGCAAACAAACAACGGCCACCTCGACCAACGTTGAAGCTCTGAATTAGGACTGGAAGGACGGACCATATAATATGATAGAGGAAAAGCAAGATATGCATGTTAGAAATCAAAATCCCAACCTTAGCTAGCTGAACCACCAAACAAAGTTTAGTTTCAGAGCGGGTAATATAATCATAACATTATACAGAGAGGTATCATGCATGTTGACTGTACAATATTTAAAGCGAAAAAAGAGGTATTTTATTCCAATGGTTTATTCAATTCTTGATGCGTTTATTCCAATGGTTTATTCAATAACTAAAAAAAAGCTACATGCAAGCACATAACAGAGCATATGGTATACCTATCTAGAGCAGCACAAGAGAAAGAGAGGGAGCCAGAGGTAGGAGATGGGATCACTCACCGGAGAGAGAGGTTGTGGTCGACCGCCGTCGTCGGGGTCGGGCATGGGCTCCACGTCGCGCAGCAGCATCGATTCCTGCGGGCTCAGGTCTGAAATGCATCACAATGTTCAACACCGTCAGACTCAAATTCAGGTTCAGTATGCCAAAGCACAGGACGCCAAGACAAATCTGATTCAGGTCCAGTATGACAAAGAACACATCACCAAGTGAAATGTGATTAAGGTTCAGTATGGCAAAGAACACGCCACCATGAGAAATGTGGTTTTTAGTGTCTGGCAAGCAAGTATGATGTGTATTCATCTGTAACTTGATTACATGAATTCAGGTTCAGCATGTCAAGAAAGAGCAGTAGTGCTACATATTCCTCCGTGATTGGATGACCATAGAAGTTACACTATCCAAGAGCTGTCACTCCCCCTAATGTTATAAAACACTAAAGCCTGGAGCACATTAGTTGGCAGTGATATATACAACATGCAGCTAGCCGAAGATCACCTAAAGAAGGGACTATTGTACAGTATATTGTTAGGGTTAAAATTCAGATATTGGCACACAGAGAAACTAACAGGAAAACATGCATCATTAATGACTCACCATAAGGCAGTAGATGATCTACAGTAGATGGTTACCAAATAATGCTCGGAAGAACAGTCTCTCAAAAAGAACCATCTGTAAACATGAAGAACGCCCTTGCTAGGATTAGAAGAGACGAGTATGCTATGATAATCCAAAGAACAAAAGGAATTTAAAGTTATCAAAGCATAAAGCAAGCGCTGAACCTATAAAAATATCCGCTAAGCTTTGCCTGAAAACCCACCAAATATATCCTTGATTACATAGTTGTCTCTGTCAAGGTAGTGACTACAGAAAGGTTTCCCAACAAAACAAAATAAAGTTGTTCTTTCTTTTTGAGAGTTTGATAGCAAACCTGCAATGCATCAGAAAGGGCATGTGTAGCTAGATAAATTACTTGTTTCAACACGATTGGCATATTTTATAAGGAAGCACATACTACGTATGAGACAAATTCCCATGGTACTATAAACCACCGGTTTATCAAACACTATAAAAAATAAAGTCATTAGCGGCCAACTATGTCCTTAAAACCATTAGATAGATTATCTCAAATCTGAAGCTAAAACATATCCTCATGCACGATGCAATATCTAGTGTTCTGAAATAACATCAGCGGCCAACTGAATGAAGTAGGGTTCAAATAGCAGACTTATATAACAGTACAGAATAGGTTAAAAAAGAGTCCAAATAGAAAATTAAGGAAACAAAACAGAATAAAGTAATATCGAAATAGATGTTCTGGACCATTAGGACCATATGCTGCAACTATAAACAGGTACCTATAAAGCTATATAAAAAATAATGTTGGCTTCTCACTTTTGTTCCACGTTCCACCAGTGGGTGCATCCAAACAAAAAAGAACATCTTGATGCTCATCTAACAATACTCAAAAGGAATTAAACTCCTCCCATTAATCAGTGCTCTTGATGGTTGTCTCACATTCCACGGTTTCAAGTTAAAATTAAAAAAACTCCGTATGAGTAAAGCAGATTGAAGAGACTCGAGACAACAGACAGGTGCTTTCTACTTCTTTAAAGAAAATCTAAATATTTGCTACCAGGCGTCTTGAAAGGATAACATACAGAAATTGCATATTATTTCCATCTGAATGAGTTTCTTATCTGCCGAGATTAAATTAAATAAAATTAGAGAACCAAGAACAACACATAGTACAAACCTTTAGTCAATTGCAATGATTAATCTCAAAAAGGGTAACTAAGGTAGGAAAATCATGAAATAAGTATAAGCTAATAGATACAGATATTTCATATCCTCAACATAAGTTGTACCTTTGTAGGCCTACATTATTCAAAACACATCCAGGAAAAGAAAGAGCAGGGGTTGACCTGCAGTTCCCTGGATGAAGTCGTGAACACTGGCACAGATCGAACGAAAATCCGAGGGTATCGACCAAAAGAAGCAGCAGCCGCAAAAAACGAACCAGTCCGCATCAACAGATCCGGCGCTTCAACGGCAAGAAGAAGCGACCTGCAAGCAAACGAGATCTAAAATCAATTACTCCTCGAAAGAGAGCACATCCAGCGCGAAGAACCACCTTAACCAGCACGTCGATGCGGCGGCCCGCCACCCCGAGCCTCTCCCCGACGCACCAAACGCTCGCAAGAAAACGCTACTGAACCTTGCATCTGGGCGGCGCTGCACACGTCGGTCGGCCACTGGGTCTCCGTCTCCACCAGCAACGCAGGGACAGCATCCCCAGCCTCGCACCACACATCCACGCCGGCGAGCGTTCTGGACGGCGGACACGGCGCCGCGGACGACTGGCCCCCTTCTTCCATTTCTAGGGTTAGGGGAGGGGAATAATGGGAGGAGAGGAGGAAGGGTGGTGGCAACACGCGGCCTGAAGACGGTAAGGAGATGCGGGGGTGGGGGGGAGGAGCCGGCGAAGGTGGCGGCCGATGGATGTAGGAGATGGCTGGAGGAGAGGAGGCGCACGGGAGGGGAGGGGAACGAGAGAGAGAGAGGGAGAGGAGGCGCGTGGGAGGGGAGAGGAGGAGGCGGCTAGGGTTTCACCACGGGCGTAGCTGCGTTTTATACCCCGTGCGGGTGAAATGACGAGAATGCCCTCGGCGGGGCAGGCTATTTACGCGCGGTGGCACGACCGGGGCTTGTGAGCGTCTCGATTTTTATCCAACGGCCCAGGTCATCCCAGGGGCAGATCCGACGGACGAAAACGCATCAAGGGAGAGATCCAACGGCCGAGAAGCTCTGAGCGCTGAGAGAGCTCAGGCATCCATCCCTCTCATATTTCTGGATATGAGTTTATGTCCTCTACAACATTCACTTATAGCTATTTCTTCATGTTATTTTTTCTAATAAGTGAATGTGATCGGACCCTTCCCCCTCTATGCTATACTCAACCCAATCTATTCACAAATTCTTCATGTGCGTTCTATTTGAAACTCGTTCAAAATCTTCACTGTGTCCTTGTCAGCTGAAGAAATTGCGAACGAAACTTTAAAACAAATCTTATCCAAATTTTCGGTTTTGCCGCTCAAACCTTTCCGCATCCCACAATGCATTATTCTATTCACCCATGATCGTACACGATCTCAACTACACAGTACGTGGGTGACACATGTCGCGAGAAGGAGAAAGGGCAGGGGCACGTTCGTCCCAAAATCTTCGGGCGAACAGTTTTTACCGTGTCTATAAATACCCCTCTCCCCTTCCTCACTTCATTTACTCTGCTCGATCGCTACTCTCTCACTCGAGCTCCTCAAACCCTAGCGCCGCCGCTACTCCATCGTCGCCGGTGAGGAAGAGCTACGCTGCCTCGACCTCGTCGCCGTCGTACTCACGCCGACCGCGGAAATCTTCACTCCGCCGCCGCCGTAGCTGTCTTCCTCTGCCAAGTTAGGGCGTGGGAGATCTAACCTGATGAACTTCACATCTGTTCTTCTCAGTTTGTCGTGTTCTTCACTTTGGGTAATTAAAAGTTACTTTTATTACTCACTTCGATTCTCAAACTCTCCTGAAAATCTTCAAAGGTGTTTATTCTTCAAATCTTCACACATATGAACACCTCACACATCATATGATCTTGAACTATTTCTCTAAGCAATCATTTTCTTCAAGATTCCCTAATTGTGTGGATCTTCGATCTGTACAACTCTGGAACCTAAGACAAGAATGTTTAGTGAAATTCCTCAAGGTTCATCTGGTCAAATTCCTCAAAACTTGTTCTTTTCGAAAAACCTTCTAAGAACGCATATGACCTCTCCAAATTCCTCGCACATATACTCTGTTCACAGGTACTCATGTCTGCTGCTGAATCACTAGGTTCTCATCAACTTAACTCATTTGCAGCGTTCATCGAAGAAAAACTGCATACTTCTTCAGAGAATTCGATTGTTCAAATTCCTCAACTAAAGAATATGGCAGACGGTAAGAAGCCACAGAAAGGAGGAAAGAAACCTGAGGTTATGACTGTGTTTGAAATCCCTGAGGAAATTTATGCTGACTATTGCACACCTGATGAAGCAAAATTTGGCAAAGAAAACAAAAATCAGCGCAAGGTGCGCATACAGAGGATTGAACGGAGATGGGCAAGGGAATGGAGGGAATACAGATATGTGACTCCAAAGTACATGAGGAAATTCTCCCTCAATCCTCCATGCCCAAGAGCTCCATTGGCACCTGGCCAAGTAGCTGACCCCACTAGCATCAAGCGTGGTGAGGACTTTCCTGAAGAATGGGCTAAGCGCCAAGCTAAATTGGCAAGACAAGCCAAGGAGGCAGTGAAGAAATTCAATGAGGATTCTGCCTGTCAGGACCCCGACTCAATGCCATATCGATCTAGCATGTAACACCTCATATCACTTTGCGGCCTCACGCACGGTATTCCCACGGGTGTCGCCTTACCTCTGCCCGGGACCGTTTGCGCCTTTTGGCACACGTATATGATAGTGTCGCTAGCATCTATATGATAAGGAGCCCGGGCTGACATGGCTAGTCGTAAACCCAAAGTGGCACAAACTTACAGGGACATGCATCCATGACCCAGCATAGAACGTGTCGGTCATCAGCGAGTGAATCCAGGCTGTAGCACTGGGCTAACAGGACTCCGGTGAACCGGGCTGTAGCGGGCTAACAGGACTCCGGTATTCATCGCGTGACATTTCCCCGAAGGGATAGACACAGGAACGAAGAAGGACACATGCCGGCCAGCCTAAGTGTTCTGGAGCAGTAGCAAGCTACCATGGCTCGGTGGAAACACTAGGAGACATTTCCCGGTAAGAGAGGCTACTAAAGATAAACAACTTGATAGTCAGATCCCACACATACCAAGCATTTCAATAACATACACACAATATGCTCGATATGTGCAAATACAACATGGCATCACAACATGACTCTACGACTCAAGTATTTATTCATTAGGCTCCGAGGAGCGAGATATTACAAACAGGGGTCTCATGACCCAACATTCAGAGCATACAAATCAAAGCACAAGCGGAAGCTTAACATGTCTGAGTACAGACATCTACAAATGAAAAAGGCTTGAAAGCCTGACTATCTACCAGATCCTGCCGGGGGCACAAGATCGTAGCTGAGGTAACAAGCTAAACGTCGAAGTCCACGTGGAACTACTAGCGAGACTGAAGTCTCTCTACAAAAACATAAAATAGGCAAACGTGAGTACAAATGTACCCAGCAAGACTTACATCAGAACTAACTGCATATGCATCATTATCAACAAAGGGGATGGTGGGGTTTAACTGCAGCAAGCCAGCTTTGACTCAGTGGCTATCCTAAACTACGACTGCAAGTAACTCTCTTGAGGTGGCGCACACGAGTCCACATATTCACCAACCAATACACCACTATGGATCCGCTCCCGTCTCCCTACGAGAACGCCATCCATAGCACTCACGCTTATCTTGCGTATGAGTATCCACTTTCATTGTCTATGAACTGTTATAGGCAACCCAGAAGTCCTTTTCCGTGGACACGGCTATTCGAATAGATGATATTAACCCTGCAGGGGTGTACTTCTTCATACATGTTTCCACCACTTAGCGTCTGCACACGACATGTGCTCGGCAGACTTCAAGCGAAAGCCGACGTGGGTGTAGACCACGACCTACCTAAACACTCAAGTCCCTAGTCCAGGTTTATCGCCTATTCGGGTTCCATCCATGAGGAGATCCGGCCGAAGTTTCGCTCACAGCCCCAAACGATGTGAGCAGGGTTCCCGAGACACCAAACGGGCGCCCGGTACACCGTGCCACGTGCCTACCGCATCACAGCCCACCCCTACGGTCAGCGCTGCGCACGGCCTCCAGCATACTACAAACACCAGAAACTACTTGCAACTCCTGGACAGAGGACAAGGGTGAATAATAAGTCGAGCGGGGTCATATTTCAGGGCCCAATGCATGGTAGTAGCTGAATCATGGATCACAAACACAGAACTCAGTTCCTGAGGACGGCTTCAATGAGACAACCCACCATGTACTCCTACATGGCCTCCCACCGATACCTTTACCAAATCGTGTTCACACACTTAGCTCACACACAGTAGGACATGTTCACACACCTCTGATTCATCCCGGATGAATCAGACCTGACACAACTCTAAGCAATAGCAGGCATGACAATCAAGCATGAATGAGTAGGCACAACAGGGCTCAAACAACTCCTACTCATGCTAGTGGGTTTCATCTATTTACTGTGGAATGATAGGTCATGCAAAGGATAAAGGGGTTCAGCTACCGCAGCAAGTAACAGATGAATCGTTGTTGTCCTAATGCAATAAAAGAGAGCAGGAGCGAGAGAGTGGGATTGTATCGGAATGAACAAGGGGGTTTTGCTTGGCTGGCACTTTTGAAGATATTATACTTCTTCATCGGTGTCATCGAACTCGTCGTCGAAACCACGTCTATCGAGAGGGGACAATTACCGGCAAACAAAGAGGGACACAATCACTGCAATGCAACAAATATGATGCATGATAATGTCATGGCAATATGCTGTTGATTGAGCTAATGTAACTACAACCAGAGTGGTTTGATCTTATTTGAATCAAAGATTCAAATATAAGCCTAAGCTATGAACTCATATAAGTGCATTATCATGTTTCATCTAAACAGCAAGGTTAGGTTGCTCTAACATGCATGAAACCAGTACAGATGGATAGGTTGGATTTTTCTGATCATTTTTCATATATAATTTTTTGATTTGGAGCTACGGTTGATTTTATATGAATTTTAGAAGTTTGCAAGATTTTCTGGAATTTCCTGTATTAAAATAAATCCAGAAAATAGCTTATTGCGTCAGCATGACGTCGCTGTGATGCCAGTGGTCAACGGGTGCGGTCCAGGTCAAACCTAACCTGTGGGACCCGCCAGTCAGTGAGCCAGTGTTGCCTACGGTCACAGGCAGGTGGGGTCAGGTCAACATCCACGTCAGCATGGTCAACTCTGACGTGTGGGTCCAGAGTGATTAGATAAAATTAAATAGAAATTAAACTAGTGTTAGTTAGGGGCGTGGGGCCCAGCTGTCATTAGCTCAGGTGGTTGTTTAGTGGCGGTGATTAGTACTAATCTCGCGGCCATGACAGCACGCCGGAATTTGGCCGGCGGCGACCATCCAGCGCGGCGGAGGCGCGCCGGAATCGCGCTACGGACGTCGGCTGCACGAGCCGAGTGCACCAGGGCATAGCCCTTGCTTGCCCGCATCGAGGAGCAGGGGAGTTGGACGCGGGGGTCGCCGGAATCGTGCCAGCAACGAGCTTTAGCGGCGGCCGGAGTTCGGGCGGGGTCGGGTTTGACGCTACGGTGCACGGGAGTAGGAACTGGTGGTGGCTACGGGCTCCCGTTGCTGAGCTGAGCACAACAGAGAGGTTGGCTTCGAGCCATTGTGGCTCTAGCCACGACGGCGCCATGGCCGGCGGCGGGGAGTTTTCGAGTGAGGTGGAAACGGCGGCTACGGAGGCCAAATGAGCACGGAAGCTAGGGGGAGAGGAACAGGAGCTCACAGCGAGTTGAACGGAGGCCTCGGCGTGCTCGGGGAGGAGCTGGTGACGACGGGAGGTCGCCGGCGATCTCGGTGGCCCGAGGAGGCAGAAGACGGCGTGGTCGGCGTTCGAGGGTGCCCGGCGTCGCGTGAATCAACGAGGAGGCGTAGACGACGGAGGCGGAGCTCATGGGCACGGCGAGGGGTCGAGGGGGAGGGAGTGGCCGCGGCTATGGCGAACGGCGGCGACGGACCCATTCGGACATGAGAGGGGAGAGGACGAGGGGGGAGAGCAGAGGAGGGGAGAGTGATGTCCAGGGGTCGGGGCGGTGCCGCAGAGGCGCTTCGAGGCGTCGCGCTGGCGCGGGCGACGGCAGGCAGGCAGGGTGGTGGCGTGGCGAGCTCGGCGGCGTCGCGGTGTCCCTCCTCTGCCTACTGGCAGAGGTAGGCGATGACTGGCAGCGGCGCTGGGCTGGGCCGGCCAGGTGGGATGGCCAGCTGTGCTGCGACAGGTGAGGCTAGGTGAGGTCCCTTTTCTATTTTCTTCTGTTTTCTATTTTTCTGCTACTGTTTTGGCTTTAGTAAAAATACCAAAGCATTTTGTAAAATGCTGCAATAATTTGTGGACACTATGGATTACTCCAATGGCCCACATTTAAATTCAGCATTATTTGAGCATTTAAATTATTTATAGGGTTTAATTGCCCAAATTCAAATAAGATATGATTTAATTCAAAAAATCCATGAATGACCTTGAAACATGTGCATCATTTTTGTCAGAGGTTGTAACCTTTTCTAAAAATGATGAACATTTTTAAGGACATTTTCGGTTTATTGAAAAGACTTATGGTTGACCCTATTTGATTTAATTTTGGTGCTAGGGTTTGTCATTCCCCATTTCAAGTTTTCTGGAAAAGTAAACATGATGCAACACTCTAATGCAAGCACTAAGCATTACAGAACTGGGGATGTGACAACTCACCCCCACTAAACAAGAATCTCGTCCCGAGATTCAAGACGTGAGGTAAGAAGACAAGGGGACACTAACTAATAACATGAGCTTCAAGATCCAACTGTCTTCTCGAGGTGTTGATCTGTTGGCTCAAAAGAATCTTGACGTCTTTGCTTTCGAGATCTTCATTCGACATGATGACAAGAAGAAAGGGAAATCTCTAGAAGGATCGATCTCCTCGAAGATCGAACAACTTAGGATCAACTCATGGATTGAGACATGGAAACATCTCTCAAGCTGAGACATGAAGCATACATCTGAAGGAATGGAGTGAGATAGATGACGATTCTACCCTTAAGAGGGTGGTGAATGGTTGTCATCGTAGCGAGGAGTTGAGTTGCCATGATACCATAGCGAGACATCCTGGAGGAGGGTGATTCGTAGATTATTACCTTAAGTGGCAAAAAGAATTACCTTTGATTCAGAGATCATTGAAACTCTTTATACCAACCTAAGGCAATTTTCGAGCGATCGTTTAGAGGGGTTCGGTAGAATGGCATACCCGGATTAGAATGGATGATGTGGATTACCTTGTTGAAAACAACACAAGGGATGATTTTAGTAACTGGGGAGAAGCTCAACAGTAGAGAGTGAATCCACTGTTGGATTGGTTATGGCATAACCGGGGAAACTGAGAACAATCTCGGTTAGTAACTAGGATAGCACCTAATGCTTGTGCGTGCTTTCAAGAACTTGAGCATCTCCATAATCATCAAGGTTTTACCAACATACGTGTCAAGGGTGCTGACAACACAACATACTACCATGATGAATAGCGATGGACGATGCAGAGGCAAAAGGAGATAACACTTTGTCAGATTTCACCTTAGCGAAGCCAAGGGAACAAAATCTGGATGATCGACCGGGAGACATTTAGCACTCCGCTTCTAATGTTCTCCATGATGTACCAGCGTATCCCATTCATAGATAAGGTTTGATATCTAGAACATCAAGTAAAGGTCGGACTTCGGAAACACAAAAGTCCATAAGGAACAACTAGGTAGTAAATCCTACGAAGTCCTTATGGGGAGGTGGCCAACTTCTTCAATCAAGATACTACAATAATAGGTCTTCCGGCGGGGTGTGTTGGCCACGACATCCTCTTTACGGGTTATCGAGAGACCAATATTATAGTTCTTGGGAGATGTTCCAACCATCATATCTGCCTGAGATTCAGATCTGGTTGGCGTCAAAGTATTCCAGACTCATCAAGTCTAGAAAGTAAAATGAAAGTTTGCAACACAAGTCGACGAGAAGACGTTGCGAGATTCTCAGGAAATGGACTACGGTAGTAAGCTCCAAAACATGAGCTGGTTCTGCTACAACATGTGAACACGTTGTCCGAGACAAGCATGACCACACAGTAGTCTTGTAATAAAACACTACCGAGTTCAGGAGGGAAACCATCATTGAGGATATCGAAGTCCTTGCATAAGTCTCGAGCCTACGAAGGAACTTATTCTCCTTGAACAAATCAATCAGTGGCTTGGTGTGCTAGGAACACATATAGAATGGAGGCGGCCAACCTATCAAACCATATAGTACTTCGCACATGCGTGACTAACTTGGGACGATTCCAGATGAAGCAAAAACTAACTTTCTCGAACCCACGGCGGCAACTTGCATCAAATGCACATGAGTTAGAGAGAGTCACTTCTTTCATCCGAACATATGCTTCATGAGCTAGCATGAAGAAATGCTTTCAAAAGTTTCCAATACTAGCTTGATGTTCAACAAGATTATGGAGAAGATAAGGATGTTGTCGATGGGCTCAACAACAGTTCATCCTGGTTTCCATATAAATAGAATTCCATAATTAGGTGAACACGGTGATAGCATTGGTCAGACCAAAGGATATAATGGTGTATGCCCGAGGGATCAACCACGAGTGAGACAACATTACGCACATCATTGGTTCTGATATGACTTGACAATAGCCCATACTCAAGTCAAAGTTTTGACAACGCAATAGATCCAACAACTGATCACGAGGACCAATCGATGGGGATATCTTCTTTCTTCAACACATATACAAGATATCCCTTAACATGAGCTAAGTCGGACAAGCTTTTATCTTCCAACTCTCCAAGTTGTTGTTTAGCTTAACCAATTAGCTCAGGGGTATGCAACACAGATTCTTGGAGAAGGGGTGGCTTATATGAAACCAACTTGATCACGAACTCAACAAAGCGGTCAGGTGACAACCTGGTGATACCTCCGAGAAGATATTCGGAAAGTCACGAACCACCGATAAGTTACTAAGCTCGAGAACAATCTTGCTTTTCAGGGCAAGGCGATATGATCAATAGAGCAAGGGTTTGACAAAATCCTAACTCCTTGATCGAAGAGTGCACCAGAAATAGAGACTAGGTAGCACAATCAGTCTTAGGGTGACGATTCAATAATCAACACACTAAGAATGAGTCGTGCATTTAACTACCAAGCAACGGAGTTGCTAGCAGTATTGATTTCACACACCACGATTCACTTGTCAGCATTCCGGTTACAATAACACGAAAAACCGAGGAGTGAACAATGATGGTAAGAAGTATTACTGCATCAAGAATTCATAAGAGGTAGTGCAATTCTCATGATATTCTTAATATAAAGATAATAATACTCCAAGGTAGAACAGAACAAAAACTGGATTGGCATTTTGATCTGTGGAATACAACTGCTTTGACCCAATCCTAGATATGGATCAGGTTTTGGAGTTTGTTTCTCCTAGTCATTCCAGAATAGAATGGTTGACGGACCACAAGAGTAATAGGTATCGATGAACGATCGCACGCATAATCTTGACTATCAAATGATAGACGGGGGTTAGAATACAACTAAAGAGGGACAACCCAACGGAACATATGATTTTCTGAGTTGTGGATGCACAGATTAGTATGTCGAGCAAAGCTCAACATTTTTCTTCCGGATAACCCATGCGGGGAAGGTAGGACTGGCAGATTCACAATGTAGAATGAAGAACTCATAAAGAGCATTCTTATTGTGATCTTTTGGTTCAAAGAACTTCTGCTATAATGGTTCATGGTATTGGAAGAACGGTATACCACAGACCTCGAGGACTAATGCAAAGGTTACTAATATCCTAGGGAACTAGCAAACACTATCAACATGAAGTAAGTAGGGTGAATTTTGGGCTCAGAAACCCAGGATTAGAATACCTACTAACTAAATTGCATCACGGGATGCTTTCGGGAATAAAGGCCAGAATCATCACACTGGGATACAAATCATGGCTAGATTACTAGATGATCCCCTAAGACACCTAGGGTCATAATAATAATTCCAACATATATGTCGAGGCAATAGAATACCTCAACTCACCGATTAGTGTGGTTAATCTGGCCCAAAGGGACATCGGAATGGAAGGGAGGAATTTTGCAAATGCTTCAGACTATTTAGAAACCTGGAATGACTCGGACAGCATAACGGCTATAAATGCTCAAAGATTGGAGACATGCTGCAAAAATGGTGGCATAGCCACTCCGAAGCACAATATCAAGGTTTCGAGATCAACAGTTATGAACATACAGAAGTAATAAAGGCTGAACTGAGGCTTGAAACTATCAATCTTATAAGTCTCTAACACAGTAACTCGTCATCCTAGTAGATAGATGAGAAGGCCTAGTTCTTAATCCCCGTAGAAGAGAAGAGGATGACTCAGATCAGAAGGTCATGAGGTATAAGGAGTAAAAAGAGCCTTACGTTCCATCCCACAATCAATTCCCTTACATAACTAAAGCATTTCTAGACACAACTTCGACCAGTTTGGCTTGGTAATCCTACATGCAATCAGGCTCTGATACCAAAACTGTCAGGACCCCGACTCAATGCCACATCGATCTAGCATGTAACACCTCATATCACTTTGCGGCCTCACGCACGGTATTCCCACGGGTGTCGCCTTACCTTTGCCCGGGACCGTTTGCGCCGTTTGGCACACGTAATAGATAGTGTCGCTAGCATCCATATGATAAGGAGACCGGGCTGACATGGCTAGTTGTAAACCCAAAGTGGCACAAACTTACAGGGACAGGCATCCATGACCCAGCATCGAACGTGTCGGTCATCAGCGAGTGAATCCAGGCTGTAGCACTGGGCTAACAGGACTCCGGTGAACCGGGCTGTAGCGGGCTAATAGGACTCCGGTATTCATCGCGTGACATTTCCCCGAAGGGACAGACACAGGAACGAAGGACACATGCCGGCCAGCCTAAGTGTTCTGGAGCAGTAGCCAGCTACCATGGCTCGGTGGAAACACTAGGAGACATTTCCCGGTAAGAGAGGCTACTAAAGATAAACAACTAGATAGTCAGATCCCACACATACCAAGCATTTCAATAACATACACACAATATGCTCGATATGTGCAAATACAACATGGCATCACAACGTGACTCTACGACTCAAGTATTTATTCATTAGGCTCCGAGGAGCGAGATATTACAAACAGGGGTCTCATGACCCAACATTCAGAGCATACAAATCAAAGCACAAGCGGAAGCTTAACATGTCTGAGTACAGACATCTACATATGAAAAAGGCTTGAAAGCCTGACTATCTACCAGATCCTGCCGGGGGCACAAGATCGTAGCTGAGGTAACAAGTTAAACGTCGAAGTCCACGTGGAACTACTAGCGAGACTGAAGTCTCTCTGCAAAAAACATAAAATAGGAAAACGTGAGTACAAATGTACCCAGCAAGACTTACATCAGAACTAACTACATATGCATCATTGTCAACAAAGGGGATGGTGGGGTTTAACTGCAGCAAGCCAGCTTTGACTCAGTGGCTATCCTAAACTACGACTGCAAGTAACTCTCTTGAGGTGGCGCACACGAGTCCACATATTCACCAACCAATACACCACTATGGATCCGCTCCCGTCTCCCTACGAGAACGCCATCCATAGCACTCACGCTTATCTTGCGTATTTTAGAGTATCCACTTTCATTGTCTATGAACTGTTATAGGCAACCCAGAAGTCCTTTTCCGCGGACACGGCTATTAGAATAGATGATGTTAACCCTGCAGGGGTGTACTTCTTCATACATGTTTCCACCACTTAGCGTCTGCACACGACATGTGCTCGGCAGACTTCAAGCGAAAGCCGACGTGGGTGTAGACCACGACCTACCTAAACACTCAAGTCCCTAGTCCAGGTTTATCGCCTATTCGGGTTCCATCCATGAGGAGATCCGGCCGAAGTTTCGCTCACAGCCCCAAACGATGTGAGCAGGGTTCCCGAGACACCAAACGGGCGCCCGATACATCGTGCCACGTGCCTACCGCATCACAGCCCACCCCTACGGCCAGCTCTGCGCACGGCCTCCAGCATACTACAAACACCAGAAACTACTTGCAACTCCTGGATAGAGGACAAGGGTGAATAAGAAGTCGAGCGGGGTCATATTTCAGGGCCCAATGCATGGTAGTAGCTGAATCATGGATCACAAACACAGAACTGAGTTCCTAAGGACGGCTTCAATGAGACAACCCACCATGTACTCCTACATGGCCTCCCACCGATACCTTTACCAAATCGTGTTCACACACCTAGCTCACACACAGTAGGACATGTTCACACACCTCTGATTCATCCCGGATGAATCAGACCTGACACAACTCTAAGCAATAGCAGGCATGACAATCAAGCATGAATGAGTAGGCACAACAGGGCTCAAACAACTCCTACTCATGCTAGTGGGTTTCATCTATTTACTGTGGAATGATAGGTCATGCAAAGGATAAAGGGGTTCAGCTACCGCAGCAAGTAACAGATGAATCGTTGTTGTCCTAATACAGTAAAAGAGAGCAGGAGCGAGAGAGTGGGATTGTATCGGAATGAACAAGGGGGTTTTGCTTGCCTGGCACTTCTGAAGATATTATACTTCTACATCGGTGTCATCGAACTCGTCGTCGAAACCACGTCTATCGAGAGGGGACAATTACCGGCAAACAAAGAGGGACACAATCACTGCAATGCAACAAATATGATGCATGATAATGTCATGGCAATATGCTGTTGATTGAGCTAATGTAACTACAACCAGAGTGGTTTGATCTTATTTGAATCAAAGATTCAAATATAAGCCTAAGCTATGAACTCATATAAGTGCATTATCATGTTTCATCTAAACAGCAAGGTTAGGTTGCTCTAACATGCATGAAACCAGTACAGATGGATAGGTTGGATTTTTCTGATCATTTTTCATATATAATTTGTTTGATTTGGAGCTACGGTTGATTTTATATGAATTTTAGAAGTTTGCAAGATTTTCTGGAATTTCCTGTATTAAAATAAATCCAGAAAATAGCTTATTGCGTCAGCATGATGTCACTGTGATGTCAGCAGTCAACGGGCGCGGTCCAGGTCAAACCTGACCTGTGGGACCCGCCAGTCAGTGAGCCAGTGTTGCCTACGGTCACAGACAGGTGGGGTCAGGTCAACATCCACGTCAGCATGGTCAACTCTGACGTGTGGGTCCACAGTGATTAGATAAAATTAAACAGAAATTAAACTAGTGTTAGTTAGGGGCGTGGGGCCCAGCTGTCATTGGCTCAGGTGGTTGTTTAGTGGCGGTGATTAGTACTAATCTCGCAGCCACGACAGCACGCCAGAATTTGGCCGGCGGCGACCATCCAGCGCGGCGGAGGCGCGCCGGAATCGCGCTACGGATGTCGGCTGCACGAGCCGAGGGCAGCAGGGCGTAGCCCTTGCTTGCCCGCATCGAGGAGCAGGGGAGTTGGACGCGGGGGTCGCCGGAATCGTGCCGGCGACGAGCTTTAGTGGCGGCCGGAGTTCGGGCGGGGTCGGGTTTGACGCTACGGTGCACGGGAGTAGGAGCTGGTGGTGGCTACGGGCTCCCGTTGCTGCGCTGAGCACAACAGAGAGGTTGGCTTCGAGCCATTGTGGCTCTAGCCACGACGGCGCCATGGCCGGCGGCGGGGAGTTTTCGGGTGAGGTGTAAACGGCGGCTACGGAGGCCAAACGAGCCCGGAAGCTAGGGGGAGAGCAAGAGGAGCTCACAGCGAGTTGAACGGAGGCCTCAGCGTGCTCGGGGAGGAGCTGGTGACGACGGGAGGTCGCCGGCGATCTCGGTGGCCCGAGGAGGAAGAAGACGGCGTGGTCGGCGTTCGAGGGCGCCCGGCATCGCGTGAATCAACGAGGAGGCGTAGACGACGGAGGCGGAGCTCATGGGCACGGCGAGGGGTCGAGGGGGAGGGAGTGGCCGCGGCTATGGCGAACGGCGGCGATGGACCCGTTCGGACATGAGAGGAGAGAGGACGAGGGGGGAGAGCAGAGGAGGGGAGAGTGATGTCCAGGGGTCGGGGCGGTGCCGCAGAGGCGCTTCGAGGCGTCGCGCTGGCGCGGGCGACGGCAGGCAGGCAGGGTGGTGGCGTGGCGAGCTCGGCGGCATCGCGGTGTCCCTCCTCTGCCTACTGGCAGAGGTAGGCGATGACTGGCAGCGGCGCTGGGCTGGGCCGGCCAGGTGGGCTGGCCAGCTGTGCTGCGATAGGTGAGGCTAGGTGAGGTCCCTTTTCTATTTTCTTCTGTTTTCTATTTTTCTGCTACTGTTTTGGCTTTAGTAAAAATACCAAAGCATTTTGTAAAATGCTGCAATAATTTGTGGACACTCTATGGATTACTCCAATGGCCCACATTTAAATTCAGCATTATTTGAGCATTTAAATTATTTATAGGGTTTAATTGCCCAAATTCAAATATGATATGATTTAATTCAAAAAATCCATGAATGACCTTGAAACATGTGCATCATTTTTGTTAGAGGTTGTAACCTTTTCTAAAAATGATGAACATTTTTAAGAACATTTTGGGTTTATTGAAAAGACTTATGGTTGACCCTATTTGATTTAATTTTGGAGCTAGGGTTTGTCATTCCCCATTTCAAGTTTTCTGGAAAAGTAAACATGATGCAACACTCTAATGCAAGCACTAAGCATTACAGAACTGGGGATGTGACACTGCCACTGCTACTGCTACTGAGGCCTCGTTCAACCCGAGGAAATACATGCCAAAGAAGCTTGCTCGTAAGCCAAGTGCTTCACCAACAGCGCCCTCACGGCCAAGTTCCTCAGCAATGCCCTCACGGCAAATTCCTCACACTGCTACTGCTCCACCAAAGTCCTCAGCAGCTCCTTCAAAGTTCTCAGCTCCTGTGCATCTGGCTACATGTCAAAGGACTGCTAGTTTCTCGATTGCCTCTAGTGTTTTAGCAAGTTCCTCAGCTGCACCAATTTCCTCATCATGCCCCACACTGTTGAAGACCAAAGCAACAGCTGGACGCGGTCCTCGGCCAAGTCCAAAGAAGAAACAGGTCACATTCCATGTGCCTTCTGATGATGAACTTGCAGAAATCATCAGAGACAGACAAGTGAAGGCCGCTAGAGCCAAAGGCACATCTGTGCCACTGCTTTTGGATCCGAGGAAGATCCTCGACTACATTGACCTCTGGCAGAAGGATCCTAACACCCCTATGCCTGATTTTCATCTGACCTCTGGTCAAAGTCACACGCTGACCCATTTCATCACTGAAGAGAAATGGAAATTTGAAAAGGCAAGAGAGATCAAGAAAGCGCAATACAGAAAGGAGAAGCTTCTGAAGAAAAATGTTGTCAGAATGACACCTGAGGAACTTCTCCAGGCTCAGTCTGAAATTCAAGCCCTCAGCAAAGACTTTGATGCCTATTATGCTGATTGGCAAGGAGCTAAAGTGAGATTCATCAACCTGACGAGGAAATTCACAAATGTTGCAACCCCAACGCAACAAGAAAATCCTCAGGCTGCAGACTCTGCTCAGCCTGCTGAAGAACATGCCAGCACCGCTGATGGCTTTCAGCCTGCTGAAGAAAATGCTAGTTCCAGGGCTGGTGTAGAAATTCCAGCCGCTGAAGAAATTGCCAGGGCATCCACTAGTGGTGCGCCTGAAGAAACTGAAGAGATCGGAGCAACTGCATCAGTTGCTCCTGAAGAAAATCAACCGGATTCCTCAGCTCCTCCCGCGCCTACACCAACTCCAATTCTTCCATCTGCCTCTGATGTGAAGAAGACCAAGGCTGCAGAGCGAGCTGCAGTGAAGAAACGGAAGGCATCAGCTGCGTCAAATTCTTCGGCTGCGATGAAAATGAAGCCAATGACCAGCTCATTTGAAAATCCTATTGATGTTGTTCCAATTTCCTCCATGCCATCAAAGGACCTTGTTCCTTTTGGAGAAGACTATGAGATCCCAAGCGGATCTGATGAAGGAAATCATTCTGCTGCTTCGTCAGAGCAGATTGATGAAGAAATTGAAGTGGATGAAAACCCTTCAACGCCAGTCATTTCCTCACCTATGCCTCAGTTCATAGCTGAAGAGGCTGGTGTTGAGGAAATTGAAGATGAAGATGTGGATATAGGATGCACCACACCTGTGATGAATGATGACTTTTGGGAAAGTTAGCATCCCAATACTCCTCTCTTCACACCTATCCAACAGATTCCTCAGTCCCCTGCACCAACAGTTCAAATGGGCTCTGAAGAAACTCCACCCACTCCCTCTGTGCATGAAGACATTCCAGCCGCTAGTGCTGAAGAACCTGCTGCTGCTGATCCCCAGATTACACACGAAGAGGAACCAGAAATTCCTCAGCCTGAAGAACCTGAGCTCGTGATTCCTGAGGTGGTGATGCAACTCACTGACATCCCTCTGCCAAAGCCAAAGAATCCGTTCTCAAGCAAACAGAAGTTCAAGGCTGAAGACTTCTTTTCCGAGCATGTATTCTTCACTGACTACAACCCCTATGACTCTGCTCGCATAAGGAAGAGGCGTTTCTGGACTGCTAGTCAGGCTAACTTCTATTCCTCTGTGTTGTTTGACAAAGACAAAATCTTCGATCATGCACATATTCCACACGTGGACATGGAATCTCCGCCATGCTTCGAGCCAGTCCTCAGTGTTCTTCACGATGCAGGAATACTAAATTTTTGCACTGAGATTTGTGACTGGAATGAAGAACTCATTCTTCAATTCTACGCAACACTGCATATCACTGGAGACGCTGAAGATGTCAACTCATGGGTGTTGGACTGGATGACTAAAAACACTCACTACAAGGCACCGGCAACTGAATTGCTTTGTGTCCTTCCTCTCAATCCTCCCCATGACAGTGCATGTTGCACCTACAGTGACCCTGAACTGACAAATCACTATATGCAAGTGCTCATGAAGCCCTTGAAGCCTGGGCAGGCCCCACGAACCAAATTCCTCGTCAAGGAATTACTCTATGTGCCTCGGACTGTCTATCGCATTCTGACGAAGACAATGAGTCCTATCAAAGGCCACGACTCAAATGATGAAGAAGTCGTTGGCATCATGAAGAATATGCTTTTCAACATCATTCATGGCGTTCCCATCAACTTCCATGATTTCTTCATGAGGACTCTGGGCAATATTGCTATGTCACCATTCGAGCTGAAGCCCTATGCGCCTTGGATTATGAGATTCATCAGGGCAAGATCTTCACTAAATTACTCTACCAATGACGACTCTGCCACACATGACTCTGCCGCAAATACCTCAGCCAAGCAAAATCCTCAAGCCATAGTACCCAGGGTGATGACTGACCGTGAGTTACTCCTCAGTCTTCATCAGAAGGTTGATCGCAATCACAAATGGGTAAAGCGTCAGTTTGGTGCACTTCTTCACAATATGACCTCAACACACAATGAAGTGAAGAAGAACCAATACTACCTTCATGAAACCTTCAACCGCACCTGGGCTGTCCTCACTCATGTCTATAGCGCTGAAGAACTGAAGACTATGGGTCTCAAGGAAGAATATGACTGGTCAGCACCTCCTCCGAAGAAATTCAAGAGGGTCAAAGTTCCTCCACTGGTGGCCAGCTCTTATTCTTCATCGCGTGACACTGATGAGAATGAAGATTTGGACGACACTGCGGCAGGCCCTGCTACAACAAACAACCCCGACAATGCTGGCGCTCCTCCATCGACTTGAAATTCTTCAGGGGCGTTTGTCCTCAGTTTCAATCCTTTTGGTCATTTGATGACAAAGGGGGAGAAATCTGAGTTAGTCTTCAAGCGGGTCTATATTAAGGGCATTTTTTTAAGTTACAACTCTCGTTCTTCTGAAACTTTTATTTGGATCGAGCTGTAATCTTAAACCCGATGGTGCGCTGATACTTTTGTTGCATTATGCTTTGCATGCTTATTCCTCGTTAATAACATTGCACGCATGCTGAATCTCATCAGGCACCATATTTCATCATGCATTCAAATTCTTCATATTATATATCAAATGCGTGTATGAATTACAAGATATAGGGGGAGATCTCCTTGATTCAACTCCTCAAATGTGCATTGCCTCAAACGCAAATTCCTCACTATGCACATCTTCAGGGGGAGTTCTTCTATATCTTGCTATCAAATTCCTCAATATCAGTATTTACACTTCATACATTTATCCCCGCTGAAAACATAACCTATATTGTCATCAATCACCAAAAAGGGGGAGATTGTAAGTGCATCTAGTGCCCCTTAGTGATTTTGGTGTATTGAAGACTTATAGGTTAAGGGACTAATGCGTTTGTGAGTGGACACAGGTCTATAAGTCTATGAGGAGTTTGATATTTACAGAGAAAGTCGACCCCTAAAAATGAAGTTCTTCAACTGAAGACTTTGATATTCTGAAGACTTTCTGAAGACTTTGAAAGTGAAGAAATTGGTGTGACCTTGAAGACTTGGTATTCATTTGTGGAACATGAAGCGTGAAGACTTTTGTTTTCGTAGTTTCATTTTCTCTTTCTTGAGTCATAGGAAACACCGTACTGTTAAAGGGGGTCGAGGAAATACTAAGGAAAAATTTCCATGTGATGCTCAACTCAAAATCCTACACCTACCAATCCCTTCGAGTGAAGCCTTTGGAAATCTCATACAGTTCAGTCACTTTCTTCAGTGACAGAGACGAAGTTCTTCTCGTCGCTGGATGAATTTCTTCTCACTGAGGAGTTAGGAATTCACCAGTGCGAATGGCCTACACAGTGAGGAACATGATAGCCCTGAGGAATTTGAGAGTCAAATTTCTGACCGTTGCTGTGCTGCGCGCCAGCTGTCCCAAAATATCTTATCCACCTAATGGTCATACCATTGAAGGGCATTTATGTCTTATCATGTCGGGCTGCTCCCTAGGCTATAAATAGCCGCCCCCTACAACCACTAGCTGGTTGGATGCTCCGAGAGAACTTGACACTTGTCATTTGAGAGCAACCCATCCTCCGAGGACTTTGAGCAAAAATCATCAAGTGAGGAAAACCCAAAATCAAACCCCTACAAACCCAAAGTGATTGAGCATCACTGAAGAAATTGATCCTGTGTGGATCCGACGCTTGTTACCTTTGAAGACTGTGCTTCTTCCAGACGGTTAGGCGTCATGGTCTAGAGCATCCAAGATGAATTGTGGATCGCCGAGTGACCAAGTTTGTGAACGTTTGGAAGTCGCCTGAAGACATACCACGAGTGATTGGACGAGGTCTGTGTGACCTTAGTTCAAGGAGAATATGGTGAGGACTGGGTGTCCTGAGCTGCGTGCTCAGCGACTGGGTGTCCGGGACTGTGTGTCCTCGAGTTTAAATACTCAGCCGCTCCAACCAGACGTACAACTGAGACAGCAGTTGGAACTGGTCTACCAAATCATTGTCTTCACCAACCTAACTGGTTCTATTTCCTCAACCCTTTCATATCCTCATTACTGTGTTGAGTTTTTGTTCATATCTGTGTTTGAAGACTTTGACTGAAGACTTTTTCAATTTCCTCAGTTCAATTTCTTCAGTCTGTTTGTCTTCATCTTGTGTTATCCTGTGATTACGCTTTCTGTACTCTGTGCTAGTCTTCATTTCATCATGATGACCATACTTGTATTCTGTTATGCTTACTTCTGAGTACTTATTCCGCTGCGAGTAGTTCTTCGCTAAGGAATTTCCTCACCGGCAAATTCCTCAGTGAAGAATTCATAAAAATCGCCTATTCACCCCCTCTCTAGTCGATATAACGCACTTTCATGTGTGTCGTTGTGCCAGCTCTGTGTTAGGATGTGTGTTGTACTATTGTGTCAATTGTATGGCAGGCTTTTGACAGTTCAGCTACAGGAATAACGACAGGTCGGCTTTCGTATGCAGTGCAGTAATAGAATATACGGCTAGTGTGCACCGCAGTAAAAGGTTCCGCTAAATAAGCCTGATCTGGACGATACGCTAGTAGCTCTATACATTGGGTTTGCTTTGTTCGGTGATCTGCTGTAGACTGTTGGTTCACTAGATTTACCCATCGCTGCTACATCACTACATCACGTGAAAGCTACGAAAAAGAAATTGATAAACGAGAGGTGATGCGCCGGTCAGAAAATGCAATGGGAGAGTATGAGAGCAAATTATTTCCATTTCAAGGAAAAATAAAAAGTATGAAGTTCAATTTTTATTTAAAAATGTCGGATGCTTCAACTTATTTTAAAACCATATTTTTTCCCTAAAGAATGAAACTAAGAAGTTTAAATTAAACTAACAAAGAAGTTCGAAGTTTATAAAAACCTCGGGTTTTTTCTCATTACTGAGAACTTAAATGAAGAAGTTCAAATTAAAATAAAAGGAACAACCAAAACAATTTATAAGAATTTCCTTTAAAAAAAACTAGAAGTTCAAACTAAAATAACGAAGTGGTTCAATATTTATTAAAAAATCTAGGATTTTACCATTTAAAAAACTCAAAACAAAATGAATTTCCCCGTTGAGGGAGTCCTGGACTAGGGGGTGTCCGGACAGCCGGACTATCATCGTCCGCCGGACTCCAAGACTACGAAGATACAAGATTGAAGACTCCGTCCCGTGTCCGGATGGGACTTTCCTTGGCGTGGAAGGCAAGCTTGGCAATATGGATATGTAGATCTCCTACCATTGTAACCCTAGCCCTCTCCGGTGTCTATATAAACCGGAGGGCTTTAGTCCGTAGGACATAACCTTCATTACAACAATCATACCATAGGCTAGCTTCTAGGGTTTAGCCTCCTTGATCTCGTGGTAGATCCACTCTTGTAATACACATCATCAATATTAATCAAGCAGGACGTACGGTTTTACCTCCATCAAGAGGGCCCGAACCTGGGTAAAACATTGTGTCCCTTGTCTCCTGTGACCATCCGCCTAGACGCACAGTTCGGGACCCCCTACCCGAGATCCGCCGGTTTTGACACCGACATTGGTGCTTTCATTGAGAGTTCCTCTGTGTCGTCGCCGATAGGAAGGATGCCTCCGCCCGTCTTCAAGGACGGTATTTTCGCCGAAGGGGCCTTGGCTGCCGGCCAAACTATCCGGCTAGGTGGTTTTCTTATGACCGCCTGTCCGGCCACTGCTTCGACAATGACTTCTCAAGTCGTCAAAAGCAATCTTCACGTTAGTTCGGAATGTGCCGAGCAGCTGGATCCAATAGAGCTCTTGTCTGTCAACGAGCTCTTGGATCGCATCGCCACCCTGGGAGTCTCTACAGACTACAATCAGATTGGGCTTAAAACCGATCTGAGAGAGATTAACTCTCCCCAGGTCACCCACCACGTCATAGTGGTAGAGGAACAATGCGGCGACTCTTCTCCCGTATTGAAAACTAGTCATGTTCGGGCTCCCGAACCCTCCATGTCGAATTTCCGCGGAGGGACGGACTTCGATCGAGCACTGAACTTAAAATCAGGCATCGTCCCGGACTCGTTGGACAACGTCCAGCAATCCAAGCTTCCAAATTTGGAAACTTCCCGGCCTTCGAGCCTCGAGATGGGCAGGGTTCCGGACTTAATTCCACCCACCCGCCCAGACATATGCGATCTATCTCTAATCCGGCAAGAGCCCGCCGAAACAGTACATCACTACAGGGCCAGATTCCTCCTGGTTATGGACAGGATAAAGGACTGCCGAGAGGAAAACGCAATCTCAATTTTTTTGCAATAATTGCACGGACGAGGGAATCTTGAACGCCGTCAGCCGTCGTGAAATTACACGTTTCGCCGACCTGGCGTCCATAGTACGAAAGTACTGTGCGATGGAGAGTTTCCGGAAAACGGAAAATAAGTTTTGGGACAATCCGGCCCCGAATACAACCCTAGTCCGCAACAAAAGGGTGCATTACACTCAGGCACCTGACACAAAAACCAAAAAGCAAAAACCCCATAGAGGGCACGGAACCGTACTGGAGGGATGGCTTAGCGGACCATGTAAAATTCACAGTACAGAGGGCGCCGTCCCAACACATAGCCTTCAAGCATGTTGGATACTACGGCAGGTGGCCAAAAGTGGCGAGGAGCTTCTAGCCCCAGAAAACCACTCCAACAATACCGGTACGGTATCAACAGTCTTCGAGACTTTCGCATTAAATAATATGCGAAAATGAACAATCCGCAGCCTCGCCGAAGTCTACCAAGTAGCAACAACAAATCCATGGAGCGACACAGCCATCACCTTCAACGCCAGCGATGAACCTAAATTCCGAACAGACCGAGCACCAGCCGCACTGGTACTTAGTCTGATAGTGGACGGCTTTCAACTTACAAAGGTCCTCATGGATGGCGGCAGCGGATTAAACCTCATATACGAGGAAACTCTTCAAAAAATGGAAATAGACTGGAGCCGTATTGAGCGAAGCAGCACAACCTTCAGAGGAATAATCCCTAGCCGGGAAGCACGCTGCACCAGAAAAATCACACTCGATGTGGTGTTCGGCTCGCCGGACAATTACAGATCCGAAGAAGTCACGTTCCAAGTGGCCTCGTTCAATAGCGGATATCACGCTATATTAGGACGAGAGGCATTCACAATTTTTCAAGCCGTACCCCATTACGGGTACATGAAGCTCAAAATGCCTGGGCCCAGCGGAATAATCACTCTCGTTAGTGATCCGGACATAGCACTGCGCGCCGAAAACAAGACAGCCGCATTAGCCCTGGAGGCACTATCCGAAGCCCTAGCGGCAGAAGAACTCACCGCGCTGCGCTCTACGGTGAATAGGGACGATGTGATACTCGATAAGAGATCCAAGTCCACCTCCTTTAAACCAGTAGACAAAATAGTAAAATTCCAGGTCCATCCAACGGACCCAACAAAGAGGGCCTCCATCGGGGCACAATTGAACCCTGATGTAAACGCCGCACTGCGAGAATTCGTTCGGGAAAATTGGGACATTTTCGCCTGGCACCCCTCGGATATGCCCGGAATCCCACGCAGATTGGCAGAACACAGCCTAAACATCCTAAAAGGATTCAAGCCAGTCAAACAGGCTCTTCGACGATTCTCCAAACCCAAAAGACAGGCAATGGGAGAAGAGCTAGCCAAACTATTGGAAGCCGGATTCATCAGGGATATCAAACATCCGGATTGGCTAGCAAACCTGGTAATGGTACCAAAGAAGGACAAATCCTGGCGCCTATGCGTCGATTTTAAAGACATTAATAAGGCTTGCCCAAAGAATCCCTTCCCCCTCCCCCCAACGACCAAATAATCGATGCCACTGCAGGGCACGATTCATTGTGCTTCCTCGACGCATACTCCGGCTACCATCAAATCAAAATGGCGGAAGCAGACCAAGCCGCAACGGCATTCATCACTCCATATGGACCATTCTGCTTCAACACGATGCCCTTCGGACTTAAAAACGCCGGCGCAACATATCAACGCATGATTCAAACATGTCTGGCCACCCAGATCGGCAAAACAGTTGAGGCATACGTAGACGACGTAGTCATCAAAACCAAACACGTCGAAACTCTAGTAGAAGACTTGAGGCTCACATTCGACAACCTCAGAGCATATGAGATCAAGCTAAATCCGGAAAAATGCGTTTTCGGCATACCAGCCGGAAAGCTACTGGGCTTCATTGTATCCAATAGAGGAATCGAAGCAAACCCAGCCAAGATCCGAGCTCTGTCACAGCTAGATATCCCAAAAGACCTCAAGCAAATACAAAAATTGACTGGATGCGTGGTGGCTCTAAGCCGCTTTATCTCCCGTCTAGGAGAAAAGGCATTGCCCCTGTATCGCCTCCTTAGGCGCACCGAACACTTCGAGTGGACGGATGTTGCCACTGCCGGACTCGAAGAAATAAAAGCCATATTGGCAACAAATCCGGTCTTGGTTGCGCCCAACCTGGGCGAACCAATGTTGTTATACATCGCAGCAACACATCAAGTTGTAAGCGCGGTACTCGTCGTCGAATGAGAGACAGAAGGGCATAAATTCCCTCTACAAAAACTAGTGTACTACGTATCCACTGTGTTAACTCCCTGCAAGTCCCGTTACCCGCACTATCAAAAGATAGCATATGCAGTGTTTATGGCATCCCGGAAGCTCCGACACTACTTTCAAGAGTGTTCGATAACAGTGGCCTCCGAAGTACCACTCAATGACATTATAAACAACCGCGACGCAACGGGCAGGATTGCAAAATGGGCCATTGAGCTCTTACCATTCGATATAACTTACAAACTTCAGCGAGCTATAAAGTCACAAGTTTTGGCTGACTTTGTCGCTGAATGGACCGAAGCCGAACTCCCTAAAGAGTACGGCGCATACTCCAATTGGATTATGCACTTCGACGGCTCTAAAATGTTGGCCGGACTAGGCGCTGGCGTCGTATTGACGTCCCCGACCGGGGACACAGTCCAATACGTACTTCAAATAATGTACATGGACTCCAACAACGCAGCCGAATACGAGGCCCTTTTACATGGTCTCCGGATGGCAATCTCCATGGGCATTCAACGCCTAGAGGTGCGCGGGGATTCAAACCTTGCAATAACCCAAATAAATGGAGACTTTGACGCCAAGGATCCGAAAATGGCAGCATATCGCAACGCTGTCCTAAAAATGTCAGCTCGGTTTGAAGGACTCGAATTCCATCACGAAGCCCGAGATAATAACCAAGCAGCCGACGTACTGGCACGCATCAGCGCAAAACGTGATGCCGTCCCTCCAAACATCTTCCTGGAACAGCTCTTCAAGCCATCCGTACTATGGGAAGAGGAGTCCGGAAACGACATACCGGAAAAAACCGCGCCAACCGGCGATTCAGCCGATGACACAACACCTTCAGCCCACGACATAATGGCAGTAATCGCCCCGTGGACAGAACCATTCCTAGCCTACTTGCTTAGGCAGGAGCTTTCCGAAGACCAAAATGAGGCCCGCTGCATAGTCCGGCGATCTAAAGCCTACAAGGTCTATGAGGGAGAACTATATAAGAAAAGCACAACTGGAGTCCTTCAAAGGTGTATCTCCGAAGAAGAAGGCGAAACCTTCTGGCTGAAATTCATGCCGGACTAGGAGGACACCACGCCGCAGCTCGGGCCCTTGTAGGAAAGGCATTCCGTACAGGATTTTATTGGCTGATGGCCCGGGCAGATGCTCAGGACTTAGTCCAAAGATGCGTCGGTTGTCAGCTCTTTGCTAATCAGAGCCATATGCCACCCACCGCCCTCAAAACTATACCCATCACCTGGCCGTTCGCGGTCTGGGGGCTTGACATGGTTGGACCCCTTAAAGGAGGAACCCACAAGCAAAGGTACTTATTGGTCACGGTGGACAAATTCACCAAATGGATAGAGGCCAAACCAGTCAAAACGGCAGAGTCCGGACCAGTGATAGACTTTATCTCCGGGGTAGTACACCGTTTTGGTGTCCCCCACAGCATCATCACTGATAACGGCACGAATTTCACGGCCGACGAGGTTAAATCATGGCGCAAAACATGGGCATTAAGCTTGATTACGCTTCAGTCTATCATCCTCAAACCAACGGTCAAGTTGAACGAGCAAATGGTCTAATAATGAGCGGCATTAAACCCAGACTAGTGCGGTCACTTACGAAATCTGACACGCACTGGGTAGAAGAGCTCGACTCCCTGCTCTGGGGCTGCGGACAACGCCCAACCGTACTACCGGATTCACACCATTTTTTATGGTATATGGCGCAGAGGCAGTTCTGCCCTGCGACATTATTCATGAGTCACCTCGAGTGCGCATGTATGAAGAAAGATAGGCCGAGCTGGATCGGCAGGACAGCTTGGACGCATTGGAGGAAGAACGCGACATCGCCAAGGCCCGTACCACATTCTATCAGCAGCAGGCTCGAAGATATCAAAGCAGAGAAGTACGGGCCAAGACTTACAACGTTGGCGAACTAGTTCTACGCCTGCCGGACAAGAAAAAGGACAAGCTCAAGCCCAAATGGGAGGGCCCCTTCATTATCGATCAAGTCCTGACCGGCGGCGCGTACCGTCTACGAAATGCATTGGACAACCGACTCGAGCCGAACCCATGGACCCCAGCACGCCTTCGAAGATTCTATGCCTAGCGCTGGACTAAGAGTTCGTCCCCTTCCCCCGTCCAAATTTTTACACTTCAGCTGTCTTTTGTCTCTCTTTCTTCTCTTAACCCTTTTCTTAAAAAGCCCTTAAGGGCCTACTTGCGCATTGTTCGCACACACTTGATGTGCCATCCGCACTCATTATACCTGGGGGCTTCCTTTCCAGAAGCTCAATTATAAGGGCTTCATGCCCAGGTCATGTGTCACGCTTCCACATGTACCTTTTACTCACCATTATATGCATCGATATGACTTATGTTTTGGCCAAGCTGGGTTGCCTGGCTCCTGTGCTTACCCCTACGTTCCCGATTGTTCGGCTAGGAGGTAGAGGGAGCACCTCTGCGATTGTTACTGCTGGGTCAGCCGGATGTGTACCTCAGACTGGGTGAAGCCGAAAGCTAGAGTTCTTAAGGGAATATTCGGTCGGTGACATGAAAGATGATTTTTACCTACTTATTTATCTGCCCCCAGATGTTTTTCTGCTTTTTTTTCGCAGTCCGGACATGCACTTTAAGGCATGCCTCCCAGGGAAAGGAACCCTTAACGGAACTATTCTCCCTGGAACATGTTTCTTACTAACCATGTAATATAACATAACTAGTTGGGCACTTGTCTGATAAAGCACTAATGACCCCTACGCCTGGTCTCCATGCATACCCCGGTTGTTTCTTAACCGAGAAGGTATTCGGACACACTCCGGACTCTAGGGTCCCGAGGTTGAATCGAAAAGGTCAGCAAAGACAAACGATCTACAATCCGGCTAGAAGGCATTTCACATGTCATTTTAAAAATACATTGTCAAATCTATTGACTGTATTCCTCTTCAATCCCATCTAACAGGCTGCCTAATTTACAGTCTGAAGGAAATATGCCCTAGAGGCAATAATAAAGTTATTATTTATTTCCTCATATCATGATAAATGTTTATTATTCATGCTAGAATTGTATTAACCGGAAACATGATACATGTGTGAATACATAGACAAACATATAGTCACTAGTATGCCTCTACTTGACTAGCTCATTAATCAAAGATGGTTATGTTTCCTAACCATAGACATGTGTTGTCATTTGATTAATGAGATCACATCATTAGGAGAATGATGTGATTGACATGACCCATCCCGTTAGCTTAGCACTTGATCGTTTAGTATTCTGCTATTGCTTCCTTCATGACTTATACATGTTCCTGTAACTATGAGGATTGTGTAACTCCTGTTTACCGGAAGAACACTTTGGGTACTACCAAACGTCACAACGTAACTGGGTGATTATAAAGGAGTACTACAGGTGTTTCCGAAGGTACATGTTGAGTTAGCATAATTCGAGATTAGGTTTTGTCACTCCGATTGTCGGAGAGGTATCTCTGGGCCCTCTCGGTAATACTCATCACCCAAGCCTTGCAAGCATGTAACTAATGAGTTAGTTATGAGATGACGTATTACGGAACGAGTAAAGAGACTTGCCGGTAACGAGATTGAACTAGGTATTGGATACCGACGATCAAATCTCGGGCAAGTAACATACCGATGACAAAGGGAATAACGTATGTTGTTATGCGGTTTGACCGATAAAGATCTTCGTAGAATATGTAGGAACCAATATGGGCATCCAGGTCCCGCTATTGGTTATTGACCAGAGACGTGTCTCAGTCATGTCTACATTGTTCTCGAACCGTAGGGTCCGCACGCTTAAGGTTTCGATGACAGTTATATTATGAGTTTATGTATTTTGATGTACCGAAGTTTGTTCGGAGTCCCGGATGTGATCACGGACATGACGAGGAGTCTCGAAATGGTCGAGACATAAAGATTGATATATTGGACGGATATATTTGGACACCGGAAAGGTTCCGAAGAAGTTTGGAGCTACCGGGAGGTTACCGGAACCCCCCGGGAGGTATATGGGCCTTATTGGGCCCATATAGGAAGAAGGGAGAAGGAACAAGGGAGGGGGGCGCGCCCCCCCAGCCCAATCCGAATTGGGGAGGGGGGCCGGCCCCCCCTTTCCTTTCTCCTTCCCCCCTCTTCCTATTACTACTAGTAGTACTTATTCCTAATACTAGTACTCTTTCCTTCCTCCTCCAAATAAGATAAGGAAAAGGGGGGAAACCTACTTGGAATAGGTTTCCCCCTCCTCTATGGCGCGCCCCCCTTGGGCCGGCCTCCTCCTCCCTCCCTCCTTTATATACGGGGGTAGGGGGGCACCCTAGGACACACAAGTTGATCATTGAGATCATTCCTTAGCCGTGTGCGGTGCCCCCCTCCACGATATTACACCTCGGTCATATTGTAGCAGTGCTTAGGCGAAGCCCTGCGACAGGAGAACATCAAGATCGTCACCACGCCGTCGTGCTGACGGAACTCCCCCTCGGCGCCTCTGCTGGATCGGAGATCGAGGGTGCGTCATCGAGCTGTACGCGTGTCAAGAACTCGGAGGTGCCGGAGTAACGGTGCCTGGATCGGTTGAACTGGGAAGACGTACGACTACTTCCACTACGCTGTGTCAACGCTTCCGCTTTGGTCTACGAGGGTACGTAGACAACACTCTCCCCTCGTTGCAATGTCATCACCATGATCTTGCGTGTGCGTAGGAAATTTTTTGAAATTACTACGTTCCCCCACAGTGGTATCAGAGCCTAGGTTTTTATGGTTTGATGTTATATGCACGAGTAGAACACAAGTGAGTTATGGACGATATAAGTCATACTGCCTACCAGCATGTCATACTTTGGTTCAGCGGTATTGTTGGATGAAGCGGCCCGGACCGACATTACGCGTACGCTTACGCGAGACTGGTTTTACCGCCGTGCTTTGCACACAGGTGACTAGCGGGTGTCTGTTTCTCCAACTTTAGTTGAACCGAGTGTGGCTACGCCCGGTACTTGTGAAGGTTAAAACGGAGTCTATTTGACAAACTATCGTTGTGGTTTTGATGCGTAGGTGAGATTGGTTCTTGCTTAAGCCCGTAGCAGCCACGTAAAATTTGCAACAACAAAGTAGAGGACGTCTAACTTGTTTTTGCAGGGCATATTGTGATGTGATATGGCCAAGATGTGATGCTATATTTTATTGTATGAAATGATCATGTTTTGTAACCGAAGTTATCGGCAACTGGCAGGAGCCATATGGTTGTCGCTTTATTGTATGAAATGCAAACGCCCTGTAATTGCTTTACTTTATCACTAAGCGGTAGCGATAGTCGTAGAAGCAATAGATGGCGTAAACGACAACGATGCTACGATGGAGATCAAGGTGTCGCGCCGGTGACGATGGTGATCACGACGGTGCTTCGAAGATGGAGATCACAAGCACAAGATGATGATGGCCATATCATATCACTTATATTGATTGCATGTGATGTTTATCCTTTATGCATCTTATCTTGCTTTGATTGACGGTAGCATTTTAAGATGATCTCTCACTAATTATCAAGAAGTGTTCTCCCTGAGTATGCACCGTTGCGAAAGTTCTTCGTGCTGAGACACCACGTGATGATCGGGTGTGATAGGCTCTACGTTCAAATACAACGGGTGCAAAACAGTTGCACACGCGGAATACTCAGGTTATACTTGACGAGCCTAGCATATACAGATATGGCCTCGGAACACGGAGACCGAAAGGTCGAGCGTGAATCATATAGTAGATATGATCAACATAGAGATGTTCACCATTGAAACTACTCCATCTCACGTGATGATCGGACATGGTTTAGTTGATTTGGATCACGTGATCACTTAGATGACTAGAGAGATGTCTGTCTAAGTGGGAGTTCTTAAGTAATATGATTAATTGAACTTAAATTTATCATGAACTTAGTACCTGATAGTATTTTTCTTGTCTATGTTTGTTTCTAGATAGATGGCTCGTGCTGTTGTTCCGTTGAATTTTAATGCGTTCCTTGAGAAAGCAAAGTTGAAAGATGATGGTAGCAATTACACGGACTGGGTCCGTAACCTGAGGATTATTCTCATTGCTGCACAAAAGAGTTACGTCCTGGAAGCACCGCTGGGTGCCAGGCCTGCTGCTGATGCAACTGACGACGTTAAGAACGTCTGGCAGAGCAAAGCTGATGACTACTCTATAGTTCAGTGTGCCATGCTTTACGGCTTAGAACCGGGTCTTCAACGACGTTTTGAACGTCATGGAGCATATGAGATGTTCCAGGAGTTGAAGTTAATATTTCAAGCAAATGCCCGGATTGAGAGATATGAAGTCTCCAATAAGTTCTATAGCTGCAAGATGGAGGAGAACAGTTCTGTCAGTGAGCATATACTCAAAATGTCTGGGTATAATAATCACTTGATTCAACTGGGAGTTAATCTTCCGGATGATAGCGTCATTGATAGAATTCTCCAATCACTGCCACCAAGCTACAAGAGCTTTGTGATGAACTATAATATGCAAGGGATGAACAAGACTATTCCCGAGCTCTTCGCGATGCTGAAAGCCGCGGAGGTAGAAATCAAGAAGGAGCATCAAGTGTTGATGGTCAACAAGACCACTAGTTTCAAGAAGAAGGGCAAAGGGAAGAAGAAGGGGAACTTCAAAAAGAACAGCAAACAAGTTGCTGCTCAAGAGAAGAAACCCAAGTCTGGACCTAAGCCTGAAACTGAGTGCTTCTACTGCAAGCAGACTGGACACTGGAAGCGGAACTACCCCAAGTATTTGGCAGATAAGAAGGATGGCAAAGTGAACAAAGGTATATGTGATATACATGTTATTGATGTGTACCTTACTAATGCTCGCAGTAGCACCTGGGTATTTGATACTGGTTCTGTTGCTAACATTTGCAACTCGAAACAGGGACTACGGATTAAGCGAAGATTAGCTAAGGACGAGGTGACGATGCGCGTGGGAAATGGTTCCAAAGTCGATGTGATCGCGGTCGGCACGCTACCTCTACATCTACCATCGGGATTAGTTTTAGACCTAAATAATTGTTATTTGGTGCCAGCATTGAGCATGAACATTATATCTGGATCTTGTTTGATGCGAGATGGTTATTCATTTAAATCAGAGAATAATGGTTGTTCTATTTATATGAGTAATATCTTTTATGGTCATGCACCCTTGAAGAGTGGTCTATTTTTATTAAATCTCGATAGTAGTGATACACATATTCATAATGTTGAAGCCAAAAGATGCAGAGTTGATAATGATAGTGCAACATATTTGTGGCACTGCCGTTTAGGTCATATCGGTGTAAAACGCATGAAGAAACTCCATACTGATGGACTTCTGGAATCACTTGATTATGAATCACTTGGTACTTGCGAACCGTGCCTCATGGGCAAGATGACCAAAACACCGTTCTCCGGTTCTATGGAGAGAGCAACAGATTTGTTGGAAATCATACATACAGATGTATGTGGCCCGATGAATGTTGAGGCTCGTGGCGGATATCGTTATTTTTTTCACCTTCACAGATGATTTGAGCAGATATGGGTATATCTACTTGATGAAGCACAAGTCTGAAACATTTGAAAAGTTCAAAGAATTTCAGAGTGAAGTAGAAAATCATCGTAACAAGAAAATAAAATTTCTACGATCTGATCGTGGAGGAGAATATTTGAGTTACGAGTTTGGTTTACATTTGAAACAATGTGGAATAGTTTCGCAACTCACGCCACCTGGAACACCACAACGAAATGGTGTGTCCGAACGTCGTAATCATACTTTACTTGATATGGTGCGATCTATGATGTCTCTTACCGATTTACCGCTATCGTTTTGGGGTTATGCTTTAGAGACGGCCGCATTCACGTTAAATAGGGCACCATCAAAATCCGTTGAGACGACGCCTTATGAACTGTGGTTTGGCAAGAAACCAAAGTTGTCGTTTCTCAAAGTTTGGGGCTGCGATGCTTATGTGAAGAAACTTCAACCAGATAAGCTTGAACCCAAATCGGAGAAATGTGTCTTCATAGGATACCCAAAGGAGACTATTGGGTACACCTTCTATCACAGATCTGAGGGCAAGATCTTCGTTGCTAAATTCGGATCCTTTCTAGAGAAGGAGTTTCTCTCGAAAGAAGTGAGTGGGAGGAAAGTAGAACTTGATGAGATAACTGTATCTACTCCCTTATTGGAAAGTAGCTCATCACAAGAACCGGTTCCTGTGACGACTACACCAATTAGTGAGGAAGATAATGATATTGATCATGAAACTTCAGATCAAGTTTCTACTGAACCTCGTAGGTCTACCAGAGTAAGATCCGCACCAGAGTGGTACGGAAATCCTATTCTGGAAGTCATGTTACTAGACCATGATAAACCTACGAACTATGAGGAAGCGATGATGAGCCCAGATTCCGCAAAATGGCTAGAGGCCATGAAATCTGAGATAGGATCCATGTATGAAAACAAAGTATGGACTTTGGTTGACTTGCCCGATGATCGGCAAGCCATTGAGAATAAATGGATCTTTAAGAAGAAGACTGACGCTGATGGTAATATTACTGTCTACAAAGCTCGACTTGTTGCGAAAGGTTTTCGACAAGTTCAAGGGTTGACTACGATGAGACTTTCTCACCCGTAGCGATGCTTAAGTCTGTCCGAATCATGTTGGCTATTGCTGCATTTCATGATTATGAAATTTGGCAAATGGATGTCGAGACTGCATTCTTGAATGGATTTCTAGAAGAAGAGTTGTATATGATGCAGCCTGAAGGTTTTGTTGATCCAAAAGGTGCTGACAAAGTGTGCAAGCTCCAACGTTCCATTTATGGACTGGTGCAAGCATCTCGGAGTTGGAATAAACGCTTTGACAGTGTGATCAAAGCATGTGGTTTTATACAGACTTTTGGAGAAGCCTGTATTTACAAGAAAGTGAGTGGGAGCTCTGTAGCATTTCTAGTTTTATATGTTGATGACATATTGTTAATTGGAAATGATATAGAATTTCTGGATAGCATAAAGGGATACTTGAATAAAAGTTTTTCAATGAAAGACCTCGGTGAAGCTGCTTACATATTGGGCATCAAGATCTATAGAGATAGATCAAGACGCTTAATAGGACTTTCACAAAGCACATACCTTGACAAAATTTTGAAAAAGTTCAAAATGGACCAGGCAAAGAAAGGATTCTTGCCTGTGCTACAAGGTGTGAAGTTGAGTCGAACTCAATGCCCGACCACAGCATAAGATAGAGAGAAAATGAAAGATGTTCCCTATGCTTCAGCCATAGGCTCTATCATGTATGCAATGTTGTGTACCAGACCTGACGTATGCTTAGCAATAAGCTTGGCAGGTAGGTACCAAAGTAATCCAGGAGTGGATCACTGGACAGCGGTCAAGAACATCCTGAAATACCTGAAAAGGACTAAGGATATGTTTCTCGTATATGGGGGTGACAGAGAGCTAGTCGTAAATGGTTACGTCGATGCAAGCTTTGACACTGATCTGGACGATTCTAAATCGCAAACCGGATACGTGTTTATATTAAACGGTGGAGCTGTAAGTTGGTGCAGTTCAAAACAAAGTGTCGTAGCAGGATCTACATGTGAAGCGGAGTACATAGCTGCTTCTGAAGCGGCAAATGAAGGAGTCTGGATGAAGGAGTTCATTTCCGATCTAGGTGTCATACCTAGTGCATCGGGACCAATGAAGATCTTCTGTGACAATACTGGTGCAATTGCCTTGGCAAAGGAATCCAGATTTCACAAGAGGACCAAGCACATCCAGAGACGCTTCAATTCCATTCGGGACCAAGTCCAAGTGGGAGACATAGAGATTTGCAAGATACACACGGATCTGAATGTTGCAGACCCATTGACTAAGCCTCTCTCACGAGCAAAACATGATCAGCACCAAGACTCCATGGGTGTTAGAATCATTACTATGTAATCTAGATTATTGACTCTAGTGCAAGTGGGAGACTGAAGGAAATATGCCCTAGAGGCAATAATAAAGTTATTATTTATTTCCTCATATCATGATAAATGTTTATTATTCATGCTAGAATTGTATTAACCGGAAACATGATACATGTGTGAATACATAGACAAACACTAGTATGCCTCTACTTGACTAGCTCATTAATCAAAGATGGTTATGTTTCCTAACCATAGACATGTGTTGTCATTTGATTAATGAGATCACATCATTAGGAGAATGATGTGATTGACATGACCCATCCCGTTAGCTTAGCACTTGATCGTTTAGTATTCTGCTATTGCTTCCTTCATGACTTATACATGTTCCTGTAACTATGAGGATTGTGTAACTCCCGTTTACCGGAAGAACACTTTGGGTACTACCAAACGTCACAACGTAACTGGGTGATTATAAAGGAGTACTACAGGTGTTTCCGAAGGTACATGTTGAGTTAGCATAATTCGAGATTAGGTTTTGTCACTCCGATTGTCGGAGAGGTATCTCTGGGCCCTCTCGGTAATACTCATCACCCAAGCCTTGCAAGCATGTAACTAATGAGTTAGTTATGAGATGACGTATTATGGAACGAGTAAAGAGACTTGCCGGTAACGAGATTGAACTAGGTATTGGATACCGACGATCAAATCTCGGGCAAGTAACATACCGATGACAAAGGGAATAACGTATGTTGTTATGCGGTTTGACCGATAAAGATCTTCGTAGAATATGTAGGAACCAATATGGGCATCCAGGTCCCGCTATTGGTTATTGACCAGAGACGTGTCTCGGTCATGTCTACATTGTTCTCGAACCGTAGGGTCCGCACGCTTAAGGTTTCGATGACAGTTATATTATGAGTTTATGTATTTTGATGTACCGAAGTTTGTTCGGAGTCCCGGATGTGATCACGGACATGACGAGGAGTCTCGAAATGGTCGAGACATAAAGATTGATATATTGGACGGATATATTTGGACACCGGAAAGGTTCCGGAGAAGTTTCGAGATACCAGGAGGTTACCGGAACCCCCCGGGAGGTATATGGGCCTTATTGGGCCCATATAGGAAGAAGGGAGAAGGAACAAGGGAGGGGGGCGCGCCCCCCCAGCCCAATCCGAATTGGGGAGGGGGGCCGGCCCCCCCTTTCCTTTCTCCTTCCCCCCTCTTCCTATTACTACTACTAGTACTTATTCCTAATACTAGTACTCTTTCCTTCCTCCTCCAAATAAGATAAGGAAAAGGGGGGGAAACCTACTTGGAGTAGGTTTCCCCCTCCTCTATGGCGCGCCCCCCTTGGGCCTGCCTCCTCCTCCCTCCCTCCTTTATATACGGGGGTAGGGGGCACCCTAGGACACACAAGTTGATCATTGAGATCGTTCCTTAGCCGTGTGCGGTGCCCCCCTCCACGATATTACACCTCGGTCATATTGTAGCAGTGCTTAGGCGAAGCCCTGCGACAGGAGAACATCAAGATCGTCACCACGCCGTCGTGCTGACGGAACTCCCCCTCGGCACCTCTGCTGGATCGGAGATCGAGGGTGCGTCATCGAGCTGTACGCGTGTCAAGAACTCGGAGGTGCCGGAGTAACGGTGCCTGGATCGGTTGAACTGGGAAGACGTACGACTACTTCCACTACGCTGTGTCAACGCTTCCGCTTCGGTCTACGAGGGTACGTAGACAACACTCTCCCCTCGTTGCAATGTCATCACCATGATCTTGCGTGTGCGTAGGAAATTTTTTGAAATTACTATGTTCCCCAACACAGTCCTGTTGGGAAAATTTAGCGGCCAACTCTACTTGGCCGTATACTAAACTCACAGGGATCTCCTTCCCGTCGGGCCCCATAGGTCCGACCTCGGCCATATGGTTGGGATCCACCTTCTTGTACCGCGTCTTCTCCATGGCCCAGGCCTCCCTGGCACCTTGACGGCAGGCCGAAATCTTCCATAATTGGAAGCGCTGCCGCACTCCCTGAAGCTTCTCCACAAGCTCCCCAAGGCCTTCGGGTAGGGAGAGGGTTGGCCATAAAGCATGGACGACGCCGCTCATCGCCTGCCGAACTCGTTCGAGCAGCTGCAACAGCTCGGGAAGTTGATCACCCGTCGATACGGGCATCTCCTCCGCAGGACGACCTGTGAGTATACCTACAGACATATCTTGTCAATTTCCTTCCTCGCCGAACTCTTCTTTTCAAAGGAGTTCGCTCAAGCACTTACTATAAATGCCGCGACGAAGCCGCTGATTCTCCTTAACGGAGCCGGACAGCTCGGCCCGAACGCCTTTTAGCTCTTCTCCAAGCTGGGCATGGGCATCTTGGAGCATGTTCCTTTCTTGCTGCACTCTATTCAGCACCCTCTCGCCGGCCTTCAGCTGGTGCAGTAATTCTTGCCTGTCCGGATCTTGTCCGGCAGCACCTGCAATGTCATTATTAGACTTGCGCGCATGCCGCACAGCGCTTATATTTTTTCAAATAATGTGTTACCAGGAGGGGTCTCTGTGTTTCCTCCTGCGGCAGCAAGTGCGGCCTCAAGTTGGGCCTTGCACTCTTGCAGCTCCTGAGACAGTTGGGTATTCTTCTCGGTAAGATCCTGCGTTTCAAATGATCCTTAAATCAGTTAACATAACTACTTTAAGTCTCGGGGGCTACTGGCATATATAACTGCTAAATTCTCTTACCCGTATGTCTTTTACATACTGCTCCGTGGCTCTGGTAAAACCATCTTGAGCAGCACGGAGGTGCGCGTCCCCCGCGTTAAAGGCATTCAGCGCCTCAGGGGAGAAGCACGCGTCACGAAATACTGTCCGGCGGCGCCTATGGTTCATGGCGCTCTCCACCTCAGACTTGGTGGCGGACAGTCTGTCGGCATCCTCCGTTGGTGGAGTGTCCGGCCCGCGCCTTGCGCTCGCCTCCCCCTCCAGACCAGGTGCTGGAGCCTGGATGGTAGAGGCTGGATTGGCAACCTCCACGCCCGCAGTCTGGCGGGCGCTTTTTCTCCTACAAAGACCATGAGCACTCAAACGCTTCCTAGGAACGTTGCTCCGAATAACTAACTGCGAGCTATACCTTTGTGGCGACGTTTCAGTCCGTGCCGCACTCCTCTTCCGCCTGCTGGTCCGAACTGGCCTTTGTTCGTCAGCCGCCGCGGGCTCGGCTTCCCGCCTTGAAGGCGCTTCCTGCAAAACACCATCGTACGCGAAGGTCAGAAATGAGCAAGGAAGAGATAATGGTGTCAGGATTTCCGTCACAATCACTTGGGAAGCCGGATATAGTCCGGGGTAGTCAGCCGTAATGGCGACTAAAGCATTATCCATGCTGAGCTGGTGGAACACTCCGTCGATTAGCTCCACCTGAATATCCGGATCCTCTTCGGAGGCCGGATCCTGGGATCTTTCTGGGTCCTCGGGTTGCGGAGCTGGACTTATCATGTCCTCCACAATCCGACGCAGTTCCTGCGCTGAAGACGTAATATATGAAGCTTAAACTTTGAAAGCATGGGTCGGGCCCTTAAAGTGTTCGCTTACCCAACGCCGAGGTTTAATCATGGAGAACCCATTCAACGGGTTCGTCTGGAGAAAGTCCTCCTTCTCCCCCTTGTACAAGCCGGACAGGATCGTCACCAGATCCTCGGCCGAATCCGGTCCTTTGCGGCCATGACGGGTGGCGTCGTCTTCCCCGTTGAAATCGCACATGGGGTGGCCCCTGTATTGCAGTGGATGCACCCCCCGCGTAATGCATGTTGCCATGACTCCAATCATGGTCAACCCGGAATGGGCCAGTAACCTTATCCGGCCCATCAGACAATGGACGCTCTTGTCTTCCTCCAGCTGGGGGCTCCGCGGACGCCAACTAAGGCGTTTCTTCAGAGGAACAGAACTGAACTCCGGGAGGCCGATCCGAACAGGGTCCGGCAGCGGAGCGTCTTCTATGTAAAACCATTCCGAAGGCCAGTCTTCGGACGCCTTCTTACGGGTTCCGGATGGATATCCGGTCCCGGCAATGCGCCATACTTCAGCGCCACCCACTTGGTATATGGACCCCTCGTGAGAACGGGGTACGAGGCAGAACAGCCTCTTCCACAGTGCAAAATGGGGCTCGATGCCCAGAAATAGCTCGCAAAGAGCTACGTAACCCGCGATATGCAGGATAGAGGCGGGCGTAAGGTGATGGAGCTGGAGTCCGTAGAACTCCAGGAGCCCGCGGAGGAACGGATGTATAGGAAATCTGAGTCCCCTTATCAGATAGGGGACGAAGCATACCCGCTCCCCTTTGTTGGGACTTGGGGTAGCCTCCGCCTGCTTCCCACCTTGGTAGGTGGCCAACCCGGTTCGAACCGGGACCATGAAGGCCGGAGGGAGATATCCCTTTGCTTGAAGCGCCACCAGCTCGTTGTGTGGGACGGAACATCTCCTCCAATCTCCTGGCAGAGGGCTGGGAGCGCGAGAAGAGGAGCCGCGTCGACGGTCCATGGTGGAATGGTCTTTGGTTAGAGGCGCTCCGATGAGTACTCGCGGAAGGAAGATGGTGTGATTTGGATCTGGATTCTTGCCTCTCTTATAGGCAGGTTATTTGTGCAGCTAGGGGGTAAAACATTAAAGATACCCTGGCTTTTCGCATTCGTGCGACGCGTGGAAGAAGGCCATTATTGGGCGTGGAAGCCAAGAAGCACAACATAGATGAGGAAGCCGGACACTGTTCGGCAGGTACATGGAACTTAAAGGAGAACCCGCCTTGCAACGCCGAAGACTATATACGCGCTGGACTTATCGTCATTGAAGCCTGGTTCGGGGGCTACTAAGGGAGTCCTGGACTAGGGGGTGTCCGGACAGCCGGACTACATCGTCCGTCGGACTCCAAGACTACGAAGATACAAGATTGAAGACTCCGTCCCATGTCCGGATGGGATTTTCCTTGGCGTGGAAGGCAAGCTTGGCAATACGGATATGTAGATCTTCTACCATTGTAGCCCGGTGTCTATATAAACCGGAGGGCTTTAGTCCGTAGGACATAACCTTCATTACAACAATCATACCATAGGCTAGCTTCTAGGGTTTAGCCTCCTTGATCTCGTGGTAGATCCACTCTTGTACTACCCATATCATCAATATCAATCAAGCAGGAGTAGGGTTTTACCTCCATCAAGAGGGCCCGAACCTGGGTAAAACATCGTGTCCCTTGTCTCCTGTTACCATCCGCCTAGATGCACAGCTCGGGACCCCCTACCCGAGATCCGCCGGTATTGACACCGACACCCGTTACTAAGGGTCATCAATAAAAAAGAACAAACTGAAGGTTACTAAAGGGAACAAACAAGAAGTTAAAATTACATAAATAGAGTACTTAAAAATTTATAAAAAAGAAATGTATTTTCCCCGTTTGTGAGAAGACCAACAGAAATTCAAATTAAACCATTGAAGCAAATAAATGTTTACAAAAAGCTCGAATTTTTAAAATGGCAAAAAATGACGACCGACCTTCAATTACGTGTAATTCGACGTATACACAAAAATGCGACAGAAGTTCATAGTAAAAACAACGAGGAGTTCAAGTACTGCAAGGAATGCATTTTCAGGTGAGAATAAAAAGTATAGAAAAATAAAAGCTTTGTTAAAAGAAGTTCAAGTGCTCTGTCCGGAGAAGTTCAAAAATTCTTGCGAGAGAGGTTCACCTTGTATTTCCATGTTCGACTTTTTCCGTATAAAAATCGAATACAATTCTTTACTAAAAAAATATAAAAAGGTGAAGTTCAAATTGAAACAATAGAGAAGTTCAGAGTTTATTAAAACCTAGGATTTACCTGTTCAAAAAATAAAAAACACAACACCATTTTTTGCACTTTTAAAAGAACTCATAAATGAAAAAAATGGTTGCTAGAAGGTCAAGTGCTCGGCGAGGAAAAGTTGGAAAATTCTTCTGAGAGAGGTTCACCGTGTATTTAGATGTCCACAATACATAAAAAATATGTTATTTTTGTGTTTTAAAATAATTCTCTCAAACCAGAGAGAAGTTCGATGTGATAACAACCGGAAGTTCACGTACTACATGGCGTGTATTTCATATAAGAAAAAATACAAAAAGGTGAAATAGGATAAAGTTCAAACAGAGATGCCCCAGAAGTTCAATTACTTCACGTAGTGCAAAAAACACCACGTAAAAAATCAACACGTCAAAACAGAGTGAAGTTCGAACAGACACGTCCTAGAAGTTCGAACAGACATGCACGAGAAGTTCAACTATTTCACGCAGTGTATTTCCATTTGCGATGAAGGCAGAAATCATGATCTCGTCATTTTCTAATTTACTTCAAAACAATAGGAAATCATTTGTGTAAGTTCAAGTCCTTCATCGGAGAAAGTTCAAAAAAATATTGTGAGAGAGATTTGTACAAAAGGAATATCATTTGTGTGACATTGATGAATGTATGAGAAATTACAGAACGAAAATACGTCATGGAAGTTCAACGTGAAAACTGCTGGAAGTTCAACTACTACACGGAATGAATTTCAAATGAAAAACTTTTAAAACCGTTGCGAGTATGAAAAACTGATCAACACGGGAAAGTTGCGTGTCTACAGCAGCTTTCCATCGGTATATCACTAGCTCAATTCTGGTGAGTGTTCTGGTGCGTGGATGGAGAGCCACGGGCAAAAAAAAACACGTGAAAAAACAGAGTGAAGTTCAAGGTTTCATACCGAGAAGTTCAGGTACTTCACGCGATGCATTTTTCACGAATCTGTTTCGCGATAAAGGCAGAACGAATGATCTCCCCATTTTCTAAATTACTTGAAAACGGATGGGAATCACAGAAAACCATCAACATGAAAAAGTTTCGCATTTTCCTTAGCTTTTCAACGGTATATTATTTGCCCCATTCCGATAAAGTTTGTGGAAATTACAGCAAAAATATGTTTTTAGCCATTTTAAAAACTGACATAAAACAGTAAGGAATTTGGAGAAATAATCTATACCAAAAAGTTTTGCATTTCCTCAAGCTTTCCAACACCATATCATTTGTTGCATTCGGACATAGGGTTAAAAAATAGATTGAAAATACAAACTCGATGAAACTTCTACCGTTTTCTAAATCACTTTTAAACCGTTCAAAATTAGAAAAAACTTTCTACATGAAAAAGTAGCGCATTTTCATAAGATTTCCAACGCCATACAATGTGCCTCAATTGGTTTAGCCGTTTAGAAATGACATCGAAAATGCGAACTCGGCTGTTCGGTTTGTGAAATTTTACGATTTTCTAAATTACTCTCTAACCGTAGGGAATTAGAGAAAACTTTCAACATGTGGAATGAGCGGTTTTGCAGCAGCTTTCCAAAGCCATATTACTTGCCTCATTCTGATAAACGGTTTAGAAATGCGATCGAAATTATGATTCATGTTTTTTGCGTGAAGAAAAAATGGTTTTCAAAACTGCTCTTAAACCGCTTACATTTTGCGAAAATTTTAACTTGGGTCATGATACTCGTGTCCATAGCTTTCCAATGGTATATAGCGAGCCCTATTTGGGCACTGTTGCGGGAAGTTCAACCTAGCACAGGGGGAAGTTCAGGTCGAACAATTCAGGTAGTAAAATCGCAAAAAACGCAAGTTCTTCACGACCCGAGGGCAAAATCCGCCTATGAGTGAGATTCCTATCTAAAACGAGTATTTAGTTGCTAAAAATCGTTTGAAGATTACACTTACATCACATGGAACACGACTAACCAGAAAAACTCGCGGTAGAAGGCACGGTTGCGAAGATAGCCCGAAGGTCGGGTTCGTACAGAGAGAAGTTCAGGCGCGCGTACAAACAAAAATACGTCACAGAAGTTCAACGTCAAAACCTCATGAAGTTCAACTACTACGCTGAATGAATTTTAGATGAAAAACTTTTAAAATTGTTGCGAGTATGAAAAAATGATCAACATGGGAAAGTTGAGTGTTTAGAGTAGCTTTCCATCGGTATATCACTTGCTCAATTCCGGTGAGTGGATGGAGAGCTAGGAGCAGTGGATAGAGATATACGAGCAAAAAAAGCACGTGAAAAACAGAGTGAAGTTCAAGTACATGTGCCGAGAAGTTCAGGTTCTTCACGCGGTGCATTTTCGAAGAATCAGTTTCGCGATAAAGGCAGAACGAATGATCTCACCATTTTCACAATTACTTGAAAACGGCTAGGAATCAGAGAAAACCATCAACAAGAAAAAGTTTCGCATTTTCCAGAGCTTTTCAACGGTATATTATTTGCCCCATTCCGATAAAGTATGTCGAAACTATGCCAAAAATACGTTTTTAGCCATTTTCCAATTTGACTTAAAACTGTAAAGAATTATGAGAAACAATATATACGAAAAAGTTTCGCATTTGCTCAAGATTTCCAACCCCGTATCATTTGTTGCATTTGGCTGTACGAGTAAGACATTAGCTTAAAAATACGAACTCGGTGGAACTTGTACCATTTTCTGGATTACTTTTAAACCGTTCCAAATTAGAAAAAACTTTTAACATGAAAAAGTAGCGCATTTTCACAAGCTTTCCAATGCCATATCATTTGCCTCAAATGGATTAGCCGTTTAGAAATTACATTGAAAATACGAACTCGGCTGTTCAGTTTGCGAAATTTTACGATTTTCAAAATTACTCTTTATCCATAGGGAATTAGAGAAAACTTTCAACATGTCGAAGGAGCAGTTTTGCAGCAGCTTTCCAACGCTATATTATTTACCTAATTCCGATAAACGGTTTAGAAATGCGATCGAAAATACGATTCACGTTGTTTGTATGAAGAAAAAACGGTTTTCAAAACTGCTCTTAAACCGCTTACATTTTGGCAAAAAAATAACTTGGATCATGATATTGGCGTCCATAGCTTTCCAACGGTATATCACAAGCCCCATTTGGACACTTTTTAGCTGAAGTTCAACCCTGTACAGAGGGAGCGAGTAAGTGAACCTTTTGTATCCTTTTGCTTATATTTTGCTTACTCAGGTAGTTCAGGTTGTGATCAGAATATTATTTTGATCCCGTGATCAGAATAGTGTTTATGTGTGTGCTATATATATATATATATATATATATATATATATATATATATATATATAGTGGTAGTTACCACCACCCTAGTTGCCATCGGATCTCTTCAGATCTAAGCGTTGATTAACGGGTTCGATTTTACAAGTTTCCAGACTTTCTGTACCCGATAAAATAACCAGTCCGTACCCCCACCACACCCACCCGATTTATGTGGGGAGATAATTACCATATAACTACCTCCAGTAAAAAGAGCAAGCTATATATCAAAATATATCCACCGGCCACTGGCGTCAGGCATCCTTCTTCTCTAGTTTTTAATACGCAGGTTAATCTTTGATCTATCCTTCTCTTGTTTGCTAGATTTAACATATGTATATGCATACTAGAATCCATCTAATGCTGGTGCATGTAGGATTTGGATTGATAATTTAGAAGAGATGCATGCATGGATTCATGCAATTGACCAACGACCGTGCATCAGGTCTGGACGCATCAACTAACTGTACAAACATAATGTACATGACATTCTCCATACTCCATGCATACATATATATACTCCCTTCCAAAAAAAATATGTGTCCACTAACGGACCTGTAACACATACTCCCGTCTTCATTTTCTCAAAAAAAAAAAGTACTCCTATCTAAAAAAGATACATACACAGTCGGCAACTCCATAAATATCTCGTTTGTATTATATGCACAACAGTCCATCGTAGATACTACATAGACCATTCTAAAATAAGAAGTATATTTCTTCGTACTACAAGACACAGATACTCCATCCTCCATAAAAAAGCATATATACTCCATGTTCTAAGAAATACATACTCCATACTTTTGGTGGTTCCCAATACTAAAATTCAAAATTAATATACTACATAGTGGGTTTTTTACTCGACAGTTCATACAATATACTACATACTAAAAAAACCTATATCCACTTCAAAAAGATATACTACATACTCTCTGCGAAAAACAATTATATGTACACATGCACATACTCCATGTGAGAATTTGTAAATATACTGCAAAATATAGTAGTATCATAGTATGTAGTACGTACCATAATTCTGAAACGAACTATAAAATACATACAAAATACTACTTTTTTGGGACACATTTTGTACATTCGTGTAAAAGAGTATTAATACTCCAGCTTGGTGTTAATAATCCATACTCAAATAATCAAATGCTTATACTGCACACTCCAATCTATAATACATAAATAGTCCATCCCCACTATGTTATTTCTCTTGACATGCAGCTATGCCACATCACTATAGATGCCACCTCAGCTTTTCCAGCCAACCACATCGTGACATTTGTGTTGACATGCACCGCATGCATGCATTCTGCCCGATTAGCTTAAAGGTCATCATTCCTGGCCACTAAACTTCAAATCCACTAACAGCAAGAATAAAGGAAACAGCAAATTCACTATTCGTCTTAACTTCCCCATACACGGCATCTGAGAAGTCATTTGGAGATGCCTCACCTCCTACGCTCATCCTCCCTCCCCAAGTGTTCCCCATATATATAACAGAAGCACCTTCCATTGTCCCCTGTCATCCTCTCCATGGCGTCCTTCCTAAAATTTCTCTTGACGCAACAATTGCATAGGGTGCACGCCCTCCACTATCCCCATCTTCTCCACGTACATACCTATCTAGGATTTTAGTCATTTGTATCCGGCGGCTGGATAAGATGCCAGGTCGGATGAAGGGCATGGTGACCACAAGGGGTTTGGCTGCATCTCCCCGAGGACGGCGCCGGGGAACTCTTTGCTCACCAGCCTCCCTCAAGTGCAATGGTTTAGCACCAAGGCCATCGACGTCACCAATGTCGCTGGTGCCGCTCTCCTGGTGGCTCGATTCCTAGCAGTTGAGGAGATTTCCGATATGGATGCGGCAGTGGCAGATGCTCCGGAGTTGGCGACGACGGCGATCATTACAGTGGCGGTGGCAGCGATGGCTCTGGCAGCGGGGGAGGCCGTGGTGGTGGAGGCCAGGTTGTGGTTGCAGTAGTGGCGGCCGTGGTTGCTACAACTGCAGGTGCTTCACCATCCCAATGGATCAGACTCCGATATAGTATGTTGTTTTTTAGTTTTTTACCTCCTACTTTCCTTCCTGATTATGCATGAACTCACAACAACCTTATCATGTATATATATAATGTTATGTTCCTTGCCCTGCTCGTAGGAAGAAAGAAGATGTCATGGGATATATTTATGGATGGATCCATGTATGGGAGTTCAAGTGATTTCTGTTCTATGTATTTTTTGTTACCGTGTTTGAAAGACAACCATGCATGGACGCCTTTATCTTCTCCGCCCTTCAGTTATGAAACAGACAGTGCTCAACTAATGTGCAGAAACTGATCCCATTGAACTCACCTTCCTCGCCCTTTCTGTAGGTAAAACCTCCCCTCCTTTTCAGGTCCCCTCTCTCCAATATGGGACACGTGTATATCAGCCCCCTGAGTCTTGATCCTTCCCTTCTCTTTGTTCTCTCTCTCTCTCTCTCTCTCTCTCTCTCTCTCTCTCTCTCTCTCTCTCTCTCTCTCTCTCTCTCTCTCTCTCTCCGTAAATTTCTTCAATTATATGTGTCACTGCTGTCATGTAGATACGATACATTGAACTGATATTCTCCGGAGAAGTTTTGATTTATCTTACTTTTGCAGCAATTGCTGCATATCTCTGGTCTCAATGTGCATAGCTTGTAATCTATGTCGGGCAAGGTCTTTTGATGAATATGGTAGAACATCATTGTGGCTGAAAAATAAATCTACATAACCTTTATGGTTTGCTGTCTACTCGATGTGTCTTTTGAAACATTGATACAGTCACTGGTAACAAATTCATTATAGTTCACATACAGTTCACAATTTATAATTTTGGATAAGAAAAAATTCAACAAGTTCATGATCCCTATATATCTAGCATCGTAAAAATACTATCTGTTGTCTCTTCTTGATATGTATGATATATTTATATCTTCGTCCATAGATTGAACGATCAATTCTACCACAATTAGTTATTCGTGCAAACCACAACAATTCCAAAAAAATTAGTTATTCGTGCAATAGCTGATTTTGTTGAGAAAAACTTTAGAAAAACTTTGCTATATATTTCTATTATTGATACATGTCCTCTATGCAGATTCTTTTCTGATTTCTATCGACAAGTTGTTTGATAAAAAATGAAGTAGATAGGCCACCAATCTTGCTTAACTATGTAATAGGAGGGTCACATGCAATTCTTTGCCCAAGTATGATGCATACATCCAAAAAGCATGCGATTTGAATAGATTCTGCCCTGCGCTAAATATATTAACACACTATCAGGTATATGTTCATATTCTTCTTTTGCCCATTGATGCACTAAGGTCATCTCTCTTTTGAATTAGCTATCCTATATTTATTTACAGTTACATATATAGGTGAAGCTCAAAGTGCCGCAACGCAATGATTGAAGCATGCAAGCAGGCTTGCCAACACATGGTGTATTTTACTTTCTTATGTATAATGTTAGGACAGTAAAATTATTTTTATTGGGATATAGTACTTTGTTGTACATATGCTTATATCCTAAGATCTAGAGTAATATCTCCCCCATGCAACGGATTATGTGTATTAAACTGATTTGTATATATGTACGGAATTTGGTTATCCCATTCAATTTATTTAAATCTTGACATCATGTTTTGTTTTGGATCTGTATATATCTTCGTACAGTAGATCAAGTTTACTTAATCTGATTTCATTGTTTATATATGTATGTTCAAACCTAGCCAGATTTTTTCACATGTATGTGTTGTAAGTGTGCTCGCATGACCAAGTTGTTCTGGTTCGTGAAGTGGATTAATGTCAATAAAACATACATCTAATTGTTGGAACTTTGCCACGAGACTTTGCAGGATGAAAGCCTTACTACAATTGTTCCATTGGATTGACAACCTTTCTGTAATTTGCATGATTGAAACAACATAGAGTTATCATTTTGCAAATGTTGTTTGTGTGAGCTCACAAGCATCCCACTTTAGTGCTAAAATTCCATTTCCTTCTTATCTATTATTTGTCCTCTAAGAATACACCTCATGAGTTTACAACTAGGAATACTAATTTCCCGCAGCAACGCGCGGGGTGTTATCTAGTTTTACTTAGTAGTGCATACTCCATACTACAAAAGTTACATGTCAATACTCCATACTACAGGTATATATGAGTATACTCTAAGTGGTTCTAAAAAAGACAATATATTTCATACTATAATAGAAGAATCAAAAAAGAGTTATACGTTCCTATACGACCTATTTCCAACAAAAACTACTTGTTAAAAAAAGATATAAATACGTACTTTGGATAAGAAAATTACCATCTATGGTGCTTATCAAGAATAATCAGCACCAGTTTAAAAGAGAAGAATAATCAGCCTCACGTTCACAGGCTTATGCGATGAAAATATTGTTGTACGCACCTAAGATTGAGGAGATAGTTGCAACAGCCTGTCACCCGCTTGCCGGATTATTTAATTATAAAAACTGAATTAGTTTCCACCTACTAAATTGCATTGGCACCCGTTAACAATAGCCACTACCCGGTTGATTTGATGCCACGTTTGAGGGCGGGGGAAGAGGGACAAGTGGAGGCCAAAGAAGATGGCGGTAACTACCACTGCTTGTAGATAAAATTTGTCATATATAACGGCCGCATAGGAGGCACAATAATACTTTCGGGCGAAAAGTATAAATATAGCCTCCATAATTAAAATAACATTGTTTTTACAATGACATGATGTGTCACTCGAACATGACATTCTTCGAGCACTGAGCCTCTATTAAACAAGCACCTTTTGCTACCTGCTCCAAGATGTGCTCGGCCGGATCCTGGCCCCCCCGCCGGATTCTAGGTCACAACGATGGTGGCCTCCATATCTGTCCAATATGCTTTAACGCGGGCAAGAGCCATCCGTGCTGTTGGAGAACGTTGCAGAAAATAAAAAAATTCTACGCTTCACCAAGATCCGTGCTGTTGGAGCAACGAGATAGAGGAGTGCATCTACATAACCTTGTAGATCGCGCGAAAGCGCTCAAGAGAACGGGGTTGAAGGAGTCGTACTCGTCGTGATCCAAATCACCAATGATCCTAGTGCCGAACGGACAGCACCTCCGCGTTCAACACACGTACGGTTGGGGAAGACGTCTCCTCCTTCTTGAACCAGCAAGGGGAGGAAGAGGTTGATGGAGATCCAGCAGCACGACGGCGTGGTGGTGGAAGTAGCAGCGATCTCGGCAGAGCTTCACCAAGCTCTACGAGAGGGAGAGGTGTTGCAGAGGGAGAGGGAGGCGCCAGGGACTAGGGTGCGGCTGCCCTCCCTCCCCCCTCTTTATATAGGGGCCAGGGGGCGCCATCCCCCTAGAGATCCCATCTCAAGGGGGGGCGGTGGCCAGGAGGGACTTGCCCCCCAAGTCAAGTGGGGCGCCCCCCCCCCCCCCACCCCTAGGGTTTCCAACCCTAGGCGCAGGGGAGGCCCAAGAGGGGCGCACCAGACCACCAGGGGCTGGCTCCCTTCCCCACTTCAGCCCATGGGGCCCTCCAGGATAGGTGGCCCCACCCGGTGGACCCCCGGGACCCTTTCGGTGGTCCCGGTACAATACCGGTGACCCCCAAACTTTCCCGATGTCCAAAACTGTACTTCCTATATATAATTCTTCACCTCCGGACCATTCCGGGACTCCTCCTGACGTCCGGCATCTCATCCGGGACTCCGAACAACTTTTGGGTTACCGCATACTAGTATCTCTACAACCCTAGCGTCACCGAACCTTAAGTGTGTAGACCCTACGGGTTCGGGAGACATGCAGACATGACCGAGACGACTCTCCAGCCAATAACCAACAGCGGGATCTGGATACCAATGTTGGCTCCCACATGTTCCACGATGATCTCATCGAATGAACCACGATGTCGAGGATTCAAGTAATCCCGTATACAATTCCCTTTGTCAATGGTACGTTACTTGCCCGAGATTCGATCGTCGGTATCTCAATACCTCGTTCAATCTCGTTACCGGCAAGTCACTTTACTTGTACCGCAACGCATGATCCCATGACCAACCACTTAGTCACTTTGAGCTCATTATGATGATGCATTACCGAGTGGGCCCGGAGATACCTCTCCGTCATACGGAGTGACAAATCCTAGTCTCGATCCGTGTCAACCCAACAGACAATTTCAGAGATACCTGTAGTATACCTTTATAGTCACCCAGTTACGTTGTGACGTTTGGTACACCCAAAGCACTCCTACGGCATCCGGGAGTTACATGATCTCATGGTCTAAGGAAATGATACTTGACATTGGAAAAGCTCTAGCAAACGAACTACACGATCTTGTGCTATGCTTAGGATTGGGTCTTGTCCATCACATCATTCTCCCAATGATGCAATCCCGTTATCAATGACATCCAATGTCCATGGTGAGGAAACCATGACCATCTATTGATAAATGAGCTAGTCAACTAGAGGCTCACTGGGACACATTGTGGTCTATGTATTAACACATGTATTATGATTTCCGGATAACACAATTATAGCATGAATAAAAGACAATTATCATGAACGAGGAAATATAATAATAACCATTTTATTATTGCCTCTAGGGCATATTTCCAACAGTCTCCCACTTGCACTAGAGTCAATAATCTAGTTACATTGTGATGAATCGAACACCCATAGATTTCTATTGTTGATCATGTTTTGCTCGCGGAAGAGGTTTAGTCAACGGATCTGCGACATTCAGATCCGTATGCAGTTTGCAAATATCCATGTCTCTATCTTGAACATTTTCACGAATGCAGTTGAAGCGACACTTGATGTGCCTGGTCTTCTTGTGAAACCTGGGCTCCTTGGCAAGGGCAATAGCTCCAGTGTTGTCACAGAAGGGTGTCATCGGCCCCGGCGCATTGGGTATGACTCCTAGGTCGGTGATGTACTCCTTCACCCAGATTGCTTTATGCACTGCCTTCGAGGCTGCCATGTATTCCGCTTCACATGTAGATCCCACCACGACGCTTTGCTTGCAACTGCACCAGCTTACTGCCCCACCATTCAAAATATACACGTATCCGGTTTGTGACTTAGAGTCATCCAGATATGTGTCGAAGCTAGCGTCGACGTAACCCTTTACGACGAGCTCTTCGTCACCTCCATATACGAGAAACATATCCTTAGTCCTTTTCAGGTACTTCAGGATGTTCTTGACCGCTGTCCAGTGTTCCATGCCGGGATTACTTTGGTACCTTCCTACCAAACTTACGGCAAGGTTTACATCAGGTCTGGTACACAGCATGGCATACATGATAGACCCTATGGCCGAGGCATAGGGGACGACACTCATCTTTTCTCTATCTTCTGCCGTAGTCGGACATTGAGCCGAGCTCAATTTCACACCTTGCAACACAGGCAAGAACCCCTTCTTGGACTGATCCATATTGAACTTCTTCAATATCTTATCAAGGTATGTGCTTTGTGAAAGACCTATGAGGTGTCTCGATCTATCTCTATAGATCTTGATGCCTAATATATAAGCAGCTTCTCCAAGGTCCTTCATTGAAAAACACTTATTCAAGTAGGCCTTAATGCTGTCCAAAAGTTATATATCATTTCCCATCAAAAGTATGTCATCCACATATAATATGAGAAATGCTACAGAGCTCCCACTCACTTTCTTGTAAACGCAGGCTTCTCCATAAGTTTGCATAAAAGCAAATGCTTTGATCATTTCATTAAAGCGAATGTTCCAACTCTGAGATGCTTGCACTAGCCCATAGATGGAGCGCTGGAGCTTGCATACCTTGTTAGCATTCTTAGGATCGACAAAACCTTCCGGCTGCATCATATATAGTTCTTCCTTAAGATGGCCGTTAAGGAATGCCGTTTTGACGTCCATTTGCCATATCTCATAATCATAGTGTGCGGCAATTGCTAACATGATTCGGACGGACTTCAGCTTTGCTACGGGAGAGAAAGTCTCATCGTAGTCAACCCCTTGAACTTGTCGATAACCTTAGCGACAAGTCGAGCTTTATAGATGGTAACATTACCATCCGCGTCCGTCTTCTTCTTAAAGATCCATTTGTTTTCTATCGCTCGCCGATCATCAGGCAAGTCTGTCAAAGTCCATACTTTGTTTTCGTACATGGATCCTATCTCGGATTGCATGGCTTCAAGCCATTTGTTGGAATCTGGGCCCGCCATTGCTTCTTCATAGTTCAAAGGTTCACCGTTGTCTAACAACATGATTTTCAGGACAGGGTTGCCATACCACTCTAGTGTGGAACGTGTCCTCGTGGACCTACGAAATTCAGTAGTAACTTGATCCGAAGTACCTTGATCATCATCATTAATTTCCTCTCTGGTCGGTGCAGGCACCACAGGAACATTTTCCTGAGCTGCGCTACTTTCCGGTTCAAGAGGTAGCACTTCATCAAGTTCCACTTTCCTCCCACTTACTTATTTTGAGAGAAACTCTTTCTCCAGAAAGGACCCGTTCTTGGCAACAAAGATCTTGCCTTTGGATCTGAGGTAGAAGGTATACCCAATGGTTTCCTTAGGGTATCCTATGAAGACGCATTTTTCCGACTTGGGTTCGAGCTTTTCAGGTTGAAGTTTCTTGACATAAGCATCGCATCCCCAAACTTTTAGAAACGACAGCTTAGGTTTCTTCCCAAACCATAATTCATACGGTGTCGTCTCAACGGATTTAGACGGTGCCCTATTTAAAATGAATGTAGCTGTCTCTAGAGCGTATCCCCAAAATGATAGCGGTAAATCGGTGAGTGACATCATAGATCGCACCATATCCAATAGAGTGCGATTACGACGTTCGGACACACCGTTACGCTGAGGTGTTCTAGGCGGCGTGAGTTGTGAAATGATTCCACATTTTCTTAAGTGCGTACTAAATTCGTGACTTAAATATTCTCCCCCTCGATCTGATCGTAAGAACTTTATCTTTCGGTCACGTTGATTCTCTACCTCATTCTGAAATTCCTTGAACTTTTCAAAGGTCTCAGACTTGTCATTCATCAAGTAGACATACCCATATCTACTGAAGTCATCAGTGAGAGTGAGAACATAACGATATCCTCCACGAGCCTCAACGCTCATTGGACCACACACATCAGTATGTATGATTTCCAATAAGTTGGTTGCTCGCTCCATTGTTCCGGAGAATGGAGTCTTGGTCATTTTGCCCATAAGGCATGGTTCGCACGTGTCAAATGATTTGTAATCAAGAGACTCCAAAAGTCCATCAGCATGGAGCTTCTTCATGCGTTTGACACCAATGTGACCAAGGCGGCAGTGCCACAAGTATGTGGGACTATCGTTATCAACTTTACATCTTTTGGTATTCACACTATGAATATGTGTAACATCACATTCGAGATTCATTAAGAATAAACCATTGACCAGCGGGGCATGACCATAAAACATATCTCTCATATAAACAGAACAACCATTATTCTTGGATTTAAATGAGTAGCCATCTCGCATTAAACGAGATCCAGATACAATGTTCATGCTCAAAGCTGGCACTAAATAACAATTATTGAGGTTTGAAACTAATCCCATAGGTAAATGTAGAGGTAGCGTGCCGACGGCGATCACATCGAACTTGGAACCATTCCTGACGCGCATCGTCACCTCGTCCTTCGCCAGTCTCCGCTTATTCCGCAGCTCCTGCTTTGAGTTACAAATATGAGCAACCGCACCGGTATCAAATACCCAGGAGCTACTACGAGTACTGGTAAGGTACACATCAATTAGATGTATATCACATATACCTTTAGTGTTGTCGGCCTTCTTGTCCGCTAAGTATTTGGGGCAGTTCCGCTGCCAATGTCCCTTTCCCTTGCAATAAAAGCACTCAGTCTCAGGTTTGGGTCCATTCTTTGGCTTCTTCCCGGTAATTGTCTTACTGGGCGCGGCAACTCCCTTGCCGTCCTTCTTGAAGTTCTTCTTACCCTTGCCTTTCTTGAAACTAGTGGTTTTATTGACCATCAACACTTGATGTCGATTTTCACCTCTGCTGATTTCAGCATTGAAAATACTTCGGGAATAGTTTTCACCATCCCCTGCATATTGTAGTTCATCAAAAAGCTCTTGTAGCTAGGTGGGAGCGACTGAAGGATTCTGTCAATGACCGCCTCGTCCAGGAGGTTAATGTCCAGCTGGGACAAGCGGTTGTGCAACCCAGACATTTTGAGTATGTGCTCACTGACAGAACTATTTTCCTCCATCTTACAGCTGTAGAACTTGTCGGAGACTTCATATCTCTCGACCCGGGCATGAGCTTGGAAAACCATTTTCAGCTCTTCGAACATCTCATATGCTCCGTGTTGCTCAAAACGCTTTTGGAGCCCCGGTTCTAAGCTATAAAGCATGCCGCACTGAACGAGGGAGTAATCATCAGCACGTGACTGCCAAGCGTTCACAACATCTTGGTTCTGTGGGATGGATGCTTCACCTAGCGGTCCTTCTAGGATATATGCTTTCTTGGCAGCTATGAGGATGATCCTCAGGTTCCGGACCCAGTCCAAATAGTTGCTGCCATCATCTTTCAGCTTGGTTTTCTCTAGGAACGCGTTGAAGTTGAGGTTGACATGAGCATTGGCCGTTTGATCTACAAGACATTTTGCAAAGGTTTTTAGACTAAGTTCATGATAATTAAGTTCATCTAATCTAATTATTTAATGAACTCCCACTTAGATTAGACATCCCTCTAGTCATCTAAGTGATACATGATCCGACTCCGTGAGACGGCCTAGTCATCATCGGTGAACATCCCCATGTTGATCGTATCTTCCATACGACTCATGTTCGACCTTTCTGTCTCTTGTGTTCTGAGGCCATGTCTGTACATGCTAGGCTCGTCAAGTCAACCTAAGTGTTTTGCATGTGTAAATCTGTCTTACACCCGTTGTATGTGAACGTTAGAATCTATCACACCCGATCATCACGTGGTGCTTCGAAACAACGAACTTTCGCAACGGCGCACAGTTAGGGGGAACACTTTCTTGAAATTATTATAAGGGATCATCTTATTTACCGTCGTACTAAGCAAATAAGAAGCAAAACATGATAAACATCGCATGCAATCAAATAGTGACATGATATGGCCAATATCATATTGCTCCTTTGATCTCCATCTTCGGGGCGCCATGATCATCTTCGTCACTGGCATGACACCATGATCTCCATCATCATGTCTTCATGAAGTTGTCACGCCAATGATTACTTCTACTTCTATGGCTAACGTGTTTAGCAATAAAGTAAAGTAATTTACATGGCGTTATTCAATGACACGCAGGTCATACAAAAAATAAAGACAACTCCTATGGCTCCTGCCGGTTGTCATACTCATCGACATGCAAGTTGTGATTCCTATTACAAGAACATGATCAATCTCATACATCACATATATTTCATTCATCACATCCTTTTGGCCATATCACATCACAAGGCATATGCTGCAAAAACAAGTTAGACGTCCTCTAATTGTTGTTGCATATTTTTACGTGGCTTCTATAGGTTTCTAGCAAGAACGTTTCTTACGTACCTAAAACCACAACGTGATATGCCAATTTCTATTTACCCTTCATAAGGACCCTTTTCATCGAATCCGATCCGACTAAAGTGGGAGAGACAGACACCCGCTAGCCACCTTATGCAACTAGTGCATGTCAGTCGGTGGAACCTGTCTCACGTAAGCGTACGTGTAAGGTCGGTCCGAGCCGCTTCATCCCACGATGCCGCCGAAACAAGATAAGACTAGTAGTGGCAAGAAAATTGACAACATCTACGCCCACAACAAGTTTGTGTTCTACTCGTGCATAGAAACTACGCATAGACCTAGCTCATGATGCCACTGTTGGAGAACGTTGCAGAAAATAAAAAAAATTCTACGCTTCACCAAGATCAATCTATGGAGTCATCTAGCAACGAGATAGAGGAGTGCATCTACATAACCTTGTAGATCGTGCGGAAGCGTTCAAGAGAACGGGGTTGAGGGAGTCGTACTCGTCGTGCTCCAAATCACCGATGATCCTAGTGCCGAACGGACGGCACCTCCGCGTTCAACACACGTACGGTTGGGTAAGACGTCTCCTCCTTCTTGATCCAGCAAGGGGAGGGAGAGGTTGATGGAGATCCAGCAGCACGACGGCGTGGTGGTGGAAGTAGCAGCGATCTCGGCAGAGCTTCGCCAAGCTCTACGAGAGGTTGAGGTGTTGCAGAGGGAGAGGGAGGTGCCAGGGACTAGGGTGCGGCTGCCCTCCCTCCCCCCTCTTTATATAGGGGCCAGGGGGGCGCCGGCCCCCTAGAGATCCCATCTCAAGGGGGCGGCGGCCAAGGGGGGGACTTGCCCCCCAAGTCAAGTGGAGCGCCCCCACCCCTAGGGTTTCCAACCCTAGGCGCAGGGGAGGCCCAAGGGGGGCGCACCAGCCCACCGGGGGCTGGTTCCCTTCCCCACTTCAGCCCATGGGGCCCTCCTGGATAGGTGGCCCCACCCGATGGACCCCCGGGACCCTTCCGGTGGTCCCGGTACAATACCGGTGACCCCCGAAACTTTCCCGATGGCCAAAACTGGACTTCCTATATATAATTCTTCACCTCCGCACCATTTCGGAACTCCTCGTGACATCTGTGATCTCATATGTGACTCCGAACAACTTTTGGGTTACCGCATACTAGTATCTCCACAACCCTAGCGTCACCGAACCTTAAGTGTGTAGACCCTACGGGTTCGGGAGACATGCAGACATGACCGAGACGACTCTCCGGCCAATAACCAACAGCGGGATCTGGATACCCATGTTGGCTCCCACATGTTCCACGATGATCTCATCGAATGAACCACGATGTCGAGGATTCAAGTAATCCCGTATACAATTCCCTTTGTCAATCGGTACGTTACTTGCCCGAGATTCGATCGTCGGTATCTCAATACCTCGTTCAATCTCGTTACTGGCAAGTCACTTTACTCGTACCGTAATGCATGATCCCGTGACTAACCACTTAGTCACTTTGAGCTCATTATGATGATGCATTACCGAGTGGGCCCAGAGATACCTCTCTGTCATACGGAGTGACAAATCCCAGTCTCGATACGTGTCGACCCAACAGACACTTTCAGAGATACCTGTAGTATACCTTTATAGTCACCCAGTTATGTTGTGACGTTTGGTACACCCAAAGCACTCCTATGGCATCCGGGAGTTACACGATCTCATGGTCTAAGGAAATGATACTTGACATTGGAAAAGATCTAGCAAACGAACTACACGATCTTGTGCTATGCTTAGGATTGGGTCTTGTCCATCACATCATTCTCCCAATGATGTGATCCCGTTATCAATGACATTCAATGTCCATGGTCAGGAAACCATGACCATCTATTGATAAACGAGCTAGTCAACTAGAGGCTCACTAGGGACACGTTGTGGTCTATGTATTAACACATGTATTACGATTTCCAGATAACACAATTATAGCATGAATAAAAGACAATTATCATGAACGAGGAAATATAATAATAACCATTTTATTATTGCCTCTAGCGCATATTTCCAACATGTGCACCCTCTATGCACGCCGACCTCTTCATGGCATCGATCCGTGATACGGCACCAACGAATTGTTGCACTAAACCCAAATAATTGTCCGGCTTATGCCCCTTGGGCCATAAATATTCTATTACAGACCGCATTGCAAGACCGGACAACCTATGGAGCTCGGACACAGCAGCCATCCTCTCACTCAAAGGCAATATGCGCGTTGGAGCGTTGAATTGCGACCAGAACAGATTTTCCACTTCATCATCTTTTTGATCCTCAAAAAACTCGGCCGCATCAGCCGCACTCTTCACCAAATCCGCATAGGCGTCTGCAGGACTCCAGCGTCGATCTAGAGGAGCGTACTTTGGATCTGAAAACTTCATCCGCAACAAATAAGGGTTTCCAGCCGCGATTTCTCCGGCCTGTCGAAGCTCCTCCCGTGCATCCCTAATCTCGAAACGCGTCTCCTTGGTCGCGTCAAGGGCCTTTTCCAGGTCAGCCGAATTAGCCTTATTATACTTTTCAAGGAGCTCATACCGGTCGGCGGCATTTTTTAGCTCCACAGCCATTTCGGCTATTTTGCCTTCGCTTCAGCGACGAGCAGCCTGTTCGGCTCTCAAATCTTCGGCCGGCTTTAAGGCAGCCGCATTGCTAGCTCGGGCTTGTTCCTTGGCCAGGGCAAGATCCGCCCTCAGGGCTTCCACGGCAGCAGCTCCATCTACAGTCCAAGCATATAACATTAGCATTATGCTCCTCTCAGTTTTTCCTATAACAAATAAGGAAAGTGGAGAACATACCTTGTGAGTCGTTAAGCCGCTCGTTCACAAGTGTAATATCGGCATCAATAACTCGAATCTGTCGCCTCAGTTCGGCAACTTCAACGGACCGGTCGGCTGCCGGACTCCTAGCCACCTGCACATAAAACATAGTATGATCATTATTCAATAATGTGATCCTCCGTTTGCTGCCTTGGGTTGGCAACCAGAGTCTCAGGGGCTACTATCCATATGCAGCACACCTAGCGCGTGCGCCATAAATCAAGAATTACGTATTTCATTTCATACCTCAAAGCCTCTGAGCAGGCTCGTAAAAGCTTCATTCAACCCGCTTGTGGTGGATGAAATCTTCTTAAGCACCGTGCTCATTAATGAACGGTGATCCTCCGAGAGAGCAGCTCTCTCCAGAAGGCCCGACGGCGTATCCGACCGGTCTCCGAACTGTGTCGGACCCTCCTTACCGCCCCACGTGGGAGCCGAACGCTCCGGGCTCAGGGCAGCCGAGGTACTAGCTTCTGGCCTCGGCAAATCGGGACTCCTCCGTGACGACACCTCGGGGTCGCCCGCCCCATGAGGCGGAGAGGTTGGTGGGGTTCCACTCTCCATCATCTCCGAAAGAAGATCCCCCGAAGACGAACTCTGTCGAGAAGAGCTGCTAGACGGACCGCACAGAATGGATCCTGGTTACTGTTCTTCGAGGAGGAAGCACTAGCTTTGTATTTATGATTAACTTACAGCTCAGCTGAGGGCTGGCCCATTTGCGGGCATGGCGCGGTGAAGATGCCCTTTGGGGCAGGGCCCCCTGGTGAAGTTTTCTTCCCTTGTCTGGGCGCCTCCGTCTCCAAGTCTTCGGAGGCGGCCCTCTTCTTCACGCGAGGAGAGAGATCTTAGGTTCCCCTCCCCGAATATCCCCCTCTGGGAAGTAGCAATTCCCCCGGTTTGGATATGCAATGTGTGAAGTTCTGCTTCTCTGCTCTTTCCTTCGCCTTTCCCCGAGGGCACTTTACTTAGCACACGGCCAAGCATCTTGGCTATGGCGGGACTTGGCGAGCCTTCGGGAAGTGGCACCGGACACCTGATTCTCTCCGCCTTGCTGAGCCACTCCCTGCCACGGAGGGTTTTCGGAATAATGACTATGCTAAAAATAGAGGAAATGTTCGGTTTCTGGGTTACTTACTTGGGTATCTGGGCGATTGCAGCTCAAGCCCGCATTCTCGGTGGTATCCGGTCACTTTACTTGTGGTCCGAAGAATAATTTACACATCCCTTCGAGCGTCAGGCCGAAGAAGTGCAGAATAGTCCGCGGACCTTCCCGATTGAACTCCCACATCCGGAGAGGCCGGTGTTTGCACGGCAACATCCGTCGGATTAGCATTACCTGAATTATGCTGACAAGGCTAATGTGCCTCTCAAGAAGCTCCCGGATACGGCTCTGCAGTGTTGGTACATCACTAGCAGCCCCCCAATCCCATCCTATATTGGCCCATGACGCCAGTTGAGAAGGAGGGCCCGAACGGAAGTCGGGGGCAGCCACCCACTTTGTGCCTTTGGGAGCCGTGACGTAAAACCACCTCCGCTGCCATAGATCGGACACCTCTGGGAATGAGCTCTCTGGCCATGGGGCGTCGGCATTCCTGCTTATTACAGCACCTCCACACTCCGCGTGTCGCCCCTCAATCATCTTCGGCTTCACATTGAAGGTCTTGAGCCATAAGCCGAAGCGTGGAGTGACGTGGAGAAAAGCTTCACACACAACGATGAACGACGAGATATGGAGGATAGCGTCTAGAGCTAGATCATGAAAATCTAACCCGTAATAGAACATGAGCCCTCTCACAAAGGGATCAAGGGTGAAGCCCAAGCCGCGGAGGAAGTGAGAAACAAATACGATGCTCTCGTTGGGCTCGGGAGTAGGGATGACCTGTCCTGGAGCAGGAAGCCTGTGCTTGATGTCAGCGGTCAGATATTCGACCTCCCTGAGCTTCGCAATATCCTCCTCTGTGACCGAGGAGGCCACCCACCGGCCTTGAAGGTTGGATCTGGACATGGTTGAGGATCCGAGGTGCTTGAGCTTGGGCTTCGGGTGTTAGAACTCCAGATGCGAAAAGGCGCAAGAGTGGTGGAAAAGAGGGATAGGCCTCGGCCCCTTTGTAAAGGGGGTGAATATCAAGCGTCCTCAGCATAACCGATCGGAACTTACCTAAAAACACAGAATCATACCAACAGACGTCGTGGGGACGCATGCGCCTGTATTAATGGAAGATCCCGCGATAAGGGGAGCACGATCTCTGCTTTGGCAAGGTGTGCCAGTAAAACCATCTCGCAACGTGTATCAAGGCAGGCCAAGAAAAACCGGTTCATGTCGGGTCGGGCCACGATGCAGGAGCACGTCGTACAAAAATTGCCAGCAGATCAGATTTATGAAGTGCTATGCTCTCTATGGTGGTATGTGAAGATCATCTTGCAAATCTGAACATGATTTAAGTGTTCGGTAATTACTTTGAAGTATTCGGAGATGGAACCCGCCTTGCAATGTCGAAGACAATCTATGCGCCGGACTCATCGTCATTGAAGCCAGGTTCAGGGGCTACTAAGGGAGTCCTGGATTAGGGGGTATCCGGACAGCCGGACTATATACTTTGGCCGGACTGTTGGACCGTGAAGATACAAGACTCAAGACTTCGTCCCGTGTCCGGATGGGACTCTCCTTTGCATGGAAGACAAGCTTGGCGATACGGACATCGTGTCCCTTGTCTCCTGTTACCATTTCCTTAGACGCACAGATCGGGACCCCCTACCCGAGATCCGCCGGTTTTGACACCGACATTGGGCTCCTCACAGAAGGCCAGTCTTTGATAGATTTTTACATCCAAGTCATAACCGTTATGGTCCAAGGGATTGGTCTTATGGTAGAGGTGAGCTTAATCAAAAACTATACCATGTGAAGGAGACTAAGCATGTGAATGAGGAACCAGGCTCAATTACAGGTGAGAGACAACCAGGTTGAAAATTTGCAGGTGCCAACAATGGAGTACAGGGTACAACAACAACACATGAGAAGGATGAGGCTACAGGAACAACAAACAGTAAGGAAGCCACAATACCATCCATGAATAGTGATTCTGCTACAGTAAACCTGGTTTGATTACCTCCTCTGCTGATTCTGGAGCACCCGAAATATCAAATTGTGCCAACCTGAACAATTCAGAAATACAAAAAGTTGATAGGAATGTGCCTTTGCTGCCTGGGACGACGCCGCAACCACGTTGGTGCCCAAAGGGTCTTTCCAATTCACAAAAATGATGATTACAGAGGCTACGCATGGAGAAATTGAGGGAGGAGGAAGCCGAAAATTTTAGGGACAAGTTGTTCAATGAGTGGAAGCCTATGGTTCCCGTCCAAAAGGAGTGGAGAGTAAAAAGTCAATGTACCCGATCCAACGCCTAGTGATGATGAAGATGATCTGCTGGATGATGAAGGGTCTCCGATGATTAAAAATGGCTCTCCAACTTGCGATGGTATGGATATTAATATGGTATCTGTATTGCCTTCAGAATTCCGGGCTGTGGAAGAAAGTGAAGCGGCACAATTGTGTCTTGGTCCCAAGGAAGCTATTTTTGAAAAGCCAGATGAATCAAGCCGTCATTTGAGGCCACTGTATGTTAAGGAGCATATTAATGAGAAACTAATATCTAGAATGTTAGTTGATGGCGGAGCAGCTGTAAACTTTATGCCATACTCACTGTTTAAGAAATTGGGACGAGAGGACAGCGAGCTTATGAAGACCAATTTGACACTTAATGGATTTGGGGGAGAGCCTACAGAAGCAAAAGGGGTTATCACTATGGAACTGACTATTGGAAGCAACACCATACCTACGGCTTTCTTCGTCGCTGATAAGCAAGGTAATTATAGTGTCTTATTGGGTCGTGATTGGATACACGCAAACCGGTGTGTTCCTTTTACTTTGCACCAGTTTTTGATACAGTGGGTCGATGATGATGTGGAAATTGTTCATGCGGATACGTCAACCTATATTGCTATGGCTGATGCTTCAGCTAATTGGCAACATGGTGATGCCCAATGTTTGTCAGGGCTAGATCTTTCAGATTTTGATTTTCTTAGTGTAACCAAAGATGGGTTTGTACCCGTAGTTGTAAAGCCGGTTGTTGCAGCTCGGCTCGAGAATATGATGTTATAGATGGGTAAAGAGGATAATTTAGATTGGTTACAAAAACATGTGGAACAATATCGGTCTAATAAGAACGATATTTGTGAGGCTATTGATGATTTCGATGAAGTGCAAAAGTTAGGACAAGGTTTTTCGTCGGCTGATCCATTAGAAGAGATTGATATAGGTGATGGTACTATTCCTAGGTTGACTTTTATTAATAGGAATATGACAGCGGATTACAAGGTGAAAGTGATCGAGTTACTTAAACAATATGTTGATTGCTTTGCTTGGGAGTATCATGAAATGCCGGGTCTTAGCCGAGAGCTAGTAGAGCATCGGTTGCCTATTAAATCTGGATTTAGGCCTCACAAACAGCCACCTAGAAAGTTTAATCCTAGTATGTATGATGGGATTGAAGAAGAGATAGGGAGATTATTGAAAGCTGGTTTTATAAGGCCTTGTAGGTATGCTGAATGGATTTCTAACATTGTCCCGGTTGAGAAGAAAAATACTGGTAAGTTAAGAATATGTATCGACTTTAGAGATTTAAATAGGGCTACACCTAAAGATGAATATCCTATGCCTATAGCCGGCATGTCAATTAATGGTGCTTCAGGACATAGAGTTATTAGTTTCTTAGAAGGTAATGCTGGTTACAATCAGATTTTTATGGCCGAAGAGGATACTTCTAAAACGGCCTTTAGGTGTCCCGGTTTTGTAGGTTTATTCGAAAGGGTTGTTATGACATTTGGTCTGAAGAATGCCGGCGCGACTTATCAAAGAGCTATGAACCTAATCTTTCATGATTTACTTGGTATAGTAGTAGAAATATATGTTGATGATATAGTTGTCAAATCGGATAGTGTGGATCATCATTTAGCCGATTTACACTTAGCCTTTGAAAGAATGCGTCGGTATGGTTTAAAGATGAACCCACTTAAATGTGCTTTTGGTGTGTCGGCTGGTAAATTTCTAGGATTTATAGTACATGAGAGAGGCATTGAGATAGATCCTAGTAAAATAGAAGCTATTAAGAAAATAGAGGCAGCGCAATGTAAGAGGGACATGCAGATATTTTTAGGCAAAGTTAATTATTTGAGAAGGTTCATATCTAACTTGTCTGGAAAGGTTAGTGCATTTACACCTATACTTCGGTTGAATAGGGAAAATGAATTTACTTGGGGGGCAGAGCAACAACATGCATTTGATGAGATCTAAAAATATTTGTCTATGCCTCCTGTGTTGAGGGCACCTAAAGTCGGAACACCATTTCGGATGTATGTTGCTGCATAAGATAATGTTATTGGTGCTGTCCTAACACAAGAAATTGATGAAAAGGAGTATGTGATAACATATTTGAGCCGACGTCTGTTGGAAACAGAACAAAGGTGTGTTTTTATTGAGAAGTTATGTTTATCCTTATATCATGCTTGCACAAGACTGAGACACTATTTGCTATCTAGTTCTTGTGAAATAGCATGCCAAACCGATGTTATCAAATATATGCTACAAAAACCGATTTTGAGTGGCAGAATCGGTAAGTGGGCATATGCATTGATAGAATATGATTTGGCTTATAAGTCTTTAAAATCCATGAAAGGCCAAATTGTAGCTAACTTTATTGTTGATCATCGGGTTAGTGATGAAAATGATATAGAGGTCGCCTATATTGAGATATATCCGTGGGAATCATATTTTGATGGCTCGGCTTGTAGAGAAGGACAAGGTGTTGGTATTGTTTTAGTCTCACCAAGGGGTGCTGTTTTTGAAACATCAGTACGCTTAGAATACTTGTGTACCAATAACCAGGCCGAGTATGAAGCTCTTTTGTTGGGTTTGCAAATTTTAGAATCCATGGGTGTGAGGAGTGTACGAGCTTTTGGTGATTCACTATTAGTCGTACAACAAATTCGTGGGAATTATCAATGCTTTGATGGGTTACTAAATAACTATTTGGAGAAGTGTTTGGAAATCATAGCAGTCCTGGATGATTTTGCCATTAGCCATATATCTAGAGAAGAGAATGTTAAAGCTAATGATCTAGCACAGCAAGCATCAGGTTATCAAGTTAGTAGAGGAAAATTATATGTCCTGGGACAGCCGGTGTTACAGTGTGCTAAAATTTTTATGGCTGAACCTGATGATTGGAGAAGACCCATAATTAGATATTTAGAAGATCCTAGCCAATCAGTAGACAGAAAGGTTCGACGCCAAGCATTGAAATATACATTATTAGATGGTGAATTATATCGCCGGACACCAGAAGGATTGCTTTTAAAATGCCTAGGTCCATACCAGTCCAAAGTTGCTATGGGTGAAGTACATGAGGGGATGTGTGGTACACATCAGTCGGCTCATAAGATGAAGTGGTTGTTAAGAAGAGCTGGGTTTTATTGGCCGACTATGTTAGAAGATAGTTTTAGATACTATAAAGGGTGTGATTCATGCCAGAAATTTGGGGATATACCGTTAGCACCTGCTTCTATGTTGCATCCTATAATTAAGCCTTGGCCATTTCGTGGATGGGGTTTGGATTTTATTGGCCAAATACACCCTAAGTCAGCCAAAGGTCACCGTTTTGTTTTGGTTGCTACTGATTATTTTACAAAGTGTACAGAGGTTGTTCCTCTTTAAAATATGACTCATAAGGAGGTGATTAAATTTATTTTAGAACATACTGTTTATCGATTCGGCATACCACAAACTTTAACCACAGATCAAGGTTCACCTTTTATATCGCATCAAGTACCGCGAATTTGCCGAATCACTTAAGATCAAGCTCTTGAATTCATCACCATATTATGCTCAGGCCAATGGTCAGGCCGAGTCTAGTAACAAGATTTTGATTAAGCTTATCAAAAAGAAAATAGAGGAACATCCAAAAAAGTGGCATGAGGTGTTGCATGAAGCATTATGGGCTCACCGAATATCTCAACATGGTGCTACGAAAGTGACACCATTTGAATTAGTATATGGGCAATAGGTCGTTTTACCTATTGAGGTAAATCTGGGCGCACTTAGGTTGGCCAAACAAAATGATTTGTCGGCCGTGGATTATCATAACCTCATGATGGATAGAATAGATGAAGTGTCAGATGAGAGGATTAAAGCTTTAAGAGAAATTGAGAGGGATAAATTGAGAGTAGCCGAGGCTTATAATAAGAAAGTAAAAGAAATTTCGTTTCAGATTGGGGACTTGGTTTGGAAAACGATTTTGCCTGTTGGGTCCAAGGATAATAGGTTTGGAAAGTGGTCACCAAATTGGGAAGGACCATATAAAATTTTAGAAGTCGTCCCTGGAAATTCCTATTTAGTGCAAGGTTTGCAAGGAGAAAAATTGTCCAGAGCTCTTAATGGGAAGTACTTGAAAAAGTATTATCCAAGCGTTTGGCAAGATGCCTGAATGATAGTATTATGCGGCCGATGCTTGGTTATCATCGCCCTGAGAAAATATAATACACATGGCCGGTGCATAATTACCATCGTCCTGAGGAAAATGAATTCAAATGGCCGATGCTAGTCATCGCCCAAAGTCAGAGCTAAATGATTACCGTGTTGATTAATGATTATGATGCAAGGTACAGATGATTTTTGGTAAGCAAGCTTTACCAAAAAAACAGGAGGGCATGTGTTGATAGTCAAATTTGGCAGACTAAAAATATGGATCATGATGCTAATGTGCTAAGCTGAAGATTGTTTTTTAACTGAAGATATACACATGCTGATGGAGTTGGGGAGGTAAGAGTACAGGAAGTTGAAGATTTAGACTCCAGTTTTGTTCACGTACAACCACCATTAGGTGTAAGATGAAGACGGGGCTACGGTTGAGATATGCTTGATTATTTTGGAGCACAGAGAGGAGCGGACGTCTACTGTTTTTATTATCAAGGAAACCAGGTTCCTGTTTAAAATGTACAGATAAGGACCAAATCTTGTAAAACAGAGTTGTAACCAGATCGGTCTCCTGATCGATCAAGGGATCAAAGTCCAGATCGCCCTATATACGTAGGGTTAGAGGCCGGTAGAGGGACACCCAACATCGACAAAAACATATCTACTTTATTTTCACGCACAGCTTTTCTTTCGTTCGTTTTTCCCCATCGACTCCTCTATTCTTGCCTGCAAGTTCAGAGATCGCCGTGGCAGTAGGCCAACCCTACGCCGCTGCACCCGGAAAACGGGACCTAGACGTCGCTTAGGTTCCGTTTGCCGTTGATTCGTTGAAGATCCGTCCAGAAGAATCAAGTTTTCTTTGAGATCAGCAAGAAGAAGGCCGTTCTGTTCCTCGTACAGAAAAAGACAGCAAAAGAAAAGACCGGCTAGCTTGTTGATCTGTTCAGGAATTGAGTGTATTGCCGTGCAAAGGATTTTTGCCATCAACAGTACGGGTGTATAAATACTTATCGTCTTGAGCACACTCCCACTTCCTCTCCTCCCTCTAGCTTTGTCATTGTCTCTAAGGCTGCAAACGAGCCGAGTTAGAGCGAGTTGTATTAGGCTCAACTCAATTTATACTAAAAAAATTCGAGCGAGCTCAAACTAAGCGAAGCTCGAGGTCGAGCTGTAGAAAGTGGCTCGTGCTCAGCTTGTAATGATCTCGAGTCGATGTCGAGCTAGTTTCAAGCTAAATAAGATGATTTTCTCAACAATCTACAAAAAATATATATTAAACAAGACAGGCCAAAACACAACATAAGAAACCATTATATAATTCAACTTATTCTCTCTCAACTGAAGACTAGTACTTAATAACAAGAGATCATGGATGAACTAGCAATAGAAGAAAACGAAGGTGCATCTAATCTCAAACTTTGACCAAAATAACATGATATTTTGCACATGGCTGACCACATACCATATTGGGGCTAAAACTTCTGCACACTTAATTAAGCTTCCATGTATGGTAATAGTAGGTAAAATGGAGAAAAATCGCACACAACATTTATGGTAATGTTTTTTACTGTCCATATGGTAACAATTTTCCAATTTATTTTTACTACATATCAAATTATGCATAATTATATGATATCGAGCTATTGAGCTAAAATCGAGCGAGCCTTCGTTGGCTCAAGATTAGCTCATTTCTCAATCAAGCTACATAAAGTGTTCATACTCAGCTCATTTCTTTTCGAGTCGATCTCGAGCAGTTCACGAACCTCGAGCTTTTGTTGCAGCCCTAGTTGTCTCTGTGTGGACTGTCAGCCCAGCGTCATTGTCATCGTCCCATCCTCGGATGGTGCTGTCTTCTCACTACCTCGGCTCCCGCGGAAAGACCGCTCCATCTTACGCTCCTCACGAAAGCGTTATCGGCAGTCCATTTCTCTTGGCGGTGCTTGCCAGAAGGCTCAGAGGCTCAAATATTTGTGTACATTTCAAATGGACCATCATAGCACAAGTATTGGAGTAACTGGAACATCATAGGCAGATTGTTTTTGTACATGTCAAACTAGAACATCCCAGGCACATCAGAAGACATGGCATGACATGATCATTTCTAGTCATCCCAAGCACGAATATCTTTGAGTTAATGGACCATCCTAGGCACAAAACTTTTAGTGCATGCCAAACTGGGGCATCTCGGGCACAACAGACATACATACATATCAAGTTCACACATAACATGACATGGTCATTTTTAGTCGATGACCAGCAAGACTATCAGTATGAAGGGTGATCACCGTTGAACACGCATTGCTATCAAAATTTGCATCAACTTCTGGTTTCTTGAAGGTACATGAGAGGAAAGTTCTAGCCTTTGCCTCTAGTTGTAGTAATTCTTGCCGAGAAGGATCACACCAAAACAAATACAAGTCAGTTTGAGCACAAGATCGTGTAAGTGTCATAGATTCATATATAAAATATTTGCTTGTGAGCTAATCGAATGAATATGCATCAACAGTGCATTTAACTCACAGTAACAAATTTCTGGTCCAATCAATCATAAAACTCTGAAAAGAGAGGTCACATTAGGCAGCCGACAGGGTATGCAGCAGTTTGGTGCTAGCTTGTATTATTTGCCCGGTAGTCCAGCTTCCTTCTATCTACATCTTCACCACAAGAACGAGAACAAGTGGTCATAGATTCTATGAGAGCATGGTTCTAGGTCTGTGGACACTAATAAAAGGACTAGATGCATATTTAAGCCATTTGCCACAACTGACGTAATAAAGAGCTCAATAGTGTATTTCTTTTACTAAAAAGAGATCAATAGTTTTTGTTCGGATACTCCGCTAGGTCGTGGTATATGTAAGATGCCTGGAAATCATACTAGGTACCAACAAATGCCAACTGAAAACAACAATAGTATACTTTACCCAAACCTCTAAATCTGAAAGTTGTAGTTCTCTTAAGAAATTCCCTGTAGCTCTCTTCCCTTTAGCTCTCTGTATGTACAGATTAGTGTACATATATCAGTCCTGCTGTTTTGATTTGTACATACATGTCCTGTTATTTATTGAGTAATTCAATCTGTCGATCTCCGCTCATACTCTGCACTAGGAACAATGTTCTGAAGTGATGTTGTTAGAGCATCTCCAGCCGCGCCCCCAACAGCCCCCCCCCCCCCCCCCCCCGGTGCCTTTTTACGCACCGGCGCTGAAAAAAACCCCCACTCGCGCCCGCAAGACGCCGAAATCCACCGGTTCGGCCTGTTTTTGGGCCCGACGAACGCAGGCCGAACCCGGTGCACTGGGGAGCGCTCGGGGGCTCCGGCGCAAGGGAAAAACACGTCTGGCCCACACTGTTAGGCGAAAAGTCAAGTCAATCGTCCAGATTCGCGTCCCACCCCCGCGCGCTCGGCCGCCACCCTGTCGATCCCGGCGCCGCCCATCGCCCACCACGGCTAGATAGGCCATTTCCCGCTGGAAAAGAGAGGAGGTTTTGCCGCGGTAGCCTCTCCACCACAGTTCGGGCGATTTTCCCGGCAATCCGGCCGCGCAGGACGGTATACCGGCAGGTATGCGCCCACCACGCCCGCCAAGTGTTCGGCGATTTGCTTGCTCGGTGATGGACTCGGACGACGAGGAGGCGCTCGCCGCTCTGCTGGAGGAGGAAGCCGATGCCGACGTCCAGGAAGAGGAACATCTCATGGTCCTCGCCGCCCTCGACGGCCTGCTCGCGAGCAATGAAAAGCCACGGCGAGGTGGCTCGGCGCCGGGGCGGCTCACAGCAAAGAACCGGCATCGTCTGGAAGGCTACTGCATGCTCTACTCTGACTACTTCACCCATGCTCCACTCCACAGCGACAAAGTATTTCGGTGCCGTTATCGGATGAGCCGAAAGCCTTTCCTCAGGATTGTGAATTCCATCCGGGAGTTCGACAGCTACTACAAGTGCAAGAAGGATTGCACCGGCAAACTTGGATTCACCTCGTTATTTTCTGACCTTCACAAGATGATTTGAGCAGATATGGGTATATCTACTTGATGAAACATAAGTCTGAAATAGTTGAAAGGTTCAAAGAATTTCAGAGTGAAGTGGAAAAATCATCGTAACAAGAAAATAAAGTTTCTGCGATCTGATCGCAGAGACGAATATTTGAGTTACGAGTTTGGTCTTCAGTTAAAACAATGTGAAATAGTTTGACGGCTCACGCCACCTGGAACACCACAACGTTATGGTGTGTCCGAACGTCGTAACCGCACTTTATTGGATATGGTGCGATCTATGATGTCTCTTATTGATTTACCACTATTGTGTTGGGGTTATGCATTAGAGACAGCTGCATTCACGTTTAATAGGGCACCATCTAAATCCGTTGAGACGACACCATATGAACTGTGGTTTAGCAAGAAACCCAAGTTGTCGTTTCTTAAAGTTTGGGGCTGCGATGCTTATGTGAAAAAGTTTCATCCTGATAAGCTCAAACCCAAATCGGAGAAATGCGTCTTCATAGAATACCCAAAGGAAACTATTGGGTACACCTTCTATCACAGATCCGAAGGCAAGTTATTCGTTGCTAAGATGGATCCTTTCTAGAGAAGAAGTTTCTCTCGAAAGAAGTGAGTGGGAGGAAAGTAGAACTTGATGAGGTAATTGTACCTTCTCCCTTATTGGAAAGTAGTTCATCACAGAAATCAGTTCCAGTGATTCCTACACCAATTAGTGAGGAAGTTAATGATGATGATCATGAAACTTCAGATCAAGTTGCTACCAAACCTCGTAGGTCTTCCAGAGTAAGATCCGCATCAGAGTGGTACGGTAATCCTGTTCTGAAAGTCATGTTACTAGACCATGATAAATCTACGAACTATGAGGAAGCGATGATGAGCCCAGATTCCGCAAAATGGCTGGAGGCTATGAAATCTGAGATAGGATCCATGTATGAGAACAAAGTGTGGACTTTGGTGGACTTGACCGATGATCGGCAAACCATAAATAAATGGATCTTCAAGAGGAAGACAGACGTTGATAGTAGTGTTACTATCTAGAAAGCTCGACTTGTCGCAAAAAGGGTTTTCGACAAGTTCAAGATGTTGAATACAATGAGATTTTCTCATTCGTGTCGATGCTTAAGTCTGTCCGAATCATGTTAGCAATTGCCACATTTTATCAAATCTAGCAAATGGATGTCAAGACTGCATTCCTTAATGGTTTTCTTAAAGAAGAGTTGTATATGATGCAACCAAAAGGTTCTGTCAATCCTAAAGGTGCTAACAAAATGTGTAAGCTCCAGCGATCCATCTAGGACTGGTGCAAGCACCTCAGAGTTGGAATATACGCTTTGATAAGTTGATCAAAGCATATAGTTTTGTATAGACTTACGGTGAAGCCTGTATTTACAAGAAAGTGAGTGGGAGCACTACAACATTTCTGATAAGTATATGTGAATGACATATTTTTGATCGGAAATAAGAATTATTCTGCAAAGCATAAAGGAGTGTTTGAAAGAAGTTCTTTCAAAAGAAAGGCTTCAGTAAAGCTACTTACATATTGAGCATCAAGAACTATTGAGATAGATCAAGACGCTTGATAAAATTTTCAATGAGTACATACCTTGACAAGATTTTGAAGTAGTTCAAAATGGAACAGTCAAAGAAAGAGTTCATGCCTGTGTTGCAAAGGTATGAAATTGAGTAAGACTCAAATCCTGACCACAGCAGAAAACAGAAAGAGAATGAAAGTCATTCCCTATGCTTCAATCATAGGTTCTATAAATGTATGTTATGCTATGGACCAGGCCTATTGTATACTCTGCCCTGATTTGGCAAGGGAGTACAATAGTGATCTAGGAGTAGATCACTGGACATTGGTCAAAATTATCCTTAGTGGAATAAGGATATGTTTCTCGATAATGGAAGTGATAATAGAGCTCATCGTAAAAGTTACAACGATACAAGCTTTTACACCGATCCAGATGACTCTAAGTCTCAATCTGGATACATATTAAAAGTAGGGAGCAATTAGCTAGAGTAGCTCCATGCAGAGCATTGTAGACATAGAATATTTGCAAAATACATACGGCTCTGAATGTGACAGACCCATTGACTAAACTTCTCTCACAAGCAAAACATGATCATACCTTAGTACTCTTTGGGTGTTAATCACATAGCGATGTGAACTAGATTATTGACTCTAGTAAAACCCTTTGGGTGTTGATCACATGATGATGTGAACTATTGGTATTAATCACATACAGATATGAATATTGGTGTTAAATCACATGGTGATGTGAACTAGATTATTGACTCTACTGCAAGTGGGAGACTGAAGAAAATATGCCCTAGAGGCAATAATAAAGTTATTATTTATTTCCTTATTTCATGATAAATGTTTATTATTCATGCTAGAATTGTATTAACTGGAAATATAATACATGTGTGAATACATAGACAAACATAGTGTCACTAGTATGCCTCTACTTGACTAGATCGTTTATCAAAGATGGTTATGTTTCCTAGCCATGGACAAAAGAGTTGTCATTTGATTAACGGGATCACATCATTAGGAGAATGATGTCATTGACATGACCCATTCCATTAGCCTAGCACTTGATCGTTTAGTATGTTGCTATTGCTTTCTTCATGACTTATACATGTTCCTGTAACTATGAGAATTATGCAACTCCCGTTTACCGGAGGAACACTTTGGGTACTACCAAACGTCACAACGTAACTGGGTGATTATAAAGGAGTACTACAGGTGTCTCCGAAGGTACATGTTGAGTTGGCGTATTTCGAGATTAGGTTTTGTCACTCCGATCGTCGGAGAGGTATCTCTGGGCCCTCTCGGTAATGCACATCATTATAAGCCTTGCAAGCAATATGACCAATGAGTTGGTTACGGGATGATGCATTACAGAACGAGTAAAGAGACTTGCCGGTAACGAGATTGAACTAGGTATTGGATACCGACGATCAAATCTCGGGCAAGTAACATACCGATGACAAAGGGAACAACGTATGTTGTTATGCGGTTTGACCGATAAAGATCTTCGTAGAATATGTGGGAGCCAATATGGGCATCCAGGTCCCGCTATTGGTTATTGACCGGAAACGTGTTTCGGTCATGTCTACATAGTTCTCGAACCCGTAGGGTCCGCACGCTTAAGGTTACGATGACAGTTATATTATGAGTTTATGAGTTTTGATGTACCGAAGGAGTTCGGAGTCCTGGATGAGATCGGGGATATGACGTGGAGTCTCGAAATAGTCGAGATGTAAAGATCGATATATTGTACGACTATATTCGGACTTCGGAAAGGTTCCGAGTGATTCGGATATTTTTCGGAGTACCGGAGAGTTACGGGAATTCGCCGGGGAGTATATGGGCCTTATTGGGCCATACGGGAATAGAGGAGAGAGGCCGAAAGGAAGGAGGCGCGCAGCCCCCTCTAGTCCGAATTGGACAAGGGGTGCGGCCCCCTTTTCCTTCCTCCTCTCCCCCTCTTTCCCCCTTCTCCTACTCCAACAAGGAAGGAGGAAGTCCTACTCCCGGTGGGAGTAGGACTCCCCTTGGCGAGCCCCTACTAGGCCGGCCGCCCCCTCCCCCCTTGCTCCTTTATATACGGGGGCAGGGGGGCACCTCTAGGCACAACACAAGTTGATCTACGGATCGTTCCTTAGCCGTGTGCGGTGCCCCCTTCCACCATATTCCACCTCGGTCATATCGTCGCGGAGTTTAGGCGAAGCCCTGCGCCGGTAGAGCATCATCATCGTCACCACACCGTCGTGCTGACGGAACTCATCTCCGGAGCCTTTGCTGGATCGGAGGACCGGAGATCGTCATCGAGCTGAACGTGTGCTGAACTCGGAGGCTCCGTACGTTCGGTGCTTGGATCGGTCGGATCGTGAAGACGTACGACTACATCAACCGTGTTGTGCTAACGCTTCCGCTTACGGTCTACGTGGGTACGTGGACAACACTCTCCCCTCTCGTTGCTATGCATCACCATGATCTTGCGTGTGCGTAGGAATTTTTTTTGAAATTACTACGTTCCCCAACAGTTAACACATCTTTTATATGTGAAATGCTCTTATATGCTATTCAGCAAAATCACTTGTTTTGTCTCTACCTAATGCATTCTGCTTGAACATTTCTATTGGTTTCTAAAATTGCCATAGGCTGTTGTTTGGTTCATAAACAACGCCATATATGACAATAGTGTGTGTTAATGCTTTGTTGGTTTCAACAAAGAATCAAACACATGCAGTAGCCTAGGCAAATTGTCAGGCAGTCCAGTCTGCCAAATAGAGGATTAACAAGCAAAATGGATAAGGTGTGTCAGTATGAAAAAGAATTGAGTAGCAGGAGTTGATGAATAGTATGTTAGACATCTACCAATGGACAAAAATTATAATTTATTCCCTACAATTTCATGGTATTAAAAACTAATAGTACTGTTCAGGCAGAATACAGAAGACAAAGGAAAAAATTCATGTTGTTTTTAAATAATATCTATGAGAGAAATTCACACACAAAAAAGATCTTTTGGAGCTTCCTATCCTACAGAATTTTGGTAGTTTGTATAAATTTTACATGCTTTTGTTCAGTCAGTTACATTCAAAAAAAATGGGCAAAAAAGAGTATGAGGATAAAATAAAAGTGTTAGAAAGACAAGAGTGCATCTTGGAGTGACATAGAAAGAACATATTTGCACTCAAAAATAGGACTCTCCTCTAGGCCTTTAACTTTTTAAAATATCCATTAGAGTACAATTAGACCAGTCCACAGAGTGAATTTCTGTACCACTATATGATACTACCAAGCATGTTTATAAATCCTTTTGGCTAACCTTGCCCAGCAAGGCTAGCCAAGGGATGAATAATGCATAATTCAACCATTACATAAAAAACAAAGTGATAAAAAGAATATATATATCATTGTTAATGTAAAATAAATCAATGGTCAAGATCATTAAATTAAGCTGATGATTCAATAACGAGGAAAATAAAATAATGTATGACTCTTTGACAATTTTTCTTACATAGAAACATTAAAAATGACCTTCTCACCTAAAGTTCATCAGCATCTTGCACAAATGCATTATTGATGTAAGTGTCTCTGATCCGCAGAATATCATAACCTATCTAAATCTTTTGAATTAAAATATCCATTTATTAACAGTCTTTTGAAGTAAATAAAAAAATGTGCCAGTATAATGCACCACCACCACAGGTCGGGTATGCCATTAAACAAAGTTAAAAATTAGGACATATATGATAAAAATATTCTACAACAAGCTGTATTAGATACCCAGACCTCGCGTGCAATGATAAATCTTTTGGATCCAACTATTGTCTGCATGTTACACTCGAAATCCAGACATCGGATTATTAACCTGACTTCAAAATATAATTAGTATTTGCAAAAAGGTTAGTTCTGGAAATTTTAAAAAACCGAATATATCACAAAAGAATTAGATTACACTATACGCTACATCCTTGGGACTCTTGAATAAGATCTCATTCACCATGTTCAAGATTAATGAATATATCGGACCATATTTCAACCAAGTCAACACCATTTTCATCAACAATAAATAAATACACATGCTCTACAAAAGGCGCAATGACTAATTATTGGAGTTGAGAGTAAGTCAGCAAGTTTTTGGACCCAAAAAAAAGTTAATATATTTATATTAAACTTTTATACATTTAAAATAATTGCACCACAATATTTTTTTAACGAGTATAATTATTCATTAGTTAGATATCATAGTTAGCCACATAAAAATGTTCCTAAATAATACTTATAGTGTATTTTGTAAAAAAAATTGCTTATGCTAAATTTAAATTGTATAATGTAACAAGAAAATCAAAATAAGTTTTGAAAATTGGCTTAGCTATATAGTGCATACACATCTATGTGTGTTTGCTCATATACATTTTAATATCTTTAAATATCATGGTAGAGATTTGTAAATCATACACTATAACGAATAACTTAATAGTGGTTTCTAGTGTATTATTAGGTAAGCATATTTATTGAAACTTCTAGGGCATGGAAATGCAAATTGATTCATTAATAAGTTGCCAACATGAGCATGTATTTTTCTTGTATTTGAAACATTGTAATTGTTGTAATCGTCGAAAAACATATAAAATGTTGTAATCGTCGATTTGATTATTTCGTATGCTCGTCTAGAATATTCTTAGTTTAAACTTGGTGTATACCAGATCTCATGCCAGTTTCCCAAACGAAAAGGCATGTATTAATTTAAGCATAGAAATTTGTCCACCTAGATTTTCATTATGACATGCACGGCAGCCCTCAAAAAGACTAGCAACCTAATTAAATTCGGCTTTGGCGATCAGATTGGTTTGTTTCCACGTGTATAAATTGTTAGTGTGCGGTGTGAACTTGCACTCCTATATATTGAGGCTTTTTTGTATTCAATAATATTTTCAACACAATATATAATTGCATAGCGATTACTAGTACAATTTAGTATTTGGGGGGCCTTCTCCTGTCGAGGACCGAGGCGATTGCCCTTTTTGCGTGACCTATGGGTGTCGGTGTCAAAACCGGCGGATCTCGGGTAGGGGGTCCCGGACTGTGCGTCTAGGCAGATGCTAACAAGAGACGAGGGACACGATGTTTTTACCCAGGTTCGGGCCCTCTCGATGGAGGTAAAACCCTACGTCCTGCTTGATTAATATTGATGGTATGGGTAGTACAAGAGTGGATCTACCACGAGATCAAGGAGGCTAAACCCTAGAAGCTAGCCTATGGTATGATTGTTGTAATGTATGTTGTCCTACGGACTAAAGCCCTCCGGTTTATATAGACACCGGAGGAGGCTAGGGTTACACAGAGTCAGTTACAATGGTAGGAGATCTACATATCCGTATTGCCAAGCTTGCCTTCCACGCCAAGGAAAGTCCCATCCGGACACGGGACGGAGTCTTCAATCTTGTATCTTCGTAGTCTTGGAGTCCGGCGGATAATGATAGTCCGGCTGTCCGGACACCCCCTAGTCCAGGACTCCCTCAGTAGCCCCTGAACCAGGCTTCAATGACGATAAGTCCGGCGCGCATAATGTTCGGCATTGCAAGGCGGGTTCCTCCCTTGAATAATCCAGAGAAGATCATGAACACCAGGATAGTGTCCGGCTCTGCAAAATAAATTCCACATTCCACCGTAGAGAGAATAAAATGTACACTTAGTTCAATCTGCTGACGTATTATGCGGCGTGACATCACACCACTACCAAGCCTTTGTTTGAATCGTTTTTTACCATACCACCTCAGCACGTTTAGCGAAGCGGTTTCCTTGGCACGTCTTGTCCAAGTAGAGATCGCGTTCCCCTTATTCCGGGATTCTCATCAATACGGACATGGGTAACCCAACCGCGCCATTGATGGTGGCGCTTGGGAGATAAGCGAGTTTTACCAGGCCGGTGGGGGACGCACAGTTTCGTCCGCCTATATATAAGGGATAAGGATTCACCTTCTCACCTACGCCTTCTTCCTCCTTTGCTTATCCATCTCCGCGCACTCAAGCTCCAACGCCCAAGCTCGCGCATCTCGCCTCGACCTTCTCCGAATATGTCTGGAGCGGGGGCAAATGGTTGGCCTCCACCGCTAAGGAGGAGGACATCACCAAGCTGCGCAGCGCCGGATACCTTTCCAGCGATATCGCGCATCGGCTGCCCGACGAGGGGCAGCTCATCCCTACCCCTGGGCCTCATGAGAGGGTCGTCTTCCTCCCCCACTTCCTCCGCGGACTGGGCTTTCCGCTCCATCCATTTGTCCGGGGGCTCATGTTTTACTACGGCCTGGATTTCCACAATCTGGCGCCGAACTTCATCCTCAACACCTCGGCGTTTATCGTCGTGTGCGAGGCCTTCCTCTGCATCCGGCCCCACTTCGGCCTGTGGCTCAAGACCTTCAACGTCAAGCCGAAGGTTGTGAAGGGCACGCAAGCGGAATGCGGAGGCGCCATGTTGGGCAAATTGCCCAACGTCCTTTGGCTCGAAGGGGCCTTTGTGGACTCCGTCAAGGGGTGGCAATCGGGGTGGTTCTACATCACCGAGCCGCGCAAACCTACATGGGCGGCGGCCCTCGAGTTTAGATCTGGCATCCCCACGCAGCTCACCTCCTGGAAAGAGAAGGGCTTGCAGTGGGGCAATCCGGTGGAGGTGACGGGACTCCGAGCCTGCATCAAGAAGATGGTGAGCAATAGGCTCAGGCTCGTCGACGTGGTCCAAGTCATGCTCATCCGGCGGATCCTCCCATGCCAAGAACGGGCATTCAATTTGTGGGAGTTCAATTCGGAACAGCACCAGGCGCTAAGCGGGCTCTTCGATACAACATACGAAGGCGCCTGGAGGGTGTTGTTCAAGGGTGCCGAAGCCCCCGCATCCGCGACGGAAGACCGCGGATTCAGCTCGCAGTATCCAACTGACGAGGTAAGTGATTCAACCCCATTACGGGACACTTGTGATAATTAAATTGACTCTAGTGAGGTTTCATTCTGCCTCTTCCTTTGACAAGAATGGATGGAGAAGGCCAAGCTGCTTATCAGCCCGGCTCCCATGCCAGAAGACCCAGTTGACGCCCGCTTAACAGGGCTGCTGGTTCCGGCACCGCACGTGGTGCCGGAGAAGAAGGCCAAGAAGGTGGCCGCGGGGACTCGAAAGAGTTCCCGCAATCAGGCGTCTGACGACGACGCGGACTCCTCCCCCGAAGACGAGGAGGAGGAGTATTCTCTCCCGGAGGAGGGAGAGAAGAAGAGGAAGGCTTCCCCAATCGGGGAGGCCGAAGGGTCCAAGAGGGGGAGAACTATTCCCCCGGACAGTTTCGCCAACACCAGCGTTGGCGAGGATGAGTGGCCTCCAAGGGCCAGGCGTCCGGCAAGATCGTAAGTATCCGGATCATTTATATGCAATATCTTCTATGTCACGTAGTATCCTTCTAACGCCGCATTCTGCCCGTAGTCCGGCCGATGACGATCTCCCCGACTCATCGAGCGGGTCGTTGGCCTCTTCGGATGTGAATTCACTTCCGCCTGCCTCTACCCCACGCGCCGACGAGGACGCCGAGGTGGGATCCCAGAGAGGGACCCATCAGGAGGAGGCTCCGGAGGCGCCGTCAGGCAACCTTCCGGACTTTGCGCCGGACTCTACATCGGAACCTGCAGTGTTTCCAGAGTCCCGCAAGCGGCCCCTTCGAAAGAAGGGCAAGACCGTGACACCGGCGGCCTCCGTCCAACCGGAGGCGCCGGGTAACTTGCTGGAGGTGCTTAAAGGCGCTTCCATCGAGGAAGAACACCGCACTATCATGGGTGCGGTGATTCAAAAGGTTCAGCTTGCCAAAAGCGGGCTGACCGAAGCCTGCAGCAGCCTTTTAACAGGCTTTGAGGTAAGAAGTTAAAATCATGTAATGTAATACCGCATAGACAGTAGCCCCTGATGCTCAGTTCGGTGTTCGGAAAGAAAAGCCGGACTGAGGATCTAACAAGATATGCACAGGGTTGCTAAAAATATGTCAATATGGGTTTGCAGGCTGCGCTGCTGGCCTCTGCCGCATTGACGGCGGAGGTCGATGTGCTAAAGCAGGATCTTGAGCGGTCCGAGCAAGAGCTCGGCCATGCGAAGAAGCAGCTCGAGGAAAAAGAAGGTGAGTAACACCACTTTGAATAGGTACCTTACAGAAAAGGATTTTGGTTGCAATAAAATTAACAAGGATAACATGTGTATTGCAGGGGCCACTAACGAGGTGGCAGCCCTGAAGGATGCTGTGTCCGCGGCCGAACACAGTGCGGCCGCGGAACGGGCTGAGCGAGAAAAGCAAGAGGCACTGGTGGCGGAAGTTCGGCAAGAGCTCCAGGCTCTCATGGAAAAGCATGAGAGTTTGGAGCGTGACTCCAAGACTCGAGAGTCCGAGCTTGCCTCAGCTCTCGAAAGTGCCAAGTCCGCCAAGGCCGAGGCCCATAAGGCCCTTCAGGAGGTTGAAGATATAAAGAAAATAGCGGCGGGTAAGGCATTTTTCATGCAGAGCAAGCATGTTAATGTAAAATACCTGATACTTACCCGCATTCGGAGCTCTCCAGGGGCGTTTGCAGATCTGCCGCGTAGTGCGTCCGATGCCGCCGCATTCTATTGTGGCGAGGAGGGGAGCTCGACGGAAAAAGTCTTCTGGTCTCAGTATGCTGAGGCCGGACACCCGGTGCCCCCAAGCGACCAGCTGAAGCAGCTGGTCGAACTCCACAAGGTAGCTGAAGAGGCCAAGAAGGGCCTTATAGTCCGGCTGTGGCCTAGACAGGCCATGCATGGGAGCTACTTTGGCCTCGTGCGGCGGCTGGTGGATGCATGCCCCTGGGTGGATGTCATCAAGCGCTCCGCCTGTATTGAAGGTGCTCGCCGGGCACTTGCCCGCACAAAGGTGCAATGGGGCAGATTGGATGCAGAGAAGCTTCTCACGGACCCACCGCCGCCGGGCAAGGAGTATCGCACGCCCGAGATGTATTATAAAACTGTCCTGAAGGGAGCCCGCAATATTGCGGATGAGTGCCCCAGAAATGTAATCTTTGAGTGAATTTGCTATGTATTATCCTGCGCGCTTGAAACCTTGTTCATGTGCGCGTTAAGCAACGCTTGTTTAATTTAAAATATTACCTTCTGTGCGGCCGTTTATAAAATCTGAGAGATGGCAAGTCGTTGGCTTCGGCCCCCAAGCCGCGAGTGCTGGGGTGTTCGGGATAACCTTGAGCACTCTTGCTCCCATTGTTGGGTCCATCGAGGGAGGCGCTCAACACAACGAACAAGGCAACCGGACTTATAATGCTTGAACACTCTCACTTAGCCATAGAATTCTATAATTTTAAATTTCGGCGAAGCCCCTGGTATTCGGAAGACCGAATCCGGGGCGCTATCCACGCCTTCATCGGACATTGTCCGGAACTTCGCTCGAAGCGGCGTGAGTCTTTAAGGACCCGAAAAAAAACCTCTCGAACAGCGACCAGTCTCTCGCCTTATCATGCCAGTCAGTTTTAGCTTTCTCCACTGAGGCGCTCGCCCGGCTCAACCGGGGCGCAATCGCAGTGGTTCTCCCAGTGCCACCTTAGCCGACGGAACGGAACGTAAGGCACCAAAACGTGGGAGCCGGGCAAATCCAACTATTGACCCAAGACATGATTCGGAGCCAATTCAAATAATGCTATAAGTTCGGGGTGCCGCCCTTGTGAAAGTGTTCGGACTTATCACACCATAGGATGGGGAACATAAGCCCCCGGTGTATTAGGCCGTACCAAAATATACGGGTGCAAGATGTCACATAATGAGCATATATATATAAAATGTAATGCAATTGCGATCAAAAAGTTGCTGCATTATTTATGAAAGAAAGTCTGCTAGTAGAGCGGACTGATACAAATAGCGCGGTAAGCAAGGGATTTGGACTAAGTAAACATGTCCCCCTCCAGGGATGAGCTGCGGACTTGGTGTATATAATCGAATTTAATGCTCGTAATTGAGACCACCTGAGTGTTCGTCGCGGCCTTCTTTAGTCCCTGACTGTTGCATCGTGAGTTCGGCAGGTTTGCCGCCGGACAGGGCTTCTGGTTAACAGAGTCCTATATACATAAAAGAAGAAAGATGAAATAAAAAAAGGGGGGCACACTTGCGAGCCCCCGGTGTGGTCGAACCGCACTCTGGGTCCGTTGCGATCATGCCCCCTCCCCTGTGCCCATGGTTTCTCCAAAGCGTAATGATGTACGTGGAGTGTTATTCTTGCGATCATGTGCAGGCGAGGGTTGGGGCCGCATTGCTACGCGTGCTCTGATCGCGCCAGGTGGTCTTGGTTGGCATTGCTCCGGGCGCGTTTTGCTGTATCCGGCCTTTTAACGGCCGGACTCGAGAATTGCCTTAGAAGGCTGCTCTGTACTTCTGCCGCGAGAGCCGCTGTATGTTCCTCCGTTCGGAGGGAGCGTTCCGTATCCCCATTGACCGTGATGGCTCCACGAGGGCCTGGCATCTTGAGCTTTAGGTATGCATAGTGCGGCACCGCGTTGAATTTTGCAAACGCGGTTCGTCCGAGCAGAGTGTGATAGCCGCTGCGAAACGGGACTATGTCGAAGATTAACTCTTCGCTCCGGAAATTATCCGGGAATCCGAAGACCACTTCCAGTGTGACTGAGCCTGTAGAGTTGGCTTCCACTCCTGGTATGACACCTTTAAAGGTTGTCTTTGTAGGTTTAATCCTTGATGGGTCTATGCCCATCTTGCGCACTGTATCCTGATAAAGCAGGTTCAGGCTGCTGCCGCCGTCCATCAGGACTCTCGTGAGGTGGAACCCATCGATGATTGGGTCTAGAACCAATGCGGCGAATCCGCCATGGCGTATGCTGGTCGGATGGTCTCTTCGATCGAAAGTGATCGGACAAGAGGACCATGGGTTGAACTTTGGGGCGACTGGCTCCATCGCGTAGACGTCCCTTAGTGCGCGTTTCCTCTCCCTCTTGGGTGTATGGGTCGCGTATATCATATTCACCGTCCGCTTGTGGGGGAAAACCCTTCTGTCCTCTGTTGTTCCGCGGTCGGGTATCTTCCTCGTCATCGCTGTTTAGCCCCTTGTCATTGTTTTCGGCAATTAACTTGCCGGCCTGCTTGAACACCCAGCAGTCTCTATTAGTGTGGTTAGCTGGCTTTTCAGAGGTGCCATGTATCTGGCATAAGCGGTCGAGTATTCGGTCCAGATTGGACGGACCCGGAGTGGTTCTTTTGAATGGCTTCTTCCGCTGACCGGGTTTAGAGCCTCGGAATCCGGCGTTGACTGTTGTATCCTCCTTATCGTCGCCGTTAATGCGGCGCTTGTTTTTGTTTCGACGTGACCTGCCGTTGTTGTCCTTAGTATCCGGACCGCCAGAATTTTTACGGAGATTGTTGCTGCGGGCTAGCCAGCTGTCCTCTCCCGCGCAAAAGCGGGTCATTAACGATGTGAGGGCTGCCATGGATTTCGGCTTTTCCTGCCCCAGGTGTCGGGCTAGCCATTCGTCCCGGATGTTATGTTTGAAGGCTGCAAGGGCCTCTGCATCCAGACAATCGAAGATTTGATTTTTCTTCGTTAAGAACCGTGTCCAGAATTGTCTGGCCGATTCGTCTGGCTGCTGAATGATGTGGCTTAGGTCATCGGCGTCTGGTGGTCGCACATATGTGCCTTGGAAGTTATCAAGAAATGCGGCCTCCAGGTCTTCCCAACACCCAATTGACTCTGCGGGCAAGCTGTTAAGCCAATGCCGAGCTGGTCCTTTAAGCTTGAGTGGGAGGTACTTGATGGCGTGGAGATCGTCGCCGCGGGCCATATGGATGTGGAAAAGATAGTCTTCGATCCAAACCGCGGGGTCTGTTGTGCCATCGTAAGATTCGATGTTTACGGGTTTAAACCCTTCGGGGATCTGATGATCCATTACTTTGTCAGTGAAGCATAGCGGGTGTGCGGCGCCTCTGTATTGAGCAATATCGCGACGCAGCTCAAGAGAGCGCTGTCTGCTGTGCTCGGCCCGGCCGGGGTTATTGTATCCGGCGCGACGGTATTCGTCGTGGGTCGTAGGGCGCCCACGTGATCCATAGATGGATCTGGATTGCCTTGCTTTGTCCTCCAATATGTCTCGCAAGTCCGGCGCGTTCCCTCTTGGCTTCGTACTTTTGGAGCGATGCCGGGGTATGGTCTTGGCTGGGGGCCTGGATGCCTCTCTGTCACGACCACGGGGTGGTCAGTCAGCCATATCGTGCACTGGTGATGGAGGTACATATGCTTCCTCCTCTAATCGGGGGAGCAGCTTGCGTCTTGGGTAACTTTTGGAGGGACGTTCGAGTTTGTACTCTTCGGCCGCGAGGACCTCGGTCCATCAATCGGCCAGCAGGTCCTGATCAGCTTGAAGCTGTTGCTGCTTTTTATTTAAGCTGTTTGCTGTGGCGATAAGCCTGCGCTTGAAGCGCTCTTGTTCGACGGGATCCTCAGGTATGACGAATTCGTCATCGTTGAGGCTTGCTTCGTCTTCGGAGGGAGGCATATAGTTATGATCCTCAACCTCTTCGTCTGCCGCCCTCTCCTGAGGGCTTGCTTCTGCATCCTCCTGCACTGAATCTTGCTGGAGGGGATTGTCTTCGGCACTCTTTGGAGTATTATTATCTCCTGTGCCGGAATCTCCATTCTTGCTATGGCGGGATTTAGAGCGGCGCCGCTGACGCCGGCATTTGGGCTGCTTCTTTAGGACTCTGCCTCCGCTGTTTCTTCGCCGTCCCCGTCTTTGGGGGTGTCCACCATGTATATGTCGTATGACGAGGTGGTCTTCCAGTGCCCTGTAGGCGCTGGTTCCTGTTCGTCTCCGGCATCGTCATCCATAGCGTCGATGTCTTTGGAGTCGTAGTCTAGCATGTCGGTTAGATCGTCGACAGTGGCTACAAAGTGGGTGGTGGGTGGGCTCTGAATTTCTTCTTCATCCGTACCCCAACCATCCTGGCCACAGTCCGGCCAGGACTCTCCCGATAACGAGAGGTGCCTTAATGAATTCAGGATATCACCAAAAGGCGAGTATTGGAAGATGTCCGCGGCGGTGAATTCCATAACCAGCGCCAAATCCGGATCGATTGGTAGGGGCGCGGGAGGTTCGGAGTCCGGCGAGGAGTCCGGCAAGGAGTCCGGCGCCTCGGAATCACGAGTTTCGCACGGGACAAAATTAGTGTTCGGTTCCATCGCCGTGGATGTTGAAGCCCCCAGGGCGGCGTCTATCCACCGGCCCTCGATCTGGGCGATCAGCTCCGAGCTAATGGCCGAAGCGGACCCGTGTGCGGCCACCAAGGCACTGTTCGGTGGCAGAGCTAAATCATGCCCGTTGTCATAGTGCGGCGCGCTTGGCTGTGGCTCGAGTCCGTCGAAGATCAAGTCTCCGCGGACATCGGCCGTGAAGTTTAAGCTTCCAAATCTGACCTGACGGCCAGGGGCGTAGCTTTCGATCTGCTCCAGATGGCCAAGTGAATTGGCCCGCAGTGCGAAGCCGCCGAATACGAAGATCTGTCCGGGGAGAAAAGTCTCACCCTGGACAACGTGGTTGGTTGAAGATGCCATCGAGCCTATCGGTGACGACACAGAGGAACTCTCAATGAAAGCACCAATGTCGGTGTGAAAACCGGCGGATCTCGGGTAGGGGGTCCCGAACTGTGCGTCTAGGCGGATGGTAACAAGAGACGAGGGACACGATGTTTTTACCCAGGTTCGGGCCCTCTCGATGGAGGTAAAACCCTACGTCCTGCTTGATTAATATTGATGATATGGGTAGTACAAAAGTGGATCTACCACGAGATCAAGGAGGCTAAACCCTAGAAGCTAGCCTATGGTATGATTGTTGTAATGTATGTTGTCCTACGGACTAAAGCCCTCCGGTTTATATAGACACCGGAGGAGGCTAGGGTTACACAGAGTCGGTTACAATGGTAGGAGATCTACATATCCGTATTGCCAAGCTTGCCTTCCACGCCAAGGAAAGTCCCATCCGGACACGGGACGGAGTCTTCAATCTTGTATCTTCGTAGTCTTGGAGTCCGGCGGATAATGATAGTCCGGCTGTCCGGACACCCCCTAGTCCAGGACTCCCTCAATGGGCCAGCCCTATGTTTGGCGTACAACTCTGGCTGCCGTTGGGCGGGATGTTGCCGCTGATGCCTCCGCTCAGTTGTGGCCCTTGACCATTGAAACCATCAAGAAAACCTAGTGCATACAACAGATAGCCATGTTCTCGTTGAGGATTAGCCAAGGCAACATCAAATTTACTATTTCAAACACATTCATGAACCCATCAACATAAGGATCAGCCATTTTACACCGGTGGGGGTTGGAAGGCGGGTAAGGCGACGATGGGCGCCGAAGGGTTGGCGAGATGGAGCAGGAGATTGGAGAAACCCTATGTGGCGGATGCGGGGTCGGGTGCGCGGGTGGTAGCGAGGAGGTGAGGGGAGGGCAATTTTTTTATTTTTTCTAAACAAGAAGAAGCAAGGTACATCTTGAGAGGCCGATGGATCGAAGAATCCTGGTAATTTTGAAGTCCTACCCAACCACTTGAACTTGGGAATGCAACTTACATACGGTTGTGCCGGCCGCTGCGTATTATTTTAACTAAATGACATTCGCGCTAGTGGAAAAAAGCCTAGCTATGGCATGCCAAAAACAGCCTTGCTGGCGTAGACACACGACGCCACTAATATGGCGCCATTGCTAAAATGTAGTGGTGGCGTACGTTGGAGGACACATCAGCAGTATCCTACATCATGTTGGTGTATCACTAGTCCAACGCCAGCACTAAGTCCATCATAACTCTGGCGTGCCTACTCGTCCAACGCCAGCAAATGATTTTTTGTAATAAAAAATTACTCATTAACACTAGCTACTTACTTAATAGATACTGCTGAACATAATATACTCATCAACACTAGGTACTTACTTAATAGATAATCATTACATAAAGAGGCTCATGAACTCGACAAGTTGATATTAAACTTCACAAAAGTTCACTCAAGTACTCTAGTTACTTGATCATCATCAACTAATAAGATGAGCTAGCTAGCTACTTAAAAAAAATGATCTTCAGCAAGGAGTATGCCCAGCTGCATCAGCTTCTTTCAATTCGCCTCTCCTTCTCTTCTGAAATGATCTATGTCCTTCTTCAGCTCAATCCTCTCACCCCTGAGGCATCTCCTATCATCCTTCAGTTTATCCCGATCCTCGACGAGCTTATCCCTCTCGTCCCTAAGCTAATTAGTCTCTTGAATGAGTCGAACAACATCCTTGCGTAGCTCTTTAATCTACCCCTTTAGATCATCATTTGCCCCTTGCACGCTCTTGATGACATACTCAAAAGTGTTTAAGAATTCATTGTTGGCCATGTCCACATCGCACACCGACTCGTTGTTGCCTCCAGAATTGGCCATGACCTACAAACACATCACGTATATATACGATCAAGATAATATGCAATGTAAAATAGTTCATGTGTTTGAAAGATATGATTTGTAAAGTTTCATTATCAAGTACTTGGTGTGAGTAGTGCATGTGTTGGAAAGAAATGATTTTTGTTAATAAAGTAGAATAGATAAAATTATGAATCTATTTTGATAAATAATATATAGCAAACTAACTTCTATACATACACATACTATCATATATAAGAATAACTTCTGTATGCAAAGCTATTTGATTTACATATACCCGTCAACCTATACATAAATGTGTAAAGAAAACTAAAATGATAACTTCGAAGAATATACATAACACATTCTATAAATTTCTCCTAGACTTGCTCAGATCCACTAACGGAGGGGAGACACAATAGCAATCGGACGATTATCACTACAATTTCCAGTCGTTTGGCGTATCCGCGCGAACGGAGCAGTGGATCTAACCTTGGCGCCGGCGAGGGGCGGCGACGGGGGCGGCGGCAGCTTTGGAACAATAGGAGTTGTGTCTAGCTATGACCGGGCCGGGTGGGGTGTGAAATGAGAGCGACGGTTGACTTAGGTATTTTACTAGGTCATTGCTGGCGTTAGATAAAATGGCAACGCCATAGCTAATCACATGCCAAATAAAATTATGGCAAAAATAATAATATAATTATATACTATGGCGTGCAAGGAAAAATAACGCCAGCACTAACAAAATAACTATGGCGTGCAAAGAACAGATTTTCAAACGCCAGCACTAATTGGCAAACAGATTTTCTATGAGCTGGCCTCAAGGCCATTCTTTCAGGATGTGAAACGAGTCCAAGCCACAAGTAGTCAACACTCTATGTTGTGTTACTCTAAAACAACATGTTAAATCCATGATCTCATGCATGATGTTGCAATTTCAGTAATGGAAAAGGAATGCACCTTGACAACTGAGGAACCAGACAAGATTGGAACTGCTGTCGCAACTAAGGAACCAAGTCAGAGTGAGTGGCTTCCAAACACAGCTCGGCATTTATTTTTGTCATGCAAGAACCCAGGAAAAAGATTGAATAGTTCTCTGAAGAACAGCTTTCCAGCCATCTAAACACTTTTGTGTGATAACTATATGAGTAGTTCATTGCAGCACCTATCAAAGTACAGCTCTCTGCAAGCATTACAACTCCTTTTACGTAGAAGATCATTTCCACTGAAACCAAAGCATCTACATCACCTGAGGTACCTAGATCTTTCCAGAAGTTGGATCAAAGCACTTCCTGAAGATACGAGCATCCTATACAACCTTCAAACACTAAACCTCTCTGGTTGTGAATCTCTTTGTAGACTTCCAAGACAAATGAAGTATATGACTTCTCTTCGTCACCTTGATACGTCTCCAACGTATCTATAATTTTTGATTGCCCCATGCTATTATATTAGCTGTTTTGGATGTTTATGGGCTTTACTATACACTTTTATATCATTTTTTGGGACTAACCTATTAACCTAGAGCCCAGTGCCAGTTTTTGTTTTTTTCCTTGTTTTTGAGTTTTACTGAAAAGGAATACCAAACGGAGTCCAATTGACGTGCCAATTTTTGACAATTTTTTGTGGACTAAAAGAAGCCCCTGGAGTGAAAGAGTTGGGCCAGGAGAGTCCCGGGCTGCCCACGAGGGTGGCCCGCGCGCCCACTTTCCCTGGGCGCGCCCCTGCCTCATGGACAGCCCGGAAACCCCCCTGACGTGAGACCTACGCCAAAAATTCCTATAAATAATGAAACCTCCAGAAAATAACCTGGATCGGGAGTTCCGCCGCCGCAAGCCTCTGTAGCCACCAAAAACCTCTCGGGAGCCTGTTCCGGCACCCTGCCGGAGGGGGAATCCATCACCGGTGGCCATCTTCATCATCCCGGTGCTCTACATGACGAGGAGGGAGTAGTTCACCCTCAGGGTTGAGGGTATGTACCAGTAGCTATGTGTTTGATCTCTCTCTCTCTCTCTCTCTCTCTCTCTCGTGTTCTTGATTTGGCACGATCTTGATGTATTGCGAGCTTTGCTATTATAGTTGGATCTTATGATGTTTCTCCCCCTCTACTCTCTTGTAATGGATTGAGTTTTTCCTTTGAAGTTATCTTATCGGATTGGGTCTTTAAGGATTTGAGAACACTTGATGTATGTCTTGCCGTGCTTATCTGTGGTGACAATGGGATATTCACGTGATCTACTTGATGTATGTTTTGGTGATCAACTTGCGGGTTCAATGAATTTATGCATAGGGGTTGGCACACGTTTTCGTCCTGACTCTCCGGTAGAAACTTTGGGGCACTCTTTGAAGTACTTTGTGTTGGTTGAATAGATGAATCTGAGATTGTGTGATGCATATTGTATAATCATAACCGCGGATATTTGTGTCTTAAGGTGTTATTCTAGTACGAACTCTGTGATAGATCGAACGAAAAGAATAGCTTCATGTTATTTTACTAGGGACTCTTGAATAGATCGATCAGAAAGGATAACTTTGAGGTGGTTTCGTAGCCTACAATAATCTCTTTGTTTGTTGTCCGCTATTAGTGACTTTGGAGTGACTCTTTATTGCATGTTGAGGGATAGTTATATGATCCTGTTATGTTATTATTGTTGAGAGAACTTGCACTAGAGAAAGTATGAACCCTATGCCTTGTTTCCTAGCATTGCAATTCCGTTTGTGCTCACTTTTATCATTAGTTACCTTGCTATTTTTATATTTTAAGATTACAAATACTCATATCTACCATCCATATTGCACTTGTATCACCATCTCTTCGCCGAACTAGTGCACCTATACAATTTATCATTGTATTGGGTGTGTTGGGGACACAAGAGACTCTTTGTTATTTGGTTGCAGGGTTGCTTGAGAGAGACCATCTTCATCCTACGCCTCCCACGAATTGATAAACCTTAGGTCATCCACTTGAGGGAAATTTGCTACTGTCCTACAAAGCTCTGCACTTGGAGGCCCAACAACGTCTATAAGAAGAAGGTTGTGTAGTAGACATCAAGCTCTTTTCTGCCGCCGTTGCTGGGGAGGTGAGTGCTTAAGGTATATCTTTAGATCTTGCAATCGAATCTTTTTTTTTCTTGTTTTATCACTAGTTTAGTCTTTAAAAGAAAACTACAAAAAACTGGAATTGAGTTTGTATCATACGCTTCATCTTTTTAATATCTTTCGTAAGTATGATGAGAAGGAAAATTGTGCTCAATTGCTAGAAGAAGAAGTCTATAAAATGTTTGGTACTAAATATTTGAATGATGAGCATGATTGCAATGTTGTTAGTATGAACTCCTTGAATATCCATAGTACTAATGATGATTGCACTAGTCATGATGAAAATATCTCTTATAAGCATGTCGATTTTTGTGGAGTGTATTGGGTTTGCAAGTTCACCAAATAGGGAAGATAGATATTGCAAGAGGCATAAGCATTTAGAAACTAAAGGGTTGCAAGAAAGGCTAGATAAGAGTGCTGAAAATTTAAGATATCTTTACCGGACTTGTGAACTTTGCAATGAACATGGTCATTTAAATCTCCGATGCAAATTGTTTCATGATCGAATCATGTCCAAAACTTGTGATGACTTGATTTCCCTTGCACATCATAATGAACTTAGTTTGCTTTTGGGTTATGAAGAATTGAAACGTGCAACTAAGCATATTCCAGAATTTAATCTTAAGAATTTTCTTGATATTAATCTAGAGGAAATTTATATGTATTGTGCTGTGAATTGCATTAAAAATCCTTATATTGCCAATTACCTAAATAAAAGAAAGCAAATAGAAGATGAAGAGAATACTAATGAAAGGGAAGAGACTTCCCAATATCCTCCTATTATTTCTTATGATGAACCAGGTAACGAGGAGGAGCTTTCTATTCAACCAATCTCATCAATAAGGAGCTCAGATAAGAAGGTTGAACCCACACATAATGTGAAGAAGAAAAAGAAAAGACGGAGCAACAAAGGTAGAAAGGTATCTCTCCCAAATGATGTTGTTCCTACTACTCATTGTGATGATGATAATTGCTATACTATAGGTGCTATCCATACAATTAATGATGAGAGTGATTATGCTTATGATATGAAAAGGCCCAAGCTTGGGGAAGCTATGTTTGATGAGGATGAAATATTTGAGAATATATTTGCTGAAATTAATGTTTGTCCCAAGCTTGGGGATGCTACGTTTAATGAAGATGATATTTTTAGCCTCCCAAGTTTTGATATGCAAAGTTGTTATGATGATAGTATGCCTCTTACCTATGATGATTATATTGATAAAAGTGGGTTTGGAAGAGTGGTAACTTTAGGAAGTAATGATCCCACTATTTTGGAGGATGTTGAATCTTATTGTGATGAATATGAAAGTGGATTTGGAGAGGTCATGACTTCATTTAGTGATGATTCCACTATTTTGGAAGAGGTTTCAATTGATTATGATGAGAACAAAGTTGCTACTTATGATGATTATTGTGATGAAACTTATGCTATAAAAAGTAGTGATGATTATATTTATAAAACTTGTAATGATTATGATTCCCCTTTTTCTGAACATTACTCTTTTAAGGTGGAAACAATTTATAGTATTCGAGTCTCTCATGATACTCCCACTATTCCGAATAAGAAGAATTTTGCTGTGGAGAGTAGTAAATTTTCTATGCTTGTAGATCATGAAAAGAATGCTTTAGGTGCTGGTTATATTGTTGAATTCATTCATGATGCTACTGAAAATTGTTATGAGGGAGGAACATATGCTTGTAGGAATTGCAATAATATCAAGTTTCCTCTCTATGTGTTGAAAATTTTGAAGCTATGCTTGTTTTACCTTCCTATGCTAGTTGATTATTGTTCCCATAAGTTGTTTGCTACAAAAATCCCTATGCATAGGAAGAGAGTTAGACTTAAATGTGATAGTCATATGCTTCATGATGCTTCAGTTATGTTTCAATTCTTATCTTTTATGTGAGCATCATTGTCATCATCATGCCGAGCTTAAAAGGCATTAAAGAAAAGCGCTTTTTGGAAGACAACCCAATATTTACCTTTACTGTTTTTGTGTGTTCACATGATTATGCTACTATAGTAATCATGTTTTATAGCTTTTGTTTTAATAAAGTGCCAAGTAAGACCTTTAGGATAGCTTACGGTGATAGTTGTGTTGATCTTGCTGAAAATTAGAAACTTTTGCACCCAGTAAATTAGTTTTGATAATTCACAGAAACGTGCTTTTGATATGATTCTTATTGCTCTCGATTGGTACACAAATTTCTTATGACTTCCTAATTTGGTAGAATTGTTGGAGTTCCATAAGTATACGTTTGACACAAATTACTACAGACTGTTCTGTTTTTGACAGATTCTGTTTTCTATGTGTTGTTTGCTTATTTTGATGAATCTATGAGTAGTATCGGAGGGTATGAACCATAGAGAAGTTAGAATACAGTAGATATTACACCAATATGAATTTAGAATGAGTTCCCAACAGTACCTTAGTGGTAATTTATTTTCTTATACTAACGGACCTTACGAGTTTTCTGTTGAGGGGGAGAAACATCATGTCTGCTGAGTGGTAATTTATTTCCACTGCTTTCATCTAGTTTTTTGTCCGGACAGAGAGACATGTCTGCTGATACTATCAGGCAAGTGCAGCAAGACGGTACTAGTACTCTAACTGGTTTCAGACAGTAGCTTTGGGATCAAGCCGTGCAATCGCTTGTACGTATGATGCTGAATTGCATATGATGAATCTCATCTGGCCTGCCTCCGAGTCCGAGCCACCCGCCGCACAACAGAGGTGGTTTCGCTGCATATCTATCACACAAGGGGTGGTGCCGCACTAGTCCAGCTCTTGATCACTTGTGGTCCTGACGTTAAACGAAGCAGTGCAGTGATGAAACGCTCTGTGGCAATTTCTTGGGTCGCCACAATTTCCACCTGATGAGTCTTCAGGCGTTGAATTGAGCAACTCTGAACCTGCTGGAGGCAGTCCAGTTTCTCTGTTTTTATGTCCTTTGAACGATAATCTTTTTTTAAAAAATGGTTGGATTGCTTACCAGATATGTCACGTGGTCCTTTGACCGATACTTATTTACACATGCAGCTGGAAATGGGATTGTTTTTCTTGGTTTAACTAATTTTGCTAAAAGAATCAGCTTCTTTTTTTGCGGGGTTAAAAGAATGTTCACATACACAAAAATAAAAAAACTGTTCATGCACAAAAAATGTTGATGTATGCGATGAATCTATATTCATGTAAGGAACATTTTTTTACATATTTTTGTAAAAAAAAACCATGCATTAAAACATGTTCATATAGTAAAGAAATGTTTCTGTATATTAAATAGAATGTTTACCACTTATTAAAAAATGGTCGTATATAGAAGAAATAAATTAGCATATTTTAAAGTTTAAATATTTTTAGAAATAGATTAAAAAAGAAGTATATATTTTTTTAGAAATAGTACGCAAATGAAAAACTATAGTCTGGCTTAGAATTTTTCCTTTACAAATTGCCGATGCCAAGAACATGGATTGTATTCTATTTCTAGCTAATATGTTCGCTCTTTCCCGCAAAGAAAAAGAAAGTATATGTGTTCTTACAACAGAGAGATTGTATTGTATGTGATTTTTTATTACAAAGCAAATAGAGAAGTTTGCTTTGGTTTTTTTGATGAGTTGAAGGAGACATGGAAGTGAGAGGACGAGCAGAAGAGGAAAGCCGATACGTCTTCCTAGAGCAGAGACGGGAAACCGAAAGCCCAAATCGACAATCCCCTCCCATCCCCTCCTCCCCACTCCACTCAACCCCACCCCCACCCCAATGGCGTCGCCGGCGCCGCCCTGCAGCCCCGACTCCCCGCCGACAATGGAGAAGCAGGCAACCCTGCCGGACCACCTGACGGAGGAGATCCTCCTCCGCGTCCCCACGGCCGCCGACCTCGCCCGCGCTTCCATGGCCGGTCCCTCCCTCCGCCGCATCATCGCCGACCATGCCTTCCTCCGTCGCTTCCGCACCCTCCACCCGCCGCCTCTCCTGGGTATACTCTTGAACCCCTTCCTCCCAGCCCAGCCGCCCCACCCCTCCGCCGCCGCCGCCCAAACACTCACCGGCACCGACTTCTCCTGCTCCTTCCTCCCCTTCCGCGAGCAGCCCTGGACTCTTCGCGACTTCCGCGACGGCCGCGCCCTCCTCTGCGCCGCCCCCGACGACTGCACCCTGGCGAGGGACGTGGCCGTGTGCGACCCGCTGCACCGGCGCTACCTGCTGCTACCTCCCGTACCCCAGGACCTGTCCGATCTGGTCTATCACTGCCAGTTCTTTCTTGCTCCTGCCGCCACAGACGATGGTACTGACACTGCTGCAGACGCGTCCATGAGATTCAGAGTCATATGCTTGGCCAAATACCAGACCCAGCTGCTCCTCTTCGTCTTCTCCTCATCAGGCCCTCTTGCCCAACAATGGCACACCACCGTATTTGAGGGTTGGAGCGCTCTGATTGCGGAAACCAGTCAAGGCAATTATATGCTATCCGCCACTGCGTTCGGAAAGCGCTACTACGTGCACGGATGCTTCTGCTGGGCGATACCCGGGATCAACAAGTTGCTCATGCTCGACATTGCTACGATGGATTTCTCCTCTGTCAACCTCCCGCCCATTCCGTGGTTTAATTCCCAGGTGGCCTTTGTGGAGGCAACGGAAGGGAGGCTTGGGATGCTTATTCTCAGCGACAATCGCCTCTTGCACACCATTTTGGTTAGCATTGGGGATGACCCAAAGCAGTGGCAAATGGGGGATGTTGTCACATTGCGCCATGGTTGCTGCTATTACTCCTTCATTGGTGCAGCTGCGGGGTACTTACTCCTACAAGGGTTTCCAGACGACCTGCCAGGCACGGACTGTTTTTCACTGAATCTCCAGACTATGCAGCTTGAGCGGTTCTGTCGGAAGGAGTTCATGATGCTATTGCAGGGTCATCTGTATGTGGGTTTCCCGCCATCCTTGTCTCCACCAACTATTTGAAGGGGTAAGTAAGCTTGCTCTTATGTTTTGCTTGTATTGTCCATGCCATATATAGGATCGATACTGCAATGTATTAGGTAGCATAGCGTCCAAAGTTGCTAGGTGATTAGCTTTAAATTAAAATCCATGTGTTTCCGATGTCACGCTGACGCTTATGCCCTGTGAAATTTCTGTCCTTGAACTGCAACTACAAGGTTATTTAACTTGATTAGAGAAGTTTGAAGACACATTTGGTGCACAGGGCACTGGGTACGTTTGTGTTTTCCGCTAGTATAAAATGTATGTGGGACAAACAAACTTAGTGATAAACGTTTGTGTCTATTCAGTATCTGAAACTAAATGTTTTTGTTTCATCTATGTAACAAGAGAGGTTGGTTTCTCATCACATCACACGCTATTATTGCAGGGCTTAATCCGCTGCGTATGGGACTTGTTTTGTGTCTGCCTGGCCGCTGGTTGATCATTGCAAGAAAGGATGACAGATACATCAAGTAATTGCCTTTGGCTTGTTGACTCGAGTCTCGCATCCGATCCTTTTGATGGCATACATGCACGCATGTTGGTTGGTTTGGCATGTGTGCAACTTGAGTGCTTTCATATTAGATGGTCCGTCCACCAGCCCACCTGCCCCATATATATTAGATGGGGTCTGCAGACTGCAGTCTCTGGCTACTGTTAATTTGCATGTTCTCTTCCATGTAGTGGCTCTTGCTTGTTGGTGTTATTTGGCCATTTGTAAACCGCTAGCAGTGCCAAGTCCAGTAACTGATGGAGTGATGTAGTAGTAGTAGTAGTAGTAGTGGATGAAGTTGTTGTGTTTATTTGGTGAACTGGATGGAACATGTATGTATGAACACCGTGTTAACCCTTGCATGGTGCGTACGGGTAAGTGCCCTGCCATTACTTTGGATGTTTCATTTAATCATAATGCTTAGTAATCTACATGCACTCCCCGATCACATCAGAGTTCCTTCACCTGTGCCCATTGTGCATTGTCATTGATAAAAATGGAAGGTTTTTTTAACACCAACACGGTCAAATCTGCTTATGTTATCAGAAATGGAGACACCAACACGGCCAGATTTGAGCCGGACGGTCGGCAGGGAGTCTGACTCGTCCGAGTTCTGTTTGGGGAGGAGGGGCTAATTATAGGCGCCATTCATTCAATTTGCATACAGTTTAGATGGAGGATAACAATTCTCTATAGTTGTAGTACATCTGTGATAATCTGAATCAAAGGACATAATGATCAGAATTATTGCAGCTAAATCTAGGACTAGTTACAGTTTCCTGATTGATAGCAGCTGAGCTAAAGTGTGAACTTCAATGTTATAGACCCTTGAGACATGGAAAACCTGAAGTGAACTGAATCTGGATCTGTGATGTGTTAATAGGCCTCTGGTTTCCCAACGGAACTGACAGCAAAGTAGCTGCAAGTTTTAGACCCTGAGCTTCAGCAATGCTCTTGTGTTTCCATTACTGGTTGGTTGAGGAGTCTTGTTCCTTCCATGCAGCATCTGTGCATATCCTGTTTATTGTACGCAGCTTAAATATGTCCACTGTTGATTCCTGCATCTGCATATATATTTTTTACTTTCGGCAGCCCCTTGAGTCTGCTCCCTGATACTCCCTCCGTCCGAAAAAGAATTGAGGGACAAGCTTTTTCGGACAGAGGGAGTAGTAGTTTTCTCCTCCAGAGGAAAGCAATTTGTGACTGCTTGGGCTGCATAAAAAACATGTATAAGATTACTTTGAAATAACTTGCCATTCCTGGATTTCCAGAGGCACCACATGGATGTGAAGATATTGGTAAAGAGCGGCGTGTGGGTGATTTGAGCTAGCTAGGTGAAGAATGATACTTGTAATGTAAATAGAGTTTTGCAGAAGAATATACAGTAGTATGTTTTAGTGTATCAAGGATAAGCAAACCAAGCAGCTCATGTGAGCAGTATGTCTGCCTGCTGCTCTCTTACCTGTTGGAATGGATTTCCTTACCAGCCTCCATCCAAAGGTTTGAATTGTAGCGACTTTTGCTTTCCAAACCTGTTTCAGCAACTCTGCTAAATTTGTAGAGAGGTCTTCCTGCATTACCTGTGAACAGTACAGTCCATATATGCACTTGGAGCTGAATTTTCCTTTAGGTGTTAGTGTTACTCCCTCCGTCCCATAATATAAAATCTTATTACGATCAATATTACTCATACTCCCTCCGTCCGAAAATACTTGTCATCAAAATGGATAAAAAGAGATGTATCTTGAACTAAAATGCGTCTAGATACATCCCCTTTTATCCATTTTGATGACAAGTATTTCCGGACGGAGGGAGTATATTGGTTGTAATAACATGTTACAGCATGGGATGGGACGGAGGGAGTATATTGGTTGTAATAACATGTTACAGCATGGGATGGGACGGAGGGAGTACAAGTTTCCAGGAAAAATAATAGGAGTCTGTTTGGTAATGCTAGCAGTGTGAGCATGAAAAAGTGTGTGAATGAGGTTGTATTGTTTTTTATTATTGGGGAGGCAATCTTGGGCAGGGCAGACATAATCTCTTGGTTGAATGATAAGGTGATGATGGATCCCAAGATTTGTAGTACCAACGAAAGATGGCTCCAAAGAGAAAGATTGCTGGTTTGGAAAAAAAAATTGTTCTTGAATGTTTGGTTTCCCACAAAGGAGTTTCAGGATTGGGGACTAGAGCCTGTAACTACTTAGTTACCTACTGAGGTAACTAATTCTACTCCATGAGCAGAGCTTACAAAGTGTCAGTCTGTGGCCACTTCCCTGGTCCTGAGTTTGGACAGCAGCAGCATGTGAAGCAGTGCCAAGAGCTACGGCGTGCTGCTCTGCTCTAGGATCACGGATCCATCCACAAGCACAAGAGAGTTTAACAGCATGCAGTTTCAGTTATAATAGTATAACAGAACGAGCTGCTAATTAATTAGCTCTACATAGGAGTATTTACATCTTTCTAAACAACCAATGAGCTAGTACTAATTACAACAGAACGAGCAAATATTCTGAATGTTTACAGGACAGAATGCATTTAACACAACTTAATGAATCAATTAGCTGTGGCCTGATTAAGCAGGGAGTTAAAGAGGGCTTAGATATGCTTATGTTGTATCACAGTGGGTTTCTTCAGACAGATTGTGTGGTTTTCAGGTCTGAAAGGCGGACCAAGCATCCCGATCGAGATAATGCTGACGGCGATCCGGTTTTACTGCTTGGTGATCGATCCAGGTTGTTCGATGGATGCCCTTGGGATATGCCACTGGTGCCCTCGATCTCGAATGGTTCACCTGTGTCCAGAGAGACATGAGACTGTCAGACAAATGTCCCTGCATTCATCTGCGTGTGTCCACAGAGACATGACACCGTCAGACAAATGTGACAGCGTGTATGATGCAACTGGTTTCAGAGAATAACCGATGGACCTGGGATCAAGTATGATGCAGATGTCCACCCACTGCACCACCAGCCAGCCAGACCGACCACTGTTCATCTTGAATTCGACCATTTGGGTCTGTTTCAGAAGAAGAAAAAAAGAGCTTGGCTCCAATATCTCAACATATGGTCACTTGATTTCTCAAAGGGAGGTTTGAAACTAAACCTCGATTGGATATGTCTCGACCATGATTCTCGGGTGCCACTTTTATACATTGATTTGCTATATTAGGGTGCTCATCCATGTGTCGTGCGCGACTTTATGTTGATCAACATGAAAATGTGCTATCGACCAGCTTCAACCAACAGAAGATAGTAGTGCATTAATGCAACTTTTTTTCATTGGGAAACCATTCTCTTTGCTTTACAGCTTTTGGGTCTTAATATTGTCTGCCGTCAATCTTGTTCATGTTGTACTGTTTGTTTCCCAAACTTTTTGCATCTCAATATCCCATCAAAATTTCTAATTAAGCTTTATATTGGGTTTTGTGAGTATTACCGCAAATATTAAGCATTCCATCTCGTCTTTTGTGTGAACAGCAGAAAGTAGCGTTGATAACACAGCATAATAGCATTCGTAATAAAGATGAAGAAATGGTTATCTTATAATCAGTCAACTGGCCCCATTAGAACAACTACAGACAATTCATAGATTACTCACACCGTCCCTTTCATAGCATTGCCTCTGTATCAAAATGTAAGACGTTTTTGACAAAAATGTCTTACATTTTGATACAGAGGTAGTACATTGTTTATTAAGTTGGCACGCATCACATTGCTTGTTGGAGTACACATAGTCCTCAAATCTTCTTCCCTTATGGCATCAGCATTAGCAATGAACAGGGCCAGTGGTTATCTTATAGATAGCCAGCTGGCTTCATTAGCACATCTACACACAATATATTACTCGCATAGTTTCTGTCATAGTGTTGTTAATTAAGTAATAGGCAAGTTTGACATTGCTGCGCACTGATCTTGTTTACGTGGACAGTGACCCTAGACTGTAACATTTATCTACACAGTGACATACTTGTTTATATCCATTGGTAGTTTTTGCTGTAAATTTTGCTTCTGAAACCAAAACCATAATTGCAGCTGTAATCTGGATTTAACTGTTTGCATCGGTTGTTTCCCGCACTGTTTGCTAGTCTTTTGTACTTCCTTTACTTCATGGATTTGTCAAGAAGGTGATGTTCTGAATCTGTCAGCAAACCCAGCTGCTGAACTGTGACTCCTGCCTTGGGAAAACATATAAATTCCAGCAACCTACACTACTTCAAAATAAAATATGTTTGGCATTCAGCGGGTTGAAATTTGGGACTACTGTCCTGGAAGCTTGACGTTTGAAAAAGGAAAAATCTCAGGGCCTGCGCAGAAATTATGGGTTGCACAAGATGCAGACGAAGCTGCAAGGTGCCTGACTGATGAGGGTTGTTGGGCAGAAGAAGGTTCCTCCCCATGATAGAGCGGAAGGTGTTGGAGAAAACAAACTAATCCTGGAGGTGCTATACGGAAGCAGAGTTATTTTATTACGTACAAGTATACAGCTGTTGTTTCAATATTGGTGTAGCTAGCGTATGGAATCAATCAATGAAACCAAACGCATCCACATGTACCTCTCCCAGAAAGTCAATTAGGTAGCATTTGATTCCATCTTCCTCGCAAGCAAGCAAGCTTCTTCTCCACCTTGCACCGCATTGGTCCTTCCCTGTGTTCTTGGGAGTCCTTGGTGTTCCAATGGCAGCAGTGGTGGCCACCATGGTGGTCGGACCACTGGTCAAAATCGTGATGGAGAAGGCATCCGGCAGCCTCCTCGACCAGTACAAGGTGATGAAGGGCATGGAGGAACAACGTGAGATCCTGGAGCGCAGGCTGTTAGCCATCTCGGACGTCATCACTGACGCTGAGGAGGTGGCATCTCACAGAGCAGGGGCCAAGGCTTGGCTCGAGATGGTCAAGAATGAGGTTTACCTGGCGAATGAAGTCTTCGATGAGTTAAAGTACGAGGCGCTTCGTCGTGAAGCACAAAAAAAGGGGCACTACAAGGAGCTTGGCTTCAATGTGGTAAAACTCTTTCCCACTCACAACCATTTTGTATTCCGTAACACGATGGGAAGAAAGCTCCGCAAGGTTGTGCGGTCCTTTGAGGTCCTTGTGGACGAAATGAATAAATTTGACTTTAGACGTCATCAGCCACCGCCCGTATCCAACCAGTGGCGGCAGAATGATCAGGATATCTTTGATCCGAAGAAAATCATCAGCAGATCGAGAGCCAAAGATAACAAGAAAATTGTTGATATACTAGTTGGTCAAGCTAACAATACAGATCTCACAGTTGTTCCCATCGTTGGAATGGGAGGTCTAGGCAAGACCACGTTAGCTCAACTTGTTTACAATGACCCTGCAATTCAGAAGCATTTTGATGTGCTGCTATGGGCGTGTGTCTCTGACAGCTTTGATGTGATCTCTCTTGCTAAAAGTATAGTTGAAGCAGCCCCGGAGAAGCATTATGGTGAAGAAGCAGTTGCTTCCAAGAAGAAGAAGAAGACACCTCTAGATATCCTTCATAATGTTGTGAGTGGGCAAAGATACCTCCTAGTCTTGGATGATGTCTGGACACGAGAGGTTCATAAATGGGAACAACTCAGGGCCTGCCTTGAACATGGTGGCATGGGTAGTGTGGTCTTGACAACAACTCGTGATGAAGGAGTTGCAGAAATAATGGGTACTATTGAAGCTTATAATCTTGGAGCTTTGGGAGCACAATACATAGAGGAAATTATCAAGACAATCGCATTCAGCCGTTTTAAAAAGGAAGAGGAAAGGCCCGCCGTGTTGGTGAGTTTGGTTGGTGAGATTGTGGAGCGATGTGCTGGGTCTCCTTTAGCCGCAGTAGTGTTGGGCTCTGTACTGCGCACCAAGACCAGTGAGGAAGAATGGAAGGCTATATCAAGAAAAAGCAACATTTGCGCCATGGAATCTGGAATCTTGTCGATACTCAAGCTCAGTTACAACGACTTACCACAATATATGAAGCAATGCTTTGCTTTTTGTGCTATATTTCCCAAAGATTACAAGATTGATGTGGAAAAACTGATCCAACTATGGATTGCACATGGCTTTCTTGTCGAAGAAAAACTAGTTCGTCCTGAGACCATTGGGAAACAGATTTTCAGTGAGTTGGCCTCAAGGTCATTCTTTCAGGATGTGAAGCCAGTCCAAGCCACGGTCAAGGAAATGGAAGACCCCGGGTCGTGTTATTGCAGAACTACATGTAAAATTCACGACCTTATGCATGATGTTGCACTGTCTGTAATGGACAAGGAATGTGCCTTGGCAACCGAGGAACCAAGTCAGAGTGAGTGGCTTCGAAACACTGCTCGTCATTTATTTTTGTCATGCAAGGATCCAGAAAGAAAATTGAATAGTTCTCTACAGAAATCCTCTCCAGCTATCCATACTCTTTTGTGTGATGATTATATGGGAAGCTCGTTGCAGCAACTATCAAGATATAGCTCTTTACAAGCACTAAAACTATGTTTAGGTTTATCATTTCCGCTAAAACTAAAGCATCTACATCACCTGAGGTACCTAGATCTCTCAGGAAGTCGTATTGAAGCACTTCCCGAAGATATGAGCATTCTGTACAGCCTGCAAACCCTGAACATCTCTGGCTGCAAATATCTTGGTGAACTTCCAAGACAACTCAAGTACATGACATCCCTCCGTCACCTTTACACTCATGGTTGCCCACAGTTGAAGGGTGTGCCTAGAGACCTTGGGAATCTGACATCCTTGCAAACACTTACGTGTTTTGTAGTAGGCAGTGGCTCTCATTGTAGTAATGTTGGAGAGCTTAGGAATTTAAACCTTGGTGGTCAACTACAGCTACATAATGTAGAGAACATGACAGAAGAAGATGCAATAGCTGCTAACCTTGTGAATAAGAAGGAACTAAGAGAACTGACATTAAGATGGTCCACTGGAGAGAATGATGCAAGAGTACTGCTGCAGAATCTCAAACCTCATGATGGGCTTTATGCAATAAGGATACACAACTATGGATCCACCACCTTCCCATCTTGGATGGTTATGTTGCAAAACATTGTTGAGATCCATCTTTTCTGTTGTCATAAACTGCAGTGGTTATTCAGCTGTGACCGTGATATATCCTTCACATTTGCAAATCTAAAGCAGCTTACGCTAAAAAATATGTTCTGTTTGGAGAGATGGTGGGAAATAGATAATGATGGGATGCAAGGAGAAGAGATAATGTTTCCTCAGCTTGAGAAGTTGTTTATTCTTAACTGTGAAAAGTTGACAGCATTGCCAGGACAACCAACATTCCCTAACCTCCAGGATGTTTATATTAAAAAATGTCCACTGTTGACAACTACAGCTAACTCACCAAAGCTCAGTGTATTAACAGTGGAAGGAAGTGAGGCAGAGTTGTTCCTGTGGGTAGCTAGACATACAACTTCATTGACCAAGCTGAAACTGCAGAGCCTTGACGAAAGTACAGAAACAACGTCGGCAGCAGTTGAACGTAGTTTGAGGGAAGTGGTGAACAACAAAGAAAAATGGAATGATCATGATTTTCCTCTGGCACTTTTGGTGTTAAAAAACTTGAAGTCAGGTGTAACAGAGTTGTGTGCATGTTTTGTACACCTTCAAGATTTGTCAATTTTGAGGACTCGTGCGCTTGTCTACTGGCCAGAAAAAGAGTTCCAAGGATTGGTATCCTTGAGGAAACTTGTGATTGATAGGTGCAATAATCTGACTGGATATGAACATGCACCTGCTGAGCCATCAACTTCATCAGGAACGAGACAGCTCCTGCCACGTCTAGAATCTCTGACGATAACAAATTGCAGCTCGTTGGTTGAGGTCTTCAACATCCCTGCCTCTCTCAGGAGAATGGATATTAGTGGTTGCGGAGTCCTTGCATCCATATACGGCAGGAGGCTACAGCTGGGAGAGTCAGCGATTCATCAAGGGTCATCTTGTATACTGGAGGTGTTATCATCTTCATCACCCGGAGCTAGGGCGGAGCATTTAGAAGAACTAACATTACGCTATTGCCATAGCTTAACAGGGGTCCTCCATCTTCCCCAGTCCCTCAAGCAACTAAGGATTTGGGGCTGCGGTGGGTTGACATCTCTGGAATCCCATTCAATAGAGCTCCCATCATTGGAGTTCCTCGAGCTTGTGGGATGCAATACCTTGTTGTCCATACCAGATGGGCCGCAGGTATACTCATCTCTCCAGTATCTTGGCATTAGAGGTTGCCCTGGTATGAAGACGCTCCCTACAAGCCTGCAGCAACAGCTGGGCAGTATGCAGGAGCAATACATAGATGCCCATGATTATGAAAGTAAGCATGCAGCAAGTACCTTCTCTATGACTCCTTACTAGTGAGTGTTAAATGTACTAGTTAAATAATATAAGCATCATTTGTAGTGCGGCAGAAATTTGGAGCAAATTAAATGTTCTTCTAACCTAAATTCGTCATTTCTTAATTTATCGATGTTCCTCTAAGTGTAAGTTTATGCATTATCAATGTATGCAGATACGCGAAGACCTACGCTGCTGAAACCCAAGACGTGGAAATACGCCATCCAGAGAGATTAGGGAGCTATAAACAGAATCACTGGAATACCAGTATGGAAGTTTTCCCCCAGGTTTGTGATCTAAAAACATGCCTATACTGCTGGAACCCTTAAAGTGTTCTTCATTTTTGCAAGAATAAGCTGGTGGGATTATAAGATCTGATGTTTATTTGCAGGCAGACTTCTTCCAGCACATACAGACGGGGAAGAAATCACTTGGAGTAGAAGTATTCTTTTGCAAGACTCAACAAGTTGTTACAATGTTGAATTGCGACATCAGTAATCAGAAAGCACTGCTACAATACTATTGTAGTGTATTTCTTTTCCAGCAAGCACGATGACATTCTGCCCTGGGCAGACTCAATTTATTTGTCGAAATTCTGTCACAGTTTTTCAGTTTTATTTTTGGACTTGTATAGCAGTACCACTATTTACAGTCAATACTCTGTTTACCATGCATAACAGTGCTGCTATTTTTGACTTGTACATACACCGATACATGTGCTGTTAGTTATGGACCGTCGTATGTATATTTGAAGCTGTTGATTTCCCCTGATACTCTGCACTAGGGATATTGTTCTGATGGTCATGCAAACCAATTCTATGTATGGCCGGCAGAAGTCCGCATCGATTATTTCTGGAGCCTAGCTTCTACAAATGATGTTGCTCAAATTCCTGGTGCTCATTTGGACATTGCTCTTGCAGCCAATATTACTATTGGACCGTGTTTGCAATGTGTCAGAATCATGGAAATTGAGATTTTGGTTCTTCAATATCAATATGTTGTTCCTTCTTTTTTGCATGTTTGAGAATCTATGGATTGTGTGACAGATAACAAGATGAGAATTGAGTGGCATTTTGCATATCTGTGGTAGATGACTTGTTGTCTGCACATTACAGAATGTTCCTGTTGAGATATCTCCCATTTTCAAACCCCAGGGCATCGAATGTATGTATCACCAGCATATGTGTTGTGTGAAATTTCCCAGGTCTTGTGGTAGATGCTGCTCTATTGTGATCCAGATGCTCCTAGGAGAGTACAGAGTCGACCTGCAAAACTGTTATGATAACGGCGAAGAAGAGCAGGTAGGTCTCTCAAAGCAACTTTTTTGTATGGAGAAGCAAACCAAGTGTTTGATGACATGATTAAGGAAAGCCATCAACCGTGAGACCAAATGGATTCTCACCAAGTGTTTGGGAGTACTCTTGAAAAAGTGTGCTTCTAATTATTCCCAACTTTCGTTTTCTTCCTAATTTATACTACTATATATGTACCGCATCCGCATATAACAGGGGACTTATTTTGGAGATGTGATAAAAAAGGAGGGGAGTGCTTTTCAAGTGGTTCATGGTTTTGTACGTATGATTTTAAAAGCTAGGAAAAATTGACTTTCATTTATAAGAACAGGGCAGGTCCAACTCCAAAAAAATGAAAGAATAGTGCAAGTTCTTCTACTAAAAACATAGCAGTACCAAGTTTTTGTTTGAGACAAAAAAGAACAGTACAAGTTTGTTTTTAGACAAAAAAGAACAGTACAAGTTTTTTTTTTTTTGAGACAAAAAAGAACAGTCCAGGTGGAGCTCTCTGGACTGCACGGGCCGGGACTTTTGGTCGTCCAGTGGAGCAGAGCCCAGTGGGCCATATTTTCTCGTCGCCGTCTTCGATCCACACCCAAATCCCTGAATCCCCTAAAAAAAAACCAAATCCCTGAAACCAGCCATGGCGCAAGGGGAGGGGAAGGCGGAGGCCATGGCGCCGCCCCGTAGCCGTCGTCCACGTATCTCTCGGCTCTTACAGCACAAGGGCGGAATCGTACTCCTCCGCCGGAGGCCAGGCCGTATCGGAGGAGGAGAAGGCCATGGCGACGCCGCCCTCGTTCCTCCCTCCTTCTCCCCGGCAACCGTCGGGAGGAGGGGGACACGTGCGGCTGCCGGAGCGTGCCGTGGAGCAACCAAGGGCGGGCGCGAGGCGGAGGAGCTGCCGGCGGCTCGGCTCGGCTCGGTTCGGGTAAGACCAAATCACACTCAAAACTTTTTATCCCCGTACCGCTCCGTTGAGAAAGCTCAGTTTTCAGATCACTGTGTGTATATCCTACCTACGGATGGTCCTCTGTTTTGTTTTCAGAACTACTCCGTATACACAACTGTAAATTACCATGCCGTCAGAGTCACAAGTCACAACTTCCAGCAAACCAAGCCGTTGGCCTGTTGATCGAAAAAACAGACCTCTTAATCTATGGTTGAAATTCGTGATTGCTGCCTTGGAAGCTTTTACCATTAAAAAACACGTCAGAAAATAATTACTTACCACTCACAAAGAAAACATTTGTCATCGCTTGGCTCTGCTAGTTAAAGGTTGAATATGATGGAGACATTGTGAAAGGGGACGCGTGCGTTCCGCCCTCGTTCCTCTCTCCATTAACCGCCGGGGGAGGGGGGCACGTGCGTTCCGCCCTCGTTCCTCAGAACCACACAACTGTAAACCACGCTGTTTCGTGATTTACAGTCAGAAGTCACAAATTCCAGCAAATCACGCTGTTTTGTTTTTGATCGAAAGAAAATAGATCTCTTAATTTATGACTGAAATTCGTGATTGCTGCCCTGGAACCTCATTACCATTATAAGAACACGTCAGAAGATAACTTACCACTAAGAAAGAAAATCTTTGTCATTGCTTGGCTCCGCTAGTTGAAGATTTGAGTATGAATGTATGATACAGGCATTGTGAAAGGAGACCCGGCTAGACTTGCCAGACCTAGCTTAGCTACCAAATGACAAGACTTGGGGATCGATCCAGGTCCTAATTAAGAAACACATTAACCCGTCATTCACGCTAACCGGACGTGGATTAGCTGGCTGCTAGCGTGTTCTCACATGGTGTTAATTTCTAGCATCAATCGAGATCGGTATTATATATGTTTCACAAGTTATTATGTCTAGCCAAATCCTAATGCTAGCATGTGATGCAACCTGTCCCTTGTGTCCCTCAACATCAACTTGTCCTTCACATAGGAATGAGCAGCCCTGCTTAATTACATGACTAGCGAACTTGACGCGGTCCTGCACAGCAACACTCCCGCACTTTCAGATAGTTGTAGCCCCCCCCCCCCCCCCCCCCCCCCCCCCCAACAAACTGCCTGGGGAGACATCGGTGATGCATCCTGACTGAAGAGAGTTGTTTCACGGCGAAGTTCCTTTCGACGAAGGAGCAGGGGGCGTTGCCCGGGCTGCTGCTGGGCACCGAGAAAGCAAACTAGTCCTGAAAGATGCTGAACTGTTCGAAGATGGGATAGTTAACTTGTGATTGGTTCAAGAAATGCTGATCGATCAAGCTGTTTGAAAGTAGTGTTACCTTATTAAGTACAGCTGTATAATCATCACTATATATTGTGATAGTGGATGCAATTAATCAATAAGGAAACACATTCACATGTGCCTCTCCCTGACAGTCAATAAAACTAGCATTATTGTGTGCAAGTGTACAACTATCAGTTTCTATATTCCGGCAATGCATGGGATCAATGAATGGAACCAAACACATTCAGATGTACCTCCCCTGAAAGTCAATACTAGATAGCATCCACTTCCATTTTCCTTGCAAGCAAGCAAGCCATTGTCTTCTCTGCCTTGCACTACACTTGTGCTTCTCTGTGTTCTTGCGAGAGCCCTGTCCTTGGCGTCCCAATGGCGGAGCTGGTGGCCACCATGGTGGTGGGACCACTTCTCTCCATTGTGAAGGAGAAGGCGTCCAGCTACTTGCTTGACCAATACAAGGTGATGAAGGGCATGGAGGAGCAACATGAGATCCTCATGCGCAAACTGCCTGCCATCCTGGACATCATCACCGACGCTGAGCAGGCCGCAGCCCACAGAGAAGGTGCAGCGGCCTGGCTCCAGGCCGTCAAGAAGGTGGCTTACGAGGCGAATGAAGTCTTCGACGAGTTCAAGTACGAGGCACTTCGTCGTGAAGCAAAAAGGAAGGGGCACTACAAGGAGCTTGGCTTCGATGTGGTAAAACTCTTTCCCACTCACAACCGTTTTGTATTCCGTAACAGGATGGGAAGAAAGCTCTGCAAGATTGTGCAGGCCATCGAGGTCCTTGTGACTGAAATGAATGCCTTCGGCTTTAAGTATCAACAACAACCGCCGGTATCCAGTCAGTTGCGGCGGACAGACCATGCTATCGCTGACCCAGAGGAAATCAAGGAAATCATCAATGAATCCAGAGCCAATGATAAGACTGAAATTGTTAGTAGACTAGTTGTGCAAGCTAACAATGCAGATCTCACAGTTATTCCCATCGTTGGAATGGGGGGTCTGGGCAAGACCACGTTTGCACAAGTTATCTACAATGTACCTGAAATTCAGAAGCACTTTGATTTGCTGCTATGGGTGTGCGTCTCTGACAACTTTGATGTGGATTCTCTCGCTACAAGAATAGTTGAAGCAGCTCCTGAGAAGAAGGATGATGGCATAAAAGAAACCGCTCCCAAGAAGAAGAAAACACCACTGGATAAACTTCAGGATTTGGTCAGCAAGCAAAGGTACCTCCTTGTACTGGATGATGTCTGGAATAAAGAGGTTTATAAATGGAAACAGCTTAAGGCCCGACTTCAACATGGTGGCATGGGTAGTGTGGTTTTGACAACAACTCGTGATGGCGGAGTTGCGGAAATGATGCGTACTGTTGAAGCGTATGATCTCACAGCTTTGAAAGATCAATACATAAAGGAAATTATCGAGACAACAGCATTCAGCCATTTCAAGAAGGAAGAGGAAAGGTCTGCCGAGTTGGTGAATATGGTTGATAAGATTGTGGGGAGATGTTCTGGCTCTCCTTTAGCTGCAACAGCACTGGGCTCCATACTGTCTACCAAGACCAGTAAGGAAGAATGGGAGACTGTATTAAGCAGAAGCAGCATTTGCACCGAGGAGAATGGAATCTTACCAATACTCAAGCTCAGTTACAACGACTTGCCGTCGCGTATGAAGCAATGTTTTGCTTTTTGTGCAATATTTCCCAAAGATTACAAGATTGATGTGGACAAGCTAATCCAGTTATGGATTGCACATGGCCTCATCCACGAAAAGCAAGTTCGTCCTGAAATCATCGGCAAACAGATTTTCAATGAGCTGGCCTCAAGGTCATTCTTTCAGGATGTGGAACAAGTACAAGCTACAGCTGTGGAAATTGAATACAATGGGTCATGCTATTCCGGAACTACATGTAAAATCCATGACCTTATGCATGGTGTTGCACTTTCAGTAATGGAAAAGGAATGTGCCTTGGCAAGTGACGAACCAGGCAAGATTGAATCTGTTATCGCTACTGAGGAATCAAGTCAGAGTGAGTGGCTTCCAAACACTGCTCGTCATTTATTTTTGTCATGCAAGGAACCAGAAAGAAAATTGAATAGTTCTCTAGAGAAAAGCTCTCCAGCTATCCAAACTCTTCTATGTGATGGGCCTATGAAAAGTTCGTTGCAACATTCATCAAAATACAGCTCTTTGCAAGCATTGCAACTCTGTTCACAGAGAAGATCATTTCAGCTGAAACCAAAGCATCTACATCACCTGAGGTATCTGGATCTCTCAAGAAGTCATATCAAAGCACTTCCTGAAGATACGAGCATTCTATACAACCTTCAAACGCTGAACCTCTCTGGCTGTAGATCTCTTTGTAGACTTCCAAGACAAATGAAGTATATGACTTCCCTTCGTCACCTTTACACTCATGGTTGTCCTGAGCTTAAGTGCATGCCGCCAGACCTCAGGAAACTCACATCCCTACAGACACTTACATGCTTTGTAGCCAGTAGTGGCTCTAATTGCAGCAATGTTGGAGAGCTCGGGAATTTAAACCTTGGTGGTCAACTAGAGCTACATCATCTAGAGAACGTGACAGAAGAAGATGCAAAAGCTGCAAACCTCGTGAAGAAGGAATTAAGAGAACTGACATTAAAATGGACCCTTAGGTCCGAGAATGTTGTTGATGAAACTAGTTGTCGGGATGATGCAAGAGTGCTTAAGCAACTTAAATCTCATGATGGGCTGCATGCCATAAGGATACACTCATATGGAGCCACCACCTTCCCGACATGGATGACTATGTTGCGAAACATTGTTCAGATCCATCTTTTTTATTGTCAAAAACTACAGTGGTTGTTCAGCAGTGACCGTGATAATAAAACCTTCACGTTTCCAAAACTAAAGGAGCTTACATTGCAAGCTCTTGTCTCTTTGGAGAGATGGTGGGAGATAGATAGTGATCAGATGCACAGAGAAGAGATCTTTCCTCTGCTTGAGAAGTTGTCCATTACTCACTGTGAAAATTTGAAAGCATTGCCAGGACAACTGACCTTCCCTAAGCTTCAGAATGTTCGTATCAAGAAATGTCCACAGTTGACAAGTGCAGCTAAATCACCAAAGCTCAGTGTATTAGAAATGGAAGGACGCGATGTAGAGTTGTTCTTGTGGGTAGCGAGACATATGACGTCATTGACCAATCTGGAACTGACTAGCACTGAACATATTGCAGATACAACCTGGATGGGGGCCGAGAATAGTTTGAGGGAAGTGGTGAACATCAAGGAGATTGGGAATGATGAATACTTTCCTCTAGAAGTTTTGGTGTTAAGAAATTTTAAGTATGGTATAAGTCTAACAAAGTTGTTTGCACGCTTTGTACACCTTCAAGATTTGTCAATTATGAGGTGCCATGAGCTCGTCCACTGGCCAGAAACATTGTTCGAAGGATTGGTATCCTTGAGGAAGCTTTGGATTGAGCAATGCAATTATCTGTTGGGGTATGCACAAGCTTCTGCTGAGCCATCAACATCATCAGAAACCAGTCAGCTCCTGCCTCGTCTAGAGTCTCTGACGATATGGAACTGTGAAAGCTTGGTTGAGCTCTTCAACGTCCCTGCATCTCTCAGGACAATGGACATTTCTTCTTGCAGTAAGCTTGAGTTCACATCCAGCAGGATGCAGCTGCAGGGACAGTCAGCATCATCGGTTGATCAAGGGTCATCCAGTATAGAAGCATTATCATTAGCCAATTGTGATGGCTTAACAGGGGTCCTCTATTTTCCCCCATCCCTCAAGAGACTAGACATTTATAACTGTGGTGGGTTGACATCTCTGGAATCCCGCTCTCCTGAGCTCCCATCATTGGAGTCCCTCGAGCTTTGGGAATGCAAGACCCTGGAATCCCTACCAGATGGGCCGCAAGCATACTCATCTCTCCAATGTCTTTGTATTGGAGAGTGCCCTCGTCTGAGGACGCTCCCTGCAAGCCTGCAGCAACACCTGGGCAGCATCGAACGGGTGTCCATAGATGCCTGTCTTTATGGAAGTAAGCACGCAGGAACTACCTTCTCTATTACTCCTTGGTCCTTACAGTGAACATTGAATGTGCTAGGTAGATAATTATAATAGTATCACTAGCAGCACGGCAGAAATTAGAGTAAATTAAATGTTCCTTCAACTTAGATTCGTCATTTCTTTCTTTAGTGATGTTCCTCTAAGTGTAAGTTTTGACATTAAGAATTTGCGCAGAGCCTATGCTGCTGAAGCCGAAGACATGGAAATATGTCTGCAAAGGTTGAACACTTGAACTACTATTCCCAAAGACTCGGAAGATATGCTGTCTGCAAAGGTTGGTGATATTGTGCCCCTCAGATTTATTTTGACGGAAAAAAAAATATGTTTGGCTTTCTTCTGGTGTTGATTGTGCATGGCTTCTTTGTTGAATTCTCCCAGCACATACAGACGGACAGAAAATAGAGGTCACTTGGAGTAGAGGAAGTATTCTCTTGCAAGACCCGCCAGGATCAAACAATCGGTGTTGCCATGTTGTTTTGTGAGACCAGTAATCAGAAAGCACGCGCGGAACACTATTTTCTACTCCCTCTGTGTTCTTTACAGAGGGAGTATCATTTATTTTTATACCCCCAGAAACAGATCTTGTTTTATTGATCAGTACTACTTGTATTTCACACTTCTGTTCGCCTACGGGCTGTTACACCATTGTATTTCTTTTTCAAAGTTTTGCCTGGCACACTGTCAGTTATTTTTGTCAAAATTGTGTCGCTACTTCTTTTGGGTGCTATGCTCAGAAGAGTTAACTTGCTAACTCAATTTTTGGTACCTTTGTCTGTCAGTCTCTGTATGTCTGTATTTGTAACTGTAGTACGTACATCCACTGTTATTTACTGACCATTATGTATATCTGATGCTGATCGTTGCTCCTTATGCTGTGACGTTCAGTTCTGGGCACCGTCAGTTTTTATCAAAATTCTGTCACAGTTTCCGGATTTTAGTTATGGATTTGTATAGAAGTAGTAGTATCTATACGACTATACTGGGCAACCAATAATATGTTTAATACACATGAAGCACTTACTCCTGTTTCGGTTTGTACATGCATGCAGTGTTATTTATTGACTATGATTTCCACTCACACTCTGACTAGGAGTATTGCTATGAAGTGGTATTAGGAACTTTGATGTACATTGCGTCGTGGTGAACCACTTCAAGTTTTATGTACCGAGTACAGAGTCAGACCTTCTGTTTGTCATCAAGATTCGATATTCAGCACGGACCACTTTTAAGTTCCTCGTCGATCGTTCATCCAGGAGGAGGATGGTCAGGTCCAGAGCTTCCTCCTGCACGGTCCATACGTGATCAGCCAGCCATTGATGCAACACGTGCCAGTACTTGGGCAATCTTCCTCCCTGCTCCCTGATCTGGAAATCCTGAAAACCACCAAAAAGTTCAGAAAAAAAACCATCACTGAAACACAGCTAATCAGCTACTGGTTGCCAACAGGATGAGGCGAAATTTCATAACGTTCTTTCTTGAGATGAAAAAACGTACACGCTTACATTCTAAAATAAGATGATATGAGTTCACTGCATTCATCTATATGTATGTCCAGAGAAACGAGCATGGCACTGTCAGCCAAGTGCAACAACATGTATGACTGATTTCAGGCAGTGCACTAAATATTCCAAGGCAGCATCGTCAGGAAGGGCAGGGATCGAAAGCGAGGTAATACCATCGAAAGATTAATCACAGCTGGCATGGGCGGTTCAGGAGATGTATGCTTAGATTCGCCTTCATGCTCCTCCTCTTCCGTCGAATCCCTGTCCCCTCCTCCGTCACCCTCCCTCTTTCCTTTAATATTCAAAAGTGTTAGGCACATGTCCTACTGTCCAACAGAGCCCTCTTGTTTGTTTGTTTGTTTGTTTGTTTGTTTGTTAGAACAAGAGAGCATAGCAGAGCAGATTGATCTCCCGCCAGCTCTAAGCTAAGCAGCAAGGGGATGATTAAATTATCTTGTAATGATGCCTTGTTAATTTAATACATTTCCTGAGCGGTTGTTAATTTAATACATAATCAGCACGTGACTACATCTTCCAGTTATATAGTAGAAGATCGAGCAAGCAAAACAATTGTGCCTAGGCAGCTCAGTCTGACAATGGTTCAGCCTTCATCGACCCGCCTACGGCCTTTGTCCCCCTCGTCCAGCTCCGTGACCTCGACAGTACTGTAGTTAGCGACGTTTCCGGGATAGGACTGACGCTCAAGGCTTCACGCAGGCCTTCTCATACCTTTTTTTTTGAAAAGGAGGATGACCCCCCGACTCTGCATCTAGGAGATGCATACGGCCACTTTATTGATTATTCTTGAGGACCTTACAAAGTATTACAACAATATGCTTGAATCCGCCATCTTGGCAACATATGCCACTACTCCTATCCATATGATGAAGGGTGCTACCTGGGCCACATACCCGGTCTACTCACCTAAACCTATCATCAAAAAGCCAGAAGCCCCAGCCGAGCCACATACCAGCTCTGGGGCATAAACTGGTCTGACGCACTCACATATGTCGTCGCCGTCATCTTCCACAGGTCCGTCTTCAGAGCAGATATTGAGGCTTCTACTTGTCAGGCCACTCCGCCATCGACACCACCTTGACGCCAGACAACTACCTCCACCTGCGCGAGTTCATCACCGCGCATCGTGCGCCGAGTTTCCACTGCACCACGCCGCCGAGATTCGCCGTCATCAATGTGAAGGATGAAGTACCGCTCCACCAAAAAAGGCGCCCGCTGGTCCCTCGATCCCGTGTACGCCTCCAAGAATGACGCCCCCAAGGAGGAAATGACACCAACGCGCCGCCGTCATCCGATCAACTGATCTAGGGTTTCCCCCAGAGGTAGCGGATAGAGGTCTAGAGCTTCTCACGGCGATGCCTTCAAGAAGGTAATGACACCTCAGGGTGCCACCAACGCCGGTCTTGGCATCAAGCCGAGCATAAGGTTTTCACCCGGATCCGCTCGAAGAACCTCCATCACGTGTTGTGTGCACGGGTCGCCGCCGATCTGAGCCGCCGCACATGGAGCAGGCCGCACCGGCCAGATCAGATCTGTCAGGAGGGCACAACCTGCATGGTGCCGACCCAACCACCAGGCCCTCCATGCCGCCACCGCCGATCCGAGGTCAGATGGTGTGTCGCCGCAGACCCTGCCTCCGCCGCCGAATGCCGCCACGCAGCCCGAGGCAAGGTCGGCTGCCGCACCCCACCATCGCCGCCCTTGGCCGAGGAAGCCGCCGCGCCGCCGCCGGAAGGCAGGCCCGCCGTGCCGCCAGGCCAGATCGGCCGTGCCACCCACGCCGCGGGGCTCCGCACCGCCCGGACGGCGCAGGCAAGAGGGAAGACCCCCGCCACCGCCATCAGCCCCGGGCTATATCCGGCGGCGTCCTTGGGCGGCGGCGGAGGGAGGGGAGGACGGATGGGGACCCCCGCGGCTAGGGTTTTAGCCCCGCCCGAGTCGCCCGAGCGGGGGTGACGCGGGGGGCATGCGAGCATGTCAACGCCGATGTGGTTGATGATGAGCAACCATTGCAAGCTCGCTCGCTCCCTCGCTGCAACCTAGAGAGGACAGAATGATGAACAATTCATTATTAAGGGTAATATGGCAAGGTCAGGAAATTCAAAGAGACATTGAGATCCAAGTACAACTTGAAACCCATTTTTCCAATGGCTCGATCTTGTGCTTACTTCCAAGGAGATTGATCAACGCAACTGAAGTAACACCATAACTGGTGTTTTTTTCTTTTTTGAATTTTTACCATAACTGGTGTTAATTATCTCTTCCGGCAGTATGCATCTAACCAAAGTAGGGGAAAGGGCAATCGAGTGAGGCACTCACGGACGGATCAGCCACTGGCTAGGCAAGAATCGCATGTGAGCAATCAATCGAGCCGCACGCAACCGCACAAGTGACCTCCTGATTTAAGTGTGTGTTAACAGACCATGTCTGAATTGAGCCATTTTGTCAGTGACACCTAAGCAAACATTAAAATAAGAATTACACACCACAGAATAATAAAGATTGAGGAAAATAGTGCTCAGACAAACGAACAAAAATATTTTCTTTCCATTATTATTAGTTTACTAAACTGAGGGAAGAACAATTACAAACTTAAAACAAGGACGTCGATAACTGCCACACGTGTGGCAGGAAGGGAGACGCACCACACATCTCTAATGCAAATAGATTGTCACGTCATCGCATGCATGCATGCGAGAATCTTTTTGAATTTTCAGTTTTTAAAATGTTTTATCTCTTAAATAAAAAATTCGATTGAAAATCCGTTTTCACCATTAAATCCCTCGCGACGAGATCTTCGAAACTAGATCTCATATCAATATATTTTAACGAATTATTTTTTTGGTTAAAAGTTGCCATGTCTATTGCACATGAATTGCCATGGTGTTTAGACTGAAGTTGCCATGATATGTTTCAGTTATTTTCTTTTACATTTAAAAGTAATTTTTGACATATTATAATACAAGAAATTAAAAAACTAGACTTGACATGTACCATAAACTAAAATTGCCATGATACATGCACTTAAAATTGCCATGGTTCATAAAAAAAATATTTTCATGGTCAAAGTACTGGAATTGCCATCATCAAAAAACTAAAATTGCCATGATCTACAAACTAAAATTGCCACATGGCAACTTTAGTTTAAGCACTATTGCAAGTATAGTGTAACCATCATGGCAACTTCTGGGCAAAAAAAAAATTCGTCGAAACATATAAACATGGGGTCTAGTTTTGAAGATCTCGTCGAGACGAGTTAATGGCGAAAACGGATTTTTAATTCGCTTTTTTAATTAAGAGATAGAACATTTTCAAGCCGAAAACCAAAAATATTTCTACTGATGTCATCTATTCATACGTGGCAAAATGAGTGGTGATGGAGGCGTGTGGGCGATGTGCAAACGCCCACACGTGTGGGCATTAGTTTTTTCGTAAAACAAAGGTAATTTTCCCGTGTAATGTTATTCCAAGATTCAGTGGTCAACAATAATAAGCTAGTTTTGATTAATACTCCATCCGTCCCATAATATAGACTAGACGTAGGTTCTATAACTTGTGGGATGGAGGGAGTAGTAGGTTCTGAAAATTGCAAACAGCATATTAGCAGCTACCCCAGGAGCTAGTTTTGGAACTATAACTTGATGAACAATTCGCATTTCAGAGTTCAGACCTGGTACTATTGTGCCGTACGTGTAGTTCCAAAGCTGTGCCACACATCCACCAAGTCGAGCCATACTCGCCCGAGACGCTCCAGCACGGCTAGCCACCGCGCCGTCACAGCCCACCGATCCGCCTAGCCTAGGCGCGACGGCCGTGTTTGGGCATCTCCTCGCCTCAGGCCGAGGAGAGGAGAGGAGATACCGTCGGTCAGTGTGGTCGCTGGTGTCGATTGGTGGCGGGCAGAGTTGAGCAGCCAGTGATTTTTGGGATCCTCTGTTTTTCTTTCCTTTGAGATTATTACCAAACGTGGGTATGCTGGGGTGGGATGTTATGGGCCCAGTCAACCGCGACCGAGTGTATTGGGATATTCTGCACTCATTGTTTGCTCCCCAACTCCTGCTCTGCTCTCCCTATTATAAAAAAAAAATCAGTTGCTCCCTAAAAAAAACAGAGTGCTCTTTATCACAAAAACAAAATGACTTGATGTCAATCTGTGTACAGAATGCCTACCAGGAAAATATAAATTTTAGCTATAAAAAATAAACGATAAAATGTTCCTAGATGTATATTAATTGCTCTCTCCTCAAACAATTTATTTTTGCACTACGATTTTTCTCATTACTTTTAGTTTTGCATTGCGATTTACTTACCGGGCGGCGGGTCCACAAATCGTAATATTGACAATCATTAAATTAGATTTGCACTTCACATAAAGATGTATATGTGTTCACACATGAACACGTCACTGTGTATCCCTGGCGTCGAACACGATACGTAAGCGCCGAAGGTGCCTCGCCGGGAGTGCAATACGCAGGTCACGCCGGCGAGGTCTTTTGAGCTGAAACCTACATGCATGAGAGGAACCTCGGCAGGGCGTGTGGCTGCTATGAGCTGCCCTAGGTCGACCTGATCGCCCCTAGGGCCTCAAGGTTCGCTGCCTCGAAACAATGAGAACAATGAAGAACGAGAAGAAGAAAAAACAAGGGTAAAGAAGAAGAAAAATAAAAGATAAATGTTGTAGATTGATTTGTCTTCCTCCCTTGCCAAGCAAACCTTGCATCTATCAATGACTATAATGTGATGGTGTTTTAGAGTGCACTCATCGGTAAGAATCCATCGTAGTACTCTCCACCAAAACACACAAACTTTTGAGATAACTTTGAGTTTCCACAAGGCATTCCACATATGTTGATCATCTCCTGGTAGCCGTCCCTTCCTCTAGAGCAAGTTGTTGTTCTAAATCACTAGAGCACGGTACATCGATTTAACAGTGTAGTTGCTTGATTTCTCAAAGGCCCAAGCATACAAATCATCACCACCCCCCTTGCCTGATAGGAACATTAGTGATAGCCTCTACATCCAGTGCAATGAACATCGATCAAATCAGCTCCTATTGCCACGACCAATTGTACGGATCAATGAGATCAGATACTATCCGAATAAAGTGTTGGGTAGCTTCAGCATAGGGGACATAGAGATGGTCCCGGAAATCCACTTTCCTGTCCAAGCATCAATGGAAGTCCCATCCCCCACTCTTTTTATCAATCCCGCCTTCAATGCTTCTCTGCCAGCAATGATCGCCCTCTAAGTTGTAGAAGCAGACTTAGAGACAGTTGCATGCATAAAATCCGTGTCAGGGAAGTAGTGGCCCTTTAAAAATCTTGCACATAGAGAGTTTGGATTAGTTAAAAATCTCCATCAATGCTTCCCAAGTAATGCAAGGTTGAACTGATGAGGCTCTTGAAAACCCATGACTCCCTTACACTTGGGTGTCGCCAAATTGCTCCATGAAACCCAATGCATCACATTCTTGTCAAGAGAGCTACTCCACTAATATTTTGCCATGGGCGAAGTAAAGCTCTTAGAAACCTTGCTCGTGAGAAGAAAACTACTCATTGTGTAGTGGGAATAGCCTGAACAACTGATTTCAGCAAAGTTTAACGTCTTGGCATGCCATCAGTTGTTCAGACACATCCCTGGATCTTATCGCGGCCCCTCTCTCAGATGTGATCAAAGCTGCCGCATGTAATGTGACCACCAACCATGGGCACCCCGAGATAACGCTTGTTGATCATCTCCACAACAATGTCAAGGACAGCTTTCAACTCATGCTTCAGCTGAGCAGGTGTATTGGAACTAAAGAATATTGAGCTCTTGTAACGGTTGACACACGGCCCTGAAGCCTCGCCATAAAATTCTCAAAATCGCATTCAGTCTTGCAGCACCCTGGTTGTTTTGCACTAATAAAGGTCAAACTATCATCTCCAAAAAGTAAATGTGTGACCCAGGGTGTCAATGTACCCGCCATTGTAATTTTGAGTAGGGAAGAGAAACCTTCTGCACGGAGCAAGAATAAATATGGCGATATCTTATCACCTTGCCTCGATCCACGAGAGGGTGTGAAATAGGATAGTAGCTCTCCATTGGCTCGATCTAACAGAGAACCGACTATGCTCAAGCCTAGCTTTGTTTAAAATGGCCTTTAAATAATGTTATTCAACACTGTCGTAGGCCTTCATCATATCTAGCTTGACCGCACAAGCAAAATTTTGCTTGCATTCGCTCTTACCGGAATAATGCACAAGCAAAAAGGAAGTCTGCTGAAGATGCTCGAACCGAAATCACACAGCCAACAGTATATTACTTCTTTTCCGTATCATTCGCTCATGTTTTTTCGAAGTTTAGCTCGGGCCAAGGGTTGATAAAGGAGGTTTGTAAGAGAGACATGACCGTGGCATGTCCCTGAGCCCGGTCGTGACGTTACCAAAGATATTATCGGCCAGCACTTGACTAGTAGTTCGCGGCATGTTCCCTGCGTTGCACGATGGACAAGTCTGGCTGCATGCAAAGCTGAACTTTGATTGCTCCGAGCCGTGTCGCTATGGTTGCAGGTTGCAGCGCCGTGTGGCCGCCGGCAAGGTGCAGCTTCCGTTGACGTGGTGGTATTTCCAGGACGTGTGGTGCATGTTAAATTTGAGTGTCCGGACAGGCTTGTACAGTACAGAATCTTGTCGCTTGGGCCGAGGTTCGACGGATAGCTCCGTATTGTGTTGCTATGCTTGGCCCGCCGTGTGGCCGCCGGCAAGGCGACTGGTCCATGCGCTTGTGCCCGCCGTGTGACTCCCATCGGATGATCGATGCGTCTGTGGCTCTGGGAAGGGTGAGATTTCTGCACAAAGTCCCTATAAATTCACCACTGCTCTCGCTAGCAGTTCACCGCAACACAAGCAAACACCCCAGCTCAATGGCCACTCCATCCATGTCTCCCCATATTCCCATCTTCCTACTAGTCCTACTCTCGGCCATCTCAGCTTCCTCTCCTGCTCCGACCACTAGCAATGGCAGTGACACCGACCTTGCCGCGCTGCTCGCTTTCAAAGCCCAGCTTGTCGACCCTCACCGCATCCTTGCTCGCAACTGGACTTCCGGCACGCCTTTCTGTCATTGGGTCGGCGTATCGTGTAGCCGGCGCAGGCAACGTGTCACTGCTCGTCTGCTCTATCGTTGCATGGCACGCCTCTTGCCGGGTCTTTGGCACCTCATGTCGGTAACCTTTCTTTTCTCTCCGTCCTCAATCTAACCCGAACCAATGTCACAGGTTCCATTCCAGATGAACTTGGTAGGCTACATCGTCTAAGATATCTCGATCTTAGAGAAAATAGCCTATCAAAAGCCATACCTACTACCCTAGGAAATCTCACGAGGCTCGAGTTCCTTAGCCTATCTTACAACCAACTCTCGGGCCAAATCCCTCCTGAGATGTTGTCGCGTATGCACAACCTTAGGGAAATTAGTCTGGTCTTAAATCACTTAAGTGGCCAAATACCTTCCTACTTGTTCAATAACACACCATTCCTGATGTACATCGACTTTAGAAATAATAGCCTATCAGGTCCTATACCACAAGTCATTGCATCCCTATCCCTGCTTGAGGTCTTGAACCTAGAGGTTAACCAACTCTCAGGACTAGTGCCACAAGCCATGTACAACAAGTCTAGACTGCGAGTCATGTCACTCGCAGGAAATGGCAACCTAACTGGAAAGTTTCCGAGCAATCAAAGTTTCAGCCTCCCAATGTTGCAGTTTATTTCGCTATTCGATAACAAATTTGCCGGTAGATTTCCACCAGGGCTTGCATCATGCCGGTACCTAGAAGTACTTGGTTTGAATGGAAATTCTTTCGTAGATGTTGTGCCAACATGGTTAGCCCAATTGCCAAACCTCAAAGTGCTTCAATTGGGTTTTAATAACCTTATTGGCTCGATCCCACCTAGTCTTAGTAATCTCACTAGTCTTATTGGACTGAATCTCGCCTTCGGCAACCTCAAAGGGGAGATTCCGCCAGAAATAGGTCTTATGTCCAAACTCTCGTTTTTGTATCTTGCAGTCAATCAGTTGACAGGTGAAATTCCAGCATCCCTTGGCAATTTATCCCAATTGTCTTTCCTAGCTTTAGGAAATAATCACTTGTCCGGGCAAGTACCAACAACACTTGGAAAAAACACTGCCTTAAACAAACTTATTTTGCGACAAAATGTTTTAAAGGGGAATCTAGACTTCCTGTCGACTCTTAACAAGCTCCAACTTCTTTCAATAGAAAATAATTTTTTCACTGGCGTCCTCCCTAGCCATGTGGGAAACCTCACTTCACAATTATCCATTTTCGTTGCTGGTGACAACAAGTTAATTGGTGGACTTCCAATATCAATTTCAAACTTAAGCAACATTGAAGTTATAGATCTTAGAAGCAACCTATTCACCGAGCAAATTCCAGAATCGATTGCGATGTTAGAACATCTAGTATGGCTTGATCTCTCCCTCAATGACATGGTAGGCCCTATCCCAACAAAAATGGGTATGCTCAGGAGTCTAGAACGGTTATTTATCCAAGCAAACAAATTCTCAGGCTCTATACCAAGCAACTTTGGTAATCTTAGTTGGTTAGAAATCATAAACTTATCGGATAATCTATTCAATTCAACAATACCCGAAAGTTTTTTCCACCTAAACAAACTTATCATACTAGATATTTCGCACAATTCCTTCACTGGTGAGCTACCAGCCAATGTTCCTGGTCTAAGACAAACATATGCAATGGATTTTTCTTCCAATTTATTCATGGGAAGCATTCCAGATTCATTTGGGGAACTTAGCATGCTAAACTACCTAAATCTATCATGTAACATCTTCAAAGGCTCTATTCCAGGCCCATTCAAAAAACTAAAAAGTTTAGCATCATTAGACCTCTCATTTAACAACCTCTCTGGTACCATTCCGGTGTTCCTTGCAAACTTTACGTACTTGACTACCTTGAACCTCTCATTCAATTGTTTAGAAGGCCAAATACCCGAGGGGGGTGTTTTCTCAAACCTCACCTTGCAATCTTTGATTGGGAATGATGGGCTATGTGGTGCTCCACGCCTAGAATTTTTGCCATGCCTTGACATACATCAGTCAAGTAATAGGCACTTGGTACGATTTCTACTCACAACAATCATATTAGCACTTGGAACCATCGCCATTTGCGTATACATATGGTTGAGAAAAAAATGGGAGAAAGGAGGCAACGATGATTTTGTTGGTCCAACCGATGTCATAGGCCATCAGATAGTCTCCTATCATGAGATCAATCGTGCCACCAATAGTTTCAGTGAAGGTAACATCTTGGGATATGGAAGCTTTGGAAAAGTCTTCAAGGGCCAACTAAGGAGTGGTTTGGTGGTTGCAATAAAAGTTCTTGACATGCAGCTGGAGCACGCCATCCGAAGTTTCGATGCTGAATGTCGAGTGCTTCATATGGCACGACATCGTAACCTAATAAAGATTCTCAATAGTTGCTCCAACCTTGACTTCAGAGCACTAGTACTTCAGTACATGCCAAATGGCAGCTTAGAGACACTCCTACATGGGTCTCAGAGTTCATGGCGCTTAGGCTTTCTTGAGAGACTAGGCATCATGCTCGATGTGTCGACGGCAATGGAGTATCTGCACCATGAGCACCACGAGTTGATCTTGCATTGTGATTTGAAGCCTAGCAATGGCTCTTTGATGAGGAGATGACGGCACATGTGGCAGACTTTGGCATTGCAAGGTTGATTCTAGACGACAACTCCATGTTATGTGAGAGCATGCGTGGAACTATTGGGTACATGGCACCAGGTATCTAATTAGTTAGCTATTGTTATGTTTTTCATCCAACAATATTTTTAAACCATTTATTGACTATATCTCCACCTAAAACAATATGGTTGAGAAATTATGCTTCTTGTGTTTCATTAATGTTTCTGTTGACCAGAGTACGGGTCTCTTGGAAAAGCATCGCGGAAAACCGACGTGTTTAGTTACGGAATCATGCTCCTTGAAGTCTTCACTGGAAGGAGACCGAGTGATGCTATGTTTGGGGCACACCTAACCCTTAGGCAGTGGGTCCATCTTGCATATCCTTCAGAGCTTGTCCAAGTCATCGATGACCAGCTACTGCAAGGCTTCACTCTTTCTACCTGCAGCTTGGATGATGGCTTTCTTGCGTCGATATTTGGGTTGGGTTTGGTCTGTTCGAGCGCCTCACCTGAAGAGAGAATGACGATGCGTGATGTGGTTGTGACGCTAAAGAAAATCAAATCCGAGTACACCAAATGGATAACAACGACATCACACAACACAACAATGTGATCGATTGCCCATTGTTGCTTGCTCCCTTCTCATCCATTACTATGTATGGATGTATGTGTTCTTTATGTGCGCTTAGAATAGCCACACGCGTCCTTGTCATAGATATACGTGATTGGATATACTATGAATGGGCAGGTTTGAATTAGGTTGCACCTACTGGATTGTACTACACATTTGGCCAAGCATAGATATACCCCCAAAACTTTTTGATTGTGCAATAGATTGATAATTGAACATAATCCAAAGAGCTTGGATACAGTTTCCCGATTGGTGATCCATGGATCACAGAAAAATCTCTCCCCATGGCCTTTCGCCTCTGTATGTCCCGTGACTCATGTGTGGTATTTGAAAGGTCTCCTAGTTATATCGTGAATCTTTGGGAAGGGTTTTTTGGGAGAAAAGAAGAATCTACTTCAACCGAAATTCCACTCTCCTCTGTCTCACTCAAGTGAATTGGTTTCGAGGGCATTCCTTGCTAGAACATAATGACAACTGCATGAATTTGGAATAAGACATGTTAAGTTTCTCCTCTTCCTGTCTAATGACTACTACGACATGCCTAGACTATAACATTCCTGCGGAGTGCTGCCCATAGATTACGGAACAACTTTGCTAACTTCTCCTTCTCTACTCGTATCTTGTTTGTTCTGGAAACACGTCTTCCTATTCCATCTTTTTCCGAATCTCCCTTAACGGAAGAAATAGAAGCTCGAGAAGGAATACCCAGGTCTATCTAGGAATCAGTCGACTAAGAAATAATGAAGTTTCAGTCAACCCGCAACTAGCTGGCGTAGGATTTGTCGTCTCCTACCGTGCCATGCTATCATAGGTTGACCTGGCCCATATAACCCAAGTGCATGGCTTGACATTCCCTGGCCCAAGTTGCCCTGCGATTTTGGGCTACCTTGTGATTTTTGTTGGGCACCACTGCTCATTGTTGGGGCATTGGCCACACAGTTAGCTTTTTCTAACGTGCACTTTTCTACCTCTTTAATGGCCTAAAAAAACCTCTCTAATGTTTTTCGCCCTCTTTTCTGTTTCAATGTATTTATTTCATGTTTCTTTAAGTTCCTTAAAAAATTAATGTAAGCATTTATAACATTAGTTGTCATATTTTAGAACACAATGTTCGTGCATTTTTAAAAATACTTAATGACTTGTAAAGAAAATGCTCACCATGTAATTAGAAAATATTTAGAGTTGCTTTAAAAATGTCCGTTGTCAATTTTAAAAATGTTCAAAGTGTATTTCGAAAATATTTAATCTAGAATAAGAAAAATATTCAATGAGTATTTGAAAAAAGATTGTCATGTACTAAAAGTATCTTACCACGTATTGAAGAAAAATGTTCAACGTGTTTTTAAATAATGTTCAATTTGTATTTACGCTTGTGGCATCTAATGGAGTTGCATGTGGTGTGCAATGCAAGTAATTGCACGTTGTGGCGGACATACAAGTAAGTATAAGGTTTAAAAATACTCTTATTTTGGAAACAAAAAAATTCAAACGTAAAACACAAATAAAAAATAGAATATAAAATTTTAAAAGATAAAACAATAATAATAAGCCCAGCTACCGGGGCCTCCTATGCACAACCCCTGGCTCTCCCCTTAGTTGAGCATGTCTTATGCTGCTTGCAGTTGCATGCAAAGTACAACACATGTAGTTGCATATGGGAACGGATATGCAACTGGATTGCACTTTTGCAAAAAGAGGAAAAAAACCCAAACACCCACAATTTAGATGAAGACATAACAAAGCCAAAACACAAAAAAAATGAAAATGTTGAATAAATAAATAAATAAATAATAGACATACTTATTGAGCCCCCAATAAACACTACAAAGTTTCGACTGGGATGACACTTGCAATTATGTGCCTAGTGACAGACATGCCCCGACAAAACACGACGGAGTTGTAGTTCGGGAGCCACTTGTAGTTGCGTGCCTAGGACAAACATGCAAGTGTCGCACCCTGAGAAAACACCATCGAGTTGCAGTCAGGACAACACTTGCAGTTGCAGTCGTGTTGAAGACATGCAATTGCAGTTAGAGGCAACACTTGCAATTGCATATCTGCTGGCATACATGCAACTACCTCTCCCGGCAAAATACCACAGAGTTGCAATCGAGGGTGACACTTACAGTGCCTAGTGGTAGACATGCAACTACCCCTCTCCCAAAAAACACCACGGAGTTGCAATCGGGGTGGCACCTGTAGTTGCATGCCTAGTGGTAGACATGCAACTAACCCCCTCTCCCTCCCCACCTCCCCGACAAAACAACACAGAGTTGGAGTGGCATTGAAAACATGCAATTGCAGTCACGAGCAACACTTGCAGTTGCATGCGTGGCACCAGACTTGCAACAACCTCTCCGGACAAGACATCACAGAGTTTCAGTTGGGGGCGACACTTGCAGTTGCGTTGACGACATCCACTTGTAGTTAGGGGTGACACTTGCAGTTGCAGAAATGCAATGAACTCCGCCAACAAAATTCCATAGAGTCGTAGCCGGCGGTGACACTTGTACTTGTGTGCCTGGTGAAAGACATGCAACTTTCCCTCCCCCGAAAAAACATAACAAAGTTGCAATTGGGGCGACATTTCTAGTTGCATGCCCACTGCAGACATGCAACTTACTGCCCCTTCCTGTTAAAACATCACAGAGTTAAAGTCGAGTTGAAGACATGCAGTTGCAGTCAGGGGTGACACTTACAGTTGCATGCCTAGTGACAGACATGCAACCGCCTCTTGCGACGAAACACAACAGAGTCTTAGCCGGGGGCGATACTTGCAGTTGCAGTCACGTTGAAGACATGCAATTGCAGTTAAGGGCGACACTTGCAGTTGCATGCCTGGTGGCAGACATGCAATGAACCTTTCCAACAAAACACCACAGAGTTGTAGTCAGGGGAAACACTTGCAGTTGTGTGCCTAGTGCCAGACATGCAACTGTCCCTTCCGTGACAAAACACCAAAGAGTTGCAATCGGGGTGTCGCTTGCACTTGCAGCTGGGATGTGACACTTGTAGTTGCATGCCTAGTGGTTAAAATGCAATTGCCAACTCCCAGACAAAATACCACTAAGTAGTTGTCGCGTGGAAGACATCCAGTTGACACTTGTAGTTGTATGCATGCTGGCAGACATGCAATGACCCTATCCTAATAAAACACCACAGAGTTGCAGTGGCGTTGAAGACATGTAGTTGCAATCAGCTGTGACACTTGCAGGTGTGACACTTGCAGTTGGATGCATAATGGCAGACATTTAATGGCCCCTCCTGACAAAACACCACAAAGTTGCGGTTGGGGCGACACATGTAACTGCCTCCTCCCCCAACAAAATGGCACAAAGTTACAGTTGCATTGATGACATGCAGGTGTAGTCGAGGCGTGACATTTGTTGTTGCGTGCCTAGTGGTGAAAACACCACTGAGTTGCAGTCGCGTGAAAAGGCATGCAATTGCAGTCGAGACGGTTGTATGGTAATATTCTAAACTTCAAAAATAAAAGTTGTTGTTTAATAAAAAGTAGCAAGAATCGTGTCATTAGCAAGAAAAAGGTTTTAAGCAAGGAAAATGATGAAATAAAAATGCAAAAAATAATCAAGGTCACAAAGGAACATAGACAAAAAAGTTTTTAAATGCACTTACAAGAAAACCAAAAAAACAATAAAAACTGATAAAAAGGAAAAAATGGGAAAAAGTTAGAAAATGAGAAAAAAGTCCAACGGTCCAAGAAAAAAGCCCCTTCCCTCCCAGCAACCGTGCTACCCTGTATCCGACACGAAAAGAATCAACACATAAAGAGTAGCCCAACATGTCCATCCTGCATGACCTAAATTAAATGAAACTAACGGTGTATGGGTCAACTGAGACTTGACTAAGACTCAGTCGACTGAGTTTGAACAAAAACCGTACACACTAGCATAAAGTTGTATTTCATGCATTTTATAAAAAATGAAAACACAAAAACAAGAAAATAAATTTGTTGTTTAATAAGAAAAATAGGAAAATCATGCTAATAGCAATAAAAAGGTTTAAATGCAATAAAAAAGGAAATAAAAATGTATAACAAAACAAGAAAAAAAAAACAAAAACATAAATGCAAATGAGTAATTAACCTCACAAAGAGCACAGATGGTTCTTGGTAAACTACTTACTAGAGAATAAAAAGACTGTAAAAAGCAAAGAAAAAAGAAAAACCAAACAAACGGGAAAAGGCTAGCTGTGAAAGAAAAGGCCTTCCCGGCCACCCAGCCCATCACTCGCACCACATGCCCAACACGCAGAAAGAAGGGAACGGACACAACCCGGCCGCACCTTGACGCAAAAGAAAAGCATCGCTGATGAATCTTCAATCTATCGATCCAACGGCTTGCCTAGTCCACCGAGACTCCGCTAAATCTCAATCGACTGAGATTTAGCAAGCCCTAATCCAAAAAAGACAATATGGTGCATGGAGCGACTATGAGCCTCGGTACTCTTTTTGGAGCGGAGGAGGCCTTGTCTTGTCTAAGCTTCTGTTTTCAGCTTCTCATCTTTTCACTCTGTAGTTTTTTTTAACACAGTACAGTCGCAGAAGCATACACGTATATAAACTCATCCTTATAAATTCATGCACATACACCCTACCCTATGAGCATCCTCTGAAATCTAACCTGACACAAAATCTTGAGGTTGAAGAAGACATCGTAGACGTCTCGTAGTCAATAAGAATGTCTGCTCCCACTGAATGAATATCATTGAAAAATCTGAAATAAATCTAAAACAGTGTGCACACGTGTTCCAAGCCTGAGAGCTGAACCTGATAGGATGGTTCCACCATAAAGAATCTAACCATCTGAGTTATGCTTAGTTTGCCATTCCTTTGCCGTTAGCACTTATCGGAAAAGGCTTTCGTCCCGCTTTATATAAAGCAAAGATCATCAACAACCCGTACAAATGCACGCCACCACAACATACACACACACCCAACGCAGGATACATAGGCGGTGAGCGCAGCAACACCACCTCTAGCACTAACGCCACCGCGAGGAGATGAAGCCGCATACGACGAACCGTGAGCTCCAAGGCGGCGTCTTCAGGAAGATTACGATGCCGGAGCGCCGCCACCACCCGATCCGAGGATCAGAGTTTCCCCCGGAGCAACACGACGGGTAATGAGAGCCACGGCGACGCCTTCAAGAAGGGAACGAGTTTCGCCGTCGTCGGTCCGTCTGAAGATAGAACAGGTTTTCACCCTGACTAACACTCACGTCCACCGAACGCCACACCCCGGCTACCATGCCACCCACGCGGCCATGGCCACCAGGCAGAACCAAGCCACATGCTCTGCCCAAGAGCACCGTACTACCATGACTAGCGCCCCTGACCCGGCATCCCAGACCTAGACACCACCTTGCCCGAGATCCGCCGCTACTCCAACCAAAGAGACAAGAGGAAAGGTCCCACCTTTCGCACCCCTGGGCGACCCCCAGCACCTGGCTTCCATCGACCCATCCTACGGCACGAGGCGTGAGAAGAGCTCGGTCCTGCAGCACCGTGAGCGAGACGAGGTCGGTCTTGCTGCACCGTGCGTGAGACGAGCTCGGTCCTGCTGCACCGTGTGCGAGACAAGCTCGGTCCTGCTGCACCGGTCACGAGAAGAGTGATTGGGCCGCAGCTAGGAGAAAACCAGCCCTTCCGCGAATCTTCCTCTTCCTCTTCCTCTTCTTCTTCCTCTTATTCTTCTTCTTCTTCTTCTTCCTCCTCTTCTTCTTCTTCTTCCTCCTCCTCTTCTTATTATTCTTCCTCCTCTTCTTCTTCTTCTTCTTCTTCTTCTTCCTCTTCTTCTTCCTCCTCTTCTTCTTCTTCTTCTTCTTCTTCTTCTTCCTCTTCTTCTTCTTCTTCCTCCTCCTCTTCTTATTATTCTTCCTCCTCTTCTTCTTCTATTTATTTTTGAGTAATTTTTTATATAGTTTTTTCTTTTCTGCTTTATTTTTTTCTTCTATTTATTTATGGTAGTTTTTTTTGCTGTATTTAGTTTCTTTGTGAATATTTTTGCTTTATATAGTTTTTTTCTTTCTGCATTATTTTTTTTCTTCTATTTATTTTTGAGTAATTTTTTATATAGTTTTTTCCTTTCTGTTTTATTTTTTTTCTTCTATTTATTTTTGAGTAGTTTTTTTGCTGTATTTAGTTTTTGTGTGAATATTTAGTGGCTTAGAATGGTGCGTACTGAACGCAAAAAAGTCTGAAGTTGTAATAAGGTTAAAAAATGAAGTGCCGGTGTAACAGATGAGTTTTCGTCCAAAACCGGCCCTGATACTTCTAAAGAGGTTGTCCAGTTTGTACACGAAGTGCATCCAGTTTTTGCCGTAACACAAGAAGTCCGGAGTTCTAATAAGTTATTAAAAATAAAAAAAGGCGCAATGCTCGTTAGTTAGCTTCAAGCCTTTCGGAATAGGATAGGCTACACTGCACACAACTCCGTGCAATCTATTCTATTCCGAAAGGCTTGAAGCTAAGCAACCTGCAGGTGAGCATTGCGCCTCTCCTTCATCGTCTCTGCACTCACGGCTTATAAACCACTCCTGCTGCCTCTCTCCTAGCGAGGTGGGACTAAAAATCAGCTTAATAAGAAACTCTAGTACCGGTTCATGCCATGAACCGGTACTAAAGGTGTTCGTGGGGCCCGCAGCCAGACACAACATCATTAGTACCGGTTCGTGGCATGAACCGGTACTAATTGTTGCCCACGAACCAGTACTAATGATGTCCGCCCGCCTAGCCGTTGGAACCGGCACTAATGGACACATTAGTGCCGGCTCAAAATCAAACCGGCACTAATGTGTCTCAGATTAGCCCCTTTTTCTACTAGTGGTCCTGCGGTCCTGCGCACCCGCCAATGACAGTGCTATGAAAGTGCATGTTTCTTTGACTGCATTTTGCTGCAATCAGCCTGCTTTGTAGTACTAAGCATACACCCAGAACGGCTTCGTCTATTGCTATTGCAGGAAGAAAAATGAAAATTCAAGAACAGAATACATAGAAGAAAGATGAAAGGATGGATATGATGCCATAGTTTCTACGGATCGAAAAACTGGTTCGGAGTGATACGAATGGAACAAATGTCAACACCTATCAAACTACTACACACGGGCAACTCCTAGTTCGTCGACACAGGAAGTATACCACAAAGTATAGTTGTATACAGCACTACAGTACTACAGACATACAGAGATCAGCCGGTGAAGGGCGCTCATTAATCAGCCGGGAACCAAGAATAGACAGTGGATCTAACCTAACGGTAGCAGCAGCAGCGGCGGTGGTTCCAAGACGGCCGAGCGCGAGGCGGTGGGAACGGCAGCGATCTGGTGCGTGGCGTGGGGCGGCGGCGTAGAACCAAGAGGAGGCGTGGGGAGCGTGCTTGCGATGGGACTTGCATGCGGCGATCGAGGGCGGCCAGAGGACGTTCGTGATGGCTGTTCGGGGACGGCGTGAATTGGGAGAGGCGTGCGTTTGTGGAGTACGTTTGTGGCGTGAATTGGCAGAGGTGCGCAGCGGTCTCTCGAGTCACCAACTCACCATGCAAGCAAGCGCTGGATCTGTAGGCAATAAGCCTCGGCTAGGGTTCGGGCACAGCGAGCGCGTGCGTGCGCGTGGTGGCCGTGTCGGGCTCGAGCCGGAGCGGGCATGGGTGCGTGCGTACGCGCCCAAGTGTAGGTGTGCGTGCGTGCGTGAGTTAGCGCGTGTGTGCGCGGGTCTGTTAGCGTAGGACCAGGGCGAGGGCCGCGTTGGGCGCGCGGAGTGGCCGCGGCGATCGCGTCAGAGTGCGATGGGCGCACGCGAGCCAGGGCGTGCGGGGCGTGGCGAGTGGGAGGTGGGCAAGTCGTGGAGCAGCTCGGGCATGTTCGTGCGCACGAGTATAAAGCCCTCCCCCCCCCCCCCCCCCCCGTGTAAGTCGCTGAGGATTTCGAGTTCGTGCTCGAGGTGAAAAACAGTGAGGCTGTTCGGGCGGCGGGGGTTGTTCGAGCACCCGGAAAAACTCTCTGTCCATCTTCCTCCTCGCCGATCGTGTCTCGGGTGATCTCCGTCGAGTGCTCGAGCTAGTTTGGTAACAACAGGATCAGCGACTGCGGGACACCGTACCGTTGGAAATCACTGCGCTGGATCACCAATGCCACCGTCGAGCATTGTCTACCAACAACCGCTTCCCACCCACGCATGACCATCGTCGTCCCGCAGCAGCCCATGTGTTCCTCCATACTGGCATTCCGATGAGCAGCAGCCTCCATGCCGATACCACGTGAGCTTTGCCCGGCGGCACTGGGAGGAAATGAAGGAGTGGCTAGGTTAGATCGTCCGCGGATTGCCTCCGCTTGAAGCGGCACAACTCTGGTATTCATTGCTCATAACCACTTCATTTCTTCAGTACTAGACTGGCTTCAATTTTGCATCACCTAGAATTTGGATGTGTATGTGTTTGATAAATGAAAAAGTGCTTGGCTCCAATTTCTCAAGATATGAAGTATTTTATTTTATTTTCTTCATATCTTTTCGTGGTTCATTTGACTATTAAAAAAAGGTTCAAAACGGAACCCCAGTGGATATATTTTCAGGATGCATTGTCGATGCCACTTTTATAGGTCCGTTTTCAGTTTTTCATTCATCTGTGGCTTTATGTTGCCGCAAGACAAAAATATGCTACTCCCTCCATTTTTAAATATAAGCCCTTTTAGAGATTTCAATATGGACTACATACGGATGTATATAGATGTATTTAGAGTGTAGATTTACTCATTTTACTCTGTATGTAGTTTGTATTGGAATCTCAAATGGCTTATATTTCGGAATGGAGGGAGTATCGACATAAGTTCACTACTATTTCACCAACATCAGCCAATCAATTTTCATAGTTTCTACAGATTGTGTGGGCCATACTGTTTGGTCGTCAATCCATTTTTTTGTGAAGAGTTTTTTCTCTCAACTTTGACATCCCAATATCCTACTTTTCGTTCATTCTAAGTGTATTATTTTAACTTCCTCCTGAAATTTGTTCTCCGAGGCCTCAATTTCTCGGTTGTATTCGTTTTGTTATCCTTGTGAATATTGTGCTTCAAGAGAATTTTTTTGTTCAGACATGCCTGTATAAATTCTAGCTAATTTCGTGGCCTACACTTTTCTAAGTACTGAACAATATCTGGCTGGGAAAAAATATCTTCTACACGGAAATTATTTTTCTTAATTTTTGCCAAGCATGTGGATGTTTTTATATGCCAATCATCTTTTTCAACAAAAGGTTGTTCCACTTGGACCATCCAAGTTGTTACCAGTTCCATGAATGTTAGCACATGTTTTTCTTTGTTGCCATCATAAATATAGTTATCGGCTTATCACTTTGGGGGATCTTTTTTGATCGAGCATCATTTTCATAGATTGCATAGGCAAGTAACAACATCTCCAACTAGATCCTCCGCTTCCTCCCTATATGTCTTTTAGTGCTGGAGGCGTATGATTAGTGGGACTAACATTTAAACTAAGTGATCTAGAAGTGTTTACTCCCTTGTTATGGAAAAGATGGATGTGAGAGACTGGGGGTGGGGTGAGGGAGTGGGGGGGGGGGGGTAAAATATGTCGGCATATTTGGAAAGACCTGAAGTTTATGTTTATTGAGTCATAGGAAAGCCACACTATTAAGAGGGGTTGAGGTCGTGTATAAGCGTGGGCATGCAGTCCAATTTCCATATCAACCCACACCAAAAAGCCATACACAAATAGTCTCTTCAGTTAGCCCCTCCCCAAATGTTTTATGATATCTCTCTCGGATACTCGAAGCTCCGTGGTCTTGGCCCTGGGCCTCTGGGGTTCATATCGTGTTTTCGTCTAGACACCTCAAAGCCCAGGCTCATGATCCCAGGCCTCCGGGGGTACCCCTTGGCTACGGCTCTGAATAGGCCTTTTGTTTCTCCTCTGGTGAGGCCGGAGCTTTGGCTCTAGCACCTCTAGGCCTCCGGATGCCCTGATCTTTGGGGTACTCTGAGCCTACCAGGCACAAAGAGAGAGTAGATAACAGTTGGCATATGTTTTCCCTAGGTTCTCATTTGATCATGTGTCTCATACAGGTTTTGGATAAGTTTCACATAGGTTTCATTTGTGTTTCTCATCGAGCACACATTTCTCATAGGCTTCATTCATGTTTCTCATCGAACATCTGAGTGAAACTCAAACTACTATGAAACACCACTTGAACCAACATCAAATCATAAACCGGAGTGAACCTCGTTGAAATCCTTTTATGAATCCTCCTTGAATAAAATCATGGCTTCTATATTTTTTAATTTGTTTGATAGAATTTCAAAAAATTGAATGTTTCAAATTTTGAGAATGTATTTATCACTAGTCTTGTTTCAAAGGGATCAACAAGATGAAGTGGATGTTCAGATTCCGAATAGTCATTCGGTTCTAAATACCCCAATCAGATATCCGGTTCAAAATATTTTCCTGATTTTGAGAAATATCTAAATAAATTGGATTGAATGATGGGAGAGAGAAGTGGGGGTGTGGACCATGGATTCTTCTTTTGTTATATACACTTAAGGACGTACAAAAAAGCCAATGCTTAGATATTGACAACATTGAAGATCAGACGGTTTACAATTGTCTTAGAACAATTTTTTTTTGCAGTGGTCTTAGTACATTAGTCACATGATGGAGCTAATTCATACTATATGCACCCACTGTTTATGCATGCATTTGTACTTATACACTCGATCGATCTCACTGAAATGGCTATTGAGTATTGAAGCAAAGCCTACCTCGGTTAATTTGGTTGGGAGCTTTTTTTTTCTTTCTTTTTTTGATAGGAAATTTGGTTGGGGAGTTTACAATCATGCCATTTATATATTAGCTTTTTATTTGTTTTGTTTTCCTACCAAGAAATTAGCGTCACACAGGGAGGGGCATATGGGCATATATCAAGACAGAGGACGATTGAGTGAATAGAAGTTGACAGTAGTCGGCATTGCTCATATACATTACACTTCACACTGGCATGCTTAATAAGAGTAAATAATAGTTTTTTTTATTTAAGAGTAAATACAAGATAATAAAGCATTATGCTACATAAACAAGGTGGTCTGATCTATTTCCAAACAAGGATTTGATAGATCTTATTGAAATGTGTAAACACCATCACAGATGGTAGGGATGGACGGATGGAAAACTACTTGCAACAACAGAAAAGCACACACATGATGACAAATTCAATCAAATGAACTAACTCGCGGCACTACAATGCAATACAATACAGAAGTAGAAGCTGGTAGACTGGCCGGCATCCTTTTTGTTGAGCTTGAAGCTGACATTATCCATGGATACATCCATGGCGAGTGGCGACACACTAGCGAGTCATCCCCGGGTAAGCCTGAGGCGCAGCGGTCGGAGCGCTCTTCCCCATCCTCTCAATGTTGGCGTGCCACCCTGCAGGAGCAGCCAAGAAATCAAAGCTGATCACGACACACCTAGCTCCGAAAGTGCGCCGCAAACTCATCAACAAAACGCAAACGGCAATGATGACCGGCACGGCAACGCAATGAGCAAGGCTGATGAAGGAAGGATTGTAAGTGTGGCACGTACCGAGGCTCATGTCGAAGCCGCGGCTCTTGAGCTCGCGGTACTCCTGGCAGAGGGCACAGGGGTCGCAGAAGAGGTGGACGCAGCAGTCGGCGCAGGGCTTCTCCTTGAGCCCGTACTGCTCCCGCATCTTGGAGCGGTAGCAGCAGGAGCAGAGGCAGCCCAGCCCCACCCACGCCAGCAGCATGTACGCCGTCCCGCGCACACAACAAGCTGAGCTCGCCGTTCGTTCGTCCCATCCGCAAAAAATTACATCATTGATTTACCCAAAATTTACCGCAGAAAAAGAAGAAGAGAGAACTCACATGAGGTTCCCTTGTCGACGATGTGGGCGATCCGCCCAAAGGACACGCATGGGCAGAAACACGTCAGGCAGCCTGCAGCACAAATGCACGAGTTCATAACCAACCAACAAAGTATATTTTGCCAGTGTTTCTCTAGCTAGCTAGGGAGTTAGCTAAGCTTACAGCCGCTGACGTCGTCGCAGCAGCCGAAGAGGCCGGTGGACCAGGAGGAGGCCACGGCCGGCGCTGTGAGGCTTCTTGGGTTGTAGCCTTGTAGGGGACGACGGACTTCGGAGAGAAGCTCGCCGGACTTGTGTGTGGTGTGGGTGTGTGAGAGCTGCCGTGTGTGCGTGCGTATTTATCGACGGAGTGGGGCTCTTTCGGCCCGTTTTCCACGCGCCATCGACAATGTCAGTTTCAACCAGCGCGGCGCCAGTGTACTAGGTTGTGTGCCGTCGTGTCTACATCGTCATTGCATGCATGTCTGCATGTGACTTGGGGCTTCACTGGACTGGACTAGTACTACGAAACCACGGGCGTACATCTTTTACAATGAGGAGAGGCTAGCCCAGCAGATTCCACAAAAGACACCAAATAACCGCCGTTTTACGGTACGAGGTGAATAAACGTCCATATCATGACACTGTAAAAAATTCTCCTCTTGTAAAAATTATACGGCTCCCCCTAAAAATGAACCTAGTTTCCTAAATACTCAGTCCGGCCGAAAATACTTGTCATCAAAATGGATAAAAGGGGATGCATCTAGACGAATTTTAGTTCTAAATACATCTTTTTTTATCCATTTTGATGACAAGTATTTTCGGACGGAGGGAGTAATCAAGATCAGAGCACTTTTTTGCAGGGACCTGTAAAATAAAAAAAAACGTTGGCGAAAGAAAACTTTCAGCTTCTCTTCTGGTAATCACCGCCGCGAGCTACTGCGGCCGCCGCCGTATCTCCTTCTGCCACCACTCGCTGCGGTACGCCGCAGCCGCTCCGCCATATCTCCTTCTGCCACCGGCCACCACCGCTCGCTACTGTACGCGGCAACCGCGGACGAGGACGCGAACACGATGGCGCGAAAGAACATATGCTACAACGCGGACACGAACTCGCCGCTGGCCACCCGGCGCAGCAGCAGCGCGCTGCCGCTGCCGTGCAGCCCCAGCCCAGCTGCCGGGTCGCTCGCGTTAGCTAGCCACGTAGTACGTGCTTTGCTAGCTAGCTAGTAGCGCGTTCGTGCTTTGCTGAAGAGGGAGCATGAGGCTGGAGCAAGCGCCGACGGACAGAGACAAGGTGTGCGGCGACGGGCAGGGGCCCTATTTTAATCTAGATTTCAGTCGACTAACTTTTCGAGTTTGGGTCAGTCGGAGAAGGAAGGGCCTCGCCGGAGAGAAGGAATGGGCTTGCTGTCATCACCGCATTATCTATCTTAGGGTTCAGGATGGCGGCGGTGGCCGGAGAAAAAGCTCGGTGTGTGTGTGTGTGTGTGTGGGGGGGGGGGGGGGGGGGGTAGAGGGATGGCCGGGGTGGTGGAAGACCGGCGGTGGGGGTGGTTTAGGGGAAGGCGGGGCGGCAAGGCGGTTGCGGGAGCGCCGGCGACCGCAGGAGGGGCAGGAGGCGGCGTGCGAGAGACCTGTTTTTTTGGGAAAACTGTTGGGAGGAGGAAGACATAATCTGAGCCGCTCGTTTTCTATCCAACGCTTCAAATTCATCCAGGCAAAATCGACTGACTCAAAACGAGATTCAGTTGACTGGCTCCTAGCCATTCCCAAAAGAATTACGGGTCTATTCTGGTGGGACACATGCCATACTGTAAAACCATCTAAGAAATCTATTACAAGAAGTTGTATGCCGATTTTGCAGTACGATATTGTAAAAGGTATGCTAAAGATGCTCTTACTTTGGCACACCTGTTTTGCTGATGAATTACTGCGAAATCATGAGCGTATATACAATATATTTTTTTTTGCGAGAGAGCGTACATACGGTATTACAATCGTAGATCCAGCATGAGTGGTCCGATGTACTCCCTCCGTTTCACAATGTAGTGCCTATAGATTTTTATAAAAGTCAAACTTTGTCAACTTTGAGCAAGTGTATAGAGAAAAATGTCCATATCTACAATACCAAACATGTACATTCTGAAAATATAACTCATGATGTATCCAATGATGTGTATTTGGTATTCTAGATGTACCTACTTTTCTCTATAAATATGGTCAAAGTTTATACTGTTTGACTTTTGCAAAAATTTATAGGCACTACATTATGAAACGGAGGGAGTACTAGGGTGTGGGTGGTGGGGTACGTGCGTACGAGTACGACTGGTCGGTCTTTAGCCGGCGCGCCGGGCCGGTGGCCCGTGCGTGGGTGCCGCGGCGGCTGGCCCGCCACAGCATGCCAAAATAGGAATGTGTGGTTCGAGTAGTAGTAGAGCAAAAATATCAGAGCATACAGCTAATGCAATGAGAGGCGACAAAGGTGGCTAGGCTGGTTTCGTGACTCAGCACCGTACGATGCATGTATGGTAAGGTGATGGTCCAATGCACAAGATGTGAATGAGCCGCAATACCCTCTCTCTAATAAGGGCATCTGTTACGTATAGTACTGCTCGATCGGCCATATGAGAAAGATCCCCTTGGGGCGTGGCCCTCTGCTGTCACAACGCTCAGTGTTGTAAAAGCATCACTAACGTGGATCAACAAAATAGATCTCATAAATGTCCGCGGGCGACGTGTTTGTAGGGAGTAAAACGGTAGCCAACTATCCGATGATATTCACAAAATGTCCGCTCCTTCAATGGAAAGAAGAAAAAGACGGCAGGGAGAGCGAAAAATGGTTTTGTGGCTTGATCTACACCGTCTGGCCCAGACAATATGGAAAAAAATTGATGGTCGCACTGGAGATGTCTTGTGAGCATCTACAACTAGACTGAGCAAATCTGCCCCTATACGTCCGGGAAAAGCGCCCGGATGCACCCATGGAAAGAGCCGGCCCGGCCCTCAAATGACCCCAACCACAACCCTTAATTTAAACCTCAAATTCATGCAAACACATACACGTTGATCATCACACACAAACAATGAGTACTGCCAAAAAAAATACAAATTACTCATACATAAAAATAAATAAACCAAACATAGTCCGAACATAAAATTTGTTTATAGTGCATAACTGAAACATAAAAACATAGTTCAGTGATTTCCGGCGTGGATCCACGTATGCCCAAAAGATCATTTAGAAGTTGCATATGCGTCTGTCGATCTAGAAGTTGTCGATGCATCTCATGAAAGTTTGCAATATGCTCCGCCTCTTGTTCCCGGAGGCAGACCTAAAGCCTCCGGGCTTCTCAAAATCATACATGTGGGCTGCCTCTTCACTCTCATCCTCGACAATCATCTCGTGCAAGATTACACAACATGCGATGAGCTGCCAAAGTGTCTCACCTTCCCACATCATTGCAAATTCATAAGCAATACACCAACGAGCTTGGAGCACTTCGAATGCCCTCTACACATCCTTCCTAGCACCTTCTTGTGCTTGTGCGAGGAGACATTGTTTCCTACCATGAGGATCAGATATAGTCTTCACAAACGCCGCCCATTGAGGATAGATACCATCGGCAAGGTAGAACCTTATATTGTAGTTGTGCCCGTTGATGGTGTAGTTGCACGACGGATCTTCCCCGTCACTTGACAAAGAAGATCACTGGAGCAGATATCATTGTTAGAATATGCGATGCCAAAATAAGCATGCCAAATCCACAAATCCTTCGATGCCACTGCTTCAAGTATGGTGGTGGCTTCTTTGGTGTGACCTTGGTACTGTCAATGCAGAACTTTGGGGCAGTTCTTCCATTACCATGGTGTGCAATCAACTGAACCGAGGATACCTGGGAATCCTCTGAATGCTCCAATTGCCAACAATTCTTCTGTGTCCTCTAAAAATTGGTTCTCTCAGGTACTTTGGTCCAAAAATTGGTTCACCACGGTGTTAGAAGTATAAGATAATGTACTTGAGTTAGAGATAGAATTAGTAATGTCTTGTCTTGTACTCCAAGTCTCTACCCCACCATGTACTTTATATAAATCCCTCATGATGGTCAGATCAATACAACACATAATTCTAGGGATTCATATTTTCGACATGGTATTAGAGCGGTTAGTCTCGTGACGCCGACCCTAGGTTCCTTTACCACTTCCGCAGTGCGCCGCCCCTGGGGAGATTAATCTCCTCTCCCCGGGGGCGCGACACCCGATCGATCAAAGATTAGATTAGTTCCATAGTTTAGATTAGATCAAAATTCATAGATTTCCAATTTTCGGAATTCCTTAGCCCATCCAATAGATCGATTCTTTTAGCCAGCAAATAAACCCAACTCAACCCTCAAATTCCGGCGAATATCGGTGCAAGATTCATCCGACGCGTATTGCGGCGACAGCGCCATGGCGAGGTCAACCATGCAGCTGATCCGAGTCATGAGCTCGAACCCGATCTACGCCAATAGCAAGCGCCGGACCGCACCGCACGCTTAGGAGCAGCCCCCGTCGGATCCAATCGGGACTCTTCCCGGCGCAGTATGCATCCAGATCGGCCTCCTGTCCTGCGCATCTACTCGAAGCAGTACAGCGCATCATCTACATCGACATTCAGGTATACTTAACAGCACACGGCCATGCAGCTCCTCACAGACGCCGAACACGGCAATGCCCACGCGTCGTACGTGACGCCCAGGAACATGTGCAGATCGATCGCATGTATACGCCCTATCCCACCAGCCCCGTCGTGCATGCATGCATACATGGAGATCAGGATGGGCATGTATACGCCCTATCGCATGCACACAGCCAGCGGCAGCAGGCTACTTTTGTGTGCGCGACTTCATCGATATGGCTGACCACCACGACAACCTAGCTGCACGTCGGCATCCTCAGATGAGCCGGCTCGCAGTCCGGGACACCGGGAGGGCCCACGGGTCTTCTTCTTCTTCCAGGCACGGACGCGATCTCCACTAAGCCGACTCCATCGGCCAGACGACCACTCGTGCGCCGCCATGCCGTCTGCACCCAGCGATGTGCATCAATATTCGCTGACCCGAGCCGAACGACGTCGAGCTGTACGATTACACCGGGCTACGAGCCAACATACTCTTTCAGCACAGCACGACATCGACACTTCATCGCCGTGGAGGGACGCCTTCAAGCGACGGATCATCCTCGACACGCGGTTGCAACGTCATCGCCGACACTTCATCACCAATATCTTCATCAACGTGGTCTTCACCAATATCTTCGTCAACACACCTTCACAACCTCGTCCATAAGATGGACATCTAGCATCCTCTGATAGACTTTTCTGCAAGACGCGACCTCGACGATGCCATTGACCGTGTCACGACAACGGCATCGACCGCGTCATCCACGATGGCACGACTACATCGACATGGCGTCACTACACTGATGACCCTACACGGCCACACAGTTCTGGCAAAACCGATGTGTGCTCGATGGGCTTCCTTCGGTCTTGGCAAAACCGGCAGACTCATCGCCGACGACATCCGCAAGGTGCATCGTCCACGTCTGCAGCTCTGTCATAGCACATTTCTTTTGCGCCTCCGGCTTTGTGCGGCTTCATCATGCATCCACGAAGACTACACCATCGACCACGACTACAACGACCATGGCTACATCACCATGATCGGTTCATCGACATCGACATTAATGGCTTGGTCACAACAACACATCGGCAACAACTCCAGTCAACAGTGTCTGCGTCGTCACCAGCGTCCACGCCACACCCGCTGTGACTGTGGGAGGGAACAAAGGAGAGACGAGGAAGGCACCAAAAGGGACGCAGTCACCACCCCAGGTGCCGACCCATCAGAGATGCAGTTGATGATGGCACAACAGAGAAGACGACAGATGCGCAAGACTTCAAATTCAGTCGCAATCGTCCGCTTCACTCCCACTGCGACTAAGGGGGATGTTATAAGTATAATGTGTTTGTGTTAGAGATAGAATGAGTAATGTCTTGTCTTGTACTGCAAGTCTCTACCCCACCATGTACTTTATATAATAGTCAGATCAATACAACACATAATTCTAGGGATTCATATTTTCTACACACAGTGCAAGCGAATTCCATCATAGTCTTCAAGCATATGCTCTCTCACATCCTGATTTCTATATCAATTGCATTTGCATCTATGGCCTTACCATAAGCAAGCATCCCAAGAGTTGTCGTGAATTTTTGCAGAGGAGAGAAGAAAAGTTTGCCACAATAATCCTTCCTCGGCTTGAAATTGTTATCGGCCTTCTCCAAGGTAGTCACTACGCGCAAGAACATAGATCTGCTCATCTGGAAGCGACATCGTAAGAAACCTTCATGGTATCTTGGGTCCAGTGTGAAGCAGTCAGTGTACAGAAGTCGTGCGCTAGCGATCTTAGGTCCAGTTCGCGATTCAAACAATGTCCGCATATTAAAAAAATGTTCACAATTTTGAAAAAACATTGTTTGAGAAATGATAAAATGTTCATTATTGTTAAAAAAAAAATTGTGTGTTCAAAAAATATCAATGAATTACTTAAAAATGTCCACAAAACTAAAAAAAATATGTATGTGAATTTCAAAAGAAGATTCCAAATTTTAGAAAAAAATCATCTCAATTCGAAAACAATCATGCATTTGAAAATTTGTACATCAGAAGAAAAAAAAGTGTTTGTCAATTTAAAAATTGTTCCAAAATTACAAAAAATGCTCTAAATTCGGAAAAATGTTCATGACTTTTATAAAATGTTCTCAATTGCAAAAAATGAATCGAGATTTCTAAAAATGTTGGTAAATCTGAAAATGTTCTGATTTTTAAAAATATTTATGAATTTGTAAGTATGTTTATCAATATTAAAAAATGTGCACAATTTCAAAAACAATATTCAAAATTTCAATAATTACTCATGACTACTAATAATGTTAACGAGTTTGAAAGATGTTTGCTAAATGAGAAATAAAAGGAAAAAAGGAATGAAGAAAGTTAAAAAATAAAAGATAAAAGATTAAACAGAAATGAAAATTAAAAACTAAAAGAAACGTTAAAAAAAGTAAGAAGAAGAAAACTTAAAAAAGGAAAGTGGGAAAGAAATCAGGATCGAAGAAGGTTCTAGAACCTTTCCAAACCCAATGTGGGAAGTAATGGGGAATAGGCCGGCCCTAACAGAGGACCAGGCGTCCAATTTGGCCATTTTGCACTTCAAATACAATCTAGCCCTATCCCTATATTCCGGTTTAATGAAGTTTCTTTGGCTTGTTTTATTTTCTTTACTCATTTTGCTTTTTGGTTTTTTTGGTTTTTATTTTTTCCTGTTTTCTTTTTTGTTATTATATTTTAAAATTCATTTTAAATACTTGAATGTTTTGAAAATTCGTGAATATATTTTCAAATGTGTGATAAATTTATAAGTTCGACTTTCTTTTGGGAAATGATTGGGATCACCCGACGGATACTGACGCGTGCGTCTGCCGCCTCCGTGGCCGCTAGATCTGGTTTTAATCAGATGGTTAGCAGCAACGTATTACCTAGACTAGGTTTTGCAGCTGAGTCGTTTTTGCAATGCTCCCCCCTCCCACGCAACAACTGGTGTGTTGCGGGATCTGAATCCCCATGAGAGCAGTGGCACCCGCGCTCCTCCCGAGTTCCACATCAAGCGATGCCTCCTCTCGCTGCTTCGATCGCCGCCACCGAAGCTTGCCGCCGGCAGCACACCGACGAGGTCACCAGCATGGCGCCGCCGTTGCCGCCTGTGTCCACCATGAACTTGGTCGTTCCGGTGCACCCGAACTCAAGCTTCATCTGTCGTCCTGGGGATGCATCGGCGTCCTCGTCCACCGTGAGGAGATGCATCCATTATTGCCCCGCCGTCACAAGGGGGCACTGGCCTTTCTTTTGGCAGACGTGGTCGCTGCTTGCCGCTTGCTACAACGAATTTTTGCAACAAGGTCTCTCTTGCAAAAAAAAACTATAACAAGACCTCTGTTACGAAACAAATTAAATTCCAACGAGACCTCTGTTGCCAAAAAAATTGTAACAAGACCTCTGTTGCAAAAACAACTATAGCAAGACATGTGTTGCAAAAGGAATCTGCAACTGGACCTATGTTGCAAATTTTCCACAACATATCATATGTTGCAATGGTAGAAGGTGACCCTCGATCGCTCAATTCATCAGATCCGATGGCCCACGAGGCGGAGGATCTTTTAAAAGGATCCATCGGCTGACGCGTAGCAGCGCCCCTTTTTTAAAATCTTTGAACTATTTAGAATTTTATTAACTTTTTCCAATTCATAGGCATTTTTGCAAAATCTTGAACATATTTTGAATTTCGGAATTGATATTTTTTCTAATATTGTTTATTATCTATCATTGCAAATGCATGTCTTTTATCATGACAAGTGTGTGTGTGTGTGTGTGTGTGTGTGTGTGTGTGTGTGTGTGTGTGTGTGTGTGTGTGTGTGTGTGTGTGTGTTAATTTTGTTTTCCTTTTTCACCATTTTTGCTTTAGTGAATCTAGTAATGGTATACATCATCGCAAATTTATGATATACTCCCTCCTTGCCATAATGTAAGACGTCTTTGCAAACTAACATAGCTTTAGTGAATCTAGGACGTAGGGAGTATATCATTGGAAATAATATTTTTGTAGTTTTAGAGGTCTACGCGTGAATAGTAGTACAAAATTCCAATGCATTTGATTTATTGTGCAATTTTTTCTCTTGATATTTTTTGTAGTCTCGGCATTTTTAGGTCGTTGTGTTTGAATCTACTTATCATGTCATAATATTAGTCTCAGATGGCAACTTTTCTATGTTTATAGATAATGGAATCAATTGCAAAATGTCAGCTTTTTAAGGCCAGGTACTTTATGGTGCTCAGGTTGAGCCCTTTTTGGGCCATTTTTTTCTAGGAGTGCGACGTTGATTAGCGTAACGCCTCGGTCAAAGCCACCGATTTCCGGCCTTAACTCTCAGGATCTAGACATACACTCGTCTTTCCTGCACATTTTGTCCTCACTCATGTGAGTCTAGAATCAACTTTTCAGTCATTTATCCATACTCAATTTGCTCCAAGCGAAGCACGCTTAAACTGTGAGATTCCTTTCGCGTGGACTGCCGGAAAATATGGTGCACCTTGTTGATATAAATAGTATATCTTTCTTATAAATCCTTGATGTCACTTACACCCTCCTCAAAGGATCCGCTTAGATATTTTGCGAATAAATATGTGTCTGTTTTAGGGGCCAACGTTGAAGATGCCCTTAGTAACTATGAATGAGATTGTTTTTCTTCGCTTAAATAATGTCATTAAAATTCAGCTTCGACAATGGAAAAATGAAAACGTGTTCACGTACACAAAATAATAAAACATCGTGCATATGAAATGAAATGTTCATGTAATAAATCTTTATACATATTTTGGTAAATGTTATGCATTAAAAAAAATATTGGCAGTAGCCAGAATCATGGAAGTTTGGTATACATTAAATAAAATGGTGATAGGGCACAAGAAAATTGTCATATAAAAGTATTAAATTTTAAAGTATTTTCTTATTATTTAAAATATTCATATATCTGAATGAAATTATTCATAATGTATTTTTTATTTCAATAGAAAAACTATTTTAATAGCCACAAAATATTTACATAATTTTAAATTTTTCATGGATTTCATAAAAACCGTGTATATGAGTTTCAAAAATCACCAAATATTAAAAAATGTTCATATAAAAAAAGTATATTCATGTGTTAAGTTTTTTCAAATTTCGATGAATCAAAAGAAAAAAAATAACTAGATAAAATATAAATGTGAATGGAAAAGAAAAAAAAAATCCTGAAGAAACAGAAAAGACCGACAAGAAACAGGAAGAGAGAGAGAGAGAGAGAGAGAGAGAGAGAGAGAGAGAGAGAATCGACCAAACCGCTCACGTATTTCTGTCAATAACCCCACAATAGGATTTACCAAGGAGGAGGAAAACATTTAGCTTTTCGGCTTAGAAGTGGGCCTCCTTTCTTAGTTCCGCCCATCTTTTTGTTCAAATTGTGGGTTGGGCTTGACTTTCTATATGTTCTTACTGCACACAGAGCCATCCGAATAAAAAATGGTTGCATGTATATGAGATAAAATAATCACCACGTATTAAATTCACGTATTCAAAAATTCAAAAAAATATATATTCATATATATGAAATAAAACATTCATTGGGTATTTCAAAATTATTCATGTGTACAGAAAAACTATCTGAATATGCCAAAAGGTATGCACAGTTTTAGAAAGTTCATAGATTTGTTTTACAAAATTATTGTATATAAGATAAAAAATTCACCACATATAGAAACATTATATTCATATATTAAATTATTGTAAACTTTGGTGAATAAAAATAAAAAATATAACAAAAATATAAAAGTGAAGGGAGAAAATGAAACTAATAAATAAATAAATGGGAAAATGAATTGAAAATGAAACCCGAAATAACAACAAAATATTGGAAAAATGAAAAAGAATCGGGGAACCTCTCAGGATTACGAATTTCGACACTTAAAATGGAAACGGGCGCAGGCCACCTCCTCTGAGTTGGGCCTGCCCATCTACTACTTTTTTCTGTTTTTAAACCGTAAAAAAACATGCACGTGTGTTATTCGAACCCGAAACTTCGTAGTCCAATGTACGCCTCAGTAAGCACGTAGCCACCTCACGCCGGCGTGATTACGTACATCTTTCCGTGGTTTCTTCTTCTTCTTCGTTGTTTTCTTCTTCTTCTACTTTGCTGAACTTTTTCAGATTTGTAACTTTTTTGTTCAAAATCGATGAACTTTTCTAAAATTGATGCACCTTTTCATATTGGTTCACATTTTTGAAAAATTGTTGAACTTTTTTCAAAATTGAACTGTTTTTTCAAAATCGATGAATTTTTTTATAAATCGATGTTTTTTAAATCTATAAACTTTTCCAAATTTGTGAAGTTTTCTTCAAAATCGATGGGCTTTTTTCAACATCGATGAACTTTTTTTAAATTTGTGATTTTTTTCTTCAAAATTGATAAAAATTTTTTGAGGGAGTGCGATCGAGAGCGAACCTGCCTGTGCAATCGAGAGCGAATTTTTTTGAGGGAGTGCGATCTAGAAAGGATGAGTGTTGTGCCTTTAACGGGCCGGTCCAGTTGACCGCGTGTGTTGGTGCCAAGAAGGTGAACTGGTGCTTAACGGTACCGAGGAAGAGGAAAACATTTTGTATTTGGGCCTAGAAGAAGGCCTCCTTTCTTAGTTGGGCTGGACTTTTTGTTCAGATTCTGGATTTGGCTTGACTTTCTATCTGTTCTTACCCTCCTGTTGTTCGTCTTTATATTCCTTCCGTGCTTGAAGCAGACGCTGAAACTAGTTCAATAAAATAGTAGTAGTAATTTTTTTGGGGGAAATTGCTCTATGTATCTGGCAAAAGCTACTCGTTGTGCAACTCGAATACCATGGCAAAAAAAAGAAACAGCTCAAATATGTTTTGTGTTGATGAACTATTTCATTCATGCATGCATTGAGAGCTCATACAACGTCTGGAGAGACAATCGCCCGAAGTGCCACTGCTGCACTGCAAGCACTTCAAAACTTGTTGCTGCGTCACTTCACTTGAAAATATCTAACAGTTCTCAGTTTAGGGTTCGCCGACACCCTGAAGCATCTCATGCATGCATGCACATGAATTCCCAGTATCACTTGGCATGAGGCTGGTTGTAATGGTGGTACCATAGCTAGTATCATGCATGCCAACTAGGCAATCTTGATGAGGTGTCTTAGAATTAAATGAAGAAAGAGATGGTTGAGAGGGTGCTTGGATACGTTTTAGTCCCATGACTAAAAGTAGTGGGACTAAAACTTGCTAGCCTCATCCATGCTTGGATCCAAATACTAAAGAGACTAAAATCAAGTTATTGAGCATTTATTATCCTCCAAACCCTCCAATCCAGAACTTGCATGTGTTAAAGGAGAGGAATTAAATGAGGAGAAAGACTAGTCCTAGTACATATTTTAGTAGGTTTCCTATGACTAAAACATTTTAGCCTCAAGACTAGTCCTAGTCTCTCTTTAGTCCGGGGTGCTTGGAACTTTAGCCTCTAAAAAAGACTATTTTTAGTCAGACTAAAAATAGTCCCTTGGATTCAAGCACCCTCTGAGTATCATATCATGATACTTATCATAATAAATGTTATACTACTATGTGTCATGCATGACAATGAATAAAGTACTACATGATACTGGATACTATGCATTAGGGAGGTAGTACCATATACTAGTATCATGCATATGATACTAGTATATGATACTTCCCATTACAACCAGCTTGAAAAGATGCATGCATCATGCATAGCCACAATGTTTAATTATTACATGCACCATGTATGCATGCCCTACCCAATGAACTCGAACGGGGCCCTCTCATTCGACCTACCCAATGGACACTACATAATGTGCTTCCTTAAGATGCACCCTTTTGATTAAGTTGACCATGCATGCACGCATAGTATGAGATCACTTATTGCACGTGAGCAACCTACCTTTTTTCCTTCTTCCTCATTACCATGGATCGATCTAGCTAGCTAGAGGCAGATCACATGCGATTCAGATCATACGTGTCCATTTCATGCACCACTCGACTTTAATTTCATTTCACGGGTTGGGTGGATGCCTGGCTGGGTAGGTCGATCAGCTCATAATAGTTCAGATCGAATCGAAGAAGCATTTATCCCTATTTGTTCATCGTGAAGATCACACTAGCTAGCTAGAGTGTGTGATGGAGATGTCGATCACATGCAGTTATAGATATTTTAGGTAGGTTGGACGATTAGTTTTCCTGTCCAAGATCGAAAAACATCAAGATGGATGGGCACGCATGCTTAGGGGGCTACATTGTTTATAACGATGTAGATATTTTAGCTTGGGCGATTAATTTTTCTATGCAGGGAACCCATCAAGAATGGATGGGCACCCAGCTTAGAGGGCCACAAGGGTTAACAATGCGAGGGTCAAAATAAATAAAAGATAAGATAGGACCTCCTACAATCCTAATAAGGGCATGGTCAATGGTAGCCTCAACGTGCTGCCCCACGGGTGCACGTAGGCTCGGAGCTTGGTTGGGACGAAGAGTTGTAGCCTTGCACAAGAGCTAGTGTTGCCTGCCAAAGAGCCAGCCTTTTGAATGTACTCCGTCCGTTTCAAAATAGATGACTCAACTTTATATTAACTTTGGCCAGCCTTTTGAATGTTGGGTCATCTATTTTGGAACAGAGGGAGTAAAAGCTAAGAGAAAGGATGAACGGAGAATCTACGCTGATCCATGGGAGGAGAGAGAGGAAGGAATACTATAGGGCGATGCTAGGCGCCGGTGGACCGGCGCTAGGTTCAGCCGGTTGCCCCGCATCCGTTGGATCAGCTGTCCTCCGACGCACAGGATTGCACGCGGACTCCATGCAGACTCGGTCATCTCTCGCCTGCAGTTCGTGGCCACGAGCGAGGGAAAAATAGATGCGCCACCGCGCTCACCTAGCTCCACGCCCCCCGCGGCCTTGAAGCACCACTGCGCCTTCGCTCGTCGCTGTTCGCCGCTGCTCTCCGCGTTGGGACATAGGCTGGACGCAGTTCCCCAAGCCTAGGTCGAAGCAAAAATTGCCCCCTTGATGCCATTGTATGCAGCTCCGTTGTCCATGGTTGCAGCTTTGATGGACCACGGTTTCAACTTTCGCTTGTTGTCATCATCCCCATCCCCGGCCTGCACGCAGTTGCCGTCTCCGCCACTCAACATCGTTGGTTTGCCGTCTCCCGGTTGAAGCTTTTTCGGATGATGGATGTGGCATTCTCTGCTGCCGGTCACAGCAAAACTATCCGCTGGTTGTAGCTTTTGTGCTCTGTGGTTGGAGCAAAAACAAGTTCGCATCGTGCTTGTGGTCGCCGACGAGGAACATGCTGGTTCCAGCAAATTTTGACACCGGTCGCAGCATTCATCGCGGCAGGTTGAAGCATCCCCGTCACACTAGAGCGTCCGTTAGAGAAATGTAGTGGCTGGTTCCAGCAAATTTGGTGGCCGCTTCTAGCAAACGAAGTTGCCGGTTCCAACAAACGCGGCCGCGCAAAACCCTCTTAGTTCCAACTTCCTCACATGACAGTTCCAGCACATGGCGCACACGGATGCAGCATCTCGCGTAGCTGTTTCCAGCAGACAGAAAAGGCAGCCGATGCAGTGGCGCTTCCACAGTTGATTCTGACATCTTGCAGCACCTGACGACGACATCTCGCAGTGCCGGCTTTGCGGCAGCCGCACGTTGCTCTGTAGCCAATTCCGGCAACTCCTGCTCGGTAGCAGCACTCGCAAGGGATGGAGGAGGAGAGAGACGGGTGAGAGGAGGATGGACATGGAGAGCACTGACGGAGGGAGAGGGGGCAGAGAAAACAGAGAAGAGGGCAGGCGGAGAAGAGTGGCTGACTGCTTTGGTGAAGGGATAAGGTCGAGAGGAGGAGAGGACAGCGAGGCTACAGCTCAACGTGCAGGACGCGTGAGACGTTCAATTTGTTCGGATCGATCGCTCTGTGCGCGACCGGCCGAAGCTTCGACCGGCCTGCCGGCTACAAGCGTTTATCCAAACTATATGCATGTGAAGAGAGGGAATGTTGTAAGGTGGGTCCGCTATAGAGTGTTGCCCCGGTTGGCGAGAAATTTTCACAAATGGTGGTCGCATTAATTCTTTATTAGACTAAGAGCTGAGACAGTATCAGGGTGATGCCCCTGTACTACATGCCCTAATAAAAGGTTGAAAGACATGCCTAACTGTAGACCACAACATACAATGAGTGAAAAAGAAATGATCTATCAGAAAGCCATATTATGATATGGTGATATTTTTATGAGACCATGTAAGTATAGCTAAGTTTAAGGCGGTAAGTGATTGATCTATTGTTGTCATCTATCAGTGCTAGAAGAGGTATGTGCTTGAATTATATGACGCACACGGATCCCACTGGGTGTATGGAAAAATGATAATCCATAAGTGATAATAATTATAATTTGTCACTCCCTCCGTGCCGGTTTAGAGGGCGTGCGCATAGTTCTAGTTCATCCATTTGACTAAGTAAATATGAGTTACTACATATATATCTAGTTATATATCTAGTTAAATTCTCAACACAGATCCCTCTGGGAGTATATGTCATCAAAAGTATATCATTGGATTCTTAAGCGGAAGTAGTTTCTAAACATATATTTTCCATCACGTATAATACATATATATCTAGTTAAATTCTCAACCTAAAACGACGTGCATGCCCTATAAACCGAAACGGAGAGAGTAGGTTTTTCTAATGGTAAATCGGTATATGACAGCATGTTTGAGATGTAACCCAAGTAATTGTACATATTTTAGGTCGACTGATTTTGCGCCCAAGAAAATTCATCATTACCGAGACTCATTCTGAACGGGCCGCCTTAAACTATATAGTCAGGTACCCGCAAAAAAACTATATAGTCAAACAAAATTGCCCCACCCCCACTTATTGATTAAAATTTCATAAAAATACATAAAATTAAATTAAAGAGGTGGATATAATTTAAAAATCTTACAAAGATACTACGATGGTGACCTTCTAATGTGTGTACCCATCTATCGATTGCTAGATTTCACTCCTTACTTCTCTGAAAAACTTCTCTTAACATGGAGTTTTTTTTTGCACAGATTCCTTTTCGCGAATACGTAAAGCTTGGGTATCTTTCATTGCTACTAGAAAATAGATTTATACAACGTAGCCTCCTGAGGTTCCGTATGGGAATCCCAGCGAGACATAAGAGAGGGCCGGGGGATTACAAGGTGACTACTCGGGGGTGATATTGGCCAAGACAAAGGAACAAGTCCTAGCCTGCATGTGAGCTTCATCCTGGATAAGCGAGCATAGTCTTTGCACCTAGAGAGAGGTGCCATCCAAGATGCAATTTTTCGATGCCACCATATGAACCAAGCTATTAGCAGCAGTTTGGACGAGAGCCCTTTTCGGCAAGAAGGGGACATGACTGAGCAAGTGGTAGTCGACCATGACCGGAACAAAGTGTCCGGGCGGCCGAATTTCGTGTTTTGACCCTTTTTGGAAAGAATTTCAGGATCTACCCCTGTTTGAAAGTTTTTCGCGATTTGACCCCTTTTCCTACCGCCAGGGACTCTGGCGGTAGGGTTAGATAGCCTACCGCCACGGCCCATAGCGGTAGGAAACTTATCCACATCAGCGCGCGGAGACGGCGCCGTCCCCCTCCGTCGCACCCTACCGCCAGGGGCCCTGGCGGTAGGGTGTCTAACCATACCGCCAGGGGCCCTGGCGGTAGGGTGCGGGCAGTTATTTGCCCCGAAACCCCCGCGGCCCTGCCCATCTCCCCACCCCTCCCCTCCCCCCCGTCGGCAGTTCATCCTTTTCTCCCCCAAGTCGCCCCTCTCTCCCTCTCTCATCTCCTCCACTCCCCCCCTTGGATCTTCACCGATTCTTCACCATTTTGGCGGATCGAGATGGCCCCGAGGAGAGAACCGTAAGCTCCTCCGATCCCTCCAATTAGTTTTTGCAAACTTGCTTACGATTCGACGCATTATTTGCTTGAATTCCCTCATGTTTTTGAACTTAGATTGATTTTTTTCACCTAAGATTGATTGTAGTTGTAGTTCTTAGTTCTTTAGTAAGTAGTGGTATTGGATATGTACTCTAATCAATAGTTCATATGTTAGTGTGAAGATGAACCCTAGTTCATAATTTTTTTTGTTAAAAAAATTATGATGTAATGTTGATAAAGGGATGAACCCTAGTTTGATGATGCATGTGATATGATGATATGATCTAGTGTGAAGATGAACCCTAGTTTGATGATGCATGTTGATATGATGATATGAAGATGTTGTTTGGAAAATTTTGTTTAAAAATATGAAGCTATGATGTATGTTGGAGGTTTTTTTTGATATGATGCATGTTGATATGATTTGATCCATCATGTGTAGTAGATGTTGTTGGAGGAATATGCTTAAAATTTTATTTTGATATGATTTGAGTTCATTGTTTGTTTATGTATGGTTATGCTTATGGTGCTTTTGTTTATGAAACTCTATTAAGGCGGCCACCTCTTGCGGACAACATCGGCCAACGGTACTCCATGCTGGACTGGGCATTCGACAAGGGTCATCGTGCCCGTTTCATAGAGAACGGAGAGGTAAGTGATATGAAAGAAATTTTGATCAAAGTTCTCGGATTGATGAAAATGATTTCCTAACTTTTTGGTGTTCACTTTTTGACAGACGCTCCAGCCACTGCGCATGAGGGGTCACGGGGTTCATGGGCATATGGACTACAACGAGCGCTACGCGCCGTTCTTCAAGAAAGCCCGTCTGTTGGGTTTCGTGCTGCAGTTCAAGCGTCAGCCGCCGACGCTTGTCCACGCGGCTCTCACAGCTCTGATTGACCGTTGGAGACCGGAGACCCATTCTTTCCATCTGCCATGCGGGGAGATGACGGTGACCCTAGAGGACTGGGGGATGATTACTGCAATGCCGATCGAGGGTCATGCACTCACCGGTCGAGTGGAGAGGGTCACCGCCCTCATCGGCGACTGCCCCGGTGCCAAGAGTAACCGTACATCCGGTGTGCCATTGATCTGGCTCTCGGAGCACCGGAAGACATGCCCCCAAGGCGCAGATGAGGCGACTGTGGAGTTGTATGCGAGGGCCTATCTGTGGTATATTCTCTCGGAGGTCGTGTTTCCAGACAGCTCCGGGAACTCTGCCAACTGGGCGTATCTATTCTTCCTAGCGGACTGGGATGCAGGGTACAGTTGGGGGATGGCATCTCTCGTCTACCTATACCGTTCGGTAAAAGAGTGTCTAATTGCGTACCTACCTACGAAAGTGTGTCCATGACATTTTCTTATATCTGATCCTCATTTGATGTTTTGCAGCTTGACGACGCAACGCAGAGGATGGGAGACAAGTCCAATATGGGTGGCTTTGTCTGGGCCTTCTCCATTTGGATGTGGGAGCGGCTGCCGGTGGGGCGTCTGGAGAAGTTGCGAAGACGCCCATGGGAAGACTATGGCGAAGAAGGCGACGAGACTCAAAACCCCACCGTAGCTTACGAGTGGGACGTTGTCAAACTCTACACGGGCCTAAATAAGACTTCGTACAAGACCTACACCAACGAGTTGGACGCTTTGACGCATTGGTAGGTATATGAACTCGCCCAACACCTTTCTCTTTGATTCCACTTTTGACCGAGAGTGCGAACTTACCAAGGTATATGTAATAGGTAAACTGGTGGCCGTATCGACAAGAACGAGAGTGGGACTTTGATCTGAACGTGATGTGCGATGCGGACCATGGTCTCTGGCGGTGCATCGTGCCCATGATTTGTGTGTACGCCGTCGAGTGGCATTTGCCACAACGCGTGGCCACGCAGTTTGGGATTTATTAGCATACCCCACCGGGCCAGCCCACCAATACCGGCGGCCACGCGCTCCACCTGTGAGCTCTTTGTTCTCCGTGATTATCATGTTTCTTGTTGCTTATGATGATCTCATTGCGCTTATGATGATTCTTGTTGCTTATGCCTTGCAGGATGAGCCGGCAGAAGAATCAGTCGATCACAGACTGGGGAGAGGAGCATAAGACTCATGTGATGGAGTGGAACCGACGGAGGTACAGTAAAGACGTGGAGAGGAGAGTGACTAACTGGGATGATTACCGGGACCGACACATGAGGTGGTACGATGATGGCCAGAAGCACCGTCTTCGTCTCAGGCCTCGATGGACGGTGGAAGACATCGCGGAGCTGCAGAGGGATGACCCCGATGAACAGGCATACCAGTCCGGCATCAGAGACATGCACAGTGGATTTAGGGAGTTTGCACCCCTCATCAACAGAGTGGTAAGTTCGAACCGACGGTTGTATTTAAAATATTTTATTCGTCATCGTAACTGACTTATGCCGTTGCAGTCCGGTGAGCTGAACAGATGCATCTTTGAAGCCTCAGATGCACTAGGAGATCTTCCCAGGAGCGTATAATCAGAGACTAGAGTCAGGGGGACGATGAAGGTACAATTTCAGCCTCCTCGGAACAGATGCATCTTGTTCACTTGCAGTCAGTCGATCTGATACTTATTATGACCTTGCTTCATTGTGAGTGCAGAAGTTCGTGCAGCGTTGTCGCAAGCTGGTAGGGCTGCTTGGGTATGCTGGAGCTGGGTCAGTTGAAGCTTATCAGCCTGTAGCCACACAGGGTCTCATCGGCTCATCGAGCCATGCTCCCTCGTCGTCTAGGTTGGTTGGGGAGGAGGAGGAGGAGGAGGAGGATAAGGAGGAGGAGGAGGCCACATATGAAGAAATGGAGAAGGAGGATGAGAGCAACGGGGAGGAGGAGTACGATGAAGATTATGGACCTCCAGCAACTCAAACGTCTCAAGCATCTCAGCTGCCGAAGAAGAGGAATCCGAAGAAGAAGGATTTGCTGAGTCCGGACCCTTTCCAGAGACCGGTTCCTCGACGGCCCAAGAAGAAGACCGAAGAGACTCGTTCAAAGAGTAACGAGGACCGTACCTCCAAGAGGGGAAGGAGCAACTGATTATGCTCTTCGATAGTTGGCTCTTTTAGTTTGGTTGAACTTCGTTTGATTAAACTTTTCTAGTGGTTATGCAACTACGTGGAACTATGTGTTTGCTATTTGTGGATCTATGTGTTTGCTATTTGTGAAACTATGTGGAACTCCGTTTACTAATTAGTTGAAGTTCGTTTGAAATGTTCTATGCACTTCAAATTTGTTAATGTGTATGTGATGCCCAAGTTTAATTGTTTGAGATCTGTGATATTGTTGTCATATTTGTGAAACTTGCTATAATATTACTATCATATTGAATTTGAAAAGAAGCAAGCAAATGAACTTAAATTCATAAAACACAGAACCCTACCGCGAAGGACCCTGGCGGTAGGGTCAGACAACCAACCGCCAGGGCACTTCAATTCTTCGTTGCAGAAACATTACACTGAAAAAACAGGTGCCTACCGCCAGTCGCACAGCCTACCGCCAGGACTTCTGGCGGTAGGTACTTAACCACGTTCAGCGCAGTCAAACGGCCGCCGTCCCCCTTCGTCGCACCCCTACCGTCATGGGCCGTGGCGGTAGGCTATATAACCCTACCGCCAGAGGCCCTGGCGGTAGCAAAAGGGTCAAATCTCGAAATTTTTAGCAACAGGGGTCAGATCCTGAAATTCTTTCTAAAAAGGATCAAAACACGAAATTCGGCCAGGCATGGTGGGGTCAGGGCCGGCCCTGGGGAGGGGCGGGGGGGGGGGGGGGGGGGGGGGGGGGGGCGGCCGCCCCGGGCCCCCAAACTCCAAGGGGCCCGCCCGGCGTAGGAGTTTAGGTCTTGAAAGTCAGTAATTTGGGGCGAAACTCCAGGGGCGCACGCTACCTTCTTCCTTCCCCAGCGTACTCTTCGCAAAACGATTGGGCCTAACCCAAGTAGTAGTAATTAGCAGGGCTGTCGTTGGTGGATTAGTAACGCACGAGGAGTTAGCGGCGCATCGGCGATTCAGCACCATCACGATCCAAGCAATCAAATGCGGCGGCGCACGCATGACGCTATTGCCGGATGTCAATTTTCTCATCATCGACTACAGTCTGCTAATCTTCTGCGTGGTTGCCGGTTGTGTGCGTGTACGTCGTCCTCGTTTGCCTGATTGCCCAGGCCACAGCGCCACATCCCCCGTCTTCACGCTGGATGAGGTATACTATGCCGTTGCAATTTTCCCCACAGAAATTGATATAACTTGCATATCTATTTTTTTTTAGAAAAGGGGTGCAACCCCAGCCTCTGCATCAATAAGATGCATACGGCTAATAGTTAAAAATAAAGAGTGTCACAAAGTCTCCATCATGTTTAAAGTCTAAAAGACAACAAGCCGCTCCGACGAGCGTAAACCGAAAGCCACAACCGGCTGGCAAAAATAGGAGCACTACATGCCTATCCTATTACATGACCGCCATCCAAACCGGTTGAAAATAACCCGAGCTACCATCTCCCATCGGGTAGACGCAGTAGCCAAATGCCCCCTGTCCTCCATCGGAGTGAGTAGCGACCACATACGGATCAATGTTGTGGCCCTAAAGATAACCTGCAAAAAATGAAAGTTCGTTGCTCTGTTAAAAACCAAATCATTTCTGCAGTTCCATACTGCCCATAACAAGGCACACGCGCCAACACGAATGTGTCTTGCTAAAACCAAGTCTACCCCATCAAGCCATGTTCCAAATAACATATTGATAGAAGTAGGTGGAATAATATTGAAAGGAATATGAATCGAACGCCAAAGAAGCTTAGCCAGTGGACAATCCAGAAAGAGGTGCCTGATAGTTTCATTACAATCGCAGAAACTACATCTAGCAGAACCCACCCAATTGCGTTTTGCCAGATTATCCCTTGTCAAAATTACTTTTTTATGCACAAACCACATAAACACTTTAATTCGCAAAGGTACCTTAACTTTCCAGACATGTCTGGAGCAAGGAATGACACTAGTGTTAATGACATCCAGATACATGGATTTAACCGAGAACCTACCGTCCTTTGTCAATTTCCAAAACAACCTATCTGGGTCCTGAGGCAGTTGGACATCCATCAGCCGTCGTACAAGATGAAGCCATGCCTCCCATCGTTCACCCACTAGTGTCCTCCGGAAGCTAATATTGAGAGGCATTGACTGTAAGACATTTGCAACGTATACTTCTCGACGTTGAACAATGTTATACAGTGTGGGATATTGGCGTGCCAGAGGTGTTTCTCCTAGCCACGTGTCCTCCCAGAACCTCGTAGTAGCTCCATCACCAACTAAGATTTTTATCCTGTTAAAGAAGAGGGGCTTGACTCTCATCAACCCTTTCCAAAACGGTGAATCAGTTGGGCGCACCGTCACCTGAGCTAAAGTTTTTGACTGAAGATACTTATTACGCAGAATTTGTGCCCAAGTAGCCTCTGTCTCGGATGAAAGTTTAAAAAGCCACTTGCTAAGGAGACATCTATTCTTGATCTCTAGATTTTCAATGCCTAGACCGCCTTGGTCCTTGGGCCTACAGATGATGTCCCATTTGGCAAGCCTATACTTTCGTTTCAACTCATCGTTCTGCCAAAAAAACCGGGATCGATAAAAGTCTAATCTCTTCCTAACCCCCACCGGGATCTCAAAGAAGGATAGAAGAAAAATAGGCATACTGGTGAGAACCGAATTAATCAAAATTAATCGACCTCCATATGACATGAGCTTCCCTTTCCAACAGCTTAGTTTCTTTTCAAAACGATCCTCAATACACTTTCACTCCTTGTTCGTAAGCTTACGATGATGAATGGGAATGCCCAAGTAAGTAAACGGTAGTGAACCCAACTCGCATCCGAACAATTGCTTATACGCCTCCTGGTCCTCAGTAGCTCTTCCAAAGCAAAACAATTCGCTCTTGTGGAAGTTAATCTTGAGTCCAGACAATTGTTCAAATAAGCACAGCACAAGCTTCATATTCCTAGCTTTCACCAAGTCATGCTCCATAAAGATGATCGTATCATCAGCATACTGCGAAATGGATATACCCCCATCAACTAGGTGCGGAACCAAGCCCGAAACCTGCCCCGCCTCCTTGGCCCGGCCAATTAAAATAGATAGCATATCAGCTACTATGTTGAATAAGATCGGTGACATTGGATCACCCTGTCTTAGACCTTTATGTGTCTGGAAATAGTGACCTATATCGTCATTCACTTTAATCCCTACACTTCCTTTTTGCGTAAAGGACTCAATTTGGTCGCGCCATGCCTTGTCAAATCCTTTCATACGCAACGCCTGATGAAGGAAAGGCCATTTGACTTTATCGTATGCTTTTTCGAAATCCACTTTAAAAACTACCCCATCAAGTTTTTTTGAGTGAATTTCGTGGACCGTTTCATGCAAGACGACCACCCCTTCAAGGATATTTCTATCCGGCATGAAAGCAGTCTGGGACGGTTGCACCACCGTATGCGCTATCTGCGTGAGTCGGTTCGTCCCAACCTTAGTGAAAATTTTGAAACTTACATTAAGCAAACAAATGGGTCTGAACTGCTCAATGCGAATAGCCTCTGTCTTCTTAGGAAGAAGAGTTATTGTTCCAAAATTAAGCTTGAATAAATGAAGCTGACCATTAAACAATTCAGGAAACATGAGCAACAGGTCATGTTTAATGAAATGCCAGCACTTTTTGTAGAACTCCGCCGGAAACCCATCTGGTCCTGGCGCTTTATTATTTTTCATTTGTGCAATGGCTTCATACACCTCCTTCTCCGTAAAAGGGGCAGTCAAAATCTCATTCTCTTCCTTGCATATCTATTGGAGGGAAAGGTCATTATCAGGCCTCGTGATAGTCGGTAAGATCTCTTGAGTTGATCTAGTGTTTATTTACGGTGGTTTTCACGTACTAATATTTTACTTCATATACAGAGATGAGTTGGTAAAATTGCAAATATGATCTGCTAATACTTTTTTTCTAGAGGGATATGATCAATTAGTACAGAGATGAGTTGAAATCCGAACGAGGCAGTGATATTTGCTGTGGAAAAGCACACCATTGTTAATCAAGAGGATGAAGGTCCTATGGAAGATATACTGGAGGTCGACACACATGAAAATATGTGAGTGATCATGAGCCCATATTTAATTTATCTGCTACATAATTTAGTAGTCTTTATAAAAACAAATTTTTATTATGAATATTTACTATATAAGAATTTGAGACAATCTATTTAGCAAATGAAGGGACATCTCTTTACATGCTTTATATTTCGATGTCTATATTAGGGGGCCCTCAATTCTAATTTCGCCCCGGGCCCCGGAAATCTCAGGACCGGCCCTGGGTGGGGTCGCATTGGATCCGGCCCATGAGAGGACCTCGTGCCATACCTGCCTAGAGAAGGAAAATCGGACAAGAAGGTGTTGTAGGCACTCGGGATCCTTGTCACAGAGGCGACATATCAGTGCGTGTGGTAGGCCATGCCTAGCCAAATAGTCGGTGGTCCAACAATGGTCCTTGAGGGCCAACCAGAGGAAGATCCTGATGCATAGCGGGCCCTTGGTCTTCTAGGTTAGGCGCCGATTTTGATCAGGAAGATAGCCATGGAACATGGCGGAGTAACAGGACGCCGCCGACTACACACCAGACTCTGTCAACTTCGAGATGAGTCGCTCCGGATTAAGGGAGAGAGTGGTGTGACGTAGTAACCTCGAAAGGTCGATGTATTGCACCATGGCTACCGACCCAAGAGCACCTTTGATGTCCTAAACCCAAGAGCAAAGTTGAAGCCCGACACACACAATTCTTCACTTCCGAGATTGCTTGAGGACCAAGGCATAGACCAGTTGTGCGAGTTGACAATGCAGCGACGGGACTGACCGTCTCCGAGCCTCCACGAGGTGGAGGCATGGACAATAGCCATAACCTTGGGGTGACGCGATAGGGGAAGGTGGCTCCGAGTGTGCTTACTCCCGTAGGAGTTGTTGAGATTCCCCAAAGAGGAAGGGAGAAGCAGAACAACAACAAAGTGTTTCCCTCAGTTCAGAACCAAAGTTATCGATCCAGTAGGAGTCTCCCAAGATACAATGTAAGCAGCAGCTGCACACAAACAGATACAAACTTGCACCCAACGCTTCAGGAGGGTTGTCGAGCCCCTTGTCCTGCTAGTTGCAAGATTAAACACAAATGATAGAGATAGATAATAGCAAAGTTGCACGAAAAAAGGAGAGGGGAGACATAGGTTAACTAGTGGCATAACTCTGGAAAAAAAGGCGAATGCCATGGTAAACAAATTACAATTGGGCAATTGTTCGGATATCAATATTCATGGCTATGATTTTTATGCCATAATCTCATATAGGCATTACGTCCATGATAAGTAGACTATTAATCCAACTGCATCTACTACTAATACTCTACCCCAAAACCGCTATCCAGCATGCATCTCAAGGTATTAAGTTTACAAGAAACAGAGTATCACAATAAGCAAGATGACATAATGTAGACAGGATGAAATCAATCAATATGAAAAAACCTTGTCGTTTTATCCTTAGTGGCAACAATACAATACATTTCTTGGCCCTTTTTGTGTCACTCGGTTAGAGGACCGCAAGATTGAACCCACTACAAAACACCACTCTCTTTGAAGAAAAACCCATTGAACTTGGACAAAGAAGATCGATAGATCAAAGAGCATACAAAGCTATTTAATTATGCAGCACCAAAACCTCAAAAGATTAAATTGATTTCAATGAACAATCATCATAAAGTGACAATTCATCATGTCCCAACAAACACACCAGCAATTACATCGAATTGATCCAGATCATGTGAGAAGGCTCACAAGAATAAGGTACTGAAGATCCAAAAAGACAGAAAACCATCTAGCTACTAATATGGACCCTAAAGTCCTAAGGGAACTAGTCACACATGGTCATGGAGGCAGCAAGGTTGATGAAGATATAGATCTGGCAACGGCTTCCCCCTCCGGCGGGCTCCGGAACAGGCCTCTAGATGGGATCTTTGTGAAACAAGAACTTGCAACGGCGATAAAAATCTTCTGAAAATACATTAGAGGGTTTTGGTATTTACAAGGAATTATGGCGGTGAATCGGGTTAAGGTGGTATAAGGGCCCCCACACGAGCAGGTGGGGCAGCCCCTAGGGCATGCAGGGTGGCCGCATGGGCCCCTGGCTTCGCATCTCGATCTATCCCAAAGCTTCTCGTGTTTCTTGTTGCCCAAAGAAGCGTACGAGTTCAGCAAGTGATTTTGACCTCCGTAGATATTGATTTCCCACGAAACAAAAAACAAGCAGAAAACAGGAACTGACATTGGGCACTAAATTAATAGGTAGCCGAGAAAAATAATATAAATTTCTATAATATAATATATAATAGCATGAAACAATCTAAAATTATAGATACATTTGGGATGTATCAGCATCCCCAATCTTAATTCTTGCTCATCCTCGAGTAGGTAAATGATAAACAAAGATAATTTTTCATTTTGAATGCTACCCAGCATCATCTCAATTAAATGATTTAACATGGTGTGAACCCATGACAAAAGTGATTCAAAGAAATAATGTATATTTGATAACAAGTAAGTAACATCGAAACATGTAAAAAAAAGTCACTATTGTTTCTCATGGATTAATGTTCTTATGCAATACCAATCAATACTCGTATGTCATATTCATGTCCCTGATCACTCAAGGCTTTATCATTTTCAAACATTTATCATAACACAACCTAGTTCCAAAAAGGTGTTTGGTCCGATTTCACTTTCGCTCCACGAATCTCTACTCAGTGAAAAATGGTTTGGGTAAAGAGGGAATGAAAGTGATGCTATGATAATTTTATGGGGATTTTAGCAAAAGTTTGGATATATCATGAATTCAAACCGTACACATGACTTGAATGTGTTTGATGCTTGTTTGTACAAGATGATACATAGGACCATGTGGTGAAAAGTTTAAGAGCATCACCAGCCATTCGGCACCCTAGGACGCCGAAAAAGAGCCGCCTGGGACCGAACCGACGTTTCTTGGGGCGATTGTGTTCCCAGTCGTCGCCCCCAGGTCGCCGCCAAAATCGCGCAAACGACGATCTTTCATAGAAATTTGTACAAACTCGGTGACCTGGCACAAGGCGATATTTCATAGAAATTTATACAAAACCAGATAAAATTGCAAACTACGCCTGGTACTGCTATGCCGCAGCCGCCGCCCACCTTCTACATGCCGAGGAGTCTGTAGAAACGGGTGTAGCCGCCGCCATCGTCATCGCGCGCCAGTCGAAGCCGCCGCCGTCCCTGCTGCACCCCTTGCCAGGGTCGCCGACACGCGCGGGGTTGGACGGCCCGGCCTCGTCCTCCTCGTCGCTGTCGAGGACGACGACGCCACCCTCCTCGCGTCCGCGGCGCCGGGCCTGACGCCGGGCCTGGAGCTCCGCGTATGCCCGGCGCTGGCGGAGCACCTGCTCGCGGACGTAGTCCTCCCTCGCCCACTTGAGGGCGACCTCCTCATCAGCTGCCATCTCCGCGTCCTCCGACTTCACGGGGAGCAGCCCCGCCTCGGTCTTTGCCGGACCAGGCAGAGGGAGCGCGGGGAGGGGCGGACGCCCTCGTTGATGACGGTGGCGCTGATGCGGGTGCGGCGTCGTAGCGGCATCTCCTCCTCCGACTCCGGCTTGACGGGGCGGAGCGCCGGCGATCCAGAGGAGAGCGAGCCGGAGCCCGACGAGGACGACGTCCCTGGCTCCATTCGCCATGGCCTCCAGGAGCTGCCACGATGATGAGAGAACGACGGGCGCGGTGGGTACTCGAGGCGCCGCGTGTTGCCGGTCTCGATGTGGTCGAGGACGACCTCGAGGGTGCGGCCGGGCACGCCCCACCACTCGTGCCGCCCATCGGTGTTGAGGCGGCCGCTGGTGATGGTGCTGTTGGCGGAGGCGGTCTGTTCTTCGCGGCGGCGCATGAAGAACATTGTCCACAACGTGTGGCTGTCCACGGCGTACCTCGGCTCGTTCCGCTGCGCCTCCGGCAGTGACGAGTGGATGCGGGCTATCTCGGCCCGCCGTGCAGCTCCTTCGGGCACCGGTGGTACTGGGACGCCGGCAGCGCTCAACATCCACGAGCCCGACACTCGCATGTCCGGAGGCGCTGGATAGTCAGCCTCGTAGAGGAGGCACGCCTCGTTCTTGTGGAGATAGTGTCGGCCGAAGACGTTCGCCTCCGCGGTGTCACAGGGGTACCGCTCAGCCATTGCTCGTCGGCGGGGGAAGATGGGTGAGAGTTGCTCTCTGTGGTGGGAGACGAGGCAAGTTGTGGCGACTGTGGCGTTCACCGGCAGGGAGGCCGACTTTTATAGCCGAAGCGGGGGTGGTGAGAGCCTGCATGCCGGGCGACGCATGGAGGGTGCGGGCGGGGCGCGCGTCGGTGGCGTCTTCACTGCGCCGCGCATGAGGCATCAAAGGAGGCTGACCGGCGCGGCAGCGCGGTAGCCTTGGCGTTGATTCCTGCGGGAACCGAGGCGATGAGGACGATGAAGCGGTGTCTCGCTAACTCGGCGGGCCCATCCCCGGTCGTGCCAAAATCGCTTTTTCCGGCGCCTCCAGCCCCGCCCCCCTCCCGGTGCGCCGGGTTCGGCCTAGGTCCGCCGGCGCCAGTCTTGGCCCAAACCAGCGAAAAACGGGCTCCTGGGCCGTTTTTTGGGCGCCGGCGGCAAAAAAACGGCTGGGGGCGGCCTGTTGGGGCCGCGGCTGGAGATGCTCTTATGGGATGATCAAAATGGTCCAAAGAGGCTTGGGTGAAATTTGGAAATAACATAAGTACTTTTACTAATTTAAAAGCCATTTGGCCTTCTCAAAAATAATTTAAATAAAATACTTAAATAATTTTCCAAATATTTGTTTGAATGTAATAGAAATCTTACATACAATAGACCTCAGAAATGATTTTTAATATTTTCTCTGAAAAATCAATACTTTTAGTTGAAATCTCTATTTTAGGGCTTTGGAAAAGATAATGGGTTTAGTTTTTTGGGGCCAAAATAAATTATAATAAAAATATTTTTAGGTCTTAACCGCACGGCATGATCATGGGGATGAATTTGGGCCGACAGATTAAAGGTAATAACTATAGGAATTTTGATAAATTAAATTAAACAGAAACAACCAATTAAAGAATTAAAATAATGACTTCAAATAAACAAGGCATTCATATCCTTAACCAAATATTTTATGGCTCAACCGATGTCATTTACAATCTTAAGTGAGGTCATGCAAAACACAAGGTGTCCATGATTCCTATCTCGGAGCTCAAGCCAAATATGATTCCATCGACCTATTTGACTACCTCCCTCCATCTCGATCTTAACAATTTTCTCACTTTTGCTGGGCGTAACTATTTTTGTATGTCCTATCAGTCAAGATTCTTACATCACCACGTCTCTCCCACACACACATTTTCCGTTTTTGATTCAGCTCGATGTAAAAGCACCGCTCCCTTACCCTCTTGATACAGCTCTTAATAATTTATATTTTTGTACTAAATTTTATCCTATTAAAACTTAGTCTTGTCATATAATAAACCTAACGAGTATAAGTTGTTATTACTTAGTTGAGATAACTAACCGCATAAAAATAGTACTAAATTATTACTCCCTCTGTGTGAAATATACGACATTTTTTATACTCATGTTGTATCAAAAAACTCTTATATTTTGATATAGAGGGAGTAATTTAAGTACTATGGGTCATATATGCAGCTATATGTATATAAGTGAATCTTCTAAATTTTAATTATTGTTGTAAAAAATGTCTTCTTTGAATGAGCTTTTGAAGATTGAATAAATTATAGTGTGTACATAAGTATTTGTTTGTATACACGTGTGTTCATGTAAATTCTAATATCAATGTGATGGTAGAGATCTCAAAAAATATCTAATATTGTCCCGAAAAAGGTTGTTAACATTGGGCTCAGTTTCTGTTGAAATTGTGGGTTGGGCTTAACATTGTGTCTCCGTATTTTTCTCTCATGTTATTCATTTTTATTCCTTGTGCCCACAAAATATACTTTCTACTAGAAAATTTGCTCTATGTATCAGACAATAGCTTTGCAATTCGAATGATGAAAATAGAACACTTCAATGCACGTTATTTGTTAAGTCTGTTGTCTGATAATGAAATTATGCTCTTTGATTCATGCGTCGAACTGAAGCGGGTGGAGAGCAAATGTTAAAGTGTACATGCATGCCCTTCCAAACCTGTTCAAGCCGAGTCACGTCACTTGAAAATATCTAAAGCATCTCAGTTTAGTTTTCACCGAGACCCCCAAGCATCTCATGCATGCATATTGTGTAGGAATTGTCTGAATCATTGAACATGATAAGATGCATGTAAAGGCACATTAGTAAACTAAGGGCATCTCCAGCCGCGCCCCCAACAGGCCCTTCCCAGGCGATTTTGCCGCGCCGGCGCCAAAAAAAAGGCCCCAATCGCGCCCCCAGAAGCCCGTTTTTCGCCGGCTCGGGCCAAAACTGGTGCCGACGGACCCAGGCCGAACCCGGCGCCCTGGGGGGCACTTGGGGAGCCGGCACAAGCGAAAAAGGCGCATGGGCCCGCCCTGGAGGCGACCCGAGGGCCTATTCCCGCCGTTTCTTGACGCTTTTCCCTCGCATCTCTCCCGCTCGCTCGCCTTCCTCCCGCCATTCTCTCCCTTTCTCCCACCAAACCCCCTCCCCCTCCCGCTCGCCTTCCAGTCGCCGCCATGCCGCCGAAGAAGTACGCCATGCCGCGCGCGGCGGCAACCGCGACTGGCGCCGTGACCCAGCCGAAGCAGAGGAAGCCGAGGGCGCCGCCATCGAAGCCACCGGGCCTGTCGAACGCCGAGTGGAGGGTGGAAGTTCAGCGGCGCGAAGCAGTCACCGCCGACAGGCGGAACAGGGCCATAGCCAAGAAGGCCCACGACAACGCGGCGCGCGCGGCCGCGTCTTCCTCATCGGTCGACCAGGCGGGGATGAATCCACCCGTCGTTGCGCACGCGAACTTGCGGCGGCGGCGCTCTGTTTTTTGTAACGCCAGACTACGTCCGATCGCCGGATTTGCGGCGTCTTTTGAGAGCAGGAACCACCAAATTTAAATTTCCCGCATCCTGGGGCCGGCGCGTGGGGGCGTGACTGGGAGCTAGGTCGCCCCCAGGGGCCGAACTAGCGCCGGCACGCCCCCAGGCCGCTCTATTTAGGCGCCCTGGGGGGCCGAACGGCTGAAGATGCCCTAAATGATGCATGCCTTATACCCAAATGAACTCGAAACGGGGTCCTCTCATTCGACCTACCCAACTGAGAGTACATAATGTGTTTCCTTCAGGTCCACCCAATTAATTAAGTTGACCGTGCATTCATGCATATGAGCAGTCTATTTTTTTTTCTCTTCCTCATTTCCATCCATCTTGCTAGCTAGAGGCAGATCACATGTGATTTTGATCATACGTGGGACACGTCAAATTCAGATCACCACTCGTCTTTAATTTCATTTCACGGGTGGATGGCCAGGTAGGTCGATCGATCGGCTCATAATAGTTCAGAGAATCGAAAGAAGCATTCATCCATAAAGCGTAAGACGTTTTCCATATTCGTCCATTACGAAAATCACGCTGAGCAATAGTGTATGTGATGGAGATGTCGACCAGATGCGATTGTAGATATTTTAGCTTGCTTGGAGGATTAGTTTTCCTGTCCAAGATCGAAAAACCATCAGATATTTTAGCTTATAGAGCTGCACTGGTTAAGCATGTAGATATTTTAGTTTGGGTGGTTAATTCTTCTGTCCCAGGAAACCATCAAGAATGGATGGACACCTATGATTAGAGGGCCACACGCTGGTCATGACAATGCAGGCCCTCCTACTTAAAGTACTAATAGAAGGTCGAATGCGATGATGACTAGAAAATAAAATGATAAACCTGAAAGCCATATTACGATATGGTGATCTCATACGGGACCATGTAAGTATAGCTAAATTTAAGGCGACAATTAATCGACCTATTACTATCATGTGCCGGTGAAAGAATTTATTGTTGTCATTCCTCTGTGCTGGCGGTGTTGCGTTATACATAGATGTTAAAGTGCATTTTATATCTAACAATCATCCAGGAAAACAGTACCTAGTACAAAGAAAATACAGCAAGACGCAAAATGCAAAATATAAATTTGTTACATCAAAATTCATATTGGCTGTTTTCTTCCTTCGACTAGGCGTCGCTCATCACCCCCAAAAAACTAAGTAAAAAAACATCCGGAACACACGGTGACAAAGATCCGGCCACCCGGCCAACTGCCATGTCGATCGACAGGGCAGCAGGCTTTGGATCTCACTCACCGGCTTGGGTCTTTCCGGAGTAGACTGCTATAGTGAAGCCGCGGCGGCACCACTGCACCTGCATGCATGTCTAGCAATACACACGCATGCAACCACGTCCTCCATTACAATTCACAGCACAGTTGTTCATCTTCTTTCGCTCCAGTTATCCTTTCTCACCGGAATTATTATCACCGGTATATATGTCCGCGTCGGCGACCGCACGCGAAAATCCGTGTGTACGGATGGAGGCGATGTGACCGGCCGGTGATAAATGCACTCAGCTGTGAAGCCAGCCGGGCTGTGAGGTGTGACGTGTGACTGTGACTGTGAGCACGACGCCACGGCGTGCAGTACGTACGACCCGCGACCTTCCTCCGATCCTAGCTTAATTATATAACAAACTAACGAATTAAACACGATTATGATATGCACTAGTAGCGCCGAATTATTTGATCGGTTGGTGGAGTGACATGATCCGGGCGGTTCCTGCATGCGTTTGTCTTTTGCACTTGAAAAACTTGTGCATCAAATTAACCATCTGCTAAGCTAAGCAAACTTACATCGCACCAGTTGTGCGAAAACGAACAACAAATATCTCTACTGTTTTATAATTAAACTGAAGTCAGTGATGATGATGGTGAGTTCACTCCCCCGCTCCACCCCGATTTCCCGCACCTACCTATCGTCCCTCCGTTGATTGGCCTTAGCCAGGTTAATCTTCACTCATTGGTCCTAAAAAGCTACGGTAAACTAATAAGCAGGGTTGATCAGACATCGTCACGGCGCTAATGAATGGGCACCCGATCGATCTTTGTGATAGCTAGTACTGAGTAGTACTGATGCTAATTAATCTGCATTATTGTGTGTTAACACAGATACAGGGCGCGCGTGACATCGCTTTCGGAACGGGCTGCTTGCTACTTATTAGGGGAAAAAGAGGGAAGAATTAGCTATCTGCATCGTCACATTTTAATCCACTGTTGATCACCGTTATTACTCCGTTATATCCGATGCGCATGAGTAAATTGCAGGAAACCACCACTTTGAAGGCAAGCTTTGCGAATACATTTTTTTTGCAAAAAACACCGTGTCTATGGTAATCTTTTTCAGAAAGCACTGATCGGCGGATCGGGCTCAGTTAAGCTTGTTTATGATTGGTGGGGCCCGTTTTTTACGTACGTGGCACCATCGGCCGTCCCAATAGCCGTTAGACGGCGTTTGACGGCGCCGTGTGCCTCCATCCCCCCTCTGTTCGTTTGACCCCGTCGTCTCCCCCCTCCTCGCGTGTGCCCGCTGTTCCCCTTCATCCCCCCTCTCTTGTCCGCTCTCTCCCCTCCTCGCGTCGCATAGGCAGATGGCTACTCCGGCGAAAGCAGGCGGTGTTGGCGGCGGCGGTCCTCCGTACAGTGGCGCAGGCGATGCGGATCCCAACCCAGGAGGTGAGCTCTGCGGGAGCTCGAACCCTAGCAAGGCGACGCCCAATGCGGAGGAGGAGATGCAGTATTCGATGGAATACGCGGCGGCTAGATCTTTCGCGGCGGCGGTGAAGGCGAATCCGATTGGAAGCCACCACATCGCCTCATCCTTCGGCGGTGTATAGTGAGATCCCCTTCCCCTTCTCCATTACATTTCGTTTCTAGGGCTAGGGTTAGATTATAGTGAGATCCAGTTCCCCATCTCCATTGCATATTGTTGGGCCTATGGTTGTTATTGCGATGATATGTTCCTGAAATTAACTCATTATATTTAAATTAGGTGTTGTTTGTGTCTTATTTAGTTGAAATAAGCTACGGTTATATAGTTGGAATTAGGTGCTGTGTTGATCTGTATTGCAGTAGTTCTTAATGAACCAAAGCTAGGGATTTTGTATTGTTTTGTTTTCTACTACATTGGTTACTTAAGTAACCCAAAGCTTTGTATTGCTCTTGTTTGTTGCTGTTCTGCTTTTTCATAAGTGCTATAATTGAACACTTATACAACACTATGTTTCTATATAAATTTGCAGTCTGGATGATGAGGTTTGGGAATTGAGGATGCATTTTCATGACAGAGACAATCTTGAGAGAACTATGATGTTGTCAGACATCACATTTTACAATCTAGTAGCACTGATAGAGACTGAAGGATATGGTTTGAGGGATTACATGTACTATGTGAAGGATCCCGGCCTAGAGATAGAAGGAATGCAAGAAATAGAGGATGATGACATGCTGGAGGAAATTCTAGACCACATAGTACAGCAGAAGCAGAAGATCTTCAATGTGACAGTTGTTAGGGCCAGTTCCCCCAAACCTGTACATATAAATAGCAGTGGTAATGTTATTGAGCAGCAGATCCCTCTGCAGGAAATTGGAGAGCTCCAACTGTATCAGGTAGATCAAGAAGGAGTGTTGTTCAATGCAGGCAATGTAGAAAATTCATATGCAGCAGAAGAAGTAGCAGAAGAAGAACCAGTACCAATACAGTTTGTAACACAGCAAAGCACAATCATTTCAGAGGAGCAACTGAAAATAGAAAAAATTATGGAGGAGACAAGGAGAAAGAAAATTGCAATTTTTAGGAAGAATAATAAACAAAAAGAGAAGGCCACTCCTTTGAAAAGGAAAGATGCAGTTATGGACAATGAAGAGGACAATGAAGATGACAATTTGATAGAATATGGGGATATCCTTGCTAGGCTTGAGGAAATGAAAAAACAGAGGGATGGTCCATTACTGCATTATGAAGGGGACACAAATGTTGAGAAGATGTGGGATACAGATGATGAGGAGGAACTATATGAGCCATCAGGTGAAGAAGAGGATGATGATGATGAGGAGGAGGAGGAATTGGAGGAAGAGGTGCAAGAGGAGCAAGAGAGTGGGCAACATATCCATAAGAAGAATAAGGCCAAGAGGCACAGAAAAGGGCCAACTAGTAGATCACATGGAAGTGTAGAGGAAATGTGTGAGGAGGACTGGATACCATCAGATGATGAGGACAAAAAATCAGAAGACCTGGGTTTGGAAGATGATGATAGTGCCGAGGCAATGGCTTATGTGTTGCCCAATGGTAGGAAGAGTAGAGCAAAGAACATCAAGCCAAGGTTATGGTATGCTGAGGACAGAGCTGACCCACAGGACCAATTTGTGAAGCATCTTTGCTTCATTGATCTGTACCAGTTCAGAACTGCACTCCAAACCCTGCACATATCACAGAACAGGAACTTTGAGTACCATAGAAAATGCAGTGACAGGATTATAGCACAATGCATAGATCAGCAATGCCCTTTCTATATGGCAGCTTCTCAGATTGCAAATGAGAAGACATTTACGATTAGGAAGTTGTATTTGGTGCGCACATGCCCTTCTGTGTTAGAGAGCACCAAAGTCATTGCCAAGTGGGCTGCAAAACATTGTGAGGAGGGCAGTGAGGAATGACCCTAACACAACAATAACCACAATTATTAACACTGCAAAGAGCAAGTATGGAGTGGATATATCAAGCCACATGGCCTACAGGGCTAGGAAGGCAGCAAAGAGTGTTGTGTTAGGAGATCAGAAGGCCCAATACACCAGGATTAGGGATTATTTACAGGTTGTCCTAGACACTAATCCAGGTTCTAGATATATTGTGACAACAAAATATATTAGGGAGCATCCTAGCAAGAACCCTAGGTTTCATGGATTGTTCATCTGCCTGAATGGATGCCAAGAAGGGTTCCTCAATGGTTGTAGACCATTCCTAGATAATTGCCACTTATATGTTCATATGCCACTTATATGTTCTTTCAAGTACTAATCATTTGTGCTAATATTGCAGGTTTGGATGGATGCTTCATAAAGCTCACTACTGGTCAACAAATCCTAGCTGCTACTGGAAGAGATGGGAACAACAACATTTTTCCCATTGCTTTTGGAATTGTAGACAAGGAGGACACAAATTCATGGACATGATTTCTATACCAGCTGAAGGTAGCAATAGGTGGGGAATCTAGCAAGTTTGGACAGTACACAATCATTTCAGATAGGCAAAAGGTAATATATTTAGTTGTACTTTCATGTAGTTACTTTCATGTAGTTGTAGTTACTTAGTTGTAGTTGTTTCATACAGGGTCTTTTTAAAGCCATAAATAGAGTCTTCCCCAATTGCCCACAAAGGTTTTGCCTTAGGCATACCTACCAGAACTTTCAAGTTGCTGGGTTTAGAGGGCCAGAATTAAAAAATACATGGATGCATCAAGTTACTCATATACTGAACATGGTTTTCAAGTTGTAATGGATGAGTTAAAGAGAGAGTGTGAAGCAGCTTGGGTGTGGCTTAGCAAAATACCCAAACACACTTGGGCCAGACATGCCATAGATTTGAACTGCAAGACAAACTTAGTTGTTAACAATCTAAGTGAGGTTTTCAATATGTGGGTCCTAGATGTGAGGGCTAAGCCAATAAGGACCATGGTTGATGGAATTAGGACAAAGTTGATGGTCAAGTTCAATGCAAATAGAACAAAAACTGATACTGTCAAATGGGAGATTTGTCCTACATATGCAGAGAAACTGGAAGAAGCAAAGAAGTGGTCTAGGAACTTCCAATCTTTGATGGCTGGACCACATCTTTACCAAGTGACAAGTGGAGAGAAAACATATGCTGTTAACCTGCAGGAAAACACTTGTGGGTGTAGGAAGTGGGATATGACAGCAGTGCCTTGCCGTCATGCGGTCTCTGTCATACACAAAGCTAAGCTACAGCCAGAGGACTTTGTTCATGATGTTTTCAAAAAACCAATGTACAAGGCTGCTTACAGTCCCATAATCAATCCAGTACCTGGCCCTGACATGTGGCCAAGGACAGACAGTAGGGACATTGAGCCTCCAGTCTTCAAAGAACACAAAGGCAGAGCACAAACTAAGAGAAGAAAGGGCAGACATGAGAAGTCAGCTCCAAAAGACACTTCAAGGATGGCCTCAATCACTTGTTCTAATTGCAGCAAAGTTGTCCATAGGTACACCAACTGCCATGTTCCTTTGAAGCCTGCACTAGCCATGAGAAAGAACAGGCATGAGGTAAGAAACAATGCAAAACATGCTAAATTACTTGTGTTCTCTATGCATGTAAGAAAAATGCTGAATTACTTGTGTTGTGTTTGCAGCCAAGCAGCTCTTCTTACCCACCTGATGTTTCTACTGCTGCCTCATCTGCTGCACCAGCAAGAAGGGTTGCATCTACTGCCACTGGACCAACACCAGGAAGAAGAACTCCATCTTCTGCCACTGCACCAGGACCAGCAAAGAGGACTACATCTTCTGCCACTGCACCAGCACCAGCAAAGAGGACTCCATCTTCTGCCACTACACCATCAACAAGATTTGCTACTGCTGCTGCAAAGGGTAAGTCTCCAGCTACTAGGGCTGCAACTGCTGCAAAGGGAGCAAGGGCAGCTTTCTTGCCTCCAAGACCAAACATTGCCTCCTAGAGAGTCAGAATGCCAACCCAAAAGATCAAGGACTACCTAACTGCTTCTGGTGCAGCATGGGATTGATGTTGTGATCCTCTGCTTTATCATGTTAAGCCACTGCTACTATTTTGATGACCAAGTGATCATCAAGTTATGTTCTGGTACTGTAATGACCAACTTAGGTTCTGGTACTGTAATGATCATGTGATGATCAATTAATGTAGTGCTACTCCAGTTATGATCCTTCTGTCAAATTATGGCATTCTAGTAGTCCTGTGATGATCAACTTTGATGATCAATTAATCTAGTGCTACTCTAGTTATGATGATGGTGCTACTCTTGTGATGCTACTCTTGTGCCAAAAACAGCTACTTGATGCCTCGACGACGATAAAAAGCCAAAAAAGCCTAATTCATGCCTCGGAGTCGATAAAAAGCCAAAAAAGCCTACTTGATGCCTCGGCGTCGATAAAAAGCCAAAAAAGCCTACTTGATGCCTCAGGGTCGATAAAAAGCCAAAAAAGCCAACTTGATGCCTCGACGTCGATAAAAAGCCAAAAAAGCCTACTTGATGCCTCGGGGTCGATAAAAAGCCAAAAAAGCCTACTTGATGCCTCGACGTCGATAAAAAGCCAAAAAAAGCCTACTTGATGCCTCAGCGTCGATAAAAAGCCAAAAAAGCCTACTTGATGCCTCGGCGTCGATTAAAAGCCAAAAACCCTACTTGACCCTACTTGATGCCTCGGCGTTGATAAAAAGCCAAAAACCCTACTTGACCCTACTTGATGCCTCGGGGTCGATAAAAAGCCAAAAACCCTAGTTCACCCTACTTGATGCCTCGGCGTCGATAAAAAGCCAAAAACCCTACTTGACCATACTTGATGCCTCGGCGTCGATAAAAAGCCAAAAACCTAATTGACCCTACTTGAAGCCTCGGGGTCGATAAAAAGCCAAAAACCTCAGTTCACCCTACTTGATGCCTCATTGTCGATAAAAAGCCAAGAAACCTACTTGACCCTACTTGATGCCTCGGCGTCGACAAAAAGGAAAAACCACTAATTGACCCAACTTGATGCTCACAATTATCAGTTGAGCATAAACATACTTAAGATCAAATTTAACAACTATAAATAGCTTACTAAGCTCAAAAACACCAGTTGCATAGAAACATACTTAAGATCACATTCAACATTAGTTCAAATCCATACATAATCATAGTTGAAGATTACTACATTACATCACCATAGTTTAGAAGTACTCATAGTTAATAGAATTTAAACTACTATCATCACAGCAAATGCCAAACCACACTCTGCAAAAGGTCAGCAAATGCCAAATGATATTGCCCATTCTTCTCTTCCACAACCACCTGCTTATCCATTTATGATGGCCTTGACCCCCTGCAGCTTCACATTGCTCTCTTCAATTGTCTTCTTGAGCTCATCAATCTGGTTCTGCAAATTCTTCCTCTCTTCAGCTAGGTTGAGCTTCATGTTCCTAATGACATTTGCTTGAGCAGCTGTTAGGTTCTTAACCATGTCATACTTCTCTTTAGGCTTGCTGGTTTCAAGATCTTTCCTTTCTACCTCTGCCGCCCTCCTTTCCTGAGCATCCAAAAGTCCATTGACATCTTCAACCAACTTCTCATAGCTCTCCTGCAGCTTCTTCTTCTCTTGTGTCAAGTCATGAACAGCAAATGAATGCATCAGATTTTCCTCAACCCTGTCTCTCTTACTTTGTTCATACATAAACCATAACTTGGTTAATGCATTCTCAAGGGTGTTGGGCCAAGCTGGATCAATCCATTCAACTAATCCACAGTTTCTACCTTCCTGAACAAAATCAGAATTAACATAAACAAATACATTAGAATGCTTCCAAGCAACACTATTTAAATACTATCCTCAAATTCAGAGCTTGAGCTTGCTAGCTGAAGAGAGGACTACTTCAACCTGTCCTCATGCTACTTAAACAATGTTGTCCTGCTCTAAAGTAAACAAAAACAATCAAATGACCTAACATGTCAGACTAAACAAGTTGCATCCTTTGTCCTGCTCTAGTAACCCATGCATATTCTGTCTTAAATTATTAATAGCATGCTACACTAAACTAGGTGACCTAACTTAATAATGTTGCCAGACCATGGTTTTAAGATGCTGCCAGAGTAAACAATTGCTTCTAATCCACTTTCCTAACTTAACAATACAACTAAACTTAACAATAAACTGCAATGCCTGCCTCCACAGTACAGATCCAGAGAAAATAAATCACAATATACCTTCTCAGCACAGCAAAGAAACCTCCTGCCAGTGTGAATTCCTTCGAAAGCAACACGCCTTTCTGCGGCCGTCCCATGTTCATTGCAGAGGACAAGCAACTCCATTTCAGGTTCCTCGAAATCGGAGTCTTCAGTGGTAGCAGGGATCTGTAGTGCATAGGAATACCAGACATTTGATCCACATGTCAGCAGTACTCACATGTCAGCAAACAAGCTCATTCAAAAAAATCCCCAAATCACAAACCCTAACCCTAAAAATCTGAACTTACCTTAGTGATGCCGTTGTTAGAAGCTGAGCTGACGTACTCCACTGTGTGCTTGCTGCTATCGGACCCATCACTCTAGGACACCATGACGACGCGGCGGGGGCGCGACGACGCGGCGGCGGGTGCGGCGAGCAAGACAGAGGAGCAAGACAGAGGAGGAGTGAGCGAGAGAGCAGCGAGACAGAGTGGGGAGTGGGGGTAGCACCGAACGGTCTTTTGACCAGTGCATCAAATAGAGGCACACGGCGCCGTCAAACACCGTCTAACGGCTGTCGGGGCGGCCGACGGTGCCACGTACGCAAAAAACGGGCCCCATCTGTCATAAACAAGCTTAACTGAGCCCGATCCGCTGATCAGTGCTTTCTGCAAAAAGATTACCATAGACACGGTGTTTTCGGCAAAAAAAATGTATTGTAGTGGTTTTCGCAAAGCATGCCTTCAAAGTGGTGGTTTTCTGCAATTTACTCGATGTGCATCACATCGATCACGTCCCGTTGTCGTCGAGACGGGCCGGCTGTCGATGTCAAAGCAGATCAGAGTACCCCTGAACAAGTCATTGGATTGACCACTACGTAGTTTTCATGCATCACAGCTAGTAACAGATTAATTAATCCGTCGATTAGTCCTGTAGGAGCACTTGCACCTTTTTTATTTACAAAGTATGGTTTTATTAGCTCGGTATCAAGGGGATACAAGTACAAAGTGCACACATCCAGCCTATGTATAGTTAGGATTTGCATAGTCAACATCAACACACACAAACACACCATCATAGCAAAATCAAACAAGACCAAAACTATGCCTGAGTGTGGTAAAAAGACTCTGGAATGAACAAAACAATGTTCAAAATCTACAACAGCAACCATGTCAGCACCAGCCATCTCTTGACATCACCAGTACAACGAGAAGGATACTTCAACAACAACACCTTCCTAAAGGAAATGACACTGAAGCATCATTGTTGCTGAATCCAATATATGCATCATGAAGAGCCAGCCCTCCACGCTTTTGTCTCGGTATAACCCCCCTAAACACATCAACAAAGGAGATGTCTGCATACCCCTTCATAATAAAGGTGAAAGGATCGATATGGTTGACTAGAGGGGGGTGAATAGGCAACTAATTTTTTTTAGCTTTTCTTAATAAATTAGGGTTAGCAACAAATAGGTTGTCTAGATATGCAACTAGGTGAGCAACCTATATGATGTTAGCAACACAAACTACACAAGCAAGCAACAAATACAACACAAGTAAAGCTTGCAAAAAGTAAAGGTAAGAGATAACCACAAGTTGAGACAATGAAGAAGAGACTGTATTATCAAAGTTCCTACCCTTTGAGAGGAAGTACATCTCCGTTGGAGCGGTGTGGAGGTAGAATGCTCCCCAAGAAGCTAGTAGGGCTACTGTATACTCCTCACGCCCTCACACAATGCGAGATGCCCAGGTAGCTGTACAATCTTCTCCAGCTTCCATTCATGAGTATTATCCTGCAGAGAGGTATGATGGAGAGCAAAGGACCCGTGTCGAGAGACAAGAGAAAACATCTCAATGGCTCCTTCACTACCCACAACAACTGCATTCAGACGTCGATCATGACCAATGGTTGGGTCAGCATCTCTGAGCTCCAAATGGTAACCAGTGAGAAAATTGACGGTTGAAAACCTCAAAGTACGTGTGTCCAGCACCATCAAATGGCCACTCCAGTGATAATGGTCTGTCCAGTAGAAGCAGCTGCGCACGCAGTCAAAACAGGACATGGTGTGAAAAGAAGGGACAACAGGGGACTCGACCATACACCATTGTATAGTTGGGGACAGGAACACAGAGATGACGAGCTTTGTCCGGTATGTTGCTACGCATATCGCCTTGAAGGGCTCCTCCTCGGTCGCAGGAGCGAGCACGGGCTCGAATGCCTGAAAGCGGTCTTGCGGCAGGGCGGCGAGGTCCTCGGGTATTGTTGGAAGCAGCATGAATCCGCAGGATAGCCGATCGCAGACAGCGAGGTGGAAGCCAGCGGCATTGCACATATCCCGTTTGGTCCACGTGTGGTCGGGTCCCCTCCCAAGGACGTCGCTGATGTCCACGAGGATTCTTATGTCGGAGCCATTGTGATAGCTCCAGCTCTTGATGAAGCGGGGGTGGAGGGAGATCCAGTCTAAGAGGACACGACCGCCGCGGACTTTGCAGGGGCACCGGCGGGGGCCTTTCCCGTCAGCTTTCTTGTAGTAGGAGGATGAACACCGACGGCCGGGACGAAGAAAAAATCGGCGGCGCAGGGGGTGAGGGCGCTGGCGAGCGGGGCTGATGGGTGTGGCGCCTCAGCGGTGCGGAATCCCGCTGCGTCCATGAAGCCAAGGAGGGGAGGCTGGTGCAACGCGTGGAAGCGGTGGCGGAAGGCGCGGCCTTTGGAGACGCGGCGGAAGGTGGTGCATGTGGCAGAGGCGCGGGCGAGCGTGTCCGGGGAGGGTAGGCGGAGGAATATCTCCTCCAGGAGGTCGTCAGGGAGGGGGATGGAGTCCATGCCAGCCAAGGTGGAGGAAGGGTATTGAGGGCTACGGTTGTACCGCTGGCCGCTGGGGATGTTGGAGACTGTTTGTTTTTTATGATGATGATGAGGGGATGCTTGAGACCTGTAGCGATCAGAGAGGGAAAAGTAAAATTGAAAATTATAGTTTAAAAAACAATGGGCTGAACCGGCAACGCCACCAAACCATTGACATTCTCCATCGTGAAAGCGCGCCGGATCATTTTCCCCCTATATATATTGCATAGACTTGACCTTGGGTATAAGTACCACAAGCGTGTCATTCCAGCCCACCGGCGTACCACTGAAGAACATTGCATAGACTTATAGGGCGCAGATCTTTGATCCTAGTCGGGTCCTTGACCTTGGGTATAAGTACCACAAGCGTGTCATTCCAGCCCACCGGCATATCACCACCATTCAGCACGCCCAGAACTTCTTCGACAATGTAATCTCCCATAAAATGCCAACTTTTCTTGAACACTATAGCTGGCATTCCATCCGGGCCTGGTGCTTTAAGATCTCCAATATGATCTAGTGCCGCCTTCACCTCCTCGCGAGTAAAGGCAGCATCCAGAACATTGAGATATATATATATATATATATAGGGAAACCGGGCGTTGTCATAGGGGTGAGGGCAGATGCTTCTCCAGCTGCACTGTGATTGATGTGGTCCGTCCACGATTAAGTTAAGCGCCTAGTGTATGTTGCAATAAGTTGCTTTGTTAACCCTTCGAACTTAGCCACGGACTCCAATAGCTCTATCGGATCGAAGTGCGCACGGGGTCGAAGGAAGGTCTGCTTCGCAGTATCATTTGTTCTTGCCGCAAATTGGAATGCGCAGGCACACCATGTTCCCACATATTTTACATATTGGGAACTTTACAAGAAGAAACACTGTCCAGGTGTTGTGTTCCCACTAGCTGGACAATGAGTGCAAAATGTGCATTCGCACCGACCAGAAAGAGCGAGATGTATGCATACTCTGCAGCCCTACAAAAGGTACCGTAAGCTAAGGAATTTTAGTCACGTTGCATGTTTCAAGGCATTTCACTTTGATGAGGCATTTCAGCATCTAAAAAGGGTTTTGGAAGGACAACATGTTTGCAAGGGATCAACAAGTGAACAAGCTGATAGCAAGGGATCAACTAATGCTCAGGGTAACAACATTAGGTTTGGCCCGTTGATGCCACAATCGGCTAACCTTGATGGTGAAGGTTTCGAAAAGGTTCTGGATCTCGTGCATGTCCCAGGCCAAGGTGCTCCGAAGAAAAGGCTACAGGCAAAGATGAAGAAAACAAGAACAAAGGGTAGATGTAGCTATTGTCATGAGGCAGATGGTCACAATCAACGTACGTGCACCAAGTTGATAGAGGTACCTAATATGCCGTAATTTAATGTTTTCATGTGTCCAAATATATTCCATGGCATTAATAATACCCTTATGTGTAGGATCTCAAAGCAGAACTATGATAGCTACAACATTGTGCGCACGGTCGGACAACAAGTACATGGACGATCAACCTGATGTTGGCGTGTGCATTGTTGTCTATGTCTAGTATCGTGTGACCTTTTCTCTAAAATACTTCATTCTGTCAGTTAGTGACTTTCTCATAATGTATCACTCAACTATTTGGTTGTCCACTCCCTTGTAACCGTATGAGTTTGGGATATTTTTTTGCATTTTATATGTGAGTTTTTGAAGTGCAACCTCAAGAATCATGGTTTCTTCATGGCCAGCGTGTAGCTTGTTTATGTTGCACGATAAAATTTGGAAATAGATGTACTGGAGGAATTATATTCCGCTCCCGAAAACAAAATAAAAGCCAAAAAATCCAAAAAATACATTAGTCATCCATGCTCTCCATTGAAGAATATATAGGATGAATACAGATGATGAATCATACTCATCCTACATATCCTCCACGTAGAGTGCAAGGAAGACCAACGCTTGTAATAATCAAATAGATGAAGGTATTTAAGCAGGTGTAGGACTTGCTCGGGGGGCGAGGTGGGACTAAAAATGTTAAGTCCTGGCACGAGAAAAGGTGATTTTTTTCAACTTCTTCAAATCACCCCAAATTTGTTCTACATCCTCAAATGGATGAGCCAAACATGTCTATGAAAGAAATTTTGAAAAAAATATGCCCCAAACAATGCCCCCTTAAGGTGTAGACCGCTGTTTTGATTAGTCAGTCTATAGGGCAGAATAAATTCGAAAAAATTAAAAAAATTGTAAAACATTGAAAACCTAGCTATGTTTGTGCAACATATCAAGTGTGCGAAATTATAGGTGATTTAGAGATGGTCGAAAAAATCACGCTAAAACATGAGAGACCATTTGGTCTCACTTAAGCCAGTTTTTGAAGAAAATGTAATTTTTTCCACCACCTCCAAATCACCCCAAATTTGTTCTACATGCTCAAATAGATGTTCCAAACATGTCTATGAAAGAAATTTGGAAAAAAATGTATCCTACGATGCCCGCTTAAGGTATAGAGCGAAGGTTTGATCAGTCAGTCTAGAGGGCAGTATAAATTGAAAAAAAAAATTGTAAAACCTTTAAAACCTAGCTATGTTTGTGCATCATATCAAATGTGCAAAATTATAGGTAATTTAGAGAAGGTCGAAAAAATCACGCTTAAACATGAGGGACCATTTGGTCTCACTTAAGCCAGGTTTTTGTAGAAAATGTGATTTCTTTTCCAAATTTTCTTTCATAGACATGTTTGGCACTCTGCTGTTCACCGTGTAAAAGAAAATTTGGGTGTTTTGGAGGTGGTGGAAAAAATCACCTTCGTTTAAAAACTGGCTTAAGTTAGACCAAATGGTCCCTCCGAAATGCGGTGATTTTTTTGACCACCTCGAAATCACCTCAATTTTGGCACACATGATCTCTTGCCAGCCAGAGGAAGATCCTGATGCATAGCGCGCCCTTGGTCTTTTAGGTTAGGCGCCAAGTTTGATCAGGAAGAGAACCATGTAACATGGCGGAGTAGCAGGACGCCTCCGACTAAACACTAGACTCTGTCCATTTCCAGATGTGTCGCCTCGGATTAGGGGAGCGAGTGGTGTGATGTAGTAACCTCCAAAGGTCGATGTATTGCACCATGGATACCGGCCCAAGATCACCTTTGATGTCCTAAACTCAAGAGCAAAGTTGAAGCCCGACACACACAATTCTTCACTTCCGACATCATTGAGGACCGAGGCATAGACCAGTTGTGTGAGCCCGATAATGCAGCGACAGGACTGACCGTCTCCGAGCCTCCACGAGGTGGAGGCGTGGACAATAGACATAACCTTGGGGTCACACAATAGGGGAAGGTGGCTCCGGGTGTGCTTACTCTCATAGGAGTTGTTGAGATTCCCCAAAGAGGAAGCGAGAAGCAGAACAAAAACAAAGTATTTCCCTCAGTTAAGAACCAAAGTTATCGATCCAGTAGGAGCCTCCCAAGATAACAATGTAAGCATCAGCTGCACACAAATAGATACAAACTTGCACCCAACGCTTCAAGAGGGTTGTCAAGCCCCTTGTCCTGCTAGTTGCAAGATTAAACACAAATGATAGAGACAGAAAATAGCAAAGTAGCACGGAAAAAAGGAGAGGGTAGACATAGGTTCACTAGTGGCATATCTCTGGAAAATAGGGGAATGCCATGGTAAACAAGTTACAGTTGGGCAATTGTTCGGATATCAATATTCATGACTATGATTATTTATGTCATAATCTCATATAGGCATTACATCCATGATAAGTAGACTATTAATCCAACTGCATCTACTACTAATACTCCACCCCAAAACCGCTATCCAGCATGCATCTCAAGGTATTAAGTTTGCAAGAAACAGAGTATCACAATAAGTAAGATGACATAATGTAGACAGGAAGAAATCAATCAATATGACAAAACCTTGTCGTTTTATCCTTAGTGGCAACAATACAATACATTTCTTGGCTCTTTGTCACTTGGTTAGAGGACCGCAAGATTGAACCCACTACAAAACACCACTCCATTTGAAGAAAACCCCACTGAACTTGCCCAAAGAAGATCGATAGATCGGAGAGCATACAAAGCTGTTTAATTATGCAACAACAAAACCTCGAAAGATTAAATTGATTTCAATGAACAATCATCATAAAGTGACAATTCATCATGAACCAACAAACACACCACCAATTACATTGAATTGATCCCGATCATGTGAGAAGGCTCACGAGAATAAGATACTGAAGATCCAAAAAGACAGAAAACCATCTAGCTACTACTATGGACCCTAAGGTCCTAAGGGAACTACTCACACATGGTCATGGAGGCAGCAAGGTTGATGAAGATATAGATCTCGCAATGGCACCCCCCCCCCCCGGCAAGGCTCCGGAATAGGCCTCCAGATGGGATCTTCGCGAAACAAGAATTGCAACGGCGATCAAAATCTTTTGAAAATACGTTGGAGGGTTTCAATATTTAGACGGCATTATGGCGGTGAATCAGGTCAAGGTAGTGTAAGGGCCCCCCACATGAGCAGGTGGCGCGGCCCCCTAGGGCATGTAGGGTGGCCACATGGGCCCCTGGCTTTGCATCTCTATATCTCCCAAAGCTTCTCGTGTTTCTTGTTGCCCAAAGAAGTATCACTAGTAGAAAAAGGGTCAAACGTGAAGCACATTAGTGCCGGTTTGTACTAGAGCCGGCACAAATGTATACATTAGTGCCGGTTCCAACGGCTAGCCGGGCCGCTCTCATTAGTACCGGTTCGTGGCTAACCTTTAGCACCGGTTCATGCCACGAACAGGTACTAATGAGAGTGGTGGCAGGATGTTGTCAGTCTGGGCCCCCTCCAGCACCTTTAGTACCGGTTCGTGCCACGAACCGGTACTATAGGTCCTCCTGCATATAAACCCTTCGTCTAGCTCGCTCTGTTCTTTCCCCTTTCCCCTCTCCTCTCCTCTCTGTTCTTCCTCTTCTCCCTCGAGCTCATCACACATTTTGCCCAAATTTTGTCAAGATTTGAAGGCCCCCATCAATTCAAGTGATCACAAAGGTTAGCAACTTTGTCCTTTCATCTCTCATTGCTAGATTAGCTCTTGCAATGCTTTATATAGTTATTAATTTGTGAGTTTAGTAATTTGGGAGGAAATATATATATATGTGCTAGTATTTGATTTATATGCAATTTGAGGTCAAAAATAACACTTAGTTTGCATATGTAGGTGTGGTTTACTTAGTGCCTTCTAAATCTCCGTCGTAACCACCGTCGATCGCCCGCACCGTCCCGTCGCTGGCACCACCCTGTATTTCTACGCAATATGTTCCCCTTTGAGAGGTTCATGGGAGTCTTAAAGAAATATGTTCATAACCGTGCTAGGCCAGAAGGAAGCATCTCCAAGGGCCATCAAAATGAGGAGGTCATTGAGTTTTGTATTGACTTTATTCCTGACCTTAAGCCGATTGGTGTTCCTGAATCGCGGCATAAGGGCAGACTGGATGGAAAAGGCACGCTAGGAGGGGAACAAATAATATGTATGGACGGACATTCTCTCACTGAAGCACACTACACAGTTCTACAGAATTCCACCTTGGTGGCTCTGTATATGGATGAACACAAGAATTTGCTACGCTCCAAACACCCGGAGCGGTCTGATGACTGGATTACACGTGAACAAACCAGGAGTTTCGCCAGCTGGTTGCAGACACGTACCATGCATGACACCTCTATTGAAGATGACCTGTACTTGCTGTCCTAGTTACCATCTTCGAATATAATGACTTTCAAAGGGTACGAGATAAATGCTAATACATTTTACATGATCGTCCAAGATAAGAAGAGCACCAACCAAAACAGTGGTGTCCGCTTTGATGCAGAAACCAAGACGGGAAAGGAAACATATTATGGTTATATACATGACATATGGGAACTTGACTATCGACGTGGTTTAAAGGTCCCTTTGTTTTGGTGCAAATGGGTCAATATGACATGAGGCGGGGTAACGGAAGACCCGCAGTACGGAATGACAACAATGGATCTCAACAACTTGCGTATGCAGACGAACCATTCGTCCTAGCCAATGATGTGGCACAGGTTTTCTATGTGAAGGACATGTCTACCAAGCCAAGAAAAAGATAAGATAAGGAAGCGAATGCATCGTACGATGAGCCAAAGCGGCACATAGTTCTTTCTGGGAAGAGAAACATCGTGGGAGTGGATGACAAGACAGACAAGTCAGAAGATTATGAAAAGTTTGATGAAATTGCTCCATTCACAGTGAATATTGACCCGAGCATCCCATTAAATGATGAAGATTTTCCATGGTTACGGCGCAAAGGGACACACGCGAAGAAAAAGTTTCACACCCAAAGATCTGGGATGTGATCGGCTTCACTATCATCACTTTCTTCTGTGTTTCACACCCAGGAGGGGATGTCTGTAATAGTTAGGGTAGTTATGTGTTTTGGCATTTGAAACACGAAGAAATTTTATGTGCAAACAAATTCTTTACATGCATTTACTGATTTTTTTTCCAGCTAAATGACCCTGAAATTGAAAAGCATTTCAAATGAACTCAGAAAAGGTTGAAAGTTGGCATGGTATCATAATTTCATACAAATAGCATGTGCAAGAAAGTAGAGAGGGTTACGGCAAAAACTGGATGCACTTCGTGTACAAAATGGACAATCTCTTTCGAAGTATCAGGGTTTCCGACGAAAACTGAACTATTACAAAGGCATTTCATTTTTTAAATAACCTAAGGATTACTAAATTGAATATATTGATACACACTAATATTAAACATAAGAAAAAAGAATCACTGGAAAAACTTTTTTCAAAGTTAAGTTATTCACAAACTAGTGATTCACACTAATTTCAAATAATTCAAATTTAAACTATTCAATTTTGAAAACTATGGGCACTAACAGAAAGTTTGTAATTTTTTGTACCTAAAGCAAAAATATTCACAAAGAAACTCTAAATACACAAAAAAAACAACACAAAAATAAAAAATGCAAAAAAAATAAAAAAATAATGCAGAAAAGAAAAAAATTATAGAAAAATGTTGGGGCGCTGCCCGGTGTCCTGCCAGACCTAGGGTGTGCAAATGCAGGCCCAGAAGGGCCAACAGGCTCACAGGGCAGCGCGCCTTAGTTAGGCCCAGAAGCCTGCTATATGGAGGAGTTTGAAAGGGCAGCCACGGCTGGGTTTATAAACCAGTGCGGCTGCCCTTCGCTCGGCGAGGTGGGACTAAACATAGCGCACTGCGGGTGGCAGCGCATGGCCATTAGTACCGGTTGGTGGCTCCAACGGTACTAAAGGGGGGGCCTTTAGTACCGGTTGGTGCCACGACCCGGTACTAAAGGGGTGCAATTCCCGCCGCTTGGCCTGGCCAAAACAGGCCTTTAGTACCGGTTGGTGGCTCCAACCGGTACTAAAGGTGCCCTCTATATATACAACACGCATGAAAATTTCGTTTTCCCTCTCTGTTTGTTCCTCTATTTCCGTCTCCGTCGCCGTCGCCGCCGCCCTCGATCGTCTCCATCGCCGCCCCTGTCCCCGTCGCCGCCCCCGTCCCCGCCCCGGGCCCATCCCTGTCGCGCCGCCCCCGTCCCCGTCGCGCCGTCCCTGCCGTTGCCGCCCCGGCCGTCGCCTCACCGTTGCCTCGTCGTCGCCGTCGCCCCGCTGTGAGCTCTCCCCCTCTAACCCCTCTCCCACGCCCCCGGCAGCCACCATGGGCGCCGCCCCTCCCCGAGCCCATACACACACACACAAGCATGCATGATGAACACACACACACACACACACACACACACACACACACACGTACACATGTTTAATTAGTTTAGATTATTTAGATTATTATTTTTTCACTATTATATATGTATGAATGCATGTTAGATGGATATAATTAGTGTTTAATTAGTATGGAAATTTTTTATATAATGTTGTTTTTCAGTTTTTTAATGGATGTATAGAAGTTGTGTTTTCTGTTTTTAGTGTTAGATGCTTAATTAGTATGAAATAGTATATAGATTTTTCAATGATAGCATAATTAGTGTTATATAGAAATATTAGAAATTTTAGTTATCAAAATCCAATCATTAAAAAAATGTTACTTTTTGCGGGCATATAGCTAGTATTTGTTCTCGACGATGCCCGGCCCGCATCCTCGCCGTCGATCCGTCCGCGACAACGTCCAGCCGACCCATGTCCGGGACTGGGCTCCGCCGGGCTGGCACTGGGAGGTGCTGCCTGGAGGGGCGCGCCGCTTGATGAGGAACCCGGCCCTGGGTCCCATCGTCGACCCTGATCTCGTTTGGTGGCGTTCGCGTGGACCAGTTTCGGTGCGGAGGGACCCGGCCCCGCCGGAGGTGGTACGTCGCCATGTCAGGGAGGAGGACGAGCACGTCCATCGCTACATGGTTGCATTAGAGTGCGGCAGGTTCTCCAATACCTGGCAGTTTCTTCGGGGATCTCACTTCAGCTATGATCCTGTGAGGGTTCCTTCTCTTTGGGTGTCCACCGCCCGCGCCGCAGGAACCGCGAGTGTCCTAGATTCTTCTGTAGTATTCGATCTTTATTAGCTACCTTGCCAGTGATGTACTATTCAATATTATATATTATTTGAGACGATGTATTCGAGATTATATCTATTATTCTAGACGATGTATTCGGGATTATATCTATTATTCGAGACGATGTAATTTGAATACAAAATTGTTTTATATTTCTTTTGGATTAGTTAAATAAAAGCTATGGCAGACAATACCGACAGAGAGGGAGAACAGACCATGTTCGATATGATACGCGGGCCAGATATTGATCAGAATGAAGAAGATTATGACGGCTCCGAATTTCTAAACAACACCGGAGAGGGTGATATGATATTCGATCGCGATGACCAAATTGATGAAGTCATGAACTACGATTATGACGATGACGAAGAACATGTTGATCCTGAAACAACAAAGACCGGCGAGGTATATATATTTATATAAGCAGGCATCTGGTGATCATCACATGTTTTAAATGACTTGAAGATATATTAACGAATCGATCTTTGTTCTTTCAGCCATCCGGATCGAGCAAATCTTCAGGCAAAAGGACGAAACAAGGCACGAACAAAAAGTTGAAGCAGGGCGTAAAGTACAATATCGAGGCATGCAGCCCTACTGGCGAACCATTAGCGCCTAAGAAGATTGCAGACAAGTTCGTTCGTCAGTGCGGAGTTCTTGTGAAGGACCAACTCCCGATCAAACTTCAAGAATGGAGAGAGCCAGCAAAGCCACGTCTAGATGTTACTTTTGTCAACAAGAATCAAAAAGATCTGCTTTGGGATACTCTCATGGAACATTTCACCCTACCAGATCATTTCACAGAAGCAGATGTGCAGAAAGTCAAGGACGCTGCTCTTAGGAAGATGGCGGTTGCATTCAAGAACCACAAGAATCGTGAATAGAACAAGTACGTCAAGGGAGGAAGGAAGACTCCAGTATTCAAGGGAACACTAGAGAACCAACGTGCTCATTGGGACGATTTCGTGAAATTCAAGGATTCGGAATTAGCTAAGGAACGGTCGAGAATAAACAAGAAGAATGCCGAAAAAAAGGATAAGTTCCATAAGCTGGGGCCAGGTGGCTATGCGGTGGCAATGCCTAAGTGGGATAAGTCTGAGAAAGAGATGGAGGATGCAGGAGTCACTCTGGTTACTAAGAGCTGGCCCCCCCCCCCCCCAGGGTCAGGACTTGGTTCTATGCGCATGGGGGGGAGTTGGACCCGGAGACAGGCAATGTTTCGACGAGGGCAAGTCTGAAGGGAGCCGACGATGCGATACTTGTTGCAATAGAAGAGGCACAAACGGGGGTGTTCCAGCCCAACAGAGAGAACGACGAGCTTACGCGTGCCCTGGGAAATCCTGAACACCCGGGAAGAACACGAGGCAAGGGCGCTATTCCATGGTATGAGGGGTTTTTAGAATGGAACACCGACTACAGAACCCGTGCGAGAAAGAAGATTGCGGAGGAGAAGAAGAGGAAGATGGAGGAGGAGCAGAGGAAGCGGGACTATGAACGCCTTCAAGGCCTAGAAGCAAGTCAAGCGGAATTGGCAGTCAAATTCCAGCGGCAATAGGAGCAGATCGACTCACTTACCCAGCAAAGGGGGGTCTCAGCAGCTACCGGATGATCCAGCATTGGATAGCACCGGCCCATCCATGCCGAGAAGCAGCGTGGGTTCCGTCCCGGACGACGCAATGCTGGGTAGATACCCCGTGGATGACATCACGGAGAACACTAACTGCGAGCTACACGTCAAAATGAAGAACATATCCATGAAGGTGGCGGACGGCGTTGCTTTTACAAATCCCCCCGAGGCAACCTTCCATTGCAACCCGATTCCAGTGGGCTATGCTCGTGTCTTGGTTGATGAGGTGGTGGACCCACCATATTCGTGAAGGAAATATGCCCTAGAGGCAATAATAAAGTTATTATTTATTTCCTTATTTCATGATAAATGTTTATTATTCATGCTAGAATTGTATTAACCGGAAACATAATACATGTGTGAATACATAGACAAACATAGTGTCACTAGTATGCCTCTACTTGACTAGCTCGTTCATCGAAGATGGTTATGTTTCCTAGCCATGGACAAAAGAGTTGTCATTTGATTAATGGGATCACATCATTAGGAGAATGATGTGATTGACATGACCCATTCCGTTAGCCTAGCACTTGATCGTTTAGTATATTGCTATTGCTTTCTTCATGACTTATACATGTTCCTGTAACTATGAGATTATGCAACTCCCGTTTACCGGAGGAACACTTTGGGTGCTACCAAACGTCACAACGTAATTGGGTGATTATAAAGGAGTACTACAGGTGTCTCCAAAGGTACATGTTGGGTTGGCGTATTTCGAGATTAGGTTTTGTCACTCCGATTGTCGGAGAGGTATCTCTGGGCCCTCTCGGTAATGCACATCACTTAAGCCTTGCAAGCATTGTAACTAATGAGTTAGTTGCGGGATGATGTATTACGGAATGAGTAAAGAGACTTGCCGGTAACGAGATTGAACTAGGTATTGGATACCGACGATCGAATCTTGGGCAAGTAACATACCGATGACAAAGGGAACAACGTATGTTGTTATGCGGTTTGACCGATAAAGATCTTCGTAGAATATGTAGGAGCCAATATGAGCATCCAGGTTCCGCTATTGGTTATTGACCGAGAATAGTTCTAGGTCATGTCTACATAGTTCTCGAACCCGTAGGGTCCGCACGCTTAAGGTTTCGATGACAGTTATATTATGAGTTTATGAGTTTTGATGTACCGAAGGAGTTGGCGTCCCGGATGAGATCGAGGACATGACGAGGAGTCTCGAAATGGTCGAGACGTAAAGATCGATATATTGGACGACTATATTCGGAGTTCGGAAAGGTTCCGAGTGATTCGGGTATTTTTCGGAGTACCGGGGAGTTACGGGAATTCGGGGGAAAAAGTATATGGGCCTTTTTGGGCTTTAGGGGCGAGGGAGAGGCAGGTCGCGCCCCCCCCCCATTGACTAGTCCGAATTGGACTAGGGGGAGGGGCGGCGCCCCCTCCTTCCTTCTCTTCCCTCTTCCCCTTCCTTGTCTCCTACTCCTACTACTTGGAAGGACTCCTAGTTGGACTAGGAAAGGGGGAATCCTACTCTCGGTGGGAGTAGGACTCCCCTAGGGCGCGCCATAGAGAGGCCGGCCCTCCACTCCTTTATATACGGGGGCAGGGGGCACCCCAACAACACAAGTTGATCATCGTGATCGTTCCTTAGCCGTGTGCGGTGCCCCCTCCACGATATTACACCTCGGTCATATTGTAGCGGTGCTTAGGCGAAGCCCTGCGACAGTTGAACATCAAGATCGTCACCACGCCGTCGTGCTGACAAAACTCCTCCCCGTACCTCTGCTGGATCGGAGTTCGGGGTGCGTCTTCGAGCTGTACGTGTGTCAAGAACTCGGAGGTGCCGGAGTAACGGTGCTTGGATCGGTTGGACCGGGAAGACGTACGACTACTTCCTCTACGTTGCGTCAATGCTTCCGCTTCGGTCTACGAGGGTACGTAGACAACACTCTCCCCTCTCGTTGCTATGCATCACCATGATCTTGCGTGTGCATAGGAAATTTTTTGAAATTACTACGTTCCCCAACAGTGGCATCCGAGCCTGGTTTTATGCGTAGATGTCATATGCACGAGTAGAACACAAGTGAGTTGTGGGCGATACAAGTCATACTGCTTACCAGCATGTCATACTTTGGTTCGGCGGTATTGTGAGATGAAGCGGCCCAGACCGACATTACGCGTACGCTTACGCGAGACTGGTATCACCGTTACGAGCACTCGTGCTTAAAGGTGACTGGCGGGTGTCTGTCTCTCTCACTTTAGCTGAATCAAGTGTGGCTACGCCCGGTCCTTGCGAAGGTTAAAACAGCATCAACTTGACAAACTATCATTGTGGTTTTGATGCGTAGGTGAGATTGGTTCTTGCTTAAGCCCGTAGCAGCCACGTAAAACTTGCAACAACAAAGTAGAGGACGTCTAACTTGTTTTTGCAGGGCATGTTGTGATGTGATATGGCCAAGACGTGATGCTATATTTTATTGTATGAGATGATCATGTTTTGTAACCGAAGTTATCGGCAACTGGCAGGAGCCATATGGTTGTCGCTTTATTGTATGAAATGCAAACGCCCTGTAATTTCTTTACTTTATCACTAAGCGGTAGCGATAGTCGTAGAAGCAATAGATGGCGTAAACGACAACGATGCTACGATGGAGATCAAGGTGTCGCGCCGGTGACAATGGTGATCATAATGGTGCTTCGGAGATGGAGATCACAAGCACAAGATGATGATGGCCATATCATATCACTTATATTGATTGCATGTGATGTTTATCCTTTATGCATCTTATCTTGCTTTGATTGACGGTAGCATTTTAAGATGATCTCTCACTAATTATCAAGAAGTGTTCTCCCTGAGTATGCACCGTTGCGAAAGTTCTTCGTGATGAGACACCACGTGATGATCGGGTGTGATAGGCTCTACGTTCAAATACAACGGGTGCAAAACAGTTGCACACGCGGAATACTCAGGTTAAACTTGGCGAGCCTAGCATATACAGATATGGCCTCGGAACACGGAGACCGAAAGGTCGAACGTGAATCATATAGTAGATATGATCAACATAGAGATGTTCACCATTCAAACTACTCCATCTCACGTGATGATCGGACATGGTTTAGTTGATTTGGATCACGTGATCACTTAGATGACTAGAGAGATGTCTGTCTAAGTGGGATTTCTTAAGTAATATGATTAATTGAACTTAAATTTATCATGAACTTAGTCCTGGTAGTATTTTGCAAATTATGTTGTAGATCAATAGCTTGCGTTGTTGCTTTCATATATTTATTTTGATATGTTCCTAGAGAAAATTGTGTTGAAAGATGTTAGTAGCAATGATGCGGATTGGATCCGTGATCTGAGGTTTATCCTCATTGCTGCACAGAAAAATTATGTCCTTAATGCACCGCTAGGTGACGGACCTATTGCAGGAGCATATGAAGACGTTGTGAACGTTTGGCTAGCTCAATATGATGACTACTTGATAGTTTAGTGCACCATGCTTAAACGGCTTAGAATCAGGACTTCAAAGACGTTTTGAACGTCATGGACCATATGAGATGTTCCAGGAGTTGAAGTTAATATTTCAAGCAAATACCCGAGTTGAGAGATATGATGTCTTCAACAAGTTCTACAGCTAAAAATGGAGGAGAATCACTCAACTAGTGAGCAAGTGCTTAGATTGTCTGAGTACTTCAATCGCTTGAATCAAGTGGGAGTTAATCTTCCAGATAAGATAGTGATTGACATAATTCTCTAGTCACCATCACTGAGTTACTAGAACTTCGTGATGAACTATAGTATGCAAGGAATGACGAAAACGATTCCCGAGCTCTTCGTGATGTTGAAATCGACGAAGGTAGAAATCAAGAAAGAGCATCAAGTGTTGATGATTGACAAGACCACTAGTTTCAAGAAAAGGGCAAAGGGAAAGAAAGGGAAACTTCAAGTAGAATGGCAAACAAGTTGTCACTCCCGTGAAGAAGACCAAAGCTGGACCAAAGCCTAAAACTGAGTGCTTACACTGCAAAGGAAATGGTCACTGGAAGCGGAAATGCCCTGAATATTTGGTGGATAAGAAGGATGGCAAAGTGAACAAGGGTATATTTGATATACAGGTATTTGATGTGTGCCTTACTAGTGTTTATAGTAGCCCCTGAGTATTTGATATTTGTTCGGTTGCTAAGATTAGTAACTCGAAACAGGAGTTACAGAATAAACAGAGACTAGTTGAAGGGGAAGTGACGATGAGTGTTGGAAGTAGTTCCAAGATTGATATGATCATCATCGCACACTCCCTATACTTTCGGGATTCGTGTTAAACCTAAATAAATGTTATTTGGCGTTTGCGTTAAGCATGAATATGATGTGATCATGTTTATTGCGATACGGTTATTCATTTAAAGTTAGAGTATAAATTGTTATTCTGTTTACATGAATAAGACCTTCGATGGTCATACACCCAATGAACATAGTTTGTTGGATCTCGATCGTAGTGATACACATATTCATACTATTGATGCCAAAAGATGCAAAGTTAATAATGATAGTGCAACTTATTTGTGGCACTGCCGTTTGGGTCATATCGGTGTAAAAGCGCATGAAGAAACTCCATAAAGATGGATTTTCGGAATCACTTGGTTATGAATCATTTGATGCTTGCGAATCGTGCCTTTTGGGTAAGATGACTAAAACTCCGTTCTCCGGAACAATGAAACAAGCTACTGACTTATTGGAAATAATACATACCGATGTATGCGATCCAATGAGTTTTGATGCTCGTGGCAAGTATCATTATTTTCTGACCTTCACAAGATGATTTGAGCAGATATGGGTATATCTACTTGATGAAACATATGTCTGAAATAGTTGAAAGGTTCAAAGAATTTCAGAGTGAAGTGGAGAATCATCGTAGCAAGAAAATAAAAGTTTCTGTGATTTGATCGCGGAGACAAATATTTGAGTTACGAGTTTGGTCTTCAATTAAAACAATGTGGAATAGTTTCACAAACTCACGCCACCTGGAACACCACAATGTAATGGTGTGTCCGAACGTCGTAATCGTACTTTACTAGATATGGTGCGATCTATGATGTCTCTTATCGGTTTACCACTATCGTTTTTGGGGTTATGCATTAGAGACAGCTGCATTCACGTTAAAAGGGCACCATCTAAATCTGTTGAGACGATACCATATGAACAGTGGTTTAGCAAGAAACCCAAGTTGTCGTTTCTTAAAGTTTGGGGCTGCGATGCTTATGTGAAAAAGTTTCATCCTGATAAGCTCAAACCCAAATCGGAGAAGTGTGTCTTCATAGAATACCCAAAGGAAATTGTTGGGTACACCTTCTATCATAGATCCGAAGGCAAGATGTTCGTTGCTAAAAATGGATCCTTTCTAGAGAAGGAGTTTCTCTCGAAAGAAGTGAGTGGGAGGAAAGTAGAACTTGATGAGGTAACTGTACCTTCTCCCTTATTGGAAAGTAGTTCATCACAGAAATCAGTTCCAGTGATTCCTACACCAATTAGTGAGGAAGTTAATGATGATGATCATGAAACTTTAGATCAAGTTGCTACCAAACCTCGTAGGTCTTCCAGAGTAAGATCCGCACCAGAGTGGTACGGTAATCATGTTCTGGAAGTCATATTACTAGACCATGGTGAACCTACGAACTATTAGGAAGCGATGATGAGCCCAGATTCCGCGAAATGGCTGGAGGCCATGAAATCTGAGATGGGATCCATGTATGAGAACAAAGTGTGGACTTTGGTGGAGTTGCCCGATGATCGGCAAGCCATATTGTATAAATGGATCTTCAAGAGGAAGACGGACGTTGATAGTAGTGTTACTATCTACAAAGCTCAACTTGTCGCAAAAAGGTTTTTGACAAGTTCAAAGTGTTGACTACAATGAGATTTTCTCAACTGTAGCGATGCTTAAGTCTGTCCGAATCATGTTAGCAATTGCCACAATTTATGAAACTGGCAAATGGATGTCAAAACTGCATTCCTTAATGGTTTTCTCAAAGAAGAGTTGTATATGATACAACCAGAAGGTTTTGTCAATCCTAAAGATAATAACAAAATGTGCATGCTCCAGCGATCCATGGACTGGTGCAAGCATCTCGGAGTTGGAATATACGCTTTGATGAGTTGATCAAAGCATATAGTTTAGTACAGACTTACGGGGAAGCCTGTATTTACAAGAAAGTGAGTGGGAGCACTACAGCATTTCTGATAAGTATATCTGAATGACATATTGTTGATTGGAAATAATGTAGAATTGTTCTGCAAAGCATAAAGGAGTGTTTGAAAGGAGTTCTTTAAAATAAAGACCTTAGTAAAGCTACTTACATATTGAGCATCAAGATCTATTGAGATAGATCAAGACGCTTGATAAGATTTTCAATGAGTACATACCTTGACAAGATTTTTAAGTAGTTCAAAATGGAACAATCAAAGGAGTTCTTGCCTGTGTTGCAAAGGTGTGAAATTGAGTAAGACTCAAATCCCGACCACAGCAGAAAATAGAAAAGAGAATGAAAGTCATTCCCTATGCCTCGGTCATAGGTTCTATAAAGTATGCTATGCTATGTACCAGACCTATTGTATACCTTGCACTGAATTCGGCGATGGAGTACAATGGTGATCTAGGAGTACATCACTGGACATTGGTCAAGAATATCCTTAGTGAGGACTAAGGAAATATTTCTCGATAATGGAAGTGATAAAAGAGCTCGTCATAAAAAGTTACAACAGTGCAAGCTTTTACACCGATTCAGATGACTCTAAGTCTTAATCTGGATACATATTGAAAGTGGGAGCAATTATCTAGAGTAGCTCCGTACAGAGCATTGTAGACATAAAATATTTGCAAAATACATACGGCTCTGAATGTGACAGACCCGTTGACTAAGCTTCTCTCACGAGCAAAACATGATCACACCTTAGTACTCTTTGGGTGTTAATCACATAGCGATGTGAACTAGATTATTGACTCTAGTAAACCCTTTGGGTGTTGGTCACATGACGATGTGAACTATGGGTGTTAATCATATACAGATATGAATATTGGTGTTAAATCACATGGCGATGTGAACTAGATTATTGACTCTAGTGCAAGTGGAAGACTGAAGGAAATATGCCCTAGAGGCAATAATAAAGTTATTATTTATTTCCTTATTTCATGATAAATGTTTATTATTCATGCTAGAATTGTATTAACCGGAAACATAATACATGTGTGAATACATAGACAAACATAGTGTCACTAGTATGCCTCTACTTGACTAGCTCGTTTATCAAAGATGGTTATGTTTCCTAGCCATGGACAAAAGAGTTGTCATTTGATTAATGGGATCACATCATTAGGAGAATGATGTGATTGACATGACCCATTCCGTTAGCCTAGCACTTGATCGTTTAGTATATTGCTATTGCTTTCTTCATGACTTATACATGTTCCTGTAACTATGAGATCATGCAACTCCCGTTTACCGGAGGAACACTTTGGGTGCTACCAAACGTCACAACATAACTGGGTGATTATAAAGGAGTACTACAGGTGTCTCCAAAGGTACATGTTGGGTTGGCGTATTTCGAGATTAGGTTTTGTCACTCCGATTGTCGGAGAGGTATCTCTGGGCCCTCTCGGTAATGCACATCACTTAAGCCTTGCAAGCATTGTAACTAATGAGTTAGTTGCGGGATGATGTATTACGGAACGAGTAAAGAGACTTGCCGGTAACGAGATTGAACTAGGTATTGGATACCGACGATCGAATCTCGGGCAAGTAACATACCGATGACCAAGGGAACAACGTATGTTGTTATGCGGTTTGACCGATAAAGATCTTCGTAGAATATGTAGGAGCCAATATGAGCATCCAGGTTCCGCTATTGGTTATTGACCGAGAATAGTTCTAGGTCATGTCTACATAGTTCTCGAACCCGTAGGGTCCGCACGCTTAAGGTTTCGATGACAGTTATATTATGAGTTTATGAGTTTTGATGTACCGAAGGAGTTCGGAGTCCCAGATGAGATCGGAGACATGACGAGGAGTCTCTAAATGGTCGAGACGTAAAGATCGATATATTGGACGACTATATTCGGAGTTCGGAAAGGTTCCGAGTGATTCGGGTATTTTTCGGAGTACCGGGGAGTTACGGGAATTCGGGGGAAAAAGTATATGGGCCTTTTTGGGCTTTAGGGGCGAGGGAGAGGCAGGTCGCGCCCCCCCCCATTGACTAGTCCGAATTGGACTAGGGGGAGGGGCGGCGCCCCCTCCTTCCTTCTCTTCCCTCTTCCCCTTCCTTGTCTCCTACTCCTACTACTTGGAAGGATTCCTAGTTGGACTAGGAAAGGGGGAATCCTACTCTCGGTGGGAGTAGGACTCCCCTAGGGCGCGCCATAGAGAGGCCGGCCCTCCACTCCTTTATATACGGGGGCAGGGGGCACCCCAACAACACAAGTTGATCATCGTGATCGTTCCTTAGCCATGTGCGGTGCCCCCCTCCACGATATTACACCTCGGTCATATTGTAGCGGTGCTTAGGCGAAGCCCTGCGACAGTTGAACATCAAGATCGTCACCACGCCGTCGTGCTGACAAAACTCCTCCCCGTACCTCTGCTGGATCGGAGTTTGGGGTGCGTCATCGAGCTGTACGTGTGTCAAGAACTCGGAGGTGCCGGAGTAACGGTGCTTGGATCGGTTGGACCGGGAAGACGTACGACTACTTCCTCTACGTTGCGTCAACGCTTCCGCTTCGGTCTACGAGGGTACGTAGACAACACTCTCCCCTCTTGTTGCTATGCATCACCATGATCTTGCGTGTGCGTAGGAAATTTTTTAAAATTACTACGTTCCCCAACAATTCAGAGCTACAGCTTGACATTCCTGGAGGTGACGGCAAGCGCTTTCTCGGAGAGGCCAAACATCGTATCATCCTATGGAAAAAGGATTGCTTCATCTTTCGAAGGCCACCGACACCGCGTCAGCCGACTCCTCGTCGAAGTACGCCACCGAGTCAGCAGACTCCCGCTCCTGCAAGTCCACCAAGTCCGGCAAAGTGTTAGGCCACTCCTCCACTACAAGAAATATGTCAACTTGTGACCTTGACTATTGGTCACTGAAAGGTCACAAATTTCCATTTACGACCTTTTTGTGACCAAAAACAGAAGGTCAAAAGCTGGCGGTCGTAAACTGACTATAGCTACTTTCTCTGTGAGAAGGTCGTAGACGTTTATGACCAAAATATGTCTACTGTGGCGTTTTGGTCACTAGCAACCTCCCCAGGCCACGTAGGCATCCAGCGTGGCAAGCTGATGTGGCACAAGATTCAGCCCGGTCCAATTCGGTTTTCTACATGGGCCGAGCCCATTAATTCAGCCATTCAGGATTTTTTTTCCTTGTTAATTCTGGTCGGCTTCATGGGCCAAGCCCAACGTTGTAGCCTTTTTTATTGTTGGCCCGTGGCCTTTTATTATTTATTGCTTTTCTATTTTCAGCCATTATATATTCAAGTTGGTCCCACTAGTCAGATGGGTCCCACTTGTCATGATCATCTCTCAAATTGGTCCCACATATCAGAAATGTACAAATTTGACAGATTATTTTCATAAGTGGACCCATTGGTCAAGTTTCCATTTCACAAGTTTTCAGATCACATACATAATAAAAAAGAACACATAAATTTCATTAAAATATACCACTAAATAAATCTATTACAATCTTTACAACACATATATGCTAACAATATGCTACTCTTCACTAAGTAGAACTTGACGGCTTCACACTTCACGGCTTCACACTTGCTTCACACTTCACACTTGATCATCTGTAAAAGAGGAACAACCACAAATTTAAATCTCAATTGCAGTATAGGCCATATGCAGAAGCAGTTCAAAGTTGAAACAACATCAATTAAACACACGCGCACAGAAACATAGGAGGCAAAATGCAGTATAGGACCAGGACAAGGAAACTCCTGTTATCAAATCAACACACAGCTTGTAGCAAAACAGCAACAGAATACATTATAACGAGAACATCATGCTGGAAAGAAACAGCACAGAAACATGCGGATATCTCATGTGAGCATCATGCTATGGTTTTATTAAACAATGATACAGCAACAGAATACAATATCTTCAATGCAAATTATGGTACTTGTAGCAAAACAGTTTGAAACAACAACTACACAATACATTATAACGAGAGTAAGCTTGAATCAAACATTGACAGATTGCTGCTAGTGCATACTACTATGATTCACACTAGAGCAAATTTTCAGAAGAACAAATAATGAAAACTGTGCAAATGCTCAAGAACTGATACTTGCTGTACCAGGAATAGGTACTTGCATACTGAAGTTTTCAGAAGAACAAATAACTGAAGCGATTATTCATGAACATGCGTATTAAAGGAACAAGAACAGAAAATTTTCAGTAGCACTTGTCATTGGAATTCAAAAGCATTTATCACACAAATTCAGAACTGGAGGTAAGTGATGAGGCAGCAACGGAATAATGACCTCCTGCCAGCTCTCAAGTGGAAGATGATCCATAGACAAGCAAAGTGCCAAGATTCTGGAAGAACAAAAAAATCAGTATAATTAATTAGATTATGCTGCTAAGTGCCAAGTCTCAAGGAGGCCACCACACGGGAGCAGTCCTGACAAAGAACAAAAAAATTATCAGTAACATGGTTTGGTTTACTATGCCAACCAAGTATCTCATATAACTGAGTATACTTCTATGGAAACTAAGCTCTTGTTTGACAAGTCCCAGCACCTGCTATGCTAGAAAATCAAGGAATTTGTGCAAACGCCACATAGCGCTGTTGCAACTTCTTACTACCATATTTAAAATCCAATGAGTTATTAATCAAAACTAAACCATTTCATCAAAGAAAAGTGGAAACATTAATTAAAGTAGCCTGTGTGGTTATTATACAAATTATAGTCACCTACTTCATTAAGGAAATTACCGTTCTGCTCTGAATAGTATGCGCTTTAGAATTCCTATTTCCAAATATCTCTGTCAGCGTACTAATCACCCATTAGTGTAATAGGGACTCGTTGGTCCAGATTTTGCCTTGGATTAAAGGTGATATAAGGAGGAAACATTGCGCAGGCACATGACAGTAGATGACTTAATTAGGTAGTACTAAAACGACTTGCAACACACAACAAGATTTGCATGAACAGGTAAAACCTAGCAAGTACTTGTACTGGGATGCTGTTCATCCAACAGAGACAACAGGATAGCAGTACACAAAAACATAACCATGTATTCAGGCTAAGCAAATCTTGACAGCAAACAACAGCCATGGTGATATGGGATGCATCAATACTTAGGGGATTAAATCATCATATTATTAGCTAGGGAACCATCAGTATCATAGAGAGCACATATATGAGCCGAAAGCTAATTAACAGAAAGTAATGCCCAGCTAGACCAAAAGCTGGATTAGTCGAAAGCACATATATGAGCCGTGTCGTCGAGTCCCACAGCCACCAACTCGCGCCGCTCGCTGCCACGGTCACCACCTTCTTCGTCGACGCAGCGGTGCTGCCAGACCTGCAAAAAACAGAGGAGGCGTCTGGAATCAGGCGACGGAATCAGGCGAATGGACATCAGACTTGCCAACTAATTAACTATAGCATGCTACAAAAACATTTCATTAACAAATTTGATTCAGGAACTAGCTTATTGAGTATGAGAAAAATGCTTAGAATAAAAATCATTTCAAGAAATGCCGCAGTAGCTAAAAAACAGGTTTGTAGTGTCTGTACTAGACCAGAAAGAGGAACAATGGCTGGTAGAGCACCCAATCAAATTTGGACTTGAGATTGTCAGTTTTCAATAAGACCACTCTTGTTAGTTTTCAGGAACATGAGACCACTAGCAGCAGCTAGCAAGTGCAAGTGATTAGCAGCAGCTTGCAGGCATTCTGTCGAACAGAAGCTTGACATAACACAAAGAACAGGGCTCGATGGCCGGACATGGACAGAAAGAGCACTGGAGAAAACAAAGGAGGGGAAGGTAGTGGCTCACCTACGTCCGCAGAGTCGGACTGAGCGGCCCTGAGTAGCACAGGGAAGAATCAAGAGGAGGGAGCTCGGGGACCAGCAGAGGCACGTCCATCTTGTCCCCCCCGAGTTCTAGCGACGATTGATCTTGGTGAGGCCAGGATCTGGACCCCTCCTACTTGGCTGTGCACCTACTTGGCTGTGCACCTGCGCGCATGCATTAGTGAGGGGAGGAAGGAAACCGCATCAGCAAAATCAAACCAAGCAACAGAGAGAGACTAGGAGGAGGAGAGAGAGGCGGACCTTGCATGGCGTCGAGCACGGTGAGGGAGGTGGCGAGCAGCGCGAGGAGGCGGCGGCTGTGCTCCCCGTCCTCGGCCTGGTAGAACACGCTCACGATCTTCCCCAGATCCGTCCCCGCGATGGAATCCATGGCGGCAGCGCGTGTTGGGCCTGGGCGTTGGGTCGATGGGTCGAGACGTGCGGGCATGGAGGGAGGAGGATTTGTCAGGGGACTGAGCCCTTCCCCGCCATCGTCTCTGGCCGCCGTGGGGTGCGGGGTCAGGGCCCGCACGGTGGTGGCACCCTGATCCGGCGACGCAGGAGTCCATGGTGGCGGGTGATGCGGGCGATGCAGAGGGACAAAGCAGGGGCGCGGCACCGCACTCAGGAGATTGGGTTGGGGATTGGGTTTGGGCGGCGACGGAGAGATCTGGATCGGGGAGAGGGGGAGAGACAGGCGGCTGCGGGAGAGGGGGAGAGGGGGATTGGGTTGCTGCTAGGGTTTGGGTTGGGTCGCTATGACCTGAGAGGTGAATGGTAGACGTTGGATCCTTCGGATGCGGACGGTTCAGATCGACTATAGTGGGTTGATCCGTGAGAAGAGCCCTGATTGGTTCAGAAATTTTGTGATTTAAAATAGTTTGTTAGTACTAAAACTAGGGGAATTTTGTGAAGCAACTACCAAAATATTTGCAAAATGCCACAACCAAAATTTTCACTCAAGTTAGACCCCATTTTATGGATGATCACCGATTTCCATGCATTTTTTTATCTTTCTATATATTTTTAATCATTTTTCTTGTGGCAAAAATGGTTTTTTTGTGAAGAACCTACCAAATAATTGTTGCAAAATTGGAACAAATCATTTTTATAAAATACTAGGCCATATTTAATGCACAATTGACCAAATGGCTCGGTGTAAAAAGTTTTGATCCACCTCTCGTAAAAAAGACAAATTTCCGCCAATTCAGCTAGAAGCTGGTCAAATTTGAACGGTAGCTGCCTTGTAGTTTGCTATTTATTTTTTCCAATAATCATTTCTAGGTATAGAAGTATCTATTTAATCATAGAAACACCAAAAAAATTCCAAGATTCAACCACTAGCTAGGAACGGTCATTCCCGCCGTTTTGACCGCATTTTGAAACGGGCATAAAAAATTCAAAAAAAATCAAAAAATTAAGAAACCTTCGCATTGTGTCATTATATGTGGCCAAGTTCCCAGAAAAAATAATAAACTTGTAATACAGCGATTATTTTAAAAAAATGTTCTCAGAAACGATCTATCACGTGTGGAGATCAATGGCTTCCAAGCCAAATGATCAATCTTATGGTCACATTCATGGCATAGTTTGTTCAAATGATCTCATATTGTGCACAAGGGTGCATCTTGGAATTCCAAACAATGTTGCCAAAGGGAGTTTTCATTTTCTTTGCACGGAAAATTCATTTTCCATTTTTCGAGTGCCCGAAATGAGGTTTTTTTGTGAAGGACCCACCATATATTTGTTGCAAAATTGTACCAAATCATTTTTATAAAACACTAGACCATATTTAATGCACAATTGACAAAATGGTTGGGTGCCAAAAGTTTTGATCCACCTCTGGGGGAAAAGACAAATTCCCGCCGATTCAGCTGGAAGTGGGTCAAATTTGAACTGCAGTTGCCTCATAGTTTGCTATTTATTTTTTCCAAAAATCATTTCTAGGTACATAAGTATCTATTTAATCAGAGAAAAATCAAAAGTTTTCCAAGATTCAACCACTAGCTAGGAACGGTCAAGCCCGCCGTTTTGACCGCATTTTGAAACGGGCATAAAAAATTAAAAAAAATTGGAAAACCTTCGCATTGTGTCATTATATGTGACCAAGTTTCCAGGAAAAATAATAAACTTGTAATACGGTAATTATTTTAAAAAAGTGTTCTCAGAAATGAGCTATCAAGTGTGAAGATTCATGGCTTTCAAGCCAAATGATCAATCTTATGGCCACATTCATGGCATAGTTTGTTCAAATGATCTCATATTGTGCACAAGGGTGCATATTGGAATGGCAAACAATGTTTCCTAAGGAAGTTTTCATTTTCTTTGGACGAAAAAACCATTTTCCATTTTCAGAGTGCGTGAAATGAGTTTTTTTTGTGAAGGACCTACCATATATTTGTTGCAAAATTGGACCTAATCAATTTTATAAAATACTAGGACATATTTAATGCACAACTGACAAAATGGTTGGGTGTCAAAAATTTTGATCCACCTCTGGTGAAAATGACAAATTCCCGTTGATTCAGCTGGAAGCGGGTCAAATTTGAACTGCAGCTGCCTCATAGTTTGCTCTTTATTTTTTCCAAAAATCATTTCTAGGTAAATAAGTATCTATTTAATCATAAATACATGGTTTGATGGCGAGACATCGAGGTTTGGACGGTGGCCGAGGGCCCCAACTCTAGAGCGCGTAAGCTCGCATGCCCGCCGCGTGGTCACCGCGTGACCGTGGCGTTGCCATGTGTTATGTGCGGCCTAGACATGTCTAGTGGGTTGGGCACTCCCCAGGTAGGTGCTAGGAAGAAAATCACAACATAAGATTCTCACGAGGAGACCGATCGATGCTCAAACATGAATAAGCAGCCAAGTGTTTGATTTGCGGTACGGGAAATGCACATGGCCAATGGGCGTGAGTTTTGGCCGAGGATGATAATCTACTAAGGAGAATGTATTCACAAATTTTCACCTCAAAAGGAGGAGCCTAGGTGGTACTTGCTTTGCAAAGTACCACACTGGACAAAAATATGAATGTTGAAACTGGGCTCAAAATAATGAATGGATTGAGCTGAAATTTGGTGGATGATGGTTATTTGGGCATAAGAAAGCATTGTAGAAAATTGATATCATTTTCACATGCCAAAGTAGTACTTCCTTCACAATGCTCTTCTATGGACAAAAACTTGGGAAAACTAGTGAGAGAGATTGGATGAATGAAATAAGCTAAATATTGGTGTAGATAAGTTACATAGGTATGGTCATGCGTTGGTAAATTTTCAGATCATTTGGGTAAGCCTAGCTAGTACTTACTCCACAAAGCTTCTCTCGAGGTAGAAACTTTGGAAATTTCCTGAGAAAGATTTACTAGGAAAATTGAGCTGAATATTATCATGTGGCAATGATTTGGGTATGGAAGAGTGTCCAAAAAGTTTGAGGGTAATAGGAGGGGTCTATATAACACTTGCTTTGCAATGTGCCAATTTGGCCATAAAATATAAATTGAACCTGGGCTCACATAGATGATTTGCCTGAGCTACAATTTGGAGGAGGGTGATAATTTGGGCATATGAAGGAACTGTATAAATTTCATGTCATTTAGAGATATATAAAAGGTACTTCCTTCACAATGCTTCTAGGTGGACAAAAACTTTGGAAATTTGCCGAGGAAGATTTGCTAGGAAAATGGAGCTGAATTTTGTCATGCGGTAATGATTTGGATAGGAAAGAGTGCCCAAAAATTCCAAGAGCAATCAAGAATATAAAAATAGCACTTCCTTCATAAAGTGTTGTTGTGAACAAAATAGGAAAATGAATATTGTTGAATTAGTTTTGAACTAGGCAAGGAAGGATTTTTACATATTTCATGAAGATATGCCCCAAAGAATTTATGAGATTTTTTGGGGAATTTTGGGAATGATAGAAATATAGGTTGCTTCACAACCTAGGGCAAAAACTGCCACATGGACATGACACATAGGCAAAACTGATGAGATGGCGCCTAGTCATCACAACCCACCACAATCTACAAGGCTATGACCATCTATATTGGTCATTAACAACTAGAAATAAGGCAGCGGACTAGCACTGTTTGCTTTGTGACCATTTCGTGTAAGGAAATTACGACCTTTCTGACCAAAATGGTCGCAATGGTTTAGGGTTTGGAGCCCCCTGAACAGCTTTTGACCAATTGGTCTAAAATGGTCATAAATTTATGACCAATTCTTCGAGGGTCACTGACAGAAGGTCATAAGTTGACATATTTCTTGTAGTGCTCCTCCAAGTCCGGCAAAGTGTCAGGCCACTCCTCCTCCTCCAAGTCCGCCACAGCGTCAGACGTCCACTCCTCCTCCAAGTCCGGCACAACCTCAGGCCACTCCTCCTCGTCCAACTCAACCCCGTCAGCCGTCTCCGCCGCCTCAGCAATCGCAGAAGAGACACCCCGCAGCTATGGTGCATAGCGGTACGAGTCGAGGTAGTACAGAAAGTACAGGCGGAGGCAAGCGATATAAATATGGTCCAAGCCTCACGCCTCTTCCGCAGAGGGCTTATGACAGGTCCGAGGAGGAAATCGCAGCCATATCGAAGGCCGAGGTGGAAGCCCATTTTGCACCGAAACCGCCACCGCCACCAAGGGAGAAAGTGCCTAAGGAAACGATTGACCACTTCATTCGTAAGGCTCAGCCACCAGCTCCCAAGCCTGTTGACACAGACTATGAGCGCCACATCAGGAAGTTAAATTGAGCACGTCTACAAAGGGAGGCGAGCACGTCTACATCGGGATTGAGCAAACAAGAAGCAGCTGTCAAAAAATGCGGGAAAACGATTCCCCAGCTGGGAGAACAGGCGGCGCAATCGATCCCCTCGCTTGTTGTGCCAACAACACGTGACAGTACGCGCGCCCAATATTATTGTGGGCAAACAGTGCACGTTCCCGAGGTGGGCAATGTGGTAATAACGGAGGAGCATATAATGCAGGCTGAAGTTCTCAACATCACTGTTGGACAACTCCTCGAGATCGAGCCCATGCCTTTGCTTAGAGAGGATGAAATAAAACGGAAATATGTCCGGGGCCAACCTTTGGTCGAGCCAGACAAGGTCAAGAACCTCCCGAAGAGAATGTATGAATTGCATTAATGGTACATGAACATTACCAAGATTTCAGATCGATTGTCCCTCATGGTGAATGTCAAGGAGGAGCATTACTTCCATGAGAAAGCTGTGTCCGTTGAGTATACTGAACTGTTTCAGTTATACAATCAAGACGCATTCGACAAATCTATCATCAGTTGCTATTGTCTGTAAGTGATTTCTTTCTGTAATTTAAGTCTCAAGCTAGCTGTAGTGATCCTTTTGATCAATCATTACCTGTAATTATCCTCACTATATTCTTTTCTGTGGTATTATGCAGGATGAAGATGTATGAAATGAGAAAAGGTGGACGCTTTGGCATTGGGTCCACTAACCCAAACACCGTTAATGAATACACATGGCTAATAAATCCACGTCAGCAAAAGAACGTAGAGGACAACATGCTAGAGTTCTTGAAGCGCCTCAAATACAATGAAGATATACTACTTCCTTACAACTTCTAGTGAGTCACACTGTCTTGTACTACAAATTCTCTGTTTTTGCCTACTAGCTAGCTACATGTTTTTGCTTACATATGCCCGCTTAATTAAAACATGCAAACGTGTGTGCATGCAGATTTCACTGGGTCTTGTGTATCATTAAAGTTGACGCCGGAACAGTTGAAGTACTGGACTCACTACTCAAAGAAAAAACTGACTATAACATCTTGTTTGGGATAGTCAACAGGTAATTTCAATCATTATTAACTATATATCTCGGCCTATTTAGTTCGTCATTTCATGATATGAACTATTTAATAACCCCTTTATTCATTTTCTTTGTCGACGGGCAGGGCTTGGGCAAGGTTCATTAGCGTCACGGAAGGCGAATGAAAAAAAAGCTTAAATGGTTTCGACCCAAGGTAAGTAATTAAGTAGTACTAGCTAGCTAGCTAGCTGCCATCTCTTTAATTATCATGCTTGATTAATTATTATCTAATCAAATTCCATTCTCGTAAAGGCCCTGAAGCAGGCGCAGGGGACTGATCTGTGTGCATTCTGCGTTTGCGAGAACATTCGCATGATGGCGTCCGAAAGGAGCACATCTCAAAGACAGGAATGGGTACGCTTGTCAGAACACTATTCACAATTTTTACACCATTATCGATATCTAATCACACAACTAATACACATGCATATTGATCTCCTTCTTAACAGTTCAAAGAGGTGCGGGAGAAGCTCTTAGAAACGGAGCGCGTAGAAGCACTTCAAGAGTAAATAGCGGGATTTTTGCTCGACCGGGTCATAAATCCGAAGGGAGAATACTATTACCCGCTACCGCCCCCATGAAAACCACTTCCAATTGTCATCGTGCTCCGAAGGCACCAATTAGGCTAATGCCACTGGCTCCGAAGGCAACATGCATATGTAAGAGAAATTGTATACAGCTATACATGTGTGTATGTGTGAATTAATTAATATGGTGGTTTGTGAGACATTGATGAGATATATATATATATATATACATATGCATGATTGGTTCTACTAGAAATTCTATTTATATATATATTAACGTGTACAATGTGTAGTATCGTAAAATACCAGCAAACAAAAAAGAATTAAAATGGAAACACAAAATTAAATGAAAAAGAAATCATAAAACTAAAAACCCCCCAAATCTTATAGTACCGGTTGGTCTTACCAACCGGTACTAAAGGGCTCCAGGCCCCCGGAGCTGGCTCGTGCCACGTGGTTGCCCTTTAGCACCGGTTCGTGCTGAACCGGTACTAAAGGGGGGGGGGCCTTTAGTGACCACACTTTAGTGCCGGTTATGGAACCGGCACTAAAGGGCCTTACGAACCGGTGCTATTGCCCGGTTCTGCACTAGTGTATACCAATTCAGCAAGCGATTTTGACCTCCGTAGCTATTGATATCCTGTGAAACCAAAAAAAGCAGAAAACATGAACTGACATTAGGCACTAAATTAATAGGTTACTCAAGAAAAATGATATAAATTAATAGGCTTTATCATTTTCAAACATCTTATCATAACACAACCTAGTTCCACAAAGGTGTTTGGTCCGATTTCACTCTCACTCCACCAATCTCTACTCAGTGAGAAATGGTTTGGGTAAAGAGGGAATGGAAGTGATGCTATGATAACTTTTTGGGGATTTAGCAAAAGTTTGGATATAGCATGAATTTAAACCGTAGACATGACTAGAATGTGTTTGATGCTTGTTTGTACAAGTTGATACATAGGACCATGTGGTGAAAACTTTATGGGATGATTAAAATGGTCCAAAGAGGCTTGGGTAATTTGGAAACAACATAATTACTTTGACTAATTTAAAAGCCATTTCTGGTCTTCTCAAAAATAATTTAAATAAAATACTTAAATAAATTTCAAAGTAATATTTTTGAATGTAATAGAAATCTTACATACAATAGACCTCGGAAATGATTTTTAATATTTTCTCAGAAAAATAAATACTTTTAGTTGAAATCTCTATTTTAGGGCTTTGGAAAAGATAATGGGTTTAGTTTTTCAGGGCCAAAATAAATTGTAATAAAAATATTTTTACGTCTTAACCACATGGCATGATCATTGGGATGAATTTGGGCCGAGGGATTAAAGGTAATAACTATAGGAATTTTAATGAATTAAATCAAACAAAAACAATCAATTAAACAATTAAATAAAGACTTCAAATAAACAAGGCATTCATATCCTTAACCAAATATTTTATGGCCAACTAATGTCATTTATCATCTTAAGTGAGGTTATGCAAAACACAAGGAATCCAGGATTCCTATCTCGCAGGTCAAGCCGAAGATGATTCCATCGACCATTTTGACTACCTCCCTTCATCTGCATCTTCACAATTCTCTCACTCTTGCTCGGCGTAAGAATTTTTCTGTGTCCTGTCAGTCAAGATTCTTACGTCACATGTCTCTCCCATACACACATATTCCGTTTCTAATTCAACTCGCTGTAAAAGCACCGCTCCCTTACCCTCTTGATACAACTCTTAATAACTCTTTTGTGTAATACAAAAAAATTAAATATATTTTTGACCTAAATTTTATACCTATTAGAATTTACTTTTATCATATTATAAACTTAACGAGTATAATTTGATATTACTTAGTTGATATAACTAACCGCATCAAAATAGTACTAAAATATTACTCACTCTGTATTCAAATATAAGACGTTCTCCTGTCGTATTAAAAAAAGTCTTATATTTTGATATGGGGGGGGGGGGGGGTAATTAAAGTACTATGGGTCATATATGCAGCTACAATGTATATATAAGGGAATCTTCTAAATTTTAATTATTGTTGTAACAAATGTCTTCTTTGAATGAGCTTTTGAAGATTGAATAAATTATAGTGTATACATAAGTATTTGTTTGTATACACGTGTGTTCATGTAAATTCTAATATCAATGTGATGGTAGAGATCTCAAAAAAATCTCAAAAAATAATAATATTGTATCGATAAAGGTTGTTAACAGTGAGCTCAGTTTCTTTGAAATTGTGGGTTGGGCTTAACATTGTGTCTCCGTATTTTCTCTAATGTTATTCATTTTTATTCCTTCTATGCCCACAAAATATACTTTCTACAAGAAAATTTGCTCTATGTATCAGACAATAGCTTTTCAATTCGAATGATGAAAATAAAACACTTCAATGCACGTTATTTGTTAAGTCTGTTGTCTGATAATGAAATTATGCTCTCTGTTTCATGCGTCGAACTGATGCGGGTGGAGAACAAATGTTAAAGTGTAAATGCATGCCCTTCCAAACCCATTCAAGCCGAGTCACGTCAGTTGAAAATATCCCACGTATCTCAGTTTAGTTTTCACCGAGACCGCCAAGCATCTCATGCATGCATATTGCATAGGAACTTCCTGAATCATTGAACATGAGAAGATGCATGTAAATGCACAATACTAAACTAAATGTTGCATGCCTTATACCCAAATGAACTCGAATCGGGGTCCTCTCATTCCACCTACCCAACTGAGACTACATAATGTGCTTCCATCAGATCCACCCAATTAATTAAGTTGGCCGTGCATTCATGCATATGAGCAGTCTATTTTGTTTCTCTTCCTCATTACCATCCATCTAGCTAGCTAGAGGCAGATCACATGTGATTTTGATCATATGCGGGACACATCAAATTCAGATCACCACTCGTCTTTAATTTCATTTCACGGGTGGATGGCCAGGTAGGTCGGTCGATCGGCTCATAATAGTTCAGAGAATCGAAAGAAGCATTCATCCATAAAGCGTAAGACGTTTTCCATATTCGTCCATTACGAAAATCACACTGAGCAATAGTGTATGTGATGGAGATGTCGACCAGATGCGATTGTAGATATTTTAGCTTGCTTGGAGGATTAGTTTTCCTGTCCAAGATCGAAAAACCATCCAGATATTCTAGCTTATAGAGCTGCACTAGTTAAGCATGTAGATATTTTAGCTTGGGTGGTTAATTCTTCTGTCCCGGGAAACCAACAAGAATGGATGGCACCTATGATTAGAGGGCCACACGCTGGTCATGACAATGCAGGCCCTCCTACTTAAAGTACTAATAGAAGGTCGAATGCGATGATGACTAGAAAATAAAATGATCAATCCGAAAGCCATATTACGATATGGTGATCTCATACGGGACCATGTAAGTATAGCTAAATTTAAGGCGACAATTGATCGACCTATTACTATCATGTGCCGGTGAAAGAATTTATTGTTGTCATTCCTCTGTGCTGGCGGTGTTGCGTTATACATAGATGTTAAAGTGCATTTTATATCTAACAATCATCCAGGAAAACAGTACCTAGTACAAAGAAAATACAGCAAGGCGCAAAATGCAAAATATAAAATTGTTACATCAAAATTCATATTGGCCGTTTTCTTCCTTCGACTAGGCGTCGCTCATCACCCAAAAAAAAAACCTAAGTAAAAAAAGAAACACCCGGAACACACGAGAGATATTTGACCTGGCGGCTCCTGTGACAAGATCCGGCCACCCGGATCCCAATGATTGCCCGGCCAACTGCCATGTCGATCGCCGGGGCAGCAGGCTTTGGATCTCACTCACCGGCTTGGGTCTTTCTGGAACTATGTAGGCACTAGGCTGCTACAGTGAAGCCGGCGGCACCACAGCATCTGCATGCATGTCTACCCATACACACGGATGCAACCACGTCCTCCATCACAGCACAGCTGTTCTTCATCTCCTTTCTCTCGAATTATCCTCTCTCACCGGAATTATTATCACCCGTATATATGTCTGCGACGGCGACCGCAGGAGGAAATCTGTTCGTACGGACGGAGACGATGGGTGAGCATGATGTCTGTGAGTGTGAGCGGCGTGCAGTACGTACGACCCGCGACATTCCTCCGATCCTAGCTTAACTAACCAACGAATAAAACACGATTATGATATGCACTAGTAGCGCCGAATTATTTGATCCGGTGGTGGAGTGACACGATCCGGGCGGTTCGTGCACGTCTTTTGCACTTGAAAAACTTGTGTATCAAACGATCTGTTAAGCAAATTTACATTGATCGGATAAATTGATGCAATATCTCTAGTATTACTTATCAACTATAGTTACCTTTCACCGTGCCCATCTTCGCCCACCAAGGAAAACTCTAGGCCCGGTTCACCGGATTGGACATCAGTGGTGTTGTAGCTCCGTCCCCATCTTGAATACACTGTCTTGGTTGTTCATGAAGTCCTTGGTGTTGGAACGGAAGATGTTGATCGTCATGCTTGGTTTGGGCTGCTTCTCGGGGCGTGGGCATCTAGGGTGCAATGTACTGCTTCGTCGGCCTTCCGCCGTGGTCTCCTCCTTCGGCCTCGCCGGATCCTGCAACCCACTTGCCGACTCTCTAGTGGCTCATGGTGGGGGGTACATTGATTCGGTTTCATGCAGGAGTCTTGGTCGTGCGACGAAGGTGCCTCGCGTTGGTCGTGATATGGTCTAGGTGCTCTATGTCCCATCCCCTTGCCTTCCATTGATGGAATTCGGACTAGGCGAGTTTAGCGCCGTGGTGTTTTTCTTTATTTTGTTATTACCCACATTGTTATGGTGCCCCCCACCCTATGTTGTATTCACCAAAAAAAAGAGTTGGAGATGGTGATGATGAGTTCACTCGCTCATTCCACTCCTATTTCCTTATACATCTAGAATTCACCAAAGCCCTCCAAGATGGAAATAGTATCACTGTTACACGATTGTAGAACATGTCGGCGTTGCTTTTCAAACAATTTTTTTTCTCCAACCGCATTCTTTCGCTTTCGAAACATGATCACTGCTAAAGCCCAAAAGGGAAAATAGAAAAAAAAAGGTAGTAGTTATCATGCATTGTCCTATCGTAGTCAACCATTGATCACCGTTATCACTCATTTACATCCGATGTGCATCACACGAGTCGATGGCGTGGAGTGATGGTTGTCAAGACGGGCCGGGCGCCGATGTCATAGCAGATTAGAGTACCCCTGAACCAAGTCATTGGATCGACTACCACACGTAGTTTTCATGCATCGCAGCTATTTAAAAATTAGGAGTATTTAGTGCAAGTCCAATGCATCGATCCAAACGAACAGGCGCTTTGTCCGCTTTTTGTCCATTTACATCGGCCGCCTGCTTGACATCAGTCCTGTTTTTAGTTTGGGTCGGCAGTGCGCCCAACGCGCTGGCCCATATTTGCCCGCGCGCCCGGTTTGCCGTCTTTTTGCAACCAATATACACATATTTTGCATAGTTTCACAAGCAAACATGGAATAAAGGTCCCAGTCTAGCCCCGTTCCGGTGATGCATCTGCATCATCTGTGGGCTTGTGGAAGTGTGTCTCCAGCGGATGCAAGTATTAGACATTTTTTAGCTTGCTTGGACGTTTAATTTTCCTGTCCAAGATCGAAAAACCATCCATATATATAGTTTAGATTAGAGGGCCGCACTGTTAACCATGTAGATATTTAATTTTGGGCAATTAATTCTTCTATCCAAGGAAACCATCAAGAATGGAGGGGCACCTATGATTAGAGGGCCACACTGGTCAGACAATGCGCAGGCCCTCCTACAAATAAAACGTCGAATGTGATGTCGACTAAAAAAATGATCAATCAAAAGCCATATTACGATATGATGATCTTATATGGGACCATGTTAGTATAGCTAAATTTAAGGCGACAATTGATCGATCTGTTACTATCATGTGCCGGTGATAGAAGTTATTGCTGCCATTCCTCTGTGCTGGCGGTGTTGCGTTATACATAGATGCTAAAGTGCATTTTATATCTAACAATCATCCAGAAAAACAGTACCTAGTACAAAGAAAATACAGCAAGGCGCAAAATGCAAGAGATAAAATTATTACATCGAAATTCATATTGGCCGTTTTCTTCCTTCGACTAGGCGTCGCTCAACGCTCATCACCCCCAAGAAAAAAACACTAAGTAAAAGAAAACTTCCGGAACACACGAGATATTTGGCCTGGCGCTCCTGTGAAAAGATCCGGCCACCCGGGTCCCAATGATCGCCCGGCCAACTGCCATGTCGATCGTCGGGGCAGCAGGCTTTGGATGTCATTCACCGGCTTGGGTCTTTCCGGAACTATGTAGGCATTACGCTGCTATAGTGAAGCCGGCGGCACCACTGCACCTGCATGCATGACCTCCAATCCTCCACCACAGCACAGCTGCTTTCCATCTCCTTTCTCTCCAGTTATCCTTTCCCACCGGAACTATTATCACCGGTATATATGTCGGCGACGGCGACCGCACGCGAAAATCCGGGTGTACGGACGGAGGCGACGTGACCGGCCGGTGTAAATGCACTCGGCTGTGAAGCCGGCCAGGCTGTGAGGTGTGACGTGTGACTGTGAGTGTTGAGTACGACGCCACGGCGTGCAGCACGTACAACCCGCGACCTTCCTCCGACCCTAGCTTAATTATATAACTAACTAACGAATTAAACAAGATTATGATATGCGGAGGGTGGTGCGGAAGCGGTTCCCCAATCGGGAGGCGTGGGGGGACATTCACCTCGACATCATTCGGCGCGCGACGTTCGCCGAGCGCGCGCGTTTCATCGGCGACGAAGGTTGCATGGATGTGGAGCTCATCTTCTGGGCGATTCAGGAAGCCGAGTCGCCAGATCCGGCGCAGGCGGCGAGGTGGGCGTTCTTCAAAACGGCGAATCCCTCTCGCCTCAACATCAGGCCACCGTCGGTGGAGGGGATTGCCAGCATTCCGCTGGAGTTCCTCCCCCCGGGGGTGGAGCTACCCCGCCGCCGCCAGTAATCGATCCGACACCTCGCCTGCCCCAGCACCGCGCCATTGATCCCCCTCCCTGGCCTGGTGAGGAAGGTATGCACACATTCCGCCTTCCCCGTTCATTTCGATCTCGGCTGCTGGCTCTGCGTTCGCGGAGGATCCAGTCCAGGGCAGTGCTAGATTGTGTTTCTTCGCATTTAGCGGTTTCGGAAGAGGGTGGGATTTCTCCTACCACGGGTTGTGTTCAGCTTGATGGTGCTGCCATTTCTATGGCATCTAGGCATGTATCTCAAACAAATTTGTATAGGATTAGGGATTCCCCTAGTACGCAAAACACTGCTACTAATGTTGTGGCCGTTTCTACGGTTGGTAAATCGTTGGATAATTTGAATTCAGGTGATAACGTGTCTCACAGCACGAGGGTGATGGGTAAAAAGTTGTCCCCTGTTCGTACTCAGATTGCGACAGGTCCCAGTTTCAGAATTCGTGACCCTGGTAGGAAAACGTATTCTAAGGAGGCGCGTCCGCGGGGGCTAGGTGACCTAGGAACTATAGAAGAGCACTTCGGCCAGCTCTGGCTCATTCCATCCCCTCCCCGCCGCCGCCTTCCTCTCCCAAAAAGTCCCCCTCGTGTTCATACCACCCCAGCTGGATTCACCTGTTGGATCCGGAAGGATTTGATTTCCACCAACTCTTTCACGGCAGCTGACTGTTTTCCTGCGTCGTGTCGTGCTTTCGATCCAATTCCAAGGACCATCAAGGTTGCGAGGGAGGGTTTGGGCCCTGGATCTCTTTCTTTTGCGGCTGTTGTGAAGCAAGGGATTGCGATGGCTGACCGGAGAGTTGCTGGTGCGGGATCTGGGGCGGCCGGTCCGAAAGTGGCTACCCAGAGAGCCAACCAGCAAGGAGGGAGGAGGCAGCCATCTGCCACCACCTCAAAAGAGCCGATACCAGCAGCAAAACCTGCCAGATCCACAGCCTCTACGGCTGCTTCTTCCCAGGTGCAGTCTTCTCAATCTAATGAAGTAGAGATGGAACAAGTGCTAGATCCTAGATACAAGGACATGATTTGCTTCAACTGCGGTGGTCCAGGGCATTATGTGGGGAATTGTGTTAAGCCAAAAACATGCTTCATATGCCAACAGATTCACAATGTGAATAACTGTGCTGCCTGGACTAGGGTACAACCAACTGCTGCCTTTTTTGGTAGTGGAGCAAGTGGTCTTGGTTTTTACCATGTAGATGTCCCCGTTGCAAATGAATCCAACTGGCTGAACTTTCAAAACTGTGCGGTGGTTAATATTCTTAAAGGTGATGTGGACAAGGAGCTTCTGCTGAAACTGTTGACCTCTACCTTCTGTAAAACCAGACAATGGCCTTGGCAGATCAGAGGGCTGTCCAGTAAGACTTTCCTGGTGAGGTTTCCACCATGGAAGAAAGTTGAAGATCTCATTGAACTGCCTGGGTTTTCCCTGCCACAAGATATCTCTGTCACACTTACTGAGTGGAAGGGGGCATGTGAACCTTTTGGGGAGCTTGTGGAGGCCTGGGTTCTGATTGAAGGGATCCCCCCTAAGTGGTGCACATGGAAGGTTTTCGCTCAGATTGCTTCCCTTTTTGGGGTTCTGACTGATGTTGACTGGAATGGCATGTTCAGGACATTTTTTGAGAATGTTAGGATTAAGATTGCTTGTAGGGACCCCACAAAGATTCCATTTGAAAGGCTCATTGAGATGAAAAAGAAGCTGTTTCTGTTGGGTTTTACTGTGGAGGGCTTTGAACAAGTGGGTGGGACTGATTCTGTGATTGATATTGAAGATGATGAAGAGTTTGAAGGAGATGGGGCTGCTGAAAGACAGGAGGATGAGGGTGGAAATGTTCAGAAGGATGGGTTGGAGGACTTACAGGATAGTGAGGAGGCTATTGATGAGCTGGATAAGGCAAACATTACCAGTCAGGGTAAAAATAAACAGAAAGGGATGCAAGCTGGCCTGTTCTGCTCTGATTCTGATCATGAAAAATTTATCCTGGAATGTGGTGGTGATAAAGATCGTCTGAGGACTGATGAAACAACTGACCTTAAGGATGTCTGTCCTGCTGTTCTGCTGGATTCTACTCCAGCTAAGCCTGTGGTGAAGATGGTTGAGGGGACCAAGAGTTCTGGGAAGAAGATTGAAAACATGGAGTATTGTGAAAGCATTCTGAAATCTGTTGACTTTTCTGAGTCTGAGGAAGAGGATACCAAAGAGGAGGTGTTTGAAACCCTTCCTCTTGAAGCTGTGCAGGCCATCCAAAAAATTTCTTTGAAGAGATCTCTGATGGAATCCCTTGATCAGGCTCAGGACAAAATTGAGAAGACCAAATGGGGCCCTGTCTTGAGTCAAAAACCTGTTACTAGGGGTCATGGCAACTTGAACATCATGGAGAAAGCTGCTGCTTACAAGAGGAAGCAGAACTTGGAAATTCCAAAGAACTTTAAAGGTAAATCATTCACTAATACTGATCGTGATATTTTGTTTGAACAAATGAGCAAAATTGATATTTGCATTGGGGGGGATGCTGTGAATAAACTTGAAACCATTGACATTTTAGTCGAAGAGGAGAAAGAGAGATGCTTGGCTTTTGCCAATAACAACCCTGAAACTGTCCTTCCAGAGAATTTAGAATTAAACCATGATGATTTGGTAGGGACCCCTTTGGATGATTACTCTCTAAGGCCAGTTGGCACTGCTGATGCCTTGAGGAGAACTCCAAATATCCTAACTAAAGCTAGGCCTTGTGGCCTGTCTCACCCTTTCAAAGTTGCTTAATATGTTAGGTCTTATATGGAATATTAGAGGGCTTGGTAAACCTGGTAAAGTACAGTGCCTTTGTGATACCATTGCTAGAGCTAACCCTGATTTTATTGGGTTTCAAGAAACTAAGAAAGAAGTCATTTGTGAGGGTTTCCTCAAAGCTATCGATAGGGGTGGTAATTTTGATTGGCATTACTTACCTGCTGTTAATACTGCTGGTGGGATCCTTTTGGGTCTTAGAACAAGCTTGTTTGAGACTATTGGTTTTGTTAACCATGAATTTTCAGTTACGGCCACGATTAAAAACAAAGAAGATGGGTTTGTTTGGCACCTGGTGATTGTGTATGGCTCTGCCTACCCCGAATTTAAGATGGATTTTGTGGCTGAATTACATAATATTGCCGATTCTGCATCTTATCCTATTTTGATTTGCGGGGACTTTAACCTAGTCAGGAATGAGAGTGAGAAAAGTAGTGGGCTAATTAACCAACACAATGCTTTCATGTTTAATGACTGGATTAACCGATGGGGGCTTTTGGAGATTTCTATCTCCAATAGGGGGTTTACTTGGTCTAATAATCAGAATGACCCTGTTTTTGCTGTTCTTGACAGAGTTTTTTCCTCTGTGGATTGGGATGCTCATTTTCCCATGACCTCGCTAACTGCCCTCCCTAGGGTGGGGAGTGACCATACCCCATTGGTGTTAGATACTGGGGGGCGACGATCTCTGAGTCCTAAGATGTTCAGGTTTGAGAAATGGTGGTTGTCTCAGGATGGCTTTCGCCAGATGGTCCATGATACCTGGTCGTCTGCTTCTTCCTCCACATCTTCGGTAGATAACTGGTTGGCTAAAACCAGACTTCTTAGGAAGAAAACAAAAGGGTGGGCCATGAATATTGAGGCTGCGATGAAAAAAAAGAAAAAAATCCCTACTGATGGAGTTTGACATGCTAGATGTTCTATCTGAATCACAGCAGTTATCTGCTGCTGATCATGATAGAATGAAGGATGTGAAGGTGGAACTAGAGGAGATTTGGAAAAGAGAGGAGATTGCCTTCTGGCAGAAATCTAGAGATAGGAAAATTCTTGAAGGGGATCGTAACAACGCCTATTTCCAAGCCTTAGCTAACCATAGACATAGGAAAAACCATCTGTCTGAGTTGGTTGGTCCTTCTGGACCGGTGACTTCTACTGCAGACATGTTGGAAGTGGCGACAGTTTTTTACAAAAACTTGTTTGCCTATGAACCTAAGCCAGATATTCATTTGGGAAATGATTTCTGGGCTGAGGAAGAAATGATTACTGAGGAAGTTCGGAGAGACCTGGAGAGATCCTTTTCTGAGGATGAGATCAAAGAGGCAATTATGAGCTCGTATGCCAGTGGGGCCCCTGGCCCTGATGGCTTATCTTTTCTTTTCTATCAAAATTTCTGGGACCTTATTAAAGATGATTTTATGTGGATGGTCAGGGACTTTGAGAATGGAGTGTTGGACATCTATAAGCTCAACTATGCCATCATCACTCTAATCCCAAAAATTCCCCTGGCCAAAGAGATGAAAAATTTTAGACCCATCAGTCTCAGCAACTGTGCGGTGAAGATTTTATCTAAAGCCATGAACACTAGGGCTTCCCCTATCTGTGATAAACTTATATCCCACAACCAGACTGCTTTTATCAAAGGTAGATTTATATTGGAAAGCGTGGTTATGGCCCATGAAGTGATTCATGAGGTTCATAGATCTAAATCTAGTGGGCTGATACTTAAACTGGATTATGAGAAGGCCTATGATAGGGTCAGCTGGGATTTCCTGGAGGAAATGCTTCTTTCTAGAGGCTTCGGGGTTAAATGGGTCAGTTGGGTGCTTAGCACCTTAAAACATGGGACATTCCAAGTTAGGATTAATGACACTAATGGGCCACATTTTGTTGGTGGGAAAGGGTTGAAGCAAGGTGACCCTCATTCTCCATTGCTCTTTAAACTGGTGGCCGATGTCTTTTCCAAAATGTTAAGGAAAGATGTCAATAATGGGTTGATTGGTGGGCTTCTCCCACATGCCATCCCTGGTGGTGTGGTTAGTTTACAGTATGCTGATGATACGATTCTGTTTATCCAGGAGTCTGTGGAATATGCAAAAAATTTGAAATGGATTCTAACTTGTTTTGAGAAGCTTTCTGGCCTAAAGATTAATTTTCATAAAAGTGATTTGCATACCATTCATGTGTCTGAACAAATGTCTAGAGAGTATGCTCAAATTTTTTGTTGTCAATTTGGTGATTTTCCCTTCAAATATTTGGGTGTGCCCCTTCATTTTAAAAAACTGAGAAGGGAAGACCTGCAACCTATCATTGATAGGATTATTAAAAACATTGCTGGTTGGTTGGGCAAGCTGCTATCCTATAGAGGCAAATTGATTTTACTAACTACTTGCATTGCCAGTATTCCATCCTATCTCATGGCTATGATGAAGTTCCCCAAGTGGGCTATTGACATGATCACCTCCCAAATATCCCATTTCTTTTGGGGCAATGTAGGTGAGGTACATAAGTATCACTTATCTAATTGGGGCCTTGTGGCCAGAAAGAAGGAGTTTGGTGGGTTAGGGGTCCCTGACTTAAAGGAATTCAATATGGCTCTCCTGGCTTCATGGGGGAAAAGGTTCTATGATGGGAGAGAGGGGGACTGGAAAAAACTTCTTTGTTTTAAATATGCTACTAATAGACCTAATATTTTCCATGCTAACTCTTTCTCAGGGTCTCCTTTTTGGAAAAGCATTTCCTGGGCTTTTGCTGCAGCCAAAACCTTTTGGAAATGGAATCCTGGGAATGGGGAAAACATTGCCTTTTGGCATGATAATTGGACTGGGGGGTGCTCACTGAAAACTGCTTTTTGGGATTTATTTGACATTTGTCATCAGCAGGATGCTACTTTGTCCCAGGTGTGGGATGGGGAAAATCTCTGTCTTACCTTCAGAAGATGTGTGGATGAGGGTATGATGCACAAATGGGTTATGTTAGTTGACTTGGTGAAACAAACTACTCTTTCGGGTCACCCAGACCGCCCCATCTGGGGCCTGGAATCGAATGGGCATTATTCTGTTAAATCATTCTATAAACTGATCAACTTTGGGGGGATCTCCTCTGAGATCAGAGACTGTATTTGGAAAATCAAAGTCCCTCCAAATATCCATGTTTTCCTATGGTTGATGTACAATAATAAAAGCCTAACAAGAGACAATTTTGCCAAAAGGAGACATGTGGAAGATAAAACGTGTGTTTTTTGTTCTGAACCAGAATCTATTCAACACCTTTTGTTCGATTGCATTGTTGCTTCTAACGTATGGGCTGTGGTTGCTGAAACACTTAATATTATCCCCCCTGTTTCATTTGCATCATTGGCTTCCTTCTGGAAGAAAAGAAAGAAATGTGAAGCTGTTAATACTGTTACATCTGCTACCTTGTGGTGCTTATGGCGCTTGCGCAATGGTTTTGTGTTCCAGGGGGGAAGATGGCGAGATATACGCTGTGTGCTGGGTCAGGTGGCGTCGACGATCGGGCAATGGAAGATCCTTTCTTCAGAGGCCCAGGGTGCTCTAATTCTCCAGTGCTTAAGGCTTTTGGAGCGTCGAAGAGGGGAACTGCTTAGAATTGCTTGGGTTTAGCTGTCGGAAGTGACTTATCATCGTTTGGTTTTATATGTAGTAGTGATGCTTATATGGTATGATGTAATAGGGAGGTAGTTTAAAACCCTGATGTTGTTCTGTGGCAGCTACTTCTGGTTGTCACCGAGAGCTGTTTAACTGTCTGGTACCGTCGTTGCCTTGGCTTAATAAAAGTTGGGGCGGGGGGCGACCCCTTTCTTTCAAAAAAAAAGATTATGATATGCGCTAGTAGCGTCCGGGCGGTTTGTGCATGTCTTTTGCACTTGAACAACTTGTGTATCAAACGATCTGTTAAGCAAATTTGCATCGATCGGATAAACTGATGCAATATCTCTAGTATTACTTATCAACTAGAGTTACCTTTCAACGTGCCCCTCTTCGCGCATCAAGAGAAACTGTAGGTCCGGTTCACCGGATTGGACATCAGCGGTGTTGTAGCACCATCCCCTTCTTGAAGACACTGTTTTGATTATTCATGAAGTCCTGGGTGTTGGAATGTAAGATGTTGATCGCCATGCTTGATTTGGGCTGTTTCTCGGGGCGTGGGCATCTAGGACGTAATGTATGGCTTCGTCGACCTTCCTCCATGGTCTCCTCCTGCGGCTCGCCGGATCCTGCAACCCACTTGCCGACTCTCTAGGGGTTCATGGTGGGGTGTACGTTTATTCGGTTTCATGCAGGAGTCTTGGTCGTGCGACGGAGGTGCCTCGCGTTGGTCGTGATGTGGTCTAGGTGCTCTGTGTCCCATCCCCTTGCCTTCCATTGATGGAATTCGGACTAGGCGAGTTTAGCACCGTCGTGTTTTTCTTTGTTATGTTCTTACCCACATTGTTATGGTGCCCCCACTCTATGTTGTATCATTCTCTTCTACCTATCAATGAAAACACACACAATTCTTTGCGTATTCACCCAAAAAATGAGTTGGAGATGGTGATGATGAGTTAACGCGCTCATTCCACCCCAATTTCCTTATACATCTAGAATTCACCAAAGCCCTCCAATATGGAAACAGTATCACTGTTAACACGATTGTAGAAACATGTCGTTTTTTCTCAACACGGACAGGGCGCGCGTGACGTTGCTTTTGAAACAATTTTTTTCCAACCGGGCTCTTTCGCTTTCGAAACATGATTCATTGCTAAAGCCCAAAAGGGGAAAATAGAAAAAGAAAAATAGGGGGTAGTTATCATGCATCGTCCTATCGTAGTCAACCATTGATCACCGTTATCACTCATTTACATCCGATGTGCATCACACGAGTCGATGGCGTGGAGTGATGGTTGTCAAGACGGGCCGGCCGCCGATGTCATAGCAGATCAGAGTACCCCTGAACCAAGTCATTGGATCGACTACCACACGTAGTTTTCATGCATCACAGCTATTTAAAAAATTGGAGTACTTAGTGCAACTTCAACGCATCCACCCAAATGGACGGGCGCTTTTGTGCGCTTTTCATCCGTTTGCGTCGGCCGCCCGCTCGGCATCCGTCCTGTTTTTTGTTTGGGTCGGTAGTGCGCCCAACACGCCGGCCCATATTTGCCCGGGCGGCCGGTTTGCCGTCGATTTGCAACCAATATACACATATTTTCCCCTCAAAAAAAATAAAATATACACATATTTTGCATAGTTTCACAAGCAAACATGAAATAAAGGTCTCCCCGTCTAGCCCCGTTCCGGTGATGCATCTAGCATCGTCGGTGGGCTTGTGGAGGTGTGTCTCCGGCGGATCTGTCTTTAGTGGATTTCCTTGAATCTGTTCGTCGTTCGTCGTGTGTTTTCAGGTTGGATCATTCTGATCTACACTCTTCACCTTGCGGTGGTTGCTGTTCTGGCGCGTTGGTTCTATGGGCCTTAGCACGACGACTTCCCGACTGTCTACTACAACAACGTTTGCCCAGCTCCAGCGAGAGAGGGGCGATGACTGCAGTGCGCCTTCGGCTCGCTTCAGTCCTTGTAGTCGTCGCTAGGTGATCTACGGATTTGGATTTAATTTTTATTATTTCTAGTATTCGTTGTACTACAGTGATTGAAGATGAATAGATTGGAATTTTTTTCCGACAAAAATAGCATAGTTCCACAACCCAAATAAATATATCATAGTTTACAAACCGAATAAAAATAAAATGTCTCAAATACATTTTGAAAAAATATACATCTATTGGTTGCCAGCATGAGCCCACATATGCTCAACCAAATCATCTTGCAGCTGAATGTGAGTTTCGCGATCACGTATTTGATGATGAAATTGGGTGAACTATGCAAATGTTGCCGCTCCTCCATGATCAGGAACAATATTGTCATCCTGGAACTGGAACCTTGATCATACATACGTTTCGAGCACTCATCCTCTACGATCATAATGTGCATGATCGCACAAGCAGTCATCACCTCCCACAACTTCTTGATGCTCCAAGTTCTAGCAGAATAGCGAATGATGCCCCATCGAGATTGCGGAATATCAAAGGCACGCTCGACATCCTTCCTAGCACTCTCTTGCTCTTGTGCAAATCTCCTCCTCTTTGTTCCGACAGGGTTGGGGATTGTGTTGACAATAATGGTCCACCGAGGATAGATACTGTCAGCTAGGTAGTATCCTTTGTTGTATTTGTGGCCGTTGATGTTCACATTCACCGGAGGGCAGTTACCTTTGGCAAGACATGCAACACACCATCGAGCGTTGAATCACATCGATATCATTGTGCGATTCGGCTATGCCAAAGAAAGAGTGCCAGATCTAGAGATCTTGTGAGGCCACGGCCTCAAGTATGACAGTGCAAGCCCTCACATGGCCGCTACATTGCCCCTGCCAAGTAGAAGGGCAGTTCTTCCTCCTAGTGCATACAGTCTATGCTACCAAGCATCCCCGGGAAGGCCCTACTGGTATTCATCACCAACAAGCGGGTTGTATCTGCAACATTTGGCTCTCTCAAGTACTTAAGGCCAAACACTGCACTCACAGCCTTGCAGAACATGTACATGGACTCTAGGCACGTGGAATCGCTCATACGGACATACTCATCAATGAGATCATCGGAAACTTCGTATGCAAACATCCAAATTGCTGTGGTGCATTTCTGATAAGAGGAGAAGCCAATCTTTTCAAGGGCATCCTCCTTGCACTCAAAGTACTTACCGTATCCGACAACTGAAGGAAATATGCCCTAGAGGCAATAATAAAGTTATTATTTATTTCCTCATATCATGATAAATGTTTATTATTCATGCTAGAATTGTATTAACCGGCAACATAATACATGTGTGAATATATAGACAAACAGAGTGTCACTAGTATGCCTCTACTTGACTAGCTTGTTAATCAAAGATGGTTATGTTTCCTAACCATGAACAAGGAGTTGTTATTTGATTAACAAGGTCACATCATTAGTTGAATGATCTGATTGACATGACCCATTCCGTTAGCTTAGCACACGATCGTTTAGTATGTTGCTATTGCTTCCTTCATGACTTATACATGTTCCTATGACTATGAGATTATGCAACTCCCGTTTACCGGAGGAACACTTTGTGTGCTACCAAACGTCACAACGTAACTGGGTGATTATAAAGGTGCTCTACAGGTGTCTCCGAAGGTACTTGTTGAATTGGCGTATTTCGAGATTAGGATTTGTCACTCCGAATGTCGGAGAGGTATCTCTGGGCCCTCTCGGTAATACACATCACTTAAGCCTTGCAAGCATTTCAACTAATGAGTTAGTTGTGAGATGATGTATTACGGAACGAGTAAAGAGACTTTCCGGTAACGAGATTGAACTAGGTATTGGATACCGACGATCGAATCTCGGGCAAGTAACATACCGATGACAAAGGGAACAACTTATGTTGTTGTGCGGTTTGACCGATAAAGATCTTCGTAGAATATGTAGGAACCAATATGGGCATCCAGGTCCCGCTATTGGTTATTGACCGAAGACATGTCTCGGTCATGTCTACATTGTTCTCGAACCGTAGGGTCCGCACGCTTAAGGTTTCGATGACAGTTATATTATGAGTTTATGTATTTTGATGTACCGAAGGTTGTTCGGAGTCCCGGATATGATCACGGACATGACGAGGAGTCTCGAAATGGTCGAGACATAAAGATTGATATATTGGACGGATATATTTGGACACCGGAAAGGTTCCAGAGAAGTTTGGAGCTCCGGGAGGTTACCGGAACCCCCCGGGAGGTATATGGGCCTTATTGGGCCCATGTAGGAGGAAGAGAGAAGGAACAAGGGAGGGGGGCGCGCCCCCCCCCCCCCCCCCCCAAGCCCAATCCGAATTGGGGAGGGGGGCCGGCCCCCCCTTTCCTTTCTCCTTCCCCCTCTCTTCCTTCCTACTACTAGTACTACTTCCTAATACTAGTACTCCTTCCTTCCCCCTCCAAATAAGATAAGGAAAAAGGGGGAAACCTACTTGGAGTAGGTTTCCCCCTCCCTATGGCGCGCCCCCCCTTGGGCCGGCCACCTCCTCCCTCCCTCTTTTATATACGGGGGTAGGGGGGCACCCTAGAACACACAATTTGATCATTGATCGTTCCTTAGCCGTGTGCGGTGCCCCCCTCCACGATATTACACCTCGATCATATTGTAGCGGTGCTTAGGCGAAGCCCTGCGACAGGAGAACATCAAGATCGTCACCACGCCGTCGTGCTGACGGAACTCCCCCTCGGAGCCTCTACTGGATTGGAGATCGAGGGTGCGTCATTGAGCTGTACGCGTGTCAAGAACTCGGAGGTGCCGGAGTAACGGTGCTTGGATCGGTTGGACCGGGAGGACGTACGACTACTTCCTCTACGTTGTGTCAACGCTTCCGCTTCGGTCTACGAGGGTACGTAGACAACACTCTCCCCTCTCGTTGCTATGCATCACCATGATCTTGCGTGTGCGTAGGAAATTTTTTGAAATTACTACGTTCCCCAACAACAACCCCTCCCGAATACGGTTGAAAACACACATAGCCATGGGGAAAGGGCGTCGGAACTGGTGATGTTTGAAGAGCGGGTTGGGTGCCTCAAAGTAGTCCTTCCAAAGAAGGAAACGGCGGCTCTCTCGGTTCCGACTCAACGTCGGAGTGTGCCCTGGAACAACGACCACTACCTAGTAAGGTGGTCATGGACGACCAACATGGCAGCCACCATCTCCTCATCACCAGAGTCACAGAGGAAATTGTGGAAAAAGAACTCATCGGCGGAGTCCATTTGTACCATGGGGGCAAATTGTCGAACTGCTCGCGGGCGTCGTCGAAAAAGCTGGACGGCAAAGAAAACGCGTGCCTCCCTAGACTAGGTAGCTGGTCTGGCGGCGCCCCACGAGCGTGGCTACGTCATACGAAGGAGATGGCCGGGGGCGTGTGGGGCGACTTCGTGCTCACGGCGATGTCAGGGTGGGGGGAAGCTGTGGTGGCCCGGCGGCGAGGCGGTGATGGCGGCGACGTGGAAGGTGGGGTGTGCGGGGGAGGTGTGTGGGCGCGGACTACTGGCAGGGCACTGAAACTGGGCAGCGGCGGCGACGGGTGGGCTAGGCGAGGGTTTTCTGTCGATGAGGGTGGAAGAGAATGGCCTATGTACCACCGACTGGCGGGCCAGAGGGAGGAGTTGGCGTGCGTCGCGCGCATCCGCTTCGTGACCGCGATGATGCAAATGAGGCTCAAATTTAGGCCAGGAATAGATTGGCAGGCAGACGAAAAGTGGACACGTGTCCGTTTAGGTCGGCATGTTAGGCCGACTTGTCCGCAGCGACCCAAACGAACACGCGTGGGCGAAATGGGTCGGCTCGTTGGAGATGCACTTACAACTCTTGGTCAAGTTTTATTCGGAGTTGTGATTTTTTTTTTCTCAGAACATGCATGCATATGTATACTAACCCTTATGAACGTATTTGTGAGACTGAGCCGGTAAAGTTAGAAATTTGATCTTGTGCTCAGCTCGCGATGGATTGAATCACGTTGGAGGCTGAGCACGCAACATCTTGCTCTCACTTTATTTTGTCTCCATAATGAGTTCATCTATGTAGGTAGAACCGAGACATATGTTTTTTCTTCTTCTAATTTAACATGATTTTGATATTTAGGTTCAGAAAAGAGAGATTTAAATCTATGATCATGTTTGGTCTGCGGCTAAAATTGGCTAGGCAATGTTTTAAAAAATAAATCAAGTTAAAATTTAAAATATACATGAACAGACAAAAAGATAAATCCTTTTTTTGCATGTGAAATAAATAATATAAATCCAAATGTGAATTGTGTCATTTTGGCTTTTGCCTTTTTGTGACACTATTCATGTTGAATTTGTCTTTTTTGTTCACCCAAAAAAAAGAATTTGTCTTTTTTGTTTCCCTATTCCTACCTTAGATGTTGATTTGAACATTTTACGATCGTAGAAACATGTCTTGTGAACAATCACAATTTTCTTGGAATATTTTACGGGCTCTTTCAGTCGTCACCGACTCCCATCCGAAGCATGCCTCGTAAAGAATCCTTATAACAATCTTTGATGTCTCCGTCGAGGACCCAACCTTAATAATCGAGGTAACCCGTGAGTCGGATATGGTTTTGGTTGGTTGGACAATACGATCTCAATGCAGCGGCAATCGGTTGTAGGGTTATTTGGATGCATACCACATAGTTCGTTGACAAGGTCTATTCAATGGTGTTTACGAGTGCCATATTGATTTATATATATAGTTTGTATTTGGATCACATGTACGCAACTGCAGGTAAACCTTAAGCCCTGGACAATTTATTTATTATTTTCTTTTTAATCACATCCGAAGCCGATCAAAGCACTCAGAGCCTCAAGTGATGGCAGTCGTGAGGCGTCCCTCCTGCCTTGGAAAAAAGTTGTGTATGCCGATTGTGTCGTGTAGACCGCCACACTCCTAGGGCCATATGAACGCATCCGGCGAGCACCATCATGTTCTATCATTTTCACGTTTCTGCACCGACCATCCTTGTGCCGACCATCGAAGTCTCCATCCAAGACTCATTCCTCTTCCTCCTTCTCCTTCTCCTGCGTTCTCCCGGTGGATCCCACGGTGGCTAACCGTTCGCTCTCTGAGGCCAGAGAGCAAGCATTCACAATTCAGACTTTTCCCATCCACCAACTAACTGGCCAGTAAGATCTTGTCGCCCGTTCGCAATAACAAACCCAAAACCCCCGAATAAATTAAATTGATCTTCCTACCGGAGCCTGCAATTGATGGCGGCATGTGCACTAGCTTGGTCGGGAAGGGAAATGAAAATATCTGGGAGACACGTAGGTGAAGGCCATGGCAGCCATGGATGAGCGCACGAGCAGGCACGGCAGGCGGTCGCTAGGCAGCAGGGTGGATTTGGTGCCGTCAGCTTCCCCTTCCATCGACTGGCCCGTCGAGATCGGCCATTACTGTGCCTCCGTTGGTCATTTTACAGGCGGGCCTACTGCCGATTTCATCCTTGTGGCAGAGTACCTCTGCATCAAGTTTTACCACTGCTGATGTTTTTGACAATAGAAATATACACTCTATTTTATTTTATTTTAAGAAAAGGAGCTTATAGCTCCAATTTTATTTTTCATACTGATTCGTTTCAAAGAGGGAAAGACCTCGGCCTCTGCATCGAGTATGCACATAACCATATATTTTTACACTTCTTCTTCGGTACAACCCCCCTAAAAACATCAACGGTCCAGATCGTCCTATACCCCTTCGCTTGAAAACTTAAAAAAGGGTAGGATGGTCTTTGCCCATGCCCCTCCCTCAGTCCCGCCCCCGCGACGTACCCGCGCGGCCGTCGACGTACGTACGTCTACGTTTGTTTTTTTTACTGTGGCGACGTACGGTTTTTTTTCCGTCGGTGGTCAACTGCGTCGGTGGTCCAACCGCGCGTCGCCCGGGGAAAGCGCGTCGTGGCGCGTGAATTGCGGCCCGCCGCCCCGTCCCGTCGCCTCGACTGCCGCCCCGCCGCCCCGTCCCGTCCGTCGCCTCGACTGCCGCCCCGCCGCCCCGTCCCGTCCGTCGCCTCGCCTGCCGCCCCGCCGCCCCCGTCCCCTCGTCTGCCGCGCCGCCGCCCTCGGCTGCCGTCGCATTGAATGTTTTCCCGTCGGTGGCCAAGCGCGTCGGTGGTCAAACCGCGCGTCGCCCGGGGAAAGCGCGTCGTGGCGCGTGAACTGCGGCCCGCCGCCCCGTCCCGTCGCCTCGTCTGCCGCCCCGCCCGTCCCGTCCGTCGCCTCGCCTGCCGCCCCGCCGCCCCGTCCCCTCGTCTGCCGCGCCGCCGCCCCTCGGGTGCCGTCGCATTGAAAGCACACCGACCCGGCCGCCCGCTTCCCCGCCGTCTCCCTATAAAAACTCGCCCCGTCCGCCCGTCGCTGCAAAACACCGCTCCCGTCTGCACCTCCCGTCTCCACCTCCCAAAATCCCGTCGGCGACATGTCGTTCCACCGCGGCAGCAGCTCCGGCACCGGCGGCGACGACGGGCCCAGTGCGTGGCCGTCGAGCCTCAGCACGCCGGAGACGGAGGAGCTGCACCGGTTCGGCCTCCTCGTGCCGCCGGGTTGCCGTCTTCCGCACGACTGGAAGCTCGACAAGGACGGCTACCCGACACGCGGGCCTGGCGCCACCGCGGAGGAGAAGCGGACCGGCGGCCGCAACAACATCGCCGGCCGTCACGCCTTCTGGGACGGCAAAGACTACGCCGCCGTCATCGGCGCGTTCAGGCTGGCGGAGTCCGGCGTCACGCCTGACCTCGTCGGCGACCGTCGCCGCCTTCTTGTCCCGCGGCCCCGTCCAGCAGCGCGCGGCCGTCGGGCTCCTCCACCACCCGCGGCGGCGCCCGCCGATCCCCCCGCCCCACCGGAGGTGGAACTGCCGCCGGAGCAGGTGGTTCTTCGGGAGGACGGTGATCCCGACGATACGCCGGGTTACCTCGTCGCCCTGCGCGCGTCGGCGGCTGCAGCGGCGGCTGCAAGGGAGGCCGCCGAGCAGGCGGCAGCGATCCTGGCGGCGGCGGCGATTCCGCCAGTGGTCCCGCAGGCGCAGGCGGAGGCGCCGGAGTCGTCGGACGACGACGACATCGACTGGGAGCGCTTGGCCCAGGTCAGCGACGACGACGACGAGGGCGGGGGTGACGGCGGTGACGTCGGGGAGGTCGTCGATCTGTTGGCTAGCGACGAGGAGGAGGACTAGATTTTTTTTTTCTAAGTTTGAACTATGTATCGGTTATGTTTGGAAAAACTCGTCTGATATCGGTAATGTTGAATGGACTATGTAAAATATATCTATGTTCAATCTAGTTTGTTGGAGTCTTGTTTAAATTTGTCTTCAAAAATTGCTAAAAAAATTAGCTAAATATAGAACGCTTATTTTGAGAAAAATTCAAAATATTCAGACCTATGCATAAAAATGTTCATAATATATTTAAAAAAATTTCATCGAATATATATAGGAGAGAATAAGGTATACAATTATCAAAAATTTGTAGAATAAAAAAATCATGAAAGCACATAAATTAAAAAAAAGTTTATGTATATGTTTATAAAAGCATTTCAGAAATGTTCAGATTTTGTTTAAATATGTCCATATAGTATAGCCGGTCGATGAAAAAATTGAAATTTTGAAATACAAAATATAAGAAATAAAGAAAAGAAATTAAAAAGGTGATATATTTTAATTCACTAACATTTCCTGAAATTTTATTAAATTCGTTAACACTTATGAATAAGAGAATATTTTTAAATTCATTAACATATATGAATGAATACAAGAATTTTTAAATTCATTTACATTTTCTGAAATATTTTTAAATTACTTTGGAGGGAACCCTCTAGCTTCGAAAATCTGGAAAAGGGAGTCCCAACTGACCGAATCGAATGCTTTCTGAAAATCCAATTTTAGCGCGACAACCGGCACTTTGCGTCACGTCCGGGCAGTATTTTCAGGGTTTTCTGCACAGTATCACGTGGAAAAAAATTGGGCACGTTTGGCGGATGCGAAGCGGAGAGGTGCGACCGAGGGTCCCCTCCGGCCATACCGAAACCACCCCCTTCCACAGCAAGTACCTGACCGGTTTGACGGATTGCACCCAACTTCTGGGAGCGCGTGTGGGGCCCCACCCGGGCACCCCACGCCCGAAATGAACGAAATCCGACAACGAACGCACGTTGCGTCACGTCCGGGCAGTATTTTCAGGGTTTTCTGCCCGGAAAATTGTAGTAAATGCATACGGACTCGAAACGGGAAATTTTTTTGCGTGCGTGCCCTGGTAGGGCACAGTATCACGTGGAAAAAAATTGGGCACGTTTGGCGGATGCGAAGCGGAGAGGTGTGACCGAGGGTCCCCTCCGGCCATACCGAAACCACCCCCTTCCACAGCAAGTACCTGACCGGTTTGACGGATTGCACCCAACTTCTGGGAGCGCGTGTGGGGCCCTACCCGGGCACCCCACGCCCGAAATGAACGAAATCCGACAACGAACGCACGTTGCGTCACGTCCGGGCAGTATTTTCAGGGTTTTCTGCCCGGAAAATTGTAGTAAATGCATACGGACTCGAAACGTGAAATTTTTTTGCGTGCGTGCCCTGGTAGGGCACAGTATCACGTGGAAAAAAATTGGGCACGTTTGGCGGATGCGAAGCGGAGAGGTGCGACCGAGGGTCCCCTCCGGCCATACCGAAACCACCCCCTTCCACAGCAAGTACCTGACCGGTTTGACGGATTGCACCCAACTTCTGGGAGCATGTGTGGGGCCCCACCCGGGCACCCCACGCCCGAAATGAACGAAATCCGACAACGAACGCACGTTGCGTCACGTCCGGGCAGTATTTTCAGGGTTTTCTGCCCGGAAAATTGTAGTAAATGCATACGGACTCGAAACGGGAAATTTTTTTGCGTGCGTGCCCTGGTAGGGCACAGTATCACGTGGAAAAAAATTGGGCACGTTTGGCGGATGCGAAGCGGAGAGGTGAGTCTTCAAACGATGGTGGACGTCCGCAAAAAGAGTTTGTATATCAAAAAGATGATTCAGACCGGTTCCGCACACCTTCCAAAATGAATTTGCAAAAGGATGATAATGGCGTTGATGTAACTTCTCGTGGAAACACACCTTTTTACTGCACACCTGAGTACTGGGATAGTTTCAAGGGTGATATGGATGATCCTGTCCAAGTACCAGAAGTATCAGATGAGAAAGCTGCCACATCTTTGGAGACGGACGAAATCGCATCGCATGCGTCGGTTGGTTCTCAAGGAGTACAAGAGGAAGTGGAGGAGGTTACTGGGAGGCGCAAGCGTAGAGGATCACAACATGTCAAGTCTCCTTATGTGGTCCCTAAACCAAACAAACGTGCAAAACGTTCTGCCAAAGGAAGTAAGTTTTCTGTGTTTCTAATTGTTATTGCGTAATAATTATTTATGTATTTGCGTTTATAAGTATTTGAGTGGTGCGTTACAGAATTGTTCCAAAATGGTGATGTTAACAAATCTGGTGATGAGTATGATGTGGTGAAAGCGTCCATCAAGTACGTGCGTGCGCATGAGCATTCACAAAAACATGCCAAAACAGAAATTTTCAATGATGGCATGGAAGAAGGTCTCACTGTGCGGAGAGCTTGTCAGATTATTAACCATGAGTGGCTAAGTGGCGACGTAAGTTAATTTCATATATTGTTTTACAATTGATTCTAAAATGCAATTGTTTAATGTAACACATTATTTATAGGTAATTGATGCATACTCATCATTTTTGGTGGACAAAGTTAATGATGATCATTTCATGTTAACAACTTGGAGGGTACATTGGTTGCTTCACGTTAGACCCGGAAAAAAGACCGTCGGTAATGATTATGAAGCAGAGTCGCATAGTAATGAACCCGTGAACAGATGTGAGGACGAGTATTTCAAAAAAACAAAGGTAAGTTTGATTGTTAACACGGAACATACATACGATATTATGTCATGATTGTGTTTTATGGTCCTTGTGATGCAGACTTACATTCCTCTAAACAAGGACAATAATCACTGGATTACTGTCGTCATGCATAGCGGAAAAAGAGAGTTTCAGGTTCTTGACTCGTTGATGACCGGAAAACTTGACACTGTTACTAGAGAACTCGTTGAGGACCTGATAGGTTTAACTTGCAAATGTGCATTTGGTAACATTCGTTTTCTTTAATACACTGAATGACATGCTTTCCATCATGTTTATTATATCTTTAGAGAAAACAACTAGCAGAAGATATCCAAGAAGCAAATGCAACCGGAATTGTGAATTATCCGGATGTTTCCAAGTGGCCTATTCAAACGTATGACATGGCAAAACAACATGATGGGTGAGTTTTTACTTCGACAGAATGTTGGTCTTGTATGTACAGTACAAATTTAATCTTCGTAAATTGTATGCACTAGGAATTCGTGTGGAATATTTCTCCTTCGATGCTTTCAATATTGGGATGGTGACAAATGGACAGGCTTATTTTCACAGGTACGCAAGTCATATTTGGACTACGATGTATAATGAACGTTGTGCTAACATCATTTTTTTTGCAGACCTCTATTGATGATTCGAGAGAGTTAATGATTGCGCAACTTATCTTTTCGGAAAGAAACAAGCTTGATGAAGTGAAAAACAAAGTTATTCGGATATCAAAGAAGAAGAAATAGATGCGGCACAGAGGAGTTTTGCATGTGCTTTGAGTGGTACTGGAGGACTTTATTTTCCAAACGCTTTGCGCACTTGCTTATAAATTTTATGTAATAGACTCTGCTTCCGAATAGTTATATGTAATAGACTCGGCACTTTTCCAAAAAAAAATTAATGTCCACATGATATTTTTTTTGTTTACATGATTTTTTGGTTGCCGAATAGTTATATGTAATCATGCCGTCGTTAAAATTTTCTGCACTAAACTATGGCAGCACACTACGTTTACTGAAAAATTATTTGACATAAAAAAAAACGCCCGCCCGTCTCCACAGCGTCTCTTAGTAAGCCCGTCGTTATCAAGCCCAACGGGCGACTACAACGGGCGTTTCGGAGGACGCAGTGGAAATCAGGCCCAACAAGGGCAGAATCGACGCGGCACATCGACGGGGTAGTATTCAAAGGAGCTCAATGCAACGACGGGAGCAGAGTATATAAACAGGTCGTCGTCCCCTTCGGCCGGCGAGGTGGGACTAAACTTCCGTCGGCTGCGGGGCGACGTGGACACAGCCAGACGCGACGTGGGCAGGCCCAAAAAGGCAGTGGACGGCACGGTCTTCTCGACTGCTCGACGCGCCGTGGGCTGGCCCAAAAAGGAAGTGACGGCGCGGTCTTCTCGACCGCCCGACGCGCCGTGGGCCGGCCCAGTTACCACCGCTGTGACGCCGCGCCAGTGAAACCGACGCAAGTTTAGTCCCACCTCGACGGCCGAAGGCGACGACGACTAGTTTATATACTCAGCTCCCGTCGTTGTAGTGAACTTCTCTGATTCCTACCCCGTCGACTTGCCGCGTCGATGCTGCCCTGTTGGGCCTGGTTTCTCCACGGCGTCCTCCGAAACGCCCGTTGTAGTCGCCCGTTGGGCTTGATAACGACGGGCTTACTAAGAGACGGCTGTGGAGACGGGCGGGCATTTTTTTCCTTTTTAAAAAAAAAACAGTACACAGAGTACTTCTTCTATTTTTATATTTTTGACAGCCGACGGGACTGTAGTAAATACATGCAGAATTCATACAATAAACAATGAATAGTGAATGTTTATATCAACAGCAATGTTGTCTCAACATAAAAATTGTCACCACAGTAATTTTATTGTAGTTGACAGAAAATAACAAGTCTGAAATGACAACGGTCCGTACGCAATAATCATGTTTCACACATATAAAGTACTCAACACGAACAAAAATTTAATAAATGTTCTTCATATAAATGGAAGAGGTAAAACACTCGCATCGTCTACACTTGAGTCTTCAAGCCCAGTTGCTGCACACAAAAAAATATGAGAATCAATGCACCGATAATGAAACAACAAAACTGACATAAATAAATAATAGACATACTCTTCATTTTTTCTGCATGTGCTCCTGTCATGACCTGAGCCGCTGCATAAGCTACATTTTCGTCCAGATTTCTCGTCAAATGCTTTAGGCCTCTCATTTTTTGTCACATCTGGGCCACCCTTACCGCGACCTCTACTGTTCTGCTTAGGTGCGCCCTTGGTGGAAACCTTTACTGGATCACGAACAAGAATATGATCTCGGTTAGGCTCAAATGCATTACTGTTCACGAAACTTCGCTGAACATCATCTTCATTTCCCTGAATATCCTTATTCACTATAACATCATCCAGAGCTGCCATCAACTTGTCGAATAAGAAAGGATTACTGCATGTGACATGACAGGCTTCTGAAGATTTGATGGTCAACTCACTATATCTAGCTCTGTCCTCACCACTCGACCAACCCCACGCAAACAAATCGCTGGTGCGCTTCACTGGCAGTCTAGCTCGTGCTTTTTTTGAGAATCTTCGCAGGACACAACACTTGGGTATCACAGGTAAGTTCAGTGCATTCAAAACATGAATAATATGCTTGCAAGGAAGCCCTTTGCGAGTCATACTTCGGCAACTGCACTTTATAGTTTCTGCCGAGTTACCTGGCGTATAGTCCACATTAAATCTGTGATCCCTGTTATTCTTCCACGCAACCACAAATCTCTGACTATCGGTCCCTGTCAGTCTATCAATTACCTCAAGCTCATGTACCTTCTTCATATCTTGTTGCAACATATAAAAGTTTGCCTGCGTGAATGCTTTCGCAGCATACGACTCAATGGCCTGACACTCAGTCACTGTTACTGGAAGAGTCTGTGAGGCCGTGTAGTCATCATAAGCTTCATTCTCACGGAGGCGAACAATACAATTCTCGTAGTGTACAATCATGTCAACGATCGTCATACCATAGTCAAGATGAAGGTGCAGGCTGGAGTTCAGACTCTCACTCCTCTGATTACTGCGCATACCAAGGAAAAACCCACCAGACAAATATGATGCAGCCCAAAGCGTCCTCTTCCTGTACATCCTATGGAGCCATGTTTTCGTTTTCTCCGTCTGCCATTTGCGCACAAACGCGGCCCATCTCTCCTCAAAAACCTTATGTGTAGTGGCATAGTACAATAATGCCCTAAACTCCTTCAATGACTTGTGGTTGAGGTGTTTCTGCATATTCTTTTCAATATGCCATGAACATAGACGATGCCACACGTCAGAAAGCACCTTCCTAATAGCCCTTATCATCGCTGCATCTCCATCTGTAATAACAGATTTGGGCCTCTTCTGACAGTTAGCTTTCAAGAACGTGTTAAGCAACCAGACATATGTAGCCTCAGTCTCGTCTGAAACAATGGCGCAGGCGAATACAGTAGTGCAACGGTGGTTGTTCAGACCCACGAAAGGGATGAACGGCATTCCATACCTGTTCATCTTGTATGTGCTATCAAAGACAACAACATCACCATAGTCTAGATAATCCCGGCGTGACTGCGAATCACACCAGAAGAGGTTTTGGAGCCTGCCTTCAGCGTCAACCGTGTGCTCAAAGAAGAAGTCTGGATCTCTGTCCTTTCTGGTCAACATGATTCCTACGGCAGTATCAGCATCACCTTGTGCAAGCAATTTCATCTTCTCCCTATAGCACATGTTATACAGCTTTGTCCTCTGAAATGGTGACTTTGCATACGACCCATACTTGCTAACGATGTTGTCAAAGATGATATGTTTTCTTATCCCAGCTCCAGCCATAGCCAAGATCTCAGCTCTCTCAAATGCTTTGATCTGATTATGAGATCGGAGGAAAGGGACTTCGTCCGGTCGTGCAAGAGTGTGGCTGTGATCATCGGAGAAACTGCTGACATACCAAAGATTGAGCTTTTTATCAAGCTTAACTGTCAAATGGGCTTCGCATAAGAATCGACTCTCCGGTCTAAGCCTGCGGGTCCGGCCTTCCATGGTACAGAACTTGGCCTGTCGTTTTCTTGCGGCGGAACAGAGATACCTCCTCAAGCGCAGAGTCCTTGCGCGATCCTTCGAAAATTTAAGCGAGTCCTTCCTGATACTGAACCCACATTCTCTCGCGTGCTTGTTGTAGAACGTGTAAACCTCGTCTAATGACCTGAATGTCTTTACCATCACTGCCCAATGCCTATCAAGTGACTCCTGCTGATATTCATCATAGCACATGTCAAGGTCAAACTGATCATCATCGCTGTGCTCATCATTCCCGCTAGGACCATCAACACCTCCCTGCAAAATATGACATATAACCTTGCATGTCAATCTCTTCTTATATTCTTACTAACCATAAATAATGTAAAGAACTTACTTGACTACCGCTCACACTACGAGATGCATGGACCTCGCTCTCGGCATTGTCATCATCTATATTATCACGCTCATTGTCACCATTAGCATTTATCTGTGCACATTTAAAGTAACATAAGTGGTCATACAATTTTAATGTCAATCATTTTTCTACAATTTTTTCAACATACCTGGCTCACACTATCTGCATAAAACTGTTCATCTATATCATATTCCTCATCGTCAGCATCGCCATGCACCTGTACAAATTTAAAAGGACATGTTAGGGTCAAATAACTAGTTTTTGTTCAATATGTTTTTCTCAACGTTGAAGGTACTTACATTACCACTGTACGATTCATCCTGACTCATATAGTTGTCTCCGGGATGTTGGTTCGCATTCAATGACGAGGATCCATTATCGCTACCGGAATCATCACTGACGTATCCGGTTACTTGCTCCATCTATGCACATACAAATAAGGTGTGAGATCAATGCCAACATTCCACAAAAAATCATCGGGAATACAGTAAATTCGTCAACAGTGACATGACTATGTGGCATGCATACAAATTTGAACATACAAAATCATTATGAGGTCATTAAGAGGTCACTACTCTCCTCTCTTATTTACCTAAGTAGGGAATCATTTTGCATTACAAAAATGCACAAAAATGCAATGGACAAATCATTATCATAAAAAAAAGAACAAAAAAAGACATCCTAACCTACTGTGCGCCGTCGAGGGGTCCTCGCCTGGGGTCGACGCCGATGTGTTGCTGCCACCGACGTCGTGGAGGGCGCGTACCAGGACAGAACGGCGAGCGAGCGCTGGGCGTTTCACCGGCGACACGGGGTGTGGTCACTACGGACGCCGTCGGTGCTAGCGACTAGGCGGGCACGTCGGGGTCGACGTCGTGACGGCGGTGGGACCACGGCGGCGTCGATGCCGCTAGGGTTTTCAAGGCGGGGATGGGGTGTCGGTTTCACGGCGCGTGGCTGACTACGGACGCCGCCCGACGTCGTGACGGCGATGGACCACGACGGCGTTGATCCCGCTAGGGTTTCGTACGTGGAGATGGGGTGTCGGGGTGGGCCGTTTTTTTTTTCCTTTCCCGATAGCAGTACCGAACCGCTAGCGCACGACGCGCGGGAGTACGGGCCGCGACGTACACGGGCGGCCGGCCCTACGACGGACGGCGGGTATAATGTACGTGTAATTTAGTATGGACAATACTACCCCTTATACGTTTATTGGGGGGGGGGGGGGGGGTTGTACCGAAGTCCTTCTCATATTTTTACTTGTTGAGTGACAACATAAAAGAAATCGACTTACAAAGAAGAAGAAGAATTTAAGGCCATTCACGTAGGGCATGACTCGCGAGAGCATCCTTATATTATAACACCGAACCTATGATAACATATTAGCAGACAAACGATGCAACATTTCATGACAACGCCTTCAAGAAGAAACCGTCGCTCACGTCGGCTTCTCCAACCGGATGTTAGACCATGGATTATCAATGTTAACCAAATCCTCGAACCGGATGTTAGACCATGGATTATTAATCTGAAGCAGATCTTCGGACCAACACTTTCAACAAGTAACGACGCCCGGACGTCGACGTTGCCTGATCAAGTTAGAAGGCAAGTTCTCCAAAATTGATGGTACCGACTTTACATACATGTCGATTTCCCCTCATACTGTGCACTACTTATACTGTTCTCAGATGCAACTTTGATATACATTGCGATTTGCACACAACCTAAGCTGGACATGTAAAGCTTCAGCCTCTCAAGATATGATGTTCATCCGAATTCATTACATGCGCCATAGTTGCTGGCCATCATATGCATTTGAAGCTGTTGATTTCACCTTCACACCCTGCACTTTGTTTCTCAAGACAAGCTATTGTTCTGAGTTGAGGTCAAGAACTTAGTACCCATTGCACCGTCGCTAACCAGTTTAAATTGCTAGTATTACTCACTATAAGAGAGCTGGGATTCCAAAATTTCAAGATATATGAAGCTCTTCGCCCACTTCGAACTTCGAGTAGATCAACATTTCGCAAAGCCCATGGACGCAAGATGTTGTACAATAGCAGTGTGATATATATAATATTACACGATGATCTGAGCAGTTCATCAGTCCGGAGAACAACAACGAAGCGCAAGCCGGTCCAGTGCTTTTTTTTCCCCGGTGGTAGTACGTACTACTATATTACATCCACCAGGAGAAGAGAGAGATCAAAAATCAAAACGCAAAAAGAAAAGAAGGCAAAAAAAAAGAGCTCTATAAAATTTAGGGTTCGTTCTATAGATATGTCAGCCTCCTAACAGCAGCAACAGCAACACAGGCATAGCGCGCGCACACAGCATGCAAAGCAGCAAGCAGAGCAAGACCTCCTTCCTAATAGCAGCAGACACAAGTTCACAAGTTCCTCATCGGTCGTCGTCGTCGGTCGTGGATGATGATGATGATGATGATGATGATGATCTAGAGCTTCCTCCTGCAGAGCGGGCATGATCCGTGCTTGATCAGCCAGCCGTCGATGCACGGCACGTGGAACACGTGCAGGCAATCGGGCAAGCTCCGCACCTTCTCCCCAATCTGGAAATCCTGAAAACCACCAACATGAACATAAAGTTGAGATAAAAAAAAAAATCTCCATCACTGAGAAATAGCAGCCGACAAGCTAAAGAAACAATGAGCTCGAGAGTATAAGAGTATGAACAGAATGTCCATGTTACAGAAAGAGCAGAGCGGTTTATGTTTTAAGGTATGTGATGATTTCTGAATTCAGACAGACCAAAAAGATCAAAAGAAAATTATATGACAGCTGAATGAGCAACTGGGCAGAAATTCAGAATGTTTACAGACAGACGGACCAACAGACCAAGGAAATTCAGACTATAAAAGAACGAGAAGAAATCAAATAAATGACAATAGATGAATGAGCAGAAATTCAGAATGTTCACTTCACATAGTGCAATGATATGGTGACAAATTAAGCAGAGTTCGTGCTATTAGGGGATAGTGGGTTTCAGAGATGATGTGTGGCTTTCATACCTGCAGGCATACTGAGCACCCGGAGAGGTCACCGACGGCATTCCGGTTATACTCCTCGGTGATAGTGCCCTCGGGCAGTTTCTCGATGGACGCCCTCGGCATCCCGTTAGTTCCCTCGATCTCGAAGAGGTCAGGGGCCTCCCTGAACTGCGATGAGTCCACTGCATTCATCTGTATGTCCAGAAAAACAAGCATGACATTGTCAACAACATTTAGCAACTGGTTTCAGACAGCAGCTTTGGATCAAACCATGCATGCCTGATGCAGAATTGCAAACGATCAACTGACCTGGCTTCGGACCACCCGCTGCACAGCCGGATCAACCTTCTCGCGCACGAGCCGGCCCGTCAGGAGGCTGTAGATCACATTAAGCTGCATTGTCCAGTAGTCAAAAGATTTGCGTTAGGCTCAATCAGACCAGAAAGTTTCAGCCAAGTCAGAAGATATGTTCATTATTCAGGTAGCAATCTCAGACAAATCATGTACAACTACAACATGATGATTATGAGGACGACAAGCATAGATGAGCAAGAATGCACCCCCCAAGTCACTTGCAACTTATAATCTAGTAACATTATTTCAGAAAAAAATGAAGAAAGAGATGGTTTGACTATGGGATGAACATTCAACAGAAACATTTTTTTAATGGTGAGAGCAACAATTAGCCCATGTAAATCAAGCAACACGCACTGATAGTATGGATACATTAAGAAACAAAGGATGTGCAGGCAAGCAAGCAAGCGTGTCAGTTGCGAAGTTGCTGTCCTGCTCCTAGCTACTTGCTGCCAACCAAGGACTGAATCAAGCATCTCATCGGTGCTGCTGCTTACCACGTACAAGATGCTCCAGATCCCGGACCGGCGGGAGCGCCAGAGGCGGATGGAGGAGTCGACGACCTCGATGGACACGAGCGCGCCGGTGATGGCGCCGATGCCGGTGCCGCGGAACAGGCCGCTCTCTGTGGCCAGGCCGATCAGGCCGCCGGTGACGGCTCCCAGGAACAGGCCAGCTGCACAAGAACAGAGATGCACATATGTCAAATGTTCAGAACACGAGTCTGTAGTTTCTACAGAATTTGTCAAAAGTAGAGTGTGTGTGCGTAAGAATAAGATTGCACGATACGTGAAGCAGATCAACCCAAATTGCACAAACATCACGCTCTTAATTTAGGGGAAAACACTGCAAAGGTTGCGAGGCCTGAATGAATCGCCGGAAGCAAAATTTTGCTTTTCGGCAGTGGAAACCAAACTCTGGTTTTGCAGCTCAAGAATCTGTAACTCCTTAAGAAAGATTGCGAGCAAAGATTTGGGAAATGAAGCAGAAACAGAAAGTTTGAGCAAAGATTGGGAGAGCGCCGCTCGGATCCTGCTCTCCGTACACACATGAGCAGGAACCCCCTTTTCAGACTAGACCATCAAAATATCCCCTTAGTTTTCCTTGGAGGTTCATCAGGATGCACTGGAGCTTGAAGCTAGGGTGCACTTCACAAGTAAAAATTTCCTCTCTACTTGAGGATATCTGAAGAAATCACGACTGGCTTGGAGCCGGTGTAGAAGAAACAGAGGAGGGGAAGGGGGGAGCGTCCGTACCGATGGCGAAGATGAAGGTGATGACGCCGCGGAGCACCCGGCGCACCATCCTCCGGCTCCCGCCGGCGCCGCCCCTCCCGCGGCCGCTCCCACTACTCCCGCTGCTGCCGCTCCTCACCAGCGACGCCAGCGACACATTGCTGGAGCTCCGCGCGAACGCGCCCGACGGATCCATCCGCCCCACGCCCTCCTCACTCCCCACTCCTCACTCCTCCTTCAACCCCTTAGATCACCCACACCCGAAGACAGAGAGAACAACAGTAGTCGGTCGGCGGAGCTGGATCGGGTCTGGCGAGGGATCCGAGGAGGGGAGCCAACCGATGAGGACGAAGCAAGAAGAGAGAGAGGGAGGGAGGGAAGCAAAGAAGAGGAGAGGGGGATGGGAAAGGGGGCGACTTTATAGCGCCAACCAACTCGTGACCGGCGCATTGAATTCGCGTGCGGAGGCGGTAGGTTCGGCTTGCCTCCGGCGCGCGCCTTGCCTCGCTCTCTTTTTCTTCGTGGCGAAGGCGAAGCTCTGCTGACGTGAACGCCAGCCATCGACCCACCCCACCGTGGTCATGGCCGCCTGCTGCCCGCCCCCCACCTGCCCGGCGCGTGCGGCCATCAATGGCTGCCGCGCGGGAGCCATGCCGCCCGCCTACGTGCCACCCCGGCCAAGATATTTTCGTCCCCTTTCCCCTCCCGGGTAAGCCACTGCACATGCCGCCATCACTCGGAGCTGAGCTTCGGATTAATTTCTTTGGCTGTCTTGTTTCTTATTGCGGTCGACCATATAGGGGGGAGAGGTCACGGGGACGTTTTTATTGGTTGGGCTATTAGGTTTGGTGAAGGGGGAGTTCTCTATTGTGAATGTTCTCCTCTTGTTCTTAGAGAGCGAACGGTTGGCCGTCATGGGGTCCACCCGAGAGGAGGAAGGAGGAGGAAGAAAAATAGTGGTCTTGGATGGGGACTTTGACGGTCGCCATAAGGGATTTTTGTGAGGCGTGATTTGGCGGAAGTCGGCGACGACCGTAATTGTGCAAGGCTCACTCGCACCGGACTAGGAACACGGGGTTGTCGTCACTCCTCACACTTGTTCCTCGGCCACCAAACCTGCTATAATATAACAGGTTCAAGGTTTTGCCCGTAACTTGTGTTGGAGGGTAACGAACCACCTTTAGGTTCGCCAGTTCATCCATGTGCAGTAGTACCATGTACCAAGACTGGCTTCATGAAGGCTACATCCGTTGGCGGGAATGACTTGGAGATCGACGGGGAAAGGAGAGACGAGGGATAATACGGAAAGGAACGCCAAGGGTCATTCTCCCCGGCTGCGAGTGCCTTCCACATGTTCCATCGACTGACGGCTTGCCTTGTTCCAATGGTGGGGAAGATTTGAAGACCAGGCGGAGAGGAGATGCGGTCGGTGGATAAACCAGTAGAGGGCGGCATACTAGCATGCACTACTCCGGCGAGTTTGTTTTGGCGGCGACCTACGAGGGCCCCGCATCTTGCACTATCATGCGGAGGGGGTTGGTTGTGTGCTACCAACGTTGCTTGTTATGGTTCGACCCGGGCCAAATGGTTTGTCCAGATTGGTCCCTACACACTAGTAAAAAACAGGGTACTAGTCCCGGTTCCATAGGTCCTTTAGTCCCGGTTCTGGAACCGGGACAAAACAGACGGGACTAATGCCCAAAACCTTTAGTCCCGGTTGGCTTACGAACTGAGACCAAAGGAGGTCCATGTGGCCGCTGTGGGGCGTCCAGGGAGGAGGACCTTTAGTCCCGGTAGGTAACACCAACTGGGACCAAAAGGCAGCCACGCGTCACCAGCTCGCATGCGTTGGGGTTTTTGTTTTTTGTTTTTGAAGGGGGGGGGGGGGGGGTTATGTAACAACCACAAATTGGGTTACCAAATTTTGCGTTGTTATTCCTTCCTAGCATTCTTTTCAAAATCTTTCTCCGGAGTTTGCTGGATGATTCTAAGAACTCAGGCCATTTTCAACCTTTCAAAACTTGCTCCTACCTTTGGTGCTGACCTAGACATCATTTGTATCATGTCAAACTCCATCAAAACCTATTCAAATCCTAATTCCAATTGTTGGAATTTGAATATTTCCTTTGTGATTGCAAAGGAGCCCTCATTTCCTTTGCTCAGTTGATCCTCCAAATACTCCCAGAGATCCTCCTACACCTATAGACCCTGGATATGCAAAAATATTGCTAAGTCATTTGTAATATTTTTCATTACAAATTAATTCCTTTTTCTACTGTTTAAAGGAATCAAATCCAAAAAAATATCTATGTATCTCCAAAGCTCCTGAAAACTTGTGGAGGTATTCTTTGTCACCATATTGAGCTCTCCTAAAAATATTGGCCATAATTAAATAAGGAAAATTGTCTTTTCTAATTTTATGCCAATATTGCATTTCTTCCACGTTCTAAAGGAGCTGCCAATTTTATAGCCAGGAAAATTACAAAATAATTCTTGGAGCTTGTCCTTGCTATATATTCATTATTTCCATTCAAAACCCTTGTTCCACAATTCAAAATTTGAGCACATGATCCAATGCAAATTTCTGCACTGTCTAAAACTTTTGCAAAGGAAGTGCTTGACCCCTTGATCTTTTTGAGTTGAAATTTTTCAGGGTGATTAACATTGATAAATCACCAATGGATACCAAAAGTCAGCTCAATCCATTCATCCAATCTTCCTCTACAATTTTCTCAAGTTTCTGACCAGATTCACACTTTGTGAAGGAAGTACCTTCATGGAGTATCCAAATGAGATGAAATTTTACCAGTTCATTATATGTCTAAAATCGCTGGTCTACACCAAATTTCTACCAATTCCATGTAGCCAATTTTTACCAGCACCCTCATTTCTATTTGTGGCCAGTTTGGTACCTTGCACAACAAGTACCTTCTAGCCTCATCCTCTTGGCCTAATATTTTGGTACAACAGTCACCTTGGTACGTGATCACACCCTTCCAAAGCTCAAGTACACTGGATCTCTACCCTAGGCACTGCCAGCATCAAACAGTTGCATGTTGGAAACTGTTCTAGCAAGCTTCTCCCACCACAGTACCTCTCAGCTGATTCCAGGCTCATATCTTATCATCTAGAGAAAAGAGCCACCCTGTGGACATGGTCTGGCACCCAGGAGAAGTCCAGGACACGGCTTGTCGGTGGTGACCACGAGTGGTGCTAGCCCAAAATGGTGGTCTAGCCATTGTTGATGCCGGCAGGCCTGCCTGCCTGCCACCTGCCATGTGCATGCGGCCATCAATGGCTGCCGCGCGGGATACATGCCGCTCGCCTACGTGCCACCCCAGGTCAGATATTTTCGTTGCCTTTCCCCTCCCGCTGCACATGCCGCCATCACTCGGAGCTGAGCTCCGGATTAATTTCTTTGGGAGTCTTGTTTCTTATTGCGATGGATTTGCAAACAGGGAAAAGTCGTGCTGACGTCTTAGTTTTTTATTGGTTGGTTAGGTTAGGTCAAGGGGGGTTCTCTATTGTGAATGTTCTCCTCTTGTTCTTAGAGAGTGAACGGTTAGCCATCATGGGCTCCACCCGAGAGGAGGAAGGAGGAGGTGGAAGGAAAATAATGGGTCTTGGATGGGGACTTCGATGGTCGCTGAGGGAGTCCTGGACTAGGGGGTGTCCGGACAGCCGGACTATCAATATCCGCCGGACTCCAAGACTACGAAGATACCAGATTGAAGACTCCGGCTTGTGTCCGGATGGTACTTTCCTTGGCGTGGAAGGCAAGCTTGGCAATACGGATATGTAGATCTCCTACCATTGTAACCGACTCTGTGTAACCCTAGCCCTCTCCGGTATCTATATAAACCGGAGTGCTTTAGTCCGTAGGACAACATACATCTCAACAATCATACCATAGGCTAGCTTCTAGGGTTTAGCCTCCTTGATCTCGTGGTAGATCTACTCTTGTACTACCCATACCATCAATATTAATCAAGCAGGACGTAGGGTTTTACCTCCATCGAGAGGGCCCGAACCTGGGTAAAACATTGTGTCCCTTGTCTCCTGTTACCATCCGCCTAGACGCACAGTTCGGGACCCCCTACCCGAGATCCGCCGGTTTTGACACCGACATTGGTGCTTTCATTGAGAGTTCCTCTGTGTCGTCACCGATAGGCTTGATGGAATCTTCAACCAGCAATGCTGTCCAGGGTGAGACTTTTCTCCCCGGACAGATCTTCGTATTCGGCGGCTTCGCCCTGCGGGCCAATTCACTTGGCCATCTGGAGCAGATCGAAAGCTACGCCCCTGGCCGTCAGGTCAGATTTGGAAGCTTAAACTTCACGGCCGATGTCCGCGGAGACTTGATCTTCGACGGACTCGAGCCACAGCCGAGCGTGCCGCACTGCGACGATGGGCACGATCTAGCTCTGCCGCCGAACAGTGCCTTGGTGGCCGCACACGGATCTGCTCCGGCCATTAGCCCGGAGCCGATCGCCCAGATCGAGGGCCGGTGGATAGACGCCGCCCTAGGGGCTTCAACATCCACGGCGATGGAGCCGAACACCAATCTTGTCCCCCGCGAAACTCGTGATTCCGAGGCGCCGGACTCCTCGCCGGACTCCGAACCTCCCGCGCCCCTGCCAATTGATCCAGATTGGGCGCCGGTTATGGAATTCACCGCCGCGGACATCTTCCAATGCTCGCCTTTTGGCGATATCTTGAATTCACTAAAGCATCTCTCGTTATTAGGAGAGTCCTGGCCGGATTATGGCCAGGATGGTTGGGAGACGGACGACGAAGAAATTCAGAGCCCACCCACCACCCACTTTGTAGCCACTGTCGACGATCTAACCGACACGCTAGACTACGACTCCGAAGACATCGACGCTATGGACGACGATGCTGGAGACGAACAGGAACCAGCGCCCACAGGGCACTGGAAGACCACCTCGTCATACAACATATACATGGTGGACACCCCAAAAGACGGGGATGGCAAAGAAACAGCGGACGCAGACTCCTTAAAGAAACAGCCCAAGCGTCGGCGTCAGCGGCGCCGCTCTAAATCCCGCCACAACAAGAATAGAGATTCCGACGCAGGAGATAACAACACCCCAGAGAGTGCCGAAGACAATCCCCTCCAGCAAGACTCAGCGCAGGAGGATGCAGAAGCAAGCCCTCACGAGAGGGCGGCAGTCGAAGAGGTTGAGGATCATAACTATATGCCTCCCTCCGAAGACGAAGCAAGCCTCAATGACGACGAACTCGTCGTACCCAAGGACCCCGTCGAACAAGAGCTTTTTAAGCGCAGGCTCATCGCCACAGCAAGAAGCCTGAAGAAGGAAAAGCGGAAGCTAAAAACAGCGGAAGACATGCTCAGAATGAGATGGAGCAAAGTGCTCAAAATCGCAGATAAATACGGCAATGGCCACCAATCGAAGAGCTACCCGAAGCGTAAGCTGCTACCAGAATTCGACAAGGAGGCCATAGAGCCTCCACCGTCAAATGGCCCAGCCAGGTCCATTTACGGACCCAAAAAGAAGGCCCCAGGAAGCAAAGTAACACGTCAAGTGTCCGATGATAGCGGCACATACAAGTACAGGGGCGCCGCACACCCACTATGTTTCACCGATGAGGTGCTGGACCATGAATTCCCAGCGGGGTTTAAACCCATAAACATAGAGGCCTACGATGGAACAACAGACCCTGGAGTCTGGATAGAAGATTATATACTGCATATACACATGGCCAGAGGAGACGATCTCCACGCCATAAAATATCTACCCCTCAAGCTCAAAGGGCCAGCCCGTCATTGGCTCAAAAGCCTCCAAGAAAACACTGTTGGAAGTTGGGAAGAGCTCGAGGACGCGTTTAGAGCGAATTTTCAAGGGACTTATGTCCGTCCTCCGGATGCAGACGATTTAAGTCATATAACTCAACAGCCCAGAGAGTCAGCGCGGAAATTCTGGAACAGGTTTCTTACCAAAAAGAACCAAATAGTCGACTGTCCGGACGCCGAAGCCTTAGCAGCTTTCAAGCACAATGTCCGAGACGAATGGCTCGCCAGGCACCTCGGTCAAGAGAAACCGAGGACAATGTCCGCACTAACAAGCCTCATGACCCGCTTCTGTGCGGGAGAGGATAGCTGGCTAGCAAGAAGCAGCACCAGCGACCCAAGTACATCCGAGATAAGAGTTGGAAACGGAAAATCGCGGCGCAGAAAAGAGCAGCGCCGGAATAAAGAGAAAAGCCCAAAGAGCACGGCAGTCAACGCCGGATTCAAAAGCTCGCGGCCCAATAACAAAACACAGCCTCTCAAGGATGACAGTGACGAATTGTCCAACTTAAACAAAATTTTGGGTCGGATATGTCAAATCCACAGTACCCCTGGAAGGCCTGCAAACCACACCCACAGGGATTGTTAGGTTTTCAAACAGTCCGGGCGTCTAAATGCCGAACACAAGGGGCTCGACGCGTCAAGCAAAGAAGATAAACCCCACCAGCAGAGCACCGGAAAACAAAAAACTTTCCCACAAGGGGTCAAAGCAGTAAACTCACTTCATGTGATAATACGGAGAGATAGTGCGGCACTTTCTAAAAAGAGCTTCGCGCAACCTAGCACATCGTAGAGATTGGATATCAAAACCAATCACTTTCGACCATCTGGACTATTCCAGAAGCGTTCGAAATGCGGGACGGACTCCCCTGATATTAAATCCCATAATAGACGGATTACAATTTACTAACGTCTTAATGGACGGAGGCAGCGACTTAAACCTGCTATATTCAAACACAATCCGTAGGATGGGGATAGACCCAACCAGAATCCGACACAGCCGCACTTCCTTCAAAGGAGTGACGCCAGGCCCTTACGCCAAGTGCACAGACTCTATATTAGTAGAAGTCGTCGGATCGCCGAACAATTTTCAACGTGAAAAATTAATTTTTCATATCGTCCCATTTGAAAGTGAATATCAAGCACTCTTGGGACGAAAGGCTTTTGTCCGCTTCAACGCCATACCGCATTACGCGTCTCTTACACTCAAGATGCCCGGTCCGCGTGGCGTCATTTTAGTGCGAGGGTCACTTAAAGACCCCGGACTCGGATAGACGAATCCGGCTTCAGCAAGCTAGGGGCTCCCTAACCGCATACCCCTTCACAGGGGGCTGCTCGCACAAACAACTGCGGGTTCATACAAACCCCGCTCTAATTATTTATATTTCTTATTTTACACATATTTTTCACACGATTTATTTTCAAACTAAACGTTCCTCTCTTTTTACAGATGAACAACGTGCATACCCGTCCAGGATAACGGCGCAACGGAGACACAGGCGCAGACGTGCAGTAGGGACCCGTTGTGAGGATTCTTTTCAGATTAAGACCCCGCGTAAACCTTTTTTACTGTCTCTTGTTGTTATACTCCCTTGGTTTCTTCCTATAGCCAAAGTGGAGCCTGACGTTTTGGCATCGGCCGCGTCAGAAGACCATGCCCGTACCTGGACACCAGGGGCTTAGGGCATCTCTGCCCATTATTATAAAGACTGAACACCTTAGGGAGTGTTCGGCGTCTCGAGTTAGGCATTATATGCATCAGCTCCGAATCATGTCTTTGGTCAAATGTTGGGTTTGCCCGGCTCCTGTGTTTTGCTGCCTTACGTTCCGTATCACCGGCTAACGCGGCACTAGGAGAACTACTACGATTGTGCCCCAGTTCGGCTGGGCGAGCACCTCAGTAGAGAAAGCCGAAAACTGACTGTCATGATACAGCGAGAGACTGGTCAACCACTCGATCGACTACCGGAATGTTTAGAATTCCCCGCTTTGACGAAGGACCGTTTCCCAGTCAGGCACATACGCACCCTGAATTCGGATATGTGCGGTGCCACCAGGGGCTATATCGTAGCCCCACCCTCGAGCTCCACTGGCTAAGTGAAAGTGATAAAGCATTATAGTCCGGATTGCCTCGTTCGCTACGCTACCACCTCCTTATAACAGGACCGAGACGTCGGATTAAGTGGAAAAACACGCTATTTTTGCGAACACCCCAGCACCTTGTGCATGGGGGCTGAAGCCGAAGACTGCCATCTTTCAAGTTATACACAAGTATACGTAAACGGCCGCACAGGAGAAGTTTTACTACTTGGACGCACAAGTATAAAAAGCAGCTATAACATAATCATCGATTTACAAGCTAATGCATTCATTTGAACGTTACATTCTTCGAGCACTGCGACTCTATTACACGAGCGCCACGCATAACTTCCCCGAAATAGTGCTCGGCAGGGAGCCGGTCTTCATCCGAACCCTGGGCAGCAACAGCGGTGGCGTCCATCTCCGGACAACGCGCCTTCACACGGGCAAGAGCCATCCGCGCGCCCTCTATGCAGGCCGACCGCTTCATCTCCTTTATATGCGGCACCGCTCCAAGGAATTGCTGCAGTAAGCCGAAGTAGCTCGTCGCCTTGGACCTCTTTGCCCAGACATGGGCCACGATGTCAGTCATGGCAAGTCCAGACAATCTATTTAGCTCGGCCCATTCGGCCAACCGGTCCGTCAACGGAAGTGAGCGATCCGGACTGTGGAATTGAGACCAATATAGCTCTTCCGTCTCGTGATCCTCCTGGCTCCGGAAGTGATTAACGGCATCGGCCGCACTGGCAGCTAAGTCCATATACGGATCCTCCGGACTCCACAGCCGCTCAAATTGGCATACCTTGCATCCATAAACCGGCAACGCAGCAGAAAAGGCTTGCCAGCCACGATCTCCCCGGCCTGGCGCAGTTCCTCCTTCATAGCCCGCATTGCAGAGCGGGCATCCTTGGCCTCGGCGGTGGCCTTCTTCAGGTCTTCCCGCTCCGATAAGCGCTCCTTTTCAAGAGCCTCATAGCGGTCGGCAGCATCCTTTACCTTCGTGGCCAATTCGGCCACCTTCGCCCTGCTTAGGCAGTGCGCAGCCTTTTCGGCTTTCAACTCCTCGGCCGCCCTCGAGGCAGCCGCTTCACTCCTTCGGGCTTGCTCCCTAGCTCGAGCAAGTTCAGCCCGAAGGCCCTCCACAGCAGCAGCACCGTCTGTACAAACAGCATATAATTTATCAGAGGAGGGCTTCGACCCCCTTAATAAAGCGACTGCGGAGAACTCTTTTACCTTGCGACTCGTCAAGTCGCCTGTTGACAAGTGCGATGTCCGCATCTCCCAAGTCAAGTTGCCGATTTAACTCGGCAAACTCACTAGTCCGGCTAGCCCCTGAACTAGCCGCCACCTGCATAGGAACGACGGAATTCATTCCTTTAGATTTCGATGCTCGGTACGCTGTCGTTTCCGACAGCCTACCGAGTCTCAGGGGCTACTATCTATACAGCGCGCATTTTTATGTGCAAAACTGTTAAAAGACAAAAGGATGCGTCATTTTTGCATACCTCAAATCCCGCCAGCAAACTCATGGCGGCATTACGCAATCCGCTCTCGGCGGACGAAATCCTTCCAATCACCATACGCATTAACGCACGGTGATCTTCTGAAATGGACGCCCTCTCAAGCAGATTCTTCAGTTCTCCCGGCCGGACACTAGTAGGTGCCGAACTCTCTGGCCCCTCCGGACTCGGGGATACCCTCCGTGATGACACTTCGGGTTCGTCTGCCTCATCTGGCGGCGCTGCGGACGGAGGCGTATCACTCTCCATCATCTCCGGAAGAAGGTCCCCCGAAGATGAACTCATCTGAGAAGGCTGCAGATCCGAACTGCAATATAAATATTTCGGTTACCTACGGAAGCACAAATGAAGGTATTTCCTTACTAATTAACTCCCTCTTTCATACTCACGGCTCGCTGGAGGGCCGATCCTTTGGTGATGATTGTGCGTCCGGATTCTTTCCGGGCGCCGGACCCCCCGGGGAAGATCTCTTCCCATGCTTAGGGGCTTTGGCCTCCGGATCTTCGGAGGCGGTCCTCTTCTCCCCCTGAAGGGAGGGGCTCTTGGTTCCCCCCTCTTCAGTCGCCCCTTTGGGCGAAATATTAGCTCCTCTATTTTCCCCGTTGCCCCCTTCTATGGGCGCAACCTCCAACATTCTGACCAGCACGGGCTCCAGTGCGGTCTCTGGGAGGGGGGCCGGACACCTTATCAGCGTTGATCGCGCCACCCATTCCTGTAAAGAACAAAGGGTCAGGAGGCGAACTCTAGAAAGGCACATAAACAGGATGTCCGGACTCTGAGCTACTTACCTGAGTATCCGGGCGATCGCGGCTTAGGCCTGCATCCTCGGCTAAATCCGGACACGCCACCTACGGTCCGAAGAACAACTTGTACATCTCCACAGGTGTCGCACCCATGAAGTGTTGGAGAATCCGAGGTCCCTCCGGGTTGAACTCCCATAGACAGAGAGGACGGCGTTTGCAGGGCAGGAGATGCCTGATTAGCATAACCTGCATCACCTTGATCAGGTCGATCTCCCTCGCTTGAAGATCTCGAATCCGGCCCTGCAGTGAGGGCACGTCCTCGGACGGCCCCCAGTTGAGCCCTTGGTTGACCCACGACATCAGTTGGCGTGAAGGTCCCGGGCGGAATGAGGGCGGCGGCTTTTGCCTACTGCCCCTTGGAGCGGTGATATAGAACCACTCCTGCTGCCATAGTCCAAGTTCCTCTTGGAAGGAACCCTCAGGCCACGGGGCATCGACCTTCTTGCTTATGGTCGCCCCGCCGCACTCCGCTTGACGCCCCCCGATCATCTTCGGCTCCACCTTGAAGGTCTTCAGCCATAGGCCGAAGTGGGGGATGACGCGGAGGAAGGCTTCGCAGACGATAATGAATGCGGAGATATGGAGGATAGACTCCGGAGCCAAGTCCACTACAGGAAACTGCTAATTTGCCGTCAGGAGGCGTCTTTGCCGTCAGGTTTTCGTCGACCAGACGGCAAAGAGTGGATTTGCCGTCATCAGAAGACGGCAAAGAAAAATTAACGGCAAAAAAGACTTTGCCGTCTGCAAAAAAAAATGCAGACGGCAAAGAGCATGCTTTGCCGTCTATAATACAAAACACAGACGGCAAAGATCTTTGGCATCTGTGTTTTTTATTATAGACGGCAAATCATGCTCTTTGCCGTTTGTAATAAAAACTGCAGACGGCAAAGATCTTTGCCGTCTACTTTTTTATTACAGACGGCAAAGTATGCTCTTTGCCGTCTGCATTAAAAAACGTAGACTGCAAAGAAAAAACACAATACACGGATCGATCACATGGATCGATGAGATGGCAGGATCTGAGCCACACATCCTCACGTGCCCACGCCCCCCGCGCCCCCGCGCCCCACGCACCCACGCACCCACGGGCTCCACTCCTCAGCCCTTATCCACCCGAGCGGTCCACCCCCACCACGATCTCTCTCTCTCTCGTTTCTCTCTCCGTGATCCAAATCGAGAAGGCAGCGCCCGCAACCACCTCGCTTCGCCTCGCCAGCCACCACCTCGCTGCCGGCCCCATCCACTTTCCCCTCGTCGGACCTCCCCTTGTCCCCTCGCCGGACCCCGCGGCGTCCACCCGCCGGACCCCGCGTCGTCCCCTTGCCGGACCTCGCGGCGTCCCCATGCCGGACCCTGCCTCGGCCCCTCGCCAGACCCCGTGGCGTCCCCTCGCCGGAATGAGGGCGCTCCTCGACGCCGCGCTGGCCAAGGCCAACCAGGAGCGGCGCTCTCCAACGACGGCGCCAACGACGACGTCCACGGCCAGGAGGACAAGGAGGTGCAGCGCCCCTGCATCCGCCTCCGCCCATGACCGCCCGCCGGAGCTTGCCTCCGCCGGCGCCACCGGTTGCCGTCTGCCGAAGCTTGCCTCTGCCCGCGCCACCGGGCGCCGCCCGCTGGAGCTTGCCTCCGCCCGCGCCACTGAGCGTCGCCCGCCTCCGCCCGTGCTGGCCGACTGCCGGAGCCCTCCTCACTCGCCTAACCGGCCGTCGCAGGGAGCAGCGCCGGGCACGGAGGGCCGCTGCTGCTCGTCTCCATCGGGTGCAAGACACCGAGCGGCTGTCGACAGGCGCTGCCCCGTGCCTGGTGCGGTCTGCAGCAGGGCGACAGAGTTGCTTGGCCCTTTTTATCTGTATCATGAATGTATTTCTTGATTATCGAAAATATTGATGTTAAGTTGTGTAAATGGATATACCAACAATGTTGTAACTACCAATGTTTAATGGTTAGGTGTTCTGCGAACAGATTGTAATAGACTTGTTGTGTAAATTGATCTATGAAGAATGCCATGAGAAATGTTTTAGAAAATGTCCTGTGATTTTTTTTAAATTAAAAAAATTCTTTGCCGTCTGTAAATTAGATCAGCTGATGGAAAAGATTATGTTTCGGCTGACAGCAAAGATATTGCTTTGTTGTGTGTTATTGGGATTGGCAGACGGCAAAGTCTTCGCCGTCTTCCTTATAAAAAAGCTGACGGCAAATTATTCTTTGCCGACTTATCTTTGCCGTCTGAGTTTGCCGTCTACTTCCTGACGGCAAAGTCTTTGCCGTCTGGATTTAGGTCTTTGCCGTCTGTAGTCCACAGACGGCAAATTACCTGTTTCCTGTAGTGGTCGTGAAAGTCCATCCCGTAGTAGAACAGGAGCCCTCTCACGAAGGGATCCGTCGGGAAGCCTAAAACCCGGCGGAGGTGGGGTACGAAAACGACGTATTCACCAGGCTCGGGGGCTGGCACAGCTTGCCCTTGGGCAGGCAACCTGTGCGAAACCTCGTAGGCCAGGTACTTGGCCTGACGCAACTTCAATATGTCCTCCTCCGTCATCCACCGGCCCTGGAGGTCGGAGCTGGACATGATTGAGGATCCGAAGCGCTCGAATCTGAGGCTCTGGGTGTTGGAACTGGGAGCAGGGAAAAGATTCGATGCGAGATTGAAGAACAAGGGCGAGCCTTGGTCCTCTTATAAAGGGGAAGAAATACCAAGGGCCATCTCCGTGACCGTTTGGGATTCCCCTTCGATAGAGGAGGCGTGGCGACGGGAACAGTTGGGTTACCCACACACGTATTGATGAGGATCCCGGAATAAGGGGAACACGATCTCTGCTTCGACAGGACGTGCCAAGGAAACCGCTTCGCTAAACGTGCTGAGGTGGTATAGTAAAAAACAATTCAAACAAAGGCTTGGTAGCGGTGTGATGTCACGCCGCATAATACGTCAGCAGATTGATCTAAGTGTGCATGTTATTCTCTCTACGGTGGAATGTGGAATTTATTTTGTAGAGCCGGACACTATCCTGGTGTTCATGATCTTCTCTGGATTATTCAAGGGAGGAACCCGCCTTGCAATGCCGAACATTATGCGCGCCGGACTTATCGTCATTGAAGACTGGTTCAGGGGCTATTGAGGGAGTCCTGGACTAGGGGGTGTCCGGACAGCCGGACTATCAATATCCGCCGGACTCCAAGACTACGAAGATACAAGATTGAAGACTCCGGCTCGTGTCCGGATGGTACTTTCCTTGGCGTGGAAGGCAAGCTTGGCAATACGGATATGTAGATCTCCTACCATTGTAACCAACTCTGTGTAACCCTAGCCCTCTCCGGTATCTATATAAACCGGAGGGCTTTAGTCCGTAGGACAACATACATCTCAACAATCATACCATAGGCTAGCTTCTAGGGTTTAGCCTCCTTGATCTCGTGGTAGATCTACTCTTGTACTACCCATACCATCAATATTAATCAAGCAGGACGTAGGGTTTTACCTCCATCGAGAGGGCCCGAACCTGGGTAAAACATTGTGTCCCTTGTCTCCTGTTACCATCCGCCTAGACGCACAGTTCGGGACCCCCTACCCGAGATCCTCCGGTTTTGACACCGATAGTCACCATAAGGGATTTTTGTGAGGGTGGTTTGACGGAAGTCGACGACGACCGTAATTGTGAGACGCTCACTGGCACCCAACAGAAAACATGGGGCTATTGTCACTCCTCACACTTAGGGATGCTTGAGTGTCAAGATTCAAGTGGTCTGGTCCGATTTTCCCGGTTACCGGGCCACCGACCTGCTATAATATTTTAGGTTCAAGGCTTAGCCCGCACCTTCTGTTGGAGGGTAACCTTTAGGTTCGTCGGTTCGTCCCTATGCAATAGTACTACGTATCAATACCAGCTTCATGAAGGATGCATCCGGTGGTAGGGACGACTTGGAGATCGGCGAGGAGTGGAGAGACATGGGAGAATAAGGAAGGGGACGTCGTGGGTCTGCTCCCAGGCTGTGAGTGCCTCCCACTTGTTCCAGTGACCGCCGGGGGCTTACGTTGCTCCAACGATGGGGAAGGTTTGAAGACCATGCGGAGAGGAGATGAGGTCGATGGAGAAACTAGTAGAGGGCGGCATACCGGCATGCTCTACTCTGACGAGTTTGTTTCGGAGGCACCCGGTGACGCGCCTACATCTTGCGCTATCATGCGACAATGGTGGTTTATGTGTTACGAATGTTGCTTGTTATAGTTCGACCTGGGTCAAATGGGTTTGTCCTGATTGGTCCCTACAGGCTCTTCGATTACCCTAGTGGTAAGAAAACATAGGTGTGGTCCACCAGGCCAATGGGTCAAACCGGACCATCTGAATCTTGACTCGAGTGCTGATGGTGCCAACAAGATGTGTTCGAGGCAAGAGACAATGGAAGGGTCTCAAGACATTGGAGCAGAAATGGGAGAAGAATAGAGCATAACGATGCTTGTCAGATGAGATCATGTGGGCTTGGGAGCATGGCAGTGGGTACTCAGCATGATCAACATACTCAAATTTTGCAGGAGGTAGGTGGGACGCCCCATGGATGCGATGACTTGGGGCTCAAGGCCACCACTTACTTGTCTACCATTCGTCTGGCTAGCTATGAGAAATATGTGGCTTGACATGGACTTCCGCGCCATACCTCTTGCCCCTTCTCTACGAACAATGACGAAATGATCAATCATCTCCTTGTTGGTTGTGTGCTACCACGAGCAGTCTAGTGTGAGATTTTGGGGGCATGGGGATATGTCGACTGGGTCTCTTTGCTGGACGACACACTAGTGGCTTGATTCACCACTAAATCACCGTTGGAAAGTTGGTCCAGTGACCTACTCCCTCCGTTCGAATATATAAGGTGCATTAGTTTTTTTATGTCAAACATGTGCATTTTGTATTGTTGATGTTGATATTTTACTCTATATTTTAGTCAAACATGTTGGGGATCGTAGCAAATTTAAAATTTTCTATGCATCACCAAGATCAATCTATGGAGTAATCTAGCAATGAGGGGAAGGGGAGTGCACCTACATACCCTTGTAGATCCCTAAGCGGAAGCGTTCAAGTGAACGGGGTTGATGGAGTCGTACTCGTCGTGATCCAAATCACCGATGATCCTAGCGCCGAACGGACGACACCTCCGCGTTCAACACACATACAGTTGGGAGAGACATCTCCTCCTTCTTGATCCAGCAAGGGGAGGATAGGTTGATGGTGATCCAGCAGCACGACGGCGTGGTGGTGGAAGTAGCGGGATCCCGGCAGGGCTTCGCCAAGCGCAAGCGGGGAGGAAGAGGTGTCACAGGAGGGAGGGAGGCGCCAGGGACTTAGGTGCGGCTGCCCTCCCTCCCCTCCACTATATAGAGGGGACTAGGGGGGGCGCCGGCCCCTTGTAGATCCCATCTAGGGAGGGGGGCGGCTGCCCTAGGGGTGGCTTGGCCTCCAAGCCAAGTGGAGGCGCCCCCACCCCTTAGGGTTTCTAACCCTAGGCGCATGGGAGGCCCAAGGAGGGGCGCACCAGCCCACCAGGGGCTAGTTCCCACGCCCCTTCAGCCCATGGGGCCCTCCGGGATAGGTGCCCCACCCGATGGACCCCCGGGACCCTTCTGGTGGTCCCGGTACAATACCGATGACCCCCGAAACTTTCCCGGTGGCCGAAACTGGACTTCCTATATATAAATCTTTACCTCTGGACCACTCCGGAACTCCTCGTGACATTCGGGATCTCATCCGGGACTCCGAACAACTTTCGGGTTACCGCATACTAATATCTCTACAACCCTAGCGTCACCGAACCTTAAGTGTGTAGACCCTACGGGTTCGGGAACCAAGCAGACATGACCGAGACAACTCTCCGGCCAATAACCAACAACAGGATCTGGATACCCATGTTGGCTCCCACATGTTCCACAATGATCTCATCGGATGAACCACGATGTCGAGGATTCAATCCATCCCATATTCAATTCCCTTTGTCTATCGGTATAGTACTTGCCCGAGATTCGATCGTCGGTGTCCCAATACCTTGTTCAATCTCGTTACCGGCAAGTCTCTTTACTCGTTCCGCAACACATCATCCCGTGATCAACTCCTTGGTCACATTGTGCACATTATGATGATGTCCTACTGAGTGGGCCCAGAGATACCTCTCCGTCACACGGAGTGACAAATCCCAGTCTTGATTCGTGCCAACCCAACAGACACTTTCGGAGATACCCGTAGTGCACCTTTATAGCCACCCAATTACGTTGTGACGTTTGGTACACCCAAAGCATTCCTACGGTATCCGGGAGTTGCACAATCTCATGGTCTAAGGAAATAATACTTGAAACTAGAAAAGATTTAGCATACGAACTACACGATCTTTGTGCTAGGCTTAGGATTGGGTCTTGTACATCACATCATTCGCCTGATGTGATCCCGTTATCAACGACATCCAATGTCCATGGTTAGGAAACTGTAACCATCTATTGATCAACGAGCTAGTCAACTAGAGGCTTACTAGGGACATGGTGTTGTCTATGTACCCACACATGTATCTGAGTTTCCTATCAATACAATTATAGCATGGACAATAAACGATTATCATGAACAAGGAAATATAATAATAACTAATTTATTATTTCCTCTAGAGCATATTTCCAACAGTCTCCCACTTGCACTAGAGTCAATAATCTAGTTCACATCACCGTGTGATTAACACTCACAGGTCACATCGCCATGTGACCAACATCCAAAGAGTTTACTAGTGTCAATAAACTAGTTCACATCATCATGTGGTTAAGACTTAATGAGTTCTGGGGTTTGATCGTGTTTTGCTTGTGAGAGAGGTTTTAGTCAACGGGTCTGCGACATTCAGATCCGTATGTACTTTGCAAATCTCTAGGTCATATTGTAAATGCTGCTTCCACGCTCCACTTGGAGCTATTCCAAATGGTTGCTCTACTATACGTATCCGGTTTGCTACTCAGAGTCATTCGGGTAGGTGTTAAAGCTTGCATCGACGTAACCCTTTACGCCAAACTCTTTATCACCTCCATAATCGAGAAACATGTCCTTATTACTCCAAGGACAATTTTGACCGCTGTCCAATGATCCATTCCTGGAAAACTCTTGTACCCCCTTGCCAGACACGTGCAAGGCACATATCATGTGCGGTACAAAGCATGACATACTGTATAGAGCCTATGGCTAAGGCATAGGGGACGACATTCGTCCTTTCTCTTTCTTCTGTAGTGGTCGAGCTTTAAGTCTTAACTTCATACCTTACAACTCAGGCAAGAACTCCTTCTTTGACTAATCCATCTTGAACACCTTCAAGATGGTGTCAAGGTATGTGCTCATTTGAAAGTACCATTAAGCGTTTTATATCTATCCTTATAGATCTTGATGCTCAATGTTCCAGCAGCTTAATCCAAGTTTTCTATTAAAAAACACTTTTCAAATAACCCTATATGCTTTCCAGAAACTCTACATCATTTCTGATCAACAATAGTCAACAACATATACTCATCAGAAATTCTATAGTGCTCCCACTCACTTCTTTGGAAATACAAGTTTCACATAAACTTTGTACAAACCCAAAATCTTTGATCATCTCATCAAAGCGTACATTCCAACTCCGAGATGCTTACTCCAGTCCTTAGAAGGGTTGCTGGAGCTTTGCATACTTGTTAGCATCTTTCAGGATTGATAAAACCTTCTGGTTGTATCACATACAACCTTTCCTCAAGAAAATTGTCGAGGTAACAATGTTTTGACATCCTATCTGTAAGATTTCATAAATAATGCAGTAACTGCTAATCCAATTCCAACAGACTCTTAGCATCGCTACGAATGAGAACGCCTCACCGTAGTCAACTCCTTGAACTTGTCGGAAAACATCTTAACGACAAGTCGAGCTTTCTTAATGGTGATACTTACCATCATTGTCCGTCTTCCTTTTAAAATCCATCTGTACCCAATAGCCTTATGACCATCAAGTAGTTCTTCCAAAGTCTATACTTTGTTTTTTACACATGGATCCTCTCGGATTTTATGGCCTCGAGCCATTCGTCGAAATCCGGGCCCACCATCGCTTCTCCATAGCTCGTAGGTTCATTGTTGACTAGCAACATGACCTCCAAGATAGGATTAAGTACCATTCTGAAGTAGTACGCATCCTTGTCGACCTACGAGGTTTGGTAGTGACTTGATCTGAAGTTTCATGATCACTATCATTAGCTTCCACTTCAATTGGTGTAGGCGCCATAGGAACAACTTCCTGTGCCCTGCTACACACTAGTTGAAGTGATGGTTCAATAACCTCATCAAGTCTCCACCATCCTCCCACTCAATTCTTTCAAGAGAAACTTTTTCTCGAGAAAGGACCCGTTACTAGAAACAATCACTTTTGCTTCCGGATTTGAAGTAGGAGGTATACCCAACTTTTTGGGTGTCCTATGAAGATGTATTTATCCGCTTTGGGTTCGAGCTTATCAGGATGAAACTTTTTTCACATAAGCGTCGCAGCCCCAAACTTTCAAAAAACGACAGCTTAGGTTTCTCTAAACCATAGTTCATATGATGTCATCTCAATGGAATTATGTGGTGCCCTATTTAAAGTGAATGTGGTTGTCTCTAATGCCTAACCCATGAACGATAGTGGTAATTCGATAAGAGACATCATGGTATGCACCATATCCAATAGGGTGCAGTTATGATGTTCGGACACACCATCACACTATGGTGTTCCAGGCGGTATTGGTTGTGAAACAAGTTCCACAATGTCTTAATTGTGTGCCAAACTTGTAACTTAGATATTCATCTCTATGATCATATCATAGACATCTTACCCTCTTGTCACGACGATCTTCAACTTCACTCTGAAATTACTTGAACCTTTCAATAATTCAGACTTGTGTTTCATCAAGTTAATATACAACATCTACTCAAATCATCTTGTGAAGAAAGAACATAACGATATCCACTGCGTGCCTCAGCACTCATTGGACTGCACACATCAAAATGTATTAGTTCCAACAAGTTGCTTTCTTGTTCCATCTCACTGAAAAATGAGGCCTTTCAGTCATCTTGCCCATGTGGTATGATTTGCATGTCTCAAGTGATTCAAAATCAAGTGAGTCCAAACGATCCATCTGCATGGAGTTTCTTCATGCGTATACACCAATAGACATGGTTCACATGTCTCAAACTTTTTAAAAACGAGTGAGTCCAAAGATCCATCAACATGGAGCTTCTTCATGCGTTTTATACCAATGTGACTCAAATTGCAGTGCCACAAGCATGTGGTACTATCATTATTATCTTATATCTTTTGGCATGAACGCGTGTATCACTACGATCGGGATTCAATAAACCATTCACTTTAGGTGCAAGACCATTGAAGGTATTATTAAAATAAACATAGTAACCATTATTCTCCTTAAATGAATAACCGTATTGCGATAAACATAATCCAATCATGTCTATGCTCAACGCAAACACCAAATAACAATTATTTAGGTTTAACACCAATCCTGATGGTAGACGGAGCGTGCGATGTTTGATCACATCAACCTTGGAAACTCTTCCAACACATATCGTCAGCTCACCTTTAGCTAGTCTCCGTTTATTCCGTAGCTTTTATTTCGAGTTACTAACACTTAGCAACCGAACCGGTATCTAATACCCTAGTGCTACTAGGAGTACTAGTAAAGTACACATTAACATAATGTATATCCAATATACTTCTATCGACCTTGCCAGCCTTCTCATCTACCAAGTATCTAGGGTAGTCCTGCTTCAGTGACCGTTTCCCTCATTACAGAAGCACTTAGTCTCGGGCTTGGGTTCAACTTTGGGTTTCTTCACTCGAGCAGCAACTGATTTGTCGTTTCATGAAGTATCCCTTTCTTGCCCTTGCCCTTCTTGAAACTAGTGGTTTTAACTAACCATCAGCAATTGACTTCTACTTTTGCGGTGTCAAACATCGCGAATAGCTCAAGGATCATTTTATCTATCCCTGATATGTTATAGTTCATCACGAAGCTCTAGTAGCTTGGTGGAAATGACTTTGGAGAAACATCACTATCTCATCTGGAAGATTAACTCCCACTCGATTCAAGTGATTGTTGTACTTAGACAATCTGAGCACAAGCTCAACGATTGAGCTTTTCTCCCTTAGTTTGCAGGCTAAGAAACTCGTCGGAGGTCTTATACCTCTTAACGTGGGCACGAGCCTGAAATCCCAATTTCAGCTCTTGAAACATCTCATATGTTTCACGACGTTTCGAAATCGTCTTCGGTGCCTCAACTCTAAACCGTTTAACATTACTGAACTATCACATAGTTATCAAAACGTGTATGTCAGATGTTCGCAACATCCACAGACGACGTTCGAGGTTCAATACACCGAGCGGTGCATTAAGGACATAAGCCTTCTACGAAGCAACGAGGACAATCCTCAGCTTACGGACCTAGTCCGCATAATCGCTACTATCAACTTTCAACTGAATTTTCTCTAGGAACATATCTAAAACAGTAGAACTAAAGCGCGAGCTACGACATAATTTGCAAAAACCTTTTGACTATGTTCAGGATAATTAAGTTCATCTTATGAACTCCCACTCAGATAGACATCCCTCTAGTCATCTAAGTAATTACATGATCCGAGTCAACTAGGCCGTGTCCGATCATCACGTGAGACGGACTAGTCATCATCGGTGAACATCTTCATGTTGATCGTATCTACCATACGACTCATGCTCGACCTTTCAGTCTCTTGTGTTCCGAGGCCATGTCTGTACATGCTAGGCTCGTCAAGTCAACCTAAGTGTTTCGCGTGTGTAAATCTGGCTTACACCCGTTGTATGTGAAAGTTAGAATCTATCACACCCGATCATCACGTGGTGCTTGGACACAACGAACTTTCGCAACGGTGCACATTTAAGGGGAACACTTTCTTGAAATTTTAATGAGGGATCATCTTATTTACTACCGTCGTTGTAAGCAAATAAGATGCATAAACATGATAGACATCACATGCAATCAAAAGTGACATGATATGGCCAATATCACTTTGCTCCTTTTGATCTCCATCTTCGGGGCTCCATGATCATCATCGTCACCGGCATGACACCATGATCTCCATCATCATGATCTCCATCATCGTGTCTCCATGAAGTTGTCTCGCCAACTATTACTTCTACTACTATGGCTAACGGCTTAGCAATAAAGTAAAGTAATTACATGGCGTTGTTCATTGACACGCAGGTCATACAATAAATTAAGACAACTCCTATGGCTCCTACCGGTTGTCATACTCATCGACATGCAAGTCGTGATTCCTATTACAAGAACATGATCAATCTCATACATCACATATATTATTCATCACATTCTTTTGGCCATATCACATCACGTAGCATACCCTGCAAAAACAAGTTAGACGTCCTCTAATTGTTGTTTGCATGTTTTACGTGGCTGCTATGGGTTTCTAGCAAGAACGTTTCTTATCTACGCAAAACCACAATGTGATATGTCAATTGCTATTTACCCTTCATAAGGACCCTTTTCATCGAATCCGATCCGACTAAAGTGGGAGAGACTGGCACCCGCTAGCCACCTTATGCAACTAGTGCATGTCAGTCGGTGGAACCTGTCTCACGTAAGCGTACGTGCAAGGTCGGTCCGGGCCGCTTCATCCCACGATGCCGCCGAATCAAGATAAGACTAGTAACGTCAAGTAAATTGACAATATCGACGCCCACAACTGCTTTGTGTTCTACTCGTGCATAGAAACTATGCATAGACCTAGCTCTGATACCACTGTTGGGGATCGTAGCAGAAATTTAAAATTTTCTATGCATCACCAAGATCAATCTATGGAGTAATCTAGCAACGAGGGGAATGGGAGTGCATCTACATACCCTTGTAGATCGCTAAGCGGAAGCGTTCAAGTGAACGGGGTTGATGAAGTCGTACTCGTCGTGATCCAAATTACCGATGATCCTAGCGCCGAACAGACGGCACCTCCGCGTTCAAAACACATACGGTTGGGAGAGACATCTCGTCCTTCTTGATCCAGCAAGGGGAGGAGAGGTTGATGGAGATCCAGCAGCACGACGGCGTGGTGGTGGAAGTAGCGGGATCCCGGCAGGGCTTCGCCAAGCACAAGCGAGGAGGAATAGGTGTCACAGGAGGGAGGGAGGCGCCAGGGACTAAGGTGCGGCTGCCCTCCCTCCCCTCCACTATATATAGGGGCCTAGGGGGGCCGTCGGCCCCTTGTATATCCCATCTAGGGAGGGGGGCGGCTACCCTAGGGGTGGCTTGGCCTCCAAGCCAAGTGGATGCGCCCCCGCCCCTTAGGGTTTCTAACCCTAGGCGCATGGGAGGCCCAAGGGGGGGCGCACCAGCCCACCAGGGGCTGGTTCCCACGCCCCTTCAGCCCATGGGGCCCTCCGGGATAGGTGGCCCCACCCGGTGGACCCCCGGGACCCTTCTGGTGGTCCCAGTACAATACCGATGACCCCCGAAACTTTCCCGGTGGCCGAAACTGGACTTCCTATATATAAATCTTTACCTCCGGACCACTCCGGAACTCCTCGTGACATCCGGGATCTCATCCGGGACTCCAAAAAACTATCGGGTTACCGCATACTAATATCTCTACAACCCTAGCGTCACCGAACCTTAAGTGTGTAGACCCTACGGGTTCGGGAACCATGCAGACATGACCGAGACAACTCTCCGGCCAATAACCAACAACGGGATCTGGATACCCATGTTGGCTCCCACATGTTCCACGATGATCTCATCGGATGAACCACGATGTCGAGGATTCAATCCATCCCGTATTCAATTCACTTTGTCTACCGTTATAGTACTTGCCCGAGATTCGATCGTCGGTATCCCGATACCTTGTTCAATCTCGTTACCGGCAAGTCTCTTTACTCGTTCCGTAACACATCATCCCATGATCAACTCCTTGGTCACATTGTGCACATTATGATGATGTCCTACTGAGTGGGCCCAGAGATACCTCTCCGTCACACGGAGTGACAAATCCCAGTCTTGATTCGTGCCAACCCAACAGACACTTTCGGAGATACCCGTAGTGCACCTTTATAGCCACCCAATTACGTTGTGACGTTTGCTACACCCAAAGCATTCCTACGGTATCCGGGAGTTGCACAATCTCATGGTCTAAGGAAATGATACTTGACATTACAAAAGCTTTAGCATACGAACTACACGATCTTTCATCTAGGCTTAGGATTGGGTCTTGTCCATCACATCATTCTCCTGATGTGATCCCATTATCAACGACATCCAATGTCCATGGTCAGGAAACCGTAACCATCTATTGATCAACGAGCTAGTCAACTAAAGGCTTACTAGGGACATGGTTTTGTCTATGTACCCACACATGTATCTGAGTTTCCTATCAATACAATTATAGCATGGACAATAAACGATTATCATGAACAAGGAAATATAATAATAACTAATTTATTATTGCCTCTAGAGCATATTTCCAACAAAACACACATAAGTTTGACTCACACAAAAATCGATACACCTTATACTTCCTCGGCCTTTTTTTTTGAAAAACACCCATCCATATATTAAATAATTAAAACGTCATTACAATCGTTCATAACAGCAGGTGCCACACAGGGCGGAAAATTATTAAAAAGAAAACCATCACATCTATTATGGAAACTAAATTTAGCAATCTCATGCGCTACTGAATTGGCCCTTCTATTTATTTTTGACAACTTAAAGTTTCCCAGAATCCTGATGATGCTAAGTGCTTCCTTCTTGAGGTTTATGATCGAGGATCTGTCACAACTTTCATTTGCTAGGAAAGAAGCCACGGACGCACAATCAGTTTCCAAAATAATAGGCATGTTAAGAGAAATACCGATATAAAGCCCAACTAGGCATGCTCGAAGCTCCGCTTCATCCACACCAGAGCATAACCCAATGAAGGCCCAAGATGAGACAATGATATCACCCGTACAACTCCTGGCCACCACCCCAACGCTCGCGGCACTTAAACTCTCCACAAAACTTGCATCGACATTGATCTTGATGTGGCCAAAAGGAGGCGGCTGCCACACCTCTCTGGACCTCACAACAGTATTACTTGCACCAAAACCAGCCACCACCTCTTTTCCTTTGTAATTGGCGATTACCTCATTTCTAGGCTGACACGACGAAAATGCCAACCAGTAACTTTCCAGAAACATGGCGGATCCTATAACAGTTTCTTTTCCTTTCTCAAAAATCAAATCATTCCTTAAATGCCAAAATTGCCAGAAAAGAAACAAGATGTGCTCCCTTTGCGAACAACTTAACTGGTCTAATAAAAAAAGTAACCAGTCAGGCCCAGTATAATTGAAAGCCTCTTCCCCTGGCAAATTCCACACTTTCCTCAACGCCAAACGAAGTGCACGAGCCTTTGGGCAATAAACAAGAGCATGGAAAGTACTCTCATCCTCAACCCCGCAGATAGAGCAAGTGCGAATGGTATCTTGATGATGTAAAACTCTATTAACCTGAACCGCCAGGCTATCAGATGATGCACGCCATCCAAAAATTCTAATCTTTTGTGGGATGTTGTCCTTCCAGATAATATCCCACAATCTCCTTTCTCCGTTAATAGCAGTACTAGATTGCCCACCATTATCTTTCCGATCATTAAGCTTTAGCGCCAGATTGTACGCACTTTTCATTGAAAATAATCCATTCTTTTCAAAATGCCAAGCAATGAAATCACCATCCCCTGAGGATTGAATTCGCAACTTCAATATCTCTTCCGCGTCGTGATGATAAAACATATGTCTAAGTATATTATCGTCCCATTCCCTAGACCCGCTCTTGAATAAATCTGAAACCCATTTTAGTCTTGATCTGTTCTTCTTGCCAGAGATTTTGAGGACAGAAATTCTTGGAAGCCAATTGTCCCTCCAGATATTGATATTCCCTGCATCAACCACCCTCCAAATGACACCATTTTTGAGGAGTTCCAGACCATGCATAATACCTTGCCATGTCACTGAGGTAGAATGAGGAAAAACCGTGTCAAGAAGGTGCCCCTGAGGATAATATTTTACCTTCATTACCTTAGCACATAGCGAGTCCGGGTTAACCAGTAAACGCCAAGCTTGTTTTGCGAGAAAAGCTTTATTAAATAACCTCAGGTCACGGAAGCCCATTCCACCGTCACCCTTTGGTCGCGTTAATTTATCCCAAGTCAACCAATGGGTTTTACTCCTATCCTCCTCATCGCCCCACCAAAAATTTCTTATAATCCGTGATAAATCCTCACAAAGAGAAGCAGGAAATTTAAAAATACCCATCGCGTACACCCAGAGAGCCTGAATTACTGACTTAATAAGGTCTTCTTTCACCCCGCTTGAAGCATATTTATCAATCCAGTCAGAAAGACGTTTCACTGCATTTTCCTTAGTAGACTGGAATCTACCAGCTTTCATTATTCCTTGAGGAACAGGAAGGCCCAGATATTTATCCTCAAAACCCTCCGCAGTAATCTTTAAGATGACCATAGTAGACACTTGGTTTTCCATACTGCACGACTTCCCAAACATAATCAAACATTTATCCGGACTGAGTAACTGATCAGTCCCCTCTCGTCTTCTTTTCTGGTTGATGGACAAGCCTTCGACCGAGAAGGATACACTCTGAATGCGTAAGAAAGAGAGGTGCTTGTTCAGCATTTTTATTTAAAAAATCAAAAGGGGGAGGGGACGGAGGGGTTTGGCCTTTCTAACAAGCGGAGGAAGTACATGGCATTCACCGGGAGATATGTAAACATAGAATAAAAATGGCATTGTCTTCAACCAGGCATCCTCATCGGCTGACGCTACCCTAAGATGTGCCGCACGGGTGTGTGTGGACTGGTGTCATCTGGGTTTGATGTGCTCGTATCTTCAAGCTTTCTATGCGAAGTTAACTAGGAGGGAGGTAGACAAATAATAGTGTGAGTAGTAAACTGGTGGATGTTGTCACGGCTTTTGTGTTGACGTATGTTGGATTTCTACCTACATAGGCGGAAACCCAGAAATTCACGGTGGCACTCACCTGCCAAGCCCTGCCGCTCGCTTGATTTGCCTCGCGATTCGTGAAGTAGTTGAATCCTGCACGAGGACACAGTAAAAAAAGAAAATCCTTCAAAAGAAATTAAACTTTCAGCGATGAAACTTTCGGTTTTTGCATCTAAAAATGCCCAGTTTCAACAAGATATAATTTTAAGCATTTTCTGTCGCTCATACTAACTTTCAACATTGAAACTTGACTTTTTTAAATATTTAAAATATATTTAAAATGGATCTTATTTAAAAGCGCTGGTCACGAGAAACACGAATATGAAATCAAACTTAATTTAGATCTTTTGTTTAAAAGATACATAACTTTAAAAATCAGAAGCCAAAAATAAATGGCCATTACCAAAGACCTGAGTGGCCCCGCACTTGCGTGCCGCAAATCCTCGTCTGACGGAACCCCGTGTTCCTTGATCATCTAAGTCATCTGAGTCATGTTATGTTTAAAGAGAAATCGACAAAGTTCTCTGATCTACCTACATAGACGGAAGCCCCACGTATAAATTATGGTGGAAAAAGGTTGGAAAATAATTATGGACAAAGAAGGAGAGATAGCTGTTGCGTGGTTAGGTTGGAAAAAAATTATGGCAGTCAATTTCTTTTTTGCGCTGAAAATTTCTGATCTAATCATTAACTATCAAAGTATTACAAAGAAGTAATCTGTGGGCTCGGTCTTTCAGAAATTCATAAAGCTAGGGTGTGTGTTTGTGGAGGTACTTGTGCAGGCATATTGCGAGTGTCTACGTCTATACTATGTTTTAGAAAAGAAAATCACATACTCAAATAAAACTTGAGCATCCATCCAAGAGTAGTAAGTGCTATTACATAATAATCAACGGATTAATTAATCTGCTGCTAGCTGTGATGCATGAAAACTACGTGGTAGTCGATCCAATAACTTGGTTCAGGGGTACTTTGATCTCCTTTGACATCGACGGCCGGCCCGTCCCGACGACGACGGGACGCGATCGATGTGATGCACATCGGATATAACCGAGTAATAACGGTGATCAACAGTGGATTAAGATGTGACGATGCACGATAGCTAATTTTTTCCTCTTTTCCCCCTACTAAGTATTAGCAAGCAACCCGTTTCGAAAGCGATGTCACGCGCGCCCTGTATCTGTGTTAACACGCAATAAAGCAGATTAATTAGCATCAGTACTACTCAGTACTACAATGCTCGATCGGGTGCCATTAGCGCTGTGAGGACGTCTGATCAACCCTACTTATTAGTTTACCGTAGCCTTTACGGCCCAATGCGTGAAGATTAACTTTGCTAAGGCCAATCATGGTGGAGCGGGGGAGTGAGGTCACCATCATCATCACTGACTACAGTTTAATTATAGGACAGTAGAGATATTTGTTGTTCATTTTCGCACCAGTTTATCTGGTCCGATGAAGTTTGCTTAGCTTAACAGATGGTTAATTTGATTATGTGGTTAAGTCATGTAATCTTTCGTTTGTACCCACCTTTTGCGGTGGTTTCTTGTTCTTGTTGTCGTTTTAGTTGATACTATGTTCGTCTCATACCTATTAATTTGCTTTTAATAAAAATGGCTGTGTGCATCATGATAATGCAGAGGCCAGGGTGTCTCCTCTTTTTGAAAAAAAGGTGGTTAATTTGATGTACAAGGTTTTCAAGTGCAAAAGACAAAACATGCACGAACTGCCCGGATCATGTCACTCCACCAGCCGATCGAATAATTCGGCGCTACTAGTGCATATTATAATCGTGTTTAATTAGTTAGTTGGTTAAGCTAGGATAGGAGGAAGGTCGCGGGTCGTGCGTACTGTACGCCGTGGCGTCGTACTCACGCTGACAGACATGCTCGCACGTCACACCTCACAGCGTAGCCGGCTTCACCAACTTTGCTAGAGCAACGGACATTTGTTACGGGTTGCAATCTACAGGAGTACGTGGAGCAAACTAATTGGAAATCAACGGGGTCACACCACTGGATTCAAGGGGGGAGGAGTAGTCCTGGCCATGGGAAGCCCGGCCTGGCCAGCCCGGCCCGACGCAGCCAGCCCGGCCCGAAATTAAAAGCCCGACCCGGCCCGGCCCAACGCTGCTTTCCTGCCGGGCTCGGGCCTAGATTTTGAGCCCGATGGCCGGCCCGGGCACATCATTTTTGCACTTTTCTGAAGGGGCCAGGCGGGCTTTTTACGCATTCAAGCTGGGCTTGGGCCCAAAAACCAGGCCCGATGGCCGGGCTGGGCCGGGCCCGGGCCTAGCTTTTTTGCCTCGGGCTTGGCTAGGCCCGGCCCGGCCGAGGTTTGGCCAAGTATAGGGAGGAGGGATTACAGGTGGGGCCATAGTCGTCCGTAGAGGGTAGCCCGTATGGTGCTGCCCGTAAGTTTAGAATTTTCGCGGCTTCACAGCTGAGTGTATTTATCGCCGGCGCGTCACGCCGCATCCGTCCGCACGCACGCACATTTTCTCGTCCAGTCGCCGTCGCAGATATATAGCCTACAGGTGATAATTCCGACAAGAGAGGGAGGAAAATGGGGATATGTGTTGTGCTGTGCTAGCTGGAGGAGGCCGGAATCACCATTCTGACCTTGTCAGAAATGCAAGACACAAAATGAACTCTTTTGAATTTTGTTTCGTGATTTGACCCTTTTCAACAACGCCACTGCTTGTGGCGTTGCTTCTCTACTTGGAAACGCCGAACCCACTGGCGTTGGTGACCTGGCCCACCGTGTGAGGCACTACCTAGTTCTTCCTCTTCGATCTATGGCGATTACAGTCTTGGTTTGAGTACAACTTGGAGAAGGGGAAGAAAGGGATCACGAGCACATCGCAATACAGAGGAACACACACGGACGCACGCCCACCGCCAATCCTGATCCTAGTCGGGATCCCCTCACCCACCTACAATACCCGCTTATACCAGTCAGTCATGGGCTCGGCTAGGGTAAACATGTAGGAGACTCATTGGGGCCCAGTGAATTTGTGGCATGGTCTTCACTCTCTCTTGGGCCGGCCTGGTGTAGCTCTTCCATCTGTCTGCCCCTGTGTGGTGTGGTCACGCCAGGCCTTGCTGGCGCCGCTTGTTTACATGGCGGCTAGCAACGCCAAACCGTGTCGCGTTATTAGCAATGCCAAGAGCCTGGGCGTCTCTGGCATGAATATAGGGGTTGTTTGGATTGTGGCTATCTTTGCTTTATGTTGCCACATTACTTTTTAACACACTTGCCATACTTGCCTAACTTGAGTTGCTCAAATTGTTAGCCACACTTTGGCTTGACTAAGGAAATCTTGTCACACTTTTTGTGTCTATGACATGTGGGGTTCACTGCTCATAAAAAATATTCTTGCCTTAGGTGTGGCTAGAACAAAACACCGACCTAACTTGATCAAATTTGCCTAAGGTAAGGTGTGGCAAGGTGTGGCAATTTGTGGCTGAAAACCAAATAGCCCCATAATGTGTCATGTTGTAGTGCGGCTGGCCGGGTTTCACTCACATGCATGATGAGTAAAGTACATGTATGTCAATAAAGCGGAGGCATCTACGAGGTGCAAGGTGCAGGATGAGTAACTTGTGGAACGATTGCCCCCGATTTTGGAATATAGGGGCATCTTCCTTAGCGTGGTAAAACTTTTGTTTTTAGCATGCCAAAACTGTTAAGTACTAGTTTTTTTATCACATACAAACTATTATTCTAGATACATCCTTGAAGGTGTAATTTGATTTTTATTTTTCATAGTATTGTGTTGGTAATACATGTGAAAAAGAATCACAAAATATATATTTTAAATATTGTGGTACTATTTTTTACACACTACAGATGCAGCCGCTCATACGTACACACATACACTCACCTTATGAACGTGTGTGCGGGGTCCGGGCAGATGCAGGCGGTTTGGGGTCGCTTTGCAATGCCCAACACGTATACAAATTTTTGGTACGTTATACAGTTGAAATGGATTGGTCATAGACCACCGTGATATTTTATTGTGTTGGTAATACATGTGAAAAAGAATCACAAAATATATATTTTAAATATTGTGGTACTATTTTTTACACACTACAGATGCAGCCGCTCATACGTACACACATACACTCACCTTATGAACGTGTGTGCGGGGTCCGGGCAGATGCAGGCGGTTTGGGGTCGCTTTGCAATGCCCAACACGTATACAAATTTTTGGTACGTTATACAGTTGAAATGGATTGGTCATAGACCACCGTGATATTTTATTACTAGAATATGCAATCGATTGTCAATAGTATAAGGCGAGGATAGTAAATTAGTTCTATGCGAGACTAACACCTAGGCGGCTCGCACTAGGGTTTCCTCAGCATATCGCGGGCCGCCGCCGGTCTGCCTCGTCTCGTATGGTCCCCCAATCATGGGTGGATCCGGGCCTTTGCCTCTGAGAGGGCTCCATTTTTAGATGTTTTTTTAGTTTTGTTAGGGTTTATGCAATACTCAGGAAGACGAAACGGTGTCGACTTTCTAAAGAATGAATAATGTTCTTTTTTGCTTATCCTTTGTCTCGGTGGTTCTTGTAGCATTATCGGAGAGCGTGTGGAGGTGTGTCTCTGGCGGATCTAGTGGGGTCCGGTCGACATTTGTTGAAGGTGGATCCGCTTGGATCCGGTCTTCGTTCGTCTACGCCTGTGAGTCTGCAGGTTAGATCCTTCTGATCTAAACTTCTCTTCATCGTCGCGATTATTGTTCTGGTGCGCTAGTCCTATGAGGCCTTAGCACGACGACTTTCCAGCTATCTACTACAACAAAGTTTGTCTGGCTCCAATGAGGGAGGGGCCATGATGGCGGCGCGTCTTTAGCTCGCTCCAGTCCTTGTGTCGTCGCTAGGTGGTCTTCGGACCTGGATGTGATCTTTACTTCTGACGTTCTTTGTACTACCATGACAGTTGATGAATAGATTGGAAGCTTTCTCCCAAAAAATTAGTTCTATAAAAACAATATTTTTGCTAGAATCAATTTAGAAATTGATGTAACTTATTTTGTTTGAACACAATGTAACTTATATTAATAATACATCTCTGAGGTTCACTTTGACTTCGTAAGCTAAGTTATCGAGAGCAACTATGGCGACTTCGTCAACTCAAGATGATGTGCCAGCTCATGCTCCCGTAGGTGGTCATACGGGTAGGATATGTGTGCGTGCGCTGAGGGTGAGTGTCTGAGCGCATGCGTCTGTACTGTGTTAAAACAAATAGGTGTCACAATATTTAAAATACATATTTTATGATTCATTTTTTCAATTTATTACCAACAAAATTCTATGAAAAATAACAGTCAATCTAAACTTTTGATGATGTATCTAGAATAATAGTTTGTATATGATAAAAATAGTTAGTACTCCCTCCGTAAGACGTCTTTTGGCATTACACTAATGTCAAAAAACGTCTTACTTACGGACGGAGGGAGTAGTTAACAGTTTTGCCACGCTAAAGAAGAGTTCATATATTCATGACACATCATGCATCTGAGTGAAACCTGGCGGCCCGCACGACAACATGGTGTTAGAAGGGAGAGAGAGGGATTGTTGCGGAATATGATGGATGTATTATTGAGCCTCGAGGGCGAGTATATATTGAGTACAAGACTTGGAGGGCAAGACGCCTCTCCTAGAGATAAGGTAGGAATCCTAAACTACCAAATACATGTAACCCAAATATATCTCTAACATCCCCCCGCAGTCGTAGCGGTAGCGTTGCGAACAACATGAGCATCGCGGACGGTCAGACTGGAGAGAATAGCAGCCGACGGACTGACATCCCCCCGCAGTCCTAGCGGGAACGTCGTGGACGGTGCCGCGTCGCGGACGCATTGATTGTAGAGGAAGCCGACGAGTTGCTCAGGCGGATGATAGCCCTTTGTGCCGATGTCGATGTAGCCGAGAGCGTAGGATGGTGTAGACGTGGTCGAGGTAGCCGTGCGAAGAATGCCGTGGTCGATGTCGAGTCGAGGTGGTCGGTGTCGAGGAGGTCGCCATGGAGCCGCTGGCGCAAGGGGGCGCCGAGTTAGCATGGGCGCAAGGGTGTCGAAGTAGTGGTGCGCCGGGAAGAAGATGTTGTTGACGACGCGTCGCGACGGGTTTGCCAAGCCCGGGGACACATCATGGACGAAGGCACGCACCGGTGTTGCCAGCACCGGGCATGCGTAGACGGACGAAGACGAAGTTGACGAAGCGCCGACCAGGCTTGCCAAGCCCGGGGACACGTCGTGGATGAAGGCACGCATCGGTGTTGCCAGTACCGGGCATGCATAGACGAGGGAACTGCACGAGCTGTACGCCATGTCGGATAAGTCGGAGGGGCCAGCAGAGAAGAACTTGACGACAATTGCGGCGTCTATCGGCGCAGGGCCGATGTCACCAACGGTGGTCGGAGTAGACGAAGTGGTCGGGGTAGATGACGGCGACGCTGGCGACGGGCTGGTGCTTGGACGAAGACGAAGGGGGTGGACGGGCGGCGGCGGCTACAAAGATAGCGGCGGCGGCGGCCAAAGAAGAGCGGCGGTGGCGGCCTGACGGCGGCGGCGGCGGCTAGGTTAGTAGTGCGGCGGCGGTGCTCGGAGTAGGCGAAGAACCCTGACAGCATGACGAAGACCGGCGCGGACGGTGGCGTTCCCGCGCCAAGGGAGACGGCGCGGCGCATACCACGGGAGGTCGACGCGCGGTGACGGCGGCGTGGACCGCGGGCCGCGGCGCTACGGCCCGAAGGGGCGACGCAGCGGCGGTAGGCGGGCCGGGGTGACGGCGGGAAGACCTCGGGGCGGCGGCGGGGACCGCGTTCTGCAGTGCTACAGCTCGACGAGGTGGTGTAGTGGCGGCTCGCAGGTCGGTGCAACCGCGGGGATGGCCTCGGGCGGCGGCGGTGACCGCATGCCGCAGCTTTACAACCCGAAGAGGCGGTGTAGCGGAGGCTCGCAGGTCAGGGCAGCCGCGCGGAGAACCACTAGCCGAGGGCGATGGCCCGTCGGGAGGCGGCGTGGACCGCGTGCCGCGACGTGATAACCCTAAGGGGTGACACGGAGGCGGCGCGTGAGTCGGGGCAGCCGACGAGAAGACCTCGGGCGGCAACGCAGCGGTCCGTAGGGACGACGCGATGGCAACCTGTGGCTTGATCGGCGGTAGGCGCGTGCTCGGGGACGTGCTTGGCGAAGACAGGCGCGTGATCGGTTGATCAGACCGACGGCGCCGCTGTATGCGCCATGGCGGGGACGACGCGCAGATCGGAGTCGATGGCGACGTTGTCGGTGATGTCCCGGGCGATGACGACGAAGACAGACCGGCAATGGAGACCGCGCGGAGGAGCGGCCGGCAGCGACGCATGAAGGCGTCCCTTGGGCGGCGCGTCCAGCCTTGCCGCGCGGTTGATGACGAGCAGCCGGTGAAATCGATGCCGATGTCGGAGTAGAGGCGCGGGGGTCGACGGCGGCGGCGGGCGACGCAAACCGGATCACATAGACCGGAAAACCAAAAAGTAGACGCCGATCAAAGTGACCGGCGAGAGAGAGAAAACTCGGATCAAAGGATCGGAAGAAAGACTCTCTAGGGTAGCCGGCCAACACGACCGCGGACGAACCCTAGGTACGGGCGGCGCGGCCCCCGGCGGTGGTCATGGAGGTCGACCGCCCCGGGGGCAGCGCGCAGGTGCGGAAGCGGCGGCGGCTAGGGTTTAGGATCGACTTGCGATAGATACCATGTTAGAAGGGAGAGAGAGGGATTGTTGCGGAATATGATGGATGTATTATTGAGCCTCGAGTACGAGTATATATTGAGTACAAGACTTGGAGGGCAAGACACCTCTCCTAGAGATAAGGTAGGAATCCTAAACTACCAAATACATGTAACCCAAATATATCTCTAGCACATGGCACACCTCCGCATATCAGCTCATATATTCAAGCCAGAAATGCCTATCCTCGTGGCGTTGCTAGCAACGCCAGCGGGGTTTGGCGTTGCTAGCCGCCACGTAAACAAACGACATCAACTAGGCATGATAGTGGGCTAGGTCAACAGCGCGGGTGGCTTAGGCATTTCCATGTAGAGGAGCAATGCTAGAAGCCGTGACGTTGCTAGAAAGGGTTAATCGTGAGATAACATCTGAAAAAGTTTATTTTGTGTCTTACATTTTTGACAAGGTCAGAATAGTGATTTCGGCCGCCAGAAGACGTGGTATGCATGCGAGTGTGTAGCTTTTTCCATATAGGGAATATATTAATATCAAGGAGGTATCAATTACACGCGGCCTCTGTACCAATAAGATGTCCAAAAACATCAAGGATACACACAGCCAAAACAAAATTAAAGAAAACAGAAGAAAAAAGACCCTGCCATGGTGATAAATCACTAGCAACAACAACACTCTAAACCACCACCGAGAACAACACTCGGACTACAAAAGAGGTTCTCCAAAAGCAACGCCTTCAAGAAGAAAACAATGCACAAGCATTGTCGTTACCCGATTGAAGATCTTGGGTTTTCACCCTGAAGAAAGTCCGAATTCACCCAAAAACATTGCCTTCAACAAGGTCATTACCAGAAACAACCAGTAAAGCCAGACCTTGGCTTTTCACCCTGGGAATCGAGACTCGGTACTTGAGGAGCACCACTAAATTTACAATCCTCCAGTATTGCCGCCCTCACTTGCCGAGGCCGCTGTTGCAAGTCACCAAACACCTAGCACACAGTCTTCAACACATCCAATACACCGTTGCGCCAATGCTTCGAGACCTCTAATCGCAACCGCCATGACTTCCTCCACCTCTATCAATGCCTTGAAAATCTTGACTTAGACGTGTCCCATGACTCGGATAAGAAAGCAAAGTTTCACGCCGCACCCCTTGAAGCCGTGATGGCTGGTAATATGAGCGCGCGCAACCTCAATATTCCAATATGGATATTCAGGGAGGCCAATCCGTATAGATCGATAACGAGGAACACCGGAGAAATCAGGTCGCCTTGGCCTGCAGCCATCCCGTGGCGGCACCACACCCGAGACCAGTTTGTACGTCGATCGGGTGGCACCAAACCATGGGAGAGGGTCACCAACGTCACACCCAATGCCCGGTGTCAACAAAGGGGTGGTGCGCCGGCAGTCTAGCCGGCCGCTGATCTTCTCCACGCAGGCACCGAGTGCATGTGCATGGCCGTGATGGTGGAGCGACATGCATCCAGCCTAGCATGGTACTCCCTCCGTTCCGAAATAATTGTCTTTCTAGAGATTTCAACAAGTGACTACATACGGAGCAAAATGAGTGAATCTACACTCTAAAACATGTCTACATACATCCGTATGTTGTAGTCCATTTGAGATGGCTAGAAAGACAATTATTTTGGAACGGAGGGAGTACATGCCTTGCATGCTTGGCATGCATGAGGCGTGGACGGACGAATCTAGCCGCACATCTTGTGCGACGCAACCGTGATCCGCGGAGATGACTGCAGATCCAAAGACCGGCAGCCTGCCAGATCGTGAGGTTGCTGGCGGCCAGATCGCGATGCCGCTGGCCGCAGCAAGATCGAGAGGCCAAGATGCAGGACGACGATGGCCAGATCGGGAGCAATCTTGGTAGGGTTGAGTTGAAGACCGAAAGGCTAGAGAAAGAAAAAAAAAAGACGAGTGGACATGCCCCGCCGCCGCCGTCCGCCGTGCGGCGGCCTCCTCCGGCGGCGGTGTGGTGAACGGGGAGGCGGGGAAGGCCCTTGTAAGGTCCCGGCGGTGGCGCCTCCGGAGACGCCCTAAGCGACTTGGGAGGCAGTTCAGTCGTGTTTTTTTTCTCTACAGTGCTAGTGTGTAGAGCTTTTTTTTTCTTCTTTTTTGCGAAATAATGCGAGTGTGTAGCTAGTAAGACATGCACATGCTGCAGTGGTGCCGCCGGCTTCACTGTAGTATAGTAGTACGAGCCAAGTGCCTACACAGTTCTGGAATGATCCAGGCCGGTGAGGTCCAAATAACCTGCTGCCCCGGCGATCGACATGGCGGTTAGGCGGGCAATCACTGGATCCGGCTGGCCGGATCTTGTGAGGACGCAGACCTAACATTCTTCGTATGAGATCCACACAAGCCGTCAACTGCCAGGTCAAATATGTCTTTGCTCCGGGTGTCTCTTTTATTTACTGTCACTTCGGTACATTTTTTAACCTCCAGTGAGCGACCTAGAATCAAAAGAAGAAAAAGGTTGGTACGATTTTTGAAATAACTTTATATTTTGTTGGTTATTTTAAGTTCTGCGTTCTTTTCTTTGTATTCTTTTAAATGATCAAATCTACTGTAGAAGCTTACCAGAAGTACAAAGCATTCTAAACATAATAAAAATTACATCAAGATTTCGAGACCACCGAACGATCACTACCGTCGTCGGAAAAAAGTGGTCGAGGCATCTTTGTCACCACGCCTCTATCGGAGCTGCCTTGACCTTGTCGATGACAACCAAGAAAACTTCATGCATGTGCCCCTAAGGACCAGTGTCCTAAAGCCGCGGTTGTCTCTATTGAACCCTTACGTAGATGTGAAGCGACCGATAACAAATCTCGCCACATGGCAAGAAACTCTAATCTCATCGCCCGAAGGAGACATCAGGAATCTACGCTGGAGCTCCGTCAACTACGTCCAGATAGCTGGAATCAAGAAGGATCGAAGCCCGAAAGACAAACTCGAAGAACAAGCACTTCAATCCGCCCTAGCGCCGTGCCTGCGAAGACTAGAAAACTCTAACCTAAACTACTAACTTGAGAGGAGGCACCGCGGTTCCCCTCACCGCTAACGGCCGCCGGAGCAGCAGGCAGAGGGGATGCGGATCCATAGGCTCGCTGGTGAAATCTGAAGGGAAGAGTTTACTCTAGCCGCCTAGGGTTACTGCACATAACTATGTCCACTAGTAGAAAAAGGGTCAAATGTGAAGCACATTAGTGCCGGTTTGTATTAGAGCCGGCACTAATGTATACATTAGTGCCGGTTCCAACGGCTAGCCGGGCCGCTCTCATTAGTACCGGTTCGTGGCTAACCTTTAGCACCGGTTTGTGCCACGAACCGGTACTAATGAGAGTGGTGGCAGGATGTTGTCAGTCTGGGCCCCCTCCAGCACCTTTAGTACCGGTTCGTGCCACGAACCGGTACTATAGGTCGTCCTACATAAACCCTTCGTCCACCCGAGCTCGCTCTGTTCTTCCCCTTTCCCCTCTCCTCTCTGTTCTTCCCCTCTTCCTCTCGAGCTCATCACACATTTTGCCCAAAATTTGTCAAGATTTGAAGGCCCCCATCCATTCAAATAATCACAAAGGTTAGCAACTTTGTCCTTTCATCTCTCATTGCTAGATTAGCTCTTGCAATGCTTTATATAGTTACTAATTTGTGAGTTTAGTAATTTGGGAGGAAATATATATATGTGCTAGTATTTGATTTATATGCAATTTGAGGTCAAAAATAACACTTAGTTTGCATATGTAGGTGTGGTTTACTTAGCGCCTTCTAAATCTCCGTCGTAACCACCGTCGATCGCCCGCACCGTCCCGTCACCGGCACCACCTTGTGGTGAGCCTCTTGTTCATGTAATTTTATATAAAAAATTGATGTTTGTGTGATTTGGATATATAGTTAATCATGTAATAATTATCTTACCCGTACGTTGTTTGTTATACATAGTGCCATGGTTTTGATATCCGTCCCCGTCGGCCCTCGTCCTTGTTATGATTCGGATGTGGTATATTCTCTTTTAAAACTATTAGTTGCATTTCGTGTTTATGACAAATTATGCCCATCAAGTTGACATAGATATTTTTATCTAGGAGGTATGTGAACCGGAAATTCCAACCGACCCTATTGTCGAGAGGTTAAATTTAGTTGAAAGAGAAAACGAGTACTTGAAAGAAAAATTGAAAAGAATTGAGGGGGAGAAGATGGAATTGGAGTTGCATGTTGCCGATGTCGTCGATGATCACAAGATCAAGATGGAGAAAATGCGCTTGAAGAATAGAAAGATTAGAAAATATGCCATCGATAGTGAGGCTTGGTATCATTATGCTGTTGGATCAATTGTTACCTTAGTTGCGATCTTGATCGCATTTGTTGTTGCATTTAAATGCTTTAGCTAGAGAGTTATTTGTTTGTTGCATTTAAGTGTTGTATGAACTTTATGTATGAACTTGTATTAATTTGGTCTATTCGGTGTTGTGTAATGAAGATGAGCCGGCAATGGATGTACGATGACCGATGCTCACCCCAGTTCGTTGAGGGCGTGCATACTTTTCTGCTTGCGGCTGAGGCAAACAAGCGGGCGGATGGTTTTATGCCTTGTCCATGTGGTGTCTATAAGAATGGTCACAATTACTCTACGTCAAGAACCATTCACGTCCACCTATTTGAGTCCGGTTTCATGCCCCACTATAATGTTTGGACCAAGCACGGAGAAAGAGGGGTTATGATGGAAGACAATGAAGAAGAAGAGGACGACGACAGCTATCCTGGCCATGGGTTCCCTGAATACGATGATACAACAATGGGGGAAGAAGCTGAGCCGGTAATGCGGGAAGAAGCTGAGCCGGCAATGCGGGAAGAAGCTGAAGAAGAGGCATCAGATGAGCCCGTTGATGATCTAGGTCAGGCCATTGCCGATGCAAAGAGAAACTGCGCAAGTGATTTGAAGAAGAAGAAGTTGCAGTGCATGTTAGAGGATCACAAAAAATTGTTGTACCCGAATTGCGTAGGTGACAAGAAAAAGCTGGGCACCACACTGGAATTGCTGCAATGGAAGGCAGAGAATGGTGTATCTGACAAGGGATTTGGAAAGTTGCTGGTAATGATAAAGGATATGCTTCCAAAGGACAACGAATTGCCCGAGAGTACGTACGAAGCAAAGAAGGCTGTCTGCCCTCTAGGGTTAGAGGTTCAAAAGATACATGCATGCCCTAATGATTGCATCCTGTACCACGGTGAGTACGAGGATTTGAACGCTTGCCCGGTATGTGGTGCATTGCGCTATAAGATCAGCCGCGATGAGCCTGGTGATGTCGAGGGCGAGCGCCCCAGGAAGAAGATTCCTGCCAAGGTGATGTGGTATTCTCCTATAATACCACGGTTGAAACGTTTGTTCCAAAACAAAGAGCATGCCAAGGCGATGAGATGGCACAGAGAAGACCGTAAGAAAGACGGAAAGTTGAGAGTACCTGCTGACGGGTCGCAGTGGAGAAAAATCGAAAGAAAGTACGGGAAGGAGTTTGCAGATGACGCAAGGAGCGTATGGTTTGGTCTAAGCGCAGATGGCATTAATCCTTTTGGGGAGCAGAGCAGCAACCATAGCACCTGGCCTGTGACTCTATGTTTGTATAACCTTCCTCCTTGGTTGTGCATGAAGCGGAAGTTCATTATGATGCCAGTGCTCATCCAAGGCCCTAAGCAACCCGGCAACGACATTGATGTGTACCTAAGGCCATTAGTTGAAGAACTCTTACAGCTGTGGAATGGAACAGGTGTACGTGCGTGGGATGAGCACATGGGGGAAGAATTTGACCTCAAGGCGTTGTTGTTCGTGACCATCAATGATTGGCCTGCTCTCAGTAACCTTTCAGGACAGACAAACAAGGGATACCGCGGATGCACGCACTATTTGGATGATACCGACAGTATATATTTGAATAGTTGTAAGAAGAATGTGTACCTGGAACATCGTCGATTTCTTCCGAGCAGGCATCCCGTAAGAAAGAAAGGCAAGCATTTCAAAGGTGAGGCGGATCACCGGACGAAGCCTCGCCATCGTACTGGTGCTGATGTACATGATATGGTCAAGGATTTGAAGGTGATATTTGGAAAGGGTCATGGCGGACAACCTGTTCCGAAGGACGCGGACGGACGCGCACCCATGTGGAAGAAGAAATCTATATTTTGGGACCTGCCATATTGGAAAGACCTGGAGATCCGCTCCGCAATCGACGTGATGCACGTCACGAAGAATCTTTGCGTGACCCTGCTTGGCTTCTTGGGCGTGTATGGGAAGACAAAAGATACACCTGAGGCACGGGAGGACCAGCAACGTATGCACGGAGAAGATGGCATACATCAGGGTCATGCAAGCTACGCTCTTACCACAGAAGAGAAGGAAATCTTCTTTGAATGCCTGCTCAGTATTAAGGTACCGTCTGGCTTCTCGTCGAATATAAAGGGGATAATAAACATGGCAGAGAAAAAGTTCCAGAACCTAAAGTCTCATGACTGCCACGTGATTATGACGCAACTGCTTCCGGTTGCATTGAGGGGGCTTCTACCGGAAAACGTTCGATTAGCCATTGTGAAGCTATGTGCATTTCTCAATGCAATCTCTCAGAAGGTAATCGATCCAGAAATCATACCAAGGTTACAGAATGATTTGGTGCAATGTCTTGTCAGTTTCGAGTTGGTGTTCCCACCATCCTTCTTCAACATCATGACGCACGTCCTAGTTCACCTATGCGAAGAGATTAACGTTTTGGGTCCTATATTTCTACACAATATGTTCCCCTTTGAAAGGTTCATGGGAGTCTTAAAGAAATATGTTCATAACCGTGCTAGGCCAGAAGGAAGCATCTCCAAGGGCCATCAAAATGAGGAGGTCATTGAGTTTTGTATTGACTTTATTCCTGACCTTAAGCCGATTGGTGTTCCTGAATCGCGGCATAAGGGCAGACTGGATGGAAAAGGCACGCTAGGAGGGGACCAAATAATATGTATGGACGGACATTCTCTCACTGAAGCACACTACACAGTTCTACAGAATTCCACCTTGGTGGCTCCGTATATGGATGAACACAAGAATTTGCTACGCTCCAAACACCCGGAGCGGTCTGATGAGTGGATTACACGTGAACAAACCAGGAGTTTCGCCAACTGGTTGCAGACACGTACCATGCATGCCACCTCTATTGAAGATGACCTATACTTGCTGTCCCAGTTACCATCTTCGAATATAATGACTTTCAAAGGGTACGAGATAAATGGTAATACATTTTACACGATTGCCCAAGATAAGAAGAGCACCAACCAAAACAGTGGTGTCCGCTTTGATGCAGAAACCAAGACGGGAAAGGAAACATATTATGGTTATATACAGGACATATGGGAACTTGACTATCGACGTGGTTTAAAGGTCCCTTTGTTTCGGTGCAAATGGGTCAATATGACACGAGGCGGGGTAACGGAAGACCCGTAGTACGGAATGACGGATCTCAACAATCTTGCGTATGCAGACGAACCATTCGTCCTAGCCAATGATGTGGCACATGTTTTCTATGTGAAGGACATGTCTACCAAGCCAAGAAAAAGAAAAGATAAGGAAGCGAATGCATCGTACGATGAGCCAAAGCGGCACATAGTTCTTTCTGGGAAGAGAAACATCGTGGGAGTGGATGACAAGACAGACAAGTCAGAAGATTATGAAAAGTTTGATGAAATTGCTCCATTCACAGTGAATATTGACCCGAGCAACCCGTTAAATGATGAAGATTTTCCATGGTTACGGCGCAAAGGGACACACGCGAAGAAAATGTTTCAGACCCAAAGATCTGGGATGTGATCGGCTTCACTATCATCACTTTCTTCTGTGTTTCACACCCAGGAGGGAATGTCTGTAATAGTTAGGGTAGTTATGTGTTTTGGCATTTGAAACGCGAAGAAATTTTATGTGCAAACAAATTCTTTTCATGCATTTACTGATTTTTTTTTCCAGCTAAATGACCCTGAAATTGAAAAGCAATTCAAATGAACTCAGAAAAGGTTGAAAGTTGGCATGGTATCATAATTTCATATAAATAGCATGTGCAAGAAAGTAGAGAGGGTTACGACAAAAACTGGATGCACTTCGTGTACAAAATGGACAATCTCTTTCGAAGTATCAGGGTTTCCGACGAAAACTGAACTGTTACAAAGGCATTTCATTTTTTAAATAACCTAAGCATTACTAAATTGAATATAATGATAAAACACGCTAATATTGAACATAAAAAAAAAGAATCACTGGAAAAACTTTTTTCAAAGTTAAGTTATTCACAAACTAGTGATTCACACAAATTTCAAATAATTCAAAATTTAAACTATTCAAATTTGAAATCTACCGGCACTAAGAGAAAGTTTGTAATTTTTTGTACCTAAAGCAAAAATATTCACAAAGAAACTCTAAATACAACAAAAAACAACTCAAAAATAAATAAAACAAAAAAATAAAGCAAAAAAAAAGCCTGCCTACTGGGCCAAAGCGGCCTGCATACGACCAGCGATACAACCTTTCATTGGGCCAGGATGCAGGCCCGCGAAGGCCCAGTAGGCCCACAAGGCGAGGAGGACAGGTAGGCCCAGTAGGCCTAAATAGGAGAGGAGCTCGAGAGAGCTACCGCACTGGGGCTTATAAACCAGTGCGGTAGCCCCTCGACTAGCGAGGTGGGACTAAACTTGCCGCACCGCACCGGCGCCAGCGCACCCCCTTTAGTACCGGGTCGTGGCACAAACCGGTACTAAAGGGGGGGCCTTTAGTACCGGTTTGTGCCACGACCCGGTACTAAAGGGGGTCGCTTCCCGCCGCTTGGCCTGGCCAAAACAGACCTTTAGTACCGGTTGGTGGCACCAACCGGTACTAAAGGTGCCTTCTATATAACTAAACACTTCAAAATTTCGTCAGTTTCTCATCTCCCTCTGCTTCTTCTGCTCTGCACCGTCGCCGCCCCCGTCGCCGCCCCCGTCGCCGCCCCGTCGTCGCCGCCCCCGTCCCCGTCGTCGCCGCCCCGTCCCCGTCGTCGCCGCCCCGTCGCCGCCCCGGCCTGTACGTCCCCGTCCCCGTCGTCGCCGCCCCGTCGTCGCCGCGCCCGTCGCCGTCCCCGTCACCGCGCGCCCCCCGTCGCCTCTCGCCTAGCCGGCCGGTGAGCGCGCACACACACACACATACATTGTAGAAATTATTAAGATTTGTTAGAATTGTTAGATTTGTTAGAATAGTTAGAAATGTTAGAATTGTTAGATTTGTTAGAAATGTTTGAAATTGTAGAAATTTTTCTGTTTTTTAGTTATAGAAATATATAGTTATAAAAAAGTTAGAATTGTTAGAAATTTTTCTGTTTTTTAGTTATAGAAATAGTTATAAAAATGTTAGTTATATATATAGAAATGTTATAATTTTTTTTTCTGTTTTTAGTTCTAAAATATTAGAAATGTTATAGAAATGTTAGTTACATATAGCATTGTCAGAAATGTTATAGAAATGTTAGTTATATATATAGAAATGTTAGAAATTTTAGTTATCAAAATCCAATCATTAAAAAAATGTTACTTTTTGCGGGCATATAGCTAGTATTTGTTCTCGACGATGCCCGGCCCGCATCCTCGCCGTCGACCCGTCCAAGACGACGTCCAGCCGACCCATGTCCGGGACTGGGCTCCGCCGGGCTGGCACTGGGAGGTGCTGCTTGGAGGGGCGCGCCGCTTGACGAGGAACCCGGCCGCGGGTCCAGTCGTCGACCCTGATCTCGTTTGGTGGCGTTCGCGTGGGCCAGTTTCGGTGCGGAGGGACCCGGCCCCGCCGGAGGTGGTACGTCGCCGTGTCAGGGAGGAGGACGAGCACGTCCATCGCTACATGGTTGCGTTAGAGGGCGGCAGGTTCTCCAATACGTGGCAGTATCTTCGGGGATCTCACTTCAGCTATGATCCTGTGAGGGTTCCTTCTCTTTGGGTGTCCACTGCCCGCGCCGGAGGAACCGCGAGTGTCCTAGATTCTTCTGTAGTATTCGATCTTTATTAGCTAATAGCCAGTGATGTACTTTTCTATATTATATATTATTCGAGACGATGTATTCGAGATTATATCAATTATTCTGGACGATGTATTCGAGATTATATCTATTATTCTGGACGATGTATTCGAGATTATATCTATTATTCTGGACGATGTATTCGAGATTATATCTATTATTCTGGACGATGTATTCGAGATTATATCTATTATTCGAGATTTGAATACTAAATTGTTTTATATTTCTTTTGGATTAGTTAAACAAAAGCTATGGCAGACAATACCGACAGAGAGGGAGAACAGACCATGTTCGATATGATACGCGGGGCAGATGATAATCAAAATGAAGAAGATTATGACGGCTCCGAATTTCTAAACAACACCGGAGAGGGTGATATGATATTCGATCACGACGAAGTCATGAATGATTATGACGATGACGAAGAACATGATCCTGAAACAACAAACACCGACGAGGTATATATATATTTATATAAGCAGGCATCTGGTGATCATCACATGTTTTAAATGACTTGAAGATATATTAACGAATTGATCTTTGTTCTTTCAGCCATCCGGATCGAGCAAATCTTCAGAAAAAATGACGAAACGAGGCCCGAACAAAAAGTTGAAGCCGGGCGTAAAGTACAATATCGAGGCATGCGACCCTACTGGCAAACCAATAGCGCCTAAGAAGATTGCGAACAAGTTCGTTCGTCAGTGCGGAGTTCTTGTGAAGGACCAACTCCCGATCAAACTTCAAGAATGGAGGGCGCCAGCAAAGCCACGTCCAGATGTTACTTATGTCGACAAGAATCAAAAAGATCTGCTTTGGGATACTCTCATGGAACATTTCACCCTACCAGATCATTTCACAGAAGCAGATGTGCAGAAAGTCAAAGAGGCTGCTCTTAAGATGATGGCGAATGCATTCAAGAACTACAAGAATGGTGAATGGAACAAGTACGTCATCGGAGGAAGGAAGACTCCAGTATTCAAGGGAACACTGGAGAACCAACGTGATCATTGGGCCGATTTCGTGAAATTCAAGGATTCGGAATTAGCTAAGGAACGGTCGAGAATAAACAAGAAGAATGCCGATAAGAAGGATAAGTTCCATAAGCTGGGGCCAGGTGGCTATGCGGTGGCAATGCCTAAGTGGGATAAGTCTGAGAAAGAGATAGAGGATGCAGGTGTCACTCCGGTTACTAAGAGCTGGCCCGTCAGGGTCAGGACTTGGTTCTATGCGCATGGGGGGGAGTTGGACCGGGAGACAGGAAAAGTTTCGACGAGGGCAAGTCTGAAGGGAGCCGACGATGCGATACTTGTTGCAATAGAAGAGGCACAAACGGGGGTGTTCCAGCCCAACAGAGAGAACGACGAGCTTACGCGTGCCCTGGGAAATGCTGAACACCCGGGAAGAACACGAGGCAAGGGCGCTATTCCGTGGTATGAGGGGTTTTCAGACTGGAACACCGACTACAGAACCCGTGCGAGAAAGAAAATTGCGGAGGAGAAGAAGAGGAAGATGGAGGAGGAGCAGAGGAAGCGGGACTATGAACGCCTTCAAGGCCTAGAAGCAAGTCAAGCGGAATTGGCAGTCAAATTCCAGCGGCAGCAGGAGCAGATCGACTCACTTACCCATCAAAGGGGGTCTCAACAGCTGCAGCGGCTAGCGGATGATCCAGCATTGGATAGCACCGGCCCATCCATGCTGAGAAGCAGCGTGGGTTCAGTCCCGGACGACCCAATGCTGGGTAGATACCCCGTGGATGACATCACGGAGAACACTAACTGCGAGCTACACTACAAAATGAAGAACATATCCATGAAGGTGGCGGACGGCTCTGCTTTCACAAATCCCCCTGAGGCAACCTTCCATGGCAACCCGATTACAGCGGGCTATGCTCGTGTCGTGGTTGATGATGTGCTGGACCCATATTCGGGGCTACAGCTTGACATTGCTGGAGGTGACGGCGAGCGCTTTCTCGGAGAGGCCAAACATCGTATCATCCTATGGAAAAAGGATTGCATCATCATTCCAAGGCCACCCACACCGCGTCACCTGAGTCCTCGTTGAAGTCCGCCACCTAGTCAGCAGACTCCCGCTTCTCCAAGTCCGGCAAAGTGTCAGGACAATCCTCCTCCTCCAAGTCCGGCAAAGTGTCAGGACAATACTCCAAGTCCGCCACAGCGTCAGACGTCCACTCCTCCTCCAAGTCCGGCACAACCTCAGGCCACTCCTCCTCCTCGTCCAACTCAGTCCCGTCAGCCATCTCCGCCGCCTCAGCAATCGCAAAGACACCCCGCAGCTCTGGTGCGTAGCCGTACGAGTCGAGGTAGTACAGCTGGAAGTACAGGCGGAGGCAAGCGGTATAAATATGGTCCAAGCCTGAAGCCTCTTCCGCAGAGGTCTTATGACAAGTCCGAGGAGGAAATCACAGCCATATCGAAGGCCGAGGTGGAAGCCCATTTTGCACCGAAACCGCCACAGCCGCCAAGGGAGAAAGTGCCTGAGGAAACGATTGACCACTTCATTCATATGGCTCAACCACCAGCTTCCAAGCCTGTTGACACAGACTATGAGCGCCACATCAGGAAGTTAAATAGAGCACGTCTACAAAGGGAGGCGAGCACGTCTACATCGGGATCGAGCAAACAAGAAGCAGCTGCCAAAAAATGCGGGAAAACCATTCCCCAGCTGGGAGAACAGGCGGCGCAATCGATCCCCTCGCTTGTTGTGCCAACAACAGGTGACAGTACGCGCCCCCAATATTATTGTGGGCAAACAGTGCATGTTCCCGAGGTGGGCGATGTGGTAATAACGGAGGAGCATATAATGTAGGCTGAAGTTCTCAACATCACTGTTGGACAACTCCTCGAGATCGAGCCCATGCCTTTGCTTAGAGAGGATGAAGTAAAACGGCAATATGTCCGGGGCCAACCTTTGGTCGCGCCAGACAAGGTCAAGAACCTCCCAACGAGAATGTATGAATTGCATCAATGGTACATGAACATGACCAAGATTTCAGATCGAGTGTCCCTCATGGTGAATGTCAAGGAGGACCATTACTACCATGAGAAAGCTGGGTCCGTTGAGTATTTAGAACTGTTTCAGTTATACAATAAGGAAGCACTCGACAAATCTATCGTCAGTTGCTATTGTCTATAAGTGATTTCTTTCTATAATTTAAGTCTCAAGCTAGCATTGGGTTCATTGACCCAAACACCGTTAATGAATTCACATGGAAGATAAATGAACATCATGCAAAGGAAGTAGAGGACAGCATGCTAGAGTTCTTGAAGCGCCTCAAATACAATGAAGATATACTACTTCCTTACCACTTTGGGTGAGTCACACTGTCTTGTACTACAAATTCTCTGTTTTTGCCTACTAGCTATAGCTACATGTTTTTGCTAACATATGCCCGCTTAATTAAGACATGTAAACGTGTGTGCATATGCAGATTTCACTGGGTCTTGTGTATCATTAAAGTTGACGCCGGAACAGTTGAAGTACTGGACTCACTAGTCTAAAAAAAAACTGACTTTAACATCTTGTATGGGATAGTCAACAGGTAATTTCAATCATTATTAACTATATATCTCGGCCTATTTAGTTCGTCATTTCATGATATGAACTATTTAATAACCCCTTTATTCATTTTCTTTGTCGGCGGGCAGGGCTTGGGCAAGATTCATCAGCGTCACGCCCGGCGAATGGAAACAAAAGCTTGAATGGTTTCGACCCAAGGTAAGTAATTAAGTAGTACTAGCTAGCTAGCTGCCATCTCTTTAATTATTATGCTTGATTAATTTTTATCTGATCAAATTCCATTCTCGTAAAGCCCCTGAAGCAGGCGCAGGGTACTGATCTGTGTGCATTCTGCGTTTGCGAGAATATTCGCATGATGGCGTCCGAAAGGAGCAGATCTCAAAGACAGCAATTGGTACGCTTGTCAGAACACTATTCATAATTTTTACACCATTATCGATATCTAGCTAGTCACACAACTAATACACATGCATATTGATCTCCTTCTTAACAGTTCAAAGAGGTGCGGGAGAAGCTCATAGAAACGGAGTGCGTAGAAGCACTTCAAGAGGAAATAGCGGGATTTTTGCTCGACGAGGTCATAAATCCGAATGGAGAATTCTATTACCCGCTACCGCCCCAATGAAAACCACTTTCAATTGTCATCATGCTCCGAAGGCACCAGTTAGACTGGCTCCGAAGGCAACATTCATATGTAGGAGAAATTGTATATATCTGTACATGTGTGTATGTGTGAATTAATTAATATGGTGGTTTAATTTGTGAGACATTGATGTGATATATATATATGCATGATTGGTTCTACTAGAAATTATATATATATATATATATATATATATATATATATATATATATATATATATATGTGTGTGTGTGTGTGTGTGTGCATATATATGCATAACGTGTACAATGTGTAGTATCGTAAAATACCAGCAAACGAAAAAGAACTAAAATGGAAACACAAAATTAAATGAAAAAGAAATCATAAAACCAAAAACCCTCCAAACCTTATAGTACCGGTTGGTGTTACCAACCGGTACTAAAGGGCTCCAGGCCCCCGGAGCTGGCTAGTGCCACGTGGTTACCCTTTAGCACCGGTTCGTGCTAAACCGATGCTAAAGGGGGGGGGGGGGCCTTTAGTGACCACAAATTACATAACCGGCACTATAGGTCCTTACGAACCGGTGCTAATGCCCTGTTTTGCACTAGTGGTCTTTCCTTTGTATTACTCCTATTGGGCCATGAACTGTCTGGTTGACAACTAGCATGGTGCAACCATAACAAGGACCGTAGGCCAAAACTACTACTTGAGAATTCTAAACACAAAATCAAAGATCTGGGGTATCTCCTCCTCTAGACGCCCAGACAGAGGTAAGAGGATCTCCTACTTTGTAGGACAATAGAAAATTATAACTACATTGTGGGAGAAAACATTTGTACTTTTCGTGCACCATAAATACTTCAAAATAATAAATGTTTTTACTCAAAAATATTTCATTTTGTGTATGTTAGACACAAAAAAAATCTAAAAGTTGTTTGACACATTATAGTTCTAAAAGTTATGTTGGCCTTTAAGGTTTGAACTTATTTCATTTGAGAGAAAAAAGGAAAAAAATCATGTACGAAGTTACTTGGCTAGCACACGTCTCATAAAAATGTTGGAGGGTAAGGATAAGGGATGCAATACACCTTGCTATAGAAAAGCCACTCTCGATGCGGAAATTCATAAGGCACGCACCTACCAAGCCCTGCCCGGCCACTCGATCGCCTCGTGATTCGTGAAGTAGTTGGATCCCACACAAGGGCACAATAAATTTAAGTTACAATCGTTGGAACTTACAGAGTTTCAACTCAAACATGTGATTTTCTGGCTCATTCTTACCAAGTTTCTTAGGTAACATTTTTAAAACATTTATTTTGTTGGCCGCAGGCACAAGAATCGTGATTTTATTGGTCACTTGTACTATGTTTCAAGAGTTAAAACTTAATATTTATTTCGAAATTCATCAAAACGTATTCAAAATGGATCTTATTGAAAGCCCTCACATGAGAAACACGAATATGCAAACAGAACTTAATTTTTACTTTTTATTCAAAAGATATAAAAGTTTGAATCGGAAGCCAAAAATAAAAGCATGCGCGATGGACTCGCTGCCGTGAGACCTGCGGGTCACATATGGTCGTCCACTCTCGTAGGATAAGTGATAATTCTGATAATTTTTCATGGGCATTAAATTCATTGTTAAGCTAAAATATGAAGAATTACTTGATTTACATCTTAATCATGTATATACTTTGTCAAAACGTAATTATTGTTATTTATGGATGATCGTTTGTCATAGTTGGTGAACGTAGGATGTAACTATTACGTGTGTCACCTTATCATACTTTCCGAATTAACCCATGGGCTTCATATAGTTTGAGCACGTGCCTATTCCTCACCAGAACATTATAGAAATATATCGGTCAATTGTCGCCTTAAATCTAGCTATACTTACACATGGTCCCGTAAGAGATCACCATATTGTAATATTGCTTTCTGATAGATCATTTTATTTTGGGAAACGGTTGGGACCGGCGCACCGGCTGAAGATTGGGCCGGTCTCCCTCTTCCTCGCGTCACTCCTCCACATCTCGCGCAGCTTGCCGGGGCGCGCGCCGCCCTCTTCTTCTGCCCCCTCCTCCCCACCCCTTCCCCATCCCTTCCCCCTCCCTCCCCCCCCTGCCCGCCCCCGGTCGCCGCACCATGCCTCCCCTCTCCCCGCTCGAAGCTCGCCATGGCTCTGCACGGTGACCATCCCATCTCGCCGGCGACCGAGGAGGGGGTGACCACCGGAGATGCTGCAACCGGGGCGACGGGGTGCTACCACGGCGACGCTGATGCAACCCCGCGGGAGGCCGGGGTGTGTGACGGGGATGACCGAGGTGACCGTGGGCTGCAACCACGGCTTTTCCATCGCCGGTAGCCGGTTGAAGCTTTTCCTATATACGGTTGAAGCTTTCTCTGTCAATGTTCGCAATTTTTTCTCTGGTTGCAGGTTTGGTTGAAGCTTTTTTTCTTAACGGATGAAGCTTTTTTATACACGATTGAAGCTTTTTCAAACCACAGTCGAAGCTTTCTGAAAACGATGGAAACTTTTTTTCCTTTTTTTGTGTTTGCTACAACCACGTCATTTTTTTTGCTGCAATCGACAACCACAGAAGCTACATCCATTTAACATTTTTGCTACAACGACGACGGCGGGCTTAACCAAGACTGCTACAAAGGAAAATAGCTGCAACCATTGATAGAAAAGTTTCAACCGTAGATACAAAAAGCTACAACCATTGAAAGAGAAAGCTACAACCATACACTGCAAATCAGAAAAGTTGCATCCGTTGCAGAGAAAGCTTCAATCGTATGTGTGAAAAGCTTCAACTGGCGTGCGTTGCCACCGGAGCTGCAACCATAGTTGATGGCCTGGTAGCCGTCGTCGACGCAATTTTCGCGCAGCGACGAGCATCAATGGTGAGTCGCGGCGACGGAGCTACAACCGGGGAGAGCTACAAGCGCCGCCGCTGCAAGCTGCAACCGCAGATGTAGTTTTATTTTCATGCGTCGCGGCGACGATGAGGACGGCCGGCGACGGTTGGAAGCGGCGACGGGGACGGGCGGCGAGGATGGGGACCGGCGACGGGGATGGCCGGCGAGGGTGCGGACCGGCGACGAGGACGGCTACCAGAATGGATAGGAGGCGCTGCGCGGCGCAGCACGAGCGAGGGGATCGAACCCGAGGAAGAAGAAGCTGGGGTGTTTCTTTTTTTTTTTTTGCTTCCAGATCCAACCGCTGCGCGCTCACATCCAACGACCTGGGCTAGACCGGCCGAAACTTTCGGCCGGCGCACTGGCGCCTATCACCGCCCTTTTATTTTCCAGTCGGCATCTCATTCAACCTTTTATTAGTAGGAGGGTCTGCATTGTCTGACCACACAGTAGTTAAACAGTGTGGCCCTCTAAAGCTTGGGTGCAGATCCATCTTGGCCTGAGGAATTAATCGCCCAAGCTAAAATATCTAGTACATGGTTAACAAGTGTGGCCCTCTCTAAGAATGCGTGTCCATCCATCTTGATATTTTTCGATCTTGGACAAGAAAATTAATCGTCCAACCAACCTAAAGTATCGAAGACCGCATGTGATCGACATCTCCATCACACACTGTAGCTAGTGTGATCTTCGCGATGAACAAATAAGGATAAATGCTTCTTCGATTCGATCTGAACTATTATGAGCTGATCGCTCGACCTACCCGGTCGCCATCCATCCAACCCGCCGTAAAATGAAATTAAGACGAGTGGTGCATGAATTGGACGTGTATGATAAAAAAAAATCACATGTGATCTGCCTCTAGCTAGCTAGTAGATCCATGGTGATGACAAAGAAAAAGAAAGGGTAGGTTGCTCACGTGCAATAAGTGATCTCATACTATGCTTGCGTGCATGGTCAACTTAATTAATTGGGTGCATCTGAAGGAAGCACACTATAATGTAGTGTCAATTGGGTAGGTCGAATGAGGGGACCCGGAGTTCATTTGGGTAGGGCATGCATGATCGATGCATGTAATAATTAAACTATCCTGCCTATATGCATGCACCTTATCATGTCCAGTGATCATGGGAATTCGCAGATGCTTCTGGATGTCGGCCAAGGAGCAGCGCCAATGAGCCGGCTCATTTGGCCGTATAATGTATCTAATACTAAAACGTGATTTGATATATTCGTATTTAGATAAATCCAAGACAAGAATTTCGGGACAGATGGAGTATTAAAAAAGGCTCTTTTGATGTTGTGGCTTTCATCAAGTTCCAAACCTATCAAGTTGTCGGTTTGTTTAATACCAACTTGTTGGTTCTATCATTGCCTGGGTTTTTAACTCACTGCATTCCACACAACGTTTCAAGCATATCAAATATCTTTGAGTATTCTTTTTTTTTTAACGACAAATAGTTCCTATCGATAAGGAAAACATATTAGCTTCACATTAGAAGAATATATATTGCCTGGTTCATGTAATTTAATGTTCTCAGAGATGACTATAGTACGTCAAAATGCAAATATTGTGAGATAGTACACATATAAAATACCAAGCATATGCATATACAGAGCAGACCTAAGAAAGTGAGCAATATATATTAGTCTACTTTGCATGCTTTTTAAATGAGATAAAAATGATTTCAAACTTCCTCAAAGATATAAAGGATAAAATCATATAAAGCATTAACATCAAGTTATCCCAGCGCATACTATTTTTGGGCGTCACCTAATAACTATTGTATTTCCATACAACTAACTCCTTTGTGGAAATACATTCTCCTATGAATTCCAATGTAGAAAATCCTTGATGACTTATTAGAAAAAAAATATATATTAGATGGCATGTTCCAATGTAAATGTACACAGCACATCACTTTATGTCATATAGATTCTCATGTAATGCTAAATTACTAGGCCGTGCGAATGCACGGGTTGGCAACTAGTGTTACTAGTATATGTTAGTGCCTCTATAATGGGGAGTAACATACACTAGTAGAAAAAGGACCTATTATGCCGGTTCGTAAGGGCTAGACACGCTAGCTAGTAAGCCATTTGTCCCGGTTTTTGAACCGGGACTAAAGTGTCGGTACTAATGCCCTAGACCTTTAGTCCCGGTTCTTGCATAAACCGGGACAGATGGGCCTCCACGTGGCCGGTGCGGTGAGCCCAGTCAGGAGGCTCTTTGGTCCCGGTTGGTGGCACCAACCGGGACCAATAGGCATCCACGCATCAGCATTTCAGGTGCTGGGGTTTTTGCTTTTTTTTGAAGGGGGGGGGGGTTAGGGGGTTTTGGGGGGGTTAATTTAGGTGTTTCATATATTGTGTTAGCTAGCTAATTAATAGAGAGAAGTGTCCTCTCTTATCTCCGTGCTTGGTCGACGCTACGTACGTATAGAGAGGACTAGACACGCTAGCTAGTAAGCAATGAAGGAAACAGAAGATCGTCATGAACATTTGCATATAGAGAGAAGTGATATCAACCAACTCTCCTTCTCTGAGAGATTGGTCGAACAACAAGTTCTCGTATATCTATCCGACGCTACGTACTGGCTACATATATACAATATAAGTATCTCTTACAATACAATCTCCTAATTAAAAACGAGCTGATTAGGGTCCACATGGTATTCTCCGTCTTTAGCGATCACGTGGTCAAGAAAGAATGCCGCCAATTCCTCTTGAATTCCTCGCATACGATCTGGTGGTAGGAGTTCATCCCGCATCCGAAATATCTAATTTGAAGAAGGGGCTCAATACATATATGTGAATAAATGATACTGAACACAAATGATGGTAATAAAATAAAATTGTGAATATTATTATTTACGCACTTCATATTGTTTGTCGGAGTAGCCCCGCTCACAGGTCGTGTGGCGGATGGACTCGCAAATGTAGTATCCACAGTAATCATTCCCTTGTTCCTACCACAACCACTTTACAAGAAATAGAGGACAATCAAACTGATAATTAGCAAGCATGCTAAATGGTATTGATGAAACTAGCGCTTGAATCACTAGGAGATGCATGGAACATGCTACTATAATACTTACTTTCGGGTGTCTAAATTGCAGCTTCTTTGGCAGTCCCGGAGTTTTTGAGGTGAATTTTTTCCAAACCCTGTCAGACAAAGAAAACAATTACTTGATATCAGGAAATGAACAAAGTTGCCGATATGGTGCGATAATGATCGATTTAACTTACTTCTCTAGAATTTCAGTCATGTCCTCATACTCATTGGAATCTTTTCGTCTCGAGTCTAAGACGGTTACTAGTCCCTGCTCAAGCTTAATCTCTAGGAGAATATAATGGAACTTGCGCACGCATGCATAACTCATCAATTACATTACTATAACCTGGACTAATAAGGGAAACCGAATATGCACTAGACAGTAAGACTCACTTGAATTCGTAAGGGAAGAGTATTATAGCTTTGTTTTGATTTAATACAAACGATTGTAGCAGCTTGGCCTCGGTATCTTTGGCCTGAAATTTAACCATATATGCATCTATGAGATTTGTGTTAATGAACCCAATATCACCGATTTGTTGTTTCTTCAATTCGGCGATCTTCAATCTGCATAATATAGTGAGGATAATTAAAAATACATGCAATGAAAGAGCTGACCTATATATAGAGACTTAATGACAGAAGTAGTACTGTACTTACAGGCAGTAGCAATTGATCATTAATTTATCGAGGGCTTTTAGATTGAAAAACGCGAAGAACTCCTCAAATAGAACATTCAACAGTTCAATTCCAACGAGGTCATGCTCCTCTCTGACTCTCAGCGTCAAAATATTCGTCCCCTCAGACTCTCTGTAGGTTTTCATGTACCAATCATGGAATCTGAACATCATCATTGGTAGAAATCTTTCATCTTTCACGAGAGGCTTCCCGTACACGTATTTGTGTTCGTCCACCTCCAAGAAATCATAATGTACATCGTCGGGCAGGTAATCTTCAAGATTGTTATAACCGGGCACCATCCCGCCCAGAACATTAGCGATGATATCGCTAGACACCTGGAGCAGGGGGAACGATTGGTTCGCTTGTTCGCCGAGCTGGGCAACTTTTTTCCCAGCTCGTCGTTGACCACTGATAGTACTTCCCGACCGCGACGCTTCCATAAATGACTTTGTAAGAATGCGCTCATAGTTGCCTTTCACCGGAGACTTTGGTGGTTTCTTCAGGGCAGCCACAGTACGCTTCACTTTTACCGGATCTATCTTCTCCTCCGGAGGTGGATGTATCTTTGCTTTCACCCCTTCAAAGAAGTTATTCACTTCGGCTTGCACGATCTGTGTGTTTTCCTCCACGGTCCTCTCGTATGGTAACTTCTCTGGAGTCTTGAGAGAAGGACCGAATTTGTATTGCCTCCCGGCTCTGTCTGTGCTGCTAGACGCCGGAGCAGACGGAGCGGCTGCGGCTGACTTTTCTTTCTTACGAGGCGGAGGAGAAGGACTACGACGCGCCGGAGCAGCCGGAGCGGCGGTGGTTCTCTTGATCTGCCCTTGTTAACGAGGCGGAGAAGGAGGAGGCTGGCTGCTCGGGCGTGCCGGCGCAGGCGGAGTGCCGCCACGCGCCGGAGAAGGAGGCTAAGTGCCCTGATCACTCGCTGGAGGAGGAGGCGGAGGAGGAGGAGGAGGATTGCCCTGACTCGCTAGAGGAGGAGGAGGAGGTGGAGGCATCCAGTTCGGAAGGTTGATGAGCTCCTTCCGCCATAGGCATGGAATCTTCAGAGAAGAACCCAGACGAATCTCCCCTTCACCCGTAGGGTGGTAAAGCCCAAGGTCCTCAAATCCGTCCGTTATTTGATCCACCATCACCCTAGCATATCCTTCTGGAATCGACTGGCCGTGGTAGGTTGCGCCAGCTTCATTAGGTAAAACAGAGCCAACAGCCGCCTTGACTTTCAATGTCATCCATCGCGTCATAAGGTGGCAATGTTGAGACTCCGTGATAGCATCCACGGGGTAGCTAGCAGGAGCCGTGAAGACAGGCTCTAGCTGCTGAGTCTGCTCGGTGAAATCCACGCTGCTTCTCCGTTGAGATGGTGGGGTAGCTTCAGGGGAAGCTTCGGCAGCTCGTTTGCTGCGATCTGCTTCTCGTTCCTCTAGCCCTTGTACCCTTTCACGCAGCGCCTGCAGTTGGCTATGCTCCACTTTCTTCCTCCTCTCCTGGGTTTTGTAACCCCTGCGTCCGGAAACCCAACCTTCCACAGAACAGAGCCTGGCGTGCCTCGTGTCCATCCAGGGTGCTCAGGATTCCCGAGGGCCATCGTGAGTTTGTCCTTCTCTCTGTCTGGGACGAACGTCCCTTGCTGCGCTTTCTCGATATACTCCTGAAGCCTTGTGATGGGTATTCGCGGTTGCTCTTCCGTCCAAACGCACTTCCCTGTTACAGGGTCCAAGGTTCCGCCAACCCCGAAGAACCAAGTCCGGCAATGGTCTGGCAAGTTCAATGTCTCGGGTTCGACCCCTTTAGCAATCAGGTAATTCTCAGCTTTGTCCCACAAAGGTCGGGCTTTGAGGTAGCCACCTGACCCCGTGCGATGGTGATGCTTCTTCTTCGCAGCATTTTTCTTGTTTATCGCTTGCATCTTCTTACTCTTTTCCGATGTCTTGTGGGCCACAAATGCGGGCCAGTGATCTCTGATCTTCTCATACTTTCCAGTGAATTCTCGTGTCAAATCTTCGTCGACAAACTCTGTTTTCAGCCCATTCTTCCACCTCCTGAATAGTTCTGCCATCTTCTTAAGAGCATGAGACTTGATCAATTGCTCTTTAACTGGCTTCTCAGGATCCTCCTCTGGCGGTAGGGCGAAATTTGCCTTAAGCGATGTCCAAAGATCTTCTTTCTTCATATCAGAGACATAAGACACCTCAAGGTCTTCATTCTTAGGCTTTAACCATTGCTGGATACTGATCGGGATCTTGTCCCTAACAAGAACCCCGCACTGAGCATGAAATGCATCCCTTGTCCGGATGGGTTCAATCAGCTTGCCATCGCGCGCGATTGCTGTGATCTCAAACCTTTCATCTGAGCGCAACTTTTTCTTCGGGCCTCGTTTCTTTACCGAAGTTGTGCTCGATCCGGAGGGCTAGAGAAAAGACGAAAGACGAGAGTTAATTAATATGAGTACATATGAAAATAATGAATGCATCAATTAGCTAGTCCGCACAGGCTTAACTAATATATATACCTGGCCGGACTCGGTTCGGTCACCGGAGCCATCATGACGGTCTACTTCTTGTATTGGCATTGGGTCACCGGAGCCATCATAATCATAACCTTCTTCTTCACTACCCTGTCCTTCTAGACCATCGGTGTCGTTGAGAAACGACGCAACGACATCACTTCCTTTTGCGATTATGTCCCCCAACATCTCTTCTGTTTCTTCGTCTCGGGGGTGCTCCATAGTTTCTGCAAATATTTACAACATGGCAATTATTATTCAAACATGACAGATGAATATATTAATTAGTGGCAAACGTAGAACTAGCTAGCTAATATAATCACAATAAGGAATCATATTAGTGGCCTCGACGCTGCTTCTCTAGGGTTTGGGGTGGCCTCGGTAACGCTTCAAGGGTTTGGGGTGGCCTCGACAACGCTTCAAGGGTTTGGGGTGGCCTCAACGACAACGCTCTTTTAACTTGGTAAATTTGGGTGGCCTCAAGAGAGTTTGTCGGGTAGGGGAGCGGCAGGAGGGGGTTGGAGACCAACATCGTTTCTTTTCTAGGCTTTGGGTGTCCTCAAGAGTTTTGGTCGAGCGAGAGGGCCGGGGGCGGGGTGCTCCCGTGGTATAAGTTATCACGGTCGAGAGGGGGTATATATATCGACCTCCCCTCATGTAGAAGTTATCCAGGAGGGGGTTATATCGACAACGACGCGACGTACATACATGGGAAAATAATGTTATCGGGGAGGGGGTGTCACTAGTAGAAAAGGGGCCAATGGTCCAGGCCGGTCCAGCCCATTAGTCCCGGTTCAATCCAGAACCGGGACCAATGGGGGCATCGGACCCGGTTCGTGAGCCTCGGGGGCCGGCCGGGCCACGTGGGCCATTGGTCCCGGTTCATCTGGACCTATTGGTCCCGGTTTGTGGGACGAACCGGGACCAATGGTCCTCGCTCCTGGCCCAAACCCATTGGTCCCGGTTGGTGGCTTGAACCGGGACCAATGGGCTCCCATTAGTCCCGGTTCGAGCCATCAACCGGGACTAAATGGTTGGTGCCCGTTGCGACCAGAGTTTAGTCCCACCTCGCCAACCGAAGGGGAACGGGACTGGTTTATAAGCCCCTCCCTCTCTACTTTATTGAGCTCCTCTGATAATGAAAATAGATGCGCTTATATAGGTAATTTAGCATAAATTACGGATTTCTCTTGAAATTCGTTATGAATTTAAGTTGAATTTCCTCTATAAGCGCATCTGTACTCATTTCTGAGTAGTTTTTTTTTCTTTTTCTGCTATATTTATTTTTTCTTTTTATTTCTGAGTTGTAATAAGCCATTAAAAATAAGCATATATGCTCCTTTTTTAGTATAGTTAATCACAACTATTTTTTGCTTCTATTCATTTCTGAGTAGTTTTTTATATAGTTTTTTTCTTTTTCTGCTATATTTATTTTTTCTTTTTATTTCTGAGTTGTAATAAGCCATTAAAAATAAGCATATATGCTCCTTTTTTAGTATAGTTAATCACAACTATTTTTTGCTTCTATTCATTTCTGAGTAGTTTTTTATATAGTTTTTTTCTTTTTCTGCTATATTATTTTTTCTTTTTATTTCTGTGTTGTAATAAGCCATTAAAAATAAGCATATATGCTCCTTTTTTAGTATAGTTAATCACAACTATTTTTTGCTTCTATTCATTTCTGAGTAGTTTTTTATATAGTTTTTTTCTTTTTCTGCTATATTATTTTTTCTTTTTATTTCTGTGTTGTAATAAGCCATTAAAAATAAGCATATATGCTCCTTTTTTAGTATAGTTAATCACAACTATTTTTTGCTTCTATTCATTTCTGAGTAGTTTTTTATATAGTTTTTTTCTTTTTCGGCTATATTATTTTTTCTGAGTTATAATAAGTCATTAAAAATAAAAAAGAGACGCAATGCTCGTTAATCTGCTTCAACCCTTTCGGGATAGTGTCAACTGCACTGCACATAGCTCTGTGCAGTCTACCGTATCCCGCAAGGGTTGAAGCCAACCAACGTGCAGGAGCATTGAGCCTCTTCGTCATTGTATCTGCACTCAGGGCTTATAAACAGCTGCGAGTGCCTCTCGCTTGGCGAGGTGGGACTAAAACGAAAGCTGCTGGAAGAATCAACAAAAAAACAGCTGCAGAGACAAAAAGTAGTTAGACGGGTCCATTGGTCCCGGTTGGTGGCTCCAACCGGGACCAATGCCCATCTTTGGTCCCGGTTCGTGGCTCCAACCGGGACCAATGCCGCTCTGTTGTCCCGGTTGGAGCCACCAACCGGGACCGAAGGTCTTCGTTTCCCGCCCTTTGGGCTGCTGAAAAGAGGCCTTTGGTCTCGGTTGGTGGCTCGAACCGGGACTAAAGGGGGCATTAGTCCCGGTTGGAGCCACCAACCGGGACCAATGCTATTGCTATATATACTGGACTTGGCATCTGTTTCGATCTCTCCGGCCTCTATACTCCTCCCCGACGCCGACACCGCCCCGCACCGACACCGTCGCCGCCCCGCACCGACGCCGTCGCCGCCCCGCACCGACGCCGTCGCCGCCCCGCACCGACGCTGTCGCCGCCCCGCCCCGCCCCGACGCCGTCGCCGCCCCGGCCGCCCCGCGCGCCGTCGCCGCCCGCCCCGCCCCGACGCTGCAGCCGCCCCTGCCCGTGCCGCCTCGATGCCGTCGCCGCCCCGCGCCGCACCTCGCCGTCGCCGTCGCCGGCAGGTCGCCTCTTTTTTTAATTTTTGTTAGATTTATTTTTAGATTTTTTTGTAGTTCATAGATTTTTTTTGTTAGATTAGATTGTGTAATTTAGATATGTAGTTAATGTAGATTGTGTATTTAATTTGTTCAAATTATGTTAGATTTTTTTTTCTGTAAAAAGATTTTTTATGTTAGATTTTTTTCTGTAAAATTATGTTAGTTTTTTTATGTTAGTTTTTTTATATTAGATTTTTTTTCTGTAAAATTTGTTCATATTGTGTAATTTAGATCTTTATGTAGGATTAGATGTGTAGTAATTTAGATATGTATTATATTATGTTAGTTTTTTTTCTGTAAAAAGATTTTTTATGTTAGATTTTTTTATGTTAGATTTTTTTTCTGTAATTTTTTTTCATATTATGTAAGATTTTTTATGTTAGTTTTTTTATGTTAGATTTTTTTCTGTAAAAAGATTTTTTATGTTAGTTTTTTTATGTTAGATTTTTTTTCTGTAAAATTTGTTCATATTGTGTAATTTAGATCTTTATGTAGGATTAGATGTGTAGTAATTTAGATATGTATTATATTATGTTAGTTTTTTTTCTGTAAAAAGATTTTTATGTTAGATTTTTTATGTTAGATTTTTTTTCTGTAAAATTTGTTCATATTATGTAAGATTTTTTATGTTAGTTTTTTTATGTTAGATTTTTTTTTCTATAAAATTTGTTCGTATTGTGTAATTTAGATCTTTTTTTCTGTAAAATTTGTTAAATTATATTAGATGTGTAGTAATTTAGATCTTTATGTAGGATTAGATGTGTAGTAATTTAGAAAAAGGAAAAAAAGAAGAAGTAGTTTATATATGAAGTAGTTTGTTTTTAGTAAGTACTACTTATTTATTTATAGTAAGTGTTTAGTAGTTGAGCTAGATAGATTTAATTAATAAGACTACTTTTATTTAACTATATATAGAAGTAGTTCCCGCGTCGACGTCGGCGATGCCTATCCCGCATCCTCGTCGTCGTCGAGTCGGCGATGGAGGCCTGCTTGATCAGGGTCATGTTCGGGACTGGGCTCCGCCGGGTTGGTATTGGGAGGTGCTACCTTTCGGGGGACGTGGTGAGGAGGCAGCCCGTTGTTGACCCGATCCTTGTTAGGTGGCGGTCGCGTGGGCCAGTGACGGTGGTGAGGCATCCGGACACCGCGGAGGTGGTACGTCATCGTGTCAGCGAGGAGGACGAGCACGTCCGTCGCTACATGGTTGCATTGGAGGGGAGGTTCGACAATACCTCGCATGTTCTTCAGGGATCTCACTGGAGCTATGATCCTGTGATGGTTCCTTATCTTTGGGTGTCCACCGCCCGCGTCGATACCCGTCGGGCGCTACGGTTCTAGTTTTATTAGTGATAATATTCGATGATGTACGGACACCAAGAGATGATGTACTTTTGCTTATAATTATTGAATGCATGCTAATTTGAATACTATACTTTATTTTGTGATTTGGTTTTGCTTATTGAATGCTCATATTGGATAAGTTCTCCTTCATTCCCGTGTGCTAGACAATTTGGTATAATATTCAACCCGTACGTACATCGATCATCGATAGTCAACTCGTGATTTATAATAATGATCTAGTTTAATATTTGAATTATGAACGTAGGCCGGAAATGTCGTCCTCATCTGACGACGAAAATCGCCCGGGGGAGTGCGACTGGTGCCACGATGACCGAGGTATGTGCGACAGATTCATTGAGCTGGAGGAAGATCGGCGCTTCAGCATTAAGCTCGAGGAGACTTGCGATGTTCATACGGTACGCAACGACGACAATAGTTTTTTTTCGTAATTAAGCACGACTTCAACTATTTTAATGTGTATTTTTCATCTTTTTCAATTCGACTAGCTTATCCCATGCTTTGCAAGACGCTATGTCTTGGAGAGGATGGATTTTGAAGACCATGAAAATTTTGAAACCAAAAAAATTGTCCTAAGTACCGAACATGATGTGGATTTTCAAGTAAAGCTGTACAATGCTCAGAGTGTAACCCATTTTGGTTGCAAAAATTGGGATGCATTTTGCAAGATGTATGGTCTTGATGAGGGTATGATTATCACCATGGATCTTGGTGATCCTACAATCGAGCAAGAGACACCTACGATTTGGGTCTTTGTGCATACACCTCCAGTTCTTCCCTCATGTGAGCTAAACATAGTTATTAAGTAATTTATATTATTTATTTCAAAATATATAGTTGACAACTTATCTCCATTGACAGCTTATTTTCATTCTCCAAAGAATGTGCGGAAGATGGTAGACAGAACGTACTACACCGAAGGCTGCGAATTAACTTATCAGGAGAAACGACATCTGGTCGGATTTTGTAGAGATCTTGAGAATTACAATATCTACAATCAAACTCCTCAACATTATGGTCAATACGTGCCACTAGTGCACGTGTTGAACTACGGTAACTACCATGGAGATACCTTGGTAAGATTATTTTTTACTATTACAACATCCGTGCATCTTTTTGCACACTTCTAAAACTAGTACATCATTGCTAACTACGAAGTTATTAATATGTTTTTCAACAGATAATCCCGAATGAGTGTGTGCCTCATCTGATGTATACGCGTGGTAGCCTTCATGTTTTGAACATACTACCAGGTCGTTCTACAAATCTCAACTGTCCATATCGGGTTTCTAAAAGAAGTGGAGACATAACAATCAAAGAATGGAAAAAATGTATGGACAGTCGTAAGGAGCTTCTTGGAAGCAATAAGCAGCGAAAGGCAAGAATTGGAGACAGGATGATCGCCATTCTTCATAATGGAGAGTCAGGGTCTATATTGTTTTATGCTATTTTACCTTAAGGGTGTTTAGGTCCTATACCTGGTACTGATGATCATGTGCTAAGAACAATTATATATGTAGGGTTGGGTTCGATGACTATATATGAGGATGATGATCGTATGACTTATTATTAATAACGAGTAGAAGTAGTAGGATGATGCATGATTAGTAGAACTTTATTATATACATATATATGATGATGCATGATGCAAAGCATGCATGAGCCATGTCATATCTGCGGGTGCAATGAACATATAGCAGCAGCGTTGATAAACCAAGGACGAAGATAAGAGAGGACACTTCTCTCTATTAGCTAGCTATAATAACAACCTAAAAATAAACCACAAAACCCCTAAAGCAGCCACTTTCTTAAAAAAAATGACTTTTGGTCCCGGTTGGAGCCACCAACCGGGACCAAAGACCCTCTGACTGGGCTCGGTGCACAGGGCCACGTGGAGCCACATTGGTCCCGGTTCGTGTTTGAACCGGGACTAATGTGTGGTGGCATTAGTAACGACCCATTAGTCCCGGTTCATGAACCGGGACTAAAGGCCCTTACGAACCGGGACTAATGGGTGGTTTTCTACTAGTGTGTATCGACCCCCCTCGTGTTGAAGTTATCGGGAGGGGGTATATCGACAACGACATACCCGAAAAAAATAAGAAGACAAAAGAAGAAATAAAAAGAGGAGAAGAAGAAAGAAATAGAAGAGAAGCAATCGAAGAAAAAAAAGAAGAAAAAAAGGAGAAGAAGAAGCAAAAAAATAGAAAACCCTCTTCTTTTTCTTATTTTCTCCTCTTCTTATTTATTTCTGCTCTTCTTTCTTCCTCTTCTTATTTTCTTTTTTCCTAGCCTTCTTTTCTTCTTCTACTTCCTTCTTAATATCACTTAGCAACTTTTGCAACGATAGGGGGGGTGCTCCCGTGGTCTAAAATCGGTCTATGCACGATAGAAATTTCTGAAAAAAATTACATCTATGGTCCCTCGACGTCCCCGCCTCTCTCATGAACAAAAAAAAATCTATGAATAAAAAAACATCATGTTCTATGAACAAAATAATATCATATTTCATCCACATCCATGCATACATCATATATGTGATCATCTATGAAAAAACATCATATTCTATAAAAAAATCATCATATATGAACAAAAACAATTATGATAACAAGCATATATATCATCATATATATATGAAAAAACAAGCATATACATGAAAAAAACAAGCATATATATGAAAAAAAATGCTAGGGATGGCGCCGGCCGGACCAAGGTGAGGAGGAGCGCGGGGTCGGCGGCGAGGACGGTGACGGGCCAGTGGGTGCGTGCTCGGGGTAGGGGGCGACGGCGACGACGACGACGGGATCGGGCCGGGGCGGCGCGCGTCGGGGCAGGGGAGCGGGCGACGGCGAGGGAAAGGGCGCGGGCGACGGCGACGGCGGGGGCGGCGGGCGGCGTCGGGGCAGCCTGGCGGCGTCGATGTCATCGGCGGCGTCGGGCGGCAACTGCGAGATGAGAGTGAAAATTTCCTAAGTGTGAACTTATATAGCAAAGCCTTTAGTCCCGGTTGGTGCCACGAACCGGGACTAAAGGGGTGCATTAGTCCCGGTTGGTGCCACCAACCGGGACAGCAGCGCAAAGGGCGGGAAGCAGAGGCCTTTAGTCCCAGTTGGTCGCACCAACCGGGACTAAAGGGGCGCATTGGTACCGGTTGGTGGCGGTGCGGTGGGATGTTTAGTCCAACCTCGCTAGCTGAGAGGGACGCGCAGTGGTTTATAAGCCCCACTGCCGCACCCCTCTCGAGCTCCTCTCCATTGCAGGCTTACGGGCCTAATTGTGATTGCTATGCCTGATGGGCCTACTGGGCCTTCTGCGGGCCTGAATCCTGGCCCATGGATCGGTTTCTAGTCGTATTCAGGTCGTGGTGGCCCAGTAGGTGGCAATTTTTTATATTTTCCAAGTTTTTTTGTTTTATTTTTTGCTTTATTTATTTTGTTTTGTTTCTACTTACAACAAACTTTTTTTTATTTTTTTGTTTCTAATTACTTATTTGTATTATTTTATGATAATTCTTTTTGCTATTAAGGTTTCTAACAAAAAACAGTTCTTTATGAAAATTCTTTTTGCTTTTAATGATTTTGAACAGAAAATATGTTGATAATTTTAGTTGCATCAATTTTATATAATTTTAGTTTCAATAATACTAGAGGTTGCTTATAATGTTTTGAACAGGAAATACTTTTATAATTTTAGTTTCATAAATTCTATTTATGTTATTAAAGTTTATTTTATTTTATTTCTACTTATATATTTTGTTAAAGTTTAGATTATTTTGTTTCAAATAACTTCTTTATTTCATTTTATGATAATTCATGTACAAAACTTATTTATTTTATGATAACTCGTCTGTTACAAAGGGATTTTATTTTTTTGAACTTATTTGAACTCCATAGTTTTTCTGTGTTCAAAATGCACCATTCAAAGCCACATCATCAATTTACAACCCTTTCTGACTTCACTATTTCTCATGCATTTACTGATTATTTTGAGCTATAAGACCATGAAATTGAAAAAAATTGAAATGAACTCTGAAAAGGTTCCAAGTTGGCATGGTATCATCATTTCACCCACATAGCATGTGCGAGAAAGTAGAGAGGGTTACGACAAAAACTGGATGCACTTCGTGTACAAAACGGACAATCTCTTTTGAAGTATCAGGGTTTCATACGGAAACTCGTCTGTTACAAATGGATTTCATTTTTTGAACTTATTTGAACTCCATAGTTTTTTTGTGTGCAAAATGCACCATTCAAAGCCACATCATTAATTTACAACCCTTTCTGACTTCATTTGTTATTTTTCATGCATTTACTGATTATTTTGAGCTATAAGTCGATGAAATTGAAAAGCATTTGAAATGAACTCTGAAAAGGTTTCAAGTTGGCATGGTATCATCATTTCACCCATAGATCATCATTAATAGAAGTTCATCATCACATTAAAACCACAGTACATACATAGTTCTCATTGAACAACATATAGCTCTTCAGAGCATCTAATTAAATCATACATTGAAATTATGTAAAACATTTCAATGCAACAACAAATGCGATCATAATCGCAACCAAGGTAACAACTCACTAGTAGAAAAGGGGGCAATGGTCCAGGCCGGTCCAGCCCATTAGTCCCGGTTCAATCCAGAACCGGGACCAATGGGGGCATCGGACCCGGTTCATGAGCCCCGGGGGCCGGCCGGGCCACGTGGGCCATTGGTCCCGGTTCGTCTGGACCTTTTAGTCCCGGTTGGTGGGATGAACCGGGGCCAATGATCCTCGCTCCTGGCCCACCACCATTCGTCCCGGTTCGTGGCACGAACCGGGACCAAAGGAAACCCCTTAGTCCCGGTTCGTGCGACCAACCGGGACCAATGGTGGTGCCTATATATACCCCCTCGCGCAAGAGCAGAGCACACTGCTCTGTTTTTTCTGGCCGAGGGGGAGAGGGCTTGGTGGTGCTCTAGCTCACCTCATATGCACACAAGGTGTTCGATGGAATGCCCGAGCCACACTACTTAAGGTTTCTCCTCTCCAAGCTCGACCGCCAAGCTCCATTTTCCTCCATATTTGTCTAGGTTTAGCGGTCCGTCACGCCCCATCCCCGTCTTCAACGTCGTCGATCACCCGCACCGATCTCATCGGCGGCACCACCGTGGTGAGCCTCTTGTTCTTATCTTCTTTCCGAAAGGAAAAATATTCTTATTTGTATGTTTAGATAGATATATACTTGTATAATTTTCTTACTTTTATTATTGCATCTTATATAGTGCGATGGTTTTGGTATCCGCCCCCGTCGGCCCTCGTCCTGTCTATGATTCGGATGTGGTATATATTATCTTTTCATAACTATTGGTTCATTTATTATTTATGACAATTATGCCGACCAACGTGACATAGATTTTATTCATCTAGGAGGTTGTTGAACCGGAAATTCCAACCGACCCTATTGTCGAGAGGTTAAATTTAGTTGAAGAAGAAAACAATTTGTTGAAGGAAGAAATTAGAAAAATTGAGGAGGAGAAGATGATATTGGAGTTGCATGTTGCGGATGTCGTCGATGATCACAAGATCAAGATGGATGCAATGCGCTTGAAGATTAGAAAGATTAGAAAATATGCCATTCATACCGAGGCTTGGTATCATTATGTCGTTGGATCAGTTGTTACATTGGTTGCGATTATGATCGCATTTGTTTTCGCATTGAAATGTTTTACATAGTTTCAGTGTATGGTTTAATTAATTTAGATGCTCTGCAGAGCTTTATGTTGTTAGATGAGAACTATGTATGTACTTTGGTTTTAATGTGATGATGAACTTCTATTAATTTGGTCACTTAATTAATTATCTATTCATGATCTCTCTAATGATTTTTGACACACTTAATTATATATAATGCACACAGATGAACCGGCAATGGATGTACGGTTCAAGACACACCTCCGAGTACATTAAGGGCGTGCATAATTTTCTCGAAGTGGCTGAGGCAAACAAGCAGAATGGTTTTATGTGTTGTCCATGCCCTATATGTGGGAATACGAAGTCTTACTCTGACCGGAAAATCCTGCACACCCACCTGCTTTACAAGGGTTTCATGCCACACTATAATGTTTGGACGAGGCACGGAGAAATAGGGGTTATGATGGAAGACGGCGAAGAAGAAGAGTACGATGACAACTATGTGCCCCCTGAATACGGTGATGCTCCAGAAGATCAAGAGGAACCAGACGATGTGCACGATGATGCTGCAACGGGAGAAGCTGCTGAAGATCAAGAGGAACCAGATGATGTGCCCGATGATGATGATCTCTGCCGGGTCATTGTCGATGCAAGGACGCAATGCGAAAGTCAAAAAGAGAAGCTGAAGTTCGATCGCATGCTAGAGGACCACAAAAAAGGGTTGTACCCCAATTGCGAAGATGGCAACACAAAGCTAGGTACCGTACTGGAATTGCTGCAGTGGAAGGCAGAGAATGCTGTGCCTGATAAAGGATTTGAGAAGCTACTTAAAATATTGAAGAAGAAGCTTCCAAAGGATAACGAATTGCCCGACAGTACATACGCAGCAAAGAAGGTCGTATGCCCTCTAGGATTGGAGGTGCAGAAGATACATGCATGCCCTAATGACTGCATCCTCTACCGCGGTGCGTACAAGGATCTGAACGCATGCCCGGTATGCGGTGCATTACGGTATAAGATCAGACGAGATGACCCTGGTGATGTTGACGGCGAGCCCCCCAGGAAGAGGGTTCCTGCGAAGGTGATGTGGTATGCTCCTATAATACCACGGTTGAAACGTCTGTTCAGAAACGGAGAGCATGCCAAGTTGATGCGATGGCACAGTGAGGACCGTAAGAAAGACGGGAAGTTGAGAGCACCCGTTGACGGGTCGCAGTGGAGAAAAATCGAGAGAAAGTACTGGGATGAGTTTGCAAGTGAGCCAAGGAACGTATGGTTTGCTTTAAGCGCGGATGGCATTAATCCTTTTGGGGAGCAGAGCAGCAATCACAGCACCTGGCCCGTGACTCTATGTATGTATAACCTTCCTCCTTGGATGTGCATGAAGCGGAAGTTCATTATGATGCCAGTTCTCATCCAAGGCCCTAAGCAACCCGGCAATGACATTGATGTGTACCTAAGGCCATTAGTTGAAGAACTTTTACAGCTGTGGAATGGAAACGGTGTACGTACGTGGGATGAGCACAAACAGGAGGAATTTAACCTAAAGGCGTTGCTGTTCGTGACCATCAACGATTGGCCCGCTCTCAGTAACCTTTCAGGACAGACAAACAAGGGATACCACGCATGCACGCACTGTTTACTTGATACTGATAGTATATACCTGGCAAGCTGCAGGAAGAATGTGTACCTGGGCCATCGTCGATTTCTTCCGACCAACCATCAATGTCGAAAGAAAGGCAAGCATTTCAAAGGCGAGGCAGATCACCGGAAGAAGCCCGCCATGCGTACCGGTGATCACGTACTTGCTATGGTCAATGATTTACACGTAATCTTTGGAAAGGGTCCCGGCGGACTAGCTGTTCCGAGTGACGCTGAGGGACACGCACCCATGTGGAAGAAGAAATCTATATTTTGGGACCTACCCTACTGGAAAGACCTAGAGGTCCGCTCTTCGATCGACGTGATGCACGTGACGAAGAACCTTTGCGTGAACCTGCTAGGCTTCTTGGGCGTGTATGGGAAGACAAAAGATACAGCTGAGGCACGAGAGGACCTGCAACGTTTGCACGAAAAAGACGGCATGCCTCCAAAGCAGTATGAAGGTCCTGCCAGCTATGCTCTTACCAAAGAAGAGAAGGAAATCTTCTTTGAATGCCTGCTTAGTATGAAGGTCCCGACTGGCTTCTCGTCGAATATAAAAGGAATAATAAATATGGCAGAGAAAAAGTTTCAGAACCTAAAGTCTCATGACTGCCACGTGATTATGACGCAACTGCTTCCGGTTGCATTGAGGGGGCTTCTACCGGAAAACGTCCGATTAGCCATTGTGAAGCTATGTGCATTCCTCAATGCAATATCTCAGAAGGTGATCGATCCAGAAACCATACCAAGGCTAAGGAGTGATGTGGTGCAATGTCTTGTCAGTTTCGAGCTGGTGTTCCCACCATCCTTCTTCAATATCATGACGCACGTTCTTGTTCATCTAGTTGACGAGATTGTCATTCTGGGCCCCGTATTTCTACACAATATGTACCCCTTTGAGAGGTTCATGGGAGTCCTAAAGAAATATGTCCGTAACCGCGCTAGGCCAGAAGGAAGCATCTCCATGGGCCATCAAACAGAGGATGTCATCGGGTTTTGTGTTGACTTCATTCCTGGCCTTAAGAAGATAGGTCTCCCTAAATCGCGGTATGAGGGGAGACTGACTGGAAAAGGCACGCTTGGAAAGGACTCAATAATATGCAGGGACGGATATTCTTGGTCTCAAGCCCACTACACAGTTCTACAGAGCTCTACCTTGGTGACCCCGTATGTCGATGAACACAAGAACAGTCTGCGCTTCAAACACCCGGAGCAGTGCGACGACTGGATTACATGTGAACACATCAGGACTTTCAGCAGTTGGTTGGAAGCACGTATCAGAGGTGACAGCACTGTTTGTGAGGAGCTGTACTTGTTATCCAGGGGACCATCTTTGACCGTATTGATTTGAAAAGGATACGAGATAAATGGGAATACATTTTACACGATTGACCAAGATCAAAAGAGCACCAACCAAAACAGCGGTGTCCGCTTTGATGCAACAACCGAGAGGGGAAAGGACACATATTATGGTTACATAGTGGACATATGGGAACTTGACTACGGACATGATTTTAAGGTCCCTTTGTTTAAGTGCAAATGGGTCAATCTGTCAGGAGGCGGGGTACAGGTAGACCCACTGTACGGAATGACAACAGTGGATCTGAAAAATCTTGGGTACACTGACGAACCGTTCGTCCTAGCCAATGATGTGGCACAGGTTATCTATGTGAAGGACATGTCCAGTAGACCGAGAAAGAGAAAAGATAAGGAAGCAAATACATCATACGATGAGCCAAAGCGCCACATAGTTCTTTCAGGAAAAAGGGACATCGTGGGAGTGGAGGACAAGACAGACATGTCTGAAGATTATGAAAAGTTTCATGAAATTCCTCCCTTTAAAGTCAAGGCTGACCCCAGCATCCTGATAAACGATGAAGATTATCCATGGTTACGGCGCAATAAGCAAATGACACAAGCGAAGAAAAAGTGAAGACTTTCTCCCGCAACTATTGTTCGTTTATGATACCATTATATTGTAACTGATGAGTATGATACCATTGTTCGTTTTGTACTTGCACATGCTATGTGTGGGTCAATTTATGATACCATGCCAACTTCCAACTTTTTCAGAGTTCATTTGAAATGTCTTATGGTTCGGCCCTCGTAATAATTAAAAATAGCAACAATAAGTATTTTGTTGTAAGTAGAAACAAAATAAAATAAATAAAGCAAGAAAGAAAACAAAAACAAAGTGTTTTCAAATTTGAAAATTAGTAATGGCACTAACAGAAAGTTTATAATTTTCCTAAAACTAGAAGCAAAAAGATTTAAAAAATAGAGCAAAAAACAAAAGAAAATAAATAATGCAGAAAACAAAACAAAAAAACAACAATAAGTATTTATTTGTAAGTAGAAACAAAATAAATTAAATAAAGCAAGACAGAAAACAAAAAAAAAGTGTTTTCAAATTTGAAAATTAGTAATGGCACTAACAGAAAGTTTATAATTTTCCTAAAACTAGAAGCAAAAAGATTTAAAAAATAGAGCAAAAAACAAAAGAAAATAAATAATGCAGAAAACAAAACAAAAAAACAACAATAAGTATTTTGTTGTAAGTAGAAACAAAATAAATTAAATAAAGCAAGACAGAAAACAAAAAAAAAGTGTTTTCAAATTTGAAAATTAGTAATGGCACTAACAGAAAGTTTATAATTTTCCTAAAACTAGAAGCAAAAAGATTTTAAAAATAGAGCAAAAAACAAAAGAAAATAAATAATGCAGAAAACAAAACAAAAAAACAACAATAAGTATTTTGTTGTAAGTAGAAACAAAATAAATTAAATAAAGCAAGAAAAAAAATGCCACCTACTGGGACGCCACGGCCTGAATACGACTCGTATCCCTATTTCGGGCCAGGATTCAGGCCCGCAGAAGGCCCAGAAGGTCCAACAGGCAACGAAGGAGCAAGTAGGCCCATAAGCCTGCAGTTCAAAGGAGTTCGAGAGGGGAGCGGCAGTGGGGCTTATAAACCACTGCGCTCCCCTCTCAACTAGCGAGGTGGGACTAAACTTTGGCCCTGACGCGGGCAGCGCAGGGGCCTTTGGTCCCGGTTGGTGGCACCAACCGGGACTAAAGGGGGGGGGGGGCTTTAGTCCCGGTTAGAGCCACCAACCGGGACCAAAGGCCGCAGCTTCCCGCCCTTTGGGCTGCCGAAATTGAGGCTTTTGGTCCCGGTTGGTGGCTCCAACCGGGACTAAAGGGGGTATTAGTCACGGTTGGTGCCACCAACCGGGACCAATGCTCCTTGTATATAAGTGGCACTTTGCAGTTTTGCAGTTCATCGCCACATTGCCCCCCCCCCCCCCCCCGACGACGCCGAACGCATCGACGCCACCAGGCTGCCCCGACGCCGCCCGCCGTCGCCGTCACCGTCGCCGTCGCCCGCGCCCGTCGTCGTCGCCGTCCTCCCCGAGCCCGCGCTCGCCGTCGTCGCCGCCAGGCTCTGCCGCGTCGCCGCCAGGGCTCCGCCGCGTCGCCGCCGCCCGCGCGCCCCCGCGCCCCACGCCCTGCGCCCCGTCGCCGTCGCCGTCGCCGTCGCCCGGCCCCGCGCTCCGCCACCGCTGTGAGCCGCCGCGCCGCACCGGCTCTTTTTTTTCTTTCATTTTTATTAGTTTTCTTTTTTTGTTCAATGTATATATATATATATATATATATATATATATATATATATATATATGTGTGTATGTATATATGTGGCTATATATATATATGCGGCTCTGTTTTTTTTCATTTTTATTAGTTTAGTTTTTTTTCTGTTCATATGAACAATGCATATATGTGTTATGTATATGTTTCATTTTTATTAGTTTTTTTTTCTGTTCATATATGTGTATGTATATATGCGGCTCTGTTCATATGTGGCTATATATATGCAAAAGATAGATTTTTAGAAAAGTTCGTTTTTTTTTCTGTTCACAGATTTTTTTTGTTGATATTAATTATTGTAGAATATGCAAATGTTGGTATATTCATATGAACAATGCATTAGGCAAAACCTTTGTTTTTTTTGGAATTTTCTATTTGAACATTTTTTAAAACAAGCAATAATAAAAGAATGAGAGGGAAAAGGAAAATAAGAAGAGGAAGAAAGGAGAAAAAGAGGAGAGGAAGAAGAGGAGAAATAAATAAGAAGAGGAAAAAAGAAGAAAAAGAAGAGGAGAAGAAGAAAGGAATAGAGGAGAAAGGAGAAATTCTATTTTTTCTTCTTCTCCTCTATTCCTTTCTTCTTCTCCTCTTTTTTTTCTTCTTTTACTTCTTCTTCTTTTTCCTTCTTCCTTCTTCCTCTTTTCTTCCTTTTCCTTAATTATTTTCCTTTCTCGAGGGAGAAGAAGAAAAAGAAGAGGAGAAGAAGAAAGAAAGGAAAGGAGAAAGAAGAAACTTAAACACGAGGGGGTGGTACCGATACCCCCTCCCCGATATGTATATGTATGTCGCGTCGTTGTCGATATAATTAACCCCCTCTAGATACAACTGCAGCACCCCCCTCAGCCCTCTCGCTCGACCAAAACTCTCGAGGACACCCAAACCCTAGAGAGAAAACGATGTTGAATAATAATTGACATGTTGTCAATATTTGCAGAAACTATGGAGCACTCCCGAGACGAAGAAACAGAAGCGATGTTGGGGGAAATAATCGCAAATGGAAGTGATGATGTTGCGTCATTTCTCATCGACACCGTTGGTCAGATGGATGAAGAAGAGGGCTATGATTATGATGGCTTCGACTCATTAATGCCGGTACAAGAGGAGGACTATGTTCATGATGGCTCCGGTGACACAATGGAGGTACAAGACGAAGGAGACCGTGCCGAGCCGAGTCACCGAACCGAGTCCGGCCAGGTATATATATATTAGTTAAGCCCGTGCTGACAAGTTAATTGATGCATCCATTGTTTTGGTATATGTACACATATTAAGTACTGTCGTCTTTCTTCCTTATAATTTCTAGCCCTCCGGATCGAGCACAACTTCGGTACGGAGACGAGGCCCGAAGAAAAAGTTGAGGTTGGATGAAAAGTTTGAGATCATAGAAATCGCGCCCGACGGCGAACCGATTGAACCCATCCGGACAAAGAAGGCATTTTCTGCTCAGTGCGGGGTTCTTGTTAGGGACAGGATCCCGATCAGCATCCAGCAATGGTATAAGCCTGCTAAGGATGAAGACGCTGAGGTGTCTTATGTCAATGATATGCAGAAAGAAGATCTTTGGAATGAGCTGAAGGCAAATTTCACCCTACCGCCAGAGGAGGATCCGGAGAAGCCAGTTAAAGAGCAATTAATCAAGTCTTGTGCTCTTAAGAAGATGGCAAGCCTAATGAGGAGGTGGAGGAAAGAGCTGAACCAGTTTGTCAAGAAAAAAGAGACACCAGAATTCATCGGCAAATATGAGAAGATCAAAGATCACTGGCCCGCATTTGTGGCCCACATGACATCGGAAAAGAGTAAGAAGATGTCGGAGACAAACAAGAAAAATGCTGCGAAGAAGACGCTTCACCATCGCACGGGGTCAGGTGGCTACCTCAAAGCCCGGCCTAAGTGGTCCAAGGCTGAGCATGATCTGCTTGAAAAAGGGATCGAACCAGAGACGATGCGCTGGCCAGACCGTTGCCAGACTTGGTTCTTCGGGGCTGGCGGAACCTTGGACCCTGTAACAGGGCATTGTCAGTGGACGAACGAGCAACTGCAAACACCAGTCAAGAAACTTCGACAATATATTGATGCTGCGCAGCGAGGGACGTTCCTTCCAAACAGGGAGAAGGACGAGCTCACAATGGCCCTTGGGAATCCCGAGCACCCTGGACGGACACGAGGCACGCCAGGCTCGCTTCCGTGGAAGGTTGGTTTTCCGGACGCAGGGGGTTACAAAACCCACGAGAGGAGGAAGAAAGTGGAGCATGACCAAATGCAGGCGCTGCTTGGAAGGGTAATGGGGCTAGAGGATCGAGAAGAGGAACGAGAAGCAGCAGATCGCAACAAACGACATGCCGAAGCTTCCCCCGAAGCTACCCCGCCATCTCAGCGCAGAAGCAGCGTTGCTTCCACCGAGCTGCTTCAGCCGGAGCATGTCTTGACGGCTCCTGCCAGCTATCCCGTGGATGGTATCACGGAGTCTCAAAATTGCCACATTATGGCGCGATGAATGAATTTGAAGGTCAAGGCGGCTGTTGGCCAAGTTTATCCTAGTGGACCCGGCACAACTTATCACTGCTAGCCGATTCCAGAAGGATTTGCTAAGGTGATGGTTGATGAAATAACGGAGGGATTTGAGGACCTCGCGCTTGAGCACCCTACCGGTGAAGGGGAGACTAGGCTGGGTTCTGCTCTGAAGACTCCATGCCTATGGCGGAAGGAGCTCATCGACCTTCTGAACTGGACGCCTCCGCCTTCTCCTCCTCATCCGGCGAGTCAGGGCACTCCGCCTCCTCCACCGCCTCCTCCTCCGGCGAGTGACGATCAGGGCACGCATGGTGGCACTCCGCCTCCTCCACCGCCTCCTCCTCCGGCGAGTGAAGATCAGGGCACGCGTGGCGGCACTCCGCCCCCTTCTTCGGCGCGTGGCGGCACTCCGCCTCCTCCTTCTCCGCCTCGCCAGCAAGGGCGGAAGAGACCCGCCCCCGCCCCGGCTGCTCCGACGCGTCGTAGTCCTTCTCCTCCGCCTCGTAAGCAAGCACGAAGGAAGACAGACGCCGCAGCCGCTCCGTCTGCTCCGGCGTCTAGCAACACAAGAAGAGAGAGGCAATACAGATACGGTCCACCTCTAAAGCCTGTAGAGAAGTTACCGTATGAGAGGAGCAAGGAGGAAAACGATACGATCGTGCAGACCCAAGTGAAGGAGTTCTTTGAAGGGGTTAAAGCAAAGATACATCCACCTCCGGAGGAGAAGGTCGATCCGGTGAAAGCAAAGCGCACTCTCGATGCCCTGAGGAAACCACCAAAGTCTCCGCCGAGAACCAACTATGAGCGCATTACTGAACAGACATATCTCCAAGCCAAGCGGTCGGGAACTACTGTCACTGATAAAAGGTTAAAAGAAAAACGGGCAAAGGGGAAAAAAATTGCCCAGCTCGGCGAACAAGCACAGCAATCGTGCCCCCCGCTGAATGTGTCTAATCCTCCGGGGACGGTGGCCGGTTATGGCAATCTTGAAGATTACCTGCCTGACGATGCACTTCCTGATTTCATGGAGGTGGACTTATTCAGATACGAGTACGGGAAGCCTCTCGTCAAAGATGAAAAGTCTCTGACAACAATGATGCGAAGATTCCACAGTTGGTACATGAAAACCTGCAGAGAGTCTGAGGGGACGAACACTTTGTATCTGAAAATTAAAGAGGAGCACGACCTCGTTTCAAATGATCTGTTGTCTATTCCATTTGAGGAGTTCTTCGAGTTCTTCAATCAAAAGGCCCTCAATAAATTAATGGTCTTTTGCTACTGCCTGTAAGTACTATTTCTGTCATTAGTCTGTATATATAGCTCGGCTCTTTCATTGCATGTATTTATAATTAATTATCCTCAATATATTATGCAGATTGAAGATCGTCGAGTGCAAAAAAAATGAAATCTATGATATTGGGTTCATTAACACAAATATCATAGATGTTTTTCTGGTTGAAAAGCGCGCCGAAGAGGCCGAGGACAACTTGCTACAATCATTGATCAAAAATCAAAACAAAGATACCATACTCTTTCCTTACCACGGCCCGTGAGTGTTACTGTCGTGTGCATATTCGGTTTTCCTTATTACTCGAGCGAGGTTAATGTAACTGATGAGTTATGCATGCGTGTAGGTACCACTATATTCTTCTGGAGATTAAGATTGAGCGTGGACTAGTAACCGTCTTAGACTCCAGACGGAAAGATCCCAGCACCTATGCGGACATGACTGAAATGCTCAGCAAGTAAGTTCAATCGATCATTATCGCACCATATCGGCAACTTTTTGTTCATTTCCTGATATCTCAAGTAATAATAATTATTTTCTTTGTCTTGCAGGGTTTGGAAACAGTTCACCGCACAAGCTCCGGGACTGCCGAAGGAGCTGCAATATGTATACCCAAAAGTAAGTACTACTGGCGCGCATCTCCCGTTGATTCTATAGCTATACTTTCATCAATGCCATTTATATAATGCTTCATTATCAGTTTGATTGACCTCTATTTCTCGTAAAGTGCTTGTGGCAGGAGGAAGGGAATGATTTCTGTGGATACTACGTGTGCGAGTTCATCCACAACGCGACATTGAAAAACAAGCGGGGCTACTCTAGAAGACAATATGAAGTGCGTAAGCAATAATATTCACAATTTCATTTTATTACACCATCATTTCTGTTGAGTTTCATTCATATATATGTATTAATTAACCCCCTTCTTCAAATTAATTAGACGTGGCAGATGCGGGATGATCTCCTAGAACCAGATCGCATGAAAGCAATTCAAGAGGAATTGGCGGGATTCTTTCTTGAACACGTCATCAGTAAAGCCGGAGAATACCATGTGGAACTTGAATTCAAATGCTAGTGGTTTGTAATTAAGAGATCTTATATAGATTGTACATGTATGTAGCCAGTAAAACTTGTTGTTCGACCAATCTCTCGGAGAAGGAGAGGTCGATCGATCACTTCTCTCGGTATGCATGACGAACTTCTGTACTGAATGGTTCTCTCGATCACTTATGTATATATACTACGTAGCGTCGAGCAAGCACGGACATAATTAAGAGAGGACACTTCTCTCTATTAATTAGCTAGCTAACACAATATACGAAACACCTAAATTAACCCCCCAAAACCCCCCAAAACCCCCCAACCCCCCTCCTTTCAAAAAAAAAACAAAAAACCAGGCCACTGGAATGCAGACACGTGGATGCCTTTTGGTCCCGGTTGGAGCCACCAACCGGGACCAAAGGCCCCCTGACTGGGCTCGGCGCACAGGGCCACATGGAGGCACATTGGTCCCGGTTCGTGTGTGAACCGGGACTAATGGGTTGAGGTATTAGTAACGACCCATTAGTCCCGGTTCCCGAACCGGGACTAAAGGCCCTTACGAACCGGGACTGATTGGTGGTTTTCTACTAGTGACTGATCCAACTGCATAATGATACCAAGCCTCGATATGAAAGGCATATTTTTCTAATCTTTTTAATCTTCAACCGCATTGCATCCATCTTGATCTTGTGATCATCGACGACATCCGCAACATGCAACTCCAATATCATCTTCTCCTCCTCAATTTTTCTTATTTTTTCCTTCAAGTAATCGTTTTCTTCTTCAACTAAATTTGACCTATCGACAATAGGGTCGGTTGAAATTTCCGGTTCAACAACCTCCTAGATAAATAAAATCTATGTCACGTTGGTCGGCATAATTGTCATAAACAATAAATGAACCAAATAGTTATGAAAAGATAATATATACCACATCTGAATCATAGACAGGACGAGGGCCGACGGGGGAGGGTACCAAAACCATCGCACTATATAATAACAAGGAATAATAAAAGTAAGAAAACTAGACAAGTATCTATCTGAAGTAAGAATTTTTCTTTCTTTCAGAGAAAGGATAAGAACAAGAGGCTCACCACGGTGGTGCCGGCGACGAGATCGGCGCGGGCCATCGACAACGGTGAAAACGGGGACGGGACGTGACGGACCGCTAGCTAAACCTAGACAAATCTCGGGGAAAATGGAGCTCGGAGGTCGAGTTTCGAGAGGAGAAAGATTAACTAGTGTGGCTCGGGCATTTCATCGAACACCTCATGTGCATAGGAGATGAACTAGAGCACCCAAATGCCCTCCCCTCGCCGGCTTGAAAATATAGAGCACTGTGGAGTGCTCTGCCGCGGCGATGGGTATATATAGGCAAATTATTTGCCTTGGTTCGTGGCACGAACCGGGACTAAAGCCACCCCTTCGACACCGGTTCAAGGCATGAACCGGTACCAATGGCCGTGGGCCAGGAGCGCGGCCCATTGGTCCCAGTGCCCTCGAGGCCCTGGCCGGCCCCCTGGGCTCATGAACCGGGACTTATCTCCCCCATGGGTCCCGGTCCGTGAGGAACCGGGACTAATGGGCTGGCCAGGCCCGAACGATAGCCCTGTTTTCTACTAGTTATATGTGTGATGTCATGCAAGACTTTATTTATTAGGTTGTAGACTCATCTTGGCTTGGTATGTGTGATGTTACCCATGATGTGATTAACATATTATGTAACCACATGCGATTAATTACATGCCACATCATTTATTTGACCTAGACATGTGTGATGTTACTACTTATGTCTACCCATAGTGGGAGTAACTTTAGCTATAATATAAAGTCCAACTCAGCAAATTTGATTATGTGACAATGATTTAATGAGGAGAGAGAAGAATTGAGTAACATAGTTAGTTACTCATACTATGAGTAACATCACACATACCAAGACAAGATATGTCTACAAGCTAATAAATAAAGTATTGCATGACATCAAACATATATTACTTCTCACTATGAAAATAGTAACATAGAGTAGTAACACATGCATGCTATTAAACATATGTTACTTCTCATTGTGGAATGCGGTGAGTTAAAAAACCAGGATATGATAGAACCAATAAGTTGGTATTAAACAAACCGACATCTCGATAGGTTTGGAACTTGACGGAAGCCACAACATCGAAAGAGGCTTTTTTTAATACTCACTCCGTCCTGTAATTCTTGTCTTGGATTTGTCGAAATACGGATGTATCAAATCACGTTTTAGTATTAGATACATCATACTTGGCTAAATGGGCCGGCCCGCGGGCGTTGCTCCTTGGCCCAGTCACTGGCCTGTTCCTATAATGTCGCACGATGATATTTAATACTGCATGCAAACTTCCTATTTTCCAACGGTCTTAAACCAATAAACTCAGACGGTGAGAATAGTTTTGAAAATTCTGCGCTGCCTACTATGCACGAAAGCTTGCTTGATGGAGTGGTCTTGCTCGTTTGTGCTTGAGCGGGAGGCCCCGAAAACCGTTCACTATCAGACTGGCCCAGTTGACCTAGGACGTACACCGGGCCATGTATAGGCTCTACATACACACGTCTTGCCGTGGGAAACGACCATCCTACCCATTATTATTAAAGGGTATGAAGAGATCTCCCTCGTTGATATGTTTAAGGGTTGTACTTATACCAAAGAACAAGTGTTTTTTGCTTTGGTTTGAGACAATAGCTCGACTTGCCTCCACATCCCTCGTTTGTATGGCTGTAAGAGCAACATGCAACAAATAAGAAAGAAACGAATGAGCAGATGACACAAAGACCAAACAGTGAACCGACATGGAAAAAAGAACAGCGGTCACTAACTGACAGGCGGACACCAGTGATTTCACTGGCCAGAGTGCTGAGAGCTTGCTATTTCGCGGGAGCTTAGTAACTAGAGTGATACGTAATGAGTGCGGAGTAGACAATCTTGGAGATAGTTGTGTGCTTGGTATAGTTTTTTTTTTTTTTGAGGGAGAGTTTTGAAACAACAAGATTCTTCTGCGTTGCTGCCGGGTCGAGGTAGGGGCGATACGTGGCGTAGATCACCAGTGACGTGGTTGATTCGTTGGATGCCTGTCTGCAGCGAGCTCACCCTCTCATTTCTAAAACCGATCTGGTTAAAATAAACTCGATGGATGCGCGTGTAAAAGAAGAGATAATGTTTTTGGTGCTCAATTATGACAGTAAGTTGTCTGCCGTCCCATGCCTTGTCACGTGGCTGAAGCATGGGGCTGGCGTACCGTGCTCGATCGGCTCGACGTGGAAGTAGACGTCGACTATATAAGAAGGCCGGCGAGACGGACTACATCAATACAAGCACACCCTCCTCGTAGCTAAATCATATCTCCACTTCCAGTCGATACGTGGGTAGGCAGGCTTCATACCACAACCATGGCCACCGCCAAAACGAAGGCGACTCTCGTGTTGCTGGTGGCGGCGATGGTGTGGGTGGCACAGGCACAGGACCCGGAGTCCGATCCCAGCAGCTGCAACGAGCTAATGCGATTTCACTGCCGGGTAACCAGGGATGATGTCCATCTTATAAGGCTGGTTGTAATGGAAGTATCATATACTAGTATCATGCATATGATACTAGTGTATGATACTACCTCCCTAATGCATAGTATCATATATTAGTATCATGTAGTACTCTATTTATTGCCATGCATGACACAAAGTAGCATGATATTTAATATGATACGGTATCATGATATGATACTACACCCTCTCTTTCTTCATTTAATGCTACGACACCTCATCAAAATTGCCTAGTTGGCATGCATGATACTAGCTATGATACTACCATTACGACCAGCCTAACCTGCTGCGTGCAAGCATACATGGTGGGCGACCAGAGCTGTGTGTGTAAGTACCGGGATCACTTCAAGGAGGATCCTGAGTGGATGCGGAAAGGGGGTCTCGCCCTCTTTGATAAACTGTGCGTCAACGGCGCACAGTGTACCAAGCTGGCCCACCCATCTGCTTAATAATCAATCACATCGATTACTCGTCCCCGTCCGCTTCTTGGTTTGGTTTCCTTGCATTGCGCTCTTTTTATTACAAATAAAAATAAAAGGGGTTCCTCTTGCAGGTCGCTCCTTCTGTTTGCTTGCTTCTCTTAGTTTTCTTATTATTACCACTCCTGTACCAGATTAATTTTACGAATGTTATTCGTACGTGTTGTTCCCGTTCCCTTTTGCCACTCCTAAAGTCTCTACTGTACTGTTTGCAGTCATACAATAATGCGCGCGACTCTTGTACCAGATTAATTGTACGAATGTTAGTCGTACGTGTTGTTTCCGTTCCATTTTGCCACTGCTAATGCGTGGGAAGAATTTCTGGTGCTCCTGGACTTTACATGCCGCGTTGATACAAACTCCTAGGAGCCGTTGGATGTTTAATCCAACGGCTTTCAGAAGGTCTTAATGTTTCTGCAAAATAGCCCTCAAAGTGTTTGAAAATTGCATATAAGTACATATGTTGCATAGATGCCGCTGTCCGATCTGAGATCCAAAGCTCGTACTGTATCATGGTACTCCCTCCGTTCGTAATTACTTGTCGTAGAAATGGATGTATCTAGATGTATTTTAGTTCTAGATACATCCATTTCCGAGACAAGTAATTCCGAACGGAGGGAGTAGGAGCTAAGGGGAAGAAGCACCTGCCATTTCCCCATAATGCGTTCAGCCTGGTGGACGCGAATGAATAGACCGTGGCGGTATATGGATGCCCTGTCAATCAGCGGTATAGGCAGAGTTCTCGGGATTCATGAGTGATTCTGTTATTGCTGCAATATCTTTTTTTTGCGGGGGTTTTCTGCAATATCGTGGTTGGTTAGTAGTGCACTGTGTGTTAATACATGTAGAGATTTCCCAATCTGAGAGATTTGGCCCATGTCAGTACATCGTTCGTCCCCCGCACGCCACCCAATCTCTACTCCTAATGTCTCAGTTGGTAGGTCGCGTTCCGGGTTTTATTTTCGTCCCACCTCAACCGGTCTTTTTTGGTACTTCTTTGGTACTTCCTCCCACCTCCCTCTCAGCCGCGAAAAACCAAGGAAAACCCCGCGATCGAGTCCCGCACACGCCCAACCTCCCTTCTCACGCTAAGCCGCATAGAACCAAAAAAAACCTCAAGCCGAGTCCCCCGCCCGCCCCCACGCACTCCAGGCCCTAACATCCCGTCGCACCAAGACAGACGAACCAAAAAAATCTACGAATAGTCCGTCGGTTATTTTTCGCTGGTTTTTATTTCGTCTCACCACTTTCGTTGGTTTTATTTCGCTGGTTTTATTTCGTCTCCCTCCCACCTGTCTTTTCGCTTCACCACCGACATAAACCCATCAGATTAGTTACCATAAAAAAATCGCAATCAATCAAGTATTGATGATCAGATTAGTTACCATATAAAAAATAAATCGCAATCAATCAAGTATTGATGGGTATTTCCTTATATTGATGTGATTTCCCCTTTTTTATCATCAATCGTCTCTACTGCCTAAAAAATGCGTAGCTTTCCTTTTCGCTTCATCACCCACATAAACCCATCAGATTAGATACCATATAAAGAATAAATCGCAATCAATCAAGTATTGATGATCAGATTAGTTACCGTATAAAAAATAAATCGCAATCAATCAAGTATTGATGGGATATTTCCTTATATTGATGTGATTTTCCCTTTCTTATCATCAATCATCTCTACTGCCTAAAAAATGTGTAGCTTTCCTTTTCGCCTCACCACCCACATAAACCCATCAGATTAGTTACCATATAAAAAATAAATCGCCTGCTTCCCCTCCTCTCGACCGCTCCATACGTCCAGATCGCGGCCCCATCCCCATCCTCCTCTCACGTCACGGCGGCCGATGGACTGCCGCCACCACCCTCCTACTCTCTCGCCACCGCCGTCCTCCCGCTCGCTCGCCGCCGCCGTCGCCACCAATCCCGGCGAAGGCGCCGTTGCTGCTATGTCGCCTCCTTTCCCCATCCAAGCCTGACCATGGCAACGACGCCCTCTCATGTGTCCCGCGGTGAGGTTTGGGGAGGCACGACCACAATCCAGTAGGGATCTCACCGCGGACCCGTCCGCTGGGATGGGTGTTGCCTCCGTTGCGAATGGGATCGAAGGGAGGGACTACTTCGTCGTCAAGGTCGGCGAGGCAGCGGCCAATTGGGAGCCCGGTTGTGAACATGGGAGTTCGTCCCCATGGAGGTGGCGGCCGTGGAGATTGGATGTGAAGCAACCCCACTTGCCGGTGGTGGAGGCTTGCCGTCCATGTGATCCTTTCTTCTCCCGGTATCCCCATTCCTTGCCTCCCATTACAAAAGCGAGCATAAATGAGAGCAGGGGCTGATTTTCATCACTTCATTTCTCATATTTTCAGTTGCTTTTTTGAGATTATACAAGATGCTCCCGATCTGTTTTGTCAAATTACTTGGATCGTCTTATGGAATTGATAGCCATCGCATTTTTCACCTCATGTTATTTCTTAATCCTTGTCCCACTAGGAATCCACTACATGTTTGGTAATGACGTGATGTTGAGGCGGCTAGGAGAAGCTCAGCAGCCAGATCAAGGGCTATCGAGATGGATCTGGGAGCCAAGAAGTAGTTCTTCTGTTAAATTTTGGTTATTATCTTTTCTATTGTTACGATTGTGGGATGGTTGATTTTGACTCGGTGTAACATTTGCATTTGTTTCCCCAGCTTGTTGGCGTAGATGCGTGGCACTGCGGCAACTAATCAAGAGCGAGGGCAGTGCACATCAGAGCTACGCTGAATGTAGGGAGCCAACCACGAATTGGGTATGTTCACACGAGGGATGGGAGAGGAGAGGAACATTAACATTGTTCATGATTTGGATGAAAATTTCAGCTCATAGTTTCTCCGTACGTGGCAACACACTAACGGTACTCATGGGCTTAGGATGAAAGTAGCGCCAGCAGAATCAGTAGGTTGGATGGGAAGGCGGTTGTTGCCCTTGTCCCTTGGTGCTAGCCTACCATGGTGGCCTCACTAACTTGCTCATTGCGAATACGAGTTCGTGGGGTCGCGAGTTGCTGCAGATTTGTTTTTATCACTTTTTACAATATTTATTGATGTATCCCTAACTCATCGAGTCATTTTTAGCTTTGATTTCCCATATACGCCAGCCTAAATATCCCATGGTCAGAATATTTGCATGGTTAGTGGACATTGTCCCTTTCTTTCTAATGTTTAATATTTTATATTGCCGATAGAAATAATTTTATCCGCTTGATTTAGGAAGTGCACATAGGTAGGTCAACATATTTTGTAGCTCTTTCGGATGTAAAAGCATATGTTGCATAAGAAATTATTATCTTCCAAGCATACTCACATTTCACTAACAAATAGGGGGAGGTTCAGACTTCAGAGCAATGATAAAAAGGTTTATTCCTCACTCTTTTGTTGGAATTTTAGTTCCAAGTTAACATGATTTCTTATCCGCTTCATAATTCATGCATCTGCTTAATTAGGTGATAAGTAGGGATATTGTGGGGTTTGTTTAAACTCCAGCATAAGGAATTCTGGTTTAAGAAAAAAGACTTTTGGCTTCTTTAATTACAAATTGATTGCAACATCGTGTTAGTATGTGATTTCTCACATCTGGTTGTAATATTTGTAAAGACGTGCATTGCACGTGCACTTGGAAGCGGGCCCGTGGCCCGCGCCGGACGGCGCCGACGCTGACCCGGGCCACCTCCTCCGCGTATTCTTGGAGCTGTGGCTGGCCAATTTACATGAAATTAATTCCCTCAGTTCTGGTGGCAAATATAATACACATAATCCATATTGTTATGCACTAGCGTGTGTGTGTGAAATAGATGGATTATGGTCCCGTACCCAATAAGATGGATATGTGTGTGTGTTAGAGAGAGGGAGAGGGGGAGAGAGAGTGAGGAAGAGGGAGGGAGTGTGTGTGTGTGAGGATTTGATGGTAAAAAAGGTCGCCAATGTCGTAATATTAAACTCTTTAAGTTAGCGTGGCCCCGTTGCAACGCACGGGCATTCTTCTAGTGTGAATATGTGATAACTGAAGCCGCTGATATTTCTTGCGTGAATTCAATGCTACCGGTCATCTTACTACTCTCACAGTGGGGAGTCACTTCGACTAGTAACATGCATGTGTTACTACTCTATGTTACTATCTTCATAGTGAGAAGTAATATATGTTTGATGTCATGCAATACTTTATTTATTAGCTTGTAGACATATCTTGTTTTGGCATGTGTGATGTTACTCATAGTATGAGTAACTAACTATGTTACTCAATTCATCTCTCTTCTCAATAAATCATTGCCACATAATCAAATTTGCTGAGTTGGACCTTATGTTACTGCTAAAGTTACTCCCACTATGGGTAGACATAAGTAGTAACATCACACATGTCTAGGTCAAATAAATGATGTGGCATGTAATTAATCGCATGTGGTTACATAATATGTTAGTCACACCATGGGTAACATAACACATATCAAGCTAAGATGAGTCTACAACCTAATAGATGAAGTCTTGCATGGCATCACACATTTGTTATTCCCCACTATGGAGGTACTAACATATACTAGTAACACTAGTCGCCAACCCGTGCATTCGCACGGCCTAGTAATTTAACATTACATGAGAATCTATATGACATAAAGCGATGTGTTGTGTACATTTACATTGGAACATGACATCTAATATATATATTTTCTAATAAGTCGTCGAGGATTTCCTACCTTGGAATTCATAGGAGAATGTATTTCCACAAAGGAGTTAGTTGTATGGAAATACAATAGTTATTAGGTGACCCCAAAAATAGTATGCGCTGGGATAAATTGATGTTAATGCTTTATATGATTCTATCCTTTATATGTTTGAGGAAGTTTGAAATCATTTTTATCTCATTTAAAATGCATGCAAAGTAGACTAATATATATTGCTCACTTTCTTAGGTCTGCTCTGTATATGTATATGCTTGGTATTTTATATGTGTACTATCTCACAATATTTGCATTTTGACGTACTATAGTCATATCTGAAAACATTAAATTACAAGAACCAGACAATATTTTTTTTATAATGCGAAGCTATAATGTTTTCCTTATCGATAGGAACTATTTGTCGTTAAAAAAAATAAAAGAATACTCAAAGATATTTGATATGCTTGAAATGTTGTGTGGAATGTGGTGAGTTAAAAAACTAGCCAATGATAGAACCAATAAGTTGGTATTAAACAAACCGACAACTTGATATGTTTGGAAGTTGACGAAAGCCACAACATCGAAGAGCCTTTTTTAATACTCCCTCCGTCCTGAAATTCTTGTCTTGAATTTGTCTAAATATGGATTTATCAAATCACGTTTTAGTATTACATACATCATACCTGGCCAAACGGGCCGGCCCACAGGCGTTGCTCCTTGGCCTAGGCATGGCATCCCTTCATAACACAGGGATGACTGAGATTGGTCGACACCCCTTCATAACAAAGGGCATGATAGGCATACTTTAAAAAAGTGCCCGCCCGCACGCCCACCGGCCCGAGGCATGTGCGTATATGAATGCACGGTGGGTTTTTTACGTGGGACACGCGCATGTCGGCATGTAGGCGTGGCAGTTGAACGCGGCCTGAATCAACGCGCGTGCCCTCCTGTCCTGCCACGCCTACCATCACGCGCTGCCGCCCGCATTCACCCCCTGCCGACGGCTCCTTGAGCTGCCGCGCTCGCCAGAGCTGTTGGCTGTCGCTTGACCTCGTGTCCACGCCATGTGACCGCTGCCTCCAGCCAACAGACTTGTCGCCCGCCACACGCCAAGCTGAAAGGCAATCCCGGATTGGAGGCTGACCCAGCAGTCCACCCCTTTTCTCAGCGAAGAGACGGGCAAGGCACACTACAAAGCTGGGCCCGCGGGCAAGGAAGGGCCACTCGTCATCCACTCAAGAATGAAAGCAGTCTAGCGGGGGCCAGCACCGATTGCGTGCTCACCGCCGCTCTCGTTGCCCACTATTCATAGACGACATCTCTATGTAAAATAGGTTGGAAGCGTTAAACCCTTTGTCTCGGGCCGCATTGATATATATTGGGCATAAGCCTTGACGTACAAGCTTTGGAGAGATCGATCTGAAAGATCGTTACAGGAGATAGAGAAGAAATGCTACGGGAGAGAGAAGTAGAAATAGAATAGAATTACAGGTTTAAACACAAGTCCTATATCTATTCAACTATTCTAACACTCCCCCTCAATCTGAACCTCAAGGAGCTGTGCCGAGGTTAAGATTGTATGTGAATTTTTCCAGTCCTCTCATTGTAAGTGGTTTTGTAAACCCATCTGCGAGCTGATCTCCTGTGGGAATGACCCTGATCTCAAGTAGCTTCCGAGCCACTCTTTCTATGACAAAATGAAAATAAACCTCAATGTGTTTTGTTCGTGCATGAAAAACGGGATTGGCTGAGAGATATGTTGCTCCAATGTTATCACACCACAATCTCGCAGCCTGAGGAGCTTTAATACCAAGTTCATAAAGAAGTGTCTGAATCCACATTACTTCAGCTGTAGCATTAGCCAAGGTTTTATATTCAGCCTCTGTACTTGACCTTGAAACAGTGGCCTGTTTTCTTGCGCTCCATGACACAAGATTGGATCCCAAAAATACAGCAAAACCACCTGTAGATCTCCTATCATCAGCACATCCTGCCCAGTCTGCATCTGAATAAGCAGTTACAAGAAGAGATGGGGACTTGGTAATCTGAAGTCCAAGGCCTCCTGAGTACTTAAGATACCTTAGAATTCTCTTAACTGCAGTCCAATGAGTAGTTCTAGGTGCATGCAAATATTGACATACCTTGTTCACTGAGTAGGAAATATCAGGACGTGTAAGAGTTAAATATTGCAAGGCACCTACAACACTCCTATAGTTTGTTGCATCTGCTGGTGAAAGAGCATCTCCACTTTCTACTGTGAGTATTTCTGAGGTAGAAATTGGTGTACTAACCGGCTTGCAATTCTCCAAACCCACTCTTCTGAGAATATCAGTGGTGTATTTTTCCTGTGAGAGAAATATGCCATCTTTAATTTTCTTTACTTCTATTCCAAGGAAATAATGGAGATCACCCAAATCCTTGAGAGCACACTCCAACTTTAAATCTTTAAGCAAGCAGGTAGTAGCTTCTGCACTTGAACTAGCAACAATTATATCATCAACATAGACAAGCACAAAGATAGTAATACTGTCTTTCCTGAAGAAGAAGAACAATGTATCTGCCTTGGATGGTATGAACCCAAGGTGTTGTAACTGCATGCTTAATCTGGAATACCAAGCCCTTGGTGCTTGTTTCAGGCCATATAATGCTTTATCCAACTTACAGACATACTGTGGTGTGCTGTGATCCTCATAACCTGGTGGTTGCCTCATGAACACTTCTTCCTCAAGAACATCATGAAGAAACGCGTTATGAACATCTAGCTGTCTTAAGCTCCAACCACTAGAAATAGCAATAGACAAGACAAGTCGAATAGTGGCAGATTTAACAACAGGACTAAAGGTATCTTCATAATCAATTCCAAACCTTTGTTTAAATCCTTTGGCAACTAATCTGGCCTATACCTGTCTATGCTTCCATCAGACTTTTTTTATCTTGTACACCCACTTACAATCAATAATATTGTCTCCATGTTTTGGTGGTACCAAGTGCCAAGTTTTTGTTTTTCATAAGTGCATTATATTCACTATCCATAGCTTCCTTCCAATCCTTATTAGCAAGGGCATCATGCAAATGAATTGGTTCACCAGTGGTGGTAAGAAAAGCACGTTTGATTTTGTCATACCTAATTGTACCGTCATTGTACTGTTTTTCCTTCACAATACCTGACCGTGCCCTTGTTTGCCGACGAGGGGGCGTAGAATGCACAGGAACATCCGCTGTAGATGGTGGTACATAAGATCCTGGTGAAGCCTCCTCTGCCACAGAAAATCCCGCCGGCTCCCGGTCCGATGCAGGGAACGAATCAGCCAGTTCCTGATCCGAGGCGGATCCTGGCGACTGGTCGGCCGCTGGTGAGGCCCGTGCAGAGGTGGGACCGGCCACACGCCCGCGGTCGGTCGCTGTTGAGGCCCGCGGCGACGTGGCAGTAGGAGATTCGCCCTCTCCCGCACATGCGCTGGCGTGCCAATCGAAGCGAGGGGGCGTGGCGTGGGGCGATACAACGAGGCCAGTGGGCTCCACCCTGGCAGCGCGGTCAGCCACAGGCCCGCGCGAGTCTAGGCCCACAGGCGAGTCAGCCTCGGATCGTGCGCCGACAGCAGCAGCAGGCTGAGCGCGTGGATCCGCCTGGGATCGCGTGCTATCAGCCGAATCAGCAGCGTATTCCGCGCCTGTTTCGTCTGCTTCTTCACACATAAAATGACGATTCAAATTAGCAGAAATATCAGCTGAATCAGAATTTCCTTGGGATTTTTGCACATGATCAACCTTAGTTAATTCGCCCCTGTGATCAGAAGGTGCAGAAAGATCAGGTAGAACTGCTATTTCAGCACGGAGTAAGGCTCCCGCATTTGGATGTAGTTTGGCAAAAGGAAAAGGAGTCTCATCAAAAACAACATCTCGTGAAATATAGATGCGTCCAGTGGATATTTCAAGACATTTATACCCTTTATGGAGGTTGCTATACCCAAGAAAAACACACTGAGTGGATCGAAATTCAAGTTTGTGATGATTGTATGGACGCAAATTGGGGTAGCAAGCACACCCAAAAATTTTGAGATAGTTGTAGTCAGCTTTTTGATGATACAGACATTCTAATGGAGTGGAATTGCCAATGACTTTGCTGGGAAGCCTATTGATGAGGTAAGTGGCAGGGATGAAAGCTTCATCCCAATATTTGAGAGGCATAGAGGCATGAGCTAAGATAGAAAGGCCAACTTCAACTATGTGGCGATGTTTGTGTTCAGCAGAGCCGTTCTGCTGGTGGGCATGAGGGCATGACACATGATGCTCAATCCCTATGCTACGGAAGTAAGAGTTGAGTTTCTCATACTCCCCTCCCCAGTCACTTTGGACTGACAGAATCTTTCGATCAAATTGTCGTTCAACAAGTTTTTGAAACTCTTGGAAGACTGAAAAACTTCAGATTTATATTTAAGCAAATAAATCCAGGTGAACTTGCTGTAATCATCAATGAAACTGACATAATATTTTTTTCGTCCAAAAGAATCACGGGCATGGCCCCATACATCACTAAAAATAAGCTCTGAAGGAGCATGAGATACACTATAAGACTTAGGATAGGGAAGCTAATGACTCTTGGCACCTTGGCAAGCTTCACAAACAGACTCACTAATGGACATATGTGACAAAGGAAGACTATATTTATTGACTACTTGTTGCACAATGACCGATGATGGATGTCCTAATCGTTGATGCCATCTTTCCAAAGAGGGTTCGACGGCGGACTAGACTTGACGACGCCGGCGACTAAGTGCTCCGGATGTGATGGGGTAGAGACCCCCAATGCATCTACCGTGATGGAGAAGTTCCCTCGTTGCCCGATCCTTAATGAAAAAATAACGAGGGTGAGTTTCAAAGAAGACATTATTATCGGTGGCTAAACGAGACATGGATGCAAGATTTTTGTCAGCTTGTGGAACATGAAGGACATCCTTAAGAACTAGATCACGTTTAAGATTAGGGGAATTAATTGAGGCTTGACCAATGTGGCAAATATCCATACCTCCTCCGCTTGCGGTGTGGATTTGATTAGTGCCATGGTACCTCTCGCGAAGAGCTAGTTGCTCGAGTTCATTGGTAACGTGGTCGGTGGCGCCAGAATCAACATACCAGATGCCATCGCCTCCTTGTTCACGCATGGCAGCAGCAACATGGCGAGCATCAGGGACAAAGTTCTCGTCGAAGTGATGCCAGCAATCCATAACCTCATGGCCAGACTTCTTACAGAGCTGGCAGCGCGGGCGAGGACGGGCGGCAGGGGGACGGCGGCCATTGTTGGAGTTGAAGCCGCCGCCGTTGGTGAAGTTGCCGCCGTTGTTGTTGGTGTAGCCGCCCCCGTTGTGGTAGCCGTAGGTGCCACCAGAGCGAGCGCCGTCGCCCTGAGGAGCACCGCGTCCGCGGCCACCACCACGACTCTGCCCCTGGTGACCGCGCCCACGGCCGCGGCCACGGGACGCGGAGTTAGCAGATGACTGCCGAAGATCACCACCATGGAGGAGGGTGAGGCGGGCATCAAAACTCAGAAGTTGGTTGTACAACTCCTGGACGGTGATGGGTTCCACACGAGCGGCGAGTGCAGAGACCACCGGATTGTACTCCATGTCCAATCCAGCGAGGATCTTGGAGACGATTTCCGGATCGGAGAGAGCCGCGGCAGTACACGCGACTTCATCAGTGAGGCTCTTGATCCTGCCAAGATAGTCAGCCATGGTCATGTTACCTTTTTTTGAGATTTGTGAGCTCGATGCGGATGTTGATGGCCTGGGCTTGACTCTGGGCAGCGAACATGGCATGGACGGCGCTCCAAACTTTGGCCGGCGTCTGTAGCATCGCGACCTGAGCAAGGATATCGCGGGAAAGAGATCCCATCAAATACCCTTGAAGCTGTTGCTGTTGTGCGTACCAGAGGGATCGGGCGTAGTTGAAGACTTGTTCTTCCTTGCCTTCCTTGGTAACGGTGAGGGTGGCCGGCGGTGGCGGGCTCGTCCCGTCGAGGTGGTGTTCCATCTGAGCGCCTCTGATCTGAGGCAGCACAATGGCCTTCCGTAGAAGGAAGTTTCCCCTCGTAAGCTTCTCCTGTGGTGGCGATCCGAGAGACCCCGCGGTGGTGGTGGAGGAAGACGGCGTGAAGGCGGAAGATGACGAGGTGATGAGTGCTCCAGCGGTGCGGCAGCGGTGGTCGACATGCTCTCGGTCGAAGGAGGAAGATATGTATAGTTTTGGGAGGTAGCTAGATGCGATCTATGATCTTTGAGGAAGAGGCTCTGACTACCATGTAAAATAGGTTGGAAGCGTTAAACCCTTTGTCTCGGGCCGCATTGATATATATTGGGCATAAGCCTTGGCGTACAAGCTTTGGAGAGATCGATCTGAAAGATCGTTATAGGAGACAGAGAAGAAAAGCTACGGGAGAGAGAAGTAGAGATAGAATAGGATTACAGGTTTAAACACAAGTCCTATATCTATTCAACTATTCTAACACTCTAAACAAAACTATTCATAGACGTCGTGGACACAACGAGCCTGCCTAGCACCCTGCTCGTTATTTATATGTTCGATTCTATCCGAGTGGTAATAGGGATAGATGTTGGTGATGTATTTAATCTCGGTAAATTGTAGGAGATCTCATCGAAATTTAAACTTGCAGAGTTTATGGAATGTATCCAAATTATTGCACGTATATGTGGATTGACAATTTAAGCTTTAAAGTATTCATATTTTGATGCACGTGCATGCTTACTAGTAGATTTTAAAAAACAAAAACCAAAAAACCCGATCTAATCAGCTATCAACTACACGCTGCGCCGATTGCAGCATAGTACCTACGGTAATTTGTTAAGGGGGACGATCCATTGGGACCAAAACCAGGAGAAAGCTTACACGTGTATTTCAGGGATTGCCCCTCTCTTAGTGAGTTGTTAATTGACATTGTTAATAAAGCTCGATGAGCTCTTTTTTTCTCCTGCTTCATCAACCCTGGTATCAAATGCAACGTGTTGCAAACGAAATCAATGTTGGGTTAATAAGCCAAATTCAGGTCCTCCACTAATTTGCACCTTAACTGGACAAACTTGAGCTCCTACATTGACATTTAATTATGCTGAAATCGAGGTCCCGAATGGTCAAAGCTCTTCGTGTGTTAAGATTCAGAAAGAAGATAAGAAGACTGGTGAGCGGAGAGGCAGTTTTGTTACAAGTTGACACTATGAGAGTCTCCTACCTCGAGCGGTTCCTAAAGATCGAGGTAGGAAATCGGTTAGTGGCTATGGTGGTTGAGATGAACATGACACCACTATCAATCCGACTAATGGGCCAAAACTCACATGGCCGCGAGTCCTATACGCCGAGAGTTTATGATTCTGATTCCTATATATACAATTTTCTTACTACGGCGATCTATATTACTGGGCTGGTCCGGTTAGCAATCTCATGCCTTGAAATTGATCTATTGGCAACTAATTTGAAATCATAGCTTAATCTTCAAACTCTTGCTTAATAAAATAAAAAGTCAGAAACTTATTTATATAAGAAATAATATTTTTAGGATAAATAAGTTGAAGATATCATTCTCATATCTATGGTACATTGTTTTGACGAAATAAAATCAATGTCAGAGAATCTATTTATATATGCAAGAAAAATTACGATACAAAAGGTTGATATATAATTATCATTTATGGTACATTAATTTTTATATCTCAAAACACCTGAATTCATTGTTAGGAGACAAATAATTTAAATTGGAAAATCAGTCAAAAGATATTAATGTCCCAAGATTCGCCTAACATAGACATAACTAGCAAATTAAACCCGCTCTTCCAGCGTGCCATGGTTTAGATCCGGGATCTGTTTGGAGGCATAAACTTCAGCACACCTCAAGTAATGTCTGTTGGTCGGTGCCCGGTTCGATCCGGACATAAAAGAATATAGTAGAAACACGGAAGTGGATTATCGACACCCTGCCCCTAGCTCAATCCAGCTTCCACGGCGTTGACGACTGAGAGGTGGCCGGGCCGACGACGGTGAGCAAGAGGCTTAAGAAGGTCTGCTCGCTTGAAGACCATTCGACATACACAGCTCCTTGGACCGGGGAGTTGCCGATGCTGCTGACCGAGATCTGGTACGAGGCCTCCTGCCTTGGATAGGTGAAGGTGAGCGTGGTTGGGTTGACAGTTACGCGCATCTCCGGGGGCATGACCACTTTGGTCGTGTACGTCTCCGGCACCACGGAGAACCCCGTCTGTTGCAATGGGACCGTGATAGATGCTCGCGTAGTTGAGGACTTGAGGTTGGACGGGTGCGTGGTGGGCAGCTCGGAGTATCTCCATGAGTCATTGTGAAGCGACGCGTAGTGTGGCCTCACCGAGAGTGGAGCAGACGTGGGCGGCGTACTGCCGCTCGTTGAGTTTGTACACAAGCCCATGGTGCATGACCCTGGAATGCGTTGATGTGCCAAGTGCCAAACTCCCATTTTGTACATGTTGGCAATGTCTAGCTGCACGTCCTAGATATGATACCCGGAGTTGTTGACGGTGCCAGTCGTTGTCATGAGCGTAGACCTACAGATTTAAAATCCAAAAATAATCATTACGATTGCAATTTTTTTCTCCGATTGCTACATAGTTTAGTTAGTGGTCAGGCTCCCTGGGCCTTCTTACTTTATTGCGGCCGGACTCCAGCAGCTTCTTCAAGAGGATGGCTCCGTCGCTTGCATGCGGCACTGCCATGGCGGTGCCCAACGTGAAACCGAAGTACACATGACCGTCTCCGGCCGGGTACAGTATCACGTGGGCGTGAGCACGTCGGGTAAGGATGGCGGTGAAGTACCGGCTCGGGCCATGGGGTGAGAAAAAGGCCACCATGAGCGCAAGAGTAGCTCCCAGAACAGTGACGTGTGAAGTCAACGGTCGCCCCGGGGATCGGCGAAAATTAGTAGGCCTTCAAATGCTCACCATCATTGTTGGGCATCTGAAAATTTAGATGGTTGCCCATGTTCATTAACCTTCCAGTGTATCCACACACCTCTGGGTTCACCATAACAATCGGCGACGCGTTATTACTCAACAAATTATCGAGGGTCTTCCGCTCATTTCACCGCCAACTCACCAGATGCCCACCCGGTCCAGAACACGCACCAGCATCTCATCTTCTAGGTACACGCAGTTGGTGTGATCCCCATCATTGCTATAGAGGATACCACGTGCGACCTCTGGTCAAACTGTCGTCATACACTGCCTATTGGCGAGCGACTGGCCAAACACAACATTGTCATCATACACATCATTAATGACAACCCTGGCCATCAATGACTGTTTTATGGTGCCGACTCCCACGGTCATAAGGCAAGACACGTCATTGTGTACGGTTGATGGACATGGGCAGGGCTGGATCAAACAATTTTTTGGACCCATGGGCGTAGTAAATATATATATCTTTATAATAAACTTTTGTACTTATTTAAACTAGTTGTACAATATTATAACTTTAATTAGTATGCTTTTATATAACTAGCTAGCATAGTTAAAAACATAAAAAGTTTGCTAAATAATACTTATAGTGTGCTCTGTTGCATATGCAATTTAAGTGTAGATCACTAAAATTGCGATTCTTCTAAATTTAAATTGTATAATATAAAAAGTTCTTTTTGAATTAACTTTTAAAAATGGTTAACTATATAGTGTGTAAATATACATTTCGTGTGTGTGTGTGTGTGTGTGTGTGTGTGTGTGTGTGTGTGTGTGTGTTAATATAATTAAATATCCTGATAGGGATTTGTAAAGAATACAATCTAACAAAAATATTAATATTGGTTTCTAGTGTATTATTAGGTAAGCTTATATAAATTTCTAGTGTATGCCAATTGTGTCTTGCAACTTGGGTTCATTAACAAACTGGCAACATGTGTATCATGTGTACTTGTACTTCAAATAACATAGTTATTGTAAACATCGAAGAACATAGAAAATTGTAGACTCTACTTACACACATATGTCAAATGTGTCTTGCAACTTGGGTTCATTAACAAATATCTACATGGTTAACAATTGTGGCCCTCTCTAAGCATGCGTGACCATCAATCTTGATAGTTTTCGATCTTGGACAAGAGGAATTGATCGTCCAACCTAGCTAAAATATCTATGGCCGGATGTGATCGACATTTCCGTCAGGCACTGTAGCTAGTGTGATCTTCGCGATGAACAAATAAGGATAAATGATTCTTCGATTAGATCTGAACTATTATGAGCTGATCGCTCGACCTACCCGGCCGCCATCCATCCAACCCGGCCGTGAAATGAAATTGAAGACGAGTGGTGCGTGAATTGGACGTGTATGATAAAAAAAAATCACATGTGATCTGCCTCTAGCTAGCTAGTAGGTCGATGGTGCTGACAAAGAAAAAGAAAAGGTAGGTTCCTCACGTGCAATAAGTGATCTCATACTATTCAAGTATGGTCAAATTAATCAATTAGGTGCATCTGAAGGAAACCCACTATTATGTAGTGTCAATTGGTTAGGTCGAATGAGAGGACCCAGAGTTCATTTGGGTAGGACATGCATGATCAATGCATGTAATAATTAAACTATTGTGCCCATATGCATGCACCTTCTCATGTCCAATGATCCTGGGAATTTGCAGATGCTTCCGGGTGTCGGCCAACCCTAAACTTAGATCGATGTGTGAGATATTTTCAAGTGAAGTGGCGGAGCCGCAACAAGTTTTCAAGTGCACTTTCGGCGATTGTTTCTCGAGACACTTTGTATCAGCTCAATGCATGCATGAATGAAATAGTTCAGTATCAGAAGCCGATTTGCAGGTTACATTCAGCTGTTTTTCCACTATAACATTCGATTTGCATCAGAAGAGGGGATATTGTTTTAGAATAGATCATACTAAAGATAATTTTCAAGCTTTTACCCATTTAAAATACTTTTATTGCAGCATTTTATTATGTTCTATTGGAAAATATAATTCTATTTTTATCTTGTAGGTTACTGAACCTTGTTGTCAGATGATGTATTTTGGAATTTGGAGATGCAAGACATCTATTTCAAGTAATTTTCTCTCTTATTTTATCATTACAGTAAGCATTTTGATGGCTAGAATATATTTTTACATGCTACCTTTGATGACGTCTGATAATGTGTGCTAGAATTTATGAAAAACACAATTATTCAATGCATCGTTGCTTACATTTTTTATTCCTTGTTAAAGTGGTGCATCGGGTAACATTTGCTCCAGCTCCGCCCCTGTGCACAACGAGTAGCTTTTGCCAAATACTAGAGCAGTTTTTCTTCCAAAAATATACTTCATCCGTCCCATAATGTAAGACGTTCTTGACACCAGTGTAGTGCCCCAAAACATCATACATTATGAGAAGGAGGGAGTATGCAACTATAAAGTTGAGCTAGTTGGAGCAAAAAAAAAAAGTTGAGCCAGTTTGAGATACTTTTTTTGACAGGAAAACCATTTGACGCACATTACTGCACTGGGAAACATTACATCATTAAAACAATTTGTAAATAAAAGTGGGAGGGTCACCATCCCATAAACTAGAAGAGCCAGTTTCAGCTTCTGCTTCAGGCGTATAGAAAGGAATAAAGGAGAAAAACATGGGGAAAATAGATACAAACTTTGAACAAAAGTAGAGCCCAACTAAGAAAGAAGGCGCACTTTTATACTTTGTTTTTGTATATTTTTTCCTTCTGATTCATCCAAAACTACAAAAGAAGGTAACACATGAACAAAAAAAATTATATATGAAAGTTTTTAAATATGCAGTGAATTTTTAATCTCATATGCATGATTTTTTTAAAATAAATTAAAAATTGTGCAAGCATCTTTTAACACATCCAAATAGTTTTTACGTAGACATGAATATTTAGACACGATGGACATTCGATTTCAGAGGTATGAATATTCTAAATATGTTATAAAAATATTTAAAATTTATTAATACATGATTTTTGTACATGTGACATTCTTAATGCCGGATGAACATGAATTTACCATTGTGGAAGTTGATTGTTTAAACCAAGAAAAACTATCTCATTTCTAGTTGCTCAGAACTTTGCACGTGGCGTATCAATCAATAGTTGTATGGTTTGGACAACAGTGATATTCTCAACCCATGAATGTTCAAGTCATATACTTGACACTAGTGGTAGTATTTTTCTGGATATATTTCAGGTGTTTAAGCGATATGTGTTTAGTGCGAGGAGACGTTCCCATCTACTACGAAGGAATCTGTGGTAACTTCATCAATCTCAAGATGATGTACCGGCTAAATCTCTAGGAGATGCTCATATAGGTAGATGTGCGTGTGTGCCCTCATAGGGATGAGTGTATATGCGTGTACTGTGCTAAAAAAAGTTGCACGTGTAAGGAAATATCGAGCCAAAGGACGACGTTGCTTCCCGTCAGGCTTCTTCTATCCAAGAAAAAAAAAATTCAGACTTGCCTAATTCACGCATAAAGAGATTCAGTCGGGTGGAAACGTGATGTCCCAAGAAGGTTTTGTGAACCAACCTGTGGTTGGATTGTTAAGAGGACAGTGGTATCCCCAGCTCACCAGGGTTCAAATTCTGGTGCTCACATCATTTCTGAATTTATTTTAGAATTGGCGATGTGCGTTTAGTGGGAGGAGACATTCCCGTCGACTACAAGTCGTCAATCTCAAGATGATATGTCGGTCCAGTCTCTCGAAGATGCTCATAGGGGTAGATTATGTGTATGTGTTCATAGAAATGAGTGTATGCACACATATATAAATGTGTGCGTCTATATTGTGTTCTAAAAAAACCAAGAAGGTTTTTTCTTTCTTTTTTGTAATTCACGACCCAAGAAGTTGTCACGGAGCTTTTCATCACTACATTGTTTCGTTTTTAGTTGGGCGAGAGAGCCTACAACTCTCGACCTCTCCAGGATCACAGCTTCGTTTCTCGAGAGGAGATAGAATCTACAGTCGGAATACTAAATTCCGGTCCCCAATTGCGTCTGCGGGCGGTGACAAGACAATATACAAAAAATCAATTCCATAATTAGATATCTCATTTTCAAATCATCAAATCTATATTATTACATGTAATATGAAAACTAATCTGAGCCTCGTCCGACTTCGTCGTGCCCATGTTTGGTGGCCGAAGCCTCATTTTTTTCATGTTTTTGTTTCTTGTTTTCGCTTTTTTTATTTGTTTATAATGCCAAATATTCTAAATAAATATATGAAATAGACACTTTACAGAAAACATTTTAAAAAATGTTGACCAAGCATTTAAAAAAATGTTAAATGTGTATATAGAAAATATTATTTATATATGCGAAATATTTATAAAAATACAATGTGTGAAACAAAGTTGATCATGTATAAAAAAATGAGGCTTCCATTGTACGAGTAGTTTCTTTTTTTTAATTGTGGAGGGGATTCCATTGACGTAGGGAAGCCTAGTGAAGGTGAGAGCGACATGAGCCGGCCCAGGCACGTGGATGGCACGGCCTCGTTTTTTCCACGTCTTCTGCTTTACTGTTACTATTCATCACACAGGGTGCAGAATAAGTTATTCTTCACCCGAGGTAATCTTACGATCTCATAAATAATTATATTTTGAAATATAAATAGTCACATTCATAGTGATTTAACTACGTAAAATTTGACATAAGAAAACAAGAATATAGGTCATAAGACAAGAAAAATAGCATTTTAAGTATATTTTACACTATATTTTTATGTTTGTAATTTTACGTAACATAAAATATTGTTTACAGCCATTATATCTTCTCTTATGTTCTCTTTGTACGTCTGAAATAAGACAAAATTTATAGAACGTAAAATTACGGTGCATTAATGTTAAAATAGAGGGTGTAAATAATAACTATTCCTCGCCCAGGGTGATGAATAGTCAATCCCTATATATATATATATATATATATATATATATATATATATATATATATATATATAGGTAAAACTGTGTCTATCATAGCTTGCCACAGAACTAGTTAAGGCTTGCAAAACATTTAACGGTTTAAAAGTAAGTAAAAAATATGAAATAAATAGGGGAGCCTCAGTCTAATATAATAAGATGATCCAACGGTGTGATTGTGAAAATATGCATTTATGTGTCCTCAGCGAAAAAAACAAGCATTTCAGCTCACTACAGGATCAATTTATATTGAAAATTTTGTTCTTTTTGTCCAGGACACATGCAGTCATATTTTTTGAATCCCTCCGTTGGATCATGTTATATTATAGGTGTGATGGTTCGGTATTTTTTTCAGAATTTTTGAGAACTTATACACCGTCGAAAACCTTAACTAGTTCTGTGGCAAGCTATTGTAGAAAATCCTACTCCTATATATATATATATATATATATATATATATATATATTAAAAAACACTTTACATAAAAACTTTAAAAAAAATTCATCAAAAATTTGGAAAATGTTAAATGTATATAGGTAAAAAACAAATTCAGGCATGCAGAAAAATATACAATGGATGTGAAAAAAGTTGATCATTATAAAAATGTTAACCAAGCATTTGAAAAAATGTTAAACTAGTATTTTTTTAATCAAGTACTTGAAAAATGTAAAAGTGTATAGTAAAAATGTTGACCATATATTCAAAAAAATTGTAAATCTTGTATCTGGAAAATGTTAACCAAGCATTTGAAAAATGTTAAATGTGCATAGAAAAAATGTTGACCATGTATTGAAAAAATATTAATCTTGTACTTGAAAAATGTTAATGAAGCATTTTAAAAAATAGCTAGATGTATATAGAAAAAATATTGACCATGCATTAAAAAAAGGTTAACGTGTATTAGAAAAATGTATTAGGTATATACCTAAAATGTACAGTGTGTATGGAAAAAAGTAGACACGAAGAAATAAGTTTAAAAATGTTAATATGTATTTGCAAAATTTAAACATCTATGTACAACTAGAGGATACCCCACGTGTTGCTGCAGGAAGTGGTTGATGAAAAAATGGCTTGATAGCTTGAGAATGAAAATTAAAAATGCATATGACTTATTTTATTTTATTATTTATAGTTGTAATAATTTTTATTGAATATAAGTAGAATAATTAATTGGAAAATATTTTCCCATGCATGGTTGAATGTTGTGGTGAGTCTTTCCTCATGCACGATTGCATGTTGAGGTGGGCCTTATCCGTTAATAAACGTATGGTCAGGTGGCTTGCTTGCATGTTGAGATAAATAACTTAGTGAGGATTACTCTCTTAGGTATATATGATATGTTTCTAATGTATAAGAAAAATGTGGAATAAATGGGCAATATACACCATGAAGCATAAATGGAATTAGAAGCACCACGACCCATTAACGGACTGAAAATATGTGCACATGATTTTTTTTCTAAGAAGCAAACCTGTACTTTTACACACATTTTAGACAAACTATTATGGTCAAATTGTGCATTAATTTTTCTCACGGAAGCAAATCTGCGCACAAGTGTTTTTTCTAGAAGAACAGTTGTCCTTCTCACGGGAGGCATAGATTTTTCCCTCTCCGAGTATCAAATATGTACTTTCACACAAAATTTAGACAAACTGCTATGGTCAAACTAAATATAGTATTACTCATTTTCACAAAAAATACAGTCATAAGTGCTTCTTAAATTGAAAACGAAATACTTAATTTTTTTTCATTGCCCAGATAAAGTGCTCCAAAGCAGACCAACATATCACTACTACATCGACACGTTGCGAATGCAACACAATGAAAACTAGAACTTGAGCACATGTGCATCTCAATTTCCTCACATAGCACTAACTAGACACATGGCAAATGCAATAGAATAAAAACACACAAAAGCTTTCTGAGCACCCATGCATCTGACTGCATTTCCATCTGTAGTATCTTGATTTTAGTTGTTTGAATGTCAACATTGTCATTTGGTTCTATTCTCTGTCTTCTCACATCTCTCTTCTCTAGATTTTCCACCAGCCTCATGTTCTCCTCTCTCTTCTGTCATATAGCATTGCGCAGGTCCACAACTAGGCGCGTCACAAATGGTGACGTCCGATCATCCACCCGGGAGAAGAACTCACAACCACTAGTTCCTCCAATCTTGTGAAATTTCACAAAAGATCCAAAATTATAAAACAAAATTGTGCCAATCAAAATAAATCATATTAGTTCTGGAAAAAAGTACCTGCCAAAACCTCACGTGTCATATATTCTTCCAGGATTGTCAAAACTCCATGAAATCCATCTCGGCGTCTTCAATCTGCAAACGTAATCAATCGGCGGCTTGTAGTCATATGGGAGCTCTCTATAGAGTATCGGTGGGCCTAAACTACGACGATGTCGTAAGGAGGATGAAGCGCACCAGCGCTAGAGCTGGCCATGGTAGAGGAGGATGAGCAGGGGAGAGAAGAGGAGGGAATGAGGTATGGGGATGAACCCTAGATTGGGGTGGGGAGTTATTTGTTCCCATGCGTAGTGAGAACCTTCTCAACTAATTCCCGTATGAAGGAGGCACCTCAGACAATCCTACCTGGTAAAACATCCGCCACGTAGGCAAAATCGGTGTCCCAAGTTGCTGAAAACGTCCTCAGGGGTTGATATGTCGTGCTTTGGTTAGTTATTAAGATCTATGTTTTGCAGTTGGAGGGAGGGGTGATGTGCATGAAAAACTGATAGTTTAGGGGGGGGGGGGGGGGGGGGGTATTTACACTTTGTTCATTTATATTCTAGTAATTTCAATAAATATATTTCTTAATTATATGCAACAAGCCACTATTAAGAAAAAAGTTAGATAGTACACTTAAAGATCACTGTCATGATATTAAAGATATTAAAAGATACAAGAACATATATACACATACATATAATATATATGTATGGACTATACTTTACTTAATAATCAAAAATCATTGCAAAAAGAACTATTATTACAATATATAATTCAAATGAAATTTTTCAATGATATACACTAAAACTATATAACACATAATAGTATCATTAATACCCATCAGTATTCTAAAAGTAATAAAAATGATATTCATTAAGGTTGTAATATAGTAATAGAAATTTGAATAAAAGTATGAAATTTTAGTATAAAAATATTTATTTGAATTCTCTTTGGATCCAAAAATCATTTTTGATTAGCCGTAGCAGGAAAATGAAGCGAACACCCGACTACGGGCGAGCCTACGAGCATTAGCGGATATAAAGTGTGAGATATATTCGATGTTACATATTAATAAACATTGTTCGCAAAGTAATAGATATGTCCTATTACTGATTTGCATGTTGAAACATTATATTTCTTACTAGGCCAACTACAAACATAATAAACAAGTTGTTCCACATCTAACTTTTTTCAGACGTTTGGGTGTCGTTCAAAAATCAGTAATCATCTATCATATATATAATGAATGTAAGAACATACCAAAAATTGCATGTCTAGATAATGTTTTGATAACCGTATCTCCTTTTTCCATTTGGATGTCGTCAAACATAAATCGGCGCACAACCATATTGAAACTATCAGGATTGTGTGAATCATCCTTTAGAATTGCTTGTATATTTTTGAGAGTCAACTAATTGTACATGGGTTGTAGCTCTGTACCCAAGCCTTCCGGGTAATCATTTAGCATTAAAGAAAACAAGATAATAATAAGACAATGTGTGTTGTAAATTGCACTACTAGTTTGAAATGAATTACTCTAAAATCTCCATGTATTGATTGATTCGATGTAGCTATAGATTCCAGCTACCAACTCATGTAAGCTCATGTTCGAAAGAACATATATTAGTAATTGTTATTATTTTTTGACAGATAATGAGATTAATTCTATTGATTTTTTTGTCATCTAGACTTTTGAGCATTTCAATATCATTAGGATCCCCATCAGTGTTATCATGACTTTATTCAACCATTGTATTCACTGTAGCAGTATTTGTTTTCAACATAATAATATGCTGGCTAACTTATACCTAAAAGAAGTAATAATTTCTTGTGCACCAAGATCAATTATTAGTATATGTATAAATTTAAATATCATCAAGTATATGTTTTTGTCAAACAAAATAGATATATACTTGTGTAATCGGATAGAATAGTGCATATTCGGTCCAAAATTCCATGAATTTAAGCATAATATAAACAGACCGCAAGATGAACTTTTTAATTAAAACATTGAGTACTCTAGATGGATCACAATATTACTTGTAACTGCCTTTTTGAATTGGCTTTTGTAATTGTTCTGTAATCTTCCATTTACTAACATCGAAGTCTTTCCAATTATGGATGATCAAGTTTTGACTTACAAGAATGTCCAAATGATATTGTAGTCCTTGTAGTTGAAAACTAATTAGTCATAAAAATTAATACACATAAGCAAAATTTCTAATTATTAAATTCACATACAAATGATGTAGTAACTAACCATAGTAGCGAGACCATCTCGGTTGAACTAGCAGCACAATGAATCTCACACGTTTTCGCATTCACAACAGCTAAATACCATTGTGTAATGTTCATATTTATTGGAAGTTCTATCTATAATCAAGATAATTAGTAAAAATACTGATGAAAATATATGAAGGCGGAGGTAGAAAATTATGGATATGAATGTTACCATGTAATGCTTCACATAGTTTTTGACAATCTCTGTCATAAAGGAACCATCTTCCTGTATTCCAAGCTTGCCATTCGGTTTCTACAGTGCAGTACAAAAGGATTCTCAAAATATACTTTACTATCATGCTGGACATGTACTTGGTACTTTAGACAACATATATTTGCGTTGATTACCTAGAATGATTTAAAAAATGTCATTACTAATGGATATTATTAATCTGGGACTCTTTCCTTGAAAATAAAGGGTACTTACATCATTGTTTAGCCACTCTTTTTCATCTAGTAGGCACATGAGTTGATCTTGTTTCACAAATATTTCATCTATCTTCACGAGTTTTTTTTTCACAAGATGTTTCTATTGCTATATGAGCACATAGATCATAGTCGATCAATGCAAAATTGGCAAGAAGTGAAACAATTTAAGAAATATTGAATAAATGATAGTGTTAATGTGGATTAACCGTGCACATACACAAATAATATTATTCAATAACAAAAAGGCATTGAAGATGATAGACACAAAAGTACATATTATATATATCAACTTTTATTTATTTATGTTCATCTGTTTGGTTGTCGTCATCTAATGAAATATTTCCTTCATTCTGGGGAAATTCAGAATTCTCTATTTGTGCATCATCATCTAATGAAATATACCCTTCATTTAGGAGCAATTTAGAATTCAGAGATAATGTCGAGATGATTGCAGACGGAGGTGATGGCAATGGCTCTGTATTTATCTGATTATCTAATTCTGAAACCACCATTCAAAACATTCAAAAATTGTAGACAATGTTGAGATGATTGGTGAAGTAGGTGATGGCTCCAAAAAAACTGGATTCAACAAATGACAAGAAAAATAAAAGTTAAACATCACACAATATCCTAACAATATTCGAGATTCTGCATAGGTGCAATCAACATGGAGCTCAATCAAAGAGGGAGCAATTATAAAGCGAATATCCAATTCTGAGCCCGGGCTCATCTGCACCCGGTCAAAAAACAATTCATAATTTTTTTAGAAAAAATCAAAAAATATCAAAAACAATATGGAAGGTAGATAATTTGGTGCGTGAGGTGCGCTCCAAATTTCAGAGTATTTGGACATTTGAGTAGCTCTCAGCAAAAAAGACAAATTGGGTCAGAACAATATATGAACAGTACATTATTTAACAGATCTCAAATTTGTCTTTTTTTCGAGAGCTACTCAGACGTCCAAATTGAAGGAAATATGCCCTAGAGGCAATAATAAAGTTATTATTTATTTCCTTATTTCATGATAAATGTTTATTATTCATGCTAGAATTGTATTAACCGGAAACATAATACATGTGTGAATACATAGACAAACATAGTGTCACTAGTATGCCTCTACTTGACTAGCTCGTTTATCAGAGATGGTTATGTTTCCTAGCCATGGACAAAAGAGTTGTCATTTGATTAACGGGATCACTTCATTAGGAGAATGATGTGATTGACTTGACCCATTCCGTTAGCTTAGCACTTGATCGTTTAGTATGTTGCTATTGCTTTCTTCATGACTTATACATGTTCCTGTAACTATGAGATTATGCAACTCCCGTTTACCGGAGGAACACTTTGGGTACTACCAAACGTCACAACGTAACTGGGTGATTATAAAGTAGTACTACAGGTGTCTCCGAAGGTACATGTTGAGTTGGCGTATTTCGAGATTAGGTTTTGTCACTCTGATTGTCGGAGAGGTATCTCTGGGCCCTCTCGGTAATGCACATCATTATAAGCCTTGCAAGCAATGTGACCAATGAGTTGGTTACGGGATGATGCATTACAGAACGAGTAAAGAGACTTGCTGGTGACGAGATTGAACTAGGTATTGGATACCGACGATCAAATCTCGGGCAAGTAACATACCGATGACAAAGGGAACAATGTATGTTGTTATGCGGTTTGACCGATAAAGATCTTCGTAGAATATGTAGGAGCCAATATGGGCATCCAGGTCCCGCTATTGGTTATTGACCGAGAATAGTTCTAGGTCATGTCTACATAGTTCTCGAACCCGTAGGGTCCGCACGCTTAAGGTTTCGATGACAGTTATATTATGAGTTTATGAGTTTTGATGTACCGAAGGAGTTCGAAGTCCCGTATGAGATCGGGGACATGACGAGGAGTCTCGAAATGGTCGAGACATAAAGATCGATATATTGGACGACTATATTCGGAGTTCGGAAAGGTTCCGAGTGATTCGGGTATTTTTCGGAGTACCGGAGAGTTACGGGAATTCGCCGGGGAGAAGTATTGGGCCTTATTGGGCCCTGCGGGAAAGAGAGAGGGGCTGCCTAGGGCAGGCCGCGCGCCCCCAAGGCCTAGTCCGAATTGGACTAAGGGGAGGGGCCGCACCCCCTCCTTCCTTCCCTTCTCTCTTCCCCTTCCTAGTCTCCTACTCCTACTACATGGAAGGATCCCTAGTTGGACTAGGAAAGGGGGAATCCTACTCCCGGTGGGAGTAGGACTCCCCATGGCGCGCCCCTCCTAGGGCCGGCCTCCTCCTCCCTTCCTCCTTTATATACGGGGGCAGGGGGCACCCCATAGACACAGAAGTTGATCTACGGATCGTTCCTTAGCCGTGTGCGGTGCCCCCTTCCACCATATTCCACCTCGGTCATATCGTCGCGAAGCTTAGGCGAAGCCCTGCGCCGGTAGAACATCAAGATCGTCACCATGCTGTCGCGCTGACGGAACTCTCCCTCGACACTCGGCTGGATCGGAGTTCGAGGGACGTCATCGAGCTGAACGTGTGCTGAACTCGGAGGCTCCGTACGTTCGGTGCTTGGATCGGTCGGATCGTGAAGACGTACGACTACATCAACCGCGTTGTGCTAACGCTTCCGCTTACGGTCTACGAGGGTACGTGGACATACACTCTCCCCTCTCGTTGCTATGCCATCCCATGATCTTGCGTGTGCGTAGGAAATTTTTGAAATTACTACGTTCCCCAACAGTGGCATCCGAGCCTAGGTTTTATGCGTTGATGTTATATGCACGAGTAGAACACAAGTGAGTTGTGGACGATATAAGTCATACTGCCTACCGGCATGTCATACTTTGGTTCGACGGTATTGTTGGATGAAGCGGCCCGGACCGACATTACGCGTACGCTTACGCGAGACTGGTTCTACCGACGTGCTTTGCACACAGGTGGCTGGCGGGTGTCAGTTTCTCCAACTTTAGTTGAACCGAGTGTGGCTACGCCCGGTCCTTGCGAAGGTTAAAACGGAGTCTATTTGACAAACTATCGTTGTGGTTTTGATGCGTAGATGAGAACGGTTCTTGCTAAGCTCGTAGCAGCCACGTAAAATTTGCAACAACAAAGTAGAGGACGTCTAACTTGTTTTTGCAGGGCATGTTGTGATATATATGGTCAAGACGTGATGAGATATAAGTTGTTGTATGAGATGATCATGTTTTGTTGAAGTCATCGGTAACTGGCAGAAGCTCTATGGTTGTCTCTTTGTTGCATAAGATGCAAGTGCCAAATAATTGCTTTACTTTATCGCTATGCGATAGCAATAGTTGCAAGAGCAATAGTTGGCGAGACGACCATGTGACGACACATTGATATAGATCAAGATGATGAAGATCATGGTGTCGTGCCGGTGACGATAAAGATCATGACAGTACTTTGGAGATGGAGATCAAAGGCACAAGATGATCATGGCCATATCATGTCACATATTTTGATTGCATATGATGTTTATCTGTTATACATCTTATTCTTGCTTTGATTGATGGTAGCTTTTTAAGATGATCTCTCACTAATTATCAAGAAGTGTTCTCCCTGAGTATGCACCGTTGCGAAAGTTCTTCGTGCTGAGACACCACGTGATGATCGGGTGTGATAGGCTCTACGTTCAAATACAACGGGTGCAAAACAGTTGCACACGCGGAATACTCAGGTTATACTTGACGAGCCTAGCATATACAGATATGGCCTCGGAACACGGAGACCGAAAGGTCGAGCGTGAACCATATAGTAGATATGATCAACATAGTGATGTTCACCATTGAAAACTACTCCATCTCACGTGATGATCGGACATGGTTTAGTTGATTTGGATCACGTGATCACTTAGATGACTAGAGAGATGTCTGTCTAAGTGGGAGTTCTTAAGTAATATGATTAATTGAACTTAAATTTATCATGAACTTAGTTCTGATAGTATTTTGCAAATTATGTTGTAGATCAATAGCTTGCGTTGTTGCTTTCATATGTTTATTTTGATATGTTCCTAGAGAAAAATGTATTGAAAGATGTTAGTAGCAATGATGCGGATTGGATCCGTGATCTGAGGTTTATCCTCATTGTTGCACAGAAGAATTATGTCCTTGATGCACCGCTAGGTGACAGACCTATTGCAGGAGCAGATGCAGACGTTATGAACATTTGGCTAGCTCAATATGATGACTACTTGATAGTTTAAGTGCACCATGCTTAACGGCTTAGAATCGGGACTTCAAAGACGTTTTGAACGTCATGGACCATATGAGATGTTCCAGGAGTTGAAGTTAATATTTCCAGCAAACACCCGAGTTGAGAGATATGAAGTCTCCAACAAGTTCTATAGCTAAAAGATGGAGGAGAATCGCTCAACTAGTGAGCAAGTGCTCAGATTGTCTGGGTACTACAATCGCTTGAATCAAGTGGGAGTTAATCTTCCAGATAAGATAGTGATTGACAGTGTTCTCTAGTCACCATCACCAAGTTAGTAGAACTTCGTGATGAACTATAGTATGCAAGGGATGACGAAAATGATTCCCGAGCTCTTCGTGATGTTGAAATCGACGAAGGTAGAAATCAACAAAGAGCATCAAGTGTTGATGGTTGACAAGATCACTAGTTTCAAGGAAAGGGAAAGAAAGGGGAACTTTAAGTAGATTGACAAGCAAGTTGTCACTCCCACGAAGAAGCCCAAAGCTGAACCAAAACCTAAAACTGAGTGCTTACACTGCAAAGGAAATGGTCACTGGAAGCGGAACTGCCCTAAATATTTGGTGGATAAGAAGGATGGCAAAGTGAAAAAGGGTATATTTGATATACAGGTGTTTGATGTGTGCTTTACTAGTGTTTATAGCAACCCCTCGGTATTTGGTACTGGTTCAGTTGCTAAGAGTAGTAACTCGAAACGGGAGTTGCAGAATAAACAGAAACTAGTTAAGGGTGAAGTGACGATGTGTGTTGGAAGTAGTTCCAAGATTGATATGATCATCATCGCACACTCCCTATACTTTCAGGATTAGTGTTAAACCTAAATAAATGTTATTTGGCGTTTGCGTTGAGCATGAATATGATTTGATCATGTTTATTGCGATACGGTTATTCATTTGAAGTTAAAGAATAATTGTTATTCTGTTTACATGAATAAGACCTTCGATGGTTATACACCCAATGAAAATAGTTTGTTGGATCTCGATCGTAGTGATACACATAATCATAATATTGATGCCAAAAGATGCAAAGTTAATAATGATAGTGCAACTTATTTGTGGCACTGCCGTTTGGGTCATATCGGTGTAAAGCGCATGAAGAAACTCCATAAAGATGGATTTTCGGAATCACTTGGTTATGAATCATTTGATGCTTGCGAACCATGCCTTTTGGGCAAGATGACTAAAACTCCGTTCTCCGGAACAATGGAACAAGCTACTGACTTATTGGAAAATAATACATACCGATGTATGCGATCCAATGAGTGTTGAGGCTCGTGGCAAGTATCGTTATTTTCTGACCTTCACAAGATGATTTGAGCAGATATGGGTATATCTACTTGATGAAACATAAGTCTGAAATAGTTGAAAGGTTCAAAGAATTTCAGAGTGAAGTGGAAAAATCATCGTAACAGGAAAATAAAGTTTCTGCGATCTGATCGCGGAGACGAATATTTGAGCTACGAGTTTGGTCTTCAATTAAAACAATGTGGAACAGTTTCACAGTTCACGCCACCTGGAACACCACAACGTTATGGTGTGTCCGAACATCGTAACCGTACTTTATTTGATATGGTGCGATCTATGATGTCTCTTACTGATTTACCACTATCATTTTGGGGTTATGCATTAGAGACAGCTGCATTCACTTTAAATAGGGCACCATCGAAATCCGTTGAGACGACGCCTTATGAACTGTGGTTTGGCGAGAAACCAAAAGTTGTCGTTTCTTAAAGTTAGGGGCTGCGATGCTTATGTGAAAAAGTTTCAACCTGATAAGCTCGAACCCAAACCGGAGAAGTGCGTCTTCATAGAATACCCAAAGGTAACTACTGGGTACACCTTCTATCACAGATCCGAAGGCAAGTTATTCGTTGCTAAAATGGATCCTTTCTAGAGAAGGAGTTTCTCTCGAAAGAAGTGAGTGGGAGGAAAGTAGAACTTGATGAGGTAACTGTACCTGTTCCCTTATTGGAAAGTAGTTCATCACAGAAATCAGTTCCTGTGACAAATACACCAATTAGTGAGGAAGCTAATGATATTGATCATGAAACTTCAGATCAAGTTACTACAGAACCTCGTAGGTCTTCCAGAGTAAGATCCGCACCAGAGTGGTGTAGTAATCATGTTCTGGAAGTCATGTTACTAGACCATGATGAACCTACGAACTATGAGGAAGCGATGATGAGCCCAGATTCCGCGAAATGGCTCGAGGCCATAAAATCTGAGATATGATCCATGTATGAGAACAAAGTATGGACTTTGATTGACTTGCTCGATGATCAGCAAGCCATGTTAAATGAATGGATCTTCAAGAGGAAGACGGACACTGATAGTAGTATTACTATCTACCAAGCTCGACTTGTTGCGAAAGGTTTTCAACAAGTTCAAGGTGTTGAATACGATGAGATTTTCTCACTCGTATCGATGCTTAAGTCTGTCTGAATCATGTTAGCAATTGCCACATTTTATGAAATCTGGCAAATGGATGTCAAAACTGCATTCCTTAATGGATTTATTAAAGAAGAGTTGTATATGATGCAACTAGAAGGTTTTGTCAATCCTAAAGGTGCTAACAAAATGTGCAAGCTCCAGCAATCCATCTATGGACTGGTGCAAGCATCTCGGAGTTGGAATATACGCTTTGATAAGTTGATCAAAGCATATAGTTTTATATGGACTTACGATGAAGCCTGTATTTACAATAAAGTGAGTGGGAGCACTACAGCCTTTCTGATTAGTATATGTGAGTGACATATTGTTGATCAGAAATGATGTAGAATTTTTCTGCAAAGCATAAAGGAGTGTTTTAAAGGAGTTCTTTAAAAGGAAAAGACCTCAGTAAAAGCTACTTACATATTTAGCATCAAGATCTATTGAGATAGATCAAGACGCTTGATAAGATTTTCAATGAGTACATACCTTGGCAAGATTTTGAAATAGTTCAAAATGGAACAGTCAAGAAAGAGTTCTTGACTGTGTTGCAAAGGTATGAAATTGAGTAAGACTCAAATCCCGACCACAGCAGAAAACAGAAAGAGAATGAAAAGTCATTCCCTATGCCTCAGTCATAGGTTCTATAAACTATGCTATGCTATGTACCAGACCTATTGTATACCTTGCTATGAATTTGGCAAGAGAGTACAATAGTGATCTAGGAGTAGATCACTGGACATTGGTCAAGAATATCCTTAGTAAGGACTAAGGAGATGTTTCTCGATTATGGAGGTGATAAAAGAGTTTGTTGTAAAAGTTACATCAGTGCAAACTTTTACACTGATCCAGATGACTCTAAGTCTCAACCTGGATACATATTGAAAGTGGGAGCAATTAGCTAGAGTAGCTCCGTGCAGAGCATTGTGGACATAAAATATTTGCAAAATACATACGGTTCTGAATGTGACAGACCCGTTGACTAAGCTTCTCTCACGAGCAAAACATGATCACACCTTAGTACTCTTTGGGTGTTAATCACATAGCGATGTGAACTAGATTATTGACTCTAGTAAACCCTTTGGATGTTGGTCACATGATGATGTGAACTATGGGTGTTAATCATATACAGATATGAATATTGGTGTTAAATCACATGGCGATGTGAACTAGATTATTGACTCTAGTGCAAGTGGGAGACTGAAGGAAATATGCCCTAGAGGCAATAATAAAGTTATTATTTATTTCCTTATTTCATGATAAATGTTTATTATTCATGCTAGAATTGTATTAACCGGAAACATAATACATGTGTGAATACATAGACAAACATAGTGTCACTAGTATGCCTCTACTTGACTAGCTCGTTTATCAGAGATGGTTATGTTTCCTAGCCATGGACAAAAGAGTTGTCATTTGATTAACGGGATCACTTCATTAGGAGAATGATGTGATTGACTTGACCCATTCCGTTAGCTTAGCACTTGATCGTTTAGTATGTTGCTATTGCTTTCTTCATGACTTATACATGTTCCTGTAACTATGAGATTATGCAACTCCCGTTTATCGGAGGAACACTTTGGGTACTACCAAACGTCACAACGTAACTGGGTGATTATAAAGGAGTACTACAGGTGTCTCCGAAGGTACATGTTGAGTTGGCGTATTTCGAGATTAGGTTTTGTCACTCTGATTGTCGGAGAGGTATCTCTGGGCCCTCTCGGTAATGCACATCATTATAAGCCTTGCAAGCAATGTGACCAATGAGTTGGTTACGGGATGATGCATTACAGAACGAGTAAAGAGACTTGCTGGTGACGAGATTGAACTAGGTATTGGATACCGACGATCGAATCTCGGGCAAGTAACATACCGATGACAAAGGGAACAACGTATGTTGTTATGCGGTTTGACCGATAAAGATCTTCGTAGAATATGTAGGAGCCAATATGGGCATCCAGGTCCCGCTATTGGTTATTGACCGAGAATAGTTCTAGGTCATGTCTACATAGTTCTCGAACCCGTAGGGTCCGCACGCTTAAGGTTTCGATGACAGTTATATTATGAGTTTATGAGTTTTGATGTACCGAAGGAGTTCGAAGTCCCGTATGAGATCGGGGACATGACGAGGAGTCTCGAAATGGTCGAGACGTAAAGATCAATATATTGGACGACTATATTCGGAGTTCGGAAAGGTTCCGAGTGATTCGGGTATTTTTCGGAGTACCGGAGAGTTACGGGAATTCGCCGGGGAGAAGTATTGGGCCTTATTGGGCCCTGCGGGAAAGAGAGAGGGGCTGCCTAGGGCAGGCCGCGCGCCCCCAAGGCCTAGTCCGAATTGGACTAAGGGGAGGGGCCGCACCCCCTCCTTCCTTCCCTTCTCTCTTCCCCTTCCTAGTCTCCTACTCCTACTACATGGAAGGATCCCTAGTTGGACTAGGAAAGGGGGAATCCTACTCCCGGTGGGAGTAGGACTCCCCATGGCGCGCCCCTCCTAGGGCCGGCCTCCTCCTCCCTTCCTCCTTTATATACGGGGGCAGGGGGCACCCCATAGACACAGAAGTTGATCTACGGATCGTTCCTTAGCCGTGTGCGGTGCCCCCTTCCACCATATTCCACCTCGGTCATATCGTCGCGAAGCTTAGGCGAAGCCCTGCGCCGGTAGAACATCAAGATCGTCACCATGCTGTCGCGCTGACGGAACTCTCCCTCGACACTCGGCTGGATCGGAGTTCGAGGGACGTCATCGAGCTGAACGTGTGCTGAACTCGGAGGCTCCGTACGTTCGGTGCTTGGATCGGTCGGATCGTGAAGACGTACGACTACATCAACCGCGTTGTGCTAACGCTTCCGCTTACGGTCTACGAGGGTACGTGGACATACACTCTCCCCTCTCGTTGCTATGCCATCCCATGATCTTGCGTGTGCGTAGGAAATTTTTGAAATTACTACGTTCCCCAACACAAATGATTTGAAATTTGGGACGGGCATCCCGCACCAAATTATCTACCATGCCAAAAAAATTGGAATTTATTGAATTTTTCTAGTATTTGTTTTGATTTTTTTACTCAACGCACGTGCAGATGATCCTAGGAGCCAAAATGCCTCACTCATTATAAAGTATCTACTGTGCAGCAATCGACACCTCTCTCTTTGCTCTCTCTCTCTCTCTCTCTCTCTCTCTCTCTATATATATATATATATATATATATATATATATATATATATATATATATATATATATATATATAGTCCACAACTATGTCTCTTTTTTTTCTCCACAAGATCAAAACAGTAGGCATTGGAACCTGTCTCTCCCTCTCTTTTCTAGTAGACCTGGAGACTGAAGTAAATTAATCATGTGAATTCAGTTTCGGGTTTTAGCATAAATATAGTAGTTGCATCCTAGGTACCCAATATTTGGTTATAACACCATCCAGTTATCAAGAGGATCTGGTTTTTGTTATTATATGGCAGGGTACAACCATCAGATGGTTAACATATAATTTTCTACAAGTAAGTTCATGCATCTGATAGCTAGCTGAATCTGAAATTTTAGCAAAGGTATAAGGTACATTTACCTAGAAAGGAAATATGGGACGTAATGTGTCTCATTTTTATATAGAGAAAACAGGAGTAAAACGCATGCAGGCCACTTTAAGTTTCAGAAGTGTTTCAGTTATTCCTTTTCTTCTCAAGCCGCCGCCCAAGTGTTTACAAAAGAAGAGAGAATCATTCAAGTCTAACTCATGTTGAACACTCATCACTACTAACTTTTCCTGTCACTACTTCTATTCATGCCCATGCTTGCAATATTGGCTTTGGACATTATTGAGAACCACATCTGATGAGTCGTGCTCTCTAATGCCTGGCTGATGTCCCGATCCTATTTTCATATGCCTGAAAATCAAAGGAATCTCCTCTCACAACTGACAAGAAATCTGACTGAAACCCCTGTCAGGTAATCTGAGTGATACTTAATCCGAGTGAAACTGCTGTCGGGTAATCCGAGTGAATGTTGTCCCGAGTGAAAATTGTAATACAAGTGAAATATTGTTGATCTGAGTGAAAAACTGTTGATCCGAGTGAAAAAATTGTTGATCCGGGTGAAATTGTTGATCTAAGTGAAAAACTACTGATTCTGGTGATAATTTGTTGATCTGAGTGAAAAATTGTTTATCCGAGTGAAGATGTTTTGCCCAACTAAAGGATCCTACTGAAAAATCGCAGATCCGAACTTCTGTCGGGCAGTTCAACCAGAAGCTAAAAAGGGCCATGTAAAGTTAACTAGATGACCTTGAATTGAAAAGTGTTCAACATAGAAGTTGTGCATATCATTGAAGCGGTCAACTTTACTTTTGAGGTCATCATGATCTGGATTAATATGTGGCCTGCAAAGTCGCCACAAGCACCAGCCAGTCCAGTCGAACGCGTGATGGATTCCGACTGGGAAGTTAAAGTTGGGTTCACTGATGAGAAAATTCCAAGAGTCGTCGTCGGTCGTGGGAAAAGACGCGGCTTGAACCAAAGGAGGGTTGACGCCGGCATGCTCACGTGCTCTGCCTCATCGATGCGCAGCAGAAGCAGCGGGTCCAGCTGTGGTGGCGGCGGCATAGACCGTTCCTCGGCCGAGCTTGACATGCCGCGTGCATTGCCCCGTCGATGCGCAGCAGGTCCAGTTGCGAGGGCATAGGCCGTTCCTCGGCCAAGCTGCCGCGATCGTTCTCGTTCAACTACGTCACCATGGCCAAGTCGGGCGACTAGATCGAGCGATTCCCTTTAAGACGGCAATGTCTGGCCCGTGCTCCTAAAGATCTTCTTGTGGGACATGAATCAGAGACGCACATCATAGGGACTCTTCTTTGAATCAGAGTCCGTGATTAGAAGGAGAGGTTGGGGCACGACCACACGAGTGACAGTTGTCATCCGTGTGAAAAAATGTTGATCCGAGTGAAAAACTGTTTGATCCCGGTGAATATATTTTTACATCAAAATACTCTTTATAGCAAGGCGATCACCACAGTATCATTTACAAGAGTATCAACAATCTCTACGGGTGGATCTTCCGTCCATACCGCACACACCTTCTAGCGCGTTTGTCTAAAACATGGGCGACACAATTATTCTCTCTAGGAGTATGCTCAAAAATAATATACGGGGAATCCGAGTGAAAAATTATTCATCAGACATACAGAGGTGGACAGACCAAAAAATATGCTTGGACAGATAAAAAAAAGGAGAAACACACCTCCCTTTATTATAAGAGAAGAGATGAGAAGAAGAATTAGGTTTACAAGTTTAAAAACTCTGGAAAATAACAATGGTTTATTAGAAGCGTATATAAAAAAAATCTATCTAGTGCTACTATGAAAGCAAATTGTCGTCTATTTGTTGTTTGTCTCGTACAAATTAAAGTCTCCCCTCGCGGAAAAGCGACCACATGAAAAGCAACAGGCACAACAGTAAAGATCAAAACGACGGAAGAGGTGTTCCTCCGGATGGTTCCGAGGGACGCGGTCGTCGCGGCAGTGCCGCCTCTCCTCCTCGAAGCGATCCAGCTCCCGATCATAGGACCGCCTCCCGTACACCAGGGTTCCGTTCACCCCCTCGCCGGGAGCGGGAGGGCAGCCCCATGCGAGCCATAGCCTGGCGCAGCCGTACGCGTAGCCGCCCGCCTCCGCGCGTCTGGCGGCGACGCTGGCCGCCTCGCCGACGACGGGCTCGTTGGCCCAGTACTCGTCGGACCACGGAGGATCATATGATACTTGCGCCGTTAGCGGTGGATAGTTGAGGAGAGGACCATGGACATATTGCGCCGTCTCCGGCGGAAAGCTGAGGAGGATGGCGAGGATGACGGCGAGGGCGAGCAGGTAGGGGCGGCGCACGGAGACGGAGGTGGACATGCTACAGTAGTTTCAATCTGGGCATCCACTCGAAAGGAAAAAAGTTTCAATCTGGGCATGGAGGGGGACCTGCTTTTTTTCTACGACGACTATTTCTATGCGAGAGAAGGAAGGAAACGGCAACATCCCCAGGTCGCCACACGCCCCGAAAGGCCGAGACCCAAAAGTTGGGCCGGGCTCGCAACTCCAGATTTTTTAACCCTCGCCGTCCTCCTCTTCCGTTGCGTCCCGCGCTTAGAGCATGTACACCGGGCACCTAAGAGCATTTCTAGTAGTACCTTCAAACCCTCAAACCATTATGAATAACCGCTTTTTTACAGTTTACGAGCGAAAAAACGTGTAGACTAGAACCCTTTAATCTTCAAAAAAAATTAAGGGTCCAACCCTCAAACCCCCTCCCAACCTGTAGAAGTGAGGGTTGGGGGCGAAAACTACCCCAACCCGCACCCGTGTTCCGGCTGAGCGCGGGAGGGAGTTTTCCCCGTCCCCAACCTCCCGCCCACGCCCACCCAAGCCGTCAGCCGCCGCCCGCCGCCATTCCGGCCGCCCCCCGCCTCCCTTCAACGTGTGCGAGGCTGCTGCAGCTGCGCCGCAGTCCTCGCCGCCGGATCCGCCGTTCCCCGCTGCCGGATCCGCCATTCCCCGCCGCCTCCCGCTCCGCGCAGCAGCCAGAGGAGCCGCGCGCCCTGCCCCCCGTCCCCCGGCCCCCCGCCCCCCAGGCCTCCTCGCCGCCGCACTAGAGGCCAGGCGGGCCAGAGGCAGCCGCGTCGCCCCGAGCTCCCCGGAGGTATGCCTCCTTTTCTTTCTTTTTGTTTCATTTTTTCCTTTTCAATTCATTGTTGGCACTCACAATTTATTGTTTGTTGTATTGTGTAGATGGAGGTGAGCAGTATCTTCGGGCACTAAACAAGGAAGATACAAAGATTATTCGGTGGTGTAATAATAACTAGAATGATTATTGTTTTATGTCAAATGTGTTGGAATTTGTGATATGTCATATGATAAAATGTGATGAAACGTGTGATATATGAAATGACAGTTTTAAAGGTTGGGGTTGAGGCAAAGACTAGAACCGAACCCTCAAATCCAACCCTTAAAGCAGTTTAAGGGTTGGGTTTGACGGTTCTAGTCTTTGCCCCTGTTTTTTAACCCTTAAAAGTGCCAAAAATTGGCACTTCTCAACCCTTAAAACTGCTTTAAGGGTTTGAGGGTTTGAGGGTTCTACTAGACATGCTCTAAACCCGCCTCAAACATTCGGGTGGCCGGTCGGATCATTGATTTGTAAGAAAAACACGACGCGGATGGACGCCTCAAACGCCCAAGCTGACCGGCACCCGTCATATCCAGCCCGAATATGACGCGTATGGAAGGCCCGGAAGTGACCGGTCGCGTTCGTCACGCCGGACTGACGGCGGTACCAAATGGAAACACTTTGTAACTCGGTTGTCTGAATCTCGTCTCCTCCGTCTTCGCATGCCGCCGCTCCGGCGGGCCGCATAGTGCCCTAGCCCTGCTACTTAAGCCGACTGCCGACACAGAAACCGTACCCATCCACGTCCCACCCCTCCCATCCGCTGTCTACACCGCCATCACTTTCCACTTGCAGTACGCCACCGGTAGTAGCCATGTCCCCACGTGGCTGGGTAATGAGCTACCCATATCTACCGTCGGAGCGCCAGCTGCAGTGCCTCGAGCTGATGCGGGCTAGGCACAAAGCTAGATCACCGTCGGGCTATCTCCAGACGCGGTGGATCCGGAGGAGGACTGGGAGGAGGAAGAGGTGGAGGAAGACGAGGAGGACGCGGAGCAGGAGCCGGACGAGGAGGATAGGGGGAGTGGATCTGCAGGCGGGGCAGCAAGCGATTCTCGATTCCCTCTAGTCGAAATTGGTGGCGGAGCCCAAGCACCGTCGTCTGTAGGAGGCGGCGCATGCCCCGGATGTCGACGACATGCTTGCGTATGTGGATGAGGAGGAGGAGCCGGAGTCCTCCTATGCGCCCATCTACCCGGCGTCCGGCACCGGCGGCGTTGACATCTCCGACGATGAAGCATAGTTAGGATAGCGTGATGTGCATATAGTACGTAGGATTTCTTTTTTGCATGATTTATATGGATCTAGGACAGGTTTGGTTGCCCGTATATAGGCCAACCAGGCCGTCTGAGCCGTCTGAGAAGAATCCGACATGTTTTGTTGTCTGCGTTTTTTGTTGGGCCTGCACCGCATGAAGTTTAAAACACCTCTGGGTCTGGCTCGCTGGGAACGCTCAGATTGGCAATTTCTCGTTAGCCACAATGAGCGTAGGTGGGTGGGCCCCTTGCATGAGAGGAGGCTGGAGGGATGCGAGCTCTGTACGTGCTTCTTCTTCTACCTCCACTAAATCTCCTTTTTCGAGACTGGCGGGGGATAAACTCCACCGCTTGTTATATTCCAACTCGAAAGGTGACTTGGCAGTCAGTACAAAAACATGAGTGTGCACATGAGGTGCAAAAGAAAAGTACAGAGGCGGGAGCACAAGACGAAAGCCAAACACAAGACGAAAGACAAAGACGAAAGGGGAGGATGGCTGGAGAAACCACACCGAACCCTCGGCAGCTGACACCTGAAGTCGAAGGCCAAACAAAATCTCCTTTCTTCCTTTTCCCATCTAATCTACACAATTGTGCTTCGATTCGAGATAAGTTCTATCCGAAACAATATGCACATCGATGTTATGGTTCCATCCAGATAATCGGTTCGTAGTTTCGTCGATCGTAAATGCTCAATTTTGTGTTTATGTTAGGAGCTATTTTGGACGGATTTTGTTAGATTCATCGTGCACGATGGACCGTTTGAATTTTTTTTTGACCAGTAGCCTAATCTCGCAGTTCCTCACGACACTCGTGTTGCAAGTTTTCCGTTTCGTCGATCCTAGTGCACCGACGCCGCAATTACACGCACACTGTATTTCTTTTCCTCTGTCCTCTGTCTCAGAGCCCTCCTGTTCGACCCTTTCGACGCCGGCGTCGTTCCTCTTGATCTCCTTGCCCACGATCCTTCTACACTAGAGTTGTTTCCGGCATCGTTCATCTCGGCCTCCTCTCTCTCGTTCTACCGCACTGACGCTGCCCTGGCCTATTGGTGGCGGTGTAGTGCTTGATTCGGCTAAGGCCGACAGGGATGATGGTGGTTGGTCCTTTGTCACAACAACTCCTTCTCAGGTCTAAATCTAAATCTCACAGCCACTACTCTTTACGCCCCTATGTAACTTCAGAGTTTGTGGGGACTGTCGCTCATACAGAGCAACTCGACGGCGGCGGGAGGCTTTCTCGTCGTCCCGAAGAGGGCGGCGCTCCGCACGGGCGAGCCCGCTGCGGTGGAAGGTGGACTCAGCGCCGAGTCCGACAACAGCGCGACGAACTATTTGTGTCCTCACCACCGTTCATCGCAGCCGCCATGGAACTGTGTGTTATAGTAGCTGGTAATCTTATTCACATCTCATGCAGGCAACCAAACACAGTGCTACTTGCATGTGTGGAGTCAATGTAGACAACCAAACAACATGCCTAAGCCGATTCCCTGATGCTAGCAACCTGGATGCGGGCAACCAAACGAGATGCATATGTTCGTTTTCCCTTGTTTTCCCTCAACCAGGCTCTAGTCAACAACGCATGCAATACAGGCACTATTCACTGGAGGCAACCAAACACGTCCCATGGGGATGAAACATGCATGAGGTACTTGGATGCATAGTACTCCCTTCGTCCCAAATTACTTGTCGCATGGATGGATATATCTAGATGTATTCTATTTCTAGATATATCGATTTCTATCCATTTTTACGACAAGTAATTTCGGACGGAGGGAGTACCAAGTATGAGACGTGCCGGTCAGAACCCGCGTATGTTCCCGGTCACATCCGCGGACGTTTGAGGGGCCGGAATTTGCCAAGTCCAACTGTAGATGCTCTCAGCCCGTTTAGCAGCTTACTCACGTTCATTCTCCAACAAAAACTCTTCTGACACGGTCAATCCTCGGAGCCCGCTGGAGAGAAATCCAGACAAGGAAGGGGTAGCTGCTGCAGCTTAGGGAGCCGAGAGAGCTTTGCAACTTCGAACCCGGCTAGCGTGTCTAGCTCACATCTACTTCCTCAGTTTCTAAATATAAACATTTTTAGAGATTTTAATACGGACTACATTCACATGAATATCGGCGTATTTTTTAGTGTAGATTCATTCATTTTGCTTCATATGTAGTCTATATCAATGCTCTAAAAATTTTACTTACAAAAGCATTTTAAAGCTCTGGTTTTTTTTTTTGGCACGATTTCACCAATGTGATTTCCTGATGAAATTTTACATGCACAACAAACATTTGTGAAAGTATGTTACAAAACAAATTCAGATTATTTTTTTCATTTTTTACTGTTCGCATCAGGAGCATGCTCCTGGATGTAGAAAGATACTTTCACCGCTATTGGCTATATACTAGTCTTCTTAAAAAACATAGTACGCTGACTATATAATAAGCTGGATGTAGATTAATTAGTAGGCTGACTATACATTCAAGTGCATGAGTCCTGCTTCAGTATACCCCCTTACAAAACATATAAAGGGTCTGTCTTTCTAGCCGCCGTCTCCTCCTCCAAGAAAAGCTAGGGTTCGTGCCTCTCGTCGGCTCCGCCGCAGGTCCGCCTCGTCTCCGGTGGCCCTAGGGCCATGGGGGCGTGGTGGATCCTGGCAAGGGCCGGCGGGAGGGCTCCGTTGTTAGTCGTTTCTTCAAAATTTGTTAGGGTTTGTGTCCTACTCAGGAAGACGAGACGGTGGCGGCTCCCTGAAAATGGAATAAAGGTCTCCCCGCCTAGTCCCCGTTCTGATGGTGCGTCTAGCATCATTGGTTGGCGTGTGGAGGTGTGTCTCCGGCGGATCTATCCTCGGTGGATTTGCTCGGATCTGGTTGTGGTTCGTCTATGTTCGTGTGTCTTCAGGTTGGATCCTTTCGATCTACGTTATTCTTCATCAGCGGCGGTTGCTATTCTGGTGCGCTGGTCCTACGGGGCCTTAGCACGACGACTTTCCAACTGTCTACTACAACAAGTTGTGCCGGACTCCGGCGAGGGAGGGGTGATGACGGCGGCGCGCCTTCGGCTCGTTTCAGTGATTGTAGTCGTCGCTAGGTGGTCTACGGATCTGGATGTAATTTTTATTATTTCTAGTGTTCGTTGTACTGCCGTGATGGAAGATGAATAGATTGAAAGTTCTCTCGCAAAAAAAACATATAAAGGGTAGTATGTATATATTTGCAAATTATACCCACTTTCGTATGTAGAAAGTATAATCCATAGATGCGTACAATTCCCGGCGCGCACACCCATCCTCGTCGGCTCAGCCCGTTTAGTATCTTTCTTAAGTTTTAATTAAAAATCAAAAAAATTGAATGTCAGACCTGGATTCGAACTCCAGTCCTAATGCACTAGGAAAAAGCGCAAAACCATCTGAGATACAACTTATCTTGTTCTCTACTTATTGTGTGCGACAAATAATGATAAGAAAAAAAGACACCACCTTGACTCTTTGGTTTTTCTTTCGATTTTTATGCACGATTTTCGCTCAGGGTTTTCTTCTTTTTTTTCTACGTAAAACAAAATATTAGTATTTTAAAACAGACCATCCATGTCAGGCTTGTATGATTTTTGACACATGCAAAAAGATTCGAAAGCCAAAACAGGTTGGCATTGTGCCTTGAATTGGTTGTACAAGGCGATGAAAAAAAATAGTGCCATTTTAAGGATGTCAAGAAACAACGTGCTCTGAAATAAGCCTTATGGGTTTCTGTCCCATCTGAACACCCTTCGCTGAACATGATCAATTTTTGGAAATCCTTCAAATGACCCTAGTTTGTGCAAAATAGGTGGGCATACCCATGGTAGGCATCCATATCGGGTTTGATCGATTTTTGACATCGTGTGCAAGTTGCAACATGTTCGGTCTTTTTTGACCGAGAAATCTTTAAAAAATGCAAAATTTGTCAAAGCCCAAAACAACTTGCCAGTGTTCCTTGAATTGGTCATACAAGGTCATGGAAAAAATGACGCCATTTCAAGGATGTCGGAAAACAACATGCTCTCAGACGGAGCCTTCTGGCCGAACACCCTCCGTTGAACATGGTGTCCTTTTGGACATTCATGAATGGCCACAACTTATGCCAGGTGGGCATACCCGTGGTAGGCATCCATGTGTTTGAAGGAAAAAAATAAAACCATAATTTAAACGGGTACTTAAAAGCTGTTTTTTACATGTTTCCTCGTGCGACAGTGAACCGGCTCAGTCGGGCGGCCTCCTGCGAATAAAGCATTTGATATGTGATTTTTTTTCAAATTCGTTAAGTTGTTTTCAAATTGATGAACAGTTTCCAGTTTTGCAAACGTTTCTGCTCCTTGGAGCTAGGGGTGTTCGCGTGTTCCAGGGTCGGTCCATTAAAATCGAGGTCCCTGTGTCAAAATCTAAGATGGCCCTAGCTTGTTAGAGAAAAACGTCCGACTGGATCAAATTGTAGTCTATGGAAGGCGGCGTGCATAAAAAGTATTTTTGAGGTGTTCTTTTTAATTGCCTTAATATAGATGTTTTTAGGCATTTTGATGATACGCCTAGAAAAAGCAAAGGTGTTGTCTCACATGCCTCAAGTGAATGGAGACGTTCTGGCATTTTAGAAAATAAGCCTACAATTGATAATTTATATATTTATAGAAAGTTAAAGTCATAAAGGCTATATCCCTTCCTCTTACCATAAAACTTCTACTGTCTAGCTGGTCGCCCCAAGTTTCTTACAAGCTTAACTATTTTTGCGCACCGGCCTAGTGTGTTCTTATACGTTTTGTGCTATTTTATTACCAAATTGGCAGCGTAGTGGAGTGGCAAGCCATGTGGTCTGGAGGGCCAGGTTCTGTGTAAGTGTGTATTGGATTCCTTGTTCCAACTCTCTCCTTTTTTCAGGATACTTACGTCTCGCTTTGAAAGCAAAAGAAGAGAATCGAAGGCAAAGGCGAGAACAATAAAATTAAAATATAGCAAGTGGCCTAGCGCTTGGTGGGCCGTCTCGCTTTAAATTGTCCGTCATTATCAGTTTGGTACCCAAACTTATAAAATACACAAAAATGATGCGGTAACTTGTTTTCCAGTGCATATGCGGTGCCTCCGCCTGTATGCGACCGCATGGACTGCGGCGCGGCATGCCATCTGGCGGCCGGCCCACATGTCAGGGGAAGTGTGCTTTTTTGGCAGAAAACACCTTGTGTTTTATTTAATAAGGTAGAAAGAAATCACTAAAAAATTGCAAGGAGGAACGAGAAAATTTGTGAAGGAATTGCAGACCTTGTGTTTAGATCACTACTTTCTGCAAGTTCTGCAATTCCTTCACAAATTTTCTGCAAGTTTGTTTTGATTTCCTGTTTTGCTTTCATGATATGTAAATTTACCATGTAAAAATTAAAATAATTATCACTATACAATTATTGTGTACTTTAATTCTTTGTTTATTTCCATTATATGTACTTTATATTTTTCCTACAAATTATATGGATTTAGATAGTGCAACATATGTTAAAAATTATAGTTTAAATTTATGTATCTTCATGCAGGACCACCAGCATGGACAACTATTGCCTATCTTCATTGAAATTTCACAATACACAATTACGAAAAAAATAACAATGTAACTGTTCAACATGTATTAAAAATTATTGCGTAATAATAGTAATTCTAGAAATGTATTAAAACATCTTAAAGGTGTTTGTAGAAATGTAAGAATATTTTTTTGCCGGTAATTTTTGAAGACATTTTTTTGCAGGTGATGTATGAATAATTTTACAAAATATTTTTTTCAATGCATGTTGAATTTCTTTTAAAATCTATGGTGTCAATTTTGTGAATGCATGACAAACCTAAGGTAACCACCAAGCAGGACAACTCGTGTGAATGCCTAAAAGAGAGAAATATTGTTTACATCTTTTAGTAGCCGAGACAAATAAATCCACAAGGAAATTCCAAGTTTCTAATTGGACTCTCTCCTTTATTTGCGAAAGGGATAAATACAGTTTATACCTTAATGAGATTTTTAAGTGCGGTAACAAGTGAAAAATTTAGATGCACTAAAACAAATAAATTGGCAGCGACCTGTGCATGGATCCATACAGCACTCAGCACACACGAGATCTAGTATTAAGATAAACAATAATACAAATGATTGATACAACAGGTTTAAAAAAATGATTGATACAACACCAAAAATAAATATGGTAATTGATATTTTATACAAGACAGGGTTCTCTAAATTGAACATAAAACATGTCTAGCTTACAAGCCTGGCCTGCCTGAGCTCCTGGGTTTGAAATTCAGATCTCCTTTTTTTCCTTTCTTATTTTCTTTATTGTTTCACACGGTCATTATTATAAATTATGTGGTATCTGCTATTTACACATACCTCTGTTCTTTGTGCATCTAGTTCTTGTGCACGGGAGGTTCTGGGTTTGAATCCCCCTCATGCCTCACTCTTTTTTCCTTCTTATTATTGTTTTATCTGCTGACACGCGGGACCCACACCTTACAATTTGGGCCCATCAGTCTGCATTCGTATACGATACATTTATGTGTAATTAAAAAAATCTGTGGGGCTTTATTGCAAAAAAGTGATCCCAGTCACTTACATGCGGGCCGCCACTACAATGGGGTGCCACACAGGCATGGTATACTTATGCCGGACAAGTTCAAGCACCACTTTCGTGTATTTTACGAGTTTAGACACCAAATTGACCACACAGGACAAACTTAGGCACCCACAGTGTGTATTTAACTCTTTCTTCAGAATAAGAGACGAAGAGATGGATAGCACTTTCACGGGTACAATAAACTAAGTGTTTTTTCAATCGAAGAACTACAAAATTTTATATCGGAAAAATGGATTGAAACCTTGTAAGAATTTGATATTGAAAGGAAAAAAGTTTATTTTACTACCATGAATAAAGTTGGTGGTTCACATTACCCCCTCATCTACTTTTCGCTTCCTTTCACCCCTAAACAAACCCATACCGGATGAAAGGAACCTGGGTGGTTTGTCTCCAGTTGCTGATGTGGCATGGGTCAACGGTGGTTTTGACCTGTGGGTGGGCCTCCCTTGTCAGGTGCGACTGAGATTGACGGGTGGGCATAGAGGAGGCGAGGCCTGCTTGGCAGGTCTGTCTCCTTCCCCCGTCGCTCGCCCGCTGGACAGAGAGGAGCTCAGGCGCTCATCTCGGCGACACAGGCCGACCCCCGGTGGAGCTACGACCACCAAAGGGATCCCCACGATGTGGCGCGTCCTCCCATCCGGTTCATGAAGTCTGGAACCAAGCCACGACGGCATCAGGCAGGGCGGTCGGCGGTGTCGGCAGACGATGGGCATGGCGATGGCAGCAAAGGCTAAGGGGGGGATGTGGAGATGGCTGCACGGCAGGGACGACGGGGCATCGGAGCAGGCCGGCGCTCCGACAGTGGGCCAGAAGATCAGGCCGGCGCTTTGGCGGCAGGACGCGAGTCAAGGCACGTGCGGGCGATGCAGTCAGCATCCGTGGGAAAAGGAGGAAGGAGCGGTGGAACCGGGACGCAGGGGCGGTGCCTCTCCGACGGTGGTGGCCGGGGCTGGCATGATTGGGTGTTGCCGCGGGATCTGGCGGATGGGCGCAGTCCTGTTCCTCCTGGCGGCACCGACATAGGAAACGGGAGGAGGAAGAGGATGGGCCCGGTGGCGTGTGGGCCTTGGGCCCCACTGATCAAATACCGCATTGACCATGTCCTTGTCTGCAACCAGCCGGGTGAAACCAGCCAGGGATGATTTTTGACCGGTTTGGGATTGTTGAGGGGGGTAAGGGAACAAAAATAAACAGCAGGGGATAATTTGAACCACCAAGTTTCTTCAGGGTAGTAAAATGGACTTTTTTTCTGTTGAAAGATGGATTAAAAATGACATAATGCAAACTTTACTAATACTATGATGCGAGAAGAAAATGTCTAAAAAATTCACATTAACAAATGAAGGTACAAATAATAGCTATTAAGGAGTGACAGTCAAAATACAAATAAAATAGGAATATTAATGGCAATTCAAGTAACATTATACCCACCACTTTTTAAATAAAAACTGTACAAAAAACAAGCGCTCCACTCCAAATGCACCATCTTAATTAGTAAATAATCCCACGATGGATATAAATCATATAGTGGAGAAATAAGTGAGAAAAAAACATTGTTGCATACATTCATGGGCAAATGAAATATCGTAAAGCACACAAAGGAATTATCTTTTTTGGCAGTGGATGTGTCTTACATACAAAACAATGTAAAATGTTCTATACCCCTAAAAAATGTAAAGTGTTCTATGAACCTAATAGAGGTTCCAAAAAAAACTAAGGATGTTAAATCAAAACTACATAAACTACTACAAAAAACTTATAAGGGTTTTGGTTTAGATTGTTACAACTGTGGATTTGATTGGTACAACACTTGGGTATTGCTGTGATATACTATGACCATGTACTGAATGCCAGTACATATAATTACTTACTGGAAAGCTAACCATTCAAATGTGAGGATGCACCACATGCTCCTCTTTGGTAACATGTATGCGGCACTACTGTGCTAGAGCCATGCGACGATTTATTTCTCATGTATTAAGATAATATTGATTAACTTTGAAAAATGTCCACGCTCTTTTTAGTAAGTGTTCATGTAATTTCAAAATGTTTTCAAATGTTTAAAAAATTGTCATAATTTAAAAATTATTCCATATTTTAAAGAAGCCCGTGCCCTTAAAAAGTATGCATGTGTTTTAAAAATAATGTTCATATGTATTGAACATAAGTTATTGCAATTTAAAAGTGAGGGTGAGTAGGGCGGAGGGCGGCCCTCACATATGGGTTAAATTTCTAAGTTTTAAAAATTCCTTGTGCTTGCGTGGATCACTTACATGTGTGTCATGCGGTGATCAAGATAGGGATGTCCAATATTGTGACACATTCCGATTAGGTTAACACCGCAAGCATTGTCGGACAGAGCGAGAAGTTAGATAGGCGATAATATAGGTGAGGCGACGTGTTGAAATAGATGACCTGGAGGTGTGGAGGGCCTTGAGCCATGACTATTGGGCTAGTGGCATGTAAAAAAAATTCTCCGGTGCCACACTTGAGCATTTTGTAAGTGCATCTACTGCCCCTTAGTGATTTTGGTGTATTGAAGACTTATAAGTTAAGGGATCGATGCGTTTGTGAGTGTACACAGGTCTATAAGTCTATGAGGAGTTTGATATTTATAGAGAAAGTTGACCCCTAAAAATGAAGTTCTTCAACTGAAGACTTTGGATTTCTGAAGACTTTCTAAAGACTTTGAAAGTGAAGAAATTGGTGTGACCTTGAAGACTTGGCAACCATTCGAGGAACATAAAGCGTGAAGACTTTTGTTTTCGTAGTTTCATTTTCTCTTTCTTGAGTCATAGGAAACACCGTACTGTTAAAGGGGGTCGAGGAAACACTACTAAGGAAAACCTTATACACAGAAATATATCAACAGCGCGGGTCAAAAAACTGCGCTAGTGCTATATAGCAGTAGCGACCAAATAAAAACCGCGCTACAGACACAAACTTAGCAGTAGCGCTTGTGGTAAAGAAAGCGCTACTACTAATATTCCCATTGGCAGAATGCTAGGCTACGCATAGCAGTAGCGAGCTTCATAGAAACGCGCTACTGCTAGAGCAGAGTTAGCAGCGCGTTTACTAGGAAGAGCGCTACTACTAACGGAAATAAAATAAGATGAAAAACAAATAGAAATTTAAATGAAAATGAAAGAAATAGAAAAAGGAGAAAGGGAAAAATAAAATGTAAAGCAAAATAAACGAAAAAGCGAAAAATCGGAGGAAGATATAGCAGCAGCGTTTGTTTGTAAGAGGCGCTATAGCTAACGTATCTGCAGCGCATGTCCTAGACCCCCGCTATAGAAACATAATAGGAAATTAAAAAGGAAGAAATTTACATAGCTATAGCAGCAGCGCGTTTTGTAGAAAGCGCTATAGCTATCTTAGCTATAGCGCGTTTTGCAAAACGCGCTACCGCTAAGTTTGACTTAGCCAAAAAACCGTTTCCCCCCGGCCACCACTTCCCCCAAATCCCTCAAACCCACCCCGCGCGCGCGCCGCCGTCTCCCCGATTCACAGTCGCCCCACTTCGCCATCGACGACGACGCCACCAGAGCCGTGGCCGTCGACTACACCGGAGCCGCCCCCAATGCCACGGAGCCGCGCGGCCTCGTCAACGCCACCGGAGGAGCCGCCGTCGACGCCACCTTCCTCGCCGTCACCGGAGATGCCCCTGCCTCCCTCACCGTCACCGGAGACGCCCCTGCCTCCCTCGCCACCACTGCCTCCGTCGCCACCACCGAAGCCATCATCTGTAAGCCCCCACCCCTCCTCTCTCTCTCATGCATAGGTTAGCCAGTTTAATTAGGTTAATTATCTAGGTTAGGGCAAAAATTTAGTTAGGGCATTGACAGAGAAGTAGTTAGGTTAACTAGTTTAATTAGGTTAATTATCTAGGTTAGTGCAAAAACTTAGTTAGGGCTTTGACAGATAACTAGTCAGGTTAACTAGTTTAATTAGGTTAATTATCCATGTTAATTAGTGCAAAAATTTATTTTAGGCTTTGACAGAGAACTAGCTGCGTTAACTAGTTTAATTAGGGTTAATTATCTAGGTAAACTAGATTAACAAGCTAGGTTAATTAGGTTCGTTGGATTAACAAGCTAGGTTAAGTAGATTGGCAAAGGTTTTTGATTTTTGAAAAGACCACTATTTTTCAAGGAAAAGAATTTACGCAAATTTAATTTTTCATTGAAGTGGTCATGTTATATCTTTTCATTGAAGTTGTTCGATTGTGCCCAAGTGGCTTTGTTGTTTCTAGGGAATGATGCTGAGTGGCCTATGTTTTGCCGGAATGTTGACTCATTTCTGTTCCGGCAAATTTCAGGTTCTCGATTTGTCCACTTTTTAGCAAAGGTCATGCCGAAATTTCCCGTGAATTTCGGCATGACTTGTGCTACAAACTAGGACATATCGAGTGCCCGGGGTTTGCCGCACCAGGAAGGAGTCAACATTCCTGCAAAACAATAGTCCTTTTTTATGTCATTATTCATTTTATTAGGTCTAGAATTAATTGACTAGATTTAATCATAAGAAACATGGCTAGCAACGATGAAGGACAGGGTTCTGGTGATTGCGACGACGTCTACCGGGCGGCAGACGAATTTTTTAGCTTTACCGACGATCAACAGATGTTGTTGCTGGGCCCACCGGTGGCATCGGGGACTGAGACCGACACACAGACCGGTGCTGAAACCGACACGCAGACCGGTGCTGAGACTGACACCGGCGCTAAGATTCAGACGGGCATCGAGACCGGCGCTGAGACCGGTGCTGCCTCGGGGAGCGGAGCCGGTGTAGAACCGAAAGCAAAGAGGCAACGGGTTCCTAACAAACTCAGGACTACTAGACTGGTGGTCACGGAGGTGGACGACGGCAATTTTGAGCCAAAGGCGCCCGAGGAAGCGCGCGCGTGCTACGGCAATCAAATAGGCTGCATCATACGGACAACCACCACCATCAACAATGAGAATCTAAAGAAGATAGAAAATATGAGGAGCTCCCTCCTAAAGAAGTTTCACCAGATATTCTTGTTCCCGGGCCGGAATGAGAAGGATTATGAAGATCCAGACAATGACCCGGCAATGAAGAAGATAAACAAACACGCCATGACCAAGTTTAGCAACGCGTTGGCCGCCTGGAAAAATCGAGTGAAAGCAAAGATCAACGACGGGGAACCCTACTCCGAGATTGTAAAGGAAAGTCCGACAATCACGGAAGAGCAGTTTCAAATATTCAAGGAGGCTTGCGAGGCCGAAGCTGCAAAAGAAAAGTCTAAGTACATGAAGGGGCTTCAAAATAGGAACATTGGGACCCACCACCTCGGAAGCCGTGGTTACGGCGGAAAGAGGTCCAAATGGGCCAAGGAGGACGCGGAAGCCGCGAGTCTGGGCATCCCAGACCCCTTGGAGGATTTCACCGTCCTGCAGGAGCGTGACGTCCTGAGGGCCCTCCACCATTGGGACCCACTGAAGAAGGTTTATGAGACAACACCGGTCATTACGGAGTTCATGAGACTGCTGGTAATTTTAGTTTCTGATCAATTCGACTGCACACGTTAGTCATATTTGTAAACGATCCTTGTGCCTTTTGCAGAGAGAGCAACACCGGATTGCGGCCGAAAGTGACTCGCCGTCTGAGGCATTGGCGAGGCCCAAGTGGGACACTCCATTCAACCGGGCGTTGAACATATTGAGACGACAACCGGTGGATACTCGACCGTCGTATGGACGCGTGCACGGTGTCTGAGACGGCGCCACGTGGAAGAAGTACTACCGTGAGACCACGGAGGAGAAAAAGGAAAGACGGAGGTTAACTGAAGAAAGCATCGACAAGAAGGTTGAGATTGCGGTTGAGAAGAAATCATCTCAGACAGTCGCAACAGCGGTAGCTGCCGCAAAACAGGCGATTGCAGATATATCTACTTCCTTGGTGACGGGTGTTCACACTTGGACAAGGGAAAATCCAAAAAAATGCAGAGGACTTTCCCCTTGCTGACTTCTTGGCAGCACATGCTCCCGCACCGGCTCCCGCACCGGCTCCCGCACCTGCTCCCGCACCGGCTGCCGCACCGGACGTGCTCGGTGGTGCCTCCTCTTTGGCTGAGCTCGACGCCCTCACGGTATCTGCCACACCGGCCCCCTTCAATATAAATGTATAATCTCCCGTTTTCGTTGCCTTTCGGATGTCTCATGTCGCAGACTTTTCAATGCAGGCCGACGAAACCCCGTGCACCATATTGTACACCATCGGCGAACAGAAGGTGGACGTGGGGAAGGGGACGATAATGGAGCCAAAGGAACCATTGTTCCACAGCCGGTCGATCCCCCCGAACGTCTTCAAGGTTTCCGTGGCCAGTGTCAAACCGGGCCACGAGAATTTGCCTCCTCTAATACTAGTGGGGGATGACGACAAGACCCCGCGGCGGCTTGGTGATTGTTGCAATGGGTGGGTCCTGTTGTGGCCAAAGAGTCTGCTTCGTCTGGAGGCGGCCGGGAGCACACCCACGAGCACGCAGCCTCAGCAAGGTATGAACATCAACACCCCACCTACCCAATTAGCGTCGGGTGTCGGGTTGGGTGATAGCGGATGGGGTAAGCAGGTGGCTCCATTAGAGGCTGATGACGTTGCCATGGATGAGGATGAGGATGACGATGGCGCTGAATAGTATGTCTATACTGGCGCCTCCTCAGGGTTTGAGCATCATGAGTCGGTGCCTAAATTACCGTCTCAACGTGTTATTGACGACCATCCGGTGGTAAAGAAGCCTAGGAAGAGAGCGAGGAAAGGCAAAAAAAGCTGATTCTATGATCCAACCGCCTCAGCAGCCTCGGCTTCAGGACCGTGTAGATATCCCCGATGCGGATAAATGGCATATCCCCGGTCGACCAATCCGATCCAGGATACCCACTCTACGTGGTTAACGTTCCGCAGCAAATGTCGTACGTCAAGGGCTTCTCCGCGGATAAGTTCTTCCTCCGATTCGATTACATATTCGACATGTTTCACGTGAAGAAGCTGGATTTTACTTTTGTCCGCCTTTATGCCTTGCACATGAGCTACATCATTGGGGTTGAGCAGATACGTTTTATCTGTGTCGCTGACCTGTACTACATGCATGAGGGCTTCTTGGGAGTCTGTGCACAGCATCGTGAATACGCGAGGGATTACATCGCCAGTTTCATGCTCGCCAATAAGGACAAGGAGGCGATTCTCGTGCCTTATCATCCCGTGTAAGTCATCCACGCTGCTATCCTTCCTTCGATTTCAATAATTCATTTGCACGGTGGAGGCTAATTAATTTGAGGTGTACTTATTTTGCGCAGCGGCGGGCGCGCCGTCCTCATCATCCTCTACCCCCGATTCTCCCACGCTCTTTACTTGGACTCGTCGAAGAACATTCACAAAAAGGATTACACCCACATCAAAGATGTTCTCGACAGTGCTATGTTTTACTACCAAGCAAGGGGTGGAGAGGTTAGGGACAAGAAGAGAAGGGGCGGCAGGGCCGCCTTCAGCCATAAGACCGACTTCTGCTACATCCAGCAACCAAACGATTCTCTTAATGATGGATTCTATGTCCTACACCACATGCTGGAGTACCGACGGGATCACCAGAACCTTCACATGGCACCTAGATCTAGCGATGCCCATATTCTGCAATGGGCAAAGGACATAGGAGATATCGAGGATCATCGACTTCGAGCTGAGTTCTATAACATCCAGGGCGAACTTGCCCAAATCATCATGAATGAGGTCGTCGGAAAAACAGGGATGTTCCATGCAGAAGGACAAATGTCGCGGGAAGACGTCCGAACATGGATAGCCTCTCAGCGTCTCGACATGAAGCCTTTCACTAAGCTCGATGACTATCTCCCTAACTTGGATGGATGGCACGGCATGATGGAGTGATTATCGATATATGACAATGTGTCCGTTTAGTCCATACTTTATTTTATGACAAAACTTTGAGTTATGCACGGTGAAACTTTATTTGTGATGTAATTAAACCGTCCTCCTCCTCGACTAGCGAAAATCACTCTAGTTAGGTCATTTTGGGTACGATGAACTTTGTTATTTATGCTTATAATATGTTGTTTCTATTTTTGCCAAGTCTGTCTCTTTGTGTTGCTCAACTATATATGTTGCATATCATCGACTCATGTGATGATGCAGGTGCATAGATCATAAATGGCGAAGAAGTGCTACGCCAGGAGTATATATACGACAAGTGGCCGGAGTGTCAGGCCCAGGTGTACCGGTTTTCGGTTTCCGAGCGACACGCAGTACTTAGTTTAGGTTCACGCTAATGCGAGAGAGGGATACGAACTCATGTACTCAAAGTGATAGCTATTCTCGTGTATATCATTGTTTAGATGGATGACGATGTATTTGCAAGTAATCGAGACTTGTATCACTATTTTCGAGATTGATGACGAGAGACCACTTTGTGTTGGATGATGATTATGATGATGACATGATTTGATGAGACTAATTGTATGTATATGCTATGATTACATTTGTATGTGGATGATATGCTAAAGATTATTGTATAAAGCCTATTCAAATGCAAAAAAATAAAAAATAAATCTGCAGGAAAAAAACTAATAAAACTAGTAGTAGCGAGGGGGTGATTTAGCAGTAGCGCCGACTTACCAGTAGCGCTTCCCCGTAAACGGCGCTGCAGATAATATCAGTAGCGTCCTTTCCTAGAGAGCGCTGCAGCTATTCATGTGTAGCAGTAGCATGGGTCAACACGCGCTACTGCTATACGTTAGCTGTAGCGCCTTATTAGTGGCGCCGGTACCCGCGCTACTGAGAGGGCCAAAACCCGCGCTGCTGCTAGGCTTTTCCCTAGTGGTGAAATACTAAGGAAAAATTTCCATGTGATGCTCAACTCAAAATCCTAGACCTACCAATTCCTTCGAGTGAAGCCATTGGAAATCTCATACAGTTCAGTCAATTTCTTCAGTAACAGAGATGAAGTTCTTCTGATTGCCGAGGATTTTGTTCTTACTGAGGAGTTAGGAATTCGCCAGTGTGAATTGCCTACACAGTGAGGAATATGATAGCCCTGAGGAATTTGAGAGTCAAAATTCCGACCGTTGCTGTGCTATGCGCCAGCTGTCCCAAAATATCTACCCACCTAACGGTCATATCACTGAAGGGCATTTATGTCTTGTCATGTCGGGTTGCTTCCTAGGCTATAAATAGCCGCCCCCTACAACCACTAGCTGGTTGGCTGCTCCGAGAGAAACTGACACTTGTCATTTGAGAGCATCCCATCCTCCGAGGACCTTGAGCGAAAATCATCAAGTGAGGAAAACCCAAACCCAACACCTACAAACCCAAAGTGATTGAGCATCATAGAAGAGATTGATCATGCGTGGATCCGACGCTTGTTACCTTTCAAGACTGTGCTTCTTCCAGACGGTTAGGCGTCATGGTCTAGAGCATCCAAGAGGAATTGTGGATCGCCGAGTGACCTAGTCTGTGAAGGTTTGGAAGTCACCTGAAGACTTACCACGAGTGATTGGGCGAGGTCTATGTGACCTTAGCTCAAGGAGAATACGGTGAGGACTGTGTGTCCTCGAGTTTAAATACTCAGCCGCTCCAACCAGACGTACAACTAAGACAGCAGTTGGAACTGGTCTACCAAATCATTGTCTTCACCAAGCTTACTGGTTCTATTTCCTCAACTCTTTCATTTCCTCATTTCTGTTGTTGTGTGCCTGTTCATATCTGTTTGAAGACTTTGACTGAAGACTTTCTCAATTTCCTCAGTTCAATTTCTTCAGTCTGTCCGTCTTCTCTCTGTGTTATCATGTATTTACGCTTTCTGTACTCTGTGCTTGTCTTCATTCCATTATGATGAACATGCTTGTGTTCTATTATGTTTACATTTGAGTACTTATTCCGCTGCTAGTAGTTCTTCAGTTAGGAATTTCCTCACCAGCAAATTCCTCAATGAAGAATTCATAAAAATCGCCTATTCACCCCCCCCCTATAGTCGATATAACGCACTTTCAATTGCTATCAGAGCAAGGTACTCCCTTGTTCTGTGTGATTTTGGTTTAACCTCCTGGAGTTTTAGTTATGTCGACCGCAGGTATGATCAAGGTCTCTGCTGGGTGTCCTACTTTCGATGGAACGGACTACCCCTACAGGAAGAATAAGATGCGAATGCATCTTGAGGCAACTGATAACGATCTATGGTATGTTGTGGAAAATGGTGTTCCCTCAGTCACACCTTCTCTGAACGCTACTGATGTGAAGAGATTCAAGCAACTCGATTTTCAAGCGAAGAATATCATATGTGGTCATCTGAGCAAAGGGCAGTATGGAAGAGTGAGTGCTTTGGAAACTGCTAAGCTTATATGGGATAGGCTGTCCAAAGTGAATGAAGGAGTCTCAACTCAACGTGACTCTCGTGTTGACGTTCTTCACAATCCCTTCAACCGCTTCAAAAGACTCGACAATGAAAATGTCCAGCAAACCTTCGATCGCCTCACTGACATCTCAAATGAGCTTCAAGCGCTTGGCGCCACTAACATCACCGACCATGAGGTGGTGAAGAAATTGCTGAGATCGCTCGATTCTTCATTTGATACTCTGGCACTGATGATTTAAGAACGTGCTGATTACAAGTCCCTTGATCCTGCTGATATCCTCGAGAGGCTAAATACTCATGAGTTCCAGCTTGCTGAGAAGAGAGATCTCTATGGTTCTAGCTATGGCAGATCACGTGCTCTGGAGGCCAAGGCAATCTCTGAGTCTGAAGATGAGGACTCTGCTAGCAGCCTTGGCAATCATGAAGAACTGAGCCAGGAACTAGCACTGCTCGTGAAGAAATTTCAGAAGTTCTCAAGACGTGGTCGCTTTGGAAAATCCTCAAGGAGCAATGATTCCTCATCCAGTGATTACACGAAGAGGCTATGCCACAAATGCAAGAAACCTGGTCACTACATCCAAGATTGTCCTCAGTGGGATAAGGAATCAAAGAAGAAGAAATACAAGGATTACAGTTCTGATGACGCAAAGAAGAAGAAGAAATCTTCAAAGTCTTCATCATCAAAATCCTCGAAGTCTTCATCTCACAAGAAGAGCAGCTCCAAGAAGGCTCGGGCATTCATTGGCAAGGAAATGGACTCTGAGGCTGAGTCTGAGGAACATGAGGACGAGGAGGCATCTGAGGAGTCCGAGTCTGGTGTGGCGAGCCTAGCTCTTGCTACTGCATTCGTTAGCAAGTCTATCTTCAACTCTGAAGAAAATGGCTTCACTAACAAGGCTGATGAAGGCAATGATGACTACGCTCTCACCTATTGCTTCATGTCAAAGGGTGCCAAGGATGATCAACCCAAAGCCAATGAGTGGGTCCTCGATAGTGGATGTATGAATCACATGACTAGTGACCAGAATCTATTGATGGTGCTCCTTTATCACCGTCGCATCTGAAGCATATCATCTTCGCTGACAAAGGCAAAAGTCATGTATTGGGTCTAGGTAAGGTTGGGATCTCAAAGGATCAGCACATGGACAAAGTCATGCTTGTCGAGTCCTTAGGATACAACCTCATGTCTGTCTCAATGCTTTGTGATCTTGGTATGGTTGTTGTCTTTGGCAAATATCGTTGCGTTGTGATCATGGAAGCTGACAATTCCAAAGTCTTCTGAGGCTTTAGGAGAGGAGACTTGTACATTGTTGATTTCTCTACAGGATCACAACCAGCCATATGCCTACTTGCAAAAGCTTCAGAAGGTTGGCTATGGCATCGTCGACTTGGTCATGCTAGCATGAGGAATTTGCACACGCTTGCGAAGAAGAAGCATGTCATTGGCATTGAGAATGTCAAATTCCTCAAGGATCACTTATGCGGAGCCTGTGAAGCTGGAAAGATGACAAAGGCCAAGCATCCAGAGAAGACTATCATGACCACCACTCGACCATCTGAATTGCTTCACATGGATCTCTTCGGTCCTAATCACTATTCTGCTATTACAAATGATGCATCTCTATATGGCTTTGTTATTGTTGATGATTATTCTCGTTACACATGGGTGCACATTGTCACTTACAAACATGAGGTGCAGGAAGTCTTCAAACGATTTTCCTTGAGGGCTTCAACCAACTTCGGTGTGAAGATCAAGCACATCAGAAGTGACAATGGAACTGAGTTCAAGAATTCCGGCGTTGATGACTATCTTGATGAATTTGGTATTACTCATGAGTTATCTGCTCCTTATACTCCTCAGCAGAATGGCATCATGGAGCGCAAGAACAGAACTCTTGTTGAGATGGCTTGCACTATGCTTGATGAATACAAGACACCTCGTCGTTTATGGATTGAGGCTATTTATACTGCGTGCCACATCATCAACAGAGTATATCTTCACAAATTCTTCAAGAAGACTACTTATGAACTCCTCACTGACAAGAAACCCAATGTGAGTTATTTCAAAGTCTTCGATGCTAAATGTTGGATTAGAGATCCTCATCACAATTCTAAATTTGCACTGAAAGCACATGAGGGTTTTATTCTTGGTTACGGAAAGGACTCGCACACCTACAAAGTCTTCAACAACGTTCTTCACAAGGTTGTTCAAACTGTAGATGTGCGGTTCGATGAAACTAATGGCTCGCAAAGAGAGCACCTACCTTCTATCTTAGATGAACCAGCACCTGAGGAATCTATCAAGTCCAAGGCCACTGAGGATGTCATTCCCACCGAAGAATCTGCTGAAGAATTCATTCCAGAACATGATGAACGTCGAGCTGGCGCACCTGAAGAAAATGGTGCTGAGGAAAATGCTCCTGAAGAAAATGCGGATCAAATTCCTCGAAGACAACCCGCTCATCCTCGCACAAATCGAGAATATCATCGATGACATTGAAGCACCAGGTCCTCTCACATGCTCATAAGCTTCACATTTGTCTAACTTTTGTGGGCACTTTGCTTTTGTCTCTATCACAGAGCCCACTAAGGTAGATGAAGCATTTCTGGAGCCTGGGTGGATTCAAGCTATGCAAGAAGAATTACATCAGTTCAAGCTCAACAACGTCTGGGAACTGGTCAAACGTCCAGACCCTCGCAAGCACAACATTATTGGCACAAAGTGGATCTACCGCAACAAGCGAGACGAAAATGGCCTTGTGGTGAGGAATAAGGCACGACTTGTAGCTCAAGGCTACACACAGGTTGAAGGAATTGACTTCGATGAAACTTTTACACCTGTTGCTAGACTTGAGGCTATTCGCATATTACTTGCTTATGCTAACCATCATGATATTATCTTACAAAAAATGGATGTGAAAAGTGCATTCCTCAATGGTAAGCTTGAGGAAGAAGTATATGTTGCTCAACCCCCAGGTTTTGAAGATCCAAAGCATCCTGACAAAGTCTTCAGACTCAATAAGGCCATGTATGGCCTTAAGCAGGCCCCTCGGGCGTGGTATGATCCTTTGAAGGAATTCTTCATGAAGAAAGGCTTCAAACCCGGTTCACTCGACCCAACTCTTTTCACTAAATCTTATGATGGTGAATTGTTTGTGTGCCAAATTTATGTTGATGATATCATTTCTGGCTGTACCGACCAACGATACAGTGATGAATTTGCCTATATGATGAGTGAAGAATATCAAATGTCTATGATGGGAGAATTGAAATTCTTTTTAGGTCTTCAAATTCGTCAACAACGCAATGGCATATTCATATCTCAGGAGAAATACCTCAAGGACGTATTGAGGAAATTTGGCATGCAAGATTGCAAAGGGGTCAAAATTCCAATTCCCGCAAATGGCCATCTATGCACTGATGAAAATGGTAAAGACTTCGATCAAAAGGTATACCACTCCATGATTGGCTCTTTATTGTACCTATGTGCATCTATGCCGGATATTATGCTTAGTGTTTGCATGTGTGCCCAATTTCAAGCTACACCGAAGGAATCACACCATAAGGCTGTGAAGCATATTCTTCGATATCTAGCTCACACACCAACACTTGGATTATGGTATCCCAAGGGCTCTTCGTTTGATCTCATTGGATATTCAGACTCTGACTATGCTGGCGATCGTGTGGACCGCAAGTCAACATCAGGCACATGCCATTTCCTCGGACGATCTTTGGTTTGTTGGTCCTCGAAGAAACAGAACTGTGTATCACTCTCCACTGCAGAAGCTGAGTACATTGCTGCTGGATCGTGCTGTGCTCAACTACTATGGATGAAGCAAACACTCAAGGACTATGGTGTCAACGTGAAGAATGTGCCTCTGTACTGCGACAATGAAAGTGCTATCAAGATTGCTCATAACCCAGTTCAGCACTCAAAGACAAAGCACATCCAGATTCGTCATCGTTTTCTTCGTGATCATGTGTTGAAGGGTGACATCTCCATCGACCGCGTTAGCACTGAAGACCAGCTGGCCGATATCTTCACTAAGCCCTTGGATGAGAAGAGATTTAGCAAGTTGTGGTGTGAGCTAAATATCCTAGAATCTTCGAATGTTCTCTGAAATGGACACACATTCTAACACTTATGCTGACTTGATGACTTAGATGCGCAACACACGAAGTAACGTTTTTCTTCAATCAATGAAGACTAAACCTCTAAGTGTGAAGAAACTAATGAAGAAATTGATTCTCAGAGCCCTATGACAATTGTATGCGGTGTCTGAAATCAGCTTTCTTGGACGGTGGGTTACGCCACCAACCAAAGTTGAGAATCTTCAATTTGAGTTTTTCTTCGTTTTTGAAATTCCTCAATTTTTCAAATTCTTCAACTTTGCATTGTCTTCACTCTTTCCGGTGTTGTTCTTCATTTGAATACATTTATATATGAGTTTTATGTCCTCTACAGCATTCACTTATTGCTAATTCTTCAAGTTGATTTCTTCTGCTAAGTGAATGTGATCGGACCCTTCCCCCTCTATGCTAAACTCAGCCCAGTCTGTTCACAAATTCTTGATGTGCGTTCTATTTGAAACTCGTTCAAAATCTTCACTGTGTCCTTGACAGCTGAAGAAATTGCGAATGGAACTTTTAACTTATCTTATCTGAATTTTCGGCTTTGCCGCTCAAACCGTTCCGCATCCCACGACAACACTTATCTATTCACCCACGATCCTACACGATCGCCACCTATCAGTACGTGGGTGACACATGTCAAGCAAATGAGAAGGGCCAGGGGCACGTTCGTCCGATTTCCTCGGGCATACAGTTTTTCACTCCCACTATAAATACCCCTGCATCTTCCTCACTTCACTTTTACTCCGCTCGCTCTCTCTCTCTCGCTCGAGCTCCCCAAACCCTAGCACCACCGCTATTTCATCATCGCCGATGAGGAAGAGCTTCACTGCCTCGACATCGTCGCCATCGTACTCGTGCCGGTTGCGGATTTCTTCACTCCGCCGCCGTTGTAGCCGTCTTCCTCTGCCGAGTTAGGGCGTGGAAGATCTGAACTGACGAACTTCACATCTACACCTCCCAGTTCGTCGTGTTCTTCATCTCGGATAATTAAAAGTTACTTTTACTGCCCTCTTTGATTCATATGTTTTCTTGAAAATCTTCAAAGGTGTTTATTCTTCAAATCTTCACACACATGAACACCTCACATGTCATCTGTTCTTGATTCATTTCTCTAAGCAATGATTTTCTTCAAGATTCCTCAGTTGTGTGGATTTTCAATCTATACAACTCTGGAACCTAAGACAAAGAACGCTTAGTGAAATTCCTCAAGACTCATCTGGTCAAATTCCTCAAATCTATTCTTTTTGAAAAACCTTCTGAGAACGCATATGACCTCTCCAAATTCCTCGCAACCATAATCTGTTCGCAGGTACAAATGTCCGCTGCTAAATCACTAGGTTCTCATCAACTTAACTCATTTGCAGCGTTCCTCGAAGAAAAGTTGCACACCTCTTCAGAAACTTCAGTTGTTCATATTCCTCAGCTGAAGAAAATGGCTGAAGGTAAGAAGCCACAGAAGGATGAAAAGAGGCCTGAGGTCAATACTGCTTTCGAAATCCTTGAGGACATTTATGCTGGATACTGCACTCCTGATGAGGCCAAATTTGGCAAGGAGGACAAAAACCAGCGCAAGGTGCGCATACAAAGGATAGAGAGGAGATGGGCACGGGAATGGAGGGAGTATAGGTATGTTACTCCCAAGTATATGAAGAAATTCGCACTCAACCCTCCATACTCAAGACCTCCATTGGCACCAGGCCAAGTGGCAGATCCCACCAGCCTCAAGCGGGGTGAGGACTATGCTGGTGAATGGGCAAAGCGCCAGGCCAAGCTGGCCAAGCAAGCAAAGGAAGCAGTGAGCAAATTCAATGCAGACTCTGCTGCTGCTGCTACCGCTGCTGAGGCCTCTGCTAGTAAGCCGAAGAAGGCGATGCCTAAGAAGCCTATGCATAAGTCAAGTGCTTCTCCCTCAATGCTCTCATGGCCACGCTCCTCAGCATTGCCTCAAGGCCAGAGTCTTCAAAGCCCTCACGGCCAATTCCTCAAACTGCTCCTCCTCCTTCAAAGTCCTCAGCTCCTCCGACAAAGTCTTCAGCTGCTCCGACCAAATTCTCTGCACCTGTGCATCTCGCCACGTGCCAAAGGACCACAGGCATCTCAATTGCCTCAGGAGCATCTGCAAGTTCCTCAGTTGGCCCCTCTCTACTGAAGACAAAGGCCACTGCTGGACGAGGCCTTCGACCAAGTCCTCACAAGAACCAGGTCGTCTTCCAAGTGCCCTCTGATGATGATGAGGTTGATGATGAAGAACTTGCCGAAATCATCAGAGACAGGCAGGCTAGGGCTGCTAGAGCCAAGGGTAGCAATGTGCCACTGCTATTGGATCCAAAGTTGATCCTCGACTTCATTGACCTATGGCACAAGGACCCTAACACGCCTTTGCCGGAGATGAACCTCACTCCTGGTCAAAGTCATGTTCTGACTGCCTTCATTGAGGAAGAAAAGTGGAAATTTGAAGAAGGCAGAAGACTGAAGAAAGCGCAGTACAAGAAGCAGCGCTACCTCAAGGACAATGTCCTCACTCTTACCCCTGATCAACTCGTTGCCTTGCAAGCTGAAATCAAGCAATTGAGTGATGAATTCAATCGCTACTATGCTGATTGGAAGGGCGCCAAGGTCCGGTTCGTCAATCTGACGAAGAAATTCACTTCAAGTGATGCTGCTCTTGTGCACATTGAAGTTACACCGGCTGAAGCATCTGCTCAGCCCACTGAAGAACATGCCAGCACCACTGATGACCATCAGGTTGCTGAAGAAAATTAGAGTACCAGGGCTGATGACTCCATTCCAGCCACTGAAGATATTGCCAGGGCATCCACTAGTGGTGCGCCTGAAGAAAGTGAAGAAGTCAGGGAAACTGCATCAGTTCACCTGAAGAAACTGAACCAAAGTCCTCTGCACCTCCTGCGCCTACACCAACTCCGATCCTTCCATCTACATCAGATGCGAAGAAGACCAATGTTGCAGAGCGTGCAGCTGTGAAGAAAAGGAAGGCATCAACTTCATCAAATTCTTCAGCTCCGAAGAAGATGAAGCCTCTGACTAGCTCAATTGACAACCCAATTGATGCCGTTCCTGTCTCATTCATGCCATCAAAGGACCTTGTTCCTTTTGGTGAAGATTATGTGATTCCTAGTGAATCCGATGAAGAAAATCCTTCGGCTGCTTCGTCAGAGCAATTGGATGAAGAAATTGAAGTGGATGCAATCCCTTCAACCCCAGTCATCTCCTCGCATGTGCCTCAGTTCACTGCTGAAGAGGCCGGCATTGAAGAAATGGAAGATGAGGATGTGGACATTGGCTGTACCACACCTGTGCTAAATGATGACTTTTGGGAAAGTCAGGACCCCAACTCTCCAATGTTCACTCCACTCCAAGCAATTCCTCAGTCCCCAGTTGCTACTGAAGTACAAATGGGATCTGAAGAACCTCATGCAACCCCGTCTGCCCATGAAGAAATTCCAGCAACTAGTGCTGAAGAAATTGTAAATGAAGAATTGAATACCCAGGCTGCAGCTGAAGAAGAGCCTTAAATTCCTCAGTCTGTGGATCCTGAGAATGTGATTCCTGAGGTGGTGCTGCAATTGACTAACACTTCTTAGCCCAAGCCAAAGGATCCCTTCTCAAAGAAGCAAAAATTCAAGGCTGATGATTTCTTCGGCGAACACGTGTTCTTCACTGACTTCAACCCTTATGACAATGCTCGTCTTAGAAGGAAGCGTTTCTGGACTGCCAGCCAGGCCAACTTCTATTCATCACTGCTGTTTAATAAGTACAAAGTCTTCGACCACGAGCATATTCCTCACGTGGACATGGAATCAATGCCTTGCTTCTCCCAAGTCCTTAGTATGCTTCATGATGCAGGCTTGCTCAACTTTTGCTCAGACATAGTTGACTGGAATGAAGAGCTCATTCTTCAGTACTACGCAACGTTGCATATCACAGGTGATGCTGCTGACATCAACTCTTGGGTGTTGGACTGGATGACCGAAAACACTCACTACAAGGCACCAGCCTCTGAATTGCTTCGAGCCCTGCCAATCATTCCTCCACCTGACGGTGCTCGTTGTCTGTACGATGAGCCTGAACTCACTGCTCATTACATGCAAGTGCTCAAGAAGCCTCTGAAGCCTGGTCAAGTCCCAAGGACCAAATTCCTCGTGAAGGAATTGTTGTATGTGCCAAGAACCATCTATCGCATTCTGACGAAGACCATGAGTCCTATCAAAGGCCATGACTCATTCAATGAAGAAATTATTGGGATAATGAAGAATATGCTATTCAACATCATGCATGGCATTCCTATTAATTATCATGATTTCTTCATGAGGACTCTGGCGAATGTTGCACTTTCACCATTTGAGCTGAAGCCTTACGCACCGTGGATCATGAGATTCCTCAGAACAAGGTCTTCACTCAACTACAAAGCTGACTTTCAGAATCACCTCAGCTACTTGCCCCCGATTGAAGTCCTCAAGCGGACATATTCCTTAGCTGATGAGAAGGGCAAGGCACCAGCTGTTATCGATGAAGGTATTCGTCCATTGGATGGTCAATTCCGCAAAGCTGCATCTTATTCCACTGATGATGACTCTGCCACTCATGATTCTGCTGCCAATGCATCCAAGCCAAATCCTCAAGCCACTGCTCCTCGTGTGATGACTGGCCGTGAGCTGCTTCTAAGTCTTTACCAGAAGGTGGATCGAAACCACAAATGGGTTAAGCGTCAGTTTGGCTCTATTCTTCACAACATGACTTCTACACATAATGCAGTGAAGAAAAACCATTACTACCTCCATGAAGTTTTTGATTGCACCTAGGCTATTCTGTCACATCTCTATGGTGAAGAAGATCTGAAGCAAATGGGCTTCAAGGAAGATTTTGACTGGTCTGCTCCTCCATCGAAGAAATTCAAGAAGGTCAAGGTTCCTTCCTTGGTCGCCAGTTTGTAGGACCTTGAAGTATGTCTAGAGGGGGGTGATTAGACTACTTGACCAATTAAAAACTTAACCTTTTCCCAATTTTAGTGTTTGGTAGATTTTAGCTAACTTTGGACAAGTCAAGCAATCATCACACAATTCAAGCAAGCATGCAAAGAGTATATGAGAAGTGGAAATTAAAGCATGCAACTTGCAAGAAAGTAAAGGAGAGGGTTTGGAGGATTCAAACGCAATTGGAGACACGGATGTTTTTGGCATGGTTCCGATAGGTGGTGCTATCGTACATCCACGTTGATGGAGACTTCAACCCACGAAGGGTAACGGTTGCGCGAGTCCACGGAGGGCTCCACCCATGAAGGGTCCACGAAGAAGCAACTTGTCTATCCCACCATGGCCGTCGCCCACGAAGGACTTGCCTCACTAGCGGTAGATCTTCACGAAGTAGGCGATCTCCTTGCCCTTACAAACTCCTTGGTTCAACTCCACAATCTTGTCGGAGGCTCCCAAGTGACACCTAGCCAATCTAGGAGACACCACTCTCCAAGAAGTAAAAAATGGTGCGTTGATGATGAACTCCTTGCTCTTGTGCTTCAAATGATAGTCTCCCCAACACTCAACTCTCTCTCATAGGTTTTGGATCTGGTGGCAAGAAGATTTGAGTGGAAAGCAACTTGGGGAAGGCTAGAGATCAAGATTCATATGGTAGGAATCGAATATCTTGGCCTCAACACATGAGTAGGTGGTTCTCTCTCAGAAATGGTAAGTTGGAAGTGTAGGTTTGTTCTGATGGCTCTCTCCACGAATGAAGAGGAGGTGGAGGGGTATATATAGCCTCCACGCAAAATCTAACCGTTACACACAATTTACCAAACTCGGTGGGACTGATTCAACAGACTCGGTCAGACCGATTTAGTAAACCTAGTGACCGTTAGGATTTTTGGTGGGACCGACATGCAACTCGGTAGGACCGATATGGTTAGGGTTAGGGCATAATGTAATCTCGGTAAGACCGATTACACAAACTCGGTGAGACCGATTTTGGTAATAAGCTTTCCAGAGAGTTGGTCAGGTAAACTCGGTGGGACTGATTCGCTCTTTTCGGTGAGACCGAAATGTTACGAAAAGGCAACAGGGAGTTTACATTGCAATCTCGGTGGGACCGATCGCTCACTTCGGTTAGACCGAAACGTTACGAAGGGAAACAGAGAGATTACAATCCCATCTCGGTGAGACCGAGATCCCTATCGGTAGGACCGATTTACCTAGGGTTTGTGGCAGTGGCTATGACATTTGAACTCGGTGGCGCCGGATAGAAAGAATCGGTGGGACCGATTTTGACTTTGGGTTTAGGTCATATGTGGATGTGAGAAAGTAGTTGAGGGTATTTGGAGCATATCACTAAGCACATGAAGCAAGAGGCTCATTAAGCAACACCTCATCCCTCCTTGATAGTATTGGCTTTTCCTATAGACTCGATGTGATCTTGGATCATTAAAATATAAAATAAAGAGTCTTGAGCTTTTGAGCTTGAGCCAATCCTTTGTCCTTAGTATTTTGAGGCATCCACTTTCATCATCCATGCCATGCCATTCATTGAGCTTTCCTGAAATAATAGTCTTGGAATAGCATTAGCTAAATGAGCTATATGTTGTTATGAATTACCAAAACCACCTAGGGATAGTTGCACTTTCAATCTCCCGCTTTTTGGTAATTGATGACAACATATAGATCAAAGCTTCGACAAATGATAATAAGATTGAAGAACATCGTCGCTTTGAGAAGTATGTGATAAGCAAGAGCTCCCCCTAAATTTGTGCATAGTTTAAAATTTGCTTTGGACTGCAAATGCACAAGGAATTAGGCTCATGGGTTACTCTTCCATGTCACATACATCTTGGTGGAGTGCTCAAAATAATAAAGATTAAATACATGCACTCATCACCAAGAAAAGTGAATGATCGCATAAGGATAGGTAAGATAATATCATCAAACATGCATAAGTGTAGCTTATGATCAAACACGTGATCATCAATGTCTCACAGATAATAGCATAGTATCTCAAGCAATCAAAAGCAAGCAAAGTTTAACCACCAAAGCAAGAGAGAACGAAAGCAACACTCTCTCTCTCTCGAAGCCTATGATCTATACATTTTTCTCCCCCTTTGGCAACAAGTTACCAAAAAGTTCATAGAAAATGCATAGTGCTAGATCGACTCTCAGGCTTGATCTTCAGGTGGTGGTGTAGAGATGGCTCCTTGGACGAAGGCTTCAGTTGATGTGGTTGGAGATGGAGGAGTTGGTGCTGGAGTTGGTTGCACTGGAGCTGTAGGAGCTGTAGCTGGTGCAGATGATGTGGCTCTGGAGTCTGTCACGGGCACTGCAGCTGACCTATGAGCTCTAGGCACTCTGGCAAATGCATCAGTGGTTATCTTGCCCTTCCTCTCCTGCATGTCATCCTGGAGCTGCTCCATAACTGACTGAATCTCAGTTACTTTGATATCTAGATCATAGAATTTTCGTTCCATGATTCTTTGCAGGCTCTCCTGGTTTTGAGTTAGGGTGGCCAACCCCTTCTCAATCCTCAGTGTGGATGCTATCAAGTAACCAAACTGCTCCTGCTTGTTCTTCAAGAAGTATTCAGATGCCTCCTCTTGAGTTGGCATCTTGGCCGCCTTCTCTCTCTTTTCCTTCTCCTTCTGCTCTTGAGCTTGCACTCATGATGGTTCATTCTCATTCATGATAACCTGATTGTCCTCAAAGTCTGGATAGATAGCAAAATGTTCCTTATCCAGCAAGTAAGTTCCTGTGCTCATCTTTGAGTTAATCAACTCCTGAATCTGTGGGGCATACCCACAACTCCTCTTCTGATCTGCTGCTGTCCTCTTAATGGTCTCAACAATGAGGCTCATGACCTTGAATTTTTGTGGCACATTAAACAAGTGCAGCAAGTTGATAGCATCCCTCTAATCATGTTGTGGTCACCTGACTTGGGCAACAGAGTGTGCCTAAGAATCCAATTGATTGTTGGCAGCCCTGACCAAAGAAAGTGGACTGACCCAAACTTGAAAGTCTCAAGAGCTTTGTTTGGGATCTCCTTGTACATATGAGACATGGTATTGTGGTCCATCTTCTTCTTGGCATAGACATCCAAGTCATCTTCACTCTCCTTTGGGGCATTGATCAGACTGGCCAATTCCTCAATTGTTGACTTGTACCTTGTACCTTCAGACATCCAAACTATCCTGCCATCTGGATAGAAGTGTGTTGTGGAGTAGAACTGCATAATGAGCTCATCATTCCACTTTGTGAGCTTCTGCCCAACAAATTCTGCAACTCCACAAGCAACAAAGCTGTCTTGCACTCCAGGATAGTGTTCCTCATTTTCCTTCATGTAGGTCCAGTCGACCCACCTCATATCACATACTATGGGCTTCTTGTCCAACAGCACTGTCTCATAGAAGTCCTGCTGTTCCTTAGTGTGGAACCTGTAATCAACAGCAGTTCTTCTCCTGGTGGCATATGGATCTGTCAGCCTCCACAATCTGAGTCCTGCATCCTTTCTCAACTTCATATTCTTAGCCACAGGATGAACATCATTGTGGTCTGGAATCTTGGGCTTTAGCTTCCTCAGGACTTGTCCTTCTTCATCTTCCTCATCAGCAACTTCAGGCACTGGGGCCTTGTTCTTCTCAGCAGCTGGAATACTCCTGGTATTCCTCTTTGGTGCAAGCTTGGGCTTGGGGGCATCTTTGGGTGCTTCCTTGGGCTTTGATGTTGCAGCCCCTGACTTAATAGCATCACCCATTAGCTTTTGTGCCTTGGGTGTTGGTGCAGCAACTTCTTCTTCCTCATCAGAATCTCTCCTCATAGAGGGATTTCCAAGAACCTGGGCAGTAGTGGTTCTGGCTCTCTTCTTCTTCTTATCTTGTCCAGCAGCTTCATCTTCTGATTCACTACAAGAAATATGTCAACTTATGACCACCACTATTGGTCACTGAAAGGTCACAAATTTCCATTTATGACCTTTTTGTGACCAAAAACAGAAGGTCAAAAGTTAGCCGTCGTAAACTGACTATAGCGACCTTTCTTCTGGAATGGTCAAAGACGTTTACGACCAAAATATTCCTACTGTGGCGTTTTGGTCACTAGCAACCTCCCCCAGGCCACGTAGGCATCCTGCGTGGCAAGCTGATGTGGCACAAGATTCAGCCCGGTCCAATTCGATTTTCTACATGGGCCGAGCCCAACAATTCAGCCTATTTGTGTTTTTTCTGTCTGTCAATTTTTGGTTGGGTTCATGGGCCAAGCCCAATATTGCAGCCTTTTTATTGTTGGGTTGTGTCCTTTTTGTCTAAACGAATTTAGTTTTTTTTTCAAAAGAAGGGTCCACTAGTCAGATGGGTCCCAGTTGTCAGGTTCTAGTAACAGGTTTCAATTTGTCAGGTAAGTGGGTCCCATCTATCAGACTCATACTCTTCATATTTCAAGCAGTATTCAGATTCGCAGAGACAAAAAACACACATAATACTTAAACAAGAGCAACCAGATCACATAATACAATACTTTACATGCTCTATCCGTGCCAGTACAAAGGGCCATGTATAATACAATACTTTACAAGCTCTACAAGTGTAATATAGTACTACTTCACAAGCTCCTGGACTCGCTGGACTCTCTCATATTTCTATGCAACTTCAACAGGACAAAAACTTCGGTAGTCAGGGCTGGAACCATAGTTAGATGAACAACACGCCGGACTCGCTCGACGGCGATAGTCAGGGCTGAGACCAAACAAAACAGCAACATGGCTTCCTCTGTCATCCTGTTACATGAATCAGAAAAGAATGAGAAAAACTGGGGCAGATATATTATGAACAGACCATTCAACATTCAGCTAGTACCATGCTTTTTGTTGTCAAGCTAGTTAAAATGAGATAGTAGTTCATATAAGAAACATAGAAACAATATGAATATGCATGGCACATATGCAGGTTATGCAAAAAAACTGCACTACAACACATTGCGCCTAAAACAAAATACCATTCTACTATCACGACCATACATTCAACTGGCAAGATCTAACAATACTCGTCAGCACACGCATACTAAACTTCACAAAGGCAGGAGAGAATAAAGGGAACCAAGGAAGATACCTGTGGATGATAGTGTCGACGATGATCTGGATTGAGTTAGCATTGATGAGGAAGTGGATGGTGTCCATGGTGTGCTTTAGATGCACACAGCCATGAGCTTCTTGCCGCTGTTGCATCCGTTTGCTCGATGATGGGTACCAATGCATCCAAGTAGAACAAAACCACCAACATTAACCCACAGCTTCAAGTACAAGCAAGTATATATCAAGTGACAGTGAAAACAAGTTGAGAAAAACACTGTAAATATCTATTTCATGTAATGCAGAATTCAAACCAAATAAACCTATGTATACGAAGGTGAAATATTACAAAGAAAGCACTCATCAGGTAGCATGCATACAAAGTCTCTGTGTTGGCAGTAGTAAATACTCTCTGTGTTAGCAGTAGTAAAACTCATGCAGTACCAAGTTAACAACTTTTGAGTCAGAAAAGCTAGAGGTGTCTCTTAAGAGAGACTAGAACTTAGAATTAAGGAACATATCATATTCTGAACAGCATCAGCACCATGGTAGTAAAAATTAACATTAGTAGGACATCAATGGGGCACAACTTAGTTAACTGCAGACGGATGGACACACAATTACCTTCTCGAGGCAGGGGCGAGCATCCTTGAAGGTGAGGAAGATGAGCTTGAGGGCGGCGCTAATGGCACTCCAGGACATGTTGAGGCCGAGCAGCAGCGCCACAAGCATGCCCAAGGTGATGGTGTACATGCCGAAGGTGATTTTCTCCCCAGATTCAATGCATGGAACAGTACAACATATAATATCAGCAACATTAACTACTCCAAATCAATAGAAACTACAGCATATCAGATCAACAGAAACTACAGCAGATCAGATCAGATCCAAGTACAACATATAATATCAGCAACATTAACTACTCCAAATCAACAGCAACTACAGCAAATACATGAGCACGAGCATCTCCTGCAAGTGACAAAGATAGTGAGATGCCAGATGCAGATATGCTGCTTGAAGTGTACTGTAACCTGAATAGAATCATCATCCCTTGCAAGCATGTTTATCCAAGAAATAACAGTTATGGACAAGGCTGAAATGTGAAGTGTTCAGGATTCAACTTGCTTCCCGAATTATAGAACTGAGGTTGTGAGTGGAACTTGGATAAATTAATAAGATTTAACAATTGCTTTCAGATTCTACTTACTCTCTACTGAATAACTGGAATTACTACTCCAATAAGTAACAACTCCCTAACTCCATCTAGAAGTTGGACACTGACTCTCAGTTATACTGATTCAGTCATAGCTTACATTTAGCTACTTTCAGAAATCAAATCATCATCCAAACGCAAACTGTGTGGCACAGATTTCACGTACCATGTACACATACGGATCCGGGCGGCCACCAGTGCCCGCACGACGCAACCCTCTCTTCTGCTTCAGCAACCTGCGAATTCCAAATAGAGAGTCAGCCAACAAATTTCAGAACATCTTCAGAGATATAGTTGTATTAGCGGAAGTGTCCTACTCACCAGCGCACAGCCTTTCTAGTGACAGCATTGTCGCCAACGGCATCAAGTCCACCCTCCTCTGCTGGCCCGACATGGTCGGCCTTCCCTTGACACAAGACAAAGACATGGATATGATATGAGATGGATGGAAACCGCACAAACAATGGATTTGTTATGGTTCAGATTAAGAAAATATGCAAACCCCTTGATATTTGTTATGGATCTGCAGCAGCAGCAGCAAAGTATGGCAGAGGAGAGATTTAGAAAAGGGAAAGAGATTGACCTAACCATGGCCTCCACCGAGAGAGGGACGGAAGGAAGGAAGGAAGGGCCTTCCATGGCCATGGCCATGGGGATGGTGCTCCTCCTTCACACGTTCCATGGTGATGACCTGCACAAACCAACCGCACGGGTCAGACCAACAAATCCAGAAGATGAGGGGAGGGGAGGGGAGGGGAGGGGAGGGGCTAGGGTTACGGGAGGAGGATGGGCGTACGTACCTTGTGCGTCATCGGAGATGCTGCAGGGTCGCCGGAGAGAGCTCGACGATGGCGTGGGGGGGCCGAAACCCTAGGCGTCGGGGAGGGGTCCTCTGCCGCTGTGCTACGCTGCACTGCGTGGTTGGGGAGGGGAGAAGAGCTCCGTCTCCGTCTCCGTCTCCGTCTCCATGGCGGAGGTGCTGGACGGATGGAGCTCGACGACGGCGTGGTGGTGGCGTACCACTCTCCCTCTCCGTATCTCCCGTCCCGAGCCTGGCAGATCTGGCCACAACCTGATTTTGTCGGCTCGATCTGCAGGCTGGGAGAGAAGGAGAGGCCGTCGGCGGCGGGAGATTTGAGGGGGACGAGCTCGCCGGCGACGGCGGCGGCTGATTTGGGGGAACGACAGACAGGGAGAGGAGGAAGATGAGGACGACGAGGAGCCGCGGGGAACGACAGACAGGGAGAGGTAGGGCGTGGCCGTGTGCGTGGAGAAGCAGGGTGAGGTGCGGGCGCCGGAACCCTAGGATGACGATGGCCTGGGTCGGTGGATGGATCCCGGAGCGGAGCAGAGCGGAGGTCGGGGCGGTGGGTGAGGAGGAAGGGGGCGGTGGGTGAGGAGGAAGGGGGCGGTGGGCAGGGAGTGGAGTGGTCGAGAGGGGGGCCGCGGCGGCGAGGAGATCCAGAAGGAGGAGTGGTGTGCGGCGGCGGTGGATCCAGAAGGGAGAGAAGGTGGGGAAGTGGGGGCGTGGGGGGTTGTGTTAGGGCTAGGTGGGTGAGAGGGTGGGGGGCGAGGGCTACCGTTGGATCCACGAGCATCCAACGGTGCTTGACGCATGATCCGCGTGAGATGGCTATGGCCCAATCAGAACGCAGTACGCGTGTATAACGTTATGACCATTTAGTATTGGACGTTATGACAATTCAAAATTGGTCGTGGTCAAATAAAAATAAAGTGTAAAATCATGTCAGCATTTTAATTTTTATGTTTTCAGTGTCCAAAAGGAATATTTTTTTTTGTGAAGAAGCTATCAAATATTTGCACGAGGTGCATCTTGGATTCCAAACAATGTTGTCTAAGAGAGTTTTCACTTTCTTTGCACGGAAAATTCATTTTTCATTTTTCGAGTGCCCAAAAGGAGGTTTTTTTTGTGAAGGAACTACCAAATAATTGTTGAAAAAATAGACCAAATCAATTTTATAAAATACTAGGCCATATATAATGCACAATTGACAAAATGGTTGGGTGAAAAAAGTTTTGATCCACCTCTGGTGAAAAAGACAAATTGCCGTCGATTCAGCTGGAAACGGGTCAAATTTGAACTGTAGCTGCCTCATAGTTTGCTTTTTATTTTTTCCAAAAATCATTTCTAGGTAAATAAGTATCTATTTAATCATAGAAACACCAAAAAAATTCCAAGATTCAACCACTAGCTAGGAACGGTCAAGCCCGCCGTTTTGACCGCATTTTGAAACGGGCATAAAAAATTCAAAAAAAATCAAAAAATTGGAAAACCTTCACATTGTGTCATTACATGTGACCAAGTTTCCAGGAAAAGTAATAAACTTGTAATACAGTAATTATTTTAAAAAAGTGTTCTCAGAAATGAGCTATCAAGCGTGAAGATTCATGGCTTTCAAGCCAAATGATCAATCTTATGGCCACATTCATGGAATAGTATGTTCAGATGATCACATATTGTGCACAAGGGTGCATCTTGGAATTCCAAACAATGTTGTCTAAGAGAGTTTTCACTTTCTTTGCACGGAAAATTCATTTTTCATTTTCCGAGTGCCCAAAAGGAGGTTTTTTGTGAAGGAACTACCAAATAATTGTTGAAAAAATAGACCAAATCAATTTTATAAAATCCTAGGCCATATATAGTGCACAATTGACAAAATGGTTGGGTGAAAAAAGTTTTGATCCACCTCTGGTGAAAAAGACAAATCGCCGTCGATTCAGTTGGAAACGGGTCAAATTTGAACTGTAGCTGCCTCATAGTTTGCTTTTTATTTTTTCCAAAAATCATTTCTAGGTAAATAAGTATCTATTTAATCATAGAAACACCAAAAAAATTCCAAGATTCAACCACTATCTAGGAACGGTCAAGCCCGCCGTTTTGACCGCATTTTGAAACGGGCATAAAAAATTCAAAAAAAATCAAAAAATTGGGAAACCTTCACATTGTGTCATTATATGTGACCAAGTTTCCAGGAAAAATAATAAACTTGTAATACGGTAATTATTTTAAAAAAGTGTTCTCAGAAATGAGCTATCAAGCGTGAAGATTCATGGCTTTCAAGCCAAATGATCAATCTTATGGCCACATTCAATAATCTCATATTGTGCACAAGGGTGCATCTTGGAATTCCAAACAATGTTGTCTAAGAGAGTTTTCACTTTCTTTGCACCGAAGATTCACTTTTCATTTTCCGACTGCCCCAAAGGAGGTTTTTTTGTGAAGAAACTACCAAATAATTGTTGCAAAATTAGACCAAATCAATTTTATAAAATCCTAGGCCATATATAGTGCACAATTGACAAAATGGTTGGGTGAAAAAAGTTTTGATCCACCTCTGGTGAAAAAGACAAATTGTCGTCGATTCAGCTGGAAACGGGTCAAATTTGAACTGTAGCTGCCTCATAGTTTGCTTTTTATTTTTTCCAAAAATCATTTCTAGGTAAATAGGTATGTATTTAATAATAGAAACACCAAAAAAATTCCAAGATTCAACCACTAGCTAGGAACGGTCAAGCCCGTCGTTTTGACCGCATTTTGAAACGGGCATAAAAAATTCAAAAAAAATCAAAAAATTGGAAAACCTTCACATTGTGTCATTATATGTGACCAAGTTTCCAGGAAAAATAATAAACTTGTAATACGGTAATTATTTTAAAAAAGTGTTCTCAGAAATGAGCTATCAAGCGTGAAGATTCATGGCTTTCAAGCCAAATGATCAATCTTATGGCCACATTCATGAAATAGTTTGTTCAAATGATCTCATATTGTGCACAAGGGTGCATCTTGGAATTCCAAACAATGTTGTGTAAGAGAGTTTTCACTTTCTTTGCACGGAAAATTCATTTTTCATTTTCCGAGTGCCCCAAAGGAGGTTTTTTGTGAAGGAACTACCAAATAATTGTTGCAAAATTGGACCAAATCATTTTTATAAAATACTAGGCCATATTTAATGCACAATTGACAAAATGGTTGGGTGTAAAAAAAAATTGATCCACCTCTCGTGAAAAAGGCAAATTTCCGCCGATTCAGCTGGAAGCGGGTCAAATTTGAACTGCAGCTGCCTCATAGTTTGCTAATTATTTTTTCCAAAAATCATTTCTAGTTACATAAGGACCTATTTAATCATAAATACATGGTTTGGTGGCGATACGTCGAGGTTTGGGCGGTGGCCGAGGGCCCCAACTCTAGAGCGCGTAAACTCGCATGCCCATTGCGTGGTCACCGCATGACCGTAATGTTGCCATGTGTTCTGGGTGGCCTAGGCATGTCTAGTGGGTTGGGCACTACCCAGGTTGGTGCTAGGAAGAAAATTACAACATAAGATTCTCATGAGGAGACCGATCGATGCTCAAATATGAATTAGCAGCCAAGTGTTTGATTAGCGGTACGGGAAATGCACATGGCCAATGGGCGTGAGTTTTGGCTGACGATGATCATCTACTAAGGAGAATGTCTTCACAAATTTTTAGCTCAAAAGGAGGATCCTAGGTGGTACTTGCTTTGCGAAGTACCACGCTGGACAAAAATATGAATGTTGAAGCTGGGCTCAAAATAATGAATGGAGTGAGCTGAAATTTTGTGGAGGATGGTTATTTGGGGATAGGAAAGCATTGTAGAAAATTGATACCATTTGGACATGCCAGAGTAGTACTTCCTTCACAATGCTCTTCTATGGACAAAAACTTGGGAAAACTAGTGAGAGAGATTGGATGAATGAAATGAGCTCAAAATTGGTGTAGGTAAGTTACTTAGGTATGGTCATGCGCTGGTAAATTTTCCGATCATTTGGGTAAGCCTAGCTAGTACTTACTTCACAAAGCTTCTCTCGAGGTAGAAAATTTGGAAATTTCCCGAGAAAGATTTACTAGGAAAATTGAGCTGAATATTACCATGTGGCAATGATTTGGGTATGAAAGAGTGCCCGAAAAGTTTGAGGGTAATTGGAGGGGTCTATATAATACTTGCTTTGCAACGTGCCAATTTGGCCATAAAATATAAATTGAACCTGGGATCACATAGATGATTTGACTGAGATGCAATCTGGAGGAGGGTGATAATTTGTGCATATGAAGGAACTGTATAAATTTAATGTCATTTAGAGATATAAAAAAGGTACTTCCTTCACAATGCTTCTAGGTGGACAAAAACTTTGGAAATTTGCCGAGGAAGATTTGCTACGCAAATGGAGCTGAATTTTGTCATGCGGTAATGATTTGGATAGGAAAGAGTGCCCAAAAATTCTGAGGGCAATCAAGAATATATAAATAGCACTTCCTTCATAAAGTGTTGTTGTGAACAGAATAGGAAAATGAATATTCTTGAATTAGTTTTGAACTAGGCAAGGAAGGATTTTTACATATTTGATGAAGATATGCCCCAAAGAATTTATGAGATTTTTTTGGGAATTTTGGGAATGACAGAAATATAGGTTGCTTCACAACCTAGGGCAAAAACTGCCACATGGACATGACACATAGGCAAAACTGATGAGGTGGCGCCTAGTCATAGCAACCCACCATAATTTACAAGGCTATGACCATCTATATTGGTCGTTAACAACTAGAAATAAGGCAGCGGGCTAGCGCTGTTAGCTTTATGACCATTTCATGTATGGAAATTATGACCTTTCTGACCAAAATGGTCGCAATGGTTTAGGGTTTGGAGCCCCTCGAACAGCTTTTGACCAATTGGTCTCAAATGGTCATAAATTTATGACCAATTCTTCCAGGGTCACTGACAGAAGGTCATAAGTTGACATATTTCTTGTAGTGATTCCATGGTAAACTTCATAGTTTCTCCAGTGGGAACTTTCTTGGGTTTGGAAGTTGTGACTCTTATTGCAGGTGCCTCTTTGGGTTCTGACTTTTCAGGCACTTGAGTTGATCCTCTGACCTTCAGCATAGGTGTCCTCTTGGCAGGAACCTTCCTATTGAGTCCAGGCTTTGTGTTCTTTGCTGAGGCATACTCCTTTTTGAGCACTACCTTCTTGGAGGTAGCCTCATCTTCTTCTACCATATAACCCTCGTCTTCAGATTCTGAGGTTCTCTTCTTCCTTGTCCTTGTGGCAGCTTTAGGCAGATTGCTTGGGGTGCTTCTGCTGCCATCATCTAAAGTGCTAGAGGGACTAGTGCCCTCACTCATGTGATTGTGCTCTTCTGATTTGTTCTGACTATCACTTTGGTCTGACATGCTGCAAATCACTGACTGCTGACCCTGTGAATAGTTATAGATGAGATAGAATGGATGAGCATCACAAAATGCAGAGATTTTTGCAAAAGAATGATTCAAAAATCCAGTTTTAGTTTTCCACAGAAAGCATTTCGGATCAACCGATTTTCAAACTCGGTGATACCAAAGTAGTTTTGGAACCTAAACTGGTGAACTCGGTAGGACCGAGTCATAGTTCGGTGGCACCGAGACTGCTAGGGTTTCACAAAGTCTTCAAATCGGTCACACCGATTAGCAATTCTCGGTCAGACCGAGAGTTACTAGTGCAATGGTGTTAGCCAAATCGGTGGGACCGAGTTTTTCAACTCGGTGGGTCCGAGATGGTTTCGGCAGAAACCTAACCCTAAATTTTCAAATCCCATCTAATCTAAGGATTGTATTGACTGGATAGGAGTGTCTCAATCGTGGCAAGAATCATAATGAACACAATGTGCTAGGAATCGGACGAGGATAGCACTGTGATCGAGTCCATACCCTAGCTTGGCGATGAACTCGCTACGGCGGCAACGGCGGGGGTGAAATCCGTTGACGGCGGCGGAGACCAGTGATAGGAGGCGGCTGGCGACGAGGAGACGATCCGGAGACCCTGGAGGCAGAGCGAGCTATTGCGCGGGCGAAGAGGTTCGGAGAAATTTCCAAATTTTTGCCCGTGAGTATATATAGCCTGACCCTGTCGGTTTGACCGAGTGGAACAACTCGGTGGCACCGAGATGCATAACTGTATACAGTTACTGAAACTCGGTGTGACCGAAAAGTTCAAATCGGTTGCACCGAGATTGAAAACCTAGATCGACTTAGTGATCTCGGTAGGACCAAAATGGAGGAATCGGTCAGACCGAGAATCACAAAGAAGTTTTGGAAGTTTAAGTCTATGACGAATCGGGGACTCCGAGTGCTCCTCACACAGAGTGGTTCGAATCTGACTTGATCAAATTTTGTGATGTAGCATGAATAGAGTTTGAGACGAGAAAAGCATAGATAGCTAGAGAAGGTTCTTAGGCATTCTTGTCCATCCACTTGGCAAAAAGAAAAAGAACCCAAACAATCAAAGCAACAAGTGGATGTCCTCGAATGAGTAAAATATGCACCAACATGCTCACACAATAAGATGGCAAATGAAATATGTGGCAAAGCATGCACAATCAATTCTATCATCTATCAAACAATTGGCGATGACTGGGTCATCTATATATGAGTATATTGACTTAGGAGTCAAATGAGAACACTTGATCATAGGTCATACTCATCGTTTAAGCTCAAGTGGGGTTACCACTTTTACATAATGCATTGATGTGTTCACACCATTAGAGTTGCTTTGACTCAATTCTTAGAGTTAAGCTCCCCCTAGATGTGAGATCCCCTTTTTAGAGGCATGAACTAACCTTGGGTTTTGTCGATGATGACTTCATGTAGGTGTTGAAGATGTGGATGCTCAATGTTGATGTAGATCATTTGGAGCAATCCTTTGGAGTGAGTTGCACTTTCAACATACCCACATGGGTTAGTCCCACAAGGAACAAACAAGAATATCCATAGACATAGAGTGATGTACACACAAGATGATGTCCATGAAATCATTAGGTTACCTTGTCCCTTGCCTTACCAACATGAGGGTTTGTGACTCCTTGAACTAGTGCAAGATGTGGAAGTTGATTGCACTTGTCCTTGCCATAATGATATGAGTGAAAAAATGTTGGCGGAGTCACCCTCAAGAACTCTCTAGTTCTTCTTCTTCGGGATCCACATCATCTTGATGGGAATCCTTGGAGTTGTAGTTGTACTTGATGAAGTAGAACTTGACGTAGTCTTGGGAACCCACTTGACCGAGGCCTTAGGTGCTTCTTCAAATGCATCAATCTCCTCTTGAAGCTTGTCCTTGCCTTTGTTCTTGTGGTCTTGTGGTGGAAGATCATCTTGTACTTGTGTTCCCTTGAAGGAAGTAGGATCATACTTCTCTTGTTGAGGAACAAACTTCGTCTTGGGGTATTGATCTTCTTCCCACTCAACTCCATTGGCATTGAACTTTCGTTCAAAACCAACACCTTGATTCTTCCGGTGCCTTCCTTGCTTGCGTACAATTTCCTCGAATTGCCTACTCCCGACAAGGCTCTTGTAAACACCTTTCTCTATAATTCCCTTCAATAAGCTATTTTCTTGCTCAAGTGTAACTTGGCTAAGAGAATCACTAGTGGAATCAAGAGAACTACTAGAAGCAACAATATTGGATTTGGCATTATTATTGTTACTACTAGAGGAAGGATCTTTCTTGTACTTGTTAATAGACTTGACTTGAGGCATGTAAGTAGATAAGGGTAAATGCTTGGCAATGTAAGAAGAACTTTTCTTACGGAGATCATCATTGATTGCTTTTAAGAACTCATGCTCTTGCTCAAGATTGAGCTTTTCAAAGCGTAACTTCTCATGAGCCCTTAAAAGTTCTCGATGATCTTCGAAGATAGTTTCATGAGAAAACTTGAGTTTTTAGTTCTTTAGTTAGAAGCTCAATCTTCTCCTTATCATTGTCATTCGTTTTATCTTGATTAGCATGATTAATTGACGTTTCATCATAGTATTCATCACTAGAGTTGTCAAGTAAATCATCATCAACTAGCAAGTCATCTTCATCACTGTTGAAATCAACATACTCGGGATGTGTTACCTTTGGACGTTTGGCCATGAAGCATCTTCTAATTCCTTCATTTGGTGAGTCAAATATGTCGTAGGAGTTGGTTGACACAAGTGCTAGACCGGCAACACCTTCATCTCGAGTATATTCGGAGTCGGAGTGATAGCTTCTCTCGGAGTGATTGTCGGAGTCGGAGTCGGATACCCATTCACCAACATGAGCTTGATGTCTTCGTTTTGTGTAGCTCCTTGATGACTTGTCCTTCCTTTTCGAATCCTTGCTTCTCCGTGAGGGTCTTCGTTCATAACGATCATCTCTACTCCTCCTCTCTCTTGGTGGTGATTCTTCTCTTTTGCTTCTTCTTCTTGGAGAATCTTCTCTTCTTTTGTAGGGTGCCGTACACTCATTGGAATAGTGTTTGGGTCTCCCACAATTGTAGCATTTTCGCTCTCGACTAGAAGATCTTTTGTCATCGTAGGACCTTGACTTATAGCTTCTTTCTTTGCTTCTACTCTTGTAGAATCTGTTGAAGTTCTTCACCATTAAGCTCAATTCTTCATTGAAGGTTTGTTTCTCACTTGATGATGTGGGGGCTTCACATGAGGCTTTGTAAGCACCACTTGACTTGTTGTGAAGTTCCTCCTTATCCTTGAGTGACATCTCATGAGCAACAATTCTTCCAATGACTTCCGTTGGCTCGAGATCTTTGTAGTTTGGCATCATTTGGATCAATGTGCACACGGTATCATACTTTCCATCCAATGCTCTTAGGATCTTCTTGATGATGAATCTGTCAGTCATCTCTTCACTCCCTAAGCCGGCAATCTCATTTGTGATAAGTGCAAGCCTAGAGTACATTTCAGCGACACCTTCACCATCCTTCATTTTGAACTTGTCAAGCTGACTTTGAAGCAATTCCAACTTGGATTCCTTGACGGAGTCGGTACCTTCATGCATATCAATCAAAGTATCCCAAATTTCCTTTGCATTCTCAAGACGGCTGATTTTGTTGATTCCTCGGGGCACAATCCGTTGAAGAGGATATCACAAGCTTGAGCGTTGTATTGCAGCATCTTCAACTCTTCCGCGCTAGCTTCACGGTTTGGTTCTCTCCCATCAAAGAATTCACCTTGCAAGCCAATACACACAATAGCCCAAACGGCGGGGTTATGTCCAAGAATATGCATTTTCATCTTATGCTTCCAACTAGCGAAATTAGTACCATCAAAGTAAGGACCTCTACGGTGATAATTTCCCTCGCTAGACGCCATACTCTCCTAGGTTGTGAAACCAAGGCTATGACCAACAAAAGCTATGGAAATCAACGCAAATGGAGACCAAAGCTCTGATACCACTTGTAGGACCTTGAAGTATGTCTAGAGGGGGGTGATTAGACTACTTGACCAATTAAAAACTTAACCTTTTCCCAATTTTAGTGTTTGGTAGATTTTAGCTAACTTTGGACAAGTCAAGCAATCATCACACAATTCAAGCAAGCATGCAAAGAGTATATGAGCAGCCGAAATTAAAGCATGCAACTTGCAAGAAAGTAAAGGGAAGGGTTTGGAGGATTCAAACGCAATTGGAGACACGGATGTTTTTGGCGTGGTTCCGATAGGTGGTGCTATCGTACATTCACGTTGATGGAGACTTCAACCCACGAAGGGTAACGGTTGCGCGAGTCCACGGAGGGCTCCACCCACTAAGGGTCCACAAAGAAGCAACCTTGTCTATCCCACCATGGCCGTCGCCCACGAAGGACTTGCCTCACTAGCGGTAGATCTTCACGAAGTAGGCGATCTCCTTGCCCTTACAAACTCCTTGGTTCAACTCCACAATCTTGTCGGAGGCTCCCAAGTGACACCTAGCCAATCTAGGAGACACTACTCTCCAAGAAGTAACAAATGGTGCGTTGATGATGAACTCCTTGCTCTTGTGCTTCAAATGATAGTCTCCCCAACACTCAACTCTCTCTCATAGGTTTGGGATATGGTGGAAAGAAGATTTGAGTGGAAAGCAACTTGGGGAAGGCTAGAGATCAAGATTCATATGGTAGGAATGGAATATCCTGGCTTCAACACATGAGTAGGTGGTTCTCTCTCAGAAATGGTAAGTTGGAAGTGTAGGTTTGTTCTAATGGCTCTCTCCACGAATGAAGAGGAGGTGGAGGGGTATATATAGCCTCCACACAAAATCTAACCGTTACACACAATTTACCAAACTCGGTGGGACTGATTCAACAGACTCGGTCAGACCGATTTAGTAAACCTAGTGACCGTTAGGATTTTTGGTGGGACCGACATGCAACTCGGTAGGACCGATATGGTTAGGGTTAGGGCATAACGTAATCTTGGTAAGACCGATTACACAAACTCGGTGAGACCAATTTTGGTAATAAGCTTTCCAGAGAGTTGGTCAGGTAAACTCGGTGGGACTGATTTGCTCTTTTCGGTGAGACCGAAATGTTACGAAAAGGAAACAGGGAGTTTACATTGCAATCTCGGTGGGACCGATCGCTCACTTCGGTTAGACCGAAACGCTACGAAGGGAAACAGAGAGATTACAATCCCATCTCGGTGAGACCGAGATCCCTATCGGTAGGACCGATTTACTTAGGGTTTGTGGCAGTGGCTATGACATTTGAACTCGGTGGCGCTGGATAGAAAGAATCGGTGGGACCGATTTTGACTTTGGGCTTAGGTCATATGTGGATGTGAGAAAGTAGTTGAGGGTATTTGGAGCATGTCACTCAGCACATGAAGCAAGAGGCTCATTAAGCAACACCTCATCCCTCCTTGATAGTATTGGCTTTTCCTATAGACTCAATGTGATCTTGGATCACTAAAATATAAAATAAAGAGTCTTGAGCTTTTGAGCTTGAGCCAATCCTTTGTCCTTAGTATTTTGAGGGATCCACTTTCATCATCCATGCCATGCCATTCATTGAGCTTTCTTGAAATAATAGTCTTGGAATAGCATTAGCTCAATGAGCTATATGTTGTCATGAATTACCAAAACCACCTAGGGATAGTTGCACTTTCACAGTTCATATTCTTCATCACGCGACACGGACGAGTTCGAAGACTTGGACGACACTGCGGCAGGCCCTACAACGACTCAAGACCCTGACAATGCTGGCGCTCCTCCATCATCATGATATTCTTCAGGGGCGTTAGTCCTCATTATCAATCCTTTTGGTCATTCGATGACAAAGGGGGAGAAATTTGAGTTAGTCTTCAAGCGGGTCTATCTTATATGGGTGTGTTTTTTCTAAGTTACAACTCTCGTTCTTTTGATGACTTTGCTGGGTCGAGTTGTAATCTTAAACTCTATGGTGGCTTGATACTTTTGCTGAGTTCTTCTGCATGCTTATTCCTCATTACTGTTAATGCACGCATATAGAATTGCATCAGTCACCATATTTTATCATGCATTTCAAATTCTTCATATTATATGTCAAATGCGTGTATGAATTACAAGATATAGGGGGAGATCTCCATGATTATACTCTTCAAGTGTGCATTGCTTCAAAAGCAAATTCCTCACTGTGCACATCTTTAGGGGGAGTTCTTCTATATCTTGCAATCAAATTCCTCAATATTAGTATTTACACTTCATATGTTTATCCCCGTTGAAAACTTAACCTATATTGTCATCAATCACCAAAAAGGGGGAGATTGTAAGGGCATCTAGTGCCCCTTAGTGATTTTGGTGTATTGAAGACTTATAGGTTAAGGGACTGATGCGTTTGTGAGTGTACACAGGTCTATAAGTCTATGAGGAGTTTGATATTCACATAGAAAGTCGACCCTAAAAATGAAGTTCTTCAACCGAAGACTGGATTTCTGAAGACTTTCTGAAGACTTTGAAAGTGAAGAAATTGGTGTGACCTTGAAGACTTGGCAATCATTCGAGGAACATGAAGTGTGAAGACTTTTGTTTTCATAGTTTTATTTTCTCTTTCTTGAGTCATACGAAACACCGTACTGTTAAAGAGGGTCGAGGAAATACTAAGGAAAAATTTCCATGTGATGCTCAACTCAAAATCCTACACCTACCAATTCCTTCGAGTGAAGCCATTGGAAATTTCATACAGTTCAGTCAATTTCTTCAGTAACAGAGACGAAGTTCTTCTGCTTGCTGAGGAATTTATTCTGACTGAGGAGTTAGGAATTTGCCATGCAGATTGCCTACACAGTGAGGAACATGATAGCCCTGAGGAATTTGAGAGTCAAAATTCCGACCGTTCCTGTGCTATGCGCCAGCTGTACCAAAATATCTACCCACCTTACGGTCATATCATTGAAGGGCATTTATGTCTTATCATGTCAGGCTGCTCCCTAGGCTATAAATAGCCGCCCCCTACAACCACTAGCTGGTTGGCTGCTCCGAGAGAAACTGACACTTGTCATTTGAGAGCATCCCATCCTCCGAGGACTTTGAGCGAAAATCATCAAGTGAGGAAAACCCAAACCCAACACCTAAAAACCCAAAGTGATTGAGCATCACTGAAGATATTGATCCTACATGGATCCGACACTTGTTACCTTTGAAGATTGTGCTTCTTCCAGACGGTTAGGCATCATGGTCTAGAGCATCCAAGAGGAATTGTGGATCACCGAGTGACCTAGTCTGTGAAGGTTTGGAAGTCACCTAAAGACTTACCATGAGTGATTGGCGAGGTCTATGTGACCTTAGCTCAAGGAGAATACGGTGAGGACTGTGTGTCCTCGAGTTTAAATACTCAGCCGCTCCAACCAGACGTACAACTGAGACAGCAGTTGGAACTGGTCTACCAAATCATTGTCTTCACCAAGCTTACTGGTTCTATTTCCTCAACTCTTTCATTTCCTCATTTCTGTTGTTGTGTGCATGTTCATATCTGTTTGAAGACTTTGACTGAAGACTTTCTCAATGTCCTCAGTTCAATTTCTTAAGTCTGTCTGTCTTCTCTCTATGTTATCCTGGGTTTACGCTTTCTGTACTCTGTGCTTGTCTTCATTCCATTATGATGACCATGCTTGTGTTCTGTTATGTTTACATTTGAATACTTATTCCACTGCTAGTAGTTCTTCATTTAGGAATTTCCTCACCAGCAAATTCCTCAGTGAAGAATTCATAAAAATCGCCTATTCACCCCCCTCTAGTCGATATAACGCACTTTCACATTTTTCTAAATATTCCCCCATTGCAACAAAGGGAGTCTCTGCTAGTAAAAACACACCAAATTTTTGTGTCAACAAAATTAGGATCATTAGATTCATGATGAGATATACTTTAATTATGTAGATATTTGGGTTCATAATTGTTGTAATATAATATTTTGGGTAAACTCGGTCAAAGTTTGAAATAGTTTGACTTTCCAATAAAGTTGAATATACATACTTTGGTGGATGGATAATACAACATTGTGACAGTTTCTGTAGATGAATAAATAATCTGTGTATTCTGAACATACAAAAAATAAAATCAATCATCAGCGAAGACGGAATTACTGGAGCGGCACAAAATGAAAGAATGTGAATGAAGAAACGCATGAGCGAACTGCCGCTGGGTTTTTTGGAGTTGGACTGATCACACATACCTGCATTCACTTGGAGTAAGAAGGCCGAAAAGCTCATTCCACCACACACACACACACACACACACACACCTCCTTCCACCTCTTGCTCAACTCTTCTGCAAATGGCTTCCCGTTACCTCATCCTTGTAGCCATAGTCATCATCGCCATTCTCTTCTCCGGCGACGCTGCGGGCATCCACGAGCCAGACGTGGCCGCTGTGGCTCCTTCCTGTGACGGGGAGGAGGTTGGATTCTCTTTTCCCGTCATTCACTGGAAGAGCATGGTAGAGGTCGTCGAGGAGGAGATGGAGTTGGCGGCCACTGCCACCGCGGCCGCCATGGAGGTGGAGAAGTTTGTGGTGCCGTTTCGGCACCGCCGGAAGTTTTCCATGTATCTGGTGCAGCTCCGCATTGGCGGCAGACCACCAGATGAAGCGCGTTCAAGATATGTGTTATTCGACACCGGCGACGACCTGTCATGGACGAAGTGCGTTTCGTGCCGCAACTGCACCAGGAGCTACTACCGTCCGTTCAACCCAGTCAAATCAAGCACCTACCATCACCTTCCCTGCGAAGACCCGATGTGCGAGCACGGGAGGATCACGTGGTGCCAATACAGCCACTGCTACCCCAGTTCGGACAACAATTTGTGCAACTTCGAAAAGCGGTACGGCGATGGTAGCAAGGTGTCAGGCTACCTGGGATCTGATGTCTTCCGCTTTGGCAATGGCATAGCGAGGGACGACGGCGGCTACAACTTCGAGCAAGACATCGTCTTTGGCTGCGCGCAGGAGGAACATACCACCATCGTCCGGGAATACAGCTCCCACATTCTCGGTCTCGGCATGGGTACGTTCTCCTTCGTCGCTCAGGCCGGCGTCGACAAATTTTCCTACTGCGCTCTATCGCCGGAGAGAAGAGACCCCCGGGATCAGTAGAGGAAGACAACAAGCTACCTCCGATTCGGCAGCCATGCTGTCACGTCGGGCAAGATTCTCCCGTTCAAGCAGGACGGCGCCCACTTCATCATCTCCCTCAAGAGCGTGACATACCAGCGAGGAAGCCGTCTAGATCAAGATCAGCCGGTGCCCATATTTACTCGGCAAGAGGCGGCCGAGTTCCTGCCCATTCTGGTGGATTCAGGGTTCGCCCTGGTCTACCTTCCTGGGCTCATCTTCTATACCCTCTACTCAACAGGATCGACGATGGAATCACAATCACAAGGGTGCACGATCCCACTAATAACCCCGGCATCAACTGTTACGTTGGTGAGGTGTTGGATGTGGAGGGTGTGTCCTACTCATGGATAAGAAATTACATCTTCATCCACCTTTGTCGCCATCACCCTTCTTTTCTTACTCCGAGTATCCACTTCCTCTTTTGGTTAAAGTGTCACTCAACACAAAATTTACATGCAAAACAAATTAAAATAAATAATTTTATATTAAACTTATATACCTTTTAGAACTTTTGTTTCATTATTTTATAACCTTAACACGTATAATTTTCTATTAGTTAGTTGGTATAATTAACCACATAAAATAATATTAATTATTACTTATAGTATTATGTGTTATACAATTGTAATTTATATAATTATTTTTTCTGCATCTCCTGAATTTTAAATATATGTTGTGACAAACTTCTCTTTCTATTAAATTTTGATAATTGCATAACTATATACTATATACATACGTATTTGAGTGTATATGCATGTGTTCGTGTATATTCTAATATCTTTAGATATCATAGTAAATATCTCGAAAATTTCTAAAAATATATTTGATAGGTCTCTGGAGAAAATCTTAATAGTTGCAATCGTTGCTTTTAACTATCTCATTTCTCAGTTGTTACCAACCCCGACAATTCTCTTATCGTCATCTCAGTTCTTGCTGTTGGAGAGTTATTTTGCTCAGACATCACCTTCTTTGCCAATTTCTAATTAAATGTGTTAACTCACATTTTCACCATTTTCAATCCCCTCCAAGTTAGAGTCTCTCTTTCCCTTTTTGTGTCTACGGCGGCTACGGTAATCATCCCCTCCAAACTTTGCCATTGAGCCTGTGGATCCACCTCCTCGATCTCTGCCCACCGCTCAAGTGGCCGGTGGGGGAGGGAGATCCCGGAGCCTCAGCTCCGGCTAGTAGTTCAGGCCCAAGTTAGGTTTTTTCTCTCGCATGGGCGGTGTTTTGGTGAATGACGACGCTTCATCTTCGACCCAATCTTTCGGTCTTTGATCCTCCTCGAGTTCGTCCATCAGGATGGAGTCGACATAGCTTCGATGTAAATTTTTGTTGTCTCGTTAGAGCAGTGAGTTGAGAGTTTCTCGTTGTGCATGCCTGGCAGGGAGATTTGGTACAAGCGCTTCAGAAAGATTCGAGGTTTCAATGTCAATGGATTGTGGCTATGGGGCACTATTCCTTAGGATCACGCCACAAAGACTTCCCCATTGTCATCGATAAAGTCAAGCTGGCTCCGGCGACAATGACACATCGATATCGTTATGGATATTTGGTGGTGCAGAGTCCTCAATGTAACTTTTATTATGCTTAGGGCTTCTTATATGAAACTTTATAACAGATCCAAGTCTTTTTTGCAAAAAAAAAAGTTACAAAAACCTCATATGGATCTCTTATTTTGGAGAAGAGATTGCAAAGGGAAGGCGAGCCTGTATTCTGCGTTTTCCTGAATGGCACCCTCTGTGCCTGTTCCTTCCTTATTCTTCAAAGGGCACACACCCCCTCGTCATGTTGGGCCAACCCATTTCATTTATTTCCTGTTTTCTAAACTACAAAAAACCGGGCGAGCTAGCAAACCCGTGACGTGCTAGTTCAGAGATCGACGCACGGTGTGAATACATACATGTTTTCTCATAATTTCTTCTTTCTTCATTTCCTTTTCTTTCTCTCTCTTTTTTCTGGCCTTTTATCTTTATTTTTGAAATTTAGCAAACTTTTTCCTCAAGAAGATGATTTTTTTTCAAAAATGATGAACTACTTTTTTCCAAACTCGTGATTTGTTTTCAAATTGATGAACTCTTTTGTTAATGACGTATACGAAAAATGTTAGTGACGTATATGAAAAATGTATAAAATGCGTCTAAAAAATTTCATCATGTATTAAAAATGTTATTCAAGAATTATTATTTTTGAACAAATATTTGAAAAATGTTGATGAAGCATTCAAAACTTCATTAAAGTTTTATAGAAAAAAATGTTGACCATGTATTTGAAAAATGATGAATTTTTTGATCACGCATATAAACATGTTAAGCAAGCATTTGAAAAAAAATGTCGAATAAGTATTTGAAAAATGGTGATCAAGCATTTAATTTTTTTGAAATGTGTAGAAAAATGTTGACCAGGTATTAAAAAATGATGAGTTTTTTGATCATCTCATAAACATGTTAATCAAGAATTTGCAAAAAAATTGAATAAGTATTTGGAAAATGATGATCAAGCATTTGAAAATGTGTATAGAAAATATGTTGACTGTGTTTTTGAAAAAATGATGAATTTTTTTATCATGTATATAAACATGTTAATCAAGCATTTGAAAAATGTTGATTAAGTATTTGAAAAATAGTGATCACGCATTTGAAAAATGTGACATCTATTAAAAATGATGAGTTTTTATCATCTATATAAAAATGCTAATCGAGCATTTGACAAAAAGTGTTGAGAAAATATTTCTAAAATATTGATCAAGCATTGGGAAAAATATTTACTGTGTATAGAATTTATTTGACCATGTGTAAAAAAAATCTTAATGTTGCATTTAGAAAATGTTAATCAAGCATTTGAAAAATGTTTAAAATTTATATAAAATGTTGAACATGTATTAAATAAATGTTAAATGTATAATATAAAAACGTTAAACATATATTAGAAAATTATTGTTGACTTATACAAAAAATTTAGGAATTAAAAACATAAGAAACAAAGATAACGAAAAAAATGAAAACAGAAAAATAAACAAAATAAACCAAAAGAAAAAAGGAAATAAAAAACAAAACCAAATAATCAAATGAAAAAAGAATGAAGAAATGGAGAAAAAACTGAAAAATAAATGAAAACCAAGAAAGAGAGAAAAGAAAAAAACCAGTAAAAGGGAGAAAGCAAGGAAGAAAAACCGATGAAAACATGAAAAAAAAAACACAAAAACCTAGAAAGCTAGTGCAATTTCGATTTTATTTACTTCAAGTAGTTCGCTCCCTTCAATTGAAACATGAAAACAGCGACGACTTACTGGCTAGAAGAGCAATGAAATAACGAGGTGATCGAGGGATTAAATCCCACGCCCTCCCTTTTTCCAGTTAGCTTGCAAAAATGTCTTATAACATGGGACGGAGGGAGTAGTCCTCTTATTTGAAGATTTTTTTTAGAAAGCTCATTTTGAAAAAAAAATTAGACAAAGAAAAAAACTTATTTTGATGATGAGATAGGAAAAGGAGAGAGTGAACCTAACGTCCAGAAAAGGGAGTGATGGACCTGGGCCTAGTGGTGGGCCGGGACATTTTTCCTTCTCGTTCCCCTTGAAAGAAGAAGAAGGTTCGCCATATCCAATGAGAACCTTATTTTGGAACTGTCGCGGGATCGGCGACCCTGCGACGGTTCGCGAGCTCCGGGAGCTCATTGTGGAATGTGCGCCGTCGGTGGTATGTATTGTAGAGACACAATTGTCGAAACAAAGGGTGGAAGGTCTGGTGGTAACGTTAGGTTTTGAAGGTGGTTTTGCTGTTGCTAGTAGCGGAAGGAGTGGAGGCATTGGCTTGTTCTGGAGGCATGGTCTGAATCTGCAGGTGAAGAATTACTCACGGTACCATATTGATGCATGGTTGGCAGAGGAAGGGTAGGAAGATTGGAGGCTTACATGTTTCTATGGGGAGGCCAACCGGAGCCTCAGGCAGAACACGTGGGACACAATGACACGAGTAAGAAGTGAATCAACGCTTCCATGGGTATGCATTGGTGACTTTAATGAAGTTCTAAGGCGAGAGGAGCCGATGGGTCCTAATGAAAGAGATGTCTCACAAATGACAGGGTTCAGGGAGGCAGTTGATCTATGTGGTCTGAATGATCTGGGATATATCGGCCTGGATTGGACCTTTGAAAAGAGAGTTGTTGGAGGGAATTTCTGTAGAGTGCGGCTGGACAGGGCGCTGGCCACGGCGGGGTGGAGCGTCTGACCACTCCCCTATTGTTTGATTAACGAGCAGCCACCAGAGAATAGAAGGATCGCTGTGGGGAAGCTCTTCCGCTATGAGAAAATGTGGGAACAACATGCTAAGTTTTTCCCCCTGCTAGAGGAGGCATGGAGGGCAAACGGGGCGTGCGGAATAGCGGGAGGATTCAGTGAAAAACTAGGTAATATGGCGAAGGCACTAGCTGACTGGGGAGTGAGAGAGTTTGGCCATGTCCGAAATAAGTTGAGAAGCTTAAAATCTGAACTTCTTGGAATGAGATCAGTGGAGGGGCGGGTTGGCCCATCAGAACAGGAGAGAAGGATTGAGGAGAAAATAGTGGAGCTGAACTTGAGAGAAGAAATCATGTGGCGCCAAAGATCACGAATCCAATGGCTTGCTGAAGGTGACGGTAATACAAAATTCTTTCATCAGAAGGCCACAAATAGAAGAAGAAAGAACCACATTTCGCAACTGTTGAGAGATGACGGTACACTGTGTACTGATGAAATGGAGATTGGCTCCATGGCCACGGACTTCTACAAAAATCTGTACGATTCAGAACCTACTATGGGGATGGAGGAGGTTCTTTCTCACATCCCCAGGAAAGTTGATGATGAGATGAACCGAATGCTTAATGCTGAGTACACGGAGAAGGAAGTAAAAGAGGCACTTTTCAGATGTATCCAACAAAGGCTCTGGGTCCGGATGGGTTCCCTGCTCACTTTTTCCAGCGGAACTGGGGACTTTGTGGTGATGAAGTTTCCAGGGTGGTGTTGCGGGTTTTGAATGGGGAAGAGTCTCTGGAGGTTATCAACAGGACGTTCATCGTTTTGATTCCTAAGGTAGTGAATCCAACCTCTCTCACACAATTTCGGCCTATTAGTTTGTGCAGTGTGATCTACAAGATCATCTCAAAAGTGCATTCTAACAGGTTGAAACGAGTCTTACCGGATATTATTTCTCATGAGCAATCCACTTTCGTACCTGGGAGGCTGATAACAGATAACATTATTGCTGCATATGAATGCTTGCACTTTATGAAGAGGTCAAGAAGTAAGAAGAATGCCTTTTGCGCACTAAAACTTGATATGATGAAGGCTTATGACCGTGTTGAATGGTCCTACCTTAAGGCTGTGATGCTAAAGATGGGGTTTAACCAAGGCTGGGTGCAGAAAATCATGGACTGTGTTTCCACAGTCTCATTTTCAGTTCTTGTGAATGGGGTGAAAATGGAGGAGTTTAGACCCACCAGAGGCATACGACAAGGAGATCCGATCTCTCCGTATTTATTTCTCTTAGATGTGGAAGGCCTTTCTTGTCTGTTAAGAGCAAGAAGTATTGATGAAAATGTGCGAGGGGTGGTAGTGGCTCCCAATGCTCCCCCGGTTAATCATCTTCTCTTTGCGGACGATTGTTTGTTACTGTTCAAAGCAAACAATGAGGCGGCCATAAAAATCTGCCAGACTATTGATGAGTATTGTGCAACTTCAGGCCAAAAGGTGAATCTGGCGAAGTCTAGTATTTTTTTCGGAAAGGGCTGTACAAATGATATGAGAGAAGGAATTAAAATATTTTAGGTGTGCCGAATGAATCTTTAGCGGAACGGTACCTCGGGCTACCGCCAGATGTTCGCAAGTGGAAGAATGGTGCTTTTAAGTATATCAAGGACAGAGTGTGGGCTAAGGTACAAGGGTGGATCAAGAACTGTTTGGCAGCAGCTGGAAAGGAAGTCTTGATAAAATCAGTAGCGCAATCGATACCAAACTTCTCTATGTCCTGTTTTCTTCTGCCAAGAGGTCTCTGTCAGCACATTGACAAACTGCTTCGCCAATTTTTTGGGGGAAGTAGAAGTGGAGTGAGGAAGACGGCATATGTTTCATGGGAAACCTTAACCATGCCAAAATACTTGGGAGGGCTGGGCTTTCTAGATACACAATTGTTCAATGTCTCGATGCTTGCAAAACAATCGTGGCGGCTGTTACAAAATTCGGATTCGTTAAGTGCCAAGCTGTTGAAGGCAGCTTATTATCCAGACAGTGACATTCTCGATGCTCCCCTGGGACCTCACCCATCCCAGGTTTGGAGAGCAATTTTTGCTGGAACTGAAGTGTTAAAGCAAGGAATTGTTAGAAGAATTGGTAATGGACTGCAAACTAGCATATGGAACCAGAACTGGATTCCGAGAGACCATATGTTGCGTGCGCTACACCCACGAAGTCAAAACCCACTTGAGAGAGTTAGTGAACTTATTAATCCTGCTGAGAGGCAATGGGACAGAGCGGTTCTGCGTGAGCAGCTGCAGGAGCCGGATGTCAAAGCTATTCTGAACATCCCTTTGAGTTCGATCAGTATGGATGATTCGTGGGCGTGGCATTATGAAAGGTCAGGCCAATTCACAGTTAGATCAGCCTACAGATTGCTCATGGAGACAAAGTGTAGAAGGGAGGATTGGCTGTTGGAGAGGCCGGGATCCTCAAACACTGGTGAGAAAATGAGGCAATGGTCGAGCTTGTGGAAGATGAAGATTTCGGGAAAGCTAAAAAATTTTGCTTGGCGCCTCGCTAGGAACCCGATTCCTACTGAATCAGTTCGCAGCCATAGGAAGATGACGGAATCTGATTTATGCCCCGTTTGCAGCTCTGCTCCGGACACTTGGAGACATGCACTTATTAACTGTACAATGGCAAAGTGTGTATGGTCCCTTGTGGATGACGAGTTGATCGACCACCTGATTGCTTGCACTCATGATGATGCAAGGCTTTGGCTGACGGAAATGCAGGATTCGCTAAGTGGTCAGGATTTTGTGAAGTTACTTGTTACCCTCTGGTCGATATGGTGGGCAAGGAGGATAGTCATTCATGAGGAGCAGTTTCAGTCACCTCTAACTACTTTTTCTTTCATAAAAGGGTATCTACAGGACATACATGAGGCCGAGCTAGTCCATCTCCGGCCTGCAGTCCAACATCCGAGAATGCTTGTACGTCATCGGGCCACATGGAGACCACCTGCAGCGGGTTCAGTTAAAATTCATGTTGACGCTGCGGTCGGGAGGCACAGTGATAGGGGGGCCTTTGCTGCTATTTGTCGAGATGATTCAGGTAATTTTTTGGGTGCGTCAGCAGTTTCTGTTGCTGAACTCATTTTGCCGGAGGTTCTGGAGGCCATGGCAGCAAATGAGGCTCTTTCTCTAGCAAAGGATCTTGCCTGCACTCGGATTGTGGTGGCTACTGATTGTCTGAATACAGTGATCCACCTCAAGTCTGATTATTTGGGAGCTTCTAAAGCAATCATCTTTGAGCTGAGGAGGAGTTTGAAGGATTTTGCTTTGGCCGATGTTTTGCACGAGAAAAGAGACTCAAATTTAGAAGCACATTCCTTAGCTAAAGCTGCTCTTTCTTTACCTTTTGGTAGACATGTTTGGCTTGCTGTGAAGCCAAACTTAATCTGTATGCCTGACAATATTCTGAGTTAATCCACTGGGCGGATTCTCAAAAAAAAAAAAAAAAACTTCACTTTCTGCGAACCCCTCAAAAAAAAGGAAGAAGAAGGGGAATTGTCTAAAAAGAGGAGAAAAAAAAAGACACTGCCTCCTCGTCGTCTACAATGGTCGATCCCCCAATCCCACAGGACGCCGGCCGGAATCCGCCGCCGCCGCCGCCTGCGCCGTGTTTCCTTGCTTCAAAAGAGCACCGCAAAAGACCATGCTCCTCCTCCTCTTCCTGTACCGTACATCGCTGAAGCGCTCTCGCGCCGGATCCCGGCGGCCGTCGGGGTGGGGGATCGAGGGACCAAGCTGGGACTTTTCGAGGCCGGCGGCGGAGCGCCAAGGGGAAGAGGCGGCGGGGAGTAGAGGGAGCGAGGGAGCATCCTCGAGACAAAGCGCATCCAGATCCACATGTGCGTGCTTCTCCCCGGAAGTCAAGAACAGTAAGCGTCTTCTTGCTTCCATTTTCCTCACCAGCAATCCTGCCCAGCCCAGGCCATTATTGCGTTTGAAACAAAGCTGCTAGATTCGTCGTATGCGCCAGATTGGTCCTAGAGCAGGGCGTACTCTACTCTCCACCCCACCAAAGTTCTAATAATGGCGGCGACAGTGGTGGCCACATTTGGGGAAGAACACTTCGTCCTATGCGCATCCGATCCGCCGAGAAGCCATTGAAGACGCCCCACCATCTTTCTCAGCTGAGGCCATCATTGCCGGTGTCCACCTCTGCATGCTCTCTGCACTTCGGTACCTCTGCTCACAAGATGGACAGCGCTGAAGGCACAGGTGAAGTGAAAAATTGCTCGCTTATTTGCTCCCACATATACTGGGCATTGTTTCCTTCCATGCTCCCCACAAGCAAACAAACACATTTTTGCTCACACCATATTTGTCCTCTCCACCTTGCGAGGCTCTCCAATGGCGGCCACGGTGGTGGTCAACATCGTGGTCGGACCGCTGGTCAAGATCGTGCTGGAGAAGGCGTCTAACTACCTCCTCGACAAGTACAAGGTGATGAAGGGCATGGAGGAGCAGCATGAGATCCTCAAGCGCAGGCTGCCCGCCATCCTCGACGTCATCGCCGACGCCGAGCAGGCGGCAGCCCACAGAGAAGGGGCGGCGGCCTGGCTCCAGGCCATCAAGAAGGTGACTTACCAGGCGAATGAGGTCTTCGACGAGTTCAAGTACGAGGCGCTTCGTCGGAAGGCTAAAAAGGAGGGACACTACAAGGAGCTTGGCTTCAGTGTGGTAAAGCTCTTTCCCACCCACAACCGCTTCATATTCCGTAACAGGATGGGGAGAAAGCTCCGTAAAATCGTGCGGACCATTGAGGTCCTTGTGGCTGAAATGAAGGACTTTCGCTTTGAGCATCAGCAACCACTGCGGGCATACTGCCAGTGGCGACAGAAGGATCATGATATCTTTGATCCGGAGAAAATCACCAGCAGATCGAGAGCCGAAGATAAGAACAAACTTGTTGATATACTGGTTGGTCAAGCTAACAATGCAGATCTCACAGTTGTTCCCATCGTTGGAATGGGTGGTCTGGGAAAGACCACGTTAGCTCAACTTGTCTACAATGACACTGAAATTCAGAAGCATTTCAATTTGCTGCTATGGGTGTGTGTCTCTGACAACTTTGATGTGGATTCTCTGGCTAAAAGTATAGTTGAAGCAGCACTCGAGAAAAATGGTACAGAAGCAGCTACTTCCATGAGGACGAAGACACCGCTGGATGGCCTTCAGAATGTATTGAGCGGGCAAAGGTACCTCCTTGTATTGGATGATGTCTGGACACGAGAGGTTCATAAATGGGAGCAGCTCAAGGCCTGCCTTGAACGTGGTGGCATGGGGAGTGTGGTCCTGACAACAACTCGTGATAAAGGAGTTGCGGAAAGAGTGGGGACTGTTGAAGCTTATAATCTCGGAGCTTTGGATGGACAATACATAAAGGAAATTATCGAGACAATGTCGTTCAGTTGTTTGAAGAAGGGAGAGGAAAGGCCAGCCGTGTTGATGAGATTGTGGAGCGATGTGCTGGCTCTCCTTTAGCTGCAATGGCTCTGGGCTCTGTACTGCGTAACAAGACCAGTGAAGAAGAATGGAAAGATGTATCAAGCAGAAGCAACATTTGCACCGTGGAGTCTGGAATCTTACCGATACTCAAGCTCAGTTACAATGACTTGCCGCCACAAATGAAGCAATGCTTTGCTTTTTGTGCTATATTTCCCAAAGATTACGAGATTAATGTGGACAAGCTGATCCAACTATGGATTGCACATGGCTTTATTATCCAAGAAAAGCAAGTTCGTCTTGAAAACATTGGCAAGCAGATTTTCAATGAACTAGTCTCAAGGTCATTCTTTCAGGATGTGAAACAAGTCCAGACCACAATCGGTGAAATTGAACAGGACGGGGCGTGTTATGTCAGAAGTACATGTAAAATCCATGATCTTATGCATGATGTTGCACTGTCTGTAATGGAGAATGAATGTGCCTTGGCAACTGACGACCCAGGCAAGATTGGATATGTTGTCTCAACTGAGGAACCAAGTCAGAGTGAGTGGCTTCCAGACACGGCTCGGCATTTATTTTTGTCATGCAGGGAACCAGGAAGAAAATTGAATAGTTCTCTCAAGAACAGATCTCCAGCCATCCAAACACTTCTGTGTGATAGCTTTATGAGCAGATCATTGCATCATTTGGCAAAATACAGCTCCTTGCAAGCATTACAGCTCCGTTTATTGGGATCATTTCCGCTGAAACCAAAACATCTGCATCACCTGAGGTACCTAGATCTCTCAAGAAGTTTAATAAAAGCACTTCCTGAAGATATGAGCATTCTATACAACCTGCAAACGTTGAACCTCTCTGGCTGTGTATCTCTTTGTGAACTTCCAAGGCAAATGAAGTATATGGCTGCCCTCCGTCACCTTTACACTCATGGTTGTCCAGAGCTGAAAGGCATGCCTAGAGACCTAAGAAAACTCACATCCCTACAGACACTTACATGTTTTGTAGCAGGTAGTGGCTCTAATTGCAGCAATGTTGGAGAGCTTGGGAATTTAAACCTCGGTGGTCAACTAGAGTTACATCATCTAGAGAACGTGACAGAAGAAGCTGCAAAAGCTGCAAACCTCGTGATGAAGAAGGAAGTAACAGAACTGACATTAAAATGGACTGTTGGGTCGGATAATGTTGTTGATGAATCTAGCAGTCGGGATGATGCAAAAGTGCTCGAGGAACTTAAACCTCATGATGGGCTGCATGCTATAAGGATACACACCTATGGAGGCACCACCTTTCCAACATGGACAGCTATGTTGCAAAACATTGTTGTGATCCATATTTCTCATTGTAACAAACTGCAATGGTTCTTTAGCGGTGACATTAACACATCCTTTGCATTTCCAAATCTGAAGGAGCTTACATTGCAGGAGCTTGTCTGCTTTGAGAGATGGTGGGAAATAGATAATGGAACGCAAGGAGAAGTGGTGATGTTTCCTCTGCTTGAGAAGTTGTGCATTAGTCAGTGTGAAAAGTTGACAGCATTGCCAGGGCAACCGACCTTCCCAAATCTCCAGATCACTCGTATTGAGAGATGTCCAGAGTTGACAACTAGAGTTGAATCACCAAAGCTCAGTGTATTAAAGATGGAAGGATGTGATGTACAGTTGTTCCAGTGGGTAGCCAGGCATATGACTTCATTGACCAATCTGGAACTGCATGGCCTTGTAGACAGTACAGAAACAACCTTGGCGGCGGCTGAGCATGGTTTGAGGGAAGTTCTGGATTGCAAGGAAAAAAGGAATGATCATGATTTTCCTCTGACAGTTTTGGTGCTACAAAACTTTAAGCCTGGTATAACAGAGCTGTGTTCATGTTTTGTACACCTGCAAGATTTATCAGTTTGGAAGTGCCATGCGCTCATCCACTGGCCAGAAAAAGAGTTTGAAGGACTGGTATCCTTGAGGAAGCTTGCGATTCACCAATGTGAGAATCTGACTGGATATGCACAAGCTTCTACCGAGCCATCAACATCATCAGAAAAGAGTCAGCTCCTTCCACGTCTAGAGTTACTAGTGATAAGGAAATGTGAAAGTTTGGTTGAGGTCTTCAATGTCCCTGCATCTCTCAGGGTAATGGAAATTCTTTATTGCAAGAAGCTTGAGTCTATATCCGGCAGGAGGCTGCTGCAGGGACAGTCAGCATCGTCGATTCATCAAGGGCCATCTAGTATAGCAGAGGTGTCATCATCATCATCATCACCATCATCATCTGGACATTGGGCGGAGAATTTGGAAAAATTGAGATTAGTCGAGTGTCATGGCTTAACAGGGGTCCTCCATCTTCCCTCGTCCCTGAGGGCTCTAGACATTGATAGTTGCAGTGGGTTGACATCTCTTGAATCTAGCTCAGGAGAGCTTCCATTATTGGAGTGCCTCTATCTTTGGAGTTGCAATAACCTGTTATCCCTACCGGATTGGCCACAAGCATACTCATATCTCCAATGTCTCTACATTATGAACTGCACTGTTATAAAGACGCTCCCTAGAAGCCTGCAGCAACGGCTGGGCACCATCCAGGAGGAACACGTCGATGCTCATTATTACGGAAGTAAGCATGCAGCCATTTCTTTGTTACTCCTTACTAGTGAGCTAATTGTGCTAGTTGGATCACTATAATAGCATCACTAGTAGTATGAGAGAAAAATGAAGCAAAGTAAATGTTCTTCAAACCTAAATTCGTCATTTCTTAATTTATTGATGTTCCTTAAGTGTTAGTCTTTTGCATTATTAACGTGTGCAGATAAGCCAAGGCCTATCCCTATCCTGCTCAAACCAAAGACATGGAAATGCGCCATCCGTAGAGATTAGAGAGCTATAAACAGTATCTCAGGATGAGAATACCAATATCGAAGTTATTCCAAAGGTTTGTGATGTAGAAACATGCCTACGCTGCCGGAACCCTTTGATTGGTCTTCTTATTTCTTGCAAAGAGAATTAAGCTGGTGGAATTGTTTGCAGAATTCTTCCAGCACATACATACGGGGAAGAGAGATCACCTGGGGGTGGAGCTATTCTCTGGTGAGACGCCCACAAGAAGTTGTTGCCATGCTGAACTGTAAGATCCGTAATCAGAAAGTGCTTCTAACACTATTGGCCATCAAAGGGTCAACCATTTCATTCTGTTCCCAGAAAAATATGTTGTTTGAAAAATATGTACATGTATTTTCCCACCTCTGTTTACCTCCGCTCATGTCATTGTATTTCCTTTCCAACAAGCTATTTTGCCCTGGGCACTGTCAGTTTTTTTTTGTCGAAATTCTGTCGTGGTTTTCCAGGTCTATCTATGGACCTGTATAAACAGAGTACCACCATTTAGAGTCAGTATGTCATCTACTGCATATATCGGCAGTGTTATTTATGAAGCTGTTGCTTTCCCCTTATACTCTGCACCAGATTTTATGAGGGGGTTATCCCAGATTGTGCATAGAGACACATGTGCTGATTTTGAAGATATAGCTTGCCTGTCGATTGTGCATAGAGATGCGGGAAAAGCGCTGTGACCGCTGCAATGGTGTGGAAACAGAGGAATGACATATTTTTTGGGGTGATGCATGTGGCCTGGTTTACAGGTTCTCTGGCACATCTGGAAGCCCCAACGTTAACCTGCTGCTGGGAAGAAAAGAACTTGTGCCACAGACCCTGTCGCGGTGGTCGGGCAGCTGTTGAGGACTGTTCACTGAAGAATTAGGCTGCTCTGTTATTTTCTTCAGTTTCTTGCAGTGTTTCCTTGGCTGCCTTAGCAGCGATATGTATCTACCTGGAGCCTTTTGACGCCTGTTACTATGCGTTTCATTCTCAATGAAAATGGAGCGGGGCGGGGCGTGCGCCTTTTGATCGATTTTTTAATTTTTAATTTTCAGCACAATCTAAGCTATAGATACAAGATTTCAGTTTCTCAAGATACGACGTTCATCCGGATCCATCCTTGACTTGTGCATACATAATTCCTTGTTTATTGACCATCTTATGCATTTGAATCTGTTTATTGCACACCTCATACTCTGCTTTTGTTTGTTTCTCAAGAACAGCTGCTGGAATGTTGTTCTCAAAATGAGGCTAGGAACATTGGTATACAAAATGCGTAGCCACGAACTGCTTCAAATTATCAGTACTAACTAGAGAGCTGGGACTTCAAATTTTCAAGATATGATGTTCATCGCCAATTTCGCCCTGCTAACCGGTCGTCGAGTAAATCAACAGCTTTGCAGTCCATACACGCAAGATGTATATTGTACAATAGCAGTGTAATAACATATATGTATAATATTACTTGATGAGGTGAGTTCATTAGTCTGGAAAACAGCGCAAGCTGGTCCGGTGCTTTTTTTGTCAATTTTCAGTAGTAGTACATACTCCCTCCGTCCGGAAATACTTATCATCAAAATCAATAAAATGGGATGTATCTAGATGTATTTTAGTTCTACATACATCCCTTTTTGTCCATTTTGATGACAAGTATTTTCGGACGGAGGGAGTACTAAATTACATTAATCGGGAGGGAGATCAAAATTCAAAAGCGAAAACAAAAGGTAATACAGAAGGAGAAGGAGCTCTTTAAATTTAGGGTTTGTTCTATAGATAAGTCAGCCTCCTGGCAACAGCAACATCAACAGTTCAACACAGACATAGCGCGCGCGCACAGCATGCAAAGCAGCAAGCAGAGCCTCCTTCCTAATAGCAGCAGACACAAGTTCCTCGTCATCCTTGATCGTTGTCGAGGAGGGTGACGACCTAGAACCTCCTCCTGAACAGTGAGCAGGTTCCGGCAAATCCGGCAAATCCGGCACAATGATCACTGAACCTCCTCCTGAACACTGAACCTCCTGAACAGTGAACAGTGATCAGCCAGCAAATCCGGCAAGCTCCGCACCTTCTCCCTGATATGGAAATGCTGAGAACGATCACCAGAAAGTTCAGAAAAAAAAACATGCAAGAAGAAGTTCAGATAAACATTTAGATTACTCTGAACAACCAATGAGGTACTGACTACTGACTACAACAGAAAAAGCAAAATGTCCGAATAATTACAGGATAGAACGCAATGAACACGACGAGCAATTAGCCGTAGTCCGGTTAAGAAGAGAGGTTTATGTGAGTTAAGAAAGGCTCAGATATGCTTATGCCTGTGGGAATGAAATTGTAAACGTAGATTTCAAACTCCTTCTCAGTCTAGAAACACATTTCTGTGTATATTAAGTAGAAGCATATGCTTATTCATAGAGATATTTGTAGCTGCGACAAATTCATAGACATATTTCTGCAAGTTGTAGAGTTTGCGCTACATACCCTTCCAATGCTTTTCGTTTAGCTTTGTTCTTCAGAAAACAAAACCATGTCCAACTGTATGTTTCGTTAGTCATTTTATATATAGACACAAGAACTCTACTGCTGCTAGATAATTTGAGAAACTGAACTTGGAAGGGCTTACTGCATGGCACATAAATAGAAATACAGTTAGACTGAATCGAGGGAACTGCAAGTGTGATTCACTCTCCCAGTATTTATTGCAAGGACGAAGTGAAAATACAGCTCGATTTTGAAGGCTGACAGCGGTAAGTAGAAGCACAAAGATATGTTGTAAAATGGGGTCTGTCCATAGAATAAGTAGCTGGGTCTGGGTGTACCCATTCCAGGATGCAATCTCATTCCTAGCTGCAGCCCAGATTTTGTGTTGCTCATCTTGATATCAAGGTTTTTCTTGCTTAGACTTGTAAATAGACCAATGCGCCGATACGGCACCGGCACCAGCACCAGCACCATCCATAATGATCAATCCTTGGAATTGCAGACGATAGGCTGGGCGCTGTACTCATGGTCGTTCGCAAACCTCCAGGTGATGATGTCAGGATGGTCCTCTAGGAGCACCACTTTGGCAATCCTCGCAGCTAGGTTGGTGAGCTCAGGGACCATGCGTTCGGAGAGGCCCCGCCCCCCGGCGAGGTCGTGTAGCCACGTCTCATCCTTCAGCGCATCACAGACCGAACGATTTTTCCGTGTTGAAATCGTGAATAGTGATGGAGCAATCGTCTTTGGGCAGGATCCTTGCAACCAGCGATCGTGCGAGAAGTTGGCCCTTTTGCCACCCCCAAGGATACCTCAAACCCCTTGTTCGATGTGAAATCCCTTCAATAGTAAAGGCACACCTTTTGAAGATTCTCAAGATAGGCATGAGTCATGTCAAAACATGACTGCCAGTGTTTTTATTTAATTGAGAGGTGAGCAAGAGAGGGTCGATGCATTAATTGGAACAACAAACTTTGGGAAATCACACTACCAGTTGATGAAAGTGGACCAAGTGCAAGAAAAGAAAGGGGGTAATCCTATTGAGGCTCCTTTTCATAATTAATATATGTAATATCTATATATAAATGTATCCCCGTATCCATGTTTCTAGAAAATTGACGTATCGATCGTATCCCTGTATCGCGTATCTGATAAGTATCCAAGCATCCATCCAACGTAGGCTGTCTTTCCTCGTTGGAGCAAGGCAGAGGAGTACCAGCCCACGAGCGAGGTGGCCGTTGCCAAGCCATCCATAGCCATCGAAGTCTCAAAGCTCTACGGAATTTAGCCAGATTTATTCTTATTATGCACGGAGGGTCTTACTGCCCTTTTAGCGAAAGCAGGAGAATGGAAGTATTTCAGGCATAAAGGTATGCAGAGATTCTCCACCGTTTTTCAATCTTCTTTTAGCAAATGACTCTTAATTTGATACTTATGCGAGCAAATGCTATGAGTGCGGAGGCGTTGAAATCAGTTTTGGATTCTTACTGTGCCACCTCAGGACAGATGATGAGTGTTGAATAATCTAGCATATTTTTTAGCCCAAACATAAAAGTAGAAGAAAAGGCACAAATTTGTACAATTCTGAATATTATGACTGAAGCCCTAAATGATAAATATTTGGGTTTACCTGCCAATGTGGGCATGGATAAAAGTGATTGTTTTCAATTCCTAATTGACTGAGTTATTATGAGAATTAACGGATGGAAGGAAAAACTGTTACCATCTGGAGGGAAAGAAGTTTTGCTCAAATCTGTTGTTCAAGCTATACCTACCTATGCTATGTTCGTCTTTAAAATTCCTAAAAGAATTTGTAAAGTAATCATTGCCGCGATGTCGCATTTTTGGTGGGGTGACGAGGACAATTGGAAGAGAGTGCACTGGATGGCATGGTGGAAGATGTGTGTACCAAAAAATCAAGGAGGCATGGGCTTTCGAGATATACATTGTTTACTTGGCTTTGTTAACCAAACAAGCATGGCGTCTTATTGATAAACCGGAGTCTTTATGTGCCACTATCTTGAGAACTAAGTATTTCCCTGATGGCGACTTGATGAGTGTAAGTTTAAAAAAAGGTTCATCCTTTACTTGGCAAAGCATTTTGGCGGAAGTTAACTCACTGAAAAATGATTATAACTGGCGAGTTGGAAATGGTCAAAAAATTGATATTTGGAGAGATACATGGATTCCCCCATGATACAGATGGGAAAATGATCACCCCTAGAAGAGGGCAATTTTTGTCAAAGGTAGCTGATCTCATTGATCTAGTTATGAATTGTTGGGACGAAGATTTGATGAGACAAACTTTGTGGCCGATTGATGCTCAAAGAGTCCTCGCCATTCCCCTTCCTATGCATACCATGGAAGACTTCATTGCGTGGAGTTTTACGAAAAATGGTTTGTTCACTGTTCGCTCTGCCTATTTGGAGGAATGGAACCAGCAGCATGGAAAGAAGTTGCAGTATACAAACGGCATGGGTAGAATCAATGTCAACCCTATTTGGGGGAAGATTTGGAAATTGTCTTGTCCGGCAAAGGTAAAAATCTTTATTTGGCGTGCGTTACATGGTACACTCCCATGTCGCATTACACTGACCAATAGACACATGAAGGTCTCGCCTATATGCCCCTCATGCACAAATAAACAGGAAGACATGAAACACGTATTGTTCCTCTGTCAGAAGGCAAAAGAGGTTTAGAAAAAAACTGGGGTTGTGGGGGGGGGGGGGGGGGGTGATTAAAGAAGCATGTGTTGTTGATAGGGCAGGAGAAGCAATCCTTGAATTTTTACTTCTGAAGTAGCTGCTCTAGGAATCCAGAATGTATGTGAACTAATAGCTATAACCGCTTGGTATTTATGGTGGGATAGACGTAGGCTGGTTCATGAAGGTAAAGCTCAAAACGCACAACTATCCTCCATGGAGATTAGGGCAATAACAACAAACTATGCAAATGCCCATTCCCCGAATGCATCTATTAAAAAAGGAGGATGGAGCAAACCTCTTATGGGACTTGTTAAGCTAAATACTGATGCTTCGTTTGATCATGATCGGCTTAGTGGTACAGCTGGGGCTGTTCTCAGAGATGATAAAGGAAGATTTATTGCCGACGGAAACTGGAAGTTTGAATGGTGTGCAGATGTTCTGACAGCGGAAGTTTTGGCCCTAAGGTTTGGATTATTACTTGCATAGAGGGCGGGATGCAATCGCCTAGATGTCAACTCAGACAATATTGAAGTCATCAACACAAAGAAGAATGGAGGACAATCATCGGGAGCGGCGGCGGCGGTTTTTGATGATTGCAATTTTTTGGCTGGTGATTTTTCTCTTATTAGGTTTGAACATTGTAATAGGGAGGCAAATAAGGTGGCTCGTGAACTAGCTAGATTAGCAAAAATTTCCGTGACAAATGAATATTTTGAGGAACCCATGGATGAAATTGTACCTCTTCTTATGGACGATGTAACCGTACCCAATGCTTATTGGAGGGGACTTCAATATCCTTAGATACCAGGAAGAGAAAAATAATGACCGTTTCGACACTCATTGGCCCTTCCTATTCAACGCTGTGATAGACAGTTTGGATCTTCGGGAGGCGAGTATGTCGGGGCGTCAGTTCACATGGGCTAATAACCGATCTGTGCCGACATATGAGAAGCTTGATAGGATACTCATGGATACCGAATGGGAACTAAAATTCCCCCTGGTAACCGTACGAGCCCTAGAGCGTATCGAGGCGTTATCGGATCATGCACCCATCATTCTAGATTCTAAATCTACGAACCTAGTTGCACGTCGTCCTTTCAAATTTGAATTGGGATGGATGCATCGGGAAGGATTTGTAGACATAATCAAGAATGTTTGGTAGAGGCCTGTTGTTGGTTGTACACCTATTCACAGATGGAACTTTAAAATGAGGGCCATGAGGCAACATTTCACTGGATGGGCGAAACATACCAACGGGATATATATAAAAGAAAAACAACGACTCTGTACCATCATTGATAACCTCGACAAAATTGCTGAGACGCGCACCTTATCTCAACAAGAGATTGAATTGAAAAATCAATCTAATGAGAAGGTTGCACGTCTTTTGCGAGAAGAAGAGATCAAATACTACCAAAGATCCAAAGCTGATTTCATTCTGATGGGTGATAGTAATACAAGATACTTCCAATTGGTCGCCAATGGCGGCATAGGAAGAAATGTATTTACAGTCTCCAACAAGATGAGGGGCGGATCGAAGGTCAGGAGGAGCTCAAAAAGTATATCACTAACTACTACAAATCTTTGTTTGGGGCGACCGCCGAAGGGAACTTCACCCTTGATGAGACCCGAACAGATGATATCCCACAAGTCACGGCTGAAGAAAACGATATCCTTACATCACCATTCTCTGAAGAAGAGGTGAGAGCTGCGGTGTTCCAAATGGAACAAAACAAAGCTCCAGGTCTAGATGGTTTTCCCGCAAAATTCTATCAGAATTTCTGGGATATAATCAAGTCTGACCTAATGGAGATGTTTAATTGCCTTCATGCCGACAACCTTGACCTATTCAGACTTAATTTTGGTGAGATTGTCTTGTTGCCGAAGGTTAAGGAGGCTGAACGGATCCAACAGTTCAGACCCATATGCCTCCTTAATGTCAGCTTCAAATTTTTTACCAAAGTGGCTACGAATAGGTTAAACTCGGTAGCTGACCATGTTGTCCGGCCATCTCAAACGGCTTTCATGCACGGAAGAAATATACTTGATGGCGTAGTAATCCTGCATGAGACCGTCCATGAGATGCACCGAAAAAACATGAGTGGAGTAGTATTCAAGATCGACTTTGAAAAAGCCTATGACAAGGTCAAATGGTCTTTCCTCCAACAGGCCCTAAGGATGAAAGGTTTCTCCGATAAATGGCGCGAGTGGATCCATAATTTTGTAACTGGAGGTAGTGTGGCCATCAAAATCAATGATGATGTAGGCCATTACTTTCAAACAAAAAAGGATTACGACAGGGTGACTCCATGTCTCCAATGTTATTTAACATTGTCGCTGACATGTTGGCTATTCTGATTGAGCGCGCCAAGCAGGACGGCCAGATTGCAGGAGTAGTGCCACACCTTGTGGATGGTGGTCTTTCTATTCTGCAATATGCCGATGACACGATTCTCTTTATGGAACATGACCTGGACAAGGCTCGAAACCTTAAACTCTTGTTGTCAGCGTTTGAGCAAATGTCGGGTCTTAAAATAAACTTCCATAAAACTGAACTTTTCTGCTTAGGAGAAGCCACTGAGGCGGCGGCCGAATATGCTGACCTGTTTGGTTGTGCACATGCCCAATTCCCGATTAAATATTTGGGAATACCAATTCATTATCGGCGTCTTACCGTTGCAGAGTGGAAGCATGTAGAGGAGCGGTTAGAGAAACGATTGAGCAGTTGGAAAGGCAAATTGCTCTCGGTTGGAGGACGGCTGGTTTTGATTAACTCTGTCCTCACAAATATGGTTCTCTATATGCTTTCTTTGTTCCAACTCCCAAAAGGGGTCCTCCAAAGACTGGACTATTTTATATCCAGATTCTTTTGGCAAGGAGATGGTGAAAAAAAAATATAGACTGGCCAAATGGAGTGTGGTTTGTAGGCCGAAAGACCAAGGTGGCCTTGGAATTCATGACTTGCAAATCAAGAATGAGGCCTTACTTAGCAAATGGTTGTTCAAACTTCTTACTGAGGATGGTGTTTGGCAAACCATGCTACGCAACAAGTATCTAGGCCAAAAGGCAGTGTCTCAGGCATATTGGACACCTGACGACTCGCACTTTTGGGCTGGCCTAATGGCGGCAAAGAAACATCTCTTTCGCTTTGGGTCTTTCGCGATAAGGGACGGGTCGGAGGTTCATTTCTGGGAAGACATCTGGCTAGGCAATGCCAGTCTTCGAGAACAATATCCAGCCCTATATAACATTGCTCGCGAAAAGAATAATACTATTGCGCAAGTGCTCAGTTCATCCCCACCCAATATTTCGTTTAGGCGGGATTTGATTGGCCCCTGACTTATGTCATGGCATAATCTTTTATCTCGTCTGGATTCGATTAATATTAGACAAGGCCGGGATGTGTTTCACTGGAACCTTACTACATCAGGGTCATTCACAGTAGACTCTATGTACCGTGCACTCATGCATTCTGAGGTACCGGTGAGTAACAATAAGAAAATCTGGAAGTCAAAGATTCCACTAAAAGTTAAAATCTTCATGTGGTATCTTCGTAGGGGAGTTGTTCTAACCAAAGACAACCTCGCACGACGCAACTGGCCAGGGAGTAAGAAGTGTTGTTTTTGTACTCATGAAGAGACAATCAAACACCTCTTTTTTCAATGCAAGTTTGCACGTACTACATGGTCAATCATCCAAATAGCGTCAAATTTGTTGGTCACTGGTTGGACGGTATTCCAAATAGATTCAAAACGCTAATACGGGTGGGAGCATACGCCTTACTATGGTCGCTTTGGCTATGTAGAAATGATTTGGTTTTCAATGATAAAAATGCTTCTCCTTTGCAGGTTATTTTCCGTTGTACGCACTCGCTTCATACGTGGTCTACGCTACAACAAGTGGAGTACCAACTGCTGTTCAAGGCGGTGTGTACGCGGTTGGAGCAGGTGGCTACGGTGGTTTTTACCCAACATGGGTGGCAGCATAATCTCCGGATCGGTCCACCATCCCTTGCGACATAGGCATAGTGTCGGTCTATAGGACTCTACTGTCGCCGATTTGTCGTTTTTTTCATTCATTTTGTCAGACTTTCTGTGTTGGGCTGTGTTCATCCTAGTTATGCAGAGGCCAGGTGTTACTCATAATGTTTTGTATCCACTTGATGCTACATTCGAGATAATAAAAGCGCCCTTTATCGAAAAAAACTGTTATTTGCAATTAATAAAGCTAACGATTTATTTCAAAAAAAAGGACGCCCAAGCCACCGAGGTGCTTGGGTCGGCGGATCAAGTTCCAGGCTACCCGACAGTTCCCGCCGTTCCTCGAGTTGTCACCATTCCGCAGCCAAGAGCGGCAGATTTGAATCATGTGTTTTAACACCCAGGTGGGCAATTGTGTATCGTCATCATATACAGTACTGTATATTGCAAGGGAGGTAAGTCCTGTTTTCAGCAGTACCAGCCTGCCACTCTTAGCCGTGAGTCCCACTTTCCAAGCCGCCGCTTTATTTCCAAACTTGAATAGCAAAGGGTCAAGATCCAACTTGGTCAGGTTCCGGAGTGATAGAGGGCATGCCTAGATATATGGCCGGGAAAGATTTTTTTTTTTTTAGCATCAGTACAGACACAAGCGCTCATATATACGCGCATACACTCACTCCTATGAACGCATACACACACCCTACCCCTATGAGCACCTCCGAGAGACTGAGTCGGCATATCATCTTGAGATTTACGAAGTCACCGTAGGCGCCTCGTCGTCGACGGGAACGTCTCCTCCCACTGAAAGCGCATCGCCGGAAATCCTGAAATAAATCCAGGAATAATGCGGGCACCAGGATTTGAACCCTGGTGGGTTGGGGATACCACTGTCCACCTAACCAACTCAACCACGGGTTGATTCGCAGGCCGGGAAAGATTTGACAGGTATCTACGCGGCGATAGGATGCACGTCAGGTTCAGATCGCCACAACAACGGATCGGTAGCGCAGAGCTCTTGCTCGCATAGTAAGCATGCACGTGAAATTCACGTGCATCGACAAGATGAGACATTGTCCAACAAAAATAAAAGACAGGACTTCATGCGTGCCTGCCTTGGCAAAGATGACATACTTAGTGCATGCTGATGCATCTTTGTATCCTGATGAAGTATCGAAATAGTACCCAGGGAAATACCTGCAAGTGTCGTTGTCTGCTGGGCCTGCTCGTTCGAACCAGCTATTTCCTCTTTCTTTTCTGATATTGATTTACAAGAGTTTGATTCAGGTTCTTGTGTTGTGAGTTTGATTTTGTGCTTGTGTTAGACAAGTATAGTAGGAGTACATCATAATCATGTTGTAATAAGATGGATATGCTTCATAGCTAACTGCCAGCCTGAGTTTCCAAAGATTTTTCTTGTACACAGGTTTTACATGTCAAGTTGTAATAAGATGGATATGCTTCATATCTAATTGTTGTCTGATTTTCCAATGGATTTACATCCATCCGTAGTCGTGCCCATGACATGAACTAAAAACAAAATTGATAGTTCAAATGAAAATGCAACCTTTTGTAGCAAAATTCATAGCATCAACATTTGGACATATATTTAACAACTAACACATAGTAAATTAAACTACTCCCGTCCGCCTCCTTGTGCCTACTCCTTCTGCATCTCCAGGTTACCAAATTTTATGAAGAAAATCAACTGTAAAGAACAATGTCCAGGGCCTGCTCTCTCTAGTGTTCCAACTCCGTTCTTAAATACCTATTTGGGCAAAATCTATGTAGCTCCTGGGCATGGTTTCTTTTGCTAGATATTGTTCACTTTTAACCTTTTACATATATATACATGGTATATCACTGGACATGGCATAACGATATTCCCCAAGATATGTGTTGATGTGCTTAACTATCTTCCTTCTACTGGCATAATGTGACAAAATTGCATGGTTCAGAATCTTCGTGCTCCATATCTAAAACTAATATCAATGTTCCTATACATTGCATATCTATTTTTACATATATCAGTCAGCGATGTAAGCTTTTGCAAATATATGTCAGTACATTCTTCGTACTGAACCATGCCCAGAAAAAAAAACAACACCTTGGATAGCTTAGAACTTGTATCATTCACACTCTGTAGGTGCCTTGCATCTCTGGGTGTACATTTAATTGTTGAGGTCCTTCCGCAAAACACAAAAAAGAACAAATACAATCAACTATCATTGCAACATGGACGAAGCTGAATATTACTATGAACCAGTCACACAGATAAATTCAGAAATTCGTATGGGCCTGTCAGACACATACCAGTGCAGCGTGTCGAGGCAGCGCGTCGAGCGCACCATGCGTGTGAAGGGGCCGCGGATCGACGACGGAGGAAGGCGCTCATACGAATTGGCCTTCCAGATTATAGAAAATTAAGAAATGAGAGCATACCCCAACTGTCAGTATCTTGCTTGAAGAGAACATGAGTAGTGCATATATCCTTTTCCTCCAACCAATACCAATACCCCTCTGCTTGAGCACCATCACCAGGAACTCTCAGGACAGTGTCAAAAGCTTTCTCTGTGTCGAGCTTCATCATTAGAGCTTGCATTTTACCATATTTCATATTTTAACAATAAATGCCTCTCAAAACTCAAAGCTCAGAGTTCCTAGCAACAACCATATGAATAATTCTGAAAAGCTATTAGTTGTCAAAACTCAGTACTATATACATATGCACCTCACTGGAGAGTGGAGACAACATGATACATTCCAGAGGAGCAGAAACTTCAGCAGAGCTTAGATTTTCACAACAAAGCAAAAGGGCATGCAGAATTCTAATTAAATAAATATAACAAACACATGGAACCAACATGACAGAAAAAGGACATTATTAACCATTGCTATGACCCCAATTTTTACTCTCATGCAATTATTGCTAAGTTGTGAGCGAAATCGATATTGTGCTGAAAAAATAAATGTTGAAGAGAACAAAACCAAAAGTTGGAAAAGAGAGCAAAGACGTGGATGGATCTTAAGGAAGTTTTTTCCTTTCAGTTGCATTAAGTAAGGATCAATAACAGGGCTCTAATTAATTCTAAGTTGTATGATAAATTGAGGTGAAACTAGCTTGTGTAAGAATAATATAAGCACCAAACCCATAATGAGAAGCGAAGCCAAACTTTTTAAATAAAAAAGGATGTTACATGCAACAGACTTATAAACTGAGGCATCATATTTGAAAATCTCAAATTACAAAGATAATATTTATTGCCTCTGTGAATGAATGACAAACAGGTCTGGAGTCAAGACCTGCTATGCATGTTTGCACCTTCGCCTCGATGGTGGCCTTCTTGGTGTTGCCACATTACACGGTTTACGACATCTTTTGCTGAAGTGCTGATGTTAGAAGAAAAAACACAAAATATATACAGAAAAAAGGATGGATACTTTACATGTAAATATTCAAAATAGTCCCTGGCTATTAACATTGCATTCTATTATCCTATAGGAACAGGTTCCCTTTAACTCGTGGCATGCAACAAACTTAATTAAAACATGGCATCATGGCCAATTCTTTGGTCTTTCTTTGATAAGTAAAATCGATTACTTAACATGGTGAGATTTGGCAGTGACTTAAGAAGCTTCACCTTGTCAGCAGTTGGAGTTGGTGCTCCCAGAACATTCGCACATGGAACAAGTGTTTAAAAAAAAATCAGAATTTTGTCCAAACAGTCTTATTAATCCATCATCTACAAAGACAGGAAAAAGAAGTGCCATGATCAGTACAGCTGAAACTTTTAGAACAATAATGCTTCTAATGAAGTTGCAAAAGCAAAACATCGAGGGCAAAAGTACAATCATGTGTAAGAGAAGCAAGCATGACATGAACAGAACTAACCAAATTCTGGAAGGTGTCATCTTTAGGACCAAATTATAGAGTAATAAAATATAATAGAACTTGAACACCATGCAATATCCTGTTCAAATCATAAATAAAGGGAGGGACATGTTGTGCGCATAGGGTAGAAAGCAATCAGTGACCTGAAAGCACCTCAGAGTAAGTGCTCGCTAGTCGCATCTACATTCCCTCAATCCTCAACCATCTGCCGCCATTCATGTACATCACCTAAAACAGATCAAATTTGTGATAGAACATAAAGTATATCATACGGAGAGAGAGCATCCTAACTTGCATTCCAATGATACATTCCAACATGGAAGGATAACATTCAGAGAAACATATACTGAATTAATCTCATAGAAATTCAGAGAAGCATGTACTGAATTAAGCCTCACGGGAAAGGATGCCGCTTGGTGGCTAAGGCCTCAAAGTGGCGGCGACAGCGGCGCGTGAATTATGAATATGAGTAGAATAAATCAGCATAAACAATATGGTAGGAACTTATGAAGAAAATGAGTAATGGGATAGACTGAATACGGAAATCTTTGTAGTAACAAGTTCACCCAATGCACCATTTATCTGTTTCAAGAAGAAAATGGTAAAATAATTACAACTAAACGGAAGAGCAAATGCATGGATATAAAGGAAGGCCATTAAAGGTCCAGATAACACAATTTATATATTTATTTTGCATGCTTTCCAGAGAGAAAATACTTAACTGAAATCTGAATGTTTGAACCAAGCATAGTTAACAAAATGGTAATGATTATGTAATATTCAATTGCATATGATGGAGGTTATGTAATAACCAAGCACAGTTAACATGGGAGGCTCAAATACCTCGACTATCAGGACCATCTCTTCCTGAATCATCCGGCGACATGGTTCTTGGTATTAGTTCACCTTCTCGAATCCTTGGCACCAACTGTACAGTGGCAAATCAGTCAAAGCAGAGATTGGGGAACTCTGTAACTGGTTACACTGCATGTCAGTGCCAAATAGCACCATATTGATTTGGTAAAACTTCATTGTTGCACAATAGTTGCTTAGATATGAGAACCAAATTAGAATGCCCCATTACTGACGAACAGTATAGTAGAACACAACATCTGGTATTGTAATTGGAGAGAGTTATTACATGTTATCTCGTGATTCACCTTCCCTTTGGTCCCGGTGACATGGATGACCTTCATCCACGCGATGGCCTCCTCCAGCTCGAGAATCTAACCAAATTCACCCGCATCAGACAACACATTCCCTCATCGCGATTCAGGCGGAGCATGAGGAGGAGGGGGCGAACCTGGAGGTAGCGGTCCATGAGGTCCCACTGGTTGCCTGGGTTGCCGGTGTGTGTCCGCACCTTCTGCATGAGAGAGGAGAGCTGCCCCAGAACCTCATCGTACTCCCCCTTCGTCGCGGCACCTGTAGCCCAATCCCCAACCCGCCGGACACATCAACCATCAGTACGGTACCCAACCCAATAGGAACCTCTAGGTCGCGCTGCTCTCACCAGCGTGCGCGGCGGCGGTTGAGGACTCCAAGCTGAGCGGCTCGGGCGGCTCCCCCGCGGGGAAGGGGTCTCCCGCGGCTAAGGCGCGGCGGCTCCGGCGGCGACCCTTCGGCGGAAGGCGCGGCGTGCGGCTCCAGTGACAGCTCGGGCGTCGGAGGGCGCGACGGGCAGCACCAGCGGCGGCTCCCGCGGTGACCCGCGGCGGAGGGCGCGACGGGCGGCTCCAGCGGCAGCTCCCGTGGCGAAGGGCGCGACGACGGACGGGAGGGTGCGGGACGAACGGCGCGTGAGGAGGATCGATGGATTAGCGATCGATACTGGTGTGCGGGAGGCTACGTGGGCGAGAGGTCGTGCGGGGGAATCGTGTGGGTGTGCGGTTTTTTTTCCGAACGGCAGGGCAGGGTTAGCGATCGATGGATTGTCAGTGGCTTAATGCGTGCGTGGTTGGCAGCGTTAAACACCGAAGGATTAAGGGCCATTAGATCTTGACGATGGATGGGCCTGATTGTTTGGATCTGCCCCTCTCTTCCTTTTATAGTGGTAGTAGATTAGTGAAGAGACCCGTGCCTGACGCAAAGCAGTCTAATAGCAGTTTTTTTTGCGGGAAGTCTAATAGCAGTTTGATCATCCTTGCGTCCCTCTTAAGAGGGGCTCATGAAAAGCGCCACATCATCCGCGTAGAAAGAGCATCGTTGCACCCTTCTTCGTCCCGGAAGTTTGGATAGCATCCCTAATTTGAGAATAGGTTTAGGGTTTTCCGTGGCGCAATGCCTCTCCACGTCTCTCTATATATAATGATCGGCACATATAATTTTATAAGTACAAAATACGTGTATGAGACATGCTAGACCTATTTTAACACTCCCCCTCAATCTGAACTTCAACTCTGTACAAGGTTTAGATTGATACTAAAACCGTCTAGCATCTATCAAGTGGCTGGTTTGGTGAACACGTCAGCCAGCTGATCATTAGTGGAAATGAACCTGACCTCAAGAGCTTCAGAAGCAACATGCTCACACACAAAATGGAAATCGGTCTCAATGGGCTTGGTACGTGCATGGAAAACCGGGTTGGCAGTCAAATACGTGGCTCCTAAATTATCACACCAGAGAACGGGAACACGCTGCTGTGAAACACCAAGCTCTTTGAGTAGTGACTCTACCCAGATGGCTTCACTAGCTCCATTTGCCAAAGCTTTGTACTCGGCGTCTGTACTGGATCTCGACACTGTCGTCTATTTCTTAGAACTCCAGGAATGAGGTTCAGTCCAACAAAGATAGCAAAGCCTCCGGTGGATCGGCGATCATCAGGACACCCCACCCAATCTGCATGAAGTTTCAGTCCTGTGTGCAATGTTCCTTTCACATAGCGCACAATGCGCTTAACAGCTTCCCAGTGAACATCAGTGGGCTACGAGAGAAACTGGCATACCTTGTTCACTGCGAACAAAATATTCGGACGGGTGAGTGTCAAATACTGCTGTCCACCAACGACACTGTGATACCGGAAAGAATCATCGGTACTGAGAGGTTGTCCAGACACTCGGGCAAGCTGATCTAAAGTAGACAACGGTGGGAAGTGGGCTTACAATTCTCCATGCTCACACGGTGCAAAATATCCAAGGCATACTTTCGTTGAGTCAATGTCATCCCCCCTGAATTGTACGACGCTTCCAGACCAAGTAAGTAGGCCAACGGCCCAAGGTCCTTGATAGGGAAACTGGCCGCAAGGGAGTGAACAAGACTATCAACAACTCGTGGAGAAGATCCAGCGACAATGATATCATCCACATAGACGAGCATATGGATCTGAACATCATGATAGCGGAAGAAAAACAGAGATGTGTCTAATTTGGAGGAGACAAAACCAAGCTGGAGAAGACATGCACTAAGGCGATCATACCATGCACGAGGGGACTGTTTTAGTCCATATAGAATCCGCTGCAGCTTGCACACATGCGAGGGATACCGAGCATCCTCAAAAACAGGCGGCTGCTGCATATAAACATCCTAAGATAAGAAACCATGAAGGAAGGTGTTACTGACATCAGTGTGCCGAAGATTCCGGCTACGAGAGACAGCAAGAGCAAGAACCAGTCGAACAGTAGCCGGCTTGACAACCGGACTGAACCTGTCGCGATAGTCAATGCCAAGCTGCTGGGTGAAACCACGGGCGACCAGTGATGCTTGGTCTTGAACCCCCAACAAGACTCCGCGCGGACGAGGCACAAGAACCCAAGTCTTGTTGTGATGAAGGGCAGCTAGCTCATCAATCATCATTGTACGCCAGGCAGTCTCACGGAGAGCATCACGATGAGAGACAGGCACCGCATGAAACGCGCACCGGAGAGGATCATACCAGATAGTCCCATCAGTCAGTACAAGCGCACGCCGAGTGTGATCACGGGTGCGTGTGACCATGGTGTGACCAGGAGCAGCTGGAGGCGTCGCGGTTGAGGGGATAGGGTTGCCCTCGACAGAAGGCGACGCGAGCTGATCGGGCGGTGATGGCAGAGTAGCACCCTCCCGCACCGAGGTAGAGGACGGGTCGGGCGAGTCGGCAGCGCGTGGCGAAGGGCGAAGGGCCTCCGATGGGCCGGGCGAGGCAGCCACTGGGGCCATCGATGGGCCGAGCGAAGGGGCAGCCGACGGGCCAGGGGATGTGCATGTGCCATGCATGTCAATCACCAGGGAGGGCGGCACGTCGGCCGTGTGTGATCGTGGAGCAACCGATGGGCCGGACACATGCTGTGCGGGAGGCGTGCATGCGCCATGCACGTCGAGCGCCGGGGATGGAGGCACGTTGGCCGAAGTGTCCTGAACAGGAGTAGCATGGCCTGGAACAGGAGAGTTAGTAGACAAATAGGACATGTCATATTTGCGCATATGGTCACCGGTAGCTGGTTCATTGGAAGGAAAAGAGAGAACATCAGCTGATAACCCACAAGTATAGGGGATCGCAATAGTTTTCATGGGTAGAGTATTCAACCCAAATTTATTGATTCGACACAAGGGGAGCCAAAGAATATTCTCAAGTATTAGCAGTTGAGTTGTCAATTCAACCACACCTAGATAACTTAGTATCTGCAACAAAGTATTTAGTAGCAAAGTAGTATGGAAGTAACGATAACGGTAGCAAAAGTAACGATAGCAGTTTTATAGTACTTGTAACAGTAGCAACGGTAAAGTAAATAAGCAAAGAACAATATGCGAAAAGCTCGCAGGCATTGGATTAGTGATGGATAATTATGTCGGATGTGATTCCTCATGTAATAGTTATAACATAGGGTGACACAGAACTAGCTCCAATTCATCAATGAAATGTAGGCATGTATTCCGAATATAGTCATACGTGCTTATGGAAAAAAACTTGCATGACATCTTTTGTCCTACCCTCCCGTGGCAGCGGGGTCCTATTGGAAACTAAGGGATATTAAGGCCTCCTTTTAATAGAGTACCAGACCAAAGCATTAACACATAGTGAATACATGAACTCCTCAAACTACGGTCATCACCGAGAAGTATCCCGATTATTGTCATTTCGGGGTTGTTGGATCATAACACATAATAGGTGACTATAGACTTGCAAGATAGGATCAAGAACTCACATATATTCATGAAAATATAATAGGTTCAGATCTGAAATCATGGCACTCGGGCCCTAGTGACAAGCATTAAGCATAGCAAAGTCATAGGAACATCAATCTCAGAACATAATGGATACTAGGGATCAAACCCTAACAAAACTAACTTGATTACATGGTAAATCTCATCCAACCCATCACCGTCCAGCAAGCCTACGATGGAATTACTCACGCACGACAGTGAGCATCATGAAATTGGTGATGGAGGATGGTTTATGATGACAACGACGACGAATCCCCCTCTCCGGAGCCCCAAACGGACTCCAGATCAGCCCTCCCGAGAGAGATTAGGGTTTGGCGGCGGCTCCGTATCGTAAAACGCAATAAAACTTTCTCTCTAATTATTTTCCCCGCGAAAGAAAATATATGGAGCTGGAGTTGAGGTCGGTGGATGTTCAGGGGGCCCACGAGGCAGGGGGCACGCCCAGGGGGAGGGGGCGTGCCCCCACCCTCGTGGACAGGGTGTCGGCCCCCTGACATTATTTCTTTCGCCAGTATTTTTTATTAATTCTGAAAAGTTGCTCCCTGGATTTTCAGGTCATTCCTAGAACTTTTATTTCTGCACAAAAATAACACCATGTCAATTCTGCTGAAAACAGCGTCAGTCTGGGTTAGTTCCATTCAAATCATGCAAGTTAGAGTCCAAAACAAGGGCAAAAGTGTTTGGAAAAGTAGATACGGCGGAGACGTATCAACTCCCCCAAGCTTAAACCTTTGCTTGTCATCAAGCAATTCAGTTCACAAACTGAAAGTGATAAAGAAAAACTTTTACAAACTCTGTTTGCTCTTGTTGTTGTAAATATGTAAAACCAACATTCAAGTTTTCAGCCAAGATTATGAACTAACCATATTCACAATAACACTTAGGTCTCATATTTACTCATATCAATGGCATAATCAACTAGTGAGCAATAATAATAAAACTCGGATGACAACACTTTCTCAAAACAATCATAATATGATATAACAAGATGGTATCTCGCTAGCCCTTTCTGAGACCACAAAACATAAATGCGGAGCACCTTTAAAGATCAAGGACTGACTAAACATTGTAATTCATGGTAAAAAAGATCCAGTCAAGTCATACCCAATATAAATTAATAGTAATGCATGCAAATGACAGCGGTGCTCTCCAGCGGGTGCTTTTTAATAAGAGGGTGATGACTCAATATAAAAGTAAATAGATAGGCCCTTCGCAGAGGGAAGCAGGGATTTGTAGAGGTGCCGGAGCTCGATTTTGAAATAGAGATGAATAACATTTTGAGCGGTATACTTTCACTGTCAACGCAACAACTATGAGATCTCGATATCTTCCATTATACACATATTATAGGCGGTTCCCAAACAGAATGGTAAAGTTTATACTCCCCCACCACCAACAAGCATCAATCTATGGCTTGCCCAAAACAACGGGTGCCTCCAACGAGCAACAATCCTGGGGGAGTTTTGTTTAATTATTTTGATTTTATTTGAGCATGGGACTGGGCATCCCGGCTACCAGCCATTTTCTTGTGAATGAGGAGCGGAGTCCACTCCTCTTGAGAATAACCCACCTAGCATGGAAGATACAGACAACCCCAGTTGATACATGAGCCGCTCGAGCTTACAAAACATAATTTCATTTGAAGGTTTGGAGTTTGGCACATACAAATTTACTTGGAACGGCAGGTAAATACCGCAAGAAGGTATGGTGGACTCATATGGAATAACTTTGGGGTTCATGGAGTTTGGATGCACAAGCAGTATTCCCGCTTAGTACAGGTGAAGGCTAGCAAAAGACTAGGAAGCGACCAACTGAGAGAGCGACAACAGTCATGAACATGCATTAAAATTAATCAGTACTGAGTGCAAGCATGAGTAGGATATAATCCACTATGAACATAAATATCGTGAAGGCTATGTTGATTTTGTTTCAACTACATGCATGAACATGTGCCAAGTCAAGTCACTCGAATCATTCAAAGGAGGATACCACCCTATCATACCACATCACAACCATTTTAATAGCATGTTGGCACGCAAGGTAAACCATTATAAGCTCCTAGCTAATTAAGCATGGCATAAGCAACTATAATCTCTAATTATCATTGCAAACATGTTTATTCATAATAGGCTGAATCAGGAATGATGAACTAATCATATTTACAAAAACAAGAGAGGTCGAGTTCATGCCAACTTCTCTCATCTCAGCTAGTCCATCATATATCGTCATTATTGCCTTTCACTTGCACGACCGAACGGTGTGGATAATAATAATGGTGCACGTGCATTGGACTAAGCTGGAATCTGCAAGCATTCAATTCAAGGGAGAAGACAAGGTAATATGGGCTCTTGGTTAAATCAACAATCATGCATGTGAGAGCCACTAAACATTTTCATTATGGTCTTCTCCTCTCGACCCCCAAAGAAAAGAAAAGAATAAAACTATTTACATGGGAAAGCTCCCAACAAGTAAAAGAAGAACGAGAAAACTTTTTGGGTTTTCTTTTAATTACTACTACAAGCATGGAAATTAAACTAACTAATTTCTTCTTTTGGTTTTTCTTAAGGTTTATCAAACACACAAGAAGAAAGCTAGAAAAAGAAACTAAACTAGCATGGATAATACAGTGGAAAAGTATGAGCACCGACAACTAGAATGAGTCTGTGAACATGAATGTAATGTCGGTGAGAAATACGTACTCCCCCATGCTTAGACTTTTGGCCTAAGTTGGTCTATAGCCATGGATAGCCTGACTGATATCCGAAGTTGTAACTGGGGTCGTACTGAGATGCAGCAGCCAATGCCTCCTGAGCTGCGGCATGGTGGCGAGCTGCCTCCGCCCTCCTCTCGTACTTGGTTGCCTCCTCTCTGGTGATAACATATCTTCTTTTTGCCTGATAATCAAAGAGGGCAGGAGCAGGGAGAGTAATATGGACAATGCGATGTCTGTCAAAGATTAGTCGATACTGGAGGAATTGTTCATTCCTCTCAAGAAAATGATGACTAACCATGGCATTATAATCTAAATAAGCGGGAGGCAACTCCCTATCATCTTCATGTGGAGGTATACCAAGATAATTAGCCACACGGTAAACCCGGGCGTGGGCAGCCCGGCCCGGCAACCCGGCCCGAAAAACCCGGGCCGGGCCGGGCCGGGCTTCTGTCTTGGGCCGGGCTCGGGCTTCAGAAATAGACAAGTTTGTATTTTCGGGCCGGGCTCGGGCTCCAAAATTAGCTCGAAGAAAAGCCCGGCCCGGCCCGTACCTTTGCTGAAAAACTTGAATGCACAGACTAGACACCCCCAGCCCAACCGAAAGCCCAGCACCCCAGCCCAATACACAAACCCTAACTCCTATCCCCTCCCTGCACCCGCACACACATCCCCATCCCCAACCCTCCCCGAGTCCCAGACGAGAGACGACTACCCCGCGTCTCCAACCCTCCACTGCTCCACTGGCGGCGGCCAGATCCTGCTATGGCGCGGCCGCGGTGCTCTCTCCCTACCCCAACCTGACGAGCTATGTTCCCTCCCCATCCCGATCTAACAAGCGGCAGCGCAGCTTCCTCGTCCCGACGGCGCCGCACCCACCTGACAGTGACGCACTTCCTCGACCTGACGGTGCCGCACCTTCCTCGACCCGACGGCGACCACGTCCACTGCTCCGCGATGCACTGCAGCAGCGCTCACTGGTCGGCGTGTGACCATCAGGTATGAGATCTCATGTACTTCTTCTCCTTCTCTGAATCTCTGTCCATTTGTAGTATATGACTATGTGTAGTCTGCTCCAAGTTCCAAACTGCAGTTCCATTTAGAACGATCTGTGTAAGTGCTAGTCTGAGCATATTTGTTGTGTTTTTTGGCAGCCATGACTAGTTTGTGGAGTCTAAGTGAGGAATATCACGAGGAAGACGTGGATTATGAAGCCGATGGTGATCAGGAGAATATTGCTACAAGTGCAAGATCGGACCAGATCGTCGTAGCTGCTCCCATTCCTCGTCTGGCTGCCCCTGCTCATACTGCTGCGGCACCTCACACTCGCAGCAAGCTGGCAAGGTTGAATCAACAGGCTCCAGCAGGACGTAACGGAAGGCGTGCATGAACTAATGAGCCATCCAATGGAGATGAAGCAAATCGGCAGCCACCGCCACCACCCGGACCACAGGTTAATCATGCACCAAAATTAAGGTCAAAAGCATGGGATAACTTCACTTTGATTGAACAACCTGATCCTGATCAAGTATTTTCTCAGTGCAAAACTTGTAAAGCCATACTTAGAGGAAGTTCGAAAAATGGAACATCTCATTTGTTAAGGCATACTGCTAACATGCATCCACATAATACTCATGAAGTGAACAGCTTTTTCCTGAAAACTGAAAAGAATGCGGATGGCTCACATTCAGTTAGGAACACAAAGTTGGACATGGAAACTATTAGAGTTGCAATCTCTATGTTCCTAGTTGGGGGTTCACATGCATTTAGTGTCATATAAGAAGTGGGGTTCAAAAAAATGATTGGTGCTGCATGTCCTCAGTTTAAGATTGTTAGTCGGTACACAATTAAAAGGGATATCATGGCAATGTTTGAAAGAGAGAGGACTGAATTGAGAGAAACTAGTAGTAATAGCCCTGGTAGAGTTAGCTTCACCACGGACAATTGGAAATTAGATGTGACAAAGTTTAGTTATATTTGTATTACTTGTCATTATGTTGATGATGCCTGGAGGCTAAACAAAAGGATAATATGGTTTAAAAAGTTGAATCCACCTTATGATGGGGCTACAATTGCTGATGAAGTCCATTTATGTTTTCGTGAGTGGAAGGTTGATACCAAAATAATGTGCATGACTCTTGATAATGCTGCATACAATGATTTTATGATCAACACTTTGAGAACTACATTGCTACCTAAAGGTGTGTTACCATTGTTTGGAACTTTCTTTCAAGTCCGATGTTGTGCACACATTTTAAATCTGATTGTCCAAGCTGGTTTGAAACTTATTGATAAATCTGTTGACAAGATTAGAGAGGGCATTCAATATATCAAAATATCTAGCAATCATATTCACAAGTTCTATGAAACTGCCAAGAACATTTACCATTTGAATGAAGATAAAAGGCTGAGAGTAGATATGCTCGTCTGTTGGAATTCAACATACACAATGCTTGAGAATGCTTTGTATTTCAAGGATGCATTACTGTGGTTTGGTAATAGGGGCATATTCAAGTCAAACTTCTCTCTTACTCATGATGAATGGGAAAAGGTTCGTATCATGCATGATTTCTTGAAAACATTTTATAAAGTGATGTGCACATTGTCTGGGACAAAGTATCCTACCTCCAATTTGTATTTCCAGTGTGTGTTCTTGGTTCAATCATGTGTCTTGAAGGCATTTAGTGAAGGACATGAGTTCATGGCACCAATGTTAGTTCCAACGAAAGAGAAGTTTGATAAATATTGGGCTGATTATAATTTCTTCTTGTCTTGTGCTGCTGTCCTTGATCCCCGTTGCAAGCTTGGTTTTGTTAGCTACTGTTACAGAAAACTTTATGCCCCTGACGAGGCACAACGTCGGATGCATGAAGTTAAGAAAACTTTGGAGAGTTTGTTTGCTGAATATAGTGGTGCTGCTCTTAGTCAAACATCATCAGATGGTGCTACAAACAGTAGGGGAAGTAGGGGAGATGGTTCTGATATGTTCGATGACTACGAGAGTTACATTCAATCTCAACTGACAAATGTAGAGAGGTCTCAATTGGATCTTTATTTGGAAGAAACTCCTATAAAATTGAATGACGAGTTGAATGCCCTAGAATTTTGGAGCAAATCATCTATGCGATACCCTGAGCTTGCATCAATGGCTCGGGATATTCTTGCTGTCCCCATTTCTAGTGTTGCTTCGGAACAAACCTTTAGCATGAGTCGCAAAGTTATAACACCTAACCAAGCTTCACTTAAGCCTAAGACCATTGAGGCTTTAATGTGTCTCCAAGATTGGTATCGTTGGAAGATGTCTCAGAGTGAAGGTACAATTAAGCGTCTATTGTTGTTTCATATTAATATCACCATTGCACACATTACAATTGATTCTTGTATTGTTTGTTTTGTAGAAATGAGCACTACAGGAGGTGGACCTTCAAGTTCTCATGCAAATGAGTTATCTTCAGATTCGGTTTGTATTCATTCATGTCATTTCTATCTAACTTACTATCTTGTTTTGTTTGCCATATATCAGTTATGCACTCCTTTAGTATCTTGTCTTGTTTGTTGATATCAAACTTGCTTTCCTGCTTCATGCCATTCCTATCTTCCTTATTTTCAACTTGTGCTTTCATCCAGGAAAATGATGAAGTTGAGATAGCTTGATGGAACAAGGAAGAGATGGATTCAAAAGAGTCATCAACTTGTGGCTTTGAACTTGCTATTTGATATCTTTATTATGTAATGGACTTGTTATTTGATATGCTGTTATGTAATCAGACTTGTTGAACTATGTTGTGTCGTTGTGGGCTTATCGATAGTATGTTGCGGACTTGTTGAACTATGTTGCTTATGTCTTTGGCTAGAGAAATATGCTGCTGTTATGTAATGAATGCATTACATGTGTATGTATATGCATATGCTGCTGTTTTGTGCAATGCAGCTCTTTTGTGAAATATGTGTATGTTGCTGTTTTGTGTGCATATGCTGCTGTTTTGTGCAATGCAGCTCTTTTGTGAAATATGTATATGTTGTTGTTTTGTGAAATATGATGTTGCTTTTGTAACTTGCTGTACATCAGGATCAGGAGTTGTCGGGCTTTGGGCGGGCTTCAGGCTTCGGGCTTTTCAGCCGGGCCAGGCTTGGGCTTGTAAACGCGAATTTTCTCGGGCTTTTTTTCGGGCTCGGGCTTCACATCTTAGCATCGGGCTTTTTGGAGCCCGGCTCGAAACCTAGCCTGGCCCGAGAGATGCCCGGGTTTACCACACGGGTTGCATAAATCCCACCAAACAAATCACCAACTAAACCATTATTACGCAACCTACGTGCAACAATTGCCCCCCAAGTTGTATTCTTTATCACCTAATACAACACTCTTGAGTACACAAAGATCAGGAACACACATGTGACATGCTTCATCCTTACCGTTAATGCATCTACCAATGAAGAGAGCAAAATAATGTATAGTAGGAAAATGAATGCACCCTATGGTAGCTTGTGCTATATCTCTAGATTCTCCCATAGTGATACTAGCAAGAAAGTCTTTATATTCAGATTTACGGGGTTCATTAACATTGCCCCACTGCGGAAGTTTGCACGCAGTTGTGAAATCTTCTAGGTCCATGGTATATGATTTATCAAAAATATCAAAAAGGAGATAATTACACGAAGTTGTAAATTTAAACCTTCTCATGAATGAATCAGTTAAATAGTAGTACTGAGCACACTTATCTTGCATGAAGTCCTCATGATCGGCATTACACACATACGCATCAAATTCATCCTTGATGCCCGCGTTAACCATAAACTCTTCTGACGGACATTCACAAGGCCGCACATCAGCTTCCCTTGGTGGTTCATCGTCCTGTTCACGCGTTGCGAGCCTGGGTCCTTTCTTTCTTGAAGAACCACCTTGGTACATTTTCCTAGACATATTTCTTCCTCTGAAAAATTTCTGAAATTTTTAGTAACCTAAAATAAAAGTGAGTCAAACTCAATAAAATTGATAGCAACTACTCCCACAAGTGCTTAGAGCCTATATCATGCATTAAAATTACTTGGGACCTCATAAATTTGACATGCAAGCTCAAGAACAGGGTCACCTAGGCAGCAAAAATTTGCAATGAATAAAGCACTAGAACAAAAACTAATTGGACCATTGGAGGAGTCACATACCAAGGAACAATCTCCCAAAGCAGTTTTGTGAATGAAGCTTTGAGCAAGGAGATCGAAAATCGCAGCAAAATGAGCTAGAACTCGTGCTTGAGCTGGATGGTGATTTTTGGGGAGGAAGATGAAGTGTGTGGCTATAGGAATAAGTGGAGGGGGGCCATCGTGGGCCCACGAGGCAGGGGGGCGCGCCCTGGACCCTTGTGGCCAGGTGCCAACTCCCCCTGTTGTGTTCTCAGTGCTAAATATTCTCAAATATTTCAGAAAAAATCATACTAAATTGGCAGGGCATTTGGAGAAATTTTATTTTCTGGTATTTTTTATTGCATGGATAATTCAAAAAACAGACAGAAAATACTATTTTTGCTTTATTTATTCTAAATAACAGAAAGTAAAAGGAGGGTACAGAAGGTTGTGCCTTCTAACTTCATCCATCTCATGATCATCAAAAGGAATCCGCTAACAAGGTTGATCAAGTCTTGTTAACAAACTCATTCCAAATAACATGGAACCGGAGAAATTTCAAATAACACTAGGTTACCTCAACAGGGATATGCACATCCCCAATAATAAGAATATCATATTTTTTTTCTTGATAGTAGGAAGAGGAAATTCAAAACCTCCAATAATGATAGTTGGAATTTTTCCAATAGAATTGATACTGTGAACTTGAGGTTGTTTCCTCAGAAAGTGTACCGTACCATTAACATGAAAAGTGACATTGCCTTTGTTGCAATCAATAACAGGCCCTGCAGTATTCAAAAAGGTTCTACCAAGGATAATCGACATACTATCGTCCTCGGGAATATCAAGAATAACAAAGTCCATTAAGATAGTGACATTTGCAACCACAACAGGCACATCCTCACAAATACCGACAGGTATAGCAGTTGATTTATCAGCCATTTGCAAAGATATGTCAGTAGGTGTCAACTTATTCAATTCAAGTCTACGATGTAAAGAGAGAGGCATAACACTAACACCGGCTCCAAGATCACATAAAGCAGTTTTAACATAGTTTCTTTTAATGGAGCATGGTATAGTTGGTACTCCTGGATCTCCAAGTTTCTTTGGAATTCCACCTTTAAAAGTATAATTAGCAAGCATGGTGGAAATCTCAGCTTCCGGTATCTTTCTTTTATTTGTAATGATATCCTTCATGTATTTAGCATAAGGATTCACTTTAAGCATATCAGTTAAGCGCATGCGTAATAAGATAGGTCTAATCATTTCAGCAAAGCGCTCAAAATCCTCATCATCCTTATTCTTGGATGGCTTAGGAGGAAAAGGAATGGGTTTATGAACCCATGGTTCTCTTTCTTTACCGTGCTTCCTAGCAACAAAGTCTCTCTTATCGTAACGTTGATTTTTTGATTGTGGGTTATCAAGATCAACAGCAGGTTCAGTCTCTACATCATTATTATTGCTAGGTTGAGCATCAACATGAACATTATCATTAACATTATCACTAGTTTCATGTTCATCACCAGATTGTGTTTCAACATCAGAAATAGAAATATCATTGGGATTCTCAGGTGTGTCTATAATAGGTTCACTAGAAGCATGCAAAGTCCTATCATTTTTCTTTTTCTTCTTTTTAGAAGGACTAGCTGCATCTAAAATATTTCTCTGAGAATCCTGCTCAATTCTCTTAGGGTGGCCTTCAGGATACAAATGTTCCTGAGTCATTTTACCATTTCTAGTAGCCACTCTAACAGCAAAATCATGTTTATTATTAATTCATTGAGCAACTCACTTTGAGCTTTAAGTACTTGTTCTGCTCGAGTGGTAACCATAGAAGCATATTTGCTAATGAGTTTAAGTTCACCTTTAACTCTAGCCATATAATCACTCAAGCGTCCAATCATGTAAGAATTAATCTTTAATTCTCTACCAACATAAGCATTGAAATTTTCTTGTCTAGCCATAAAGTCATCAAATTCATCTAAACATTGGCTAGGAAACTTGGTAGACGGGATTTCAACTTTATCATATCTATAGAGAGAATTTACCTTTACTACCTGTGTCGGGTTACCAAGACCATGTGTTTCTTCGATAGGTGGTATATTAAGGCCATGTATTTCTTCAACAGGAGGTAAATTCTGAACATCTTCAACTTTAATACCTTTTTCTTTCATAGATTTCTTTGCCTCTTGCTTATCTTCAGGACTGAGAAATAGAACGTCCCTCTTCTTCGGAGTTGGTTAGGAATAGGCTCAGGAGTTGGCTCAATTGGCTCAGGAATGGGCTCAGTAAGAGTCCAATTATTTTCATTAGTCAACATATTATTCAATAGCAATTCAGCTTGATCGACTGTTCTTTTCCTGAAAACACAGCCAGCACAACTAGCCAAGTGGTCCTTGGAAGCATCGGTTAGTCCATTATAAAAGATATCAAGTATTTCATTTTTCTTAAGAGGATGATCAGGAAAAGCATTAAGTAATCAGAGAAGCCTCCCCCAAGCTTGTGGGAGACTCTCTTCTTCAATTTGCACAAAATTATATATTTCCCTCAAGGCAGCTTGTTTCTTATGAGCAAGAAAATATTTAGCCGAGAAGTAATAAATCATATCCCGGGGATTACGCACACAACCAGGATCAAGAGAATTAAACCAAGTTTTAGCATCACCCTTTAATGAGAATGGAAATATCTTAAGGATATAATAGTAGCTATATTTCTCATCATTAGTGAACATGGTGGCTATATCATTTAACTTAGTAAGGTGTGCCACAACAGTTTCAGATTCATAGCCATAAAAAGGATCAGATTCAACTAAAGTAATTATCTCAGAATCAACAGAGAATTCATAATCCTTATGAGTAACAAAGATAGGTGAAGTAGCAAAAGTAGGGTCATATTTCATTCTAGCATTTAGAGATTTCTGTTTAAGTTTAACTAATAACTTCTTAAGATGAGATCGATCATTGCAAGCAAGAATATCTCTATTAGTTTCTTCATCCATAACATAACCCTCAGGAACAACAGGCAATTCATACTTAGGGGAGAACCTTCATCATCACTATCTTCAGTAGTTTCATCTTTAATAATTTCATTCTCTCTAAACCTAGCAAGTTGTTCATCAAGAAATTCACCTAATGGCACATTAGTTTCAAGCAAAGAAGTAGTTTCATCATAAGTATCATGCACAGTAGAGGTGGCATCATCAATAACATGCGACATATCAGAATTCATAGCAGAAGCAGGTTTAGGTGTCACAAGTTTACTCATAACAGAAGGAGAGTCTAGTGCAGAGCTAGATGGCAGTTCCTTACCTCCCCTCGTAGTTGAGGGATAAATCTTAGTTCTTTCGACTTTCAAGTTCCTCATAGTGACCAGCTGATATAAATCCCAAGTGACTCAAAGAATAGAGCTATGCTCCCCGACAACGGCGCCAGAAAATAGTCTTGATAACCCACAAGTATAGGGGATCGCAACAGTTTTCGAGGGTAGAGTATTCAACCAAATTTATTGATTCGACACAAGGGGAGCCAAAGAATATTCTCAAGTATTAACAGTTGAGTTGTCAATTCAACCACACCTGAATGACTTAGTAGCTGCAGCAAAGTATTTAGTAGCAAAGTAGTATGGAAGTAACGGTAACGGTAGCAAAAGTAACGATAGCAGTTTTGTAGTAATTGTAACAGTAGCAACGATAAAGTAAATAAGCAAAGAACAATATGTGAAAAGCTCGTAGGCATTGGATCAGTGATGGATAATTATGTCGGATGCGATTCCTCATGTAATAGTTATAACATAGGGTGACACAAAACTAGCTCCAATTCATCAATGTAATGTAGGCATGTATTTCGAATATAGTCATACGTGCTTATGGAAAAGAACTTGCATGACATCTTTTTTCCTACCCTCCCGTGGCAGCGACGTCCTATTGGAAACTAAGGGATATTAAGGCCTCCTTTTAATAGAGTACCGGACCAAAGCATTAACACATAGTGAATACATGAACTCCTCAAACTACGGTCATCATCGAGAAGTATCCCGATTATTGTCACATCGGGGTTGTCGGATCATAACACATAATAGGTGACTATAGACTTGCAATATAGGATCAAGAACTCACATATATTCATGAAAACATAATAGGTTCAGATCTGAAATCATGGCACTCGGGCCCTAGTGACAAGCATTAAGTATGGCAAAGTCATAGCAACATCAGTCTCAGAACATAGTGGATACTAGGGATCAAACCCTAACAAAACTAACTTGACTACATGGTAAATCTCATCCAATCCATCACCGTCCAGCAAGCCTACGATGGAATTACTCACGCACGGCGGTGAGCATCATGAAATTGGTGATGGAGGATGGTTTATGATGACGACGGCGACGAATCCTTCTCTCCGGAGCCCCGAACGGACTCCAGATCAGCCCTCCCGAGAGAGATTAGGGCTTGGCGGCGGCTCTGTATCGTAAAACGCGATAAAACTTTCTCTCTAATTTTTCTCTCCGCGAAAGCAAATATATGGAGTTGGAGTTGAGGTCGGTGGACGTTCAGGGGGCCCACGAGGTAGGGGGTGCGCCCAGGGGGGAGCCCCCCACCCTCGTGGACAGGGTGTGGGCCCCCTGATGTTATTTTTTCGCCAGTATTTTTTATTAATTCTAAAAAGTTGCTCCGTGGATTTTCAGGTCATTCTGAGAACTTTTATTTCTGCACAAAAATAACACCATGGCAGTTCTGCTGAAAACAACGTCAGTCCGGGTTAGTTCCACTCAAATCATGCAAGTTAGAGTCCAAAACAAGGGCAAAAGTGTTTGGGAAAGTAGATACGACGGAGACGTATCATCAGCCAAGGAGGAGACATCTACGGTGACCCCAGGGGTGGCGTAGGGGAAAACAGACTCGTCGAAAACAACATCACGGGAGATGTATATACGTCTCGTGGAACGATCGAGACACTTGTATCCATTATGCATCTGGCTATATCCTAAGAACACACACATGGTGGAACGGAAAGCAAGTTTGTGTGCGTCGTATTTGCGCAAACTAGGCCAGGAAGCACACCCAAAAGTGCGCAGGAAGTTGTAATCGGGTTGCACCTTAAGAAGACGATACATGGGTGTATCTTGTTGAAGAACAGGTGTAGGCATGCGATTGATGAGGTAGCACACAGCAAGAAACGCTTCATCCCAAAAATGCAATGGGAGAGAAGAATGGGCCAGCAAGGCAAGACCTGTTTCTACAAGATGACGGTGTTTGCGTTCAGCGACCCCGTTTTGCTGAGAGGTGTGCAGGCAAGACACACGATGGGAGATCCTAGTGTGTTGAAAATTGCTATGCAATTTGTGGTACTTGCCACCCCAGTCCAACTGAATGGCTATGATTTTGTGTGGAGAAGACGCTCAACATGAGCCTGAAAAGCATAAAACACTTGCTCAACGTCAGACTTGTGCTTGAGGAGATATATCCAACAGAAGCAAGAATAATCATCGACAAAGCTCACATAATCCTTATAACCTCCGGAAGAGGCAATAGCAGGCCCCCATACATCAAAATGGATTAACTCAAGAGGCATAGTGGAAACATGATGAGATAAATTATATGGCAATTGTCGACTCTTAGTACGCTGACAAGCATCACACACTGAAGTCTGACGTTCAGAAGAACACACTGAATCAACATTCTTAACAACGTTTTGAACAATATTATTGGAGGGATGACCGAGACGCTGATGCCACTGGGACGGAGTGGTCTTGACACTAAGAGACGCTTCGCGGGTGGAGGAGGACGACGCGCGACTAAACGGGATGGGTAGAGTCCGCCATGACTTCTACCATGAAGAAGAACTTTCTTCGTGGCCGTGTCCTTAACAAGGAAAAAGAAACGATGAAATTCCACAAAAAAACCATTGTCAAAGACAAGTCGGTAAACAGAAAGGAGATGTTGATGAATATGTGGAAGACGAAGAATATTTCGTAAACGAAGAGATGAACCGGGTATAGTGGAATGACCAATATGCGAAATAGACAAACCTGCACCATTTGCCACTTGCACTTGATCCTTCCCGCCATAGCGCTCATGGAAGTGTAGACGGTCGAGATCACTAGTCAGGTGGTCCGTCGCATCGGTGTCCAGGATCCAGTGCGGTGGGTCATGAGCGGAGGAGGAGGTGGACGCAGAGTTGGCGGCACGGTTGTCATTATCATAGTGGCTGCGACAATCGCCCACCTCGTGCCCCAGTTTTTGCAGATTTGGCACCGGGGACGGCGCGCCGGTTGCAACCGCCCCCGTTGCCTCCTCCATTGCGGCTGTTGCCGCCACTATTGCCGTTGTTGCGGCCAGGGGCACCTCCCTGGCGGGAGGGACCGCCGGAAGGACGGCGGCCACTCGGGTGGCCAGAGTCATGCGCACGGTCGGAGTTGGTGGTGTACACCGGCCGGGACGCGGCGTTGGCGGAGGACTGCCAATCCTCAAGCTCCGATTGCTGCTGATGCAGGGCCTCATAGTGAAGAACACTCGAGTAAAAAGCAGGAAACGTGATAGGCACGCCCGCGAAGTTCATCAAAGCAGCGATGGGGTTAAACACCGAGCCGAGTTGGTCAGCATGTAGTCGATGATCTCATCATCGCGACGAGGAGAGCTGGCGGGGCCATCGAGTCAGCGAGGGCCTTCACCTTCTGCATGTACTCGCCGGCAGGTCTGTCTCCTTTCCTCAGCGCCTGGACCTGGCGCCGGAGATTACGCACGTCGGAGCTGTTCTCGGCGGCGAACATGGTCTGCACGACCGCTGACCTGCAGCCGATCAGTTGCGCGGAAATCTCTACGTTCATCAAACCGAGGAGATGCCCGAGGACCTTCTAATCAAGAGTCCACCACTGCTCATACTCGGGGTTGGACACTGTGCGAGCAGCGTCACCGGTGCCTGTTGTCACGGTCGGTGCCGGCGCCCTGGTCGAGCCATCAAGGAAACCGTGGAGGCGAACGCCGGCGAAGTTGGGGAGGGCGAGAGCTCTCCGCAGCATGAAATTGCTGCAGTCCAGAGAGACCGTGATGGGCGGAAGGACGGGAAAGGGAGCCGACGTCGTGGGTGGAGCGATGACCGGGGCGGACACGGTGAGGGTGAGCGCGGAGGAGGTGGTGGACGTCGCGGCCGGGAAGGTGGACATCGCGGCGGCCGCGAGAATACACTGCGGCGGCGGCAGCGGCGGAGGGAAGAGAGGCGGCGGCGGCGGCGGCTAGGGTAGGCTCTAATGCCAAGTTTGAGAATAGGTTTAGGGTTTTCGGTGAGGCAATGCCTCTCTACGTCTCTCTATATATAATTATATAAGTACAAAATACGTGTACGAGACACGCTAGACCTATTTTAACATCCCCTGCTCAGTGGCCATGGACATCATCCGCTGCAACGGGTCCATGGCAAGAATGAACAGGAAAGGGGAGATTGGGTTCACTGCGGCATACCGCTCATGTGGGAAATGAGCTCCGACTGCTGCCCATTAATAATAACACGGGAGGCCGATGAGCGCAAAAGCATGGCAATCCACTCCCTCCACCTCCGGCCAAACCCTCTGGCCTCGAGCATGTCCAAAAGATAGGCCCACGAAATCGAGTCAAACGCTTTTGCAATGTCCAGTTTGAGGATGGTAGGGTTTTTTGTCTTGTGAAAGAAGCAGTGTTTCATACATGTAGAAATTTTCCTGGATGCTTCGTTTTTTTATGAAAGCGCTTTGACACTGATCAACAAATGCGTTGAGCTCTGGGACGAGCCGCAACCCGCAAGGCCAGGATCTTCGAGAAGATTTTGATCACACTGTGGAGTAACGAGATCGGCCTAAAGTCTTGCGGAGCATCCACACCCAATTTCTTGGGAATGAGCACGAGTATAGCATGACTGACACGATCTAGACCTCGGCTTTCCGTCCTGAATAACTGATTCAACGCCGCTAGCAGGTCGTGCTTGATAGTGTCCCAGCAAGATTTGAAGGAGGCACCCCAGAAACCGTCCGGCCCTGGTGCCTTGTCGGACGGGATTGCATCCACGACACATTTAGCGATAGCTCCTGCTCAAGATTGGCAAGGTCCACATGATCGAGATCCAATGCATCCCAATTCAGTGTAGCAGTTCTACGTTTATCCGATCCAAAAATTTGCATGAAGTGTTCCTATTATGTCCAATGAAAAAAATAGCGCGCTACAGAAAATAGCATGGCCCCTGAAAATATGCTATTAGCGTGCTATAGCGCGCTATAACGTGCTATTAGCGATGCTATAGCGCGCTATTTTTTTCACTGATTATGTCGCGTGTTAGCCTTCCGCTGAAAAAAATCTTGTGCTGGCGTCTCCTGCCTTTAGCCACAGTACCCTGCTCCTTTGACATAACTTGATTTTTAGCAGAACCGCGAGTCCCATCGTGCGTGATTTAAGGTTGGGTCGCAAGGCGCTCTCCTCCGCGATCAGAGCTCTCAGCTCTTGCGCTTGGTCCAACTGCAGAATTAGTTCAGTAACCAAGGAGAATTGCTTTTGAATGTCCCCAACAATGTTTTTGCTCCAAGCTTGCAGCACCCTGCTTAGCAGCCATAGTTTTTGGTTCAGACGAGTTAGTGGGCAAGAATTGCGGGCTTCCGACGCCCATGAATGCTCGACCACCTCTCTCAACCCCTGAACGAACGAACTGCCAGTAAGATTCAAAATGGAAGCACTTGTTGGTCTTGATGATGCTATCATTTATTAGTAACAGCGGGCAGTGATCTGAGATTGCAGACGATTGTTGCAGAAGTTTCACCGCAGGGAATAGCAGCTCCGAGTCAACGTTGCAAAAGGCACGGTCAAGACGCACGAGCGTGGGCGTGGGGCATGGCCTGCTCGTTGCCGATCAATGGGATTTCGTGGAGACTTGAGGAGTTGAGGGTTCTTCTGATCTTGTTCATCCAGCGCCGGCAGACTCTAGAGTTGTTCTTGTCTTGTGGATTCGTGATAAGGTTGAAATCGCCAATTAGCATAGACGGTCCGGACATGGAGTTATGGATTAGAGCAAGCTCGGCAAGGAAGTCGTTCTTGCGCTGGTCATCATTCAGGCCATAGACCGTTGACATTGACTAGACCGGCCCTTCCCCCGTAGCAGTGAAGGTTGCCGTGATTGTGTATGATCTCACCTCAATCCTACTGGCAGTAAAGTTAGCGGATCGCCAGCACAACAAGATGCCGCCGAGCGTACCGTCCGCGTCGAGAGCGGCATGCTTGTCGAAGCACGGGCCTACTATTTCTAGTCGATCTGCGACTGAACAGGATGACAACTTCGTTTCCTGTAGGCAGACTATCGGACAGACAAAGCGGTCTCTCAGCGCACGGGAGGCCGCACGTCTTGCTCTATCGTTGAGCCCTCTCACATTCCACTTAAACACAATACGATTGTCATTCATTGGGGAACAAATCGAAGCTACATGAAGGATTAGCACGGCCAAACCGGCCTTGATCCACACAAACTGGTTCATAATCTAGGCAAACGGCGCAACAACAGGGTGCTGCCAACAACACAGACACAAGTTTCAGGAGGCGACTAATCATAAGGACTGGAATAACAACAGATATCAGGGAGCTCAGCATAGGCCTCTCAAAGCCGGCTAGATCCGCCCTAGAGCGGTGAGGAAGTTCTGACGGAGCCGTCTGTGTTGAAGATGATGACCTTAGAGAGGAAAGGTTCGGGGTTGGAGCACTTACTTCTGCAGTTCCGCTGCAAGTGCCACCGCCGGGGCCGTCAATGCCATACATGGAAGGATGCGACCAGAGACGGCCCGGTCCACAAATCCCTCCAGCGGATCCGAGATACTCTCCGGAAGCGCAATGCAGGACAACACCCGACCAGTAGCCTCATCAATGATCCTGAGCGGCGGCGGCGGCGCGGTGGGTGTGGTAGGTGTGGGCAGAGGGATGATGGGTGCGAGCGGAGGCCACGCTGGGGAGCCATAGAAGCAAGATAATTGTTGTTGCGGCCAGCCTCCTCCCCCCGTCACCGGAGCACTACCTCTCTCTCACTCTCTTTGCACTTGAGGAAGAAGAAGACTGGAGGAAGAAGAGGGACACAGGGACACAAGTAACTTGCCCGGCGCACGAACGCCGCAAGCCGCACGAACGGCCAAACACTTGATTCCTTTTCCTGAGCACGTACTCCCCCACGGACTACAACACAGAGGCTGGGATTTATACATGCATGCGCCAACGGCACTCCCGCTCCCGCAGCAGCCCAGCTGCCCACCTCGCGCACGCCCCGCGCTCCCAGCTCCCACGCCCCGCAGCGCACGCACGCCACCTCGCGTGACTGGGTCCAGCGCCCGGCGCGGCAACACCCCCGCGCCTCCGTCTAACCGACCCGATCACATGCGCACACACACATGCGATCACACACACGACGCACTTGCTATGAGCCCGACGCACCCGACACGGCCAGCGCGCGCCCGATCGTTGCCGCGGCTTACTACGGCCAACAATAATAATGTTGCAAGATTAAAGTTCTGCATCTCCATGCTTGATGAGAATTGGATTACAAGTCTCAATGCTATCTTCAAGGATATGAGATGAAAGGAAGAATAAAACCTATTATCTATTCCATCTCCGTCACTCTTCCACTTTTGCTCGGCATCCTCTCTCTCCGAGGATTGCTTCCTCTTTGCGATTCCATTTGTAGTTGAACCTCCACCCCGTTGAGACACTATTAGATATTTTTTAGACAATTTCTTAGATCTTTACTATGATATCTAAAGATATTTTAGTACACATGAACACATGCATATGTACAGAAATACATATGTATACACTATATAATTATGCAATCATCAAAAGTTAATTGAGAGAGAACTTTTGTCACTACATACAGTTAATTTTTAGAAGATGCAAAATATTTAGTTGTATATATTACAATTGTATAAGAAATAATACTGTAATTAATTTTTAATAATATTTTTATGTGGTTAATTATGCAAACTAACTAATAGAAAATTATATGCATTAAGATTGTACTATAATAACTAAGTTCTAAAAGGTATAAAAGTTTAGTATAAAATATTTATTTTAATTTGTTTTACATACAAAAATTGTATGGAGCGGCACTAAGTGGGCAACTTAGTGCCGCTCCATACAAATTTTGTATCTACACTACTATTAAACAAGAAAACTTCAGTAGGAGGCGGACGAAAACTCTGTCGTCCACGCCCGCACAAGCAACCCACACCCGCACGAACAACCCACGTCCTTTTTCTCAAAAAGAAAAAAAAATTATTCACAACACAACGTAACAACACACGTCCAGCCCAATTTACACGGAGCTAAATTAGCGGGAATCAATCCCCGTCGCTGCCCTGCGCAGCCGCCGAGGCACCCAACGACGGTCGCGACGACGAGCTCGCCGAGTCAGTCCACGACGGCCACGACGACGCGCTGTTCCCCAACACAGGTGCGGCCGCACGGGCGCCCTCCCACGGCAGCGACGAGGAGCTCCTCCTCGCCGACATAGGTGCATGCTCTTCTCTGATCTGAATTTCAAAAAGCTTATACAGCTCCGCCTCGCCGACATATATGCATGGTCTTTTCTGATCTGAATTTCAAAAGGCTTTGACACGCTGCTGCCACCAAGGCTTCGTTAGGCTAGAAGACGCCTCCGCCCAGACTGTACTGCACGGACGAACTGCTCCACAAATGCATGCTCCTTTGTCGACCTGTTCATGTGATCCATCAATTGTTTTGATTGAATGAAATTGCAAAAAACAAGGAAAATGTATGAAAAACGTGATCCATCATGTGATCCATATGCTAACATGATCCCTCTTGACCGTACCTAACCTAAATCTGACGTCCTTCCATGAATCCTGCTCAAATGAACATTCGGATGGATTGAACATAAAACAGTACTCTGTCTGAGTTGTGGTAATACTATTCCTTCAATTACAATTGTGTGATAACATTCTTGACATTCACAGGGTTGAAGGACTTCGTATGGCCCCGACCAGTCCCAACGGGGCGCGCACCCCATTCCAGGATATAAGCAACAACCAATCCTTGGGTGATGAGCATTACACAATAAGCACCCAATTACAGTTTTTGTACCCCAACTGCTGAATTGTGCCATTCATTGCAGACCCTAAAGAATTAAAACGGCGGAGGGATAGAGAGCGGTATGCACAAAATAAGGATGAGATTAATAAGAAACGACGTGAGGCCTACAAACAGAAGAAAATTGCCTCTGCTGAGATCAGTGGGCCACAAACACCGACGGCTGTATCACAAGGTAATGAAGATGAACTTATTCCTACATGGCCCAGTTATATTGCTATATATAATGATCTATTCATCTACTCAGGCCGTAATGAGATTAAGAATCGGATTGAAAGGGAGCGGTGTGCACGAAATAGAGAGGAAATATTAAAGCGACAACGACAAACCCGCGAGCAAAATAAGGATATTGCTGCCGTCCTTGATGGCAGTACCATTGTAACACAGGTGCCGGCTACCGGACAATCTGCAGTCACACAACTGCGGAACATAACAAGTGCAGGGGGTGCAGTACCAAATTCCTTTCATTTGACCAAAGACAATGTGGACGATGAGTCCGATTGGTTGCACAGAAATGATGCGTACCAGATGCAACGGAAGTCAAGACAGCTGACACCCACATAAATGTCACTAGATGAGAACCCCCAGCTCAGTGCAATCGACAAGCTACATATGCCAGAAGAGTCTTCTAAAAAAAGGGTTAGCTGTCCGATCTATTAATGGTGTTAAATTATGTGGTGTTTATTCTTCTCTGCAGGTCAAAACACTCATCATCAAATTGGTACTTTTGGTGGTACCACCCTGTACATAAAAAGTGTCCATCTCTGCTGCTTAGTCTTTTGTGCCAAATAAATGTTTTCAGCCAACGACCACGCCAAAGATGCATACGGACTACTGGAGCCCGATGTGCACACGATAAACATTGATGGTCTGCATAATGTCATTTTTAGATTCATCTCCCCACTATGCATAATATCAAATGGGCATCATTTACTACTCCTAACACACTATTATTCAATGTTCACAAATAGAATGCTTGGGAGACGGGAACCAAGGAGAAAAAAAATGGAGACATAGACCATGATGAAGAAGCTAGGATCTTCGCCCAATCAGGTTTATTGTTGCTGTCATGAGTTACCACTACAATATAATATTAGTAATATGGTCTCTATTTGAACTTTTATTAATGCAAATGTCGGTTCTGCTCCAGATGTTTATTTTCAAACATACCGAGTGGAACAACAGGATGGTGATGGAGCCCCCAATAATGATGCTCATGACAGAGTCTATATTACCCTGCCCAAAAAGCATCATGTGCTTAGAAAAGTTGGTGATTGCCGCCATTGTGGAGCTTTGCGATTTCAATACGAGGGGCCTGCGTTTTGCTGCAGAAAGGGGAAAGTGGATGTATTTACTCCAGATGTTTGTGAGCAGTTGAAATGGTTGTTTACAAGTCTAGATGATGAGGATGCTAAATATTTCAGGGAAAATATACGGTATTTCAATTCCCACTTCTCATTCACAAGTCTGGGAGTCACTCTGGATCGTCGAGTCAGCACCGCAGCAGGAACCGGCATATATACATTTCGTGCGTGTGGGGGGTTATACCACGCTCTTGATGATCTGGAGTCTGGTGATAATGGCCCTCGACATTTGCAGCTATATATTTATGATACAGATGAAAATTTGTTTCATAGGGTTAAGGGGTCTCCAAATCTTAGGTTAGATCTCATACGGAAGATTCTGGCAATACTAGAGCATAACCCTTATGCTCAAGTATTTAAAAGCCTTGGTGTCATTCCGAATCTAAATGAATACAGGATCTCATTAAATACCGATATCAAGCTTGATCAACGGAGGTACAATGTGCCAACAACTTCTCAGGTAGCAGCAATAAGGGTTGAAGGGAGCGACCCACAAAAGACCTTTGATAGAAGTGTTATTGTGTATGGGAAAGGTGAGCGTCCCCTGTATATTAGAGCATACTATGGTTGCTACGACCCTTTGTCATATCCACTATTCTTCCCACGTGGGGAGATCGGTTGGAATCGTTTGATGCCATATATTGAGGCCGCCGATGACACAGACCAATATTCAGTAGATGATTCTGCACGACAAGAGTACCCAGCCTATGTTCTTCCTTCAGGTATAAGGTTCATAATTAATTTACACATTTTAATCAAAGTTAAACTTATTCAATAATCCATCTTGCAGACGATAACATGATTAGTGAAAAACTTGGTCATGACGCACAGCATGAAGACCACACTGCTGATTTAGCTGCAGGTTGTTTTTATATTCTTATGATTATATTACACCAAAATTATGTTCATTACTGATTTATACATATTAATCAAAGTTAACCTTATTTAGTATCCATCTTTCAGACGATAACATGATTAGAGAAGAACTTGGTCATGGCGCAGGGCATGAAGAACAAGCCACTGAGTTAGCTCCAGGTATTGGACGCGATTCACGTTTTTATATTCGTATGATTCTATTATACCAACTTTAATGTTGGTAAACAATTTCTAGATGACTACGAGGATAACCCAGATGAGGATTTCGGTGACAATGAGATGAATGCCACAAAATCAAGGAAATATGTTAGCGTGAGGGAGTACTATGCCTTCAAACTGCAGGTCCGGAAGAAACTTTTTAACATCATCTTGTTTGGGGGGCGCCTCTTCCAACAGTGGGCGGTTGACATGTACATCAAGATTGAGACAATGAGGCTTGCCTGGTACTCAAAGCCAGCAAATCAAAAGGTCATACGCGCTGACCTCTACCAGGTAACATGCTTGTGTTTGAAGGCATAGTAAATTGTATTATAGATGCCACTCTTTGCTTCAACATGGGATACTAATTGGCGTCAAATCTTGATTTACTATAGGGCCTTGTTGACACCGTAATCGCTGGCGAGTCACGCGGTGATCGTATTGGGAAGAGAATCGTGCTTCCACGTACCTTTCCTGGATGCAATGGCAATAATTCAAAGATGGGGTAAACCGGACTATTTTATCACGATGACATGCAATCCCTACTGGGAGGAGATAACTATTGAATTGTTGCCTGGACAGCTGCCACAAGACCGTCCAGACCTTGTGGCAAGAGTATACAGAGCTAAACAACGATCCATGATGGACTTACTGATTAAGGGTAAGCATTTTGGAGAAGTTGCGGCTTATGTACATGTCACTGAGTTTCAGAAACGAGGCCTCCCTCATGAGCATATACTTCTAATCATGAAAGCAAAAAGTAAGTTAAGGACCCCATATGACTATGATCGGGTGATATCGGCAGAGATACCCGACAAAAATAAATATCATGTTCTCCATAATCTGGTGGTCAAACACATGTTGCACGGTCCATGTGGCGCGCTCAAGAAAAGTTGCCCTTGCATGATAGATGGACAATGTCGGTTTCATTACCCTCGAGATTTCTGTGATGGTACATTACAAGGTAAAGACTCATATCCCATCTATAGAAGGAGGGATGATAGGGTGAGAGTTAGGATCAGAGGAGCTGATTTGGACAATAGATGGGTGGTCCCTTACAACCCCTTTCTGCTGATGACATACAACTGTCACATTAATGTCGAAGCATGCTTGAGCATCAAGGCAGTGAAGTACTTATTCAAGTACATCTACAAAGGGCATGATAAGGCATCATTTGCGTTCGAGCAGGATATTATCAATGATGGGGGAATCATTGATGAAATTCGACAATATAGGGATGCACGCTATATATCTCCTCCCGAAGCTATCTACAGGATTTTCGGCTTTAAAATGTTTGGTGTCAGCCCAGCTGTGTTGCAACTCCAGCTTCATTTTCCAAACATGCATACCGTCGCATTTCAGGCTTATGAAAATCTGCAAGATGTTGTCGCTCGGCCATCTTCTTCCAAATCCATGCTTACCGAGTACTTTCAGATGAACCAAAAGTATCCATAGGCACAAAAATTGTTGTACAGAGTGTTCCCATAACATTATAGGTGGATAGCCGGTAATAAGAAGTGGCAACCGAGGAAAAATAAGAGATCACAGATTGGAAGATTGGTGCATGCACACCCTGCTGAAGGAGAGAGGTACTACCTGAGGGTGCTCCTAAACCATGTCCGAGGTGCCACTTCATTTGATGATTTAAAAACAATAAATGGCAAGCCATGCGGATCCTTCAGAGAGGCGTGCGAGCAATTAGGCCTCATTGAGCATGACAGGACACTTGATGCTTGCATGACAGAGGCAGCAACATTTCAAATGCCTTCTGCTCTTAGACGGTTGTTTGTGACTATACTGATATTCTGTGAGGCAACACAAATCCATCAGTTGTGGGACAAACATCTAGCATCCATGTCTGAAGATTATCGCCGTACTCAATCGAATGAGGCAGCACTAGAGCAAATGGTCCTTAGGGATATTAGGGATCTGTTGCAATCCATGGGAAAGAATATTAAACTCTATGGACTTCCGGATCTGGTTGACGCAGATGGTTCTTCTGACATTGAGAATAGAGAGGTAACAGAGGAGAGAGAGGTCAAAGTGGACCAAGAACATCTAGATCTATTTAGTTGTTTGAACAATGAGCAACTAGCTTGTTTCAATGACATAATGGAGCATGTGACGAACCAGAAAAGCCAGATTTTCTTTGTTGATGGCCCAGGAGGCACTGGGAAGATGTACCTGTACAAGGCATTGCTTGCGAAGGTCCGTTCGATGGGCCTAATAGCGATCGCAACTGCTACATCAGGTATCGCAGCATCGATAATGCCTGGAGGTCGGACTGCACACTCCAGATTCAAAATTCCAATCAAGCTGACTGACAACAGCATGTGTAGCTTCACAAAGCAGAGTGGTACGGCAGAGTTGCTTAAACAGGCGTTCTTGATAATTTGGGATGAAGTTGCTATGACAAAGCGTCAAGCAGTTGAGACGCCTGATAGATCGCTACAGGATATAATGGAATGTCCTTTACCATTTGGTGGAAAGGTTGTCGTCTTTGGTGGCGATTTCAGGCAGGTACTCCCCGTTGTGACACGAGGGACAAGAGCACAGATCACTGATGCTACACTGTTGAGATCCTATCTGTGGCAGAAGATCCGGAAGATACGCCTCACACGCAATATGCGGGCACAGACAGACCCTTGGTTCTCGGAATACCTCCTATGGATCGGCAATGGAACGGAAGAAACAATTGGCGACGACTATGTGCATCTCCCTGAAGACATTGTGATTGCTTATACCAACGATGAAGAACCTATTAACAAGCTTATCGAAGATGTCTTCCCATCCCTACACACCAATGCTAGGTCGAGAGAGTACATGAGCACACGTGCAATTCTCTCGACCAAAAACGAGCATGTGGATGACTTGAATGACAAGATGATCCCAAATTTCCGGGCGAGGAAAAGGTGTACCATAGCTTTGACTATATCGAGGATGACTTCCAGAACAATTACATAATTGACTTCCTGAACTCGATCACACCAAATGGGTTGCCCCCGCATGTCTTGAGAGTAAAAATCAACTGCCGGGTCATTTTGCTACGGAACCTCGACCCTCATAATGGGCTATGTAATGGAACACGCCTTATGATCAGGGCCTTCTAGGATAATGCAATCGATGCTGAGATTGTTGGTGGCCAGCATGCTGGAAAGAGGGTGTTCATACCTAGGATCCCTATGTCGCCCTCGGAGGACACCTCGCTTCCGTTCAAGCTTAAGAGAAAACAGTTCCCGATCCGCCTGAGTTTTGCGATGACCATTAACAAGGCACAGGGTCAAACCATCCCAAATGTCGGTATTTACCTTCCAGAACCTGTTTTCTCACATGGCCAACTATATGTTGCATTGTCAAGGGGTGTCTCAAGAAAGACGACACGGATTTTAGCCAAGCCTAACACCGAGGTTGATAAATCTGGGAGAAGCACCAAAAACATTGTCTATAGAGATGTTTTAGAGGGGTGAGGTACGTGCAATAGTTCGTGTTTTCTTTAAACCTTTGATTTTGTACCTATATAACTAACTCTGAACCTAACACTTTCTCTTATTTTATTTGCAGGTTTTGATCACATCGCACTACATAATAGGCATGAAACAATAATGATGTATATGTGACATCCGACTCTTTATGTCAGAGTCATTTATTAGTGTGATTTATTTGTAAAAATCGTTGACATATCAAATGGAATGGAAATGAAAAAGTACAGACTTTAAATGTGTCACACTTGTTATTCCATTCATGTTCTGATTACTTGCACCATTCATTTGGGAACGTAGAAATTTCAATTTATTCTGTCAATTCCAAAACATAAGATTGCTATACCAGCAAAATGAAGCTGCTGGGATCATTGACATAAATATAAATGATAAATTGCAAATTTATGATGGCTGTTTTTTTTTGTGGGTGAAAAATAATTTTCATTTATCACCCAGGATCAATCTGCTTCTTACATAAGTCGGGCACCTCACCTGGTCCTGAACCCAACCATACAACCTAAATAATTTTCATTTATCACTCAGGATCAATCTCCTTCTTAAATAATTATCATTTATGATGGCTGTTTTCTCTCAGGTGCATATGTGATTGTTAAACCTGTCTCAAATATAACTGGTTGAATTATTTAGCGCACATGAACTAACTAAATAAAACTATCCATCTAACATATAAATGGAAGAAAGAAGTGTCAATTTCAGTCTTGACTGGACGTGGTCATCATGGAATAATAAGTTTTCTCCGTCCCTAACACTAACAACCGTCGATAAAATAGTAATGTGTAAACACAGAACTGAAGACAACATAAGCAACAATGAACAAAAAGAGATAAAAGGGCCAAGAAAGCAATCAATTTATCTGACCACAAGTGAGCAGTAATAATAATAAAACTTTTGTACGAAACTCATCTTGATGGTTTCTTCATAAAATGGAAACCTATGATGTCACCACTCCCAATAGCTTTGGGCTGTAGTACAATATTTGCAAGGTTACATGGTTTGATCTTAGGAATAGTGGATTCTGTCGTTTTATCAAGCTCAGTCTTGAAACAACTGAAAGCACTTCCCTGGCCCGTCCTGTCGAACACGGCCAGTGAGGGCACATTAATTAACTAACTGCGAAGACAAAGGATACAAGAATTATATTTCTGTAGACAATGATGAACTTGCTGTACATATAAAAAGGTAGAAGAGAAAGCACACAAAAAATAGAATAAACGTTCTGATGAGCCGAGCCTAATATTTCTGTATAAACATGTATTACGAAAATAACCCAATTAATTCTATATGCGTGGGATATAAAAAAAGATGCGTCCTGAGATAAATCAAAGGAGTTGCCAAAAAAAAGATAAATCAAAGGAAAGCATGGGGCCTGAGATAACTATCACGATTCCCTTCCCTAAATCAAAGGAGTTGCCAAAAAAAAGATAGATCAAAGGAAAGCGTGGGGCCTGAGATAACTATCACGATTCCCTTCCCTCCTCATGCTATGGAAGTCCTTCCCGTGATTTCCGCCTTACATATTGCCTACAACAAACGATCTCTCAATCAGGAGCCCATACAAGCAACGTGTTTTGCACCGTAGGGTTTCCTTCATCCTCTCTCGCGAAGGATTCCCGCTCCCTCACACCCCTCCACCGCGTCGGCCTCCTCCAGCGCAAGTCTTCATCCTCTCTCGCGAAGGATTGCCGCAGCCTCACACCCCCTCCACCGCGCCGGTCTCCTCCACCGCAAGTCTATCCAGCTTGCTCATGTGTCCGTGGTGAACTACCATCGTTCCCCCCAATGTCTACGTCACAATCCCCGATGGCCTCTACGGATCAATCTGCTATCACTGTGGTAATAATGATATCTCTCTGTAATTACATCATATTCACAATTTCACATCTACAAGGCAGCATAGTCGCTAGAGGTGATCCAATGAAGTGAATCAACATGCCTTGTGTTTCCCTGCAAAGTTATTGAGATGCTGTGTGTGACTTACAAAATTCTTTGGGCAACATCCACCTGATTACTAGAGAGAATAGTCTCGAAAAGTTTACTGAACAATTAAAGAAAAGAAATAGATACTGAAATTTAGTTGGAAAGGATGTCCTGATACCACTATGTTATGTAAACATAAGCAGATAAGCAGATAGGGGCTGAATGTGTACGGTGTGATAATAATATAGGGAAATGCTTGTAGCCGGCAGGCCGGCTGAAACGCTCCGCCGGTCGTACGCACACGCTTAGATCGCGCAACGATTCGTGCTATCGTCAACATGTTTTTTTTAACTGAATCTTCCTCCCCACCTCTTATCCCTTCGCTCTCCTCTTCGCGTCCACTCACCTCTTCGCCTGCATCGCTACGCACCCCTGAACCAGCGCTGCCACCGGCGACCACGGCCATGGTGAGCGCCACTGTCGAGACTTGAGACAGCCACTGGTGATCCACAGGTGCTGGAGACGACCACCGCCTTTGCTGCAACTGACCGGAGACCCGTGAGACGCTCCCGTGGACCAGCGCTCTCGCCGCTGACCGTGGCCGCGGTGAGCGTTGTCGTTGAGAGCGGCCAGCGGTGATCTACAGGTGCTGGAGATGACCACCGCCATTGTTGCAACCAGGGCGGCGACAGAAGTTGTGAACCAGTCGGCATTGCCGCAACCGGCTGGCCTTTGAAGCTGCAACCGATCGGCAAGAAAGTTGTGACCACCAGCGAATTTTGCTGGAACCAGCTAATGAGAAGCTGCAACCGGCATTTGCTATGGCATCTCACCGGAGCTGCAAACACCAAGTGACACCTGCGATGTTACAACTGTGTTCCAGGAAGCTACCACCGGCGCCACGAAAAGCTTCCACCAGTGACACCAAATGCTGGGACTGGCCAGTGCCATAGCAAAAAGCTATAACCGGTGTCACTAAAAGCTTCAACCGAAGTCACAAAAAGCTTCAACCATGATGACAGAAAACTACAGGACGACGGCGAAACTACGGCTAGGCGTTGACGAAAGATGCAAGCGGCCACGAGAAAAGCTTCAACCGGAAACTGAAGGTGTTGGAACCAGCGATTTGGAATGTCGGAAACATGGCTACGACGGCGAGGCTACGACGATGGGGTTGCAAGCTGCAACGGCAAGGCGGCGGCTGGGCGTTGACGAAAGATGCAAGTGGCCACGAGGAAAGCTTCGACCGGCAACAGAGGGTGTTGGAACCAGCGATTTGGAATGTTGGAACCATGGCTACGACGGCGATGAGGTTGCAAGCTGCAACGGCGAGGCTACAACCAACGGCGACGAGGGTCGCAAATGACGAGATGATGTGTCAACGGCGACGGTGAGGTTGCGAGCGCCATCGATGGGGAACTCCGATCCGCGGCGAGAGCGGCGACCTCCGCTGGAGGGTGGAAACGAAGATCGTCCGGTGCGGCGGGGGCAGGGAACGGTTTTCTCCTCGTCGCGGAAGAAAAGGAGGGAGAAGGGTGATGCGCACGTCCGAGCGAAGAAGATGCAATCGTGCGGCTACGACTTCCCAAATCGAACGGCCTGCTGGCGACCGGCCCAACTTTGGGCCGGTGCGCCGGCGCCTAGTAGTGTCCAATAATATATGCTTTGAGTATCAAGAAAACATCGACAAAGGAGCCAAGGATGAGCATACACATAATATGCAGATTGAATGCATGATAACCGAAGATGAGGATACAAACACCGAGTCAACAAAGGCAATAGAAGAACAAGGCATCATGGAAGATACAGAAAATATGCAGATTGATGAGGTGATATCATAACACAAGCATACAAACCCCAAGCCAACAAAGGCGGTTTTTAATTTGACATGCCATTATTATTATTCTTATTCGGGGGGACAAAACAAGATGTAATCTATAGTATAATAATATCATATCTACGATTCTTTACTCATCTTCATATAATATTTGCTCTTTTATAAGTACTGGAGAATATTATATTATTGTGTGTTTCAGTTACTAAGCGATGAAGAACCAATAAGTACCGGGTAATGTTATATTATGTGTGTTTCAGGTACGAAGCGAGGAAGAATCAAATGGAATAGACAACGGTGATGAAGTACAGGAAAAAAAAAAGAGCACACAGGCCACAGATTGCGAAGTCGCAAAGGCATGCTTCCGTTTCAACTATCCCAAATAGTTCTAATTCTCATTATATTATAATACTACATAGGGATTATACTTTGTAATGTTCCTCTCAGGGATTAACCATCAAGGAAACAAGTGAAGAAATGCAGCCAGCTCAAGACAATGAATTAGCACAAACATTCAACACCGAAGGGGCAGAAACCGTAGGGGACAAGTTTGCAGAACTAAATGGAATACCCAACAAAGATGAAGTGGAGAAAAATAAGAGCACGCAGTCCACAGATTCCAAGATGACATAGGCATATCTTCTTTTCCAACTATATGTCCCAAATAGTTCTAATTCTAATTATATTAAACCCTGCATACTGATTGTTCTTTGTAATCTTGCTCTCAGGAATTAACCTTGAACGAAACAAGAGAACAAATGCAGTTAGCTCAGGATGAGGAATTAGCACAAACATTTGGCATCGAAGGGGCAAACACTATAGGGGACACAATGAGAGAATCAAATGAAACAGCCGACAAAGAAGTGGAGAAAACGCAAAGCACGCAGTCAAGTGATTCAGAAGACTCCGAAGTGATAGAGGCATCTTTTCTTTTCCAACTATGTCCCAAATAGGTCTAATTATAAGTATATTGTATCCTGCATACCCATTATTCTTTGCAATGTTTCTTCCAGGAATTAACCTTCAATGAAACAAGTGAACAAATGGATGCAGCTGAGGACAGAGAATTAGAACTAACGTCTGGCATGGAAGGGGCACATGCAGGGAAGCCTATCCAACTGCATTACAAACCTAAGAAGGCACAAGACTATGTGGTGGCTCCAGAAGGCACAGACAAATCCTTCTATGCCCTGCTTTTGCTACATTTGTTTTCTTTGTCATTAATAAATGTTGTTACTTACATCATGATAGATTATGTCTGCACCGGCGATGATTGGTCTGTGACTGAAAATATCATGTCTGAACCAAACGATAAAAGAAATTTAGTGAGCATTGACGACTCACATCTCCAAAGAAAACAGTTACAACGTCTATTACTCCCAGAAGAATTTGTTGGCGACGAAGTAAGTATATGTAGCTTTTAGACAAGATGATGCTATTTTAACATTAGTTTCTATTTTCTCCTATGACCAAGGTGTGCACTTGATATTGCAGATCATAGATGCATACATACATTGCATAAGTGCTAAAGAGCATCTACAGATGAGGTCAGGTGGAAGTGTGTTCTTAGAGAGTGCATGCATCTCTAAGATGATAAAGGAATTTAGCTCTATACGGGATGAGGCACCAAGATGGGTATTAAACAGAGCTACAACTTATTTGGAACATGATATGGTGAGTCACAGTTCCATACAAATGTTTGTATAGATGGGACGTAAACTAACAGAAACCCTGTTTTCAGATATTCATTCCAGTGAACATTGAACACATCCATTGGTACCTAGCAGTTATAAATACCGGGCAGTGATGCATCCAGGTGCTCGACTCGCTAGGCCTAGGAATGAGCCGCAAAGACCTTACCGCTATGGTTAGTCATTAGTCACACTACACCATCTTTTGATAAGACGATTTCTGTTATTATTCGGTTGTGATGCTAATACTTTGTCATTTATTCACTCAACAGCTCAAAGGACTGGAAAATGTATTTGAATATGCATCGCTTCAAATGGAACTAAAAACTGATAAGTGGAAAGGCTTAAACATCTCAACATGGCGAAGGGAAGAGTGTATTAAGAGCAAACTGCAAAGAGATGGGTATACCTTCTAACTCAAAGGCTCAAAGTAATCAACATTATGTGTTTTTTGTATTTCCCCATTAGTTGCATCAGAAAAGAAATTTCTGCACAATTAACAAAAAATATGCACATGTCAAATTATACAAGCTGAAAGTATACAGACTAACAGAATCATTCATTAGGGTAAATATGTCTAACCTTCCCAAAACGGCACATTGTTCCAGTCCCACAGCATACATCAAAAAGTAATGTGTCCGAATTGAGATTGGCACAATCACTAGCAAGGGTGTACAATCTTTCTGCAGCAAGAGTATTAACCTGTGTAATTGTGAGTCAATACCAAAGTTAAAACAAAGCCCAATGGGGCAATTTCGAGACGCTGGTAAAATGTGTAACGTGACGTAATACTATAAGCCAGTGACCCATTGTAAGTGAGGGTGGCATTTTTTTCCAAACAAAAATATCTTTAAATTTCAAAGGGCATGTCCGGTTCACATGCTGCGTGGGTGAGATTTTTGTTTTCATCACTGCTTGTTACAGTCATGATCATTTGATGATTTCAAGAAATAATATGAATCCCTATAGAAATGATAACAATTTATTGAGTATATTTAAGTTTTGTAATCATGCAGGTCATCTTGTGGTCTGTGGATGATAGATTTTATGGAGTACTTCACAGGATATATTTTGTCTGACATTCCTACACAGGTACATTTCACTCTGTATCATTATACTTATTCTATGTTCTATCACTATTTAACTCTTATTACTACTTTAATAGGAACATATGACAAATTTTAGAACAAAACTAGCTGTCATCTTAGTGGACTCGAAATTGAATGATGATAATATAAGAAATCGAGACATGGAAGATGACGAAAACAACACAGATCCCACGAAATGTATGATTCTGGATAGACCTCCTGAGAATTTCAAAACATCAAATACATCTGAAGAAGTCAAGCTCATCTCACAGTCATTTATCCTTTCACCGTATGTCAAAACAACAAACGATGATTTAATAGATGAACTGTGCTTGTTCATCGGTATGGTTGATGATGTCGCTCTACTAGAGTAAGCCATATTTTTTAGTTCATTTTGTATTCCAATAAATTACTTTCATGTCAATATAATTGACAGAATTTCAATTTTACAGGAGCGAATGAGTGAAAAGCTCTGATCCATATCCTATTAGCTTAAATTTGAGACAAATAAAAAACATATTGAACAATGATGAATACATGGATATCCATTGCTTTAATATGGCTGTGCGGATACTAGCGCGCCACGAAGTCCAGCTTCTCAGAGACATTCCATCTCACTATATGGATCTGAACTTTTGTGTAAGTTACTATAATCATGTATTACCTTTTTTTTCTCATTGCCCTAATATTTTTTCATTCTTATTTTAGTCGATGTTCCACTATGCACGAGACTCAAGTCATCGTGAGAATATGGAAATTGCTACATTGAGACGGTTGTTTCATAGTTGGCCTGACAATAATGATTACCATATCTCACAATGTGATGTGGTAAGATTTTAATTTTTATCTCTAAGAGTGCTTTATTTGGTCTTAATTAATATCCCATGTATTTCTAAACTATTTCATCATTGCAGATTTTATTGCCTTGGTATATGTTTGGACTATTTCTATTGTTTGTGTTGGATCAAAATAAAAAGGTTGTTTCAATTTTCGATCCGTTGCCAATACCTACTTTGGGGAATAATGTACTTAAATTGTGGCTGAGAAGCTAAACCTTGCACTAGAAGTTGCAAACCCTGCATTCAAGGATGATATCTCTAAATGGGAATGCTTAGTTCCTGTTGCTCCAACAAACTCACATTGGTATGAATCTTTTAAACGCATTACAATATTAATTGATTCATTCAACGCACATTATATGTTTATTTCATACATGCAGTGCCCTGTCCGGTTATTTGGTTTTTAATTACATGCACTCATTGTCTGATGGAAAACTATATTTTCCTATACCCAAGGTGAGTATTTACACCATTCTTATTTCTTTCTATACACATTGCACATGCAACTTGTTATAACAATGTTGTATAATTCATATGTAGGATGGTTTTCAGCTGAGGAAGCAATTTTTGGTGCATATTTTAAAGTACGAAGAGAATGAAGCTCAAAACAACATCCCATACATTGAACAAAGCATCATTGATCGCATCTATAGATGGACCTTCATTGCTTCAAAAGATGGACCTTCAAGACATGCTTAGTTGGGGTTTTTAAAATATATTTTTTTGTAACAATTATAATACATTTATTATGTGACAATGAATTTTATGCGGAGACATGTTTCCGGATTGTGTGTTACACACGTACTCATATGGTTGTGCATAAGACACATTTAAATGGCTCGGTATAAGAACTCACTAAAATAAAAATTAGATCCAGAATAGATGTTTTTACTATAGACTATGATGCATGGGTTGGATCAGAAATATGTCACACTTTCTGAAAATACAATTTGAGTGACGTGATAACATTGTTTGAAATTTTAACTAATGCGTCCCTCATCAAACTAGAACACAAAATTCTGCTATGAAAATGATTCCTTCAGATTATACTTCAGGGTGAAACATTTCCCAACAAAAAAGTGTTTGTTACTGCTCGTTTAGGGCAGCAAGCTCTCTTCTGGTTAAAAGGATTTGAGTGCAAGGTTGATTACAATGAATGCAAGCAAGCATGCTTCTAGCCTTCTACTGAGCCTTAGAAGAAGCCAAGGAGTATATTCCAGAACCTCTTTTATATTACTTCAACACAAAAAGTTATGTGATATCCTTCTTTCATGTAGATATCCTATTAGGTGAGAGCATCAACAAGGTTTTGTTGATCTATCATGAACCGGTTTAGAATAAATGTTTTTGATGTACATGCTTGTGGTAAGACATGTAAGAAATATTTGGAGTTGCCGATGAAGGTAATCTAGAACTTTGATTTAGTAAACATATATGCCCGACCATCACATCAAGGAAACGTTCCATAGGCAACCCCAAGGATTTCCCAAATTACAAAAATAATGTGGAATGCAACTCAGAATCAAAACATACCCGTCCATTCAGACTTGTTGCTCATTCCCTTCGGCACCTTCTTCTTCTCCTAAATGAAATTGAACCATTAAGGATCGCATCGTCAACACAGCCACCGACTAAGCAGATTCAAGGAATTGCGAGTTTGCGAGTCTAGAATTAACTTATGTTGAGGAATGTCGATAAGAAAAATATAATGCACCAAAATTAAGTACAACAAAACGGATTTACCCTTTCACCGTATCAGTAGGTCTAACCAGTATATCATAACTTATAGCTTGAAAGAAATAAGAACCTAGATCAGCTCAAATCACATAATAAAACACTAAGCTCCTTATTATTGATTTGGCCCAGTCACCTGACCGGCCTTGAAAAAAGTAGCTTAAGCGCTTGGTGGAAATTGTTTACTATATTACCTCTTAGCTCTCTCGGCTAACCGAAGTCTGCAATCAAATGATACCGAAGAAACAAACAAAAAATAAAAATATATACCTTTTATCTCAGAATCAAATGATCCGATTATCAGACAGATGATTTCTCTCAATACTATCCTTTTATCTCAGAAAAGCTATCAACGAAATTGTAGCTGCAATGAGGAGAAAGAACTACTTGCACATATATGTTTAGTATATTAATTCAAAATACCTGAAAACACAAACTGTATTAGAACATTTAACTTGCACACCAGCCATGTAAAATGTAATATTACTACAACTAGCTTAATTAAAGACCATGTTTTGTAATTTCAGAATTCAGACTATTCAGGTATTGTTCAAATTTACATGGACTAAAATATGTTGATGTAGCACAGATCGATATTAGCAGCATCAATAATTGCTGTCAAAAATCAACGAACTCAAGCTGGGTCACAAAATGGTTCATATGAACGGAAGCGCTGCATATTTACTCACTTGCTAATCTACTATAGCTATTTCCTCAAACATCTCATGGGCCACTTAAATAATACTCCTGATGGCCGCAAAATCATCGCATGCATGCAGCACAGAGAGCGGTCTTCAATCTTCTGCTGTCCTTTATGTACTTAGACCAGCTGAGGAAGAAAAGTATGTCAGTATAATCACGTGCCATCGCAGTTAAGAAAGTATTCCCTTCGTCCGGAAATACTTGTCATTGAAATGGTTGTATCTAGATGTATTTTAGTTGTAGATACATCAATTTTCATCCATTTTGATGACAAGTATTTCCGGACGTAGGGAGTATCACTTAAAAAAATGTGGGCAGCAAGCATATCCAACCTGAATCAACGGATTAGAAAGCAGCACCCTTACATATTACCCCCTCTGTAAACAATGGCTTGCAAGCTGTAACAGAGAACCTGCTTCCCTTAGAACACTGCAAAAAAACAATATCCTATCACTTTGGTTATTTGCATCAAATTAGGAACCAATGTATGCAGTTTTTTGAACTAAAATCTAACAAAATTCGTCATTCATATATAAAGCAGTCATACAATGTAAACAACTAATATTGAAAAATCCATGCTGCACAAACATAAGCAATCCAACCGGGAGGTGTGGGTCTTTGACAGTGATGCCAACCTATAGAACATGCTCTCCTAAGTCTGAGATTCATTTAACAAAAAAAGAGATGGATGCAGAACACAATACACAAGCTTGGAGAGAGATGGTCCATCTGTTTCACTTTTTTTTTATCTGGAATCAGCTTGCACACATATTGCTCTAAACCGATGAAGAAAGCTTACTCTTTTTCGACTGGTAGTAGAATAGCCTCCGGGATTGCGAGTTTGCGAGCAGGGACCTCCAGTCTCGGACCTTCCCGTCCCTATTTGTTGGCCAATGAAGCCAGTCTCCCCAGACCGGAAGTCAGGCAGCGACGCAGGAGACACAACCCAGCGCGGCAGCGACCACATCGCCGGGCGGCGGCGGCGGCGAAGGCAGCACCGCGCGGAACACGCCATGGCCCCCGAGCAGATAACCCTAGGGGTCCGAGCATTGCACGGAGTGAGGTAATGCACCTGTTGACGATCCGAATTGACGGGGAGGAGCAACCGGCGGGGTCGGAGAGATAGACTAACCTGGACTGGGACGAGCGCGGGAGAGGGTGGAGAGGCTCATGGCGGCGGCGGCGACGGTGACAGCATCAGGAAGAGGGAGGAGCCCGGCATCCCCGGCGAGCATGCCGAGCTCGAGCACCGCCTCGGTCACTTCGGCGACCGGATTCGATGAAGGAGCAAGGAAGAGCAGGGGTGTGCGAGTCCCACGCCTCCGCGCCCGCCTCCGACGCGGCCACTTCCACAGCCGGATTCGACATTAAGGGGAGGAAGAGCAGGGGGGCGACCATGGGAGAATGGGGAACGGATGCGAGGGGCGGTGGGGAAGTGACCAGATTGTTTTTCTTTCTTCAATACTGTATACACAAAGTTCAAAAAAAAAATACTGTATACACGTACTCCGTTTTAGACAGTGATTCACCAGAGAAATTGCTGGTGAGTGTGGGATTGTCCAAATAAAAAAAGAATTATTTTCTGACTTGAGTAGGTTGTATTATCATCATGTCTAGGTAGGTTCCTTGATGCCTTCTCCTTGAACAATCGATGAAATACAGAACTAGCTTGCATATATAACAAAATTTTATTTATTTATTGCGTGGGAGGGGGGCATAAATTTATTGACCTTGAACTTATTTGCACGTCCTTTATTTGTCTGTCATTTAATTGTGTTTCCATCCGAAAAAACATTATTATCAGTAATAATACATGTATAGATGAAAAATTATTTTAATAATTATTCGATGAGAATTGAGACGTGCGTTGCACGTGCATACTTACTAGTGTAAAACAAATTAAAACAAATATATTTTTTTTATTTTTATTTTTTTGTAGTTGGCTCAACTTCCGCTCAAATTGTGGATTGCACTTAACTTTATATCTCACCACATGACATGTGTGGTCAGCTATCTTATGCTAAGTTAAGACAAGTATTTGTGTAAGAAGAAGAAGAAGAATAAGAATAAGAACGGGAAGAAGAAAAACTTAACTTTATAACTCAACATTTGCGCCCTCATGTTTTCTTCTCGAATTGGGCGTCGAGGGGAAGGAATCCCCACTTGTATATTGATCATAATTCAAAAGAATTTGAGTTAGTTTATGTGGGAAACCGTGTCAAAAACCATGCTCCAGTTTATGTGGGAAATCTAATTGAAAACCGTAACAGGCCGAGAGGCAATACACCTTGCCGAAGCAAGAAACACAAAATACGAAGTACATAAACTCTACACAACACATAGATCAACCTTGGTTGAGGGATGTAACACCGGTTATTTCCCAGCATGCACATGGAAGCACAAGCAAAAAAGAGAGTTTGACAAGGCACGACAGAGTGTCAGGGGCCATGACGGAGGCAAAACCAGAGGTCGCCGAATGAGCACACAACAACAGTATCGTCGAAACCATTGACACAGGGTAATACAGGTTTCCATTAACCAGTAGATGCACCGTTACTTGCCCCGAGTGTAACACGCGGCATAATAGGAATGATATAATACTCATATCAACAAAGTGCACCTTCTTTTTTCCAGGAGCCCATTCGGAAGGAACCTCAAATTTAAGCGTGATTGGCTTGGAGCAATTTGAGAATGGGTGACCAACTAGAAAGTTGATCCCAGGTGCACCAAATAAGATCAGCATGATCACATTGTCCCTCTTCATGAACAAGAATGTTGTAAGAACTAAGTAGTTTCGAGGAGAACATTTGGCTATGAGTGAGCTCTCTGATCTTGCTCGGTGGAGAACCTGAAGTCCTGCAACAATATTAACAAAGCATCCAACTCATTTGCCACAGCATTGGTTAGCCGATTTTGCAGGTTTGACTGTAGCCCGTCTTGCAATACTTTGGATACAAGAATATCTTGCCTTGTAGAGTGGGAGTATAGGCCTGAGTATATGGCAGCAAGAGTACGGAAGCTAACAAAGTATCTTTCCAAAAAAAGTTGTGGTTTCCATTATTGGTGAGGATAAATGAAATGGTAAATTAAGTAGCATGGGCATGTGGGTTTGAATAATATTAGCTAGAAAAGTTGTGTGGGTGGAATGTAGAATGGAGTTTGATGATGTTTGCTATACCATGTTAGACTATAGAACTTGTTGGAGACTTCATATCTCTCAACTCGGGTATTTGCTTGAAATATTAACTTCAATTCCTGGAACATCTCATATGGTCCATGACGTTCAAAACGTCTTTGAAGTCCCGATTCTAAGCCGTTAAGCATGGTGCACTAAACTATCAAGTAGTCATCATAATGAGTTTAGCCAAACGTTCAAAACGTCTGCATCTGCTCCTGCAATAGGTCTGTCACCTAGCGGTGCATTAAGAACATAATTCTTCTGTGCAGCAATTAGGATAAACCTCAGATCATGGATCCAATCCGCATCATTGCTACTAACATCTTTTAACACAGTTTCTCTAGGAACATATCAAAATAAACATATGAAAGCAACAACGCAAGCTATTGATCTTACAACATAATTTACAAAATACTACCAGGACTAAGTTCATGATAAATTTTAAGTTCAATTAATCATATTACTTAAGAACTCCCACTTAGACATACATCTCTCTAGTCATCTGAGTGATCACGTGATCCAAATCAACTAAACCATAACCGGTCATCACGTGAGGTGGAGTAGTTTTTAATGGTGAACATCACTATGTTGATCATATCTACTATATGATTCACACTCGACCTTTCGGTCTCCGTGTTCCGAGGCCATATCTGCATATGCTAGGCTCGTCAAGTTTAACCTGAGTATTCTGCGTGTGCAAAACTGGCTTGCACCCGTTGTAGATGGACGTAGAGCTTATCACACCCGATCATCACGTGGTGTCTGGGCACGACGAACTTTGGCAACGGTGCATACTCAGGGAGAACACTTCTTGATAATTAGTGAGAGATCATCTTAAAATGCTACCGTCAATCAAAGCAAGATAAGATGCATAAAGGATAAACATCACATGCAATCAATATAAGTGATATGATATGGCCATCATCATCTTGTGCTTGTGATCTCCATCTCCGAAGCACCGTCATGATCACCATCGTCATCGGCGCGACACCTTGATCTCCATCGTAGCATCGTTGTCGTCTCGCCAACTATTGCTTCTACGACTATCGCTACCGCTTAGTGATAAAGTAAAGCAATTACAGGGCGTTTGCATTTCATACAATAAAGCGACAACCATATGGCTCCTGCCAGTTGCCGATAACTCGGTTACAAAACATGATCATCTCATACAATAAAATATAGCATCACGTCTTGACCATATCACATCACATCATGCCCTGCAAAAACAAGTTAGACGTCCTCTACTTTGTTGTTGCAAGTTTTACGTGGCTGCTACGGGCTTAGCAAGAACCGTTCTTACCTACGCATCAAAACCACAACGATAGTTCGTCAAGTTAGTGTTGTTTTAACCTTCGCAAGGACCGGGCGTAGCCACACTCGGTTCAACTAAAGTTGGAGAAACTGACACCCGCCAGCCACCTGTGTGCAAACCACGTCGGTAGAACCAGTCTCGCGTAAGCGTACGCGTAATGTCGGTCCGGGCCGCTTCATCCAACAATACCGCCGAACCAAAGTATGACATGCTGGTAAGCAGTATGACTTGTATCGCCCACAACTCACTTGTGTTCTACTCGTGCATATAACATCAACGCATAAAACCTAGGCTCGGATGCCACTGTTGGGGAACGTAGTAATTTCAAAAAATTTCCTACGCACACGCAAGATCATGGTGATGGCATAGCAACGAGAGGGGAGAGTGTTCGTCCACGTACCCTCGTAGACCGTAAGCGGAAGCGTTAGCACAACATGGTCGATGTAGTCGTACGTCTTCACGATCTGACCGATCCAAGCACCGAACGTACGGGGCCTCCGAGTTCAGCACACGTTCAGCTCGATGACGATCTCCGGCCTCCGATCCAGCGAAGCTCCGGAGATGAGTTCCGTCAGCACGACGGCATGGTGACGATGATGATGTTCTACCGGCCAGGGCTTCTCCTAAACTACGCGACAATATGACCGAGGTGGAATATGATGGAGGGGGGCACCGCACACGGCTAAGGAACGATCCGTAGATCAACTTGTGTGTTATGGGGTGCCCCCCTGCCACCGTATATAAAGGAGCAAGGGGAAGGGGGCCGGCCAAGGAGAGGAGGCGCGCCCTAGGGGGGCAATCCTACTCCAAGTAGGATTCCCCCCCTCTTTCCAAGTCCTACTAGGAGAAGGGAAGGAAGGGGAGGAGAAGGAGAAGGAAGGAGAGGGAGGAGAAGAAGGAAAGGGGGGCCGGCCCCCTAGTCCAATTCGGTTTGGGCTAGGGGGGCCGCGCGCCCTTCCTCCTCTCTTCCACCACTTGGCCCATGAGGCCCAATGCTTCTTCCTCGTATTCCCGTAACTCCCCGGTACCCCCGAAAATACCCGAATCACTCGGAACCTTTCCGAACTCTGAATATAGTCGTCCAATATATCGATCTTTACGTCTCGACCATTTCGAGACTCCTCGTCATGTCCCCGATCTCATCCGGGACTCCGAACTCCTTCGGTACATCAAAACTCATAAACTCGTAATATAACTGTCATCGAAACCTTAAGCGTGCGGACCCTACGGGTTCGAGAACTATGTAGACATGACCTAGAACCATTCTCGGTCAATAACCAATAGCGGAACCTGGATGCCCATATTGGTTCCTACATATTCTACGAAGATCTTTATCGGTCAAACCGCATAACAACATACGTTGTTCCCTTTGTCATCGGTATGTTACTTGCCCGAGATTCGATCGTCGGTATCCAATACCTAGTTCAATCTCGTTACTGGCAAGTCTCTTTACTCGTTATGTAATGCATCATCCCGTAACCAACTCATTGGTCACATTGCTTGCAAGGCTTATAGTGATGTGCATTACCGAGAGGGCCCAGAGATACCTCTCCGACAATCGGAGTGACAAAACCTAATCTCGAAATACGCCAACCCAACATGTACCTTTGGAGACACATGTAGTACTCCTTTATAATCACCCAGTTACGTTGTGACGTTTGGTAGCACCCAAAGTGTTCCTCCGGTAAACGAGAGTTGCATAATCTCATAGTTACAGGAACATGTATAAGTCATGAAGAAAGCAATAGCAATATACTAAACGATCAAGTGCTAGGCTAAGGGAATGGGTCATGTCAATCACATCATTCTCCTAATGATGTGATCCCGTTAATCAAATGACAACTCTTTTGTCCATGGCTAGGAAACATAACCATCTTTGATAAACGAGCTAGTCAAGTAGAGGCATAATAGTGACACTATGTTTGTCTATGTATTCACACATGTATTATGTTTCTGGTTAATACAATTCTAGCATGAATAATAAACATTTATCACGATACAAGGAAATAAATAATAACTTTATTATTGCCTCTAGGGCATATTTACTTTAGAAGGAAGTCCGTGATGATGATAAAGAGATATGGAGTGGATAACCATGCCGCAGCCTGTTCCGGCAGATGATCCAAATCTCCTGGGGACACCATTAAGAGTAACGGCCATTTTGCTAGATGAGAGTAAATCCAAGATCCAGCCAAACAAGTGGTCATGGCAACCATGGTTTTTAAGCATGATGGCAAGAGAGGACCAGGAAATCGAATCGGATGTTTATTTAAAATCTAGATTAATTATCATTGTTGGGGCTTTTCGCTTGTTACTTGAGCTGACAATGTCAGCCGTATAAGAACAGTGATAGCAGTGATATTGTAGCAGTAACGATAGCAGCAGCAACAGTAGTAACTTAGCAAGAACAATATAAGATAAATTCGTAGGCATTGGATCGGTGACTCGTTTGATGATATTCATCATGAGACAGTTATAACCTAGGAGGATACGGCACTAGCTCCAGTTCATAAATATAATGTAGGCATGTATTCCGTAAATAGTGATACGTGCTTATGGAAAGAACTTGCATGACATCTTTTGTCCTACCCTCCCGTGGCAGCGGGGTCCTATTGGAAACTAAGGGATATTAAGGCCTCCTTTTAATAGAGAATCGGAACAAAGCATTAGCACACGGTGAATACATGAACTTCTCAAACTACGGTCATCACCGGGAGTGGTCCTGATTTCTGTCACTCCGGGGTTGCCGGATCATAACACGTAGTAGGTGACTGTAACTTGCAAGATCGGATCTAGAACATGGATATAATGATGATAACACAAAAGGTTCAGATCTGAAATCATGGCACCCGGGCCCAAAGTGACAAGCATTAAGCATGGCAAAGTCATAGCAACATCAATCTCAGAACATAGTGGATACTAGGGATCAAGCCCTAACAAAACTAACTCGATTACATGATGAATCTCATCCAACCCCTCACCGACCAGCGAGCCTACGAAGGAATTACTCACTCCCGGTGGGGAGCATCATGGAATTGGCGATGACGATGTGTTGGTGATGACGAAGATCAAAGATCCCTCTCTCTGGAGACCCAAACGGACTCCAGATGTGCCCTCCCGAGGAAGAACAGGGCTTGGTGGCGGCCCCATCTCGTGAAACGCGATAATTCTTTCTCCCTGATTTTTTTCTGGAAATATGGGATTTTATAGCGTCGGTTTGGAGGTCAGCGGGGCCACCAGGTGGGCAGCACCCACCTGGGCGCGCCCTGGTGGGTTGTGCCCACCCAGGTGCCCCCCTCAGGTTCATCCTGGCTCCAAAAATTTTGTTTTATTGTATAAAAAATCCTCGCAAAGTTTCGTTACATTCCGAGAACTTTTATTTCTGCACAAAAACAACACCATGGTAGTTCTGCTAAAAACAGCGTCAGTCCGGGGTTAGTTTCATTCAAATCATGCAAATTAGAGTCCAAAACAAGAGGAAAAGAGTTAGGAAAAGTAGATACGTTGGAGACGTATCAGGCGGCGGCGTCCCCGGCGGCGACGGAGACGAGCGACTCAGGCGCGGCTGGGCGACGCGCGGGCTTGCGGGCCCAGATGCGGCCCGGGGCAGGCCGGTTGTGGGCTTCCACGGGCCACTGCGGCAGGGAGGAGCGGGGTGAGGTGGCGATGTCACATGGTGGCGGGGCAGTGGCTGGAGACGGCCAAGGGGCGACGTGGCGCGCCCGGATTGGTCTGGGGTGCACCGGCGGTGGCGCCAAGTGGCAGGGGGCGACAGGGACGACACAGAAAGCGAGGAGGAGGGTGGAGGCTGCGGCAGGAGGTAGGTGGAGGTCTAGGAAATGCCAAAAAAGGTAAGGGGAGGGGCTTATATAGGAAAGGGGGCTAGGATTAGGGTTAGGAGGGGTTTTCGGAGCCTCCGATTGCGATTCGACGGATCCGATCGAGAGGGGGGTTAGGCAGGCCTAGGTGGGTTGTGTAGAAGGGGTTGGGCTGAGAGGAGAGAGAAGAAGTGCGGCCCCGCAACAGTTTCGGAGACCGAAACATCCGACAAATAAACCGACTATATTGCGGCTATATGTTTAATGGTTGGGCTATCAAACGGACTCCGAATACGACGAAATTTGGCAAACGGTCTACCTACACTATAATAAGACCGCACGCCAACTTTCACCCCATTCCAAGAAATTTTTTACACCACTTATAAAATAATATTTCGGAGGTGCTGCGGGCGCGTGCGAGTGTGTCTGGGCTCCGAACGGAGAACGGAAGGGACGGGGGAGGCCAGCAACGAACGGATGCAAGTTTTGAAAACATGGAGATGAAATGCACAAGATGACATGGCAAAGTGCAACACGCAAGCAGATGACATGGCAACGACGAGAATAACTGGAAGACACCTGGCGCATATTCAAATTCAAGGAAACATGACTGCGGCGAGGTGGTTGGAGCCTGGAGCAAGCTCTTCTTCGTCTTCTGTCTGCAGTGAGGTGGTTGGAGCCTTGAGCAACCTCTTCTTCTTCTTCTGCCGTGAGGTGCTGGGGCCTGGGGGGTGTGCTGGAGGTGTTGGCTCGCGGGTAGCCTGTATTAAAGTGTATATGTGTGGGTTGTCTAACTCTTTTCATCAGTTCGGACTTTTGGTTGCGTTGGCTAGTGCATGAAGCTTAACATGATATTAGGGCCTAAGGTCTTGAGTTCAAGTCCTGACTTTCAAAAATTATCTAAAAATTGTCGTTCCCCCCGCCTCTTCTTGAGCCATACACCCAGAGGAGGAGACGATCGTGAGTTGGGACCCTGGAGCTGGGGATTTGAAATATGGAGACCACATGTGAAGGGTGTGTTTAAGTAAACTTAACACTCTTGAGCTAGGTATCCAGAGGAGGAGACGATTGTGAGTTGGGACCCTGGAGATGGGGATTTGAAATATGAAGACCACAGTTCAAATTTGTGTCTCCCCGCATCACTTAATTTCGAACTGAGGGAGTAAATGTTTGGCTGTTACATTTAACATGTGTATATAACAGAAAAATATTTTTAAAAATACTATGGTATGATAGCGTTTTTCATGACAAGTTTGAGAAAATTACTTTTGGTGTGTTTTCCATGACGATCCAGAAAGTAAACAGGTTTTATATTTTTAAAAATACTATGATATGATGCTTTGAAATTTGGCACGCAAGTTTACTCTTTGTGCACTGTTTAGACCTGATTTTCTTCTCTCTCTTTTATGGCTGAGATCTACTCAGATACTCAGATGCTTTGAAATTTGGCACGCACCTCGCACACTCAGTAATATTTCTCCAACAAAAGATTCAGAACTTTTTAAATTATTTAGTATTATTTTTGAATTTACTATTCGCCGGTGTAGCCCAGACGGATATGTGTAAAACACTGTTGCTAAATCTCAGTTGACTGAGACTTAGTTATGTCCTCGATACTATATTTGTGAGATCCATGCATTCAGATTCGTGAAAAAAATTCATTCTGCTTTCTTTACATGTTATATTACTTGACTGAGACTTGGTTAGATCTCAGTCGAACGTGACCAAATCACAAAAGTATAAACTACTCCGATCGTCTCATAATATAAGACTATTTTTATGCTTGTATAGTGTCAAAGTAAATTACAATATGCACAACTGTCCCAATTAGCACTACAATTATGGAATTACAAAGCAGCTTTACAGAAGTCAACAGCCGCTGGGTGCCGGAGGGAGGGAGGGAGGGAGGGGATCAGACGAGGAGTTGACCAGGTGAACAGGCCGCGCATCAGATGGCGGAGCGGCGAGGGTGAGCGAGCCGCCGGCGAGCTGCCAGGTCCGGTGGGTGCCTCCGTACCGGAGGGGGTCAGACGAGGAGCTTAGCGCTGAGCGGGTCGCGCATCGGGCGGTTGAGAGGTGCCGGCGGCGTGGCGATGCAGTGAGGCTGAGCCGGTGCCTCCCTGTTCGAAGCCTCCGCTCCAGATCGAGCTCGGCTCGCACGCCGTTTCTCCGCCACCCGCCTGCGTCGCGCGCCCCCACCACCCCGCCCGCATCGGTACGCCGCCATCTCCCGTTCATCCACGACCGCCGATAGCTCCTCTGACTACGGCCGCCGCCGCCGCCACCTCCAGGCTGCGCCGCCCGCCGGCATCTCCACCGAGCGTCGCCCGCCACCACACCTGCTCTGCCCTCGTCCTGAAGTTCCCCGATCTGAAGCGGCGATTGGACTGGGCCCCGGCCGCCCGCATCGGTTCACATCCACGAGCGCCGCCAGCTCCTCTGACTCCGGCCGCCATCGCCACCTCAAGGCTGCGCCCTTCGTCCGCCAACATCTATCTCAAGACATGGCATCCGCTGCCGCTGTTTTCGCCGGCAAAGCCATTGCGACGTCAATCATCACCAACATCGTCAACAAGGCCTTTGACTATCTCAAGGACAGCCACAGAGCCGGAGGGCTCAAGAGCGCCAGAGAGAGGCTAGAGAGGCTGCTTCCACAGATCCAGGTCGTCTTTGATGCCGTTGACACGGAGGAAATCAGGGATCAGAGCAACGCATTGGATGCATGGCTGTGGCAGCTCAGAGATGCCGTGGAGGAAGCCGAAGACGCCGTGGACGAGCTCGAGTACTACAGGTTCGAGGAGGAGGAGGAGGTGAAAAGGCAAGATAATAACAAGGTGCGCGGCTCTGTCAGTAAGTACAAGCGCAAGGTCATCCAAGGGCTCAATCGTGCATTCAACACAGGGTCACTAGAGAGGCTGAGAAATTCAGTCACGACCCTGGACGATAACATTGCCGTGTTTTCAATGGTTGGTATGGGTGGAATAGGGAAGACGGCACTTGCTCAAGATGTATGCAATGCTAGAGATGTCAAAGACCGCTTCGATTCCGTCATCTGGGTTTGTGTTTCTCAGGATTTCGACATTGAGGCACTAACAAGAAAGATCCTTGAGGACATGACCGGAAGAGAGGCACCCATGGTTAGTCTAAATGCACTCCAGAAAGCACTCAAGGAGAGGTTGAGTTCCAACACCTTTCTCCTTGTACTGGATGATGTATGGAATGATGAGAGGTATCAGGATTGGGTGAATTTTTTATGTCCATTGAGATGTGGAAAGAAAGGAAGCAAGATCCTGCTGACAACCCGAATGCAGTTGGTAGCTGATGTTGCTGCAAGAGCGGTGCAGGGGGAAAGAACACTACAGGTGGAATGCCACTCTCTAGCATTGTCTGGCTTGGAAGAAACTGACCTCCTGCTTCTTTTGAACAGGCATGCATTTTTCGGTGTTAATCCTGATGATTATAGGAACCTACAACAGATCAGCAAGAAAATGGTAAACAAACTCAGTGGTTCCCCATTGGCAGCAAAAGTTCTTGGTGGATTGTTGAACGGCAACAAGGATAGTAACACGTGGAACAGAATTTTGGACTCAGGTGTTCATAATGCACAACAGGGCAGTGAAGGGATTATGACGGTATTGAGGCTAAGTTATCAACATTTAGCAACACATTTGCAGGTGTGTTTCAGGTATTGCAGCTTATTTCACAAAGGCTATGAGTTCACAAAGAAAGAATTGGTGTACTTGTGGATGGGTTCAGGACTGATCCAGCCATTGGTGGATGACACGATACAACCAGAGGATATTGGAATGGAGTATTTAGACACATTATCTAGAAAGTCCTTCTTTGACATCAAATCAGAGCCTCATGATAGTCGCACTATAAAATGCTATTTATATGGTGAATATTCCGAAGAGAGATTTGTTATGCATGATCTCTTGCATGAGTTGGCCCGGTCTGTGTCAGCAAGTGAATGCACAAGAGTGGACTTAAATTTCTCTGGTTGTATTCCGAAGATTGTCCGCCATATATGCATTGACATGATAAACCCTGCTGTTGTTGAACAGATCTCCCACGCAAAGAGACTGCGCACGCTTCTTATGCATTTTGAAGACCATCACGACGCAGATCAAGTGCGCATGCTCAGTGAAGTGTTGGGTGCGGCTAGAAGCCTACGAGTGTTATCCATAATAACAAACTCACGGTGTAAGCTTCCTGATTCGGTGGGAGGTTTAATGCACCTTCGCTATTTGTCCCTTAAGTGGGGCCGGAAAAAAAATGTCGCATTGCTGTTGGTTTCCCAAGCCTGTGTACAAGCTTTATCACTTACAAGTACTGAAGTTCGATGATCACCAACAAACGGCTCCTCAGAAAAGAGAAATGGACAGAGTGTGCAACCTAGTTAATTTACGTCATCTACAACTATCTCAAGGAATAATACCAACGATTCCTTGTGTAGGAAAGCTTACTTCTCTCCATGAGCTGTATGGTTTCTGCATCAAACAAGAAGGTGGTTACACTATTGGTGAGCTAAAGAATCTGACAAACATCCGGCATTTATATGTTTCTGGTCTTGACAAGGTAAACAGCGCAGAAGAAGCTGCTGAAGCTATGTTGGGCCAGAAAAAGTGTCTGTCAGCTGTAACATTAAGTTGGTCTCCAGGCTCTTCAAATTCATGCACGCCAAGCCAAGCTGAGTTGGTTCTCGACAAACTTGAACCACACCATAATTCCCATAAATTGAAGATTGAAGGATATCCTGGTTCTCGATCTCCACGTTGGCTGCAAAATCCCACTCTCATTAATTTGACATATGTTCACATACGTGATTGTAAAAGATTGGAGCGTCTTCCACCTCTTGGGCAGTTACATTCTCTACAGTATCTTTACATAATTAACATGGAATCAGTAAAGGGTGTGGATTCCTCATTTTATGGAAGTGAAAATCCTTGTGGATTGCACAATCTGAAGGTGCTAGAGATTGAAAGCATGCCAAAATGCCTGGAATGGGTTGGATTGGAGAGTAAGAATGTATTCCCTAGGCTTGAGATGCTGAAAGTGCGTGACTGTAAGGCGCTGAGAACATTGCCGAGTGTACCTACCAGTATTCGCCATGTTGAAATCCATAATGCTGGTTTGTTGGCTATGCCAACATTTTTTGGGGGTTCCGATACAAGCTCGTCACCATCATTGGAGCTGGCTCTCTCTAAGCTCATGATTTCCCACTGCCAAAGTTTAGAAACTCTATGGCAGGGGTGTTCTCTATCTGCACTCGTGGAGTTGTCCATCCAACAATGCGCAAGCTTGTCATGTCTACCGGAGGATTCATTTGGTTCACTTGCCTCCCTGGAAACCTTTGAAGTAGTGAAGTGCCCAAATTTGGTGACAGGAGAAATCAGGTTGTCCCCTACTGTGAGAACCATCATTTTCGGATTGTGCGGTGAAGCTGAACAACCACTAGTTCATTCAATGAAAGGTTTTAATTCGTTGGCAATGTTATTTTTAGATGGTTGTGCACTGTCAGTTTTCCCTTCAGAAGTGTTTGCATGTTTGGCAGGGTTAACTAATATGGTGTTTGGTAATTGTGCAATTACATCTCTTCCCTTGGCTGAGGCCTTTGTAAGATTGACAAATCTTGAAAACTTGTCCATATGGGATTGCCAAGAGCTAGTTTCAATCAGTGGGATCCATGGGAGTCCATCACTAATGTCACTGCAAATCCAGGGATGCAAAAAGATTACCGCAGATCTATCCGCTGAGAGGGTGGATGACCCTGCTAGTTTGTCTAGCCTGACTGAGCTTGATATTGACAATCCGTCACTCTTGCTAAGTGAGCCATTACGAAGCATGTCGTGTGTCAAGAAACTTATAATTGCTGGTGGTCCTGAACTGAGACACTTGCCTGAGGAGTGGTTACTGCAAAATGAGGCACTTAAAGAACTAGTGGTGTCTGATGCTTCTCATCTGATATGCCTGCCCCCACAAGTAGCACGACTGAGCTCTATTGAATCCTTGGATATATCCAACGCGAAGTTGATACGGAGTTTGCCTGACATGCCTGCTTCTCTGAGGACTCTACGAATAAACAATTGCCACTCTGAGCTCAAACAGCGATGCCAAAAGAATAAGGGACTTGATTGGGTTAAGATTGCACATATCTGTAATGTAGATATTAGCTAAGAGGTGCCAAAAGGTTATGATGCATGAGCTAAACGCATGCCAGTATATCCTGCCTTCCATGGTGTTTCTGTAAATAGTCATGTGCCTGCGTCCACTCTCCAAAGGTTGAACTATTTGGTATGTCTAAACTTCTGATTCTTGTATTTTTATTTTAATATGATCTGCCAAAAGCCCAAAACCTAGGAGCTTTAATATGATCTGCCATTCTGTTAAAAAAAAATCAGCACACCTGGGTGGGAGTGCATAGTTTTTGTTAATAAGTGTTAAGATAGTGCAAACGGGCAAATGTACAGGTATTTTTTCTAAAAGGAGGGAAGGAAGTCTCCGTATTGCATTGTGTTACTATCATATTCAGGCTGACAATGCATCAACCATATCACTATGGGGCATTTGGTTCTGTGGCCTCACCAACTATATTTGTACCGAGTAGTGAACCATCATATTATTTGTTTTTCTTTAAAGTTGCAAAGTAAACGATTTAATTGCAATTGTATGGCAGCGCTTTTCTTGTTAAACATTTGTTTTTCTTCTATATCTAGCTGAATGAACTGGAGAAATAATCCATTGACCTTATCAGGTACTTCCAGTGTTGAATCTGCGGCTTATGGAACATGAAAGTGACCCAGACGTTGATCAGCTACCGTTGGTAGATTACTTTTAATAATGCAATTGTAATTTGTTAACAGAAATTTGTTCTGATGGGGATTATTCTGCACCCACGTGATATAATCCTCAACAGTGTAATGTTCTAAATATATATCTGGTAATTTTTTTCCCTGAGATTCCAGCATGCAACCCTTTGCAGTTTTCTTCAGTGAAATACTTGAATCTGAAGCAAGTTGCATGTTAGTGCATGTCTGTGTGGCAGTTTACTAGCTACTGCTGGAGATAATATATTCATGAGAAGCTTAGTTAATCAAGTAACTCAACACATCTCCTGCTGCTCTTTGCTTTTGTTTGGTACGAACATCTGTACATACCCTATAATTGCTATACTCATGAGGAAATGGATGCGTTCTATCTGTTTGGATTTTCCATTTGAGCTTGGATACAACAGTTCTACCTAAGTACGTACATGCTAGTCTACACGCCCTGATGCTTCTTCACAATAAGTGTTTTCTTGTCGTGACTGATGGTCACCATGTTTGTTACTGTTTCCCTGCTGTTTAGTCTTTACAGTTTCAGTCATGCAATCTACTAGTGCATTATATATTTCTGGTCACTTGTCTGAAGCATGCATTCCTGGTCACTTGCAGGGAATGGCACATAAAAAAACTCTGCATACCAAAGAGGATTTTTTCTTGGGCCCTAGCTGAAACTAAAGTGAGTACAGGCCCTCGATTATTTCAATCATTATTCGGTTGTATGTTCTCCAGTGTTTTCTGAATCCTTTCCGATCAATTGCATGTACAGAATCCAAATGTCAAGGCTCGTGTTGTTTAATGCCTTTTCTCTAGTATTACTGATGCTCTTTCTAGTTGATGCTCCTTGTGCATTCCTTACCGCAAGCTTCCATCCCATGTACAGGATCATTACCACCAGCTTAACTTGCTTGCAGGGAACAACAACACCTGCATCTTCCGTTTGCATTCAACTTCAGCACCAACACCTCAAACGGCAACACAGCTTCATAACCGGCGCTGGTGCTGGTGCCGTATGGGTGCCTTGGTCTATTTACAGTCTACGCACAACATTACATGTTAACATAGTAAGCCCTTCCAAGTTCAGTTTCTCAAATTATCTAGCAGCAGTAGAGTTGGTGTCTACATATAACATGATTAACAGAACATACAGTTGGACATGGTTTTGTTTTCTCAAATTATCTCTCTGGTTAAGCATATGCTTCTACTTAATATACACAGGTATAAGCATATCTGAGCCTTTATCAACTCCCATAAACCTCTCTTCTTAACCGGGCTACGGCTAATTGATCGTTGTGTTCATTGCATTCTACCCTGTAATTATTCAGACATTTTGCTTATTCTGTTGTAGTCAGTAGTCAGTACCTCATTGGTTGTTTAGAGTAATGTAAATGTTTTTCTAAACTTCTTGTATGTTTTTTTTTTCTGAACTTTCTGGTGGTCGTTCTCAGCATTTCCAGATCAGGGAGAAGGTGCCGAGCTTGCTGGATTTGCTGGCTGATCAAGCTCACCTGCTCACTGTTCAGGAGGAGGTTCTAGATCATCACCCTCCTCGACGACGATCAACGATGACGAGGAACAACTGTCTGCTGCTATGTCTGTGTTGATGTTGCTGCTGCTGCTAGGAGGCTGACATATCTATAGAACAAACCCTAAATTTAAAGAGCTCCTTCTGTATAACGTTTTGTTTTTGCTTTTGATTTTTTATCTCCCTCCTGATTGATGTAATTTAGTACTGTATGTACTACTACTGAGAAATGACAACAACAAAAAAAAGCACCGGACCAGTTTACGAACGTTGTCCAGACTAATGAACTCACATCATCAAGTAATGTTATACGTATATGTTATTACACTGCTATTGTACAATATACATCTTGCGTGTATGAGCTGCGAAGTTGCTGATTTACTGGACGATCGGTAGCAGGGCAATATTAGCGATGAACATCATATCTTGAAAATTTGAAGTCCCAGCTCTCTAGGTAGTACTGATAATTTGAAGCAGTTCATGGCTATGCATTTTGTATACCAAAGTTCCTAGCCTCATTTTGAGAACAATATTCCAGCAGCTGTTCTTGAGAAACAAACAAAAGCAGAGTATGAGGTGTGTAATAAACAGATTCAAATGCATAAGATGGTCAATAACCAAAGGAGCATGTATGCACAAGTCAAGGATGGATTCGGGTGAACGCCGTATCTTGAGAAACTGAAATCTTATATCTCTAGCTTAGATTGTACTGAAAATAAAAAAAATAAAAAACCGATCAAAAGGCGCACGCCCAGTTCCATTTTCATTGAAAATGAATCGCATAGTAACAGGCGCCAAAAGGCTCCAGGTAGATGCATATCGCTGCTAAGGCAGCCGAGGAAACACTGCAAGAAACATCGGAAACTGAAATAAAAAACAGAGCAGCCTAATTCTTCAGAGAACAGTCTTTAACAGCTGCCTGGCCACCGCGACAAGGTCTGAGGCTGAAGTTCTTCTCTTCCCCAGCAGTAGGTTAACATTGGGGTTTCCAGATGTGCCAGACAACCTGTAAACCAGACCACGTGCATCGCCCAAAGAGAAATGTCATTCCTCTGTTTCGACACCATTGCAGCGGTAGCCATGTTGATCACAGCATTTTTCCTCTTGCTAATCCACAGGCAAGCTATATCTTCACAATCAGCACCTGTCGTTTGCCCAATCTGGGATAATCCCCTTACTAAAACGCGGTGCAGAGTATGAGGGGAAATCAACAGCTTTGTAAATAACACTGCCGATAGACACGGTAAACGGGATACTGACTGTAAATGGCAGTACTCTGTTTATACAGGCCCATAGATATTACTGGGAAATTGCAACATGATTTCGATAGAAAAACTGACACTGCCCAGGGCAGACTACCGCCATACTTGTTGGAAATAAAATACAGTGACATGACAGTAGGTAAACAGAGGCAGGGAAATACAAGTACTTATTATTCAAACAAGATCTTTTTTCGGAAACAGAACGAAATCATTGATAGCCAATAATGTTAGAAGCACTTTCTGATTACGGATCTTACAGTTCAGCATGACAACAACTTCTTGTGGGCGTCTCGCAAGAGAATAGCTCCACCCCCAAGTGATCTCTCTTCCCCGTATGTATGTGCTCGAAGAATTCTGCAAACAATTCCACCAGCTTAATTCTTTTTGCAAGAAATAAGAAGACCAATCAAAGGGTTCTGGCAGCATAGGCATATTTCATCACAAACCTGTGGAATAACTTGGAGTGATCACCTAATCTTAGACCACTTGGAGTGATCAATAATGCATGCCCAGTTATGAAACTTTCTGATATCATATTTTCTGTAAATCTGACGAAACTACCTACCTATGGACTTGTGACTAATGTCAAAATATCACTAGTATAAGATGCACAAATGAGAATTCATGAGGAGGCCGAGGTGGTCAGTTATAGGTGAGAAAGCGATGCAATAGGGTATGTGCGAGAGCGGAAACGTCTTACCTCGATGTGAGGCGACGTGTTACATGTTATAGGCAGGGGCGCAGGATCCCTCATAGCGCATACATGCGGTTGGAGAGAATCGGGAGTACAACTTGGAGAGGAAGAATAGAAGAGATAAGGCTAAGCTAGTTACAAGAGATAAGAGATAACAAGCCGGCCTAACAACCTCTATACGTATCTACGTTGATCTCCACGAGAATACATGAGTCCTGCACATATACGCCTTGTTTGACACCCTCCTTTAATCACAACTTCATTAAGTTGAGATTATGCTTAAAGTCTTCAAAACTTCTTACGGGCAGGGCTTTTGTAAACCCATCTGCCACTTTTGATCCTGTGAATGGATAAAGCGAATGTCCAAGAGTTTACCAGACACTCTTTCTCTGACAAAATGAAAATCTATCTTGATGTGTTTTGTTCTGGCATGAAACACTGGATTTGCAGATAGATAGGTGGCACCAAGGTTATCACACCATAAGCATGGAGTCTGAGAGCTTTTCACACCCAACTCCTTTAAGATAGACTGTACCCATATGATTTCTGCCGTTGCATTGGCCAAAGCCTTGTATTCTGCTTCAGTACTAGACCTGGAGAGTGTAGCCTGTTTTCTGGCACACCATGATATGAGATTAGGTCCAAAAAATACTGCAAAGCCACCAGTTGAGCGTCTGTCATCCAAGCATCCTGCCCAATCTGAGTCAGAAAAAGCACTGACAAGAGTAGAAGGTGACTTGCTGAAGTTTAGTCCAATATTCAGAGTATATTTGACATATCTGACAATGCGCTTGGCAGCAGTCATGTGAACTGTAGTGGGTGCATGCAGAAACTGACATACTTTGTTAACAGCAAAGGAGATGTCTGGCCTGGTCAATGTTAAGTACTGAAGTGCACCTACAAGACTTCTATATTTTGTACTGCCCTCTGGACTTAGGAGTGTTCCCTCTGTAAGAGATAATATTTCTGTACTAGAGAGGGGAGTGGGTGTGGGTTTACAACCTTGCAAGCCCGCCTTCCTTACCAAATCTGTGGCATATTTTTCCTGAGAGAGAAGTAACCCATTTTTGTGCTGCTTCACCTCAATTACTAGGAAGTAATGTAATTCTCCTAGATCCTTGAGAGCAAATTCTGCACCCAGATCCTTCAAGAGTCCTGATATTGCTTCATCAGATGAGCTTGTGACAATAATAGCATCCACATATATAAGGACAAACATGGAGGTGTTGAACTTGTTATAAATGAACAAGGAGGTGTCAGATTTGGAAGGGACAAAACCAAGTGTTTGCATCTTTTTACTGAGATGGGAATACCATGCCCTTGGAGCTTGTTTCAGTCCATATAATGCTTTATCCAACTTGCACACATGAGAAGGTGTATGTTTGTTTTCAAACCCAGGAGGTTGCTTCATGTACACTTCCTCTTCCAGAACACCATGGAGGAACGCGTTCTGTACATCTAGCTGGCGAAGGCTCCATCCCCTGGAAACAGCAATGGACAACACAAGACGAATGGTAGCAGCTTTTACAACTGGACTAAAGGTGTCTTCATAATCTATGCCATACCGTTGTTTAAAGCCCTTCGCAACGAGTCTAGCCTTAAAACGATCAATGGTTCCATCAGACTTTCTCTTAATTCTGAATACCCACTTGCAGTCAATGAGGTTTTTACCTTGTTGTGGAGGAACCAAATGCCATGTTTTGTTTCTTTCAAGAGCCTTATATTCTTCAAGCATTGCCCTTTTCCACTTTTCATCAGTGAGAGCTTCTTCAATTGTGTTGGGCTCACCTGGTTCACCTGTGGAACAGACTAGGCCATATTTGATTAGATCCTTATAATTTTTCGATTGAAGTACCCCTTGTTGTAGCCTTGTGCGGCGTGGTGGTGATGCAGCAGGATCCGCAGCCGCAGAGGATCCCGCAGGAGCCAAGTCAGCGGCAGAACCCGAGGAGGATCCGCCTGTCGCTACCAGTACGAGACTAACAGGATCTTCTGTGGCGGCGACTGGAGACGATGGTGAGGAGGGAGCCACAGAAGATACGGGGCAGCCATTCGGCTCATCATGGGCCCGTGATGGCGCGGGCCCATCAGAATCAGAGGCTGGCCCCGCGTCTGCCCGACGCGCCGCTTGTAGCAGACCGGTTGGTCCGCAAAGCGCGTGCGGTCTGAGGCATCGTTGCGCTGCCTCATGGCAGCTGGAGATTGGCGCGGGCTGGAGGGCGCGTCTTGCCCTGTCGGGGAAGGCCACGGGTCATGCCGCGGGTCGCTGGGTCCGTGCGCCCGACAGCGCCTGGCGCGTCTGGCCCATCTGGCGTGGGCGTGTGGTTGGCGGCTGGAACGGATCCCGGAGAGGATCGCCTGGGCGTCTGCAGCTCCGATCCCGAGGGAGATATGCTCCCCACGCCGCGACACATGCGATGAAGCTTGTTTGAGGTGATTTCTTCGCCATTTTCATCTCTGTTTCCACTGCTTGGTGCTCCTGTAACATCATCAGATGACTCATGTGCAGTGTTAAGAGGGTTAGCCAACATATGATCATCACAATTATTAATGCCCCCTTGATCATAACCGGAAAGACTAGGAGGGAGCAAAAGAATTTCTTTTTGGAGGAGCGCACCGACATTAGGATGAAGATCTGAAAAAGGAAATTTGGTTTCATCGAAGACGACATCCCGTGAGATGTAAACACGACCAGTGGAGATGTCAAGGCATTTTACACCCTGTACCCAAGAAAAGCACATTGCATGGATCTAAACATGAGCTTACGTTTGTTGTAAGGGCGTAGGTTGGGCCAGCACGCACACCCAAACACACGAAGTGTGAAATAGTCCGGCTTGACATGAAGAAGCCGTTCTAATGGAGTTTCATTATTGATGACTCGACTTGGGAGCATGTTTATGATGTGAACAGCAGCAAGAAACGCCTCATCCCAAAATTTTAATGGCATAGACACATGGGCTAGAAGCGCAAGGCTAACCTCAACAATGTGACGGTGTTTGCGTTCGGCCGAGCCATTTTGTTGGTGAGCGAGGGGGCATGACACATGGTGTGAGATGCCAAGGGTTTGGAAGAAGGAGTTCAACTTCTCGTATTCCCCTCCCCAGTCGGATTGAACAGCAATGATTTTGGAGTCAAATTTACTCTCAACAAGTGCTTGGAAATTTTTGAACACTTGAAAAACGTCGGATCTTTTCTTAAGAAGATAGATCCAAGAAAATTTGTTGTAGTCATTAATAAAGCTAACATAATAGGTGTGTCTACCAACAGAGCTAGGAGCAGGGCCCCAAACATCAGAAAAGATTAATTGCAATGGTTGAGTAGAAACGCTAGTAGAAATTGGATAGGGCAATTGATGACTTTTAGCTCGCTGACAAGAATCACAAATAGTTTCAACATTGCACTCACCAACATACGGGAGCTTATTTCTCCTAAGGAGTTTTTCAACTAAAGCAAAAGAAGCATGTCCTAAACAATCGTGCCATCGTGTTGACGAGAGTTTGACAACACCAAAAGCTTGTTTATTGAGTCTTGTGCGCTCCGGAATCAACGGGTAAAGCCCTCGAACACATCTACCGTGATAGAGAATTCTCCTCGTGGCCTGATCCTTGATCAAAAAGAAATATGGATGAAATTCAAGAAAAACATGATTATCAAGGGCAATTCTATGAACAGAAAGGAGACTTTTGTTGGCACTAGGAACATGCAAGATTTTCTTAAGATGAATTTTTCTAAGGGGGGTATTAAAAATTGAGTGACCAATGTGGTTTATCCTCATACCTTCACCACTAGCTGTGTGGATTTGGTCCTTGCCGCGGTATTTCTCCTTCATGGTCACCTTCTCAAGTTCATTGGTGATGTGGTTGGTGGCAGCACTGTCGACGTACCAGTTGGTGTCGATCCCATAGGAGCCATCCGCAGCAGCAGCAACTTTGTCTTCATCTTGGGAGGAGTCGCCGCCGTCGTCGTAGCGGTACCAGCAGTCTTTGGCCGTATGCCCTAGCTTACCACAGATTTGGCAGCGAGGTGCATCCGGGCGTGATCTGGTGGAGCCGCCGCGGCGGCCCCTGTTGTTGCCAGAAGAGGGTCGTCCGCCGCCGCCGCGAGTGGTGTTGTTGCCGTTGCCCCCGCCAGAGGCCTTGCCCTTGTTGCGAGGTGGTCCGTGGTGATGAGAGGAGCCACGGCCACGGTAGGCGGCATTGGCAGACGACGTGAAGCCGCCCGAGGACTGGAAGAGCGCCACGCGCTGATCAAAGTTGCTCATCATGGAGAAGAGCTCGTCGATGGAGACCGGCGTGGTGCGGGCGTCGAGGGCAGACACCAGGGGCTGGTAGTCCATGTCCAGCCCATGGAGAATGTAGGAGACAAGCTTGTCATCTGGCAGAGGTTTGCCGGCCGCGTCGAGTTCGTCCGTGAGGCCGCGCATGTGGGCGAAGTAGGTGGAGACGGATTGAGTCCCCTTCTGCGCGTTGATGAGGGCCGTGCGAATATTGTTCACCCGGCTGAGCGACTGAGACGAGAACATGCCCGCCAGAGCAGCCCAGAGCGCGGGCGACGTGGTGATCACGGTCACCTGCACGAGGACCTCCTTGGACAGATTGATGAGCAGGTAGCCAAGAACCTGCTGGTCCTCCCGTACCCAGATTGGGTGGAGAGGGTTGGGCGTCGATGACTCTTTCCCGTCTTTGTCCTTGGTGACGAGGAGTCGGGCCGGCTCCGGTGTGATGCCGTCGACATAGCCGAAGACACCGGCGCCCCGCAGCTGTGGCACGATCTGGGCGCGCCATAGCACATAGTTCGTGCGGGTAAGCTTCTCCATGACCTGCTGGTTGAGGTTTGGGTGGGAGGAGCCGGAGGAAGACATGGCTAGGGCACTAATGGAGATGAGCTAGATGAGATTGGAAGAGGAGGCTCTGTATACCATGTGCGAGAGCGAAAACGTCTTACCTTGATGTGAGGCGACGTGTTACATGTTATAGGCAGGGGCGCAGGATCCCTGATAGCGCATACATGCGGTTGGAGAAAATCGGGAGTACAACTTGGAGAGGAAGAATAGAAGAGATAAGGCTAAGCTAGTTACAAGAGATAAGAGATAACAAGCCGGCCTAACAACCTCTATACGTATCTACGTTGATCTCCATGAGAATACATGAGTCCTGCACATATACGCCTTGTTTGACAGGGTAGACAGATGGCGGCGGCGATACTAGTGTCCTTTGTGTACTAGGGAGTGAAATCGCGTCGTGGTGATAGCGGTGTGGGAGTCCTCGCCATGTCGCATGGTGTTGATGCCAGCCAGTTGTTGTGCCATGATGTAGAACACCGTGCGCACCAGGAACTCGGTTCGGGACGCCCGCAGTGCAGTACATGGCGGCGTCGCAACTCGAGCCGGCGGTACCCGTCGCGTGGCGTCGTGCAATAGGGTTAGAGTTTACTGGATGGTGGTGGGAATGCGAGCACATGCACATCCATGCATGTGCACAGGCCGCAAAGTGACAGGAGGTCATGCGGTGGCAAGTCTGGGTGCCGACGCTTGTCGGTAGGGCGTGCGTCTCACCAAGCAGCAGAAGTAAGATTAATCACAGTTGAATGGTCAATTCTATACTTAGAACCGTCACAGCGTAAAGTCCTTTTTGTCATTGGCCCTCAAACCGGCCCAATCCGTTTTAGCTGTTAGGTCATGTACTACACGGTTTCATGTGTAGTATGATGCACTGTAAAATCTCTCTTTCCGCCGCCTCCTTGCTTTCCATGGTATGAATTACATGCTACTCAATTGCTCTTCTTTTAGATATTCGCTTCTGCACAGATAACTGCTTTTCCTTTAGATATTTTGCTACTTCAATCTTGTTAAGTTGTTCGTCTTTTGCATGATTGATCAACATGCATGGTATGTACGCGATAGCTGCTGTTGTAGCTGAAATCAGTTCATGAGGGCATCTCCAGCCGCGCCCCCAACAGGCCCCCCCAGGCCACTTTTTCGGCGGCCAAAAAACGGCCCAGTCGCACCCCAAGGACGCCGAAAATCGCCGGTTCGGACCTTTTTTCCGCCCGGCGGTCACAGGCCGAACCCGGCGCGCTGGGGAGCCGTTGGGGGCTCCGGCGCTAGGGAAAAGCACGCCTGGCCCACACCGACAGGGGAAAAGTCAAGGTTTTCTTCCCCCGACTCGCCTCGCACCCCCCGCGCCCTTGGCCACCACTAGCTATATCCCGGCGACGGCCGCCGCCCTACTCCGCTAGATAGCCATTCCCCGCCGGAAAATAGCAGCACTTCGCCGCGGCAGCCCCTCCCACAGCAGTTGGGCGTTTCCGGCCGCCGTTTCCGGCCGCGGAGGCGCAGTTTAACGGCGGGTACACGCCCACCGAGCGCAAGGTGTTCGGCGTTTTGCCTGCCTCGGCGATGGACTCGGATGAGGAGGAAGAGCTCGCCGCGCTGCTGGAGGAGGAAGCCGTTGCCGACGTCCAGGAAGAAGAGCATCTCATGGTGCTCGCCGCCCTCGCCCAGCTGCTGGCGAGCAGTGAAAAGCCGTGGCGAGGTGGCTCGGCGCCGGGGCGGGTGAAAGCAAAGAACCGGCATCGTCTGCAAGGCTACTGCATGCTCTACTCCGACTACTTCGCCGATGCTCCACTTCATGGTGAGAGAACATTTCGGCGCCGTTATCGGATGAGCCGAAAGCTCTTCCTCAGGATTGTGAATTACATCCGGGAGTTCGACAACTACTTCAAGTGCAAGATGGATTGCACTGGCGCTCTTGGATTCACCTCCATCCAGAAGTGCACGACAGCGATGAGGATGCTTGCATATGGAGCTCCAAGTGATTCACTCGACGACTATGGGCGCATGGCCGAGTCCACCAGCATAGAGTGTTTGTACAAGTTCTGTCGGGCAGTGGTGGCAGTGTTTGGGCCACAATACTTGAGAACACCCAATGCGGAAGACACTGCTCGGATCCTAGCCCAGAATGCAGCAAGAGGATTTCCTGGGATGCTTGGAAGCATCGACTGCATGCATTGGAAATGGAAGAACTGCCCATTTGGTTGGCAGGGGATGTACAAAGGCGCCAAAGGCGGTTGCAGTGTGGTGCTTGAGGCGGTAGCCACACAGGACCTCTAGATTTGGCACTCCTTCTTTGGTATGCCAGGAACTCACAATGACATCAACGTGCTGCAGTGCTCTCCTGTTTTTGCCAAGCTCGTTGAGGGCCATTCTCCTCCGGTGAACTTCGAGATCAATGGGCACCAATACAACAAGGGGTACTATCTAGCTGACGGCATCTATCCGAGATGGTCGACATTTGTGAAGACGATCTCAAACCCTGTGCCAGGAGGCAAGAACGCCTGGTTTGTGAAAGTTCAGGAGGCTTGCCGGAAGGATGTCGAGCGGGCATTTGGTGTGCTCCAATCTCGATTCGCTGTTGTTCGGTACCCCGCTCAGACCTGGTCGAAAGATCAAATGTGGGAGATCATCACTTGCTGTGTCATCTTGCACAACATGATCATCGAGAGCGAGCAAGAAGACCCAGTGATTGACACTGAACCATACTACAGGCAGGGTCCTCTAGCCGAAGTTGATCACCAGCTACCGGCAACTTGGACTGCCTATCTCAGTATGCGTCAGGAGATCCGAGACCCACAGGTGCATCATCAACTGCAGAAAGATCTGATTGAGCACCTATGGAGGCTCAAGAGGGACGCCTCGTGATGAAATACGAGTTTTTATTTGTTGAACAATATAATTTGTATTGAACTATTTGTTGTTGTAGTATTTTGTTGAAGTATTTGATTTTTCTGTGATGAAATATGTGATAAGAAATAATTGTGTTGATAATTGAACGCCGAGACACGGCGAAACCACGCCGAATATGGGCCTATTCTCGCCCATATGGGCCGTTTATTCGCCGAAATTGGGCTGCAAAGTGGGCCAATTTCGGCGCCTGGGGGCGAGCTGGGGGCGACGACTGGGCGCAAAACCGCCCCCAGCGCCGAGTGCTTCGCCGGCTCGCCCCCAGGGGGCGATTTTTATGCGTCCTGGGGGAGCCAACGGCTGGAGATGCCCTGAGAAGTGCTCTATGATCCCTCTTCCTCCTTGAGGTCCCTCTGTAATTCAAGAGTTGTAACCGGAACCATGTTGATTGAGTGAATTAGTAGTGGGGCGCTCACAATAGATATGGTTCACATGCATGACAAATGAGAGAAGTGCATATTACACCCCCAACTCTAGCCCTAGTCTAATATACACCCCCAACTCCAATACCCTCTAATATACACCCCCCAACTCTCAAAACCGGCCATAATTCAACCCTCCCCTCCCCGTTGACCGGTTTTGACCCAGTTTGACTGAGTGAACAGTAAAAATAAAATTTTAAAAACCAAAAATACTTTTTTAAAAAAATCAAAAAAGTTTCAAGTTTTTTTCACCGTGTGAACAGTAAATTAAAAAAAATATCACCTTTTCAGCATGTTTGGACACCTGAGTAAATTTGAGATGTCCGTAAATTCGATTTGTTTTTTCAAATTTTCAGCTTGGTGAACAGTAAAATCGATTTTTTAAAAAACCCTTTTTTGCATGGATGATGTTTGAGCGCGTGGTGATTTTTTTTGGATTTTGTCCCGAATTACTGTTCACCATGCTGAAAATTTTGATTTTTTTTTGAAATTACGGACATCTCAAATTTACTCAGGTGTCCAAACATGCTGAAAAGGTTTTTTTTTTTAATTTACTGTTTGCGCGGTGAAAAAACTTGGAACTTTTTTTGATTTTTTTCAAAAAAAATTGTTTTAAAATTTCTATTTTTACTGTTCACTCAGTCAAAACCGGTCAAACTGGGTCAAAACCGGTCAACAGGGAGTGGAGGGTTGAATTCTAGCTGGTTTTGAGAGTTGGGGGTGTATTTTAGATAGTATTGGAGTTGAGGGGTGTATATTAGACTAGGGCTAGAGTTGGGGGGTGTAATATGCACTTCTCTCATGACAAATCAGACCAAAGCATAAAGAACGATATGTAAACAGGAAAGAATGGTAAAGCAAAAGCAGCCAGTAAGAGCTGCTTTGCGCTTTTGGTTGTCTGCTAGCCTTTTCTTTCTGCATATTGGGCTTCTCTGTATTAGAAACTTGTCTTTGAATGAAAACCTAGGTGTTTGGCAACTGTATTTTGATCATTTTCAGTGCAACAGAGTTGCCCTTAGTATGCCCTAAACCATGATTGCGCGCGTGGCTGCGCCCCTCCATTTTTTGTATATTGACAAAAATATCCAGAAATACATGAAGGTATCAAACATGAATGTTAAATTTGCACAACTTAACTCATATATTGGAAAGTTATCGAATAGGAGAAATTAAATCAGTTTGTGGTGAAGTACTGTGGAAAGGAAAACTGGGCTCACATTGTCATGCCACACTCATCCATCTTAATGGACGAATGCTAGAAATATATGATATGTGGATGGATTAATTTTTATGGAAGTCCAACATTCGTTCATGTCTTACATATGAGGTTAAAAAAAATAACCTATGTATAACCATAAAAAGAGAAGAGAAGATTTGACAGTTGAACTCTTGCCAGAGCATTGTGATAGTAAATAAAGCTTTGAATAATGTGAGTAAAACTTTCAATAATGTGAGAAGTATCATACGGTCATACGGAGCCTTACTCGGCAACCAGAATATTATAATGAAAAGGACACAAAAATATTTCTTAGTGATCTGTACAGTTTTCTTTCAGGAAGATAGACACACGTTCTTTCTTTACTTGGGAGCTATCTTTAGAACAAAAGTGACCTGGCAGGTTTTTGTTTCCCAAGTTCTAACAAAAACAATGGAAGGTTCAAATCTGGTGCCAATAGTTTTCAACTCTGTTGTGGTGCGCCTTCATGCTTCACTACAAAGCATACTCAGAAAGTGTTCCACTAATCGGCTGCATAGTTAGGCTGATGAGGAGGTGGGTCACAGAGAACAGGACAGAAATTGCAGTCTCCTTCGTGTGCGTGGTGTCTATCAGGGATTCAGGGGTGATGAGTGAGGAGAGACGGAGAAGAACAGTGGACGGCTGGCGTCATCGGTGAGCTGCGAAACGGGGCACTGCAAGAGAAGCAGGCGTCACCCTTCTCACCCTTCTACACACGCGCTCCTTCCTGCACCTTACTTCTCCGATGCCAAGCTATTCGGCGTCGTCTGCACATCCCCTTCGGATGTCTTTGTGTGGGCGACATCCACAATTGCTCCCTCATTTAGGCTTTGGGAAGGGATAGACTTTGAAATAGTAGCGAAAGAAAAATAGTGTGACACACGTTGGTTGTCGTAGCGCCTTTGCTGTTGGCAGAGGGGTCATCGGACTGGCGCACGTCGGGGTCGTCGATAAGCTCCTCACGCAGGAGCCGCCGCCGTCACCTCACGCCCACTTTTGCGTGCGAGCTGAACGAGCCAGATAATGTTACCAGCCCACATAAGCCCAGTTAACCACAACTCTCCTAAACCAATCTTCGGAGCAGCGACCCAATAGATGCTTGGCATGCGGCGACGACTGCGCTAAAGATCTGTACCGCTCGTTAAACGATCCAGCGGCTGACAAAGGAAAGTCACTGTGATGGCTCGTTGCTCGCTCAGTTATACTGTTAGTTAATATCACTTTTTCTGAGCGAATCATCTGTGTACGTCATTAATATATCATCTTGCATCAGAAAGTGCCCAGATCGTTCTGAGGAGCAGCGGCCCTTTTGACGTTGGCCCGGCCGGCTCATGTAGATCGCGCAGCACACGAGGGCAACGGCGTTGTGCGGCATGCTGAAACGATCTGGTGCGTTCATGATTGATCGGATGGTTAAGGGAGTCAAAACGCTGTGTGAGGCCGTAGCTAGCTGAGTCATACTGTTTTTTAATATCACTTTTTCTGAGTGAATCATCTGTCTACGTCATTAATATATCATCTTGCATCCGATGCATGCATTTAACGTCCAGCTAAAACTTAACGTGTGGGTTGTGCTGGACACTATCTTCCGAGTAACACGTCAAATACCTTCTTTACTTGGTGCATAGTTGTAACCTTTTGTCACGCAAGCATCATCTTGTCTTGTCCTTTTAGTTTCCATCTTCCTCCAGACGCAAGCAAACAATATGATTCATATCAGCTTTTATAAAGGAAAGCAAAAGCAAATTCTAGCCCTGTTTCCTCCACCACAAGAAAAGAACCCAGGATTTCTTCCTCCTCCTGTCGGCGCCGCCGTCGGTCTGCCCCATCTCTGATGACCTTAGGGCCATGGAGGTGCAGAGGACCTCGGCCCCTCACCGGCGGGAGGGACTCTGTGCTTGTTCTTGTTAGATTGAGTGTCTTTGTTGGGGCTGTGTGGTGACGACGATATCCCTCAATAGAAATAATGTCTCCTACGTTCCATTCCCGTCCCGATGGTGCGTCCAACATCGTCGAAGGACGTGTGGAGGCGTGTCTCCATCGGATCTCGCGTGATTCGGTCAGTGCTGGTCTTCGGTGCATCTGTTTGGATCCGGTGTTCATTTGTCTTCGTTTCGGTGTTACAAGTTTGATCTTTCTCTGGTTTTCTTTGTAATGCCATGACTGGAGATGAATAGATTGAAAGTTTCTGACGCAAAAAAAAGAAGCAAAAGCATAGGGGTGGGCCATACAGAGAAAGAGACCACCTTCATGTGAAAACCTCTCCTGTCATCATCCTCTGCGCTTCGTTACCACGGCGTTTTATATCAGGTAGTCTCCTGGAAATTGTCTCTGCTTCTACCTGGTTGCTGGACTGCTTATCACTAAGGTACGACAAATGTTTCATTAGCCTCTCGGTCGTCATATTTATCAAAGATGTGGGAGAACTGATACATATCCTGTTGGCAGGGATTTTTGGACTTACTATGGATCATATGTATTAGATTTGCTGCTCGTCCAGTTTCCAGATTGCAGTTGATCTTCTCTAAGGTGAAGGTACATTTCATGTTCTGCCTCTTAATTACTGTGGTGTTTCAGAGAGGCTCGTATGCAATTTTCCTGATAAAGTGTGTTTTATGTATCTTGCCTTTGCTTCCGTATGCAGCTTTGCATATTTGTTTACGAAAAGAACATGTGAATGATCTGTGTTTAAAGCTGTTTATCCAAATAATAATTATATGCAGATTGGGCGAGAGCGACGCGCCTTTTGAGCCCCACGTTAATCCTCGTAAAATAAAGAGAACATATAAAAATAATCTCATTCACACAAAAATAATCTCGGATGCGTTGTCCAGAGGGCCGGGGCGGCATCCCCGGATGAGTTGGTATGTCAGCCGAGGTCTTTGGACGGTTGTCCTATGCAGCCTGGGTTGTGAGCAGTCAGGGCATGCGCGTTGTAGCTCGAGGGAGGTGTTGGTGCACAGCGGACCAGTGGGAACTGGGAAGTGGGCGTGGCGACACTGAAATCTATAATATATAAATAGTTGATCCCCACAAAGTCTAATTCTCTCAACATGCAGTCCTTCACATCATCAAATGTGACACGTCATTATATACAAGAATTATTTTATAGCACATGCATACCCCAATTTAATTGTTCCAACTCCAATAGTCCAACAAGCCAGAGCAGGAGTTGTGTTAGGAATAGTCACGGAAGTTTGTGTTCGGTTCAGGACTTGTGTGTGTGTGTGCGCGCGCGCGCGCGCCCTAGTCAAAGTAGGCTTAGGTGTTTAAGTTTGGGTCGGTTTGCTACGTGCTGGCTGGGAGCGGCTAGCTCCATATATACACGGGCAGGCCTTGGCTATTGTAACAACCTCAGGAAAAAAGAGAAATTAAAAAGAGGAAAATAGGGGCACGATACGGGCCCTTGGCTACAAAAGTTTTTTGTGCGCATTTTCGTCATACAGTGATGTGATTTATCTTGAGGGCGAGCTCCTCCCCCATAGTAAATGGGAAATCATTTCTTCAGTGGTGGTGGGAGAGCAGCTTATTCAGCGGGACGGATTTCCCATTAGTTTTTTTTTGAAAGCACGGATTTCCCATTAGTTAGTGTGTATTTGGTTGACGTCTTTTTGTTGAGCTTGATGTCACATCAGCGAGAGTGAGCTTTGCCCTTTCTGTTCTGTTTTTTTCACTCTGTTTCCCATAATTAACAGAGAAACAATCTTCTTAATTAATAAGAAAGGCAAAGCTTTTGTTGTTGTTTTCTGTAATTAACATGAGTAATAAGAATCTTCTTCCTAATTAGTAGAGTAACTATGAGATGTACCTGCCACAGGTTTGAGAGGAAGAAGAGCTGGCCTCGATCGGTGCCAGGCAAACACAGCCCAATTATTCTTCCAAACTCTAAAGTCCAAACACATAAAATCACCAGCCGGAGTGAGAAAAAGATCAGAGAAGCCATGCGGCTCAACAACGCCACCACAACTCTAGCCCATGGCTTGGGCAGCAGCCAAGGCCGGCTCGTGCGCATCGAAGTCTTCATCTTCTTAAGCACCTTGATATGGCTGCTCCTGGAGATGTTTGGCTCGTACCGTCGACGGTACAGCCACCGGTTCCTCCGGGTCTTCGTCTGGACGGTGTACACGCTCTTCACCGTGCTCATTCCCTACACCATCGGCCTGCTGCAGGATAGCCTCTTCCGAGACCAGACGTTTGCCCTCTGGGGCACTGTCATCCTCTTCATCCAACTGAGTTCCGACTCCATCTCCGTTTACAGCATCCAGGACATTGAGCAGAGGAAGAGGATGCTGGTCCAGCACGTGCTGCAGATCATTCTGGTGCTATGGATGATTGTGAATGGCAAAGGTCACAACAAGTGCTACAGCGCGACCACCTGGATGTTGTGGATTTGGTCTGTCCTAATGACATACCGAAAGTCGCGTGCTTTAAGCAAGGCGAGCAAGAAGGGAGGTATGCTGGAGCACTCTAAAGTGGTAGCTGACTACATGATGGTTGAGCATGAGCAAACGTCTCAGCGAGTCGTCCGTACAAATCAAAGCACGGTATCGATGATGGACCGGTACAGGTACATATTCCACGGGGAAGAAGAACTGGCATCCATGCTTCCCACTGCACCTCAATACAGATTTGAGCTAAAAGAGTCGACCATCACCATTGATTCAGTCTGGCGATGGTTGGACTCTCGCGGTGACTTGGCGGAAAATGTGCAAACTATGAAGGATGTTACACTCTCCTTCACACTGTTCAAATTATTGAAGCGAAGATTCTGTGGATATCAGCTAGGTGAAGTTGGCCTTCCCAAGACAAAAGATTTCGTATTTCATGTGCTCATGTCTGAGTCTCATTCTCAGAATGCTAGTAATGGCTATCTTGGTGCTTTTCGAGTTATAGAGCTGGAGCTGGCATTCCTATATGATTTCTTCTATACAAGGTCGGATCTGGAGTCCCGCACATATCTGGGATGCTTAATGTGCATTGTTGTGCCATTTGTTATTGTTTGGAATTTCATCTCTGGAGCATTTAGCAGGCACTACCATCGTAGTAACATGCAACAGAGAGTTAATGAAACCGATGTTATTCATGGGGCTACCATTGTGCTGCTTGCCGTTTGGCTTATAGTACGTGTGTCTACAGGCTTTTGTCACCGTGAAACCACCAAGTGGGAACTAGTGGACATGATCCAAAACTTTATGGCAGGGAGGACAGCACCATACGTCAATTCTATTGCGAATGCAGTAAAAAAAGAGCAAGCAACACACTTATTATGGGAGAGAAAGCTTGGGCAGTACACCATGTTACTCAACTTCGACTACCAGCCATGTAATGCGCCATCCATTCTGTCTCTGCGTTTGATCGAGGCAACAAGACAAGGACAGAAGCCTGGGAAAAAGATCAAATTGACAGAAGAGGTCGTCGTACATGTTCTTTCTCAATTCAAAGAGAGCAGTGGGCACCTGGAAAATGGACGGTCGGCACTAGCCAGAAATCAGCTGGGGACCCAGTTCTCATGGGCCTGCAAACTACCCACACACACCCACATGATTCTGGCATGGCACATTGGAACAACCTTGTCCATCGACGGGAACGAGGAGCCCCTCACTGGCGACCGCCTTGTCGCCAAGAGCCTGTCAGATTATTGCGCCTACCTAGTTGCCTTTGTTCCAGAAATGTTGCCAGACCATTTCTGTGACACACAGCGCATCTTCGATGTGGTGGTCATGGAAACTCGGAAATGCCTTGCCCGTTGTGACACTATGAGCAGCAGATGTGAGAAGCTGATGATGATAGTCTTGCCAGACAACAACAACTGCACAATCCTAGAGATGGGGGCCAAGCTTGGGAGAGAGCTCAAAGGCGTGCTGCCCGAGGAACGGCGATGGAAGGTACTAGCTGACTTCTGGGCAGAGTTCTTACTCTTCCTTGCTCCATCAAGCAATGCCGAGATCCATGGAGAGATGCTCGCAGCAGGTGGGGAGTTCATGACCCATCTATGGGCGCTGCTCACACACGCTGGCATTGTGGACCGCCCCTCTTCATCCTCTAGGACCAGTGGTGAGCATGGTTCTATTGTTTGAGTGATCAAAATAATCTTCAAGTTCATCCTAGTTACGGTGTGAATTTAATGTTTTTTTTCTTGTGCTGCTTGTGTAACCCATTTAGTATGAACGATTTTTCAACTGGTTCAAAGTTAATTCGAACAGAATGTAAATCTTGTTTTTCACATGGTTGAGTTGTAAGTTTGCAGAGAGTTGTATATGTATAAAACAGAGATGTTGATGTGTGGTATCAAGTATTGAACAGCGTTGTTGATGTCTTATGTAGTGTTATTTCGATGTTCATGTTGTGTGTGATATTTTGGCAACTGAATGGAAAAAACGTTGGGGTTTATTTCCTCCTTTTGGAAAAAGAAAATAGAACAAATTGTTGTCATGTGATATATCTCCCCCGCGAGAAGGTCGATCCAGTGGTGCAGCGGATCGTCCGGAGCCAGCTCAGTTCACCCATCCACAGTTTTGCATCATACATGCATGGCTTGATCCAAAGCTACTGTCTTGAAACCTGACTATTACATCTTGCTGCAATTGCCTGAGAGTATCACAACTCCATGTTTCAGATGCAGATGAATGCGGTCAACCCATCGCAGTTGAGTGAGGCCCCTGGCCGACCTTTTCGAGATCGAGGGCATGCATCGACAAGCTGCCCGATGTCAGGTTCATCGAGGAGTACAACCAAAATGCCGTTGGTGATTTCTCTGGATGCTCGGTCAGCCCGCAGGCCTGAAAACCACATAATATCTCTGAAACCCACTGCGAAAAAACATAAGCTTATCTGAGCCCTTCTTGACTCCCATAAAAACCTCTCTTCCTAATCGGGCTACAGCTGATTGATCGTCGTGTTCATTGCACTCTGTCGTGTAATTATTCAGACGTTTTGCTAATTCTGTTGTAGTCAGTACCTCATTGGTTGCTTAGAGTGATGTAAATGCTTTTTGTGAACTTCTTCTTATATGTTTCCTTTTTCTGAACTTTCTGATGATCAAGCAAACTTCTTCTACATCATCCTCGACAACGATCAGCCACTAGTAGAAAATGGAGCTTTAGCGCCGGTTCGTAAGGGCCTTTAGTGCCGGTTCCATAACCGGCACTAAAGGGTGGGCACTAAAGCCCCCCCCCCCCCCCTTTAGTACTAAAGGTTTTTTAAAAAAATTTGGAATTTTTTTTTGCTTTTTTTATTTTTAATTTTTCTGAATTATTTGATGATTTAGTCTCTAATCACCTCTCTTAACTGCTCAAGTGTGGATCACTCATTCCAAATCATCTAACTTCCCAACCGGTCACCCATCCCTCTCACTACTCTAGCCCGAGCACGCTTAACTTTCGGGTTCTATTCTCCTTCGTTTCCGAGTCTGCACTTGTTGTTTTCCTGACAATAGTAAGATGTCAATCCTATTAACCCTCAGGAGTTTAGCTTGAGCATGAAGTCACACATTTCACCGTTTGAGTTTGAAACTATTATTCTAAAACAGTAATTATTTAGTAACGCTAATGTTTCTTGAATAAGTTTGACCATAGTTTGACCACAATTTGATCATAGTTTGACCAGATTTGACCAAAATTCAAAAAATTGAAATAATTATTAGTAACACTAATATTCTTGAATAATTATGTAGTAACATTAATACTTTTTGAATAAGTAGTTTGACCAGATTTAACCAAATTTTTTTAAAAAAACTAAAATTTGACCATATCTTTTTTTCCTTTTGGAATTTGAGGATTCTAAAAAATTCCAAACAAGCCGTAGGCGGTCTCCATCGGATGCGGATTTTTGAGCTGAATTTTTTGATATATTATACATTTTTTTTCGACGTCGTATGCAAAAGTTATAGTCGTTTTACATTTTCCCTACACTTTTTGCAAAACATGTCCAAATTGTAGTTTTCAAATTTTCCTAACTAGTAGATGTAGTAATATAACTACCTCTCGAAGGATTTTATTTTTTGAAGTTTTTATCATTTTCTTTTGATTTTTTCAGAACTGAAATGGCGACACGCAGGGGGGGGGGGGGGGTAGAGTTTGAAAATTGACCTATAATGCCGGTTTGTGTCACAAACCGGTACTATAGGTCAGACCCCTTTAGTACCGGTTCATGGCACGAACCGGTACTAAAGGTTATCGTGGGGCCCCGGCCTGATGCCAGCCTGCCACCACCCCTTTAGTACCGGTTCGTGCCATGAACCGGTACTAAAGGTTCAACACGAACCGGCATTAATGCAAATTCGTCCGAACCGGCACTAATGGTACCATTAGTACCGGGCCAAAATCAAACCGGCACTAATGTGCTTCACGTTTGACCCTTTTTCTACTAGTGAGCGATGAGGAAGAGGAACTTCTGTCTCCCGTTAGGAAGGAGGCTCTGCTTGCCGCTTGCATGCTGTGTTCGCGCGCTATGCATGTGTTGCAGTTGTTGCTGCCGGAGCGAACCCTAAATTTATAGAGCTTTTTGGGGGGTCTTCTTTCTATCGCATTTTTGTTTTTGATCCCTTTTCTCCTAGTGGATGTAATATGCTCCCTCCGTTCCTAAATATTAGATGTTTTAGCTTTTCTCTATTCTTCAGATTCGTATGCACCTAGACACGTTTTAGTGTGTATATTCACTCATTTTTATTTGTATATAGTCCATATTGCAATATCTAAAACACCTTATAATTAGAAACAGAGGGAGTAGTACAGTACCTACTACTGAAAACTGAAAAAGAAACACTTCACCGGATTGCCCTTCGTTGTTCTCTGGACTGACGAACTCCTCATGCTATTGTACTCCTTCCGTCCCAAAATTCTTGTCTTAGATTTGTCTAAATACGGATGTATCAAGTCAGGTTTTAATATTAGATACATCCGTATCTAGATTAATCTAAGACAAGAATTTTGGAACGGAGGGAGTACAATGTATATCTTGCGTGTATGGGTTCTGAAACTGTTGATCTACTACGACGATCAGTTACCAGGCCAAAAATGCCAATTGAACATATAAAGGATGAGGCAGTGCGCCCAACTAGTGGCCGTGGCCACGTCTCCTTTTATTCGTCTCCCGAGCGCCGCTTCCTCTCCTCTCCCTTTCCCCTCGCTCGCTTCCTTCTCCGGCAGCACCTCAGCCGCCTCCTCTCCCTCTCCACCCAGCCGCCCCCTCCCTGACGGCCTCCGCCTTCTCCCTCTCCACCAGAGCAGGGCGGCCGGCGCGCCCCCCCTCTTCTCCCCACCCGACGCTGGTGACGGCCGCCCAAGCACCTCCCCGTCCGCCCGCGCCTCGAGCCGCCGCCGGTGCTCCTCCTGTCGCCCAGAGCAGGGCGGCCTGATGAATTTTCTGAATGGGTAGTACATATTTTCTTGACCGGTGATATTTCTTGCTGTGCAGGTATCTAGAGTTACATTCCGGTGGCTGAGATGCATATAGTTGTTGGCTGTAGTTCCTTCCATTTGCCTGCTCGACGCTGAGATTGACCTTCTATGTAGCATGCAACACTCAGCTGGGAAATGTACTTATAGGAACTAATCACTTACTTTGCTGAACTCAGTATGCTGTCCAGTTTCCGCAGAGATTTGTCAACTGGCAAGAAGGTTGAAGGCACATCGACTTGCTTCGATTAATTGGTACTTGATCTGTCAGTTAATCTTGCTTGCATTTTAGTGTCTGCATACGTTTGATTATCTTCCTTGTATCAAGCATGAAGATTTCGATGCTGGATTACTGCCTATGTTCCTTTATGTCCCATTTTGTGGGTGCTTTTTTGTTGTTGAATTCGTACGTTGGTATTTAGACTCTTAGTTATGTGTTCTGACTATTGAATATTGATAACCATAAGTAGTCTGACTGGAGTTGGGAAGAAACTCCTGTAAATTGAATTGGATGGCACCTGCCTTAGCCTGGTGTTATTTGCTACTGCATACATAGCTGACAGTTCAACCAGAGGGAGCAGCAAGCGACGGAGGCTCCTAGACCCCAGGGGCTCGCCTGGGTGGCCCATGCCAGGGAAGAAAGTGGTAGGGAAGCAATGGTGGCTGCTGGACGCATGGCATGCTTGGATCTTTCGCGGCCTTGACTGGATGGCGGAAGATGCGCCTCCCAGACGGCCGAGCAACTTGAGATCCGGCTGGAAAGGGGTAGGGTTTGTTTGTTCTCCACCCCATATGAAGTACTACTTTTCTAAATTACTTTGCAGTATTCTTAGTGAGCACATGTACGTAGTTAGTGTTTACTAATTTTCAGAATTGTCAAGGGTTAGGCATTAAGCATATTAAGTGCAGGGAAGGTTCACATGGCGTGATGTGAAGATGCAGGTTACCCAAGATGAACCTGAATTTCTTGCTCCTGGTACATACTCTTCCCAAGTTCCCCTTTGTGGCTAATTCTGGATTTTTTTTTTTTGCTTAATTCGAATCTGAATTAATAATTCAGATTTTTTGTTTCCTTAATTGAAATCTGAATTAAATTTTGCTTCATTGCTATGTAACACTGCCTTCTAATCTGAAAAATCTGACAGATATCACTACACTCATGCGTATAAAGCACATGTTTCATAATGACTAGATGAACTACATCCATGCTCTCCTTTTTATTGATTAGTTGGTTTAGCCCCTAACTATCTTATATTATCTAAAAGAAGGCAGGCATAATTAGTTTTCCTGCAATTTTTGTTAGTTCTCTGTATTGTTTTCGTTGATTTTTTATCCATTCTTCAATATCCACTCATACAGTTGCAGTACGTATGTACAAATTTTTTGAATGCAGCTCAAAGGAAATAAGGAATAGGAACGTTTCCCGCAAAAAAAAGGAATAGGACTGTACGCCTCCCAAAAGACAAAAGCAAGAGTAAGTGCGAAAACTCAAAACGGTGCCCGGGCTCATCTGCTCCCTCTCAGCAAAAAATTCAAAAACAATACTAGAAAAATTCAAAAAATTCCAATTTTTTTTGTGGTGGTAGATAATTTGACGCGTGAGGTGCGCCCTAAAATTCAACTTATTTGGACATCTGAGCAGCTCTCGGCAAAAAAGACAAATCGGGCCAAAACAGTGCATGAACAGTAAACATTTTTACAGACCCTGATTTTGTCTTTTTTGCCGAGAGCTGCTCAGATGCTCAAATGAGTTGAATTTTGGGGCGCACCTCACGCGTCAAATTATGTACCACCACAAAAAAAATTGGAATTTTTTGAATTTTTCTAGTATTTTTTTTAAATTTTTTTCTAAGCATGGGTGCAGATGAGCCCGGGTGCAGATTAGCCGCACTCGAGTAAGTGTTGCTTCTCACATCTTATAGAAAATAATCTCACAAATCAATTTTTCCCTTGAAATAAGGTTCTTAGTGAGGGCTTCCTCTAAGATGCTTTCGGATTTTTTATTATCTAGCATATATATGCAGTGAAGTTGTCTCTCCTTTTTGGTACCGCTCTGAATAGGATACATGGTGTTCATGTTCTGTTAGATAATTTTATTCTTGTGTAGTTTGATTTAAAAGATGATAGGTCAGAATGACAGGATGTGATTAGTTTTGCTTTTGCTGCTGCTACACATGATTTTACTTTTGTTTTTGATTGTTTCTTTTTCAGTTTCTTAAGGCTAGAACACTACAGTGATTGATTATGCACCTGAAGGATTAATGAAGCTGCTTGGACTGAATTTCTCTTTAAAATACATGGTGCTTGTTTGGGATGATTGGGCATAAATAGTTGGGAATTGGTTTTCTATTATATGCAAAGCTTCAAGCCTTGGGGTCTTGCTGACATTAGTTGTTTCAAGTTCAGACCTTTTTCACCGCTGACTATACTCTCTCAAGTTCAGGTCACGGCGGATGGTTTGAGAGGAGGGAGGCAGAGCAGAGACAAACGGCGCATTCCGTCATGCATGTGTATGGATTTGTATCATCCTACTACTGTGTTTCTTTGTTTTACAGTAATAAATAAAGAGATGAATCAGATTTTCTTTGGTTCTTTAGCAAAATTTTACACATCAAGTATTTTATCTCAGATCTTCTATTTCGGTTTGGTATATGAGCCTTTCGCCCATAGACTAACATGTCCCTTAACCTGTCTGCTTGGTGATACTTTTCTGTATCATCAAGTAGTTACGGATTGAACAACCAGTTACTGATTACGCCTTATCTCAATGCATACTAACTTTCTATGAGTACCTGGTTTGCTGCAGCCCTTTGCGCCATTGGCGCAACGGGTCATCTAGTGAACATAAAAAATTCAACATATCTTGAAAATTTGAAGTCCCAGCTCTCTAGTTAGTACTTACAATTTGAACTGGATCGCGACGTCGCATTTTGTATACCAAAGTTCCTAACTTCATTTGAGAACAAATATTCCAACAGCTGGTCTTGAGAAACAAACAAAAGCAGAGCGTGAGGGTTAATTAACAGATTCAAATGAATATAATTGTCAATAAACAAAGGAACAAGTCAGAATGGATTCGGATGAACAACATATCTTGAGAAACTGAAATCTTATATCGAACATAGATTGCACTGAAAATAAAACTGAAAAGAACCGATCAAAAGGCGCACGCCCCGTCCAATTTTCATTGAAAACGAAACACATAGTAACAGGCATCATAAGGCTCCAGGTAGATACATATCGCTGCTAAGGCAGACGAGGAAACACTGCAAAAAACATGAGAAACTGAAGAAAATAACAGAGCATCCTAATTCTTCAGTAAACAGTCTTCAACACCTGCCTGACCAACGCGACAGGGTCTGTGGCCGAAGTTCTTTTCTTCCCAGCAGCAGGTTAACATTGGGGTTTCCAGATGTGCCAGAGAACCTGTAAACCAGACCACATGCATCGCCCAAAGAGATATGTCATTCCTCTGTTTCCACACCATTGCAGCGGCAACCATGTTGATCATGGCATTTTTCCTGTTGATAATCGACAGGCAACCTACATCTTCAAAATCAGCACCTATGTCTCTTTGCACAATGTGGGATAATCCCCTTCCTAAAATCTGGTGCGGAGTATGAGGGGAAATCAACAGCTTCATAAATAACATTGCCGATATATGCAGTAGACAGAACACTAACTCTAAATGGCAGTGGTACTCTGTTTATACAGCTCCATAGATAAAACTGGGAAACTCTGCAACAGAATTTCGACAAAAAACTGACACTGCCCCGGGCAAGAATACCGCCATGCTTGTTGGAAAAGAAATACAATGACATGACATTAGGTAAAAGGAGGTGGCTACAAGTACTTATTATTCAAACAAGATCTTTTTCTGGGAGCAGAATGTTGATAGCCAATAGAAGCGCTTATTACGGATCTCGCAGTTCAGCATGGCAACAACTTCTCGTGTGCGTCTCGCAGGAGAATAGCTCCACCCCAAGTGATCTCGCTTTCCGGTCTCTGTGTCCTGGAAGAATTCTGCAAACAATTCCACGAGCTTACATCTTTTTGCAAAAAATAAGAAGACCAATCAAAGGTTCCGGCAGCGTCGGCATATTTCTACATCACAAACCTCTGGAATAACTTCGATATTGGTATTCTCGCCCTGAGATTCTGTTTATAGCTCTCTAATCTCTACGGATGGCGCATTTCCATGTCTTTGGTTTGAGCAGGATAGGGACAGGCCTTGGCTTATCTGCACAGGTTAATAATGCAAAAAATTACACTCAAGGAACATCAATAAATTAAGAAATGACGAATTTAGGTTTAAAGAACATTTACTTTGATTCATCTTTCTCTCATAGTACTAGTGATGCTATTATAGTTATCCAACTAGCACAATTAGCTCACTAGTAAGGAGTAACAAAGAAATTGATGCATGCTTACTTCCGTAAAAATGAGCATCTACGTGTTCCTCCTGGATGGTGCCCAGCCGTTGCTGCAGGCTTCTAGGGAGCGTCTTTATAACAGTGCAGTTCATAATGTAGAGACATTGGAGATATGAGTTAGCCCTTGTCGCTAGCTTTCCAACGAACTTGGTTTCATCGAATTCAGAGTCCGTTTGCAAAAGTTGTGGCAGTTTTGATGTTTTGAAAAGGCTGCAGCGGTGCTACCGCGAATTGGAGCGGATGTAATTTTTACTACCACTCCAGAGCGGTACTACCGCGGCTTCTACAGCGGTAGTACCGCTCCGGACCCAAAAATCGTCCCAAGTCCTGCGGTGGTAGGCCCGGATGTATTTTTTTAGTACCGCTCGCAAAGCAGTACCACCGCTACCCTTTGCGATAGTACCGCGATCTCTAGCGGTAGTACCATGAGGGCAAGCGGTAGTACCGCTCCGGCGGTTCTACTGGCCTTTTGCCTCCTCACTATTGTTTTTCAAAGGGGTACTACCGCCCTAGCGGTAGTACCGCTCCTTGGAGCGGTAGTACCGCTCTGTGCAGGCTGTGAGCATAACGGTTGGATTTTTCCTCACCTATAAAAAGGGGGTCTTCTTCCCCATTGAACCTCATCCTTTGAGCTCGTGTTCTTCCCCATTGTTGACCTTCTTCGAGCTTGCTAACTCTCAATCCCTCCAATGATTCTTGCTGGTTCTTGAGGGAAAAGAGAGAGGAGATCTAGATCCACGTTTCCACCAATCACTTTCTCCTCTAAGTGAGGGGAACCCCTTGGATCTAGATCTTGGAGTTCTTCATGTTCTTCTTGCGTTCTTCCTCTCATTTTCTTCCCTAGCATTATCTGCTTTGGTGGGATTTGGGAGAGAAGGACTTGGGCACTCCGTGTGCCCTTGCCATTGCATTTGGTGCATCGATTTGAGTTCTCCACGTGATACGTGGAAGTTACAAGTTGAGAAGCTTATTACTCTTGGGTGCTTGGTACCCTTGAGCTTGTTACTCTTGGGGTGTTTGGACACCCTAGAGCTTGTTCCTCTTGGGTGCCTTGGCGCCCTAGACGGTTGGTGTTGTTCGGAGCTCAATCATTGTGGTGTAAAGCTCCGGGCAAGCGTCGGGGTCTCCAATTAGGTTGTGGAGATCGTCCCGAGCAATATGACGGGTACCGGTGACCGCCCCCAAGGGTTGCCAAAGTGTACGGGTTCGGTGACCGCACCCAAGGGTCGCCATTTGTACGGGTTCGGTGACAGCCCTCAAGGGTCCCTTAGTGGAATCACGGCATCTTGCATTGTGCGAGGGCGTGAGGAGATTACGGTGGCCCTAGTGGCTTCTTGGGGAGCATTGTGCCTCCACCCCGCTCCAAACGGAGATTAGCATCCGCAAGGGTGCGAACTTCGGGATACATCATCGTCTCCGCGTGCCTCGGTTATCTCTTACCCGAGCCCTTTACTTATGCACTTTACTTTGTGATAGTCATATTGTTCTTTGTCATATATCTTGCTATCACATAGTTGCTTATCTTGCTTAGCATAAGTTGTTGGTGCACATAGGTGAGCCTAGTTGTTTTAGGTTCTGTGCTTGACAAATTAACGCTAGGTTTATTCCGCATTTTTTCAAGCCTAAACCGTAATTATTTTAAAGCGCCTATTCACCCCCCCCCCCCCCTCGTTCTTTCAGCAAGTATTTAACATAGTTGCAGTGTAACTATCAAATATGGCCCAGAAAACAAATGAGGAAGAAACACTCACTAGGAGTGTTGGATTGGGCTACCACTTGGCAATTCCTCATGAATTGGTCATATGTAGATGCTGCAAAAAGTACCAAATAGACATGCCAAATTGGTACTTGCTTCACAGGCATCACTTTTGACCAGAAACTTGACAAAATTCTAGGAAAATATTGGCTACATGGAATGAGCCAATCTCTTGTGTAGGTGAGTTATATGAATAAGAGAAGGCTTGGGAATATTTCATCCATAATGGAGCAAGATAAAATATACTTGCTTCACAAACTGAAAATTTGGGCAGAAAACAAGAATTGCTCCTGTGCTCACATAGCATAATGAAATGATCTAAATTTGGGTGGAGGCTAATGATTTGGGATACTTGAGAGGATGGAAAAGTTTCATCCCATTTGGAAACTCTATGAAGGTGAAGGAAATATGCCCTAGAGGCAATAATACAGTTATTATTTATTTCCTTATTTCATGATAAATGTTTATTATTCATGCTAGAATTGTATTAACCGGAAACATAATACATGTGTGAATACATAGACAAATGTAGTGTCACTAGTATGCCTCTACTTGACTAGCTTGTTTATCAAAGATGGTTATGTTTCCTAGCCATGGACAAAAGAGTTGTCATTTGATTAACAGGATCACATCATTAGGAGAATGATGTGATTGACATGACCCATTCTGTTAGCCTAGCACTTGATCGTTTAGTATACTGCTATTGCTTTCTTCATGACTTATACGAAGTTCCTGCAACTATGAGATTGTGCAACTCCCGTGTACCGGAAGAACACTTTGTGTGCTACCAAACGTCACAACGTAACTGGGTGATTATAAAGGTGCTCTACAGGTGTTTCCGAAGGTTCATGTTGAGTTGGCATAATTCGAGATTAGGATTTGTCACTCCGATTGTCGGAGAGGTATCTCTGGGCCCTCTCGGTAATACTCATCACCTAAGCCTTGCAAGCATGTAACTAATGAGTTAGTTATGAGATGACGTATTACAGAACGAGTAAAGAGACTTGCCGGTAACGAGATTGAACTAGGTATTGGATACCGACGATCAAATCTCGGACAAGTAACATACCGATGATAAAGGGAACAACGTATGTTGTTATGCGGTTTGACCGATAAAGATCTTCATAGAATATGTAGGAGCCAATATGGGCATCCAGGTCCCACTATTGGTTATTGACCAAGAATAGTTCTAGGTCATGTCTACATAGTTCTCGAACCCGTAGGGTCCGCACGCTTAAGGTTTCGATGACAGTTATATTATGAGTTTATGAGTTTTGATGTACCGAAGGAGTTCGGAGTACCAGATGAGATCGGGAACATGACGAGGAGTCTCGAAATGGTCGAGACGTAAAGATTGATATATTGGACGACTATATTCGGAGTTCGGAAAGGTTCCGAGTGATTCGGGTATTTTTCGGAGTACAGGAGAGTTACGGGAATTCGCCGGGGAGAAGTATTGGGCCTTATTGGGCCCTGCGGGAAAGAGAGAGGGGCTGCCTAGGGCAGGCTGCGCGCCCTCCCTTGCCCTAGTCCGAATTGGGCTAAGGGGAGGGGCCGCACCCCCTCCTTCCTTCCCTTCTCTCTTCCCCTTCCTAGTCTCCTACTCCTAATACATGGAAGGTCTCCTAGTTGGACTAGGAAACGGGGAATCCTACTCCCGGTGGGAGTAGGACTCCCCAGGGCGCGCCATAGTAGAGGGCCGGCCCTCCCCTCCTCCACTCCTTTATATACGGGGGCAGGGGGCACCCCATGAACACACAAGTTGATCTACGGATCGTTCCTTAGCCGTGTGCGGTGCCCCCTTCCACCATATTCCACCTCGGTCATATCGTCGCAAAGCTTAGGCGAAGCCCTGCGCCGGTAGAACATCAAGATCGTCACCACGCCGTCGTGCTGACGGAACTCTCCCTCGACACTCGGCTGGATCGGAGTTCGAGGGACACCATCGAGCTGAACGTGTGCTGAACTCGGAGGCTCCGTACATTCGGTGCTTGGATCGGTCGGATCGTGAAGACGTACGACTACATCAACCGCGTTGTGCTAACGCTTCCGCTTACGGTCTACGAGGGTACGTGGACGAACACTCTCCCCTCTCGTTGCTATGCCATCACCATGATCTTGCATGTGCGTAGGAAATTTTTTGAAATTACTACGTTCCCCAACAGTGGTATCAGAGCCAGGTTTTATGGTTTGATGTTATATGCACGAGTAGAATACAAGTGAGTTGTGGACGATATAAGTCATACTGCCTACCAGCATGTCATACTTTGGTTCGGCGGTATTGTTGGATGAAGCGGCCCGGACCGACATTACGCGTACGCTTGCGCGAGACTGGTTCTACCGACGTGCTTTGCACACAGGTGGCTGGCGGGTGTCAGTTTCTCCAACTTTAGTTGAACCGAGTGTGGCTACGCCCGGTCCTTGCGAAGGTTAAAACGGAGTCTATTTGACAAACTATCGTTGTGGTTTTCATGCGTAGGTGAGAACGGTTCTTGCTAAGCCCGTAGCAGCCACGTAAAATTTGCAACAACAAAGTAGAGGACGTCTAACTTGTTTTTGCAGGGCATGTTGTGATGTGATATGGTCAAGACGTGATGAGATATAAGTTGTTGTATGAGATGATCATGTTTTGTTGAAGTTATAGGCAACTGGCAGAAGCCCTATGGTTGTCTCTTTGTTCCATAAGATGCAAGTGCCAAATAATTGCTTTACTTTATCGCTATGCGATAGCAATAGTTGCAAGAGCAATAGTTGGTGAGACGATCATGTGACGACACATTGATATAGATCAAGATGATGAAGATCATGGTGTCATGTCGGTGATGATAGAGATCATGACAGTACTTTGGAGATGGAGATCAAAGGCGCAAGATGATCAAGGCCATATCATGTCACATATTTTGATTGCATGTGATGTTTATCCTTTATGCATCTTATCTTGCTTTGTTTGACGGTAGCATTTTTAAGATGATCTCTCACTAATTATCAAGAAGTGTTCTCCCTGAGTATGCACCGTTGCCAAAGTTCGTCCTGCCCAGACACCACGTGATGATCGGGTGTGATAAGCTCTACGTCCATCTACAACAGGTGCAAGCCAGTTTTGCACAAGCAGAATACTCAGGTTAAACTTGACGAGCCTAGCATATGCAGATATGGCCTCGGAACACGGAGACCGAAAGGTCGAGCGTGAATCATATAGTAGATATGATCAACATAATGATGTTCACCATTGAAAACTACTCCATCTCACATGATGATCGGTTATGGTTTAGTTGATTTGGATCACGTGATCACTTAGATGACTAGAGAGATGTCTCTCTAAGTGGGAGTTCTTAAATATGATTAATTGAACTTTAATTTATCATGAACTTAGTCCTGGTAGTATTTTGCAAATTATGTTGTAAGATCAATAGCTTGCGTTGTTGCTTTCATATGTTCCTAGAGAAAATTGTGTTGAAAATGTTAGTAGCAATGATGCGGATTGGATCCGTGATCTGAGGTTTGTCCTCATTGCTGCACAGAAGAATTATGTCCTTAATGCACCGCTAGGTGACAGACCTATTGCAGGAGCAGATGCAGAAGTTATGAACGTTTGGCTAGCTCAATATGATGACTACTTGATAGTTTTGTGCACCATGCTTTATGGCTTAGAATCGGGACTTCAAAGATGTTTTGAACATCATGGACCATATGAGATGTTCCAGGAATTGAAGTTAATATTTCAAGCAAATACCCGAGTTGAGAGATATGAAGTCTCCAACAAGTTCTATAGCTAAAAGATGGAGGAGAATCGCTCAACTAGTGAGCATGTGCTCGGACTGTCTGGGTACTTCAATCGCTTGAATCAAGTGGGAGTTAATCTTCCAGATGAGATAGTGATTGACAGAATTCTCTAGTCACCATCACTAAGTTACTAGAACTTCGTGATGAACTATAGTATGCAAGGGATGACGAAAACGATTCCCGAGCTCTTCGTGATATTGAAATCGACGAAGGTAGAAATCAAGAAAGACCATCAAGTGTTGATGATTGACAAGACCACTAGTTTCAAGAAAAGGGCAAAGGGAAAGAAAGGGAACTTCAAGTGGAAAGACAAGCAAGTTGTCACTCCTGCGAAGAAGCCCAAAGATGAACCAAAACCTGAAACTGAGTGCTTACACTGCAAAGGAAATGGTCACTGGAAGCGGAACTGCCCTAAATATTTGGTGGATAAGAAGGATGGCAAAGTGAAAAAGGGTATATTTGATATACAGGTGTTTGATGTGTGCTTTACTAGTGTTTATAGCAACCCCTCGGTATTTGGTACTGGTTCAATTGCTAAGAGTAGTAACTCGAAACCGGAGTTGCAGAATAAACAGAAACTAGTTAAGGGTGAAGTGATGATGTGTTTTGAAAGTAGTTTCAAGATTGATATGATCATCATCGCACACTCCCTATACTTTCGGGATTAGTGTTGAACCTAAATAAATGTTATTTGGTGTTTGCGTTGAGCATGAATATGATTTGATCATGTTTATTGCAATACAGCTATTCATGTAAGTTAGAGAATAATTGTTGTTCTGTTTACATGAATAAAACCTTCTATGGTCATACACCCAATGAAAATGGTTTGTTGGATCTCGATCGTGTGATACACATATTCGTAATATTGAAGCCAAAAGATGCAAAATGATAGTGCAACTTATTTGTGGCACTGCCGTTTAGGTCATATCGGTGTAAAGCGCATGAAGAAACTCCATAAAGATGGATTTTCGGAATCACTTGGTTATGAATCATTTGATACTTGCGAACCGTGCCTTTTGGGCAAGATGACTAAAACTCCGTTCTTCGGAACAATGGAACGAGCTACTGACTTATTGAAAATAATACATACTGATGTATGCAGACCAATGAGTATGAAGGCTCGTGGCAAGTATCGTTATTTTCTGACCTTCACAGATGATTTGAGCAGATATGGGTATATCTACTTGATGAAACATAAGTCTGAAATAGTTGAAAGGTTCAAAGAATTTCAGAGTGAAGTGGGAAAATCATCGTAACAAGAAAATAAAGTTTCTATGATCTGATTGTAGAGACGAATATTTGAGTTACGAGTTTGGTCTTCAATTAAAACAATGTGAAATAGTTTCACAGCTCACGCCACCTGGAACACCACAACGTTATGGTGTGTCCGAACGTCGTAACCGCACTTTATTGGATATGGTGCGATCTATGATGTCTCTTACTGATTTACCAATATTGTTCTGGGGTTATGCATTAGAGACAGCTACATTCACGTTAAAAGGGCACCATCTAAATCCGTTGAGATGACACCGTGGTTTAGCAGTAAACCTAAGTTGTCGTTTCTTAAAGTTTGGAGTTGCGATGCTTATATGAAAAGGTTTTTCAACCTGATAAGCTCGAACCCAAATCGGAGAAATGCGTCTTCATAGAATACCCAAAGGAAATTGTTGGGCAATCCTTCTATCACAGATCCGAAGGCAAAACATTCGTTGCTAAAAATGGATCCTTTCTAGAGAAGGAGCTTCTCTCGAAAGAAGTGAGTGGGAGGAAAGTAGAGCTTGATAAGGTAATGTGTACCTTCTCCTGAATTGGAAAGTAGTTCATCACAGAAATCAGTTCCAGTGATTCCTGCACTAATTAGTAAGGAAGCTAATGATGATGATCATGAAACTTCAAATCAAGTTACTACAGAACCTCGTAGGTTTTTCAGAGTACGGTCTGCACCAGAGTGGTACGGTAATCCTGTTCTGAAAGTCATTAGACCATGATAAACCTACGAACTATGAGGAAGCGATGATGAGCCCAGATTCCGCAAAATGGTTTGAGGCCATGAAATCTGAGATGGGATCCATGTATGAGAACAAAGTGTGGACTTTGGTGGACTTGCCCGATGATCGGCAAGCCATAGAAAATAAATGGATCTTCAAGAGGAAGACGGACGCTGATAGTAGTGTTACTATCTACAAAGCTAGACTTGTCGAAAAAGGTTTTTGACAAAGTTCAAGGTGTTGAATACAATGAGACTTTCTCACTCGTATCGATGCTTAAAAGTCTGTCCGAATCATGTTAGCAATTGCCACATGTTATGAAATTTGGCAAATGGATGTCAAAACTACATTCCTTAAATGGTTTTCTTAAAGAAGAGTTGTATATGATGCAACCAGAAGGTTTTTGTCAATCCTAAAGGTGTTAACAAAATGTGCAAGCTCCAGCGATCCATCTATGGACTGGTGCAAGCATCTCAGAGTTGGAATATACACTTTGATAAGTTGATCAAAGCATATAGTCTTGTACAGACTTACAGTGAAGCCTGTATTTACAAGAAAGTGAGTGGGAGCACTACAGCATTTCTGATAAGTATATGTGAACGACATATTGTTGATCGGAAGTAATGCAGAATTATTCTGCAAAGCATAAAGGAGTATTTGAAAGGAGTTTTTCGAAGAAAGACCTCAGTAAAGCTACTTACATATTAAGCATCAAGATCTATTGAGATAGATCAACACGCTTGATAAGATTTTCAATGAATACATACCTTGACAAGATTTTGAAATAGTTCAAAATGGAACAGTCAAAGAAGGAGTTCTTGCCTGTGTTGCAAGGTGTGAAATTGAGTAAGACTCAAGACCCGACCATGGCACAAAATAGAAAGAGAATGAAAAATCATTCCCTATGCCTCAGTCATAGGTTCTATAAAGTATGCTATGCTGTGAACCAGACATATTGTATACCTTGCTCTGAGTTTGGCAAAGGAATACAATTTTGAACTAATAGTAGATCACTGGACAGCGGTCAAGAATATCCTTAGTAAGGACTAAGGAGATGTTTCTCGATTATGGAGGTGATAAAAGAGTTCGTTGTAAAAGTTACATCAGTGCAAACTTTTACACTGATCCAGATAACTCTAAGTCTCAATCTGGATACATATTGAAAGTGGGAGCAATTAGCTAGAGTAGCTCCATGCAAAGCATTGTGGACATAGAATATTTGCAAAATACATACGGCTCTGAATGTGACAGACCCGTTGACTAAGATTCTCTCACGAGCAAAACATGATCACACCTTAGAACTCTTTGGGTGTTAATCACATAGCGATGTGAACTAGATTATTGACTCTAGTAAACCCTTTGGGTGTTCGTCACATAACGATGTGAACTATGGGTGTTAATCATATACAGATATGATTATTGGTGTTAAATCACATGGCGATGTGAACTAGATTATTGACTCTAGTGCAAGTGGGAGACTGAAGGAAATATGCCCTAGAGGCAATAATAAAGTTATTATTTATTTCCTTATTTCATGATAAATGTTTAGTATTCATGCTAGAATTGTATTAACCGGAAACATAATACATGTGTGAATACATAGACAAACGTAGTGTCACTAGTATGCCTCTACTTGACTAGCTTGTTTATCAAAGATGGTTATGTTTCCTAGCCATGGACAAAAGAGTTGTCATTTGATTAACAGGATCACATCATTAGGAGAATGATGTGATTGACATGACCCATTCTGTTAGCCTAGCACTTGATCGTTTAGTATACTGCTATTGCTTTCTTCATGACTTATACAAAGTTCCTGCAACTATGAGATTGTGCAACTCCCGTGTACCGGAAGAACACTTTGTGTGCTACCAAACGTCACAACGTAACTGGGTGATTATAAAGGTGCTCTACAGGTGTTTCCGAAGGTTCATGTTGAGTTGGCATAATTCGAGATTAGGATTTGTCACTCCGATTGTCGGAGAGGTATCTCTGGGCCCTCTCGGTAATACTCATCACCTAAGCCTTGCAAGCATGTAACTAATGAGTTAGTTATGAGATGACGTATTACAGAACGAGTAAAGAGACTTGCCGGTAACGAGATTGAACTAGGTATTGGATACCGACGATCAAATCTCGGACAAGTAACATACCGATGATAAAGGGAACAACGTATGTTGTTATGCGGTTTGACCGATAAAGATCTTCATAGAATATGTAGGAGCCAATATGGGCATCCAGGTCCCACTATTGGTTATTGACCAAGAATAGTTCTAGGTCATGTCTACATAGTTCTCGAACCCGTAGGGTCCGCACGCTTAAGGTTTCGATGACAGTTATATTATGAGTTTATGAGTTTTGATGTACTGAAGGAGTTCGGAGTCCCGGATGAGATCGGGAACATGATGAGGAGTCTCGAAATGGTCGAGACATAAAGATTGATATATTGGACGACTATATTCGGAGTTCGGAAAGGTTCCGAGTGATTCGGGTATTTTTCGGAGTACCGGAGAGTTACGGGAATTCGCCGGGGAGAAGTATTGGGCCTTATTGGGCCCTGCGGGAAAGAGAGAGGGGCTGCCTAGGGCAGGCTGCGCGCCCTCCCTTGCCCTAGTCCGAATTGGGCTAAGGGGAGGGGCCGCACCCCCTCCTTCCTTCCCTTCTCTCTTCCCCTTCCTAGTCTCCTACTCCTAATACATGGAAGGTCTCCTAGTTGGACTAGGAAACGGGGAATCCTACTCCCGGTGGGAGTAGGACTCCCCAGGGCGCGCCATAGTAGAGGGCCGACCCTCCCCTCCTCCACTCCTTTATATACGGGGGCAGGGGGCACCCCATGAACACACAAGTTGATCTACGGATCGTTCCTTAGCCGTGTGCGGTGCCCCCTTCCACCATATTCCACCTCGGTCATATCGTCGCAAAGCTTAGGCGAAGCCCTGCGCCGGTAGAACATCAAGATCGTCACCACGCCGTCGTGCTGACGGAACTCTCCCTCGACACTCGGCTGGATCGGAGTTCGAGGGACGTCATCGAGCTGAACGTGTGCTGAACTCGGAGGCTCCGTACATTCGGTGCTTGGATCGGTCAGATCGTGAAGACGTACGACTACATCAACCGCGTTGTGCTAATGCTTCCGCTTACGGTCTACAAGGGTACGTGGACGAACACTCTCCCCTCTCGTTGCTATGCCATCACCATGATCTTGCATGTGCGTAGGAAATTTTTTGAAATTACTACGTTCCCCAACAGTGGTATCAGAGCCAGGTTTTATGGTTTGATGTTATATGCACGAGTAGAACACAAGTGAGTTGTGGACGATATAAGTCATACTGCCTACCAGCATGTCATACTTTGGTTCGGCGGTATTGTTGGATGAAGCGGCCCGGACCGACATTACGCGTACGCTTGCGCGAGACTGGTTCTACCGACGTGCTTTGCACACAGGTGGCTGGCGGGTGTCAGTTTCTCCAACTTTAGTTGAACCGAGTGTGGCTACACCCGGTCCTTGCGAAGGTTAAAACGGAGTCTATTTGACAAACTATCGTTGTGGTTTTCATGCGTAGGTGAGAACGGTTCTTGCTAAGCCCGTAGCAGCCACGTAAAATTTGCAACAACAAAGTAGAGGACGTCTAACTTGTTTTTGCAGGGCATGTTGTGATGTGATATGGTCAAGACGTGATGAGATATATGTTGTTGTATGAGATGATCATGTTTTGTTGAAGTTATAGGCAACTGGCAGAAGCCCTATGGTTGTCTCTTTGTTCCATAAGATGCAAGTGCCAAATAATTGCTTTACTTTATCGCTATGCGATAGCAATAGTTGCAAGAGCAATAGTTGGTGAGACGACCATGTGACGACACATTGATATAGATCAAGATGATGAAGATCATGGTGTCATGCCGGTGACGATAGAGATCATGACAGTACTTTGGAGATGGAGATCAAAGGCGCAAGATGATCATGGCCATATCATGTCACATATTTTGATTGCATGTGATGTTTATCCTTTATGCATCTTATCTTGCTTTGTTTGACGGTAGCATTTTAAGATGATCTCTCACTAATTATCAAGAAGTGTTCTCCCTGAGTATGCACCGTTGCCAAAGTTCGTCCTGCCCAGACACCACGTGATGATCGGGTGTGATAAGCTCTACGTCCATCTACAACGGGTGCAAGCCAGTTTTGCACAAGCAGAATACTCAGGTTAAACTTGACGAGCCTAGCATATGCAGATATGGCCTCGGAACACGGAGACCGAAAGGTCGAGCGTGAATCATATAGTAGATATGATCAACATAATGATGTTCACCATTGAAAACTACTCCATCTCACATGATGATCGGTTATGGTTTAGTTGATTTGGATCACGTGATCACTTAGATGACTAGAGAGATGTCTCTCTAAGTGGGAGTTCTTAAATATGATTAATTGAACTTTAATTTATCATGAACTTAGTCCTGGTAGTATTTTGCAAATTATGTTGTAAGATCAATAGCTTGCGTTGTTGCTTTCATATGTTCCTAGAGAAAATTGTGTTGAAAATGTTAGTAGCAATGATGCGGATTGGATCCGTGATCTGAGGTTTATCCTCATTGCTGCACAGAAGAATTATGTCCTTAATGCACCGCTAGGTGACAGACCTATTGCAAGAGCAGATGCAGACGTTATGAACGTTTGGCTAGCTCAATATGATGACTACTTGATAGTTTTGTGCACCATGCTTTATGGCTTAGAATCGGGACTTCAAAGATGTTTTGAACATCATGGACCATATGAGATGTTCCAGGAATTGAAGTTAATATTTCAAGCAAATACCCGAGTTGAGAGATATGAAGTCTCCAACAAGTTCTATAGCTAAAAGATGGAGGAGAATCGCTCAACTAGTGAGCATGTGCTCAGACTGTCTGGGTACTTCAATCGCTTGAATCAAGTGGGAGTTAATCTTCTAGATAAGATAGTGATTGACAGAATTATCTAGTCACCATCACTAAGTTACTAGAACTTCGTGATGAACTATAGTATGCAAGGGATGACGAAAACGATTCCCGAGCTCTTCGTGATATTGAAATCGACGAAGGTAGAAATCAAGAAAGACCATCAAGTGTTGATGATTGACAAGACCACTAGTTTCAAGAGAAGGGCAAAGGGAAAGAAAGGGAACTTCAAGTGGAAAGACAAGCAAGTTGTCACTCCTGCGAAGAAGCCCAAAGCTGAACCAAAACCTGAAACTGAGTGCTTACACTGCAAAGGAAATGGTCACTGGAAGCGGAACTGCCCTAAATATTTGGTGGATAAGAAGGATGGCAAAGTGAAAAAGGGTATATTTGATATACAGGTGTTTTATGTGTGCTTTACTAGTGTTTATAGCAACCCCTCGGTATTTGGTACTGGTTCAGTTGCTAAGAGTAGTAACTCGAAACGGGAGTTGCAGAATAAACAGAAACTAGTTAAGGGTGAAGTGATGATGTGTGTTGAAAGTAGTTTCAAGATTGATATGATCATCATCGCACACTCCCTATACTTTCGGGATTAGTGTTGAACCTAAATAAATGTTATTTGGTGTTTGCGTTGAGCATGAATATGATTTGATCATGTTTATTGCAATACGGCTATTCATGTAAGTTAAAGAATAATTGTTGTTCTGTTTACATGAATAAAACCTTCTATGGTCATACACCCAATGAAAATGGTTTGTTGGATCTCGATCGTGTGATACACATATTCGTAATATTGAAGCCAAAAGATGCAAAATGATAGTGCAACTTATTTGTGGCACTGCCGTTTAGGTCATATCGGTGTAAAGCGCATGAAGAAACTCCATAAAGATGGATTTTCGGAATCACTTGGTTATGAATCATTTGATACTTGCGAACCGTGCCTTTTGGGCAAGATGACTAAAACTCCATTCTTCAGAACAATGGAACGAGATACTGACTTATTGAAAATAATACATACTGATGTATGCAGACCAATGAGTATGAAGGCTCGTGGCAAGTATCGTTATTTTCTGACCTTCACAGATGATTTGAGAAGATATGGGTATATCTACTTGATGAAACATAAGTCTGAAATAGTTGAAAGGTTCAAAGAATTTCAGAGTGAAGAGGGAAAATCATCGTAACAAGAAAATAAAGTTTCTATGATCTGATTGTAGAGACGAATATTTGAGTTACGAGTTTGGTCTTCAATTAAAACAATGTGAAATAGTTTCACAGCTCACGCCACCTGGAACACCACAACGTTATGGTGTGTCCGAACGTCGTAACCGCACTTTATTGGATATGGTGCGATCTATGATGTCTCTTACTGATTTACCAATATTGTTCTGGGGTTATGCATTAGAGACAGCTACATTCACGTTAAAAGGGCACCATCTAAATCCGTTGAGACGACACCGTGGTTTAGCAGTAAACCTAAGTTGTCGTTTCTTAAAGTTTGGAGTTGCGATGCTTATATGAAAAGGTTTTTCAACCTGATAAGCTCGAACCCAAATCGGAGAAATGCGTCTTCATAGAATACCCAAAGGAAATTGTTGGGTAATCCTTCTATCACAGATCCGAAGGCAAAACATTCGTTGCTAAAAATGGATCCTTTCTAGAGAAGGAGCTTCTCTCGAAAGAAGTGAGTGGGAGGAAAGTAGAGCTTGATAAGGTAATGTGTACCTTCTCCTGAATTGGAAAGTAGTTCATCACAGAAATCAGTTCCAGTGATTCCTGCACCAATTAGTGAGGAAGCTAATGATGATGATCATGAAACTTCAAATCAAGTTACTACAGAACCTCGTAGGTTTTTCAGAGTACGGTCTGCACCAGAGTGGTACGGTAATCCTGTTCTGAAAGTCATTAGACCATGATAAACCTACGAACTATGAGGAAGCGATGATGAGCCCAGATTCCGCAAAATGGTTTGAGGCCATGAAATCTGAGATGGGATCCATGTATGAGAACAAAGTGTGGACTTTGGTGGACTTGCCCGATGATCGGCAAGCCATAGAAAATAAATGGATCTTCAAGAGGAAGACGGACGCTGATAGTAGTGTTACTATCTACAAAGCTAGACTTGTCGAAAAAGGTTTTTGACAAAGTTCAAGGTGTTGAATACAATGAGACTTTCTCACTCGTATCGATGCTTAAAAGTCTGTCCGAATCATGTTAGCAATTGCCACATGTTATGAAATTTGGCAAATGGATGTCAAAACTACATTCCTTAAATGGTTTTCTTAAAGAAGAGTTGTATATGATGCAACCAGAAGGTTTTTGTCAATCCTAAAGGTGTTAACAAAATGTGCAAGCTCCAGCGATCCATCTATGGACTGGTGCAAGCATCTCAGAGTTGGAATATACACTTTGATAAGTTGATCAAAGCATATAGTCTTGTACAGACTTACAGTGAAGCCTGTATTTACAAGAAAGTGAGTGGGAGCACTACAGCATTTCTGATAAGTATATGTGAACGACATATTGTTGATCGGAAGTAATGTAGAATTATTCTGCAAAGCATAAAGGAGTATTTGAAAGGAGTTTTTCGAAGAAAGACCTCAGTAAAGCTACTTACATATTAAGCATCAAGATCTATTGAGATAGATCAACACGCTTGATAAGATTTTCAATGAATACATACCTTGACAAGATTTTGAAATAGTTCAAAATGGAACAGTCAAAGAAGGAGTTCTTGCCTGTGTTGCAAGGTGTGAAATTGAGTAAGACTCAAGACCCGACCATGGCAGAAAATAGAAAGAGAATGAAAAATCATTCCCTATGCCTCAGTCATAGGTTCTATAAAGTATGCTATGCTATGAACCAGACATATTGTATACCTTGCTCTGAGTTTGGCAAAGGAATACAATTTTGATCTAATAGTAGATCACTGGACAGCGGTCAAGAATATCCTTAGTAAGGACTAAGGAGATGTTTCTCGATTATGGAGGTGATAAAAGAGTTCGTTGTAAAAGTTACATCAGTGCAAACTTTTACACTGATCCAGATAACTCTAAGTCTCAATCTGGATACATATTGAAAGTGGGAGCAATTAGCTAGAGTAGCTCCATGCAAAGCATTGTGGACATAGAATATTTGCAAAATACATACGGCTCTGAATGTGACAGACCCGTTGACTAAGATTCTCTCACGAGCAAAACATGATCACACCTTAGAACTCTTTGGGTGTTAATCACATAGCGATGTGAACTAGATTATTGACTCTAGTAAACCCTTTGGGTGTTCGTCACATAACGATGTGAACTATGGGTGTTAATCATATACAGATATGATTATTGGTGTTAAATCACATGGCGATGTGAACTAGATTATTGACTCTAGTGCAAGTGGGAGACTGAAGGAAATATGCCCTAGAGGCAATAATAAAGTTATTATTTATTTCCTTATTTCATGATAAATGTTTATTATTCATGCTAGAATTGTATTAACCGGAAACATAATACATGTGTGAATACAGAGACAAACGTAGTGTCACTAGTATGCCTCTACTTGACTAGCTTGTTTATCAAAGATGGTTATGTTTCCTAGCCATGGACAAAAGAGTTGTCATTTGATTAACGGGATCACATCATTAGGAGAATGATGTGATTGACATGACCCATTCTGTTAGCCTAGCACTTGATCGATTAGTATACTGCTATTGCTTTCTTCATGACTTATACAAAGTTCCTGCAACTATGAGATTGTGCAACTCCCGTGTACCGGAAGAACACTTTGTGTGCTACCAAACATCACAACGTAACTGGGTGATTATAAAGGTGCTCTACATGTGTTTCCGAAGGTTCATGTTGAGTTGGCATAATTCGAGATTAGGATTTGTCACTCCGATTGTCGGAGAGGTATCTCTGGGCCCTCTCGGTAATACTCATCACCTAAGCCTTGCAAGCATGTAACTAATGAGTTAGTTATGAGATGACGTATTACAGAACGAGTAAAGAGACTTGCCGGTAACGAGATTGAACTAGGTATTGGATACCGACGATCAAATCTCGGACAAGTAACATACCGATGACAAAGGGAACAACGTATGTTGTTATGCGGTTTGACCGATAAAGATCTTCGTAGAATATGTAGGAGCCAATATGGGCATCCAGGTCCCACTATTGGTTATTGACCAAGAATAGTTCTAGGTCATGTCTACATAGTTCTCGAACCCGTAGGGTCCGCACGCTTAAGGTTTCGATGACAGTTATATTATGAGTTTATGAGTTTTGATGTACCGAAGGAGTTCGGAGTCCCGGATGAGATCGGGAACATGATGAGGAGTCTCGAAATTGTCGAGACGTAAAGATTGATATATTGGACGACTATATTCGGAGTTCGGAAAGGTTCCGAGTGATTCGGGTATTTTTCGGAGTACCGGAGAGTTACGGGAATTCGCTGGGGAGAAGTATTCGGCCTTATTGGGCCCTGCGGGAAAGAGAGAGGGGCTGCCTAGGGCAGGCTGCGCCCCCCCCCCCCCCCCCCCTTGCCCTAGTCCGAATTGGGCTAAGGTGAGGGGCCGCACCCCCTCCTTCCTTCCCTTCTCTCTTCCCCTTCCTAGTCTCCTACTCCTAATACATGGAAGGTCTCCTAGTTGGACTAGGAAACGGGGAATCCTACTCCCGGTGGGAGTAGGACTCCCCAGGGCACGCCATAGTAGAGGGCCGGCCCTCCCCTCCTCCACTCCTTTATATACGGGGGCAGGGGGCACCCCATGAACACACAAGTTGATCTACGGATCGTTCCTTAGCCGTGTGCGGTGCCCCCTTCCACCATATTCCACCTCGGTCATATCGTCGCAAAGCTTAGGCGAAGCCCTGCGCCGGTAGAACATCAAGATCGTCACCACGCTGTCATGCTGACGGAACTCTCCCTCGACACTCGGCTGGATCGGAGTTCGAGGGACGTCATCGAGCTGAACGTGTGCTGAACTCGGAGGCTCCTTACGTTCGGTGCTTGGATCGGTCGGATCGTGAAGACCTACGACTACATCAACCGTGTTGTGCTAACGCTTCCGCTTACGGTCTACGAGGGTACGTGGACGAACACTCTCCCCTCTCGTTGCTATGCCATCACCATGATCTTGCATTTGCGTAGGAAATTTTTTGAAATTACTACGTTCCCCAACAGAAGGTACTTCCTTCACAAAGTGACAATCTGGTCAGAAACTTTGAAAAATTGCACCGGGAGCTAGGATGAATGGATTGAGCTCATCTTTGGTATCCATAGGTGATTTATCAAGGTAAATCTCCCTGCAAAATTGAAGCTCAAAAGGAATTAGGAATAAAGCACTTCCTTCGCAAAATTTCAGAGAAGGCAGAAACTTGCATTGGATCATGTGCCCAATTTTTGATCTGTGGAACATGATATAAGGATGGAACTAGTGATTATATAGCAAGGACAAGCTCCACAATTTATGTGAGAATTTTCCCTGCCATAAAAAATAGTAGTTCCTTTCGAATGTGGCAGAAATGCAATATTGGTATTAAATAGGAAAAGGCAATTTTCCATATTTAATTATGGCCAATATCTTTGCCAGAGCTTGGATTAGACATAAATATCAACTCCACCAATTATCATGAATTTAGGAGAGGACTAGATATGCCTTAGGATTTTATTCCTCATAAAGGCAAGAAAAGGAATAAATCATAATTCAAAAATATTGCATGAGACTTAGCAATATTTTTGCATATCCATGGATTATGAGGATAGGAGGGTCTGTGGGAACAGATGGGATGATCAACAGATCAAGGAAAATGATGGCTCCTTTGTAATCACTAAGGCCACATTCAAATTCCAAAAATTGGAATTAGGGTTTGAGAGGATTTGAGTTGATGCAGAAGAGGGCTTGCCCACTAACAAAGACATGGGCAAGGTTTTGAAAGGTTGTAAATGCCAAAATTTCTCAGAGTCATCCAGCAAACTTAGGAGAAAATTTTGAAAAATGAGTGCTGGGAAGGAATAACAACACAAAAATTCATAACCCAATTTTGGGGCTATTACAAACCTTCCCCCCTTAAAGGAATCTCGTCCTCGAGATTCCTAGGGTTACAGCACAATCGGAAAGATAACCACTCCGAGGAAAAACCTCTGGGTTAAATTTTAACCCTTTGGTCGGATTCGAACAAGTTGGGGCACCGATAATTGGTATACCTAGGGAGAGATATGGGCAAACACGGTTATATCCACGGCTAGGGGCACTCGAGATCAGACTCCCGAAAAATTGCTAGATGCACCCTAGTGAACAGTGGATTCACCTGCTGGCACGTGGGTCCTGGGCCCACTGGCAGCCTCCTTCTTCTACCTCCAGCTAACTGCTTCCTCTATGCTGCTGCTTCGCGTGCGGCTTGGCGCAGCGCGCATCTAGCCCCTAGAGCGATGAGGACCCTAGTGTCGTAGTGCGCAGCGTGCACGGCGCCAGTGCAGCGAGCACTCACATCGCGGGCCAGCACCTTGTCGGCACTGCTCGTGGATTCCCTCCTGGACGTCGGTGATCAGGCGACGAGCGGTTCTCCTGGACCTCGCTTACTGTACACCGGGGTTGGGCTATAAAAACGGCAGCGCGACATTCCTCCAACACACCAACACAATGCCGCTCTACTACCTCTTCGGTTTGGGCGAGATCGAGCCGAGCTCCTTCGGCGAGGTTGTGTTCTTGGTGGCGCTGCGGTGGTTCCTAGCTGCTCTACTTGGCACGCTGATCGGCTCGTCGTTCCTTCTGGTGATACTCATCAGGAACGAATGGGCTTGAGGCAATGCGTGGCTGGGTGTGGTGGCTCGAGGTGTGGAAGAAGATGGTGCACGAGGTGGTCTTCTGCCACGCCTGATTCTCCGTCACTTTGCGCCGGCGGAGTAATCGCGTGCTACGGTGGAGCGGTGGTGGCGACTTGCGGTGCCACACAAGGCAGTGATGGTGTGGATGATGGGTTCGGACGAAGGTGAGGTGGCCACGCCAGCTCAGGAATCAGTTTAGGGCATGGGAAAAATTTTGCGGATTGCTCCACGAAATGTAGGTGTGTCGAGGTAGAATCGGAGTTGAAATCTGTATCGAGGAGGTTGTAATGGATCGTGAGAAATAAAGCTGGCAGCGCTTTCCCAGGAAACACAATTGGGTTTACGAAAAAGAATCAGGGACAAGAAATAGCCAGATGAAAATGGCCTCTTCGATGCACTGGGTTTGGAAAATCTGGCACACTGGGTGTGCAGAGATAGAGATGGGATGTGACTTTGCTTTTCCCCGAGTACTGCTCAATTGTACTCGTGGGTGAACCGGGTATGCGTGCAGTATGCAGTAAAATCTAAACAAACGGACAGATGCAATAAACATGCAACAGAAAAAATGAACCAGAGAAATCACACTAAGGTGTTTTAATGCTAGTGGGTATATGTAATCCTGGTAAACATATACCTACACCAGCGCGCATTTTATTAGAGACTCAGAATGAGTCAATGTTGTTTTTAGTGTATGTGTTCTACTGATTAAAATCTTGTTAGCAAACATTGCCAACCCTGTCAAACATTTCTGTTTGACAGAGAGACAAGCAAAAACAAACACACAAACACAAGCAAGCAAGCAAATAACACAGCATATGGGTTACAACAGTACCAGCATACATCAAAGCACAAACGCGCTACGCGCAAATCGAAACTACTCGTTGCGGGATACATGGTTCTATCCTCATATCGAGGATGAACCAACAGACCGACCTACTAGCAGAAACCACTGACTGCATGATTGTAGTCATGCAGAAGACTGGCCTTGCTGGGGCTCTCCTGGAGGACGAAGACTGAGCCAATCTCCATCTTCATCGTCTGATACTTCTACGGGTTGGGTTCGGCTACTAGAGGTGTGGCTGAAATCGTTCCAAGCAAATGCTGCTGGTGGATCCGGAGAAGATACTTGTCAAGGGTGATGATCTTTGGCTTGGGCCACAGCACAGGCTGAGAGGATAGCACTGGTTTGGATGGCATGGGGCAAACAACTTGAGATGCGAACTTACGAGCCTCACGGTAAGCTTCCTTGATGACTCGTACCACATTATCGTCCATGGCTCTAAACTCGGCAAGCAGCATTGAAATCAACATCCCCTGGGCAGTGATGTATTGCACCAGGCGAGCGGTTGCAGGATCATCTCCTTGGCTAATGGAAGAAGGATGCATTACTGCGTTTGACACAGTTGGGAAAAAGCAGAACTCCTGCCTTGTTGCTACATGCGGGAAGTTGGTTCAGAGGTGTAGGATAGCCTCCATAGCAGCGGCCTGAATGGCTAAACCAGAGGTAGGCATGGCTCTACCCTGTAAAACCAAAGGTTGGACATCTGCTGCAGGGCCTAGGCTGATGTGCACTCTTGCAACAAAGCGATGAAGGTGAGGGACGGGTGTCAATTGGAACACCAGGTAATTGGGGCTAGTCTTACCGCCAAATGCTTTGGTGAGCATCTCGGCAAGAAGGGGTGGAAAGCCAGGGTGGTTGACGGCATAGGTGCGGGTGTAATACGTGGGAGTTTTGGAGCTACTAGCCATGACTGGGAGCTACTAGCTAAGCTTCTCTGCAGGGACATGGCGGACTGAGGAGTGAGCGATACGGCTAGCGGAAAGGGAGTTTTATAGGTAGCTACGCGGGACAGGCCTGCATGGTGTGGCCCCTTTCCCTTAATGGCGAAGGGTGTGGCCGACCAGAAAGGATAGGATTGCTACACGTTCCACGGATAACTAGGCGGGGACAGCGGGGTGAGGACGTGTCAGTCCCGACTGTGCCACCTGTTGATTAACAGTGGCCATGCCGGATGCCAGGGATGGGTCAAATCCCTTAGGATCATTATGGGTTGATGGTAGCGGTAATCTAATGCTAGGCTAATCTATGCCAACCTGGCTGCTCTGATACCATCTCCTGTGGCACCCCGGTCAGCATGGAGCAGGGGGCCTTCGCACGTCAGCCCAGGATAACACCTGAAGCACGACAGGTCCATGATACAGCATTCCAGGTACAATAATAATCATCAAAATATGTGTATATGATTACATAATTGATGAATACAATCTTCTGGCATAGCCCTAAGGCTATTTACATGGCAGCGGAAGTCCATATAAATGGCGGCGGAAGTCTTGGTTTGGCAGCATCTCTCTCTGGCTGGGCTTCATAACTCACAGGGCTGGCAAGATTATAGCCTAGCACGACGGAACAAGCGAAATAATCTGGGCACGACCTACAAAACTGGCATGACACGCCAGGTCAGTACATTGAATGTACTTGCAAGACAACCAAATACATAGCATCCAAACAAACAGATGACAAAGCAAGAACCAAGCATATGCAACGGTCTACATCACACAACTTCTAAGCATGGCATGATATTAACTAGAATCATAAATCAAACTAAGCATGAATAACAGCACAACATCTACTAGCATGGCATATCAAACTTACTTCTAGCAAAGCAACAACAAAACATAACATATCAAAACATGGCATGGCATCAGGAAACTATGCTGAAAATAAACTACCAGTTACCTCCCGTGAAGACATGTTGTATCAACCTTATGCAACAATCACTTACTCTGCCACGGCTCCTCGGAGCACAAGCATGACTTACCAAGACCTCGTCTCGGGGTCATATCAACACATCATCGTGACTTCTCACGATTAGCTCATGGTCCAAGGCATCACAAGATTTATCACATTTTAGTTATCACACAAGTTATTATCAAATTTATCCTCCATTTCGACCGAGACCCGATAGTGTGACCTACTATGAACTTGTGCCCATGACCGAGGACGCGGCTATCGATAGATTGAATACACACTGCAGAGGTAGCGCATTTTACCCACACTACGGAATACCTGGCCTCATGCTCCCATTCGGGTGGACCAAAGTACTCCGACGAAACCCTCCCTTTGCCATGCACTCTCCCCGGCCACTCCGACCATCTCCCTCTCAGGGCTAGGTCTTGGGTGGCTCCATGTCTACCAAAGACACGAACGGCCACCGTGATGGCAAAACGGTCCCAAACGGGGACAAGGTACCATAAAAACAAAAACGAGCACACAAGGTTATGTCCGCCTACCTGATCAGGGTAGCGCGTGCCCATAACCTTCCCTCGCGGGAGGCACCGGTGAGAGCCACGACAAAGGACCGAATCAAGACCTTCCCATAAGGTAAATGTGATTGCACTGGAGAAAGCTCGATTGGGTGGCACTATGATATCCCAGTGATGACGGAGGAGGTTTGTTATTAAGTCATATTATTAACTTCTCCATCATCAATCATCATGCGAGCATTTTTATCATGAATGCAACAACTAACATGCAACATATCGATGCAGTAACAAAACATCGAGCATTTCAGAAGAACAATGATGGCATGCGAAACATGGCAATACCAAGTACTAGCAAACTTAACAGTGCAACAGAATTTTCATAACATCGATACTACTAACGTGAAACTACACTAGACAGGTGCATGATATTATTAGTAACAACAGCAAACTAGCATGTCAACTTATTTTATGAAAGCATAAGCATGCAAAACAGCTAACAGAAACATATAGCACGACTAAAATAACAGCAACCGGAACAGACAAGAAACTACTGCAACTAAACACACACACACACACGAGGTGCAAGCAAATTCAACATGCAAGTTCGGGGCTCATGATAAGAGGTTGGCTTGCCTGGGGGTCGAGGGTTACTCCGGAAAAAGTGTGAAACGATCGCGGAAATGGTTGCCGGAAACAGTTCTCTCTCGGAGGGGGCTGTTTACGGGCAAGGGCAAAGTGGTCATTTTCAATATGTCAAACCATAGTGAAAATGATGGGAACGGAACGGGCTCGACGTGACGAAGACGTGGGCTTTGGAATCACCTGATTTGGAGCTACGCTTGAAAAGATACGGACGTTTAAAGCTCAAGGACTAGTCTGTAAAAATATTTCTACAAACAGGTCCCTGGCGGTTTAAACAGAAAGCGTCTTTTCCAAAAATACATTTTCAACGCAGGAAAACGGCTTTGCGGCGGGCGCCGCCACTTAGCTGACATGGCAACGACCGGTCAAAGAGGCAGAGGTGGGGCCGGGCGCCTGGGCGGCTATGGCCAATGGCAGGTGGGGTCGCGCGAGGGGTGGGGCCCAGCAACTTATCCACGCTGGCAAGACCGGGTCAACGCCCTGGGTTGCTGCTAGGTGGGGCCCGCGCTGTGTTCTCTCTCTCCTCCTTCTTCTCCATCGCGACAGAGGCCGAGCGGGACGCCGCGGCGGTCGTTGGAGCCGGTGACTGGCGGCACGGGAGGGCTGGGCGGCGCGCAGGAGCTCCACCACTCGACGCCGCGCCCGTAGGTAGTCGCGGGGTCGCGCCGGACGGACTACAGCGTCGGGGCCATGGAAGACCGCAGCGGCCGACGAGCTTCGACAGGGGCACGCGCCGACAGGGCTCCCTCGCCGGAGACAGGGACGGCGGCATCTTCGTAGGATCCAGGGGAGGTTGGGGACGCCGAAGAAAAGGAGGGGGAAGGGCCGCGGGGAGAAAATGGCCATGGGGATCGGTGACGACCATTCTGCCATGGGGGGCGAAAGAGGAGCTCCCAGGCGAGGGGTAAGGCTACGGCTGGCTCGGGGAGGAGTGGAGAGCTACAGGTGGCTACTTATCGCCGCGGGGAAGGGCTCTAGAGGGAGGGGCGAGGTGACACGCGGTGCGGCTATGTGTCCGTGCGCCGGCGATGCGCTCGCGCGGCCAAGGGTCACGGGGAGCGGCCGGAAGGTGACGAGGGGGATGCGGACGACACGCAGGAGGTCACGGAGACGAGCAACACTCTCGGACGAACGGAGGAAGAGGACAGAGGCGAGGAAACGACGGTGCACATGGGAGCGCACTATTCGGCGACGGCGACGGCTCAACGAGGAAGCAAACGAAGGGGGAAATGGGTTAAGGCGCACGGCGACGATGAGGCTGAGCTGGTTGACAAGCTTAGACGAGCCAGAGCCAGCCGGAGCAGCGATACTGTGGCCAACAGTGCGCAGACCACCGATTTGGCTGGCACTGCCCATGGTCACCACCAACAATGCATGCTCTGGTTGTCTACTTGGTGCCAAATGATGTCTACAGCGTAGTCCTTCCGAAGCTAATTACGACTGAGGTGATGGCACAGGCAGAGGTGAAGGGGGCAGAGGGAACCAAGTTCGACAAGTTTACTGTTGCAAACTTGGCCACATCTTGGTGATCAAACTAGAGGTGTTAAGGACTAAGCGTGATGTCTAGGAGGTTGAGGCTATCAAGGACTACGGTCCTGGGAAGTTGGAAGGGATTTGGGCAAGTATTTAACATAGTTGCAGTCCAACTGTCAAATATGGCCCAGAAAACAAATGAGGAAGAAACACTCACTAGGAGTGTTGGATTGGGCTACTACTTGGCAATTCCTCATGAATTGGTCATATGTAGATGCTGCAAAAAGATCATACCAAATGGACATGCCAAATTGGTACTTGCTTCACAAGCATCACTTTTGACCAGAAACTTGACAAAATTCTAGCACAATATTGGCTATATGGAATGAGCCAATCTCTTGGGTAGGTGGGTTATATGGATAATAGAAGTCTTGGGAATATTTTCAGCCATAATGGAGCAAGATAAAATATACTTGCTTCACAAACTCAAAATTTGGGCAGAAAACAAGAATTGCTCCTGTGCTCACATAGCATAATGAAATGAGCTGAATTTGGGTGGAGGCTAATGATTTGGGATACCTGAGAGGATGGAAAAGTTTCATTCCATTTGGAAACTCTATGAAGGTACTTCCTTCACAAAGTGACAATCTGGTCAGAAACTTTGAAAAATTGCACAGGAGCTAGGATGAATGGATTGAGCTCATCTTTGGTATCCATGAGTGATTTATCAAGGTAAATCACCCTGCAAAATTGCAGCTCAAAAGGAATTAGTAATAAAGAACTTCCTTTGCAAAATTTCAGAGAAGGCAGAAACTTGCATTGGATCATGTGCCCAATTTTTGATCTGTGGAACATGAGATAAGGATGGAACTAGTGATTATATAGCAAGGACAAGCTCCACAATTTATGTGAGAATTTTCCCTACTATAAAAATAGTAGTTCCTTTTGAATGTGGCAGAAATGCAATATTGGTATTAAATAGGAAAAGGCAATTTTCCATATTTAATTATGGCCAATATCTTTGCCAGAGCTTGGATTAGACATAAATATCAACTCCACCAATTCTCATGAATTTAGGAGAGGCCTAGATATGCCTTAGGATTTTATTCCTCGGAAAGGCAAGAAAAGGAATAAATCATAATTCAAAAATATTGCATGAGACTTAGCAATATTTTTGCATATCCATGGATTAGGAGGATAGGAGGGTCTGTGGGAAAAGATGGGATGATCAACAGATCAAGGAAAATGGTGGCTCCTTTGTAATCACAAAGGCCACATTCAAATTCCAAAAATTGGAATTAGGGTTTGAGAGGATTTCAGCTGATGCAGAGGAGGGCTTGCCCAGTGACAAAGACATGAGCAAGGTTTTGAAAGGTTGGAAATGCCAAAATTTCTCAGAGTCATCTAGCAAACTTAAAAGAAAATTTTGAAAAATGAGTGCCGGGAAGGAATAACAACACAAAAATTGATAACCCAATTTTGGGGCTGTTACAACAGGTGTCTCCGAAGGTGTTTGTTGTATGGCATAGATCAAGATTTGCATTTTTCACTCCGTGTATCGGAGAGGTATCTCTGGGCCCTCTCGGTAACAAACATCACTATAAGCCTTGCAAGCAATGTGACTAATGACTTAGTTGCGGGATAATGCATTACAGAACGAGTAAAGAGACTTTCCGTTAACGAGATTGAACTAGGTATGTTGATACCGATGATCGAATCTCAGGCAAGTAACATACCGATGACAAAGGGAACATCGTATTTTGTTATGCGGTTTGACCGATAAAGATCTTCGTAGAATATGTAGGAACCAATATGAGCATCCAGGTTCCGCTAATGGTTATTGACCGGAGATATGTCTCGGTCATGTCTACATAGTTCTCAAACCCGTAGGGTCCGCACGCTTAACGTTCGATGACGATTTGTATTATGAGTTATGTGATTTGATGACCGAAATTTGTTCGGAATCCAGGATGAGATCACGAACATGACGAGGAGTCTCGAAATGGTCGAGACATAAAGATTGATATATTGGACAATGATATTCGGACACCGGATGAGTTCCGAGAGGTATCAGATAATTATCGGAGTGCCGGAGGGTTATCGGAACCCTCGGGGGAACTAATGGGCCTTGTGTTGGGGAACTAGTAATTTCAAAAAAATTCCTACGCACACGCAAGATCATGGTGATGGCATAGCAATGAGAGGGGAGAGTGTTCGTCCACGTACCCTCGTAGACCGTAAGCGGAAGCGTTAGCACAACGCGGTTGATGTAGTCGTACGTCGTCACGATCCGACCGATCCAAGCACCGAACGTACGGAGTCTCCGAGTCCAGCACACGTTCAGCTCGATGACGATCTCCGGCCCTCTGATCCAGCAAAGGCTCCGGAGATGAGTTCCGTCAGCACGACGGCGTGGTGACGATGATGATGTTCTACCGGCGCAGGGCTTCGCCTAAACTCCGCGACGATATGATCGAGGTGGAATATGGTGGAATGGGGCACCGCACACGGCTAAGGAACGATCCGTAGATCAACTTGTGTGTCTATGGGGTGCCCCCCGCCCCCGTATATAAAGGAGCCATGGGGGAGGAGGCCGCCGGCCTAAGGGGGCGCGCCAAGGGGGGGAGTCCTACTCCCACCGGGAGTAGGACTCCCCTTTTCCAAGTTGGAGTAGGAGAGAAGGGGGAAAGAGGAGGAAGAGGGGAAGGAAAGGGGGGCGCCGCCCCCCTTCCCTTGTTCTATTCGGACTAGGAGGGGGAGGGGCGCGCGGCCCCCTCCTGGCTCCTTCCTCTTCTCCCTCTTGGCCCATGTAGGCCCATTAACCCCCCGGGGGGTTCCGGTAACCTCCCGGTACTCCGGTAAAATGCCGATTTCACCCGGAACCATTCCGATGTCCAAACATAGGCTTCCAATATATCAATCTTTATGTCTCGACCATTCCGAGACTCCTCGTCATGTCCGTGATCACATCCGGGACTCCGAACAAACTTCGGTCCATCAAAACTTATAAACTCATAATAAAACTGTCATCGAAACGTTAAGCGTGCGGACCCTACGGGTTCGAGAACTATGTAGACATGACCTAAAACCATTCTCAGTCAATAACCAATAGCGGGACCTGGATGCCCATATTGGTTCCTACATATTCTACGAAGATCTTTATCGGTCAAACCGCATAAAAACATACTTTGTTCCCTTTGTCATCGGTATGTTACTTGCCCGAGATTTGATCGTCGGTATCCAATACCTAGTTCAATCTCGTTACCGGCAAGTCTCTTTACTCGTTCCGTAATACGTCATCTCATAACTAACTCATTAGTTACATGCTTGCAAGGCTTAGGTGATGAGTATTACCGAGAGGGCCCAGAGATACCTCTCCGACAATCAGAGTGACAAAACCTAATCTCGAATTATGCCAACCCAACATGTACCTTCGGAAACACCTGTAGAGCACCTTTATAATCACCCAGTTACATTGTGACGTTTGGTAGCACAAAAAGTGTTCTTCCGGTAAACGGGAGTTGCACAATCTCATAGTTGTAGGAACTTTGTATAAGTCATGAAGAAAGCAATAGCAGTATACTAAACGATCAAGTGCTAGGCTAACAGAATGGGTCATGTCAATCACATCGTTCTCCTAATGATGTGATCCCATTAATCAAATGACAACACATGTCTATGGTTAGGAAACATAACCATCTTTGATTAATGAGCTAGTCAAGTAGAGGCATACTAGTGACTATGTGTTTGTCTATGTATTCACACATGTATCATGTTTCTGGTTAATACAATTCTAGCATGAATAATAAACATTTATCATGATATGAGGAAATAAATAATAACTTTATTATTGCCTCTAGGGCATATTTCCTTCAGTCTCCCACTTGCACTAGAGTCAATAATCTAGATTACATAGTAATGATTCTAACACCCATGGAGTCTTGGTGCTGATCATGTTTTGCTCGTGAGAGAGGCTTAGTCAACGGGTCTGCAACATTCAGATCCGTATGTATCTTGCAAATCTCTATGTCTTCCACTTGGACTTGGTCCCGAATGGAATTGAAGCGTCTATTGATGTGCTTGGTCCTCTTGTGAAATCTGGATTCCTTTGCCAGGGCAATTGCACCAGTATTGTCACAGAAGATCTTCATTGGTCCCGATGGACTAGGTATGACACCTAGATCGGAAATGAACTCCTTCATCCAGACTCCTTCATTTGCTACTTCAGAAGCAGCTATGTACTCCGCTTCACATGTAGATCCCGCCACGACGCTTTGTTTAGAACTGCACCAACTTACAGCTCCACCGTTTAATATAAACACGTATCCGGTTTGCGATTTAGAATCGTCCGGATCAGTGTCAAAGCTTGCATCGACGTAACCATTTACGACTAGCTCTTTGTCACCTCCATATACGAGAAACATATCCTTAGTCCTTTTCAGGTATTTCAGGATGTTCTTGACCGTTGTCCAGTGATCCACTCCTGGATTACTTTGGTACCTTCCTGCCAAGCTTATTGCTAAGCATACGTCAGGTCTGGTACACAGCATTGCATACATGATAGAGCCTATGGCTGAAGCATAGGGAACATTTTTCATTTTCTCTCTATCTTCTGTTGTGGTCGGGCATTGAGTTTGACTCAACTTCACACCTTGTAGCACAGGCAAGAAACCTTTCTTTGCCTGATCCATTTTGAACTTTTTCAAAATTTTGTCAAGGTATGTGCTTTGTGAAAGTCCTATTAAGCGTCTTGATCTATCTCTATAGATCTTGATGCCCAATATGTAAGCAGCTTCACCGAGGTCTTTCATTGAAAAACTTTTATTCAAGTATCCCTTTATGCTATCCAGAAATTCTATATCATTTCCAATTAATAATATGTCATCAACATATAAAACTAGAAATGCTACAGAGCTCCCACTCACTTTCTTGTAAATACAGGCTTCTCCAAAAGTCTGTATAAAACCATATGCTTTGATCACACTATCAAAGCGTTTATTCCAACTCCGAGACGCTTGCACCAGTCCATAAATGGAACGCTGGAGCTTGCACACTTTGTCAGCACCTTTTGGATCAACAAAACCTTCCGGCTGCATCATATACAACTCTTCTTCTAGAAATCCATTCAAGAATGCAGTCTTGACATCCATTTGCCAAATTTCATAATCATGAAATGCAGCAATAGCTAACATGATTCGGACAGACTTAAGCATCGCTACGGGTGAGAAAGTCTCATCGTAGTCAACCCCTTGAACTTGTCGAAAACCTTTCGCAACAAGTCGAGCTTTATAGACAGTAACATTACCATCAGCGTCAGTCTTCTTCTTAAAGATCCATTTATTCTCAATGGCTTGCCGATCATCGGGCAAGTCAACCAAAGTCCATACTTTGTTTTCATACATGGATCCCATCTCAGATTTCATGGCCTCTAGCCATTTTGCGGAATCTGGGCTCATCATCGCTTCCTCATAGTTCGTAGGTTAATCATGGTCAAGTAACATGACTTCCAGAATAGGATTACCGTACCATTCTGGTGCGGATCTTACTCTGGTAGACCTACGAGGTTCAGCAGAAACTTGATTTGAAGTTTCATGATCAATATCATTAGCTTCCTCACTAATTGGTGTAGTTGTCACGGGAACCGGTTCTCGTGATGAACTACCTTCCAATAAGGGAGTAGATACAGTTATCTCATCAAGTTCTACTTTCCTCCCACTCACTTCTTTCGAGAGAAACTCCTTCTCTAGAAAGGATCCATTCTTAGCAACGAATGTCTTGCCTTCGGATCTGTGATAGAAGGCGTACCCAACAGTCTCTTTTGGGTATCCTATGAAGACACACTTCTCCGATTTGGGTTCGAGCTTATCTGGTTGAAGTTTCTTCACATAAGCATCGCAGCCCCAAACTTTAAGAAACGACAACTTTGGTTTCTTGCCAAACCACAGTTCATAAGGCGTCGTATCAACGGATTTAGATGGTGCCCTATTTAACGTGAATGCGGCCGTCTCTAAAGCATAACCCCAAAACGATAGCGGTAAATCGGTAAGAGACATCATAGATCGCACCATATCAAGTAAAGTACGATTACGACGTTCGGACACACCATTTCGTTGTGGTGTTCCGGGTGGTGTGAGTTGCGAAACTATTCCGCATTGTTTCAAATGTAAACCAAACTCGTAACTCAAATATTCTCCTCCACGATCAGATCGTAGAAACTTTATTTTCTTGTTACGATGATTTTCCACTTCACTCTGAAATTCTTTGAACTTTTCAAATGTTTCAGACTTGTGCTTCATTAAGTAGATATACCCATATCTGCTCAAATCATCTGTGAAGGTGAGAAAATAACGATATCCGCCACGGGCCTCAACATTCATCGGACCACATACATCTGTATGTATGATTTCCAACAAATCTTTTGCTCTCTCCATAGTTCCGGAGAACGGTGTTTTAGTCATCTTGCCCATGAGGCACGGTTCGCAAGTACCAAGTGATTCATAATCAAGTGATTCCAGAAGTCCATCAGTATGGAGTTTCTTCATGCGTTTTACACCGATATGACCTAAACGGCAGTGCCACAAATAAGTTGCACTATCATTATCAACTCTGCATCTTTTGGCTTCAACATTATGAATATGTGTATCACTACTATCGAGATTCAATAAAAATAGACCACTCTTCAAGGGTGCATGACCATAAAAGATATTACTCATATAAATAGAACAACCATTATTCTCTGATTTAAATGAATATCCGTCTTGCATTAAACAAGATCCAGATATAATGTTCATGCTCAAAGCTGGCACCAAATAACAATTATTCAGGTCTAAAACTAATCCCGAAGGTAGATGTAGAGGTAGCGTGCCGACCGCGATCACATCGACTTTGGAACCGTTTCCCACGCGCATCGTCACCTCGTCCTTGGCCAGTGCTCGCTTATTCCGTAGTCCCTGTTTCGTGTTGCAAATATTAGCAACAGAACCAGTATCAAATACCCAGGTGCTACTACGAGCTCTAGTTAGGTACACATCAATAACATGTATAGCACATATACCTTTGCTCACTTTGCCATCCTTCTTATCCGCCAAATACTTGGGGCAGTTCCGCTTCCAGTGTCTAGTCTGCTTGCAGTAGAAGCACTCAGTTTCAGGCTTAGGTCCAGACTTGGGTTTCTTCTCTTGAGCAGCAACTTGCTTGCCGTTCTTCTTGAAGTTCCCCTTCTTCTTCCCTTTGCCCTTCTTCTTGAAACTAGTGGTCTTGTTGACCATCAACACTTGATGCTCCTTCTTGATTTCTACCTCCACGGCTTTCAGCATCGCGAAGAGCTCGGGAATAGTCTTGTTCATCCCTTGCATATTATAGTTCATCACGTAGCTCTTATAGCTTGGTGGCAGTGATTGGAGAATTCTGTCAATGACACTATCATCAGGAAGATTAACTCCCAGTTGAATCAAGTGATTATTGTACCCAGACATTCTGAGTATGTGTTCACTGACAGAACTATTCTCCTCCATCTTGCAGCTATAGAACTTATTGGAGACTTCATATCTCTCAATCCGGGCATTTGCTTGAAATACTAACTTCAACTCCTGGAGCATCTCATATGCTCCATGACGTTCAAAACGTCGTTGAAGACCCGGTTCCAAGCCGTAAAGCATGACACACTGAACTATAGAGTAGTCATCAGCTTTGCTCTGCCAGACGTTCTTAACGTCGTCAGTTGCATCAGCAGCAGGCCTGGCACCCAGCGGTGCTTCCAGGACGTAACTCTTTTGTGCAGCAATGAGGATAATCCTCAGGTTACAGACCCAGTCCGTGTAATTGCTACCATCATCTTTCAACTTTGCTTTCTCAAGGAACGCATTAAAATTCAACGGAACAACAGCACGAGCCATCTATCTACAAACAAACATAGACAAGCAAGATACTATCAGGTACTAAGTTCATGATAAATTTAAGTTCAATTAATCATATTACTAGAGAACTCCCACTTAGACAGACATCTCTCTAGTCATCTAAGTGATCACGTGATCCAAATCAACCAAACCATAACCGATCATCACGTGAGATGGAGTAGTTTTCAATGGTGAACATCACTATGTTGATCATATCTACTATATGATTCATGCTCGACCTTTCGGTCTCCGTGTTCCGAGGCCATATCTGCATATGCTAGGCTCGTCAAGTTTAACCTGAGTATTCTGCGTGTGCAAAACTGGCTTGCACCCGTTGTAGATGGACGTAGAGCTTATCACACCCGATCATCACGTGGTGTCTCGGCACGACGAACTTTGGCAACTGTGCATACTCAGGGAGAACACTTCTTGATAATTTTAGTGAGAGATCATCTTAAAATGCTACCGTCAATCAAAGCAAGATAAGATGCATAAAGGATAAACATCACATGCAATCAATATAAGTGATATGATATGGCCATCATCATCTTGTGCTTGTGATCTCCATCTCCGAAGCACCGTCGTGATCACCATCGTCACCGGCGCGACACCTTGATCTCCATCGTAGCATCGTTGTCGTTACGCCATCTATTGCTTCTACGACTATCGCTACCGCTTAGTGATAAAGTAAAGCAATTACAGGGCGTTTGCATTTCATACAATAAAGCGACAACCATATGGCTCCTGCCAGTTGCCGATAACTTCGGTTACAAAACATGATCATCTCATACAATAAAATATAGCATCACGTCTTGACCATATCACATCACAACATGCCCTGCAAAAACAAGTTAGACGTCCTCTACTTTGTTGTTGCAAATTTTACGTGGCTGCTACGGGCTTAGCAAGAACCGTTCTCACCTACGCATCAAAACCACAACGATAGTTTGTCAAATAGACTCCGTTTTAACCTTCGCAAGGACCGGGCGTAGCCACACTCGGTTCAACTAAAGTGAGAGAGACAGACACCCGCCAGCCACCTTTAAGCACGAGTGCTCGTAACGGTGAAACCAGTCTCGCGTAAGCGTACGCGTAATGTCGGTCCGGGCCGCTTCATCTCACAATACCGCTGAACCAAAGTATGACATGCTGGTAGGCAGTATGACTTATATCGTCCACAACTCACTTGTATTCTACTCGTGCATATAACATCAACGCATAAAACCTAGGCTCGGATGCCACTGTTGGGGAACGTAGTAATTTCAAAAAAATTCCTACGCACACGCAAGATCATGGTGATGGCATAGCAACGAGAGGGGAGAGTGTTCGTCCACGTACCCTCGTAGACCGTAAGCGGAAGCGTTAGCACAACGCGGTTGATGAAGTCGTACGTCTTCACGATCCGACTGATCCAAGCACCGAACGTACGGAGCCTCCGAGTTCAGCACATGTTCAGCTCGATGACGATCTCCGGCCCTCTGATCCAGTAAAGGCTCTGGAGATGAGTTCCGTCAGCACGACGGCGTGGTGACGATGATGATGTTCTACCGGTGCAGGGCTTCGCCTAAACTCCGCGACGATATGACCGAGGTGGAATATGGTGGAAGGGGGCACCGCACACGGCTAAGGAACGATCCGTAGATCAACTTGTGTGTCTATGGGGTGCCCCCCGCCCCCGTATATAAAGGAGCCAGGGGGGAGGAGGCCGCCGGCCTAAGGGGGCGCGCCAAGGGGGGGAGTCCTACTCCCACCGGGAGTAGGACTCCCCTTTTCCAAGTTGGAGTAGGAGAGAAGGGGGAAAGAGGAGGAAGAGGGGAAGGAAAGGGGGGGGGCGCCGCCCCCCTTCCCTTGTCCTATTCGGACTAGGAGGGGGAGGGGCACGCGGCCCCCTCCTGGCTCCTTCCTCTTCTCCCTCTTGGCCCATGTAGGCCCATTAACTCCCCGGGGGGTTCCGGTAACCTCCCGGTACTCCGGTAAAATGTTGATTTCACCCGGAACCATTCCGATGTCCAAACATAGGCTTCCAATATATCAATCTTTATGTCTCGACCATTCCGAGACTCCTCGTCATGTCCGTGATCACATCCGGGACTCCGAACAAACTTCGGTCCATCAAAACTTATAAACTCATAATAAAACTATCATCGAAACGTTAAGCGTGCGGACCCTACGGGTTCGAGAACTATGTAGACATGACCTAAAACCATTCTCGGTCAATAACCAATAGCGGGACCTGGATGCCCATATTGGTTCCTACATATTCTACGAAGATCTTTATCGGTCAAACCGCATAACAACATACTTTGTTCCCTTTGTCATCGGTATGTTACTTGCCCGAGATTTGATCGTCGGTATCCAATACCTAGTTCAATCTCGTTACCGGCAAGTCTCTTTACTCGTTCCGTAATACGTCATCTCATAACTAACTCATTAGTTACATGCTTGCAAGGCTTAGGTGATGAGTATTACCGAGAGGGCCCAGAGATACCTCTCCGACAATCGGAGTGACAAAACCTAATCTCGAATTATGCCAACCCAACATGTACCTTCGGAAACACCTGTAGAGCACCTTTATAATCACCTAGTTACGTTGTGATGTTTGGTAGAACACAAAGTGTTCTTCCGATAAACGGTAGTTGCACAATCTCATAGTTGTAGGAACTTTGTATAAGTCATGAAGAAAGCAATAGCAGTATACTAAACGATCAAGTGCTAGGCTAACAGAATGGGTCATGTCAATCACATCATTCTTCTAATGATGTGATCCCATTAATCAAATGACAACACATGTCTATGGTTAGGAAACATAACCATCTTTGATTAATGAGCTAGTCAAGTAGAGGCATACTAGTGACTATGTGTTTGTCTATGTATTCACACATGTATCATGTTTCCGGTTAATACAATTCTAGCATGAATAATAAACATTTATCATGATATGAGGAAATAAATAATAACTTTATTATTGCCTCTAGGGCATATTTCCTTCACCTTGATGGGCTTTAGTGGGGAGAGAGAAGGGCCAAAAGGGGGCTGGCCACACACCCCCCCCCCCTTGGGTCCGAATTGGACTAGGGGATGGGGCGGCGCCCCCCTTTCCTTCCCTTCCCCCTCTCCCTTCCTTCTCCCCCCTCTTCCTTAGGTAGAATCCTACTAGGACTTGGAGTGCTAGTAGGACTCCCCTCTCCAGGAGCGCCCTAGAGGGTCGGCCGGCCTCCCCCTCCCCTCCTTTATATACGGGGGCATGGGGCACCCTAGAACACACAAGTTTCTCTTAACCGTGTGCGGTGCCCCTCCACAGTTACACACCTCGGTCATATCGTCGTAGTGCTTAGGCGAAGCCCTGTGTCGGTAACTTCATCATCACCGTCGCCACGCCGTCGTGCTGACGGAACTCTCCCTCGCCCTCAACTGTATCAAGAGATCGAGGGACGTCATCGAGCTGAACGTGTGCTGAACACGGAGGTGCCATACGTTCTGTACTTGGATTGGTTGGATCGCGAAGACGTTCGACTACATCAACCGCGTTAGTAAACGCTTCAGCTTTCGGTCTACGAGGGTACATGGACACACTCTCCCCGCTCATTGCTATGCATCTTCTAGATAGATCTTGCGTGACCGTAGGTAAAAATTTTGAAATGCTGTGTTCCCCAATAGGAAGACCAGCTCAAAGATGAAGAGCCGCCATTCACCCAAACGCCGCTCCTGTGAGAGAAAAAAGCCTAACCTAAACTACTAGCCGGAGCTGATCAGGCTCCGAGATCCCCTCCCCCCCCCCCCCCCCCCCCCACCGGCCGCATGAGCGGCAGGCAGAGTGGAGGTGGATCCACAGGCTCACTGGCATTGGAGGGGATGATTGTCGTAGCCGCGCGCCACAGTCACAAAAGGGAAATATAAACCCTAACTTGGAGAGGATTGAAAATAGTGAAAATGTGAGTTAGCGCATTTAGTTAGAATTGGCGAAGAAGGTGATGTTTGAGCAAAATAACTCTCCAACAGCAAGAACTGGGATGATGATAAGAGAATTGTCGGGATTGGTAACAACCGAGAAATGAGATAGTTATAAGGAACAATGGGCAAATGAGATAGTTAAAAGGAACAATTAGATTTTCTCTAGAGACCCTATCAAATATATTTTCAAAAAAAAAATTGAGATATTTACTATGATATCTACAGATATTAGAATATACAGGAACACATGCATATACACACAAATACATATGTATATATAATTATACAATTATCAAAAGTTAATTCAAAGAGTAGTTTGTCGGAACATACATTTAAATTTAAGAGATGCAGAAAATTTAATTATATAAATTGCAATTGGATAAACATAATACTATAAGTACTTAATTAATATATTTTATGTGGTTAATTATACCAACTAACTAATAGAAAATTATACGTGTTAAGGTTAGGTATAATGAAACAAAAGCTATAAAAATTTAATATAGAAAACTATTTTAATTTGTTTTCTATGCAAATTTTGTATGGCGCGACACTTTAACCAAAAGAGGTAGTGGATACTGAGAGGGAGAACACATAGAGTAGAGAGCGTGGGTGATGGAGACGGGATGTGCATGAAAATGTAATTTTTTAACCTTGAATACGACGTGTACTAGAGCAGTTAAATACATATATTATGCTAAGTATTATAAATATTATATTATACTGGCTTGGAAAGCAAAAGCGTAATACGTGTAATACCAAAAATAATAAAATATTAATTCCACAAAATGAGTTTGAAAAATGAACCAAACTGTGACTTTTGTATGAGTTTGTTGGATCTTAAATTCGACATCACTAATAGCATTTGACTAGTAAATGTTATAACTTAACAAAATGATATTGTTCACTATTAACTAGATGTGATAATTCCAATTTCACGAAAAGATAAGAACGTGACCCTCTTTGCAATGTCCACAACTTGATCTAAAATAAGCAATTATTTCTTCTCATATCTCTCAAAAATATTGTGAGCAGCTTCCAGTAGTTATAAATCCTTTCAAATGATTCGAAGTGCTATCTTGGCACAAAATATGTACTTTCTGCCCTTCCCAGCAATTATAGACTTTGTGAGTTCGACCAATTTTTCAACCATGAAAACTTGGCACTTGCTACTTGGCGACAAATCGAAGAGCTCAAACACTTAATTTATAAATGACAACACGCAACTGTACATCTTCTTCCCTATGAATTACACAATTTTCAAAACATAATTAATGATTAGGCCTGACTATTCTTCAACATTCAATTAACAATTCACAAAAGCTAAGGTTGATTGACTAACCCTTACGGATCTGCACTCTCAGGCTCCATCACCGCAATACATTGTACTCCTCCTCGTGAAACCTGCCCAGTAGCTCTCGGCCACCCTTCCCCTTCCTCAGCTTTCCTGAGTGCTCTTTCCTAGGGAGGGAGAGAGGGACGTAAGGGAGAGGGAGGGAGGAGAAAAGAGAAGAGTACATGATGGGAGGCATCAAGGGCGACGGGTGAGGTGGTGGTAGCGTAAGAACAGGTGGCGCTTTCAGGGGACATGTTTTTTGATAAAATGAGCAAGGCCTTTCTTGATCTATCTATTCCTAATCATCTCTATCCTTGTCATCCTCATCATACGGCTGAGTGTGCAACTTGAATAATGAACATAGCTTCATAACCTTGGTTAGCTTGGCTGAAAGTTTAGACTCTAATTGAGACTACCACTATATTTTTTATTTTTGGTTAATGCATGATAATGTGATCTATGGTCTCCTAACAGGCAAGGTCGTCAACGAGACGGTCGATCCAACGGTGTAGCAGGTAATCCAGAGCCAAGTTCGATACAAAGTTACTATCTGAAACCTGTTTACTACATATTGTTTATGTGGACATACAGAGGATCGCTGTCAACTCATCGTAGTTCAGGGAGGCCCCTAACCTTTTCGAGATCGAGGTCGTCACTGACAAGCTGCTCGTGGCGAGGATCACCGAGAAAAACAACTGAAAAGCCGTTGGTGACCTCTCTGCATGCTTCCAGGATGTCTGCAGGTCTGAAAATTAATCACACATTACCTCATTGCAAAAATAAATAAATAACACATTACCTCTGAAACTCAGAGTCTCCTAAAATCATGAACTCTCTGCTTCATTGGTCTGGAACAAACTGGCCACCGTATCATTGCCTTCTGTAATGTGAACCTTCTGAATTTATGTTCATTCTTTTATAATCTGGAGCTCATTCATTTTATTTTCTTATCGTTCTATCATGCTGAATTTCTTGTGGAGCTTTGGTGTCGCTGTAAACATTTTCAATTTGTGTGCATTATTTTATAATCTGTAGCTCATCATTTATTTTTCTTTTCTTTGCTCATTCTGTTGTAATTAATCTGATTTTCTTTTGATCTTTTCGTCTTTGTCTGAATTCAGAAATGTTTGCAGACCTTAAAGCCTGTGTCTGTGTGTGCACGCTATGCCCACGTTGTCGGAAAAGTAAACATCAACAGTTGTGCTGTCCTCGGCCGTTGGATGGAGGATCTGCGGCTCCGAGTAACCAGCCGTTGCCGAACCGCGCCAGGAGAGCCCTTGGATGCAGATCCGACGACAAAAAGGAGGACTTCTGTAACGGAAACAGATGCAGCTACAGTTAAAGTGTTGATTTCTTCAGGTCCGTCAGGGTTAGATCCTGACACACGGATCATGCCCGCTGTGAAGGAGGAAGCTCTCGATCAGGATCCTCATCCTCGACGGTGATCGACGATGAGGATGAGAAACTTCTGTCTGCTATTAGGAAGGAGGCTCTGCTTGCTGCTTTGCATGCCTTGGTTGCTGCTGCTGCAGCTGCTCTGAGGCTGACATATCTATAGAATGAAACCTTAATTTTACAGAGCTTTTTTTTGTCTTCTGTTCTTTTGCATTTTTTATCCATTTTCTCCAGGTGGATGTAATATAGTATTACTACTACTAATAAAGACTAAAAGAAGAACACTGGACCTGCTTGCGCTTGGTTCTCCTGATGAACTCATCACTCATTACGTAATTATGTGATATCATATACTGTACTCCCTAAGGTTGACACACTTATTTTGGGACGGAGGGAATATATCACACTGCTATTGCACAATGTATATCTTGCATGTACGGACTTTGAAATTGTTGAATTACTCAACGATGATCAGTTAACACGGCAAGATTGGTGATGAGCATCATCATATCTCAAAAATTTAAAGTCCCAACTCTCTAGTTAATGCTTATAATCTGAAGAGGTTCGCGACGACGCATTCTGTTTACCATGTTCCTTAACCACATTTTGAGTACAGTGTTGGAAACAAACAAAAGAGCAGAGAGCAGAGTATGAGGTGGAATCAACAGGTTCAAATGCATATGATGATCAATAAACAAAGGAGCATGTACGCACAAATCAGGATGGGTTCAGATGAACATCGTATACTCAGAAACTGAAATCTTATATCTCTAGCCTAGAGAAACTGAAGAAGAAAACAGAGTAGCATAATTCTTCAGTGAACAGTCTTCAACAGCAGCCTGACCACCGCGACAGGGCCTGTGTCCGAAGTTCTCTTCTTCACCAGCAGCAGGTTAACATTGGGGCTTCCAGACATGCCATAGAACCTGTAAACCAGACCGCATGCATCGCCCAAAGAAAAAAAAATCTCATTTCTGTGTTTCCACCATTGCAGCAGCAACCATGTTGATCACAACATTTTTCCTGTCGCTGATATTTAAAAATTCCGCACCTTTGTCTCTTTGCACAATCTGGGATAATCCCCTCGATAAAATCTGGTGCAGAGTACCAGGGGAAATCAATAGCATCATAAAATAGCACTTCTCAAATACGTGGTAAATGGAATATTGACTGTAAATTGTGGTACTCCGTTTATACAGGCCCATAAATAAAACTGGGAAACCACAACATAATTTCGGCAAAAAACTGTCAGTGCCCAGGGAAGAATACCGCCATGCTTGTTGGAAAGGAAATACAATGACATGACCATAGGTAAAAAGAGGTGGAAAACACAAGTTAAGAAGTTACCTCTTCTGGGTATAGCACTCAAAAAGGAAATACAAGTTAAGAAGCAACCATGTTAATCACGACATTTTTACTGTTGCTAGTCCACAAGCAAGCTACATTTTCAAGATCATCACCTATGTTTCTTTGCACAATAAGGGATAACTCCATCCATACAGTCTCACTGATATACAAGTCCATAAAAAAATTTGGGAAACTGCGACAGAATTTTGACAAAAAACTGACAGTGCCCAGGGCAGAGTGTCGCCGTGCCTCTTGGAAAACAGGGGTGGCAAAATACAAGTACTTACTATTCAAACAACATCTATTTCTGGTAACAGAATGATAGCCAATAATATTATAGGAGCACTTTCGGATTACTGGTCTCCCTGTTCCGGTGGGCGCCTTGCACGGCAATACTTCAACTCCAAGTGATCTCTGTTTCCCATCTGCTTGTGCTGGGTGGATTCTGCAAAGAAAAATCACATCTTACAACCGCGCCAGCATATTCTTGCAGAAAGAAGAACGATTAAAGGGTTCCAGCAGTGCAGGCATGTTTATGGATCACCAACCTGCATGACAACTTCCGTACTGGCATTCTAATCTCTACGGATGGCATATGCCCATGTCTTCGGTTTCAAAAGGATAGGGATGGGCCTTGATGAATCTGCAAAGAATAATAATGTAAAAACTTACACTCAGAGAAACATCAACAAATTGAGAAATGGTAAATTTAGGTTAAAGGAACATTTAATTTGACTCCAATTTTCTGCCGTACTACTAGCGATGCTATTATCATTTTCTAACTAGCAAATTTAATACTCGCTAGTAAAGTAGTAAGGAGTAATAGAAAAGGTGATTGCTGCATGCTTACCTTCATAATAACGGGCATCTATGTTTTTCTTCTCGATGTTGTCCAGCCGTTTGTGCAGGTTTGCGGGGAGCGTCTTAATACCAGGGCAGGATCTAACTGTAAGACGCTGGACGTATGAGTATGCCTGCGGCCCATCCGGTAGGGAAGCCAGGGAATTGCAATCCCGGAGTATGAGGCGCTCCAACGATGAGAGCTCTCCCGAGCGAGATTCCAGAGATGTCAACCCACCGCAGTTAACAATGCCTAGAACCTTGACCGATGAGGGAAGATGCAGGGCCCCTTTTAAGCTATGACACTCTTCTATTTTTAGTTTTTCTAAGTTCTCCGCGCAATCTCCGGGCGATGATGATGATGTTGGCCCTTGATGAATCGATGATGCTGACTGTCCCTGCTGCAGCCTCCTACCAGATATAGACTCAAGCTTCTTGCAATACATAATTTCCATTACCGTGAGGGATGCAGGGACATTGAAGACCTCGACCAAACTTCCACAGTTCCGTAGCACTAGTACATCTAGACGTGGAAGGAGCTGACTTGTTTCTGATGATGTTGATGGCTTGGTAGAACCTTGTGCATATCCAGTCAGATTCTCGCATTGGTCAATCGTAAGCTTCCTCAAGGATACCAATCCTTCAAACTCTTTTTCTGGCCAGTGGAGGAGTGCATGGCACCTACAAAATGACAAATCTTGCAGGTGTACAAAACAGGAACACAGCTCTGTTACATCTAGCTGAAAGTTTTGTAACACCAAAACTGTCAGAGGAAAATCATGATCACTCCGTTTATCCATGCCATCCACTAATTCCCTCAAACCATGCTCAGCAGCCGCTGAGTTTATTTCTGTACTGTCCACAAGGCTATGCAGGTCCAGGTTGGTCAATGAAGTCATATGCCCGGCTACCCACTGGAACAACTGTACATCACGTCCTTCCATCTTTAATACACTGAGCTTTGGTGATTCAACTATAGTTGTCAACTCTGGACATCCCTCAATACGAGTGTTCTGGAGGTTAGGGAAGGTCGGCAGCCCTGGCAATGCTGTCAACTTTTCACAGTGGCTAATACACAACTTCTCAAGCTGAGGAAACATGATCACTTGTGCTTGCATTCCATTATCTATTTCCCACCATCTCTCAAAACAGACAAGCTCTTGCAACGTCAGCATCTTCAGATTTGCAAATGCAAAGGATGTATTAGTGTCACCACTAAAGAACCATTGCAGTTTGTTACAACCATAAAGATGGACCGCAACAATGTTTTGCAACATAGCTGTCCATGTTGGAAAGGTGGTGGCTCCATAGGCGTGTATCCTTATAGCATGCAACCCATCATGAGGTTTAAGTTGCTCGAGCAGTCTTGCATCATCCCGACTGCTACGTTCACCAACAATGTTATCCGATCCAAAGCTCCATTTTAATGTCAGTTCTGTTAGTTCCTTCTTCTTCACGAGGTTTGCATCTTTTGCAGAAGCTTCTTCCACGTTCTCCAGATGACATAGCTCCAGTTGACCACCAAGGTTCAAGCTCCCGAGCTCACCAACATTGCTGCAATTAGAGTCACTGCTTGCTACAAAACATGTAAGTGTCTGTAGGGCTGTTAGTTTTGAGAGGTCTCCAGGCATGCTCTCCAGCATTGGACAACCATGAGTGTAAAGGTGACGGAGGGCAGTCATATACTTCATTTGTCTCGGAAGTCGACAAAGACATATGCAGCCAGAGAGGTTCAGCGTTTGCAGGTTGTATAGAATGCTCATATCTTCAGGAAGTGCTTTGATATATCTACTTCTTGAGAGATCTAGGTACCTCAGGTGATGTAAATGCTTTGGTTTCAGCGGAAATGAACCCCACAAACAGAGCTTTAATGCTCTCAAAGAGCTGTATTTTGATAGATGCTGCAATGATGAATTTTCCATACGACTATCACACAGAAGTGTTCGGATAGCTGGAGAGCTGTTATCCAGAGAGCTATTCAATTCTTTTTCTGGTTCCTTGCATGACAAAAATAGATGCTGAGTAGTGTCTCGAAGCCACTCACTCTGACTTGGTTCCGTAGTTGTAACAACAGCATCAATTTTGCAAGGTTTCTCAGTTGCCAAGGCACATTCATTATTCATTACAGAAAGTGCAACATCATGCATAAGATCATGGATTTTGCATGTAGTTCTGGAATAACATGCCCCGTCATGTTCAATTTCACTGGATGAGTCAATCTGTTTCATGGACTTGTTTCTCAATTTCTCAATTTCATGGACTTGTTTCACATCCTGAAAGAATGACATTGAGACCAGCTCATCGAAAATCTGTTTGCCAATGGTTTCAAGACAAACTTGTTTTTCCTGGATAATAAAGCCATGTGCGATCCACAGTCGGATCAGCTTGTCCACATCAATCCAGTAACCTTTGGGAAACATGGCACAAAAAGCAAAGCATTGCTTCATATGAGGAGGCAAGTCATTGTAACTGAGCTTGAGTATTGGTAAGATACCAGTCTCCTCGGTGCAAATGATGTTTCTGATTAATACATCCTTCCATTCTTCCTCGCTGGTCTTGGTATGCAGTACTGTGCCCAGTGCTGTTGCAGCTAAAGGAGAGCCAACACATCTCTTCACAAACTCACCAACCATATTCACCAACCCGGCGGGCCTTTCCTCTTGATTCTGAAAACGGCTGAATGCACTTGTCTCGATAATTTCCTTTATGAATTCATCCTCCACAGCTGTGAGATTATAAGCTTCAACAGTACCCATTGTTTTAGCCACTCCTCCATCACGAGTTGTTGTCAAGACCGCACTACCCCTGCCACCATGTTGTAGGCAGGCCTTGAGCTTTTCCCATATATCATCCTTTCGTTCCCAAACATCATCCAGTACAAGGAGGTATCTCTGCCCACTCACTAATTTCTGCAGGTTGTTCTTGGAAGTAGCTGCTGCTTCTGTACCATCCTTCTTCTTCTTCCTAGAACGTGCTCTTGTACTATCATTACTCTTCCCATGAGTTGCTTTTGTACTATCATTAGTCTTCCCGGAAGCTTCTTCTGTACCATCATTCTTGTTCTTGGGAGCTGCTTTAACTATACTGTCAGCTAGAGCATCAACTTCTTTACCATCATTCTTCTTCTTCTTCTTCTTCTTCTTCTTCTTTGGAGCTGCTTTAACTATACTTTGAGCCAGAGTATCCACATCAAAGCAGTCAGAGGCACACACCCATAGAGTCAAATTGAAATGTTTCTTAATTGCAGGTTCATTGTAAACTAGTTGTGCTAACGTGGTCTTTCCCAGGCCCCCCATTCCAACGATGGGAACAACTGTGAGATCTGCATTGTTAGCTTGACCAACTAGCATATCAACAAGTTTCTCCTTATGTTTGCCTCTCGACCTGCTGGTGATTTTCTTTGGATCGGACATAACATGATCCTTCTGCCGCAACTGACTGGACACCAACGGTTGCTGTTGATACTTAAAGCCAAAGGCATTCATCTCAGTCACAAGGACATCAATGGCCCGCACAATCTTGCGGAGCTTTCTTCCCATCCTGTTACGGAATATGAAACGGTTGTGGGTGGGAAAGAGTTTTACCACACTGAAGCCAAGCTCCTTGTAGTGTCCCTCCTTTTTGGCCTTGCGACGAAGCGCCTCGTACTTGAACTCATCGAAGACTTCATTCGCCTGGTAAGTCACCTTCTTGATGGCCTCGAGCCAGGCCGCTGCCCCTGCTCTATGGGCTGCCGCCTGCTCGGCGTCGGCGATGACGTCGAGGATGGCAGGCAGCCTGCGCTTGAGGATCTCATGCTGCTCCTCCATGCCCTTCATCACCTTGTATTCCTCAAGGATGTAGTTGGACACCTTCTCAATCACGACCGTGACCAGTGGTTGGACAAGGACGCCGACCACCACCTCCGCCGCGTCCATAGGAACACGGCGTAATAACAGAGAAGCACAAGTTGGAGAGGACAATAATGGTGTGGTGTGAGCAAAAATGTGCTTGCTTGCTTGTGAGTAGCATGGAAGGAAACAATGCCCAGTATATGTTGGAGCAAACAACGGCCCTTAACCTGTGGCATCAGCACTGTTCATCTTCTGAAGAGAAGTACAGAAAACACGCAGAGGTGGAGAACACAGTGATGGTCTGAGCAAGATGGTGGGGCTTCTTCAATGGCTTCTCGGCGAATCCAATGACAATAGGACGAGGTGTTCTTCCCCAAATATGCCTGTTTCTGGCTCCATTAGAGCTTTGCAATGGCGGAGAGTACAATCATGGCCCGAGCAGCTTTCAAATTGGACGAATCTAGCAGCTTTGACATATAGGACGAATCTATCAGCTTTGTGTCAAACGCACTAATGTGTTGTTATGACCAGCATATTAGGGGCTTAGCCCAGTGGGCCGTGGCCCAAGTTATATTATTGTTATTAGGGGTTTAGCCCAATTATCTTATTGTTATTAGGGTCGTTTGCTTAGGAGTCAAGTAAACCTCTATATATAAGGAGAGGAGATGTATCAATCTAATCAAGCAAGAAGCAACCATTATTTGCTCGGCTTCCCTTAGGGAGCCGAGAGACCTAACCCTAGCCGCCTCTTGCGCCCCCGCCGCCTCTTCTCCACCACGCAAGGACGGTGCCCAGCCGCCGGCCGCCGGCCGCCGCGCCCTCGTCCTCGTCTTCCTTCATCTTTCCCCTACAATCTCCGCCCTAGAACCGGCAGAACCCTAGCTCCTAACACCTTGGTATCAGGTAGCTCAGTTTCGATCATGTCTTCGCCGCCGCCCATCCCGTCGCTTCCGCTGCCGACCGTCACCACCGCGTCGCTGGCCTTCTCCACCGCGCCGCTGCCCTCCCCGTCCGCGCCGCTGGTCGCATCCTCCAGCGCCGCCACCACCCAGATGACGGCGCCCTCCACCGCACCACCGGTCGCCGCCCCGGAGGAGATCACCGGGGTCCTCAACGATCTCGTCACCGCCATCCAGGGGATACGGCTATACCTAGCCGCCCCCTACGGGCCGCCGTCGGCCGCCGCGACCGGGCCAGCCGCCCTGTCGTGGTATTCGGCACCCGCGGCGCCGACCGGGCTTCTACACCACCACTGGCCGCTTCAGCCGCCGCCCGCCGCCGCGCCCCAATGGCCGCAGCGGCCGGCGCCGGCCCTCGCCGCGTCACCCACGCCACCTGGGTCCTCGCCGCCACTGCCCTGGCAGCCGCCGCACCCCGGGGCCTTTCTAGTCTGAAATGTGTTTCTAGACTGAAAAGGAGTTTAAAATTTACGTTTACCATTTCATTCCTACATGCATAAGCATATCTGAGCCTTTCTTAACTCCCATAAACCTCTCTTCTTAACCGGGCTACGGCTAATTGATCGTTGTGTTCGTTGCATTCTATCATGTAATTACTCAGTCATTTTGGTTATTCTGTTGTGCTCAGTAGTCAGTACCTCATTGGTTGCTTAGAGTGATGTAGATGTTTTTTCTGAACTTCTTGCATGTTCTTTTTTCTGAACTTTCTGGTGGTCGTTCTCAGCATTTCCAGATCACGGAGAAGGTGCGGAGCTTGCCGGATTTGCTGGCTGATCAAGCTCACCTGCTCACTGTTCAGGAAGAGGTTCTAGATTGTGGTCACCCTCCTCGACGACGATCAACGATAGCAGCAGAAACTTCTGTCTGCTGCTATGTCTGTGTTGATGTTGTTGCTGCTGCTAGGAGGCTGACATATCTATAGAACAAACCCTAAATTTAAAGAGCTCCTTCTGTATAACTTTTTGTTTTTGTTTTTGATTTTTGATCTCCCTCCCGATTGATGTAATTTGGTATGTACTACTACTGAAAATTGACAACAACAAAAAAAAAACACTGGACCAGCTTACGAGCGTTGTCCAGACTAATGAACTCACCTCATCAAGTAATGTTATTACACTGCTATTGTACAATATACATCTTGCGTGTATGGACTGCGAAGCTGTTGATTTACTCGAGATCGGTTAGCAGGGCGAAATTGGCGATGAGCATCATATCTTGAAAATTTGAAGTCCCAGCTGTCTAGTTAGTACTGATAATTTGAAGCACTTCGTGGCTACGCATTTTGTATACCAAAGTTCCTAGCCTCATTTTGAGAACAACATTCCAGCAGCTGTTCTTGAGAAACACACAAAAGCAGAGTATGAGGCGTGTAGTAAACAGATTCAAATGCATAAGATGGTCAATAAACAAAGGATTATGTATGCACAAGTCAAGGATGGATTCGGATGAACGCCGTATCTTGAGAAACTGAAATCTTGTATCTCTAGCTTAGATTGTACTGAAAATAAAAAAATTAAAAATCGATCAAAGGCGCACGCCCCGTTCCATTTTCATTGAGAATGAAACGCATAGTAACGGGCGTCAAAAGGCTCCAGGTAGATACATATTGCTGCTAAGGCAGCCAAGGAAACACTGCAAGAAACTGAAGAAAATAACAGAGCAGCCTAATTCTTCAGTGAACAGTCTTCAACAGCGACAGGGTCTGTGGCACAAGTTCTTTTCTTCCCAGCAGCATTGGGGCTTCCAGATGTGCCAGAGAACCTGTAAACCAGGCCAAATGCATCACCCCAAAAAATATGCCATTCCTCTGTTTCCACACCATTGCAGCGGTCACAGCGCTTTTCCCGTATCTCTATGCACAATCGACAGGAAAGCCATATCTTCAAAATCAGCACCTGTGTCTCTATGCACAATCTGGGATAACCCCCTCATAAAATCTGGTGCAGAGTATAAGGGGAAATCAACAGCTTCATAAATAACACTGCCGATATATGCAGTAGATGAAATACTGACTCTAAATGGCAGTGGTACTCTGTTTATACAGGTCCATAGATAGACCTGGAAAACCATGACAGAATTTCGACAAAACAAACTGACAGTGCCCAGGGCAAAATAGCTTGTCGGAAAGGAAATACAATGACATGAGCGGAGGTAAACAGAGGTGGGAGAATACATGTACATATTTTTCAAACATCTTTTTCTGGGAACAGAATGAAATGGTTGATCCTTTGATGGCCAATAGTGTTAGAAGCACTTTCTGATTACGGATCTTACACTTCAGCATGGCAACAACTTCTTGTGGGTGTCTCACCAGAGAATAGCTCCACCCCCAAGTGATCTCTCTTCCCTGTCTGTACGCGCTGGAAGAATTCTGCAAACAATTCCACCAGCTTAATTCTCTTTGCAAGAAATAAGAAGACCAATCAAAGGGTTAGGCATATTTCTACATCACAAACCTTTGGAATAACTTTGATATTGGTATTCTCATCCTGAGATACTGTTTATAGCTCTCTAATCTCTACGGATGGCGCATTTCCATGTCTTTGGTTTGAGCAGGATAGGGATAGGCCTTGGTTTATCTGCACAGGTTAATAATGCAAAAACTTACACTTAAGAGGAACATCAATAAATTAAGAAATGACGAATTTAGGTTTAAAGAACATTTACTTTGCTTCATTTTTCTGTCAATACTACTAGTGATGTTATTATAGTTATCCAACTAGCACAATAGCTCACTAGTAAGGATTAATAAAGAAATTGCTGCATGCTTACTTCCATAATAATGAGCATCTACATGTTCCTCCTGGATGGTGCCCAGCCGTTGCTGCAGGCTTCTAGGGAGCGTCTTTATAACAGTGCAGTTCATAATGTAGAGACATTGGAGATATGAGTATGCTTGTGGCCAATCCGGTAGGGATAACAGGTTATTGCAACTCCAAAGATAGAGGCACTCCAATAATGGAAGCTCTCCTGAGCTAGATTCAAGAGATGTCAACCCACTGCAACTATCAATGTCTAGAGCCTTCAGGGACGAGGGAAGATGGAGGACCCCTGTTAAGCCATGACACTCGACTAATTTCAATTTTTCCAAATTCTCCGCCCAATGTCCAGATGATGATGGTGATGATGATGATGATGACACCTCTGCTATACTAGATGGCCCTTGATGAATCGACGATGCTGACTGTCCCTGCAGCAGCCTCCTGCCGGATATAGACTCAAGCTTCTTGCAATAAAGAATTTCCATTACCCTGAGAGATGCAGGGACATTGAAGACCTCAACCAAACTTTCACATTTCCTTATCACTAGTAACTCTAGACGTGGAAGGAGGTGACTCTTTTCTGATGACGTTGATGGCTCGGTAGAAGCTTGTGCATATCCAGTCAGATTCTCACATTGGTGAATCGCAAGCTTCCTCAAGGATACCAGTCCTTCAAACTCCTTTTCTGGCCAGTGGAGGAGTGCATGGCACCTCCAAACTGACAAATCCTGCAGGTGTACGAAACATGAACACAGCTCTGTTATACCTGGCTTAAAGTTTTGTAGCACCAAAACTGTCAGATGAAAATCATGATCATTCCATTTTTCCCTGCCATCCAGAACTTCCCTCAAACCATGCTCAGCCGCCGCCGAGGTTGTTTCTGTACTGTCTACAAGGCCATGCAGTTCCAGATTGGTCAATGAAGTCATATGCCTGGCTACCCACTGGAACAACTGTACATCACGTCCTTCCATCTTTAATACACTGAGCTTGGGTGATTCAACTCTAGTTGTCAACTCTGGACATCTCTCAATACGAGTGATCTGGAGATTTGGGAAGGTCGGTTGCCCTGGCAATGCTGTCAACTTTTCACACTGACTAATGCACAACTTCTCAATCAGAGGAAACATCACCACTTCTCCTTGCGTTCCATTATCTATTTCCCACCATCTCTCAAAGCAGACAAGCTCTTGCAACGTAAGCTCCTTCAGATTTGGAAATGCAAAGGACGTGTTAATGTCACCGCTAAAGAACCATTGCAGTTTGTTACAATGAGAAATATGGATCACAACAATGTTTTGCAACATAGCTGTCCATGTTGGAAAGGTGGTGCCTCCATAGGTGTGTATCCTTATAGCATGCAGCCCATCATGAGGTTTAAGTTCCTCGAGCACTTTTGCATCATCCCGACTGCTAGATTCATCAACAACGTCATCCGACCCAACAGTCCATTTTAATGTCAGTTCTGTTACTTCCTTCTTCATCATGAGGTTTGCAGCTTTTGCAGCTTCTTCTGTCACGTTCTCTAGATGATGCAACTCTAGTTGACCACCGAGGTTTAAATTCCCGAGCTCTCCAACATTGCTGCAATTAGAGTCACTACCTGCTACAAAACATGTAAGTGTCTGTAGGGATGTGAGTTTTCTTAGGTCTCTAGGCATGCCTTTCAGCTCTGGACAACCCTGAGTGTAAAGGTGGCGGAGGGCAGCCATATACTTCATTTGTCTTGGAAGTTCACGAAGAGATACGCAGCCAGAGAGGTTCGACGTTTGCAGGTTGTATAGAATGCTCATATCTTCAGGAAGTGCTTTTATTAAACTTCTTGTAAGATCTAGGTACCTCAGGTGATGCAGATGTTTTGGTTTCAGCGGAAATGATCCCACCAAACGGAGCTGTAATGCTTGCAAGCCAGCTGTATTTTGCCAAATGATGCAATGATCTGCTCATAAAGCTATCACACAGAAGTGTTTGGATGGCTGAAGAACTGTTCTTGAGAGAACTATTCAATTTTCTTCCTGGTTCCTTGCATGACAAAAATAAATGCCGAGCCGTGTCTGGAAGCCACTCACTCTGACTTGGTTCCTCAGTTGAGACAACATATCCAATCTTGCCTGGGTCCTCAGTTGCCAAGGCACATTCATTCTCCATTACAGACAGTGCAACATCATGCATAAGATCATGGATTTTACATGTACTTCTGACATAACACGCCCCGTCCTGTTCAATTTCACTGATTGTGGTCTGGACTTGTTTCACATCCTGAAAGAATGACCTTGAGACTAGTTCATTGAAAATCTGTTTGCCAATGTTTTCAAGACGAACTTGCTTTTCTTGGATAATAAAGCCATGTGCAATCCATAGTTGGATCAGCTTGTCCACATTAATCTCGTAATCTTTGGGAAATATAGCACAAAAAGCAAAGCATTGCTTCATTTGTGGCGGCAAGTCATTGTAACTGAGCTTGAGTATCGGTAAGATTCCAGACTCCACGGTGCAAATGTTGCTTCTGCTTGATACATCTTTCCATTCTTCTTCACTGGTCTTGTTACGCAGTACAGAGCCCAGAGCCATTGCAGCTAAAGGAGAGCCAGCACATCGCTCCACAATCTCATCAACCATATTCACCAACACGGCTGGCCTTTCCTCTCCCTTCTTCAAACAACTGAACGACATTGTCTCGATAATTTCCTTTATGTATTGTCCATCCAAAGCTCCGAGAGTATAAGCTTCAACAGTACCCACTATTTCCGCAACTCCTTTATCACGAGTTGTTGTCAGGACCACACTCCCCATGCCACCACGTTCAAGGCAGGCCTTGAGCTGATCCCATTTATGAACCTCTTGTGTCCAGACATCATCCAATACAAGGAGGTACCTTTGCCCGCTCAATACATTCTGAAGGCCATCCAGCGGTGTCTTCGTCCTCATGGAACTAGCTGCTTCTGTACCATTTTTCTCGAGTGCTGCTTCAACTATACTTTTAGCCAGAGAATCCACATCAAAGTTGTCAGAGACACACACCCATAGCAGCAAATTGAAATGCTTCTGAATTTCAGTGTCATTGTAGACAAGTTGAGCTAACGTGGTCTTTCCCATACCACCCATTCCAACGATGGGAACAACTGTGAGATCTGCATTGTTAGCTTGACCAACCAGCATATCAACAAGCTTCTTCCTATCTTTTGCTCTCGATCTGCTGGTGATTTTCTCCGGATCAAAGACATCATGATCCTTCTGTCGCCACTGGCTGTATGCCTGCAGTGGTTGCTGATGCTCAAAGCGAAAGTCCTTCATTTCAGCCACAAGGACCTCAATGGTCCGCACGATTTTGCGGAGCTTTCTTCCCATCCTGTTACGGAATATGAAGCGGTTGTGGGTGGGAAAGAGCTTTACCACACTGAAGCCAAGCTCCTTGTAGTGTCCCTCCTTTTTAGCCTTCCGACGAAGCGCCTCGTACTTGAACTCGTCGAAGACCTCATTGGCCTGGTAGGTCACCTTCTTGATGGCCTGGAGCCAGGCCGCCGCCCCTTCACGGTGGGCTGCCGCCTGCTCGGCGTCGCCGATGACGTCGAGGATGGCGGGCAGCCTGCGCTTGAGGATCTCATGCTGCTCCTCCATGCCCTTCATCACCTTGTACTTGTCGAGGAGGTAGTTGGACGCCTTCTCCAGCACGATCTTGACCAGCGGCCCGACCACGATGTTGACCACCACCGTCGCCGCCATTGGAGAGCCTCGCAAGGTGGAGAGGGCAAATATGGTGTGAGCAAAAATGTGTTTGTTTGCTTGTGGGGAGCATGGAAGGAAACAATGCCCAGTATATGTGGAAGCAAATAATGGAAGCAAGCAATTTTTCACTTCACCTGTGGCTTCAGCGCTGTTCATCTTGTGAGCAGAGGTACCCAAGTGCAGAGAGCATGCAGAGGTGGGCACCGGCAATGATGGCCTGAGCTGAGCAAGATGGTGGGGCTTCTTGAATGGCTTCTCCACGGATCGGATGCGCATAGGACGAAGTGTTCTTCCCCAAATCTGGCCACCACTGTCGCCGCCATTATTAGAACTTTGCAGTGGTGGGGTGGAGAGTAGAGTACGCCCTGCTCTAGGACCAATCTGGCGCATACGACGAATCTAGCAGCTTTGTTTCAAACGCAATAATGGCCTGGGCTGGGCAGGATTGCTGGTGAGGAAAATGGAAGCAAGAAGACGCTTACTGTTCTTGACTTCCGGGGAGACGCACGCACATGTGGATCTGGATGCGCTTTGTCTCCAGGATGCTCGCTCGCTCCCTTTAATCGCCGCGGCCTCCTCCCCTTGGCGCTCCGCCGCCGGCCTCCAAAAGTCCCGGCTTGGTCCCTCGATCCTCCACCCCGACGGCCGCCGGGATCCGGCGCGACAGCGCTTTAGCGATGTACGGTGCAGGAAGGGGAGGAGGAAGTGGGGGACCATGGTTTTTTGGGTGCTCGCTTGAATCAAGGAAACACGACGGCGGCGGCGGCGGCGGCGGATTCCGGCCGGCGTCCCGGGGAATTGGGGAAATGGGGGATATCTACCATTGTAGACGACGAGGATGGAGTGTCATTATTTTTAGTTTTTTTTTTTGGTGGAAAACCAACTTTATTCATGGAATTCCACATTGAGCGGGATACATCTTAGATCATGGGGCACCAAACCAAACGTTCCTACCTGGATCCCTAGATAAACAAAACTTTGCTAAGCTATGTGCTTCATAGTTAACAACACGAACTCTCAAAAGTAAAAGTACAATGGAACGATGAAGCTTTCAGATTTATCTCGCTGATGATTGCTCCATATGGACCTCGGCCGTCTCTTCTGATGTCCGACACCACCTGCTGACAGTCCGAAGCAATCACAAAATGCTGAATGCCCAAATCCTCGGCGAGGGCTAGTGCCTCCCGACATGCTATCGCTTCTAGACTTGTTGGATCAGTTAAACCTTCAATCACGAGAGCAGAGCTGCCCAGAAAATTTCCATCTTCATCCCTGCAGACTGCAGCAGCAGCACCACCTGTCCTTCCCCGGACTCCTGCATCAACATGGATTTTGCAGTAACCTGTTGGTGGTTTTTTGGGCTTCGTATTTCTGTTTATGAACGTCGGCACGCCCCTGCCTTTTTGCTCCTGGCCACCCTTTATTCCTTCTAGCTCAGAGATGAAACTCATGATAAAACCATGTGTAGCATGGGGGCTTTGGAAGATTGCCTCATGGATGGCTTTCCTTCTAGCATACCATATCGATCACAGCGTCACGGCCACCAGGACGAAATCATTGTGGGACATTGAGTTCATTAGAGTGAATAGCCATTGCTTAGCCTTGGGCTCGGTTGTTGATATAATTTTATGTGTAACCTCCTCATTCAACAGGGCCCAGACGCTTCTTGAAGAAGTGCACTCTACGATGGAATGACGCCACGAGTCCCTTGCCCCACATAGACCGCAGCAGGGTGAATCAGACATGTGACGATGAGCCCGCACATCATTTGTTGGCAGTGAGTGTTTAGATAGGCGCCATAAGAACATGCGAACTTTCCCTGGGACCTGAGTTTTCCACAAAAGTTTCCATGCTCCTTCCTCAGCCCTAGAGCTAGACGGCCCTGGCCCCTCCTCGAGCCATGCTTCCCTTCTATTTCAAGTTGCAACAAGCATGTTGTACGCTGATTTTACTGAGAAACACCCGTGCTTGTCATGGTACCAAAACCAGAAGTCGGGTATATTGCGAGTGCACAGCGGTATTCCCAATATCACTTGGGCATCCATTGGCAGGAAGGTTGCTTGCACCAGATGCTTATCCCACGTTGCAGACACGGCAGAGATGAGTTCAGAAACAAGCATAGGTGGGTTCAGGGTCCGGCAAGCATAGGGCCTTTTCATCTCATCCCATGGCAACCAATTGTGTGTCCAGATCTCCGTTGTGCTTCCATTGCCAATCCTCCTGATCAGCCCTTGCTTGAGAGTATCTCTTCCCTCTACTATTGCTCTCCATACCTGGCTCGGGTGACCCCCTAACTCGGCATCAAGAAGATCTGTAGTTGGGTAGTAAACACTTTTCAGAACTTGAGCACTTAGGGTTTCAGGATTCTGCAAGAGGCGCCAAGCCTGGCGAGCCAGCATGGCCAGATTGAATAGTTCGAAGTCTTTGAACCCTAAGCCCCCCATACTCTTGGGTTGGGTCATAGTTTTCCAGGAAACCCAATGAGGTTTGCGTTTCCCTTCTTTGCTTCCCCACCAGAACTTTCTAATGAGCATGTTTAGGTGTTCACAGAGCCCTCTGGGAAGTTTAAAACATGACATAGAGAAAACCGGTACCGCTTGGGCCACAACCTTCACTAGAACTTCCTTCCCAGCCATGGACAGCGTTTGCTCTATCCACCCTTTGACCTTGCTCCACAAGCGGTCCTTAAGATACTTGAAAGCACCATATTTTGAACTACCAATATCTGAAGGCATCCCTAAGTACTTCTCGTTGAGAGTTTCATTAGGAACGTTGAGTGTATCCTTTATCTCCTGTCTCACCGCATCTGGCACCCCTTTGCTGAAAAACAGTGATGACTTTGAGTAGTTGATGCGCTGCCCAGTTGCTTGACAATATGTGTCCAGTACTTGGTTCACCTCAATATGTGTCATTATTTTTAGTGGAAGTTCCTTTTTGTTCTTCTTTTTTCAAGTGGAACAACGTGGACAAAAATGTCCAGGCCCACTAGGCCCAGGTCCATCACTCTAAAATTTTTTTCTGAACACTAGGTCCACCCTGACCCTGTCCTTTGTGGTCTCATAATTAGAATTTTTATAACAAATTCAAAATATGTACGCCCTAGATTAAAATTTTCAAAACTATGACCCCGTTGGCCCAGCTGAAGCCGAAGAGATACTCTTCGGTCGTACGTAGGCCGAAAACAACACTTCGGTGTACTGTAGATCGAAGAGATGCAAAAACAGGCTGAAAAGAACTCTTCGGTTTACACCAGGCCGAGTCCGTTGGGGCCCACCTCTTTGCGTGAACTGCAGACCAAAGTTGTATGGCACCACTCTTCGGTTTACACTAGGGCGAAGAGTGCTCTTTTACCGTTGTCGCTCCCGCCAAGCATTTCCCGCCGTCGCTCACCTCTTATTTTCCCGCCAACCATTTCCCGCCTGCGTATGCACCGAACCTATAAAACCAGGCATTGAACCTCGCTTCATTCTTCATCAAGCAACCTCCGAAATAGCCATTGTGGTGTGTGCACTCCAATATCTTTAGTCGACATGGTTATACCTTCAACGTGTGGGTCCGCTGCTTCTTGCTCCTCTCTTCAACTCAGCGCCATCGGCTACCTCTCGGAGTTCTTGCACCACCGGACACCACCACCGCCTCACCCTCGGCTGTCGGAGGTTGGACTCCAACTACCTCCCACCAAGGTTCATCACCACCAGTGCCTCCTCCCCTCTCCCAAGCCGCACCTCCACCCCGACCATGGCTCCTTCTCGCCTATGCTCACTTAATGCAAAAAAAGCTACCCCATGGATAGATAGGACCCTAGGCCGCCGGGGAAGGCTATGCTCTACTATTTCTACATGTTGGATGCGAGATTTGCCAGAAAATAGAGGAGATCGAGAAAATCGCAAGAGAAGGGAGAGAGAGAAGTCAAAGAGGAAACAACTGGCAGGAGGAAGAAGATGCTTGGCCTTATCCCGACCTCTTTGGTCATGGGTTGGCCGAAGAGAACTCTTTAGTCACTGGTAGGCCGAAGTCCACCTCTTCGGTCGACGCCAGGCCGAAGTTAATCTCTTCGGTCCAAGGGCCACCCACAGTCACTTTGTGGCCCCTATCCACATCTCTTCTGCCCACAAATAGACCAAAGAGCTCGTTTCGGCCTAGGAAAGACCGAAATATCCTAATTCGGATTCAGCCAAGCCAACGGGGTCATAGTTTTGAAATTTTAAATCTACGGCGTACATTTTCTGAATTTATTATTAAAGAATAATATTTTTTTTTAAAATCTCAAAATAAGACCCCTTAAAAACTCTTCAAAATATAAGAGATCCCGTATGAAATACTATGATACTACTAAACAGAAACAAAGCATATAACAAATTAAATATTAAGAGTTTATCAATATTTGCGCCAGTGTAGATATTATCCATGGATACGGGTATCCATTGATATCATGTTCGGTGGGCAAGGGTTTGGTGACATTTTATACTAGTGAATTTTCGCTGCTGGATACCACATGGATTTAGAACTTTCTCCATTGATACCCACTAGATACCAAACAAGAATTCCCCTAAAAAATATATACCAAACAAGAATCTAATACAGTAATATATTTTTAGACATCTTAGAAGACATATTTGTCAATTGTTCAATTTATACTCTAGAATTTCTACAAATATGCTTACTAGACATCTTAGAGATCTTTAGCATAATATTTAAAAATATTAAAATATATACGAGCACATTTATAAACACACAAATAAATAGGTATAAGATATATATTTGTCACGCATCTTATCACGCGTCTTAGAGATTTCTACCATGATATATATATATATATATATATATATATATATATATATATATATATATATATATAATTTATGAGTATAGATTATATAATTTATACAATCATAAATAATTAACTCAAAAGAGAAATTTTGTTACAACATAGAACATACAATTGAAATCTAGCAGATCCAGCTTTTTTAGTACATAAGAGTTGTATGACATATAATTCTATAGTTAATATTTAGTAGTATTTTTATGTGGTAAACCTTGTCAACTAAGAAATATATAATTATATTTGTTAAGGTTATAATATGGTAAATATAAATTTAAAAAATATAATTTTTTAGTATAAAACATATTTATCCTAATTTATTCTAAACCATAAATTTATTTGGGGTGCCTTTGAGAGGATAAGAGAATAACAAATCAACCCGAAGTGACACCACAAGTGGGGAGCTTCTATAGGGCGATCACAAAAATTCATAAAAAAAAATCAAAAAATGACGGCTGCGAACAGTGATCCCGAGCCCCCAGCGCGTCCTCCCTAGCAGATACCATTAACACCCCGGACGGCGGTGCATTCTCGTTCGCGTTCTCGATCTGTACCGCCACGTCTAGAGCCGGAGCCGGGCCATGTCCCGGCGCCTCCGCCGCCGCAGCTGCCGCCTGCCCCTGTCCCTGCGCCCGCGCCACCGCAGCCGGAGTGGGAGCCCCCGGGTCCGGGTGCATGACCGGATGGCTAAGCCAGGGCAACATGACATTGGCATCGAGCACGTCAAAAAAATGCTGCATTGCGCCTCTTCCGGTGTCCAGCAGGGGAGGGGCGAGGAGGAGTGTGTTACATGGATCTCAACCTAGGGATTGGATCTGGATCAGAGAGAGAGGAAGGGAAAAGGGGATGCTCCTTAAACTTGCGCCGGTGGTCACTTTGGTCCATAAGCTCAATATACCCGAAATACGATCCCTAAACTTGTTATAGGGTTCACATACGGTCATTTTACGGTTTGCTGTCACATTGATACGTCGTCTCGTCCGATTGAATACGATTGGAACCAGATTTTTTTTTTTTGCAGAATCGCCTAAAATAAAATCATGCCCCCACCTGGTCGGATCGAGCCGCTTCCCCCTCACTCTCCTCTCCCCCCTCAACCCTAGTTCCCAAATTCTGTCCCCGCCGCCATGGGTATTTATACCCTGACTTATGGGTATTTATACCCTGACAGCCTGACTTATGCACAGACGGAAGCAGATTCCTTGTCGGCCAAGGCTTGCCAGGGATTGCCAATACCAAAACTCAAGACCCAACTACAGGAGCTCAAGACGAAGCATTAACTAACACCCAGCTAGTAGTAGAGATGAAGACATTTCTTGCCGGCAAGACCAAGACCCGGCAAGCTCCTGCCTACCCGCTGGCGCTCCACCTCACTACACAGATGTCCGCTGATGGGTGAGGTGTCGACCGCGCAGGCTTGTTGGTGAGGCTTATCGGGCACATGTCAGCTTGCAAGGACAAGATTTGCCCCTGTCTGAGAAATGGATGAATCTAAATGTATTTTAATTCTAGATACATCCATTTATATTCATTTCTTCAAGTATTTCTAGACCGGGGCAGTACGAGGTAACTGGACTAAGTATTTCTAGACGGAGGGAGTACGAGGTAACTGGACAAGTGGTGCAGAAACCTTGCCGGGTTACCTCCCCACAGAAACCTTGCCACGTTAGGAACCCAAACTGCGCACACGGATCTCACCCCTTTGTACTCGCTATGGCACGCAAGTTGCCATGGATCAGAGTTTCTACAGGGAACACATGTCCGGATACAAGGAGAACTGGGATGAGGAAGAAAAGAGGAACTGAGAGTAGTAGGTGACAGGAGCAGGTGAGATGACAAGGGGATTCTTTCTTCAGGTTCTGGTCCGACGACAACCCTACCTGTGTCTGCACCTTTTCCGTTATGCTCGGCGCGTCCAGTTCGGGCCGGTGACCTTGGGGTTGGGCCGAACCACGCGGGTGGTGCGTCGGGGCAGGGCTTGACAGTTTCCTTCTCTGAACCTTCTTCAGTTATAACTGAACCCCATCTCCAGGAACTGACACCTCCTCGTCAGGCTCCTGTTCGGTGGACGCTGTCGCTGATGCATCAGGGGCCGTAACAGGCCAGATGCGTCCTTGGCCCTTTCCATGATCCAATTCCTCTATTCTTAGTTAAGAAGCTTCCTTGCTAGTACCATGAACCAGATCAGCATTCTGGGATTGTGTTTTTCCTTAAAGTGCAACATGCCGATTGTATGGTTTGACCTCCTTTACAATGAAACGACGAACTGTCACCAGCTATTGTTCATATTTTGATTTCTCGAGTCCCTGGGGATAAAAAGAAGACATGTATCAGTGGGCACTTGAAAAGATGTGCGCATACATAGAGTCAGCCTGATGGCTACTGATCAGAACCAAGCGCTGCCACGAGCTGCGTTTATGGACATATCAACTGGAAACAGGCTGCTGATATGTACTGTGCTGACATATGGATGTTAACTGTCAAACCATGTTCATGTTTATAATGCTCAGCATCTTCCAGTTTACGATTTAAATTAAAGTAGCAATTCGCAAGTCCCATACCTAATACAGAAAAAGCAAGCAAACAACTTCCTTGTGAAGGAAACCAGAGTGTCAAAACGTTTCAATGAGGTAGTAACCAAGCAAACCAAATAGCAAAAGAGAAAACAAGGATTACTTGTCAATACCTTCTCGATCTTATATTTGAGTCAAGCTTCAGCTGTAGGAAATTGGTGTTTTTGTTTCCCCCCCTTGGGTCTGATATTGCCGTCGATCATTTTTATTGGCCTCCTTCCTCTTCCTCTTTCCTCGCTTCCTCTGAAGCTTCAAATGCCTCTTTGTCAAATACCTCCCCTTCCTGGAGGGCTCCATCTCCTCAATCTCAAACTTGGGTTTCCTATCTTTAGACAAAAAACGATTCAGGGAATCATAGAGCCCATCTAACACCCCATGAATTCACAAATGGGTAAAAGGGATTTTAAGCATTGGCTAGGGAAAACAAAGCATCAGATCTGCAATAAGTAGAAGGGAAAATATGATGAAATTAAATTCAATTTGTCATGGATGAAATATGATCAAAGGTAAGTTATGTTGTTATGTCCGGCCTGTCATATGGAAGGCCCATCGGGCAATCTTAGCCCACAAGTTATCTTAGGTTAAATTCTTGCGCAAGTTATCTAGGTTATAAATATAAGTTGTAAGACTCTTTTCAGATCAAGCAATAAGAAGAATATTATCTCCTATTGCCCGGCTCCCTGAGGAGCCGGAAACCCTAGCCGCCAACAGCCCTTCTCCTAGCTCGCGACGGCGCCTTGCCGCCGGCGCGCCCGTTCCTCGCCACGTCCCCCTCCATCCTTCCCTTACCATCTATGCCCTAGACCTGGTAGAGTACTTGATTCTACCAATTTGGTATCCAGAGACACCAGGCCGATCATGTCACTCCATCACCGCCGCCGCTGCCATCCACCTCCCCCTCGCTCTCGCTGCCGCCGGCCACGTCCACGCCGATGACGGCGATCACGTCCGGCACCTCCACCACCACCGCGCCCGCGCCCATCACCACCACGGCGGATCCGCCCCCGCTCCTCTCGCCCGAGGAGATGTCGACCACTCTGCGGGAGCTTGTCCAGGCGGTCAGGGGCATTACCCTCTACCTCGCCGGGAACCAGCCCCCGCCACCAAGCGCCGCCACCACCGTCTACGGGCCGCCGCCGCTCCCGTGGGCCGCACCGGCCTTCCAGGCGCCCTACGGAGGGGCGCCCCAGCCGCCGCTGCTCCTACCGCATTACTCGGCCACGGGACAGCCTTGGCCAGCGTGGCCGGCCTCCACCGCGCCGCTAGGGGGCCAGCCCCAGCAGTTTCTCCCGGCGCCACCCCCGGCCCCCACGACGCAGGCGCCGGTGCAGCAGCTCCCCCAGGCGCCGCCACCATCGACAGCACCACCACCCGCATCTAGGACCACGGGTCGGCCCCTGCACCAGGTGCAGTTTCCACCGTCACCATCGCCGATCCCCGCGTGGGCGACCGGCTCGTCTCCGGGCCCGGTATACTCCATGGCGCCGGACCACCCGACGCCCTCCCTGCGGTTTGATCACCCCTCCAGCTCGGCGACCTACGCCCCGGCGCTTCCCGACCCGGCGTACGCGCTGCCGGCGACTGCGGCCGCCCCTGGCCACGGCGGGCCAACACCCCCTCGCTTCGCCAAACTGGACTTTGCCACCTACGAGGGCACGGAGGACCCCCTCAACTGGCTCAACCAGTGCGAGCAGTTCTTTCGAGGGCAGCGGACGCTCGCTTCGGATCATACCTGGCTCGCGTCCTATCATCTCCGAGGCGCGGCGCAGACCTGGTACTACGCCCTTGAGCAGGACGAGGGCGGCATGCCACCATGGGAGCGCTTCTGGGAGCTCTGTCTCCTCCGCTTCGGGCCTCCGATCCGCGGGAGCCGCCTGGCGGCCCTCGGCCGCTTACCCTTCAGATCCACGGTGCAGGACTACGCCGACCGCTTTCAGGCCCTTGTGTGCCACGCGCCGGGCGTCTCCGCGACTCAGCGCGCAGAGCTATTTGTGGGCGGTCTGCCGGACCATATTCGCGTGGACGTCGAGCTACGGGATCCCCCCGATCTCCAGACGGCCATGTACTATGCCCGCGCATTCGAGCGCCGCGAGGTGGCCATTCAGCAGGACTCACCGTTCCGGGCCGCTGGCTCACTACCTTCGCTGGATTCCGCACCAGGTCGGCCTGTGCAGGCTTCCGCGACACCCCTTGCCGCGACCGCGGCACCTCCCGCCGCAACCGCGGCGCGTCCGTTCCGCCGGCTCACCCCAGCCGAGATACTCGAGCGTCGCCGCCAAGGGTTGTGCTTCAACTGCGACGAACCCTACAAGCCCGGCCACGCCTGCCCACGACTCTTCTACCTGGAGGTGGCAGACTACATTCCGGAGGACGCCGTTGCCGCCGACCTGGCCGCCCCAGATGTCGAGAAGGGGTTTGATGCTGGTTGATTACCTCAAGGAGTTCAAGCAAGCGCTTCCCCACCTTACAGCTCGAGGACGAGCTGTTTGTGCAGGCGGGGAGAAGTGTTATGTTCGGCCTGTCATATGGAAGGCCCATCGGGCAATCTTAGCCCACAAGTTATCTTAGGTTAAATTTGTGCGCAAGTTATCTAGGTTATAAATATAAGTTGTAAAACTCTTTTTAGATCAAGCAATAAGAAGAATATTATCTCCTATTGCCCGGCTCCCTGAGGAGCCGGAAACCCTAGCCGCCAACAGCCCTTCTCCTAGCTCGCGACGGCGCCCTGCCGCCGGCGCGCCCGTTCCTCGCCACGTCCCCCTCCATCCTTCCCTTACCATCTACGCCCTAGACCTGGTAGAGTACTTGATTCTACCATATGTCCTATGTACTCCCTCCGCCCCAACATTCTTGTCTTAGATTTGCCTAGATGCAGATGTATCTAGTACTAAAATGTGACTTGATACATCCGTATTTAGACAAATTTAAGACAAGAAATTTGAGACGGAGGGAGTACTTGCTAGACACTTCAGAGTTCAGATTAGTCGAGTGACCAAGTAGGCAACACTTGAGAAAATCAAATCAGTGATAAATCATAGGAAAAATGCAACCATAGAATTAAGCCAAGCAGTTGCAACTGGTAAAATTATGACACTTCATGAACAAACAGATAAACTACAAATTCTGGTCATGTGGTAAGCATCAAGCATTGAATTGAGGATCGAAAGAGATAAGAATCAACAAAACAGTTTCACTACCCGAGGGACGGATGGGAAGGTGGAAGTAGTATGTTTTTGGATGGATTAAGGAATACGGAGTACGAAAGAAGCAGCCAACTTTCTCAAATTTTGTTGTGACAGGAGACAGATTGCCATTGGCAAGTACTCTTTTGACGATCATTACAAAAAAAATTAAAATATTAAGACAGGCCTGCAAGAAGAATGAAAAAGAAAAACAATCTCTTACTATCTTGGATAACACACAAATAGTCCAAAGTCTCAAAATGTAATGAACAAATGTCTAGCCACTTTTAGTTGTAATAAATGCACTCTATGCAGAGGCACGATTCAAGAGACCCAGGACTTAACTTGTAACTTAATAAATACAGATGCATGTAACTCAACATTCAGCACAACACATAGACTAAAATAGAGTGGTTTTCATCACAAGCTGTATTCATCAGCTAGCTACTAATGCATGATTTACGGTATCCAAAGAAAACTTGATTTCTACCAAACTCGGAACTATCTGCTGTTCAAAAATTCAATTAGCGGAAACACAAGCTGAAATTTTCAAAAAATCATGGAATTGCTAATTAGCCCTTCACCAAAAACTGACCAGTCAATCAGAATATATCAGGATTGAAGTTTCAGAAATAATATGTAAACTTCAGTGTTATATGTTATTCCTCTTAGCACAAGGGGCTGTTACAAATCTGAAATCTCTACAGCTATACACTACAGATGAGTACATCTATGAAAGAAACCTCTCTCTTTAGTGTTTCCATAGACATGCACAAAAATCTCAACTTCTGCCATGTACCGAGTGCCTCTCAGCACATCAATGAAATCCCTGAATAAAACAGCAATAGTTGTCTCCAGTACATTGTACAACTAGTAGTGTAAGCAGCAACATCTTTTGCAAGTGTTATATAATCTGGTAGGCTCCACCAGAGAATTATGCAGAGAGCGAGCAAGACCTAATACCCACTGAACGTATTATGTTCCATACCAAGCGCATATGCCAAGGTTCTTTTGAGTATTCTATATACACGTTTTGTTGATAAAACCAGCAGTTCTCATGTACAACCCAATGTATCGTGCAGATGAGCTTCAGGTCATTCTCAGTACATGATTCAACAAGCTAAGAAAAACTAATGTTCACTACATAGCTACCATCTAGTTTCATGCATTTCAGAAACTCCTCAAACCAGAAAATTTTGATAAGTTATAGCTTTTTGAGGAAAGGGCAAGAGATGCTCTCTGGAACAGCAAAACCATCAATTTCTTCCAGACTAATGTGACCATTTTAGCTCTGGCACGATGATCAGCACAGGCCACAGGGTCTCAAAACATAGAAACTGAATGATTCATTATATATGTCTGGAAGAGAAGCGCAAATACAAGAAGCACAAGGAATAAGCGAATCTGATCAAAAGTGAGGATTATGGCCATGTGGTAATGACAGAGCATTGAACTGAGGATTTTAACAGGTAAGATTCAAAATACCTGAGAGCCGGAGGTAAGGTGAAAGTAGAATGCTTTCGGATGGATTAAGGAAATAAGCAGCCAACTTTTGCAAATTTTGTTGTGGCAGGAGACGGATTGCCATTGTCCAGAACTCGTTTGATGATGCACTACAAAGTTTACGAAAATATCAAGACAGGCCTGCAAGAAAAATGACAGAGAAAAGCTCCAGTATCTGGAACAGCAGAATTATCAATTTCTTCCAGATAAATGTAACCATTCTAGCTCTGGCAGGATGATCAGCACAGGCCACATGGTCTCAACTTGGAAACTGAATGACTGATAATATTTTGTGGAAGAGAAGCGCAAGGAATAAGCGACCACATCACTTGAATTGGTACTGAACATCATTAAAATAAGGGGACATACTAGAAAAACAATCTGATCAAAAGTCTCTAGGCACTAGGATCTCACTCAGTAGAAACAAGCCAAAATTTCACCAACAAGCAAGCATTGTCTATGAAGCGTAAATGAACATACACGAGCACTTATGGCAGCCCAACCAGGTAGCAAAAATTCACTTTAATCTACTCGCAGAAAGCGCGAGCATGGGAGATATCATCCCCTGGATCCCCTGCAGCGTGTGCTGTATCTTAATCTCCTCCACGACCATCCGCTTAAGGTTCCTGACGCACCCCCTCAGCTTCCCCCCATCGTCGCTTATGATATCCTCCGCGCGCATCTCCAGCACCTTGTTCGCCACCCCAAGCAACAGCCTTGCGTACCTCGGCAGGGTCGCGTTGCGATGCAGGAAGTCGAGGAGAAGCCCGAGCTCGGCCATGTCCAGATTACCGATGCAACTCACCAGCTTCCTCCTCGCGACCAGCTCCTCCATCACCGCCACGACGCTCCTGGGATTGTTCTTGGCTAATGCTGAAACCAGAGCGTCCTTGTGCCTGAACTTCCTCAGCAGCTTGTCGTGCTCTGCGAACTTCACCTTCTTGGGCCTTGAGATCACGAAGTCGCCCTCCTTGGCTTTTTCATTCTGGCCGCGGAGGAAGTATCTGTAGTAGCTCGGCTTGAGCGCTTGCTTCTCTGGCTTGGGCATTGTCCAAGCGAACTCGCTGCTTACAACCTCCTCTTCCTCCTCCTCTGTTGCATTCTTCTTCCTTCTGCGCACAAAAATGTCTCCCTTTGAAGACCCGGCAGCAAGCACCGTCCCACACGGTGAGCAAGCCACGGACAGCAGTTCCTTGGGATACCGCATCGAGTGTGTCATCTTGAGCTCCCCGTAATCAAAGCACTTGACATAACCATCACTCCCTGCGCTAAGCAGCCGGGTTTCCCCAGCGGCGCCCATCTTCCCGAGCGCCAGCGCGAAAATCGTCTTGACATGGCTCTCCACCGAGTGCACGAGCCGGCCACCACCAATCACATCCCAAATCTTGACCGTGGTGCCTCCGGCCGTGGCAAGCAGCCCGCCGGACGGCAGGAAGAGCACGCTCTCCACCGAGGCGCCATGGGAGAAGGATAAAGCCGGGGCCTTCCCCGTGCGGGCGTCCCACAGCTTGACGCTCTGGTCGTAGGAGCCGGTGGCGAAGAGGTTGTGGTCGACGGGGGAGGGCGCGCCGGCGCGGATGTAGTCGCGGTGCGCGGCGGGGACGGTGAAGACGGGCGTCTCGGAGGGGACGTCCCAGTAGGCGAGCAGCGCGTCGTCGCCGGCGGTGAGGAGGTGGACCTTGTCGCCGCCGACCTCCGGGTAGCGGACGACGCGGGCCTGGGCGGCGTGGGCGGAGAGGGTCCGGAGCGGGCCCGCGGTCGGCTTGTCGACGCGGAAGACGCGGACGACGCCCCGCCCGTCGCCGGCGGCGAGCAGCGCGCCGTCGCAGCGGAAGGAAGGCGAGAAGGCGGCGGCGTCCTTGCAGACGGTCACCCTGGGGCGCGGCGCGAGCGGGTCGCCGGCGAAGAGGTGCACGGCGGAGGACCAGGCGGCGGCGAGCGTGGGCCTGGCGTGCGCCGGGGAGAAGGCGAGGTGGGTGACGGAGAAGGCGGTGGCGCCCGTGTCGAGCGTGGAGGAGCGGAAGTTGCGCCAGTAGGCGGCCTCCGGCGAGAGGCGGTTGGCGTTGCCGTGGGACGGGAGGAGGGAGGTGTGCGGCGCCGCCGGGAAGAGCGGCTTCGAGGTGTCGGCGGCCATTGCGGCGGCGGCGGCGAAGTGGTGAACGGGGAGAGAAACCCTAGCAGCTGCAGGTAAACGGGGAGATGGAGAGGAGAGTTTATGGGTTTAAGTGATGGGCCGCGTCGGGGAAAAAAGGCTTTCATGTTCGTCTTCAAGAATTTCGGCCCTATAGAAGCCTTACCGTTTCTGCCGAAATGACCCCAGGTTTCCTCTGAGCAAAATGAACAACGAAAATGATTCATAGCAGATTTTTTTAAAAGACTTAACAAAGTACGTACAAAATATTATTTTAAATACGAATTTTATTATTATTTGAAAATATTTTTGGCAAAAGTATTGTGAAACTGTGCGTGGAATACTTTTTAAAATTTGTTGGTGTATGTTTAGAAGAGGTTGAAATCAAATGAAATATGTATGAAATAATTGAAACGTGTGTGAGAAAACTATGGATTGAGAGTGAGATTGTTTTTCAAACAATTGAAGATTGTGCTAAATGTTTTTTGAAACTGATTTTTCAGTGGAATGTCTCTTAAAATGATTTAAACATGACTAAAAATAATTGAAAATAGCATTAATATTTATGATTTATATTTGTAATGTTTTGAAATATGTAGGAAATAGTTAAATTTGTGCTTCTGAAATTTTGGTAAAATTATTCCAAGAGTTTTATAAATCACTGAAATTTTTGGAAAAAATCGAACCCCAAAAAAGATATTATATCAAAGTCTTTTTGAGACATTTGAGATAATTATTTTGAATTTTTTAAATCTTTTAGCATTATTTTGGGTTTTGTCAAAACAAATAAATATTATTAGTTATTGTTTCTGGTATATGAATAGTGAAAAGCAAATTCATATACTGAATGTGTACTATATATCCAGAATACCAAGTAGGCTATACATGTGGCGGCTACATATTATTGAGGGAACCTACAGAAAATGACTTGAGTCGAGCTAGACTATTTTGCTTCTCGTCTGTTTCGAAGTACTCGTCGGTATAGAGGAAGCGCGAATAGATACAATAGTGACGCCCACCGCAAGTGGCGGAGGACAATCTTTGGCTGGTGCTGGTCGACTGATTATCCATGAGCGGATTCGTCGATGGCATTGGAAATCAATCTGACGAGTCGGGCTTTGCTGTGGGGCTCCCAACAAGAATTATCGTAGAGGGCCAATAAGTGGGCTCCAGTTATTGGCTGATAGTGTTTATTTACTGTGGGGCTCCAGTTAAGTTAGATTTATTTACAAACTAAAACATATTCTGTGGGAAAAATCATGTGATTGGCTGGTAGTGACGCCCAGGGAAAATAGTGTATGTACGTGTGACAAACGGTGTCATATACTGTAGTTGTATCTATACACGACCAAGGGTCAACCAGCAACGTCCCGGGCTGCCTAGTTCCTGACGCTATCCCTGCGTTTGCCATCTTTCCAAGTTAAACGACGAGCATAGAAGAAGAGCATTGATCCTGCGAAAAGCTCAGTTGCACGCGCAAGAACGCCAACATCACCGACTGCGGAGTTCCTAAAGTACTCGTCGATCCCGAACGCCCCCCAAGCAATGAGGCTCATCATTTTGGAGTTGGTGGTGACGTGTCGCCATTCGTCGCCTCCTATGTCAAGGACTAAAGCAGCAAAAAGAAACAAAAAAAATCTGACTTAATTGAAGTTGTTAGCCCACAGGGGCACTTTTTTTTTTGAGGAAAGCCGACAAGGGCACGCGGCACTCACTTATTGGCCCTGCATAATAATTCCTGTTACAATCATCGTAGATGAGCCTAAGCCCACAAGAGACGAAGAAGTTACACGGGCGTTCTATGTCGTCGGTGATGTTGGAATCGATCGTGCGGGAGCTCCCCCATGGTCGACCGTTTCTATCAAGTTGTCTTTGCCACATTTTTCAGACCTATAATTTTTCTAGGGACTCTTCAAACTCTTTTTTTAGCTCCTCTTCAAACTTATTTTGTTAGGTAATCTTCAAACTTATACAAGATGACAAATCCCATAAAATGAAAAAAAAACAGATATCGAATTCAGCCCAACCCATACCCCATAGTTTGACAGAGATCCATCCACCTAAAGCACCGGGTCCCATTTACAGGCCCAAAAATACCCAAACGTTATCCTCCGCTTCTTCACTCGTCGCCACGGACCCAACCCACCCGAGAGCGCATGGCAGCAGCAGCGACGGCGGCGGCGCCGCCGCCGGCGGTCGCCACCGCGCTGTCCGCGCTCCTCCGCCGCGGCGCGAGCCGAAGCCATACCCTCCGGGTCTCTCGCCCCAGGTGCGTCTCCTCGGACGCGGTCGCGGAGGCTGAGCCTGCGCCGGCGCGGAGGGGAGGCCACGCCGGGACCCGCCTGGAGGAGGCCGTGCCGGCCGCGGAGGGGCGGTCGCGCGTCGACGCGTGGATCTCCGCGCGGCTGGGCGGCGGGGGCGTCAGCCGCGCGCGCGTGCAGGCCAGCATCCGGGCCGGCCTCGTCGCCGTCAACGGCCGCCCCGTCTCCAAGGTGCACCCCCCCCCCCCCCCCCCCCCTAACCTGGTTCCTACCACGTGCTAGGAAGTCTACATCTTCTCGCCGTCGCAAAATTCAGCTAGGAAGCTCCTTAAGCATTTCTTATTTGTTAATTGTTCGCTTAAACTAGAGTGAAAAACAAGAGCTGTGAGCTCAAACTAGAAATCTTCATGCTAAACAGCTGAGGTGACAATGACACTGCAAGTTTCGGTGCAGACGCCGTGGGTTGGTAGCATTTGATGGTGTTCTAAAGCTGGCTTGCTTTGCGCTTCTGCACATTGTAGGTCTCGCAGACGGTGAAGGGAGGGGACAAGGTCAGCTGCACGGTGTCAGAGCTGCAGCCGCTGAGGGCAGAGGCGGAGGACATCCCGCTGGACATTGTCTACGAGGACGAGCATCTTCTCGTCGTGAACAAACCGGCTCATATGGTACGCACCGTCTTTTGCAGTGATACGGAGGGGTAAGATTTTACTTGCCTAGTTACCTTGTTCTTAGGAATGTCTCAATAAGGTTTCATCACTTTTATGTACACACTAGTTTGTGGAGAGCATATTTTCTACATAGCTGGACCTTCAGCATAAGAGTTGTGAGCTTAATGAGGGTGTCTAGTTAAACGAGAAGAGTTGTGAGCTTAATGAGGGTGTCTAGTTAAACGAGAAACATAATGATTAAAAAAATATCCAGTAGATAACCACACATACAGTTGATGAGAAGTCTCTGGCTACCTGTAAAATCAGTGTATAGTGAAAGGTAACTCGTTCTACTTTATGTTTTGAGGCTAGTTCATTCACGTGTTTTCCGTATTACATCGACATTCAAGTTAATGTTGGTTATACTGTCCTGTTAACGACCTTTTCCACAAAACATTTTCCCCATCCTAATTCTATTTAGTTTTTTAAACTCTTACATGCAGTTTTCTTTCTACTGGTAGGGAGAATAATTATTCTTGCATTCTATGTGTTTTGACTTTTAGGTTGTTCACCCAGCACCAGGGAATGCAAATGGCACCTTAGTCAATGCTATACTTCACCACTGCAAGATTTCAACTTTTACCTGTTTAGCACGCAGTCCAATTTATGATGAGTGCCCTGAATCTTCAGACGATGATGTTGACGTATTTGATGTTGACCAATTTACTATTGGTGAAGTAAGTTCAGAGGTCCGCGAAGCTATTGTGCGCCCTGGTATTGTGCATAGGCTTGATAAGGGGACAAGCGGACTTCTTGTTGTAGCTAAGGTATTGCCCAGTTGGTTCTGTCCCAAAATATAAACACTAATAGCTTCCCATTGGACTTGTTGTATATGAAAATGAAATTGTTATTGTTTACCTATTAACATTGGTCTCTCTTATTTGTTGTATCAAGTTTGTTTATGGACTTACTTTGGATTCACCTTGTTGACAGGATGAGCATTCACATGCTCAATTAGCAGAGCAATTCAAGCTGCATACAATAAGTAGGGTATACATCAGTCTTACTTGTGGTGTACCTAGCCCAAATTCTGCCAGAATTGAAGTTCCTATATCTCGTGATCCTAACAACCGGACACGTATGGTTGCTGCTCCTGGATCAGGCCACAGATATGCAAAGCATGCTGCTAGTAGGTGATTCATGCTTTTGACTTGTGCCTTCTCTTTTGTGGTTCCATATATGCTGCTGCTTCTCGAAAGCTGTTTAGCTTAAATAGAAGTACTTACTAGGATAGCCAACCATACATACTAAAGTCATCTTTCTGACTAAGTACTTCACAATTTTCTATTAAAAGCCAAGTTCTTCTAGTCTAAATGATCTGTTGTCAGTAAAGCTAAGTTCTTCTGGATGAACCAGCCTGATGTCATTGTCATATAGGCATGACGAACAAATAGTTCATACTGTTTAGATAATTATGCTGACTAGTGTGAAGAGGGATTAATTCAACTTAATTCCTTGCTTTTGACTCCTTACTCCTAGCATTAGCTGTGCTGCCGAAGAGTTATGAAGTTAAACCTTGCTGTTTCATGTAATTATACATAGCTCGCTCACAATAGTAGAACTTCTCCACATAAATACTGTCCCCATCATTTTATTTTGAAATACTATATATTGCTTATGCAACTTTCAAATGTTTTCAGGCTTGGTTGCTTAGTTTTTTCTTCTCAAGACCAGAAATTTATTTCTCTGCTATTTCAAGAAATTTTACAGGTATAAAGTAAGAGAGGTCTTTTGTGCTGGTGGGTCTGCACTGGTAGAGTGGAGATTGGAGACAGGGCGCACTCACCAGGTGATACATTACACGATAGTCTCATATTTTAAGAACTAACTACAATATTTGTTCGAATTTGTTGTGGCTTAAAAAGCATTCTAGGCAACGGTTGGAATTCTGAATTATATACAGTTTGGATCTCAATGTTGGAAAACGATTCTCAAATGCAACCACTTATTTTATCTTGTTAATGATCCTGCACCTACTGGTTTTCAGATCCGAGCACATGCAAAATATCTAGGGAACCCCCTACTTGGTGATGAAACATATGGAGGAACCAAAAGCATGGCATTGTCACTTTTGAGACCCAGAACTCCTTCAAAATATCATGGTGATCTTTCAAATCTGGTATCAAAGATAGACAGGCCATGTCTCCATGCTGCATTGCTTGGGTATGTATTATCCAATTCCAAGATGCATCTTACTGACAATTTTTTTTGGGGTCTCATTTTCCTTTTGGGATATTTTTCTTGCATTTGACTTTGGTTATTGTTTCCTTTTCAGATTCAAGCATCCTCATTCAGGAAAGGCACTTGAATTCTCATGTCCCCCTCCAGATGATTTTACTGAGGTACTTGATGAACTGTGTCGTGTTACACCGACAAACGAAGGCCAAGATAGTGACAGTGCTGCTCAAGTGTGATTAATGCAAATGGAGAATACATAAAATGCTGCTTCGGATATGTTTGACCTGAAGGTGTTTGGACTTGTGCATCTCTTAGTGACCAAACTGATGGAGTGGTCTTCAAGCTTTTCATCATGTTCAACCGGAGATCACCACTACACCAGGGAAGAGACTTCAGGAATTTTGACAAGTCTTGGAAACATATTTTTAGTGCTCTTTTTCTATGTTGAAGGAACCTAGGGAAAATGCATGCTTAATCAAGCGTGCTGAAACCATTTTAGCACAATTTGATGTGTGTGCACTGTACAGAGATGTGAAATGGAAATTTTGGCTTACATCAAGACCTGCTGCTTGTTGGAGATCAAGTGGTTGGTACCACACTAGGCCGAAAACGAAGAACAAAAAACCTTTCGACGTGTTTGGTTCGCCCCAGGTAATGTATTCGGTCTGCCATAATGGGACATGCTGCTTCCGATTATTTTTTTGCAATTCATTCTTTGTTAGGTTGGTGCGGCCGAGTCATGATTTTGTAATCACCTCCGGATCGGGCGGTTTCGATTTTCTGAAACGCTGTATCAGAAAGCGCTGTTACGGAAAACGTTGGCAGAAATCTTGGGAGCAACAAGTATGCTAATACTAGATTTGAAATTTTTCATTCTTAAGGAACAGCTAGTGCAGTGCAGTAGTGCCTAACAATAAATTGTTGGTCTTTCTGTGTCAAAGGAACAGCTAGTAAGGGGTAACAGCATGTTCTCGGATCTTTGCAAGAGGGGCCTAAGAAAGGGCACGATAAATATGATGAGATTCAGGACAATCACTTCTGCTTCTTAGATTTCTTGGGCGGGTTTTTAGCTAGCGCCTCACCCTCCTCATCCGATGGGCCCTCGATGGATTCGTCAGGGACATCGTTTGGGACGTTGTGCTTGGTGATGTACTCCTTGAGAATCACCATGCTCTTCTCCCTCATCGCCGCCAGCTGCTCCGACAGGGTGCCGGACTCGGAGCTGACTGCGAACGATTCCCCTCCGAGAACAAGGGTGGCCTTTGCTCTGGGTTCTAGAATTGTCGCAGTATTCATCTCCATCATCCGGGGATTATTAACCTGAGAATAAACATGGTAGCAGAGGTAAGGAAAGGTTGACACCAGTTCCACAGTTTCAATTGCACGGCGTATTCAGAAAATGCCGATTCCACAATTTCATTAGCATGGAGTATTCATTCAGGGAACGATCTGTAAACTGTTCACCGGCGCAAAGCAAGATGCTGCTGGTTATCCTATCATGGCAATTAGAGGCAGTTCTGAAGCATTTTTTTAGTCGAGTTCTGAAACTAATAATGGACTCTGCATCAGAGGATCGTTCCACGGCGACGCAATCTAGGGAGCATTGAGGATGAAACAAATACTGGAGTGAAAGAAGCACTAATGGGGATTAGAATCTGGCTAGGTGTTGACACTGCACGTTTGTACCAACACAGCTACCCCCTTACAGACCAAACTGCAACCAAATCCTTTCTACAGAGCTAAAAAATGCTTGCATACAGAACCAAACACACACACACAAAAAAAAGTACATATGCCGCGGTCTATGATTACAGAATTTTGCAGCTCTCCAGATCAATTTAGACATGGATCGAACACACAGATGAGAGCCCCCGTCAGACAGATTCTACATACCTACGGTGCAGCGATGCCGCAAGCAACGGATGCAGCAGCAGGTGCATGGAGGAGGAGGAGTCAGGAAGAAAGGTTGACTGAGATCTTACGCTCGGGATGTGGAGAGGCGGCGGCGGCGGCGGCCGTGGCTCGACCGGGGAGAGAGCAGGCGGCGGCACGCACTTCCACGGCGTCAGTTAGGGCAGCACGCGCTGGAGAGGTGAGAGGAGGAGATGAGAGGCTGGCCTGGGCCGAGCCGGCACTAGTGGGCCGGAAAGCGAAGTTAGGCTGGACCCCGAAGAACAAAACGAAGAACCCCTTAAGAAACGCAAGATTCCTCAAAAAAAAAAAGAAACGCAAGAAAGCTTTTCTTTATTTTTATCTCTATTATCTATATCTATACTACTTAAAAAGAACGTAAGGTTCCCATTTCACTTTTTTTCCCACCACCCTTTCGTTCAACCTTCCATATATATGATAATCAATCACATTAATTTACTTACCTTCTAAACCAATTCCACTTTAATTTACTTACCAAACTTCTAAACGAAATACAAGGTAATTCACGGGCAGAATTTAATTAACATCATTTATACAATCAAATTATTATTGATAGGTAGTAAACCACAAGGTACCGTACTAGAATATTTATATCTCGTTGCAACGCATGGGCATTGTTCTAGTGCTACTTAAAAAGATCATAAGGTTCCGTTTCACATTTATTCCTGTCTCCCCTTCGTCCAACCTTCCCCCTTTATTAATCAATCATCTTAATTTACTTATCTCTACTACTTAAAAAGAACGTAAGGTTCCCATTTCACTTTTCTTCCCACCACCCTTTCGTTCAACCTTCCATATATATGATAATCAATCACATTAATTTACTTACCTTCTAAACCAATTCCACTTTAATTTACTTACCAAACTTCTAAACGAAATACAACGTAATTCACGGGCAGAATTTAATTAACGTCATTTATACAATCAAATTATTATTGATAGGTAGTAAACCACAAGGTACCGTACTAGAATATTTATATCCCGTTGCAACGCATGGGCATTGTTCTAGTGCTACTTAAAAAGATCATAAGGTTCCGTTTCACATTTATTCCTGTCTCCCCTTCGTCCAACCTTCCCCCTTTATTAATCAATCATCTTAATTTACTTATCTCTACTACTTAAAAAGAACGTAAGGTTCCCATTTCACTTTTCTTCCCACCACCCTTTCGTTCAACCTTCCATATATATGATAATCAATCACATTAATTTACTTACCTTCTAAACCAATTCCACTTTAATTTACTTACCAAACTTCTAAACGAAATACAAGGTAATTCACGCGCAAAATTTAATTAACATCATTTATACAATCAAATTATTATTGATAGGTAGTAAACCACAAGGTACCGTACTAGAATATTTATATCCCGTTGCAACGCATGGGCATTGTTCTAGTGCTACTTAAAAAGATCATAAGGTTCCGTTTCACATTTATTCCTATCTCCCCTTCGTCCAACCTTCCCCCTTTATTAATCAATCATCTTAATTTACTTATCTCTACTACTTAAAAAGAACGTAAGGTTCCCATTTCACTTTTCTTCCCACCACCCTTTCGTTCAACCTTCCATATATATGATAATCAATCACATTAATTTACTTACCTTCTAAACCAATTCCACTTTAATTTACTTACCAAACTTCTAAACGAAATACAAGGTAATTCACGGGCAAAATTTAATTAACATCATTTATACAATCAAATTATTATTGATAGGTAGTAAACCACAAGGTACCGTACTAGAATATTTATATCCCGTTGCAACGCATGGGCATTGTTCTAGTGCTACTTAAAAAGATCATAAGGTTCCGTTTCACATTTATTCCTGTCTCCCCTTCGTCCAACCTTCCCCCTTTATTAATCAATCATCTTAATTTACTTATCTCTACAACTTAAAAAGAACGTAAGGTTCCCATTTCACTTTTCTTCCCACCACCCTTTCGTTCAACCTTCCATATATACGATAATCAATCACATTAATTTACTTACCTTCTAAACCAATTCCACTTTAATTTACTTACCAAACTTCTAAACGAAATACAAGGTAATTCACGGGCAGAATTTAATTAACATCATTTATACAATCAAATTATTATTGATAGGTAGTAAACCACAAGGTACCGTACTAGAATATTTATATCCCGTTGCAACGCATGGGCATTGTTCTAGTGCTACTTAAAAAGATCATAAGGTTCCGTTTCACATTTATTCCTGTCTCCCCTTCGTCCAACCTTCCCCCTTTATTAATCAATCATCTTAATTTACTTATCTCTACTACTTAAAAAGAACGTAAGGTTCCCATTTCACTTTTCTTCCCACCACCCTTTCGTTCAACCTTCCATATATACGATAATCAATCACATTAATTTACTTACCTTCTAAACCAATTCCACTTTAATTTACTTACCAAACTTCTAAACGAAATACAAGGTAATTCACGGGCAGAATTTAATTAACATCATTTATACAATCAAATTATTATTGATAGGTAGTAAACCACAAGGTACCGTACTAGAATATTTATATCCCGTTGCAACGCATGGGCATTGTTCTAGTGCTACTTAAAAAGATCATAAGGTTCCGTTTCACATTTATTCCTGTCTCCCCTTCGTCCAACCTTCCCCCTTTATTAATCAATCATCTTAATTTACTTATCTCTACTACTTAAAAAGAACGTAAGGTTCCCATTTCACTTTTCTTCCCACCACCCTTTCGTTCAACCTTCCATATATACGATAATCAATCACATTAATTTACTTACCTTCTAAACCAATTCCACTTTAATTTACTTACCAAACTTCTAAACGAAATACAAGGTAATTCACGGGCAGAATTTAATTAACGTCATTTATACAATCAAATTATTATTGATAGGTAGTAAACCACAAGGTACCGTACTAGAATATTTATATCCCGTTGCAACGCATGGGCATTGTTCTAGTGCTACTTAAAAAGATCATAAGGTTCCGTTTCACATTTATTCCTGTCTCCCCTTCGTCCAACCTTCCCCCTTTATTAATCAATCATCTTAATTTACTTATCTCTACTACTTAAAAAGAACGTAAGGTTCCCATTTCACTTTTCTTCCCACCACCCTTTCGTTCAACCTTCCATATATATGATAATCAATCACATTAATTTACTTACCTTCTAAACCAATTCCACTTTAATTTACTTACCAAACTTCTAAACGAAATACAACGTAATTCACGGGCAGAATTTAATTAACGTCATTTATACAATCAAATTATTATTGATAGGTAGTAAACCACAAGGTACCGTACTAGAATATTTATATCCCGTTGCAACGCATGGGCATTGTTCTAGTGCTACTTAAAAAGATCATAAGGTTCCGTTTCACATATATTCCTGTCTCCCCTTCGTCCAACCTTCCCCCTTTATTAATCAATCATCTTAATTTACTTATCTCTACTACTTAAAAAGAACGCAAGGTTCCCATTTCACTTTTCTTCCCACCACCCTTTCGTTCAACCTTCCATATATACGATAATCAATCACATTAATTTACTTACCTTCTAAACCAATTCCACTTTAATTTACTTACCAAACTTCTAAACGAAATACAAGGTAATTCACGGGCAGAATTTAATTAACGTCATTTATACAATCAAATTATTATTGATAGGTAGTAAACCACAAGGTACCGTACTAGAATATTTATATCCCGTTGCAACGCATGGGCATTGTTCTAGTGCTACTTAAAAAGATCATAAGGTTCCGTTTCACATTTATTCCTGTCTCCCCTTCGTCCAACCTTCCCCCTTTATTAATCAATCATCTTAATTTACTTATCTCTACTACTTAAAAAGAACGTAAGGTTCCCATTTCACTTTTCTTCCCACCACCCTTTCGTTCAACCTTCCATATATACGATAATCAATCACATTAATTTACTTACCTTCTAAACCAATTCCACTTTAATTTACTTACCAAACTTCTAAACGAAATACAAGGTAATTCACGGGCAGAATTTAATTAACGTCATTTATACAATCAAATTATTATTGATAGGTAGTAAACCACAAGGTACCGTACTAGAATATTTATATCCCGTTGCAACGCATGGGCATTGTTCTAGTGCTACTTAAAAAGATCATAAGGTTCCGTTTCACATTTATTCCTGTCTCCCCTTCGTCCAACCTTCCCCCTTTATTAATCAATCATCTTAATTTACTTATCTCTACTACTTAAAAAGAACGTAAGGTTCCCATTTCACTTTTCTTCCCACCACCCTTTCGTTCAACCTTCCATATATACGATAATCAATCACATTAATTTACTTACCTTCTAAACCAATTCCACTTTAATTTACTTACCAAACTTCTAAACGAAATACAAGGTAATTCACGGGCAGAATTTAATTAACATCATTTATACAATCAAATTATTATTGATAGGTAGTAAACCACAAGGTACCGTACTAGAATATTTATATCACGTTGCAACGCATGGGCATTGTTCTAGTGCTACTTAAAAAGATCATAAGGTTCCGTTTCACATTTATTCCTGTCTCCCCTTCGTCCAACCTTCCCCCTTTATTAATCAATCATCTTAATTTACTTATCTCTACTACTTAAAAAGAACGTAAGGTTCCCATTTCACTTTTCTTCCCACCACCCTTTCGTTCAACCTTCCATATATACGATAATCAATCACATTAATTTACTTACCTTCTAAACCAATTCCACTTTAATTTACTTACCAAACTTCTAAACGAAATACAAGGTAATTCACGGGCAGAATTTAATTAACATCATTTATACAATCAAATTATTATTGATAGGTAGTAAACCACAAGGTACCGTACTAGAATATTTATATCCCGTTGCAACGCATGGGCATTGTTCTAGTGCTACTTAAAAAGATCATAAGGTTCCGTTTCACATTTATTCCTGTCTCCCCTTCGTCCAACCTTCCCCCTTTATTAATCAATCATCTTAATTTACTTATCTCTACAACTTAAAAAGAACGTAAGGTTCCCATTTCACTTTTCTTCCCACCACCCTTTCGTTCAACCTTCCATATATACGATAATCAATCACATTAATTTACTTACCTTCTAAACCAATTCCACTTTAATTTACTTACCAAACTTCTAAACGAAATACAAGGTAATTCACGGGCAGAATTTAATTAACATCATTTATACAATCAAATTATTATTGATAGGTAGTAAACCACAAGGTACCGTACTAGAATATTTATATCCCGTTGCAACGCATGGGCATTGTTCTAGTGCTACTTAAAAAGACCATAAGGTTCCGTTTCACATTTATTCCTGTCTCCCCTTCGTCCAACCTTCCCCCTTTATTAATCAATCATCTTAATTTACTTATCTCTACTACTTAAAAAGAATGAAAGGTTCCCATTTCACTTTTCTTCCCACCAACCTTTCGTTCAACCTTCCATATATACGATAATCAATCACATTAATTTACTTACCTTCTAAACCAATTCCACTTTAATTTACTTACCAAACTTCTAAACGAAATACAAGGTAATTCACGGGCAGAATTTAATTAACGTCATTTATACAATCAAATTATTATTGATAGTTTGTAAACCACAAGATACCGTACTAGAATATTTATATCCCGTTGCAACGCATGGGCATTGTTCTAGTGCTACTTAAAAAGATCATAAGGTTCCGTTTCACATTTATTCATGTCTCCCCTTCGTCCAACCTTCCCCCTTTATTAATCAATCATCTTAATTTACTTATCTCTAATACTTAAAAAGAATGAAAGGTTCCCATTTCACCTTTCTTCCCACCACCCTTTCGTTCAACCTTCCATATATATGATAATCAATCTCTACTACTTAAAAAGAACGTAAGGTTCCCATTTCACTTTTCTTCCCACCACCCTTTCGTTCAACCTTCCATATATATGATAATCAATCACATTAATTTACTTACCTTCTAAACCAATTCCACTTTAATTTACTTACCAAACTTCTAAACGAAATACAAGGTAATTCACAGGCAGAATTTAATTAACATCATTTATACAATCAAATTATTATTGATAGGTAGTAAACCACAAGGTACCGTACTAGAATATTTATATCCCGTTGCAATGCATGGGCATTGTTCTAGTGCTACTTAAAAAGATCATAAGGTTCCGTTTCACATTTATTCATGTCTCCCCTTCGTCCAGCCTTCCCCCTTTATTAATCAATCATCTTAATTTACTTATCTCTAATACTTAAAAAGAACGTAAGGTTCCCATTTCACTTTTCTTCCCACCACCCTTTCGTTCAACCTTCCATATATATGATAATCAATCACATTAATTTACTTACCTTCTAAACCAATTCCACTTTAATTTACTTACCAAACTTCTAAACGAAATACAAGGTAATTCACGGGCAGAATTTAATCAACATCATTTATACAATCAAATTATTATTGATAGGTAGTAAACCACAAGATACCGTACTAGAATATTTATATCCCGTTGCAACGCATGGGCATTGTTCTAGTGCTACTTAAAAAGATCATAAGGTTCCGTTTCACATTTATTCATGTCTCCCCTTCGTCCAACCTTCCCCCTTTATTAATGAATCATCTTAATTTACTTATCTCTACTACTTAAAAAGAACGTAAGGTTCCCATTTCACTTTTCTTCCCACCACCCTTTCGTTCAACCTTCCATATATATGATAATCAATCACATTAATTTACTTACCTTCTAAACCAATTCCACTTTAATTTACTTACCAAACTTCTAAACGAAGTACAAGGTAATTCACTCGCAGAATTTAATTAACATCATTTATACAATCAAATTATTATTGATAGGTAGTAAACCACAAGATACCGTACTAGAATATTTATATCCCGTTGCAACGCATGGGCATTGTTCTAGTGCTACTTAAAAAGATCATAAGGTTCCGTTTCACATTTATTCATGTCTCCCCTTTGTCCAACCTTCCCCCTTTATTAATCAATCATCTTAATTTACTTATCTCTAATACTTAAAAAGAACGTAAGGTTCCCATTTCACTTTTCTTCCCACCACCCTTTCGTTCAACCTTCCATATATATGATAATCAATCACATTAATTTACTTACCTTCTAAACCAATTCCACTTTAATTTACTTACCAAACTTCTAAACAAAATACAAGGTAATTCACGGGTAGAATTTAATTAACATCATTTATACAATCAAATTATTATTGATAGGTAGTAAACCACAAGGTACCGTACTAGAATATTTATATCCCGTTGCAACGCATGGGCATTGTTCTAGTGCTACTTAAAAAGATCATAAGGTTCCGTTTCACATTTATTCATGTCTCCCCTTCGTCCAACCTTCCCCCTTTATTAATCAATCATCTTAATTTACTTACCTTCTAAATCAGTTTTGATTTAATTTACTTACCAAACTTTTGATCAATATATAAGGCAAATCACCGGCAGAATTTGATAAACATCTATTTACACAATCATATACTATGGACAGGTAAATCACGTATGATTAAAATATAAGGTAAATCACAGACATAATTTAATGAATATTTATTTACACAATCACATATTATGGACAGGTAAATCACAAGCTTATATCCCGTTGCAACGCACAGGCATTGTTCTAGTTTTTTTTAAAATGACTACACAATTGTCAGTGTGTTGCAACGGGAGTATAAACATTCTAGTAGATTAGCCCATGATTGCACGTCTATTATTATATTGATGCACTAAAATATTAGCAAGTTCTTCTATGCAATCACCACGATTTACCTGCCATTTTATTATTAAACACTTACTTGGTAAGAATTTAATGAATTACCAAACAAATTATATTTTTATTTTGGTAAGTTAATAAAACATGAGACAATTGATTCTATTTTAGTGAGAATGGATGGGAGAAAAATAGATGTGAGAGGAAATATTGATGCACTAAAATATTAGCAAGTTCTTCTATGCAATCGCCATGATTTACCTGCCATTTTATTATTAAACACTTACTTGGTAAGAATTTAATGAATTACCAAACAAAATATATTTTTATTTTGGTAAGTTAATAAAACATGAGACAATTGATTCTATTTTAGTGAGAATGGATGGGAGAAAAAATAGATGTGAGAGGAAATATTGATGCACTAAAATATTAGCAAGTTCTTCTATGCAATCGCCATGATTTACCTGCCATTTTATTATTAAACACTTACTTATTAAGAATTTAATGAATTACCAAACAAAATATATTTTTATTTTGGTAAGTTAATAAAACATGAGACAATTGATTCTATTTTAGTGAGAATGGATGGGAGAAAAATTAGATGTGAGAGGAAAAAATCAAAGTGGAGAAGCAAAGAGTGGAACGTGTATAAGGAAGGTTGGACAAAAGAGAGGTGAAATGGGAACCTTACGTCCTTTTAAAGTAGTAGAGATTCTAAAAAAACTTTTTTATTGGAAGCTTCATTGATTCTTTATTTAGGTGAAAGCTTTATTGATTTTTTAGGTAAAAGCTTACTTTTTCTTCAAAAAAATGGTAAAGCTTAATTTTTTTAGGTTTTAGTTTTTTTTTTGCTTCTCAAGCTCAAGCAAAAAAATAACGATCAATGGTTTTAAATAGCCTGCGAAACAAACGCATGCCATAATACAATAATACACAAACAAATGTTTTGCCCTCGTTTTTAAGTGGAAAGACCACTTGTATTACTCAAAATCTTAGGTATGTCTCTTGTGAGGGTCGAATTACGCAATCCGACATTTGACCCAAGCAGGCTTTATACAATTTCTTAACACAACCCTCTTCAGTCCAGATCTCTAGTCGAAAGGGCACATCATCTGCCATCATGTTGGTGGCCTGTTAAATATGAAAGCACTGCAACGCGGTCATCCTCGATAGTGCTCAGCCCAGCCTATCTAGCCCTCTTGACACAACTAGGAAAAAAGTTATGCATTGGGCGACAATGGGAGCAAAAGGATCTTGTTGTGTTGCTCCTCGCAACTGATCCATCTAGCTTTTATTGTTGTTGTGTTTTTAATTTTAGGTGTGTCCTTCCGTGGGCTTGTACACAATATTTTTCTATCAATGAATTGAACCGCGAGGATTTGCATTTTCTTGAAAATAGACACAACCCCCGTAGCTAAATTAGAGTTACTTCATTGGTCATTTGGAAAACCGAATTCACCAAGCAGATGTTGTAATTGGTGCAGCAAGGCCTTCAGGTGCTCCACAAGGGGTTCCTGAGCCCTCGTTCAACTTTCACCCAACAACATTGCTATTTGTCTCCGGAATAAGCATTTCACATCCCATCTCCTTACCTAGTTTCACTATTGTTCATTAGGACTTCACACCTTCCGGGTCCGAGGCCATTGGGAGAAATGGCAGGCTCGTGCAACAAACACTACTAGGAAAATGGCTATAGATGATATGGCCACTAATGGCGCACCACACATGTGGTGCGCCACTACTATATAGTAATGGCGCACCACACTCACGGTGCGTCACTAGTAACAATTTTTTTTTCTTATTTTTCCAAAAATACTAATGGCGCACCGCTAGGGGGTGGGCCATTGCTATCCGAAAAAAAAAAGATTACTAATGGCGCACCTTTAGGGGGTGCGCCATTGCTAAGCCTCCCCCCCAACTAAAATCCCCAATCTCACATTTCTCTCTAAGCCCTCCCACTGCCTCACCTCACCCGCGCCGCCCCCGTGCTCGCCGTCCCCGGCCGTGCTCGCTGCACCCGTCGCACCCGACCACCACCGCCCCAACGCCCCGGCGCCTCGCTGCCCGTCGCCCCACCGCCCCCGATGCCCCGGCGCCTCGCTGCCCGTCGCCCCACTGCCCCCAACACCCCGGCGCCTCGCTGACCGTCGCCCCACTGCAGGATCGCGAGGAGGGAGGGGAGCCCGATCTGCCCGAGGAGCAGCTGCGCTCCAACGACCAGCTCCAGCAAGACGAGGTACCCCCTCCTGAAACTGCGACTTGACTGTCAGATCCAAACTGAAGGCATGCATACAATAGTCTAGAAAAGTTGGTTTTAGAATTGGACTGGATATTAGAACAGAGGAAGTTGTGACCTTGGAAACAATATGTGAATGGTTCATAAGAAAATTGGTTTACTGCATGGGACAAAAAACCACACAAATTTTCTTATGCCAAACAACCCGTGTTCAGAAACAGAAGATGAGTATTGGTCGCCTCAAACTTGAATGTAAATTTCTCACACTGAATTAAATGAATGCTGCTGTATCCTATCTGCTGTATCCTATATGATGTTTTTCTGAACATCTCCTTATCTTTGATTCCAAGCAAACCTAGCTGATTTTTATCAAGAGGCCAAACATTCATCTAGTTAATGATTTGTTTCTGTTATAGTGCCATGCAATATTTGTTCCTTCAGTTTTTCTGTAAATCTCCTAAAAACGCAACCCTTAAAAAATTCAGTGTTAAAGAATTTTTATGATTTTTGAGTAATCAAAATTCAGTGTAGAAATGGGTAGTTAGAAAGCAATTTGTGAGTTATGTAGCCATTTTTTGTGACAAAAGTATGTGGTACTGCATATTTCACAAAAATACCTTTATCTTTTGATTTAGTTTGTGCCCTGACCTTGTTACGGATGCTCCAGCTATTTGTACATGAGATAATCCACCAAATTCTGGCGCTTCCATGTTGCTGCTAGTAGTAACCTGACAGCACAGTCATACTTAGACCTTTAGAAGGTCAATCTTCAGTTTACTTGACTTTTGAGCCTGCTAGTAGTAACTTGGCAGCCATTCAAGGATGTCTTGGTTGTTCACGAGGCCATCGAATTGTTGTTATGTGATGACCTGATGTCTTGGTTAGGTTCAGAGATAGTGCCGCAATTGTTGAGTTTTACTCCTTTTGATGTAGTAAATTTATTGACTGGTGTTTATCTTCACTTCTAAGAGTTGTTGTATTGAATGGTAGTTCTCATCCATTGGGGTTTTGATTGACATGGCACATTTGCAATGGGGTTTTATATATCTTTAGCATGCTTTAAATTCTAAAATGCAAATATTCAGTGACAAGTTATTGAGGTAGTTGATATGGACACAAAGAAGTGTTGATTGTATTCTACCATTGTATTCTACATGGAATTGTTATGCAATGTTGGTTGTTAGTCTGATATGAATCTAGAAGTGTTGATTTTCCTTATTATATGTTGTGTTCAGTTTTGGCAGGAGTTCAGAACTGTTAGGCAAAGGTCATGTCTCCGACCATCGTGTCGTGATGATTTTGCAGGTACCCCGAGAGGCCCTTGAGTTTGCTGGAATGTCGATTAACTTACGTTCCGGCAAATTCGGGTACTCCATATGTTCTATTTTCAGCAAAGGTCATGCTAAAACTTTTCGTGAATTTTAGCATGACTTTGCTAAAAATAGGACATATGGGGTACTTGTGACTAATGCATGGGCCGCGGTATCTTAGTACTTAATTAAGTAGGAGCAACTGCCTCTTGTGTTATACCTATAGAAGTGTGATATCAACTCACAGTTATTACTAATGTCAGTTGCTCGTCATCGATAAACCCTAATCTGAAAGAGGAACCACTCATCCTAACACTGTGGATTATCTTATTGGACCCAACAGAGATGATGTAGTTTTGAATTATGAACATAGGAAATGTCGTCGTCGGACGACGAAAGTCTCCCGGGGGAGTGCGACTGGTGCCACGACGACCGAGGTCAGTGCGACAGATTCATTGAGCTGGACGAAGATCGATGCTTCAGCATTAAGCTCGAGGTGACCTTCGATGTTGAAACGGTACGCAACAACGACAAGTGTTTTTTTCGTAATTAAGCATAGCTTCAACTATATATTTCAACGTGTACTTATCATCTTTTACAATTTGACTAGCTTATCCCATGCTATGCAAGACGCTATGTCTTGGAGAGGATGAGTTTTGAAGACCATGAAAATTATGAAACAAAGAAAATTCACCTAAGGACTCATCATGATGTGGATTTTGAAGTAAATCTTAATAATTCTGGGAGCGTAACCCATTTTGGTTGCAAAAATTGGGAAGCATTTTGCAAGATGTATGGTTTTGATGAGGGTATGCTTGTCACCATGGATCTTGGTGATCCTGACATCGACCAAGACAATATGGACATTTGGGTCCTTGTTGATACGCCTCTAGTTCTACCGCTATGTGAGTTTCTCAAACATAGTTAATTATTAACTAATTTATATTGTTCATTTCAAATAGTTGACAACTTATTTCCATTGGCAGCTTATTTTGATTGTTCAAACAATGTGCGGAACATGGTAGACAAAACCCACTACACCGATGGCTCCGAGTTAACTTATCAGGAGAAAAATCATCTGGTCGGATTTTGTACTGATCTTGAGAATTACAATATCTATTGTAAAACTCCCCAACATTATGGTCAATACGTGCCACTAGTACACGTGTTGAAGTACGGTAACTACTATGGAGATACCCTGGTAAGATTTTCTACTATTACGACATTCGTGCATCTTTTGCATACTTCTAAAACTAGTACATCATTGCTAACTATGTAATTATTACTATTTTTTCAACAGATAATCCCAGAGGATTGTGTGCCTCATTTGATGTATCAGAATGGCAGCCTTCATGTTTTGAACATATATCCAGGTCATCCTACGAATCTCAAGTGTCCATACTGGATTTCTAAAAGAACTGGAGACATGAAATCAAAGAATGAAAAAAAATGTATGGACAGTCATAAGCAGGTTCTTGGAAGCAAAAGGAAGCGAAGCACAAGAATTGGAGACAGAATGATCTCCATTCTTCATAATGGAGAGTCAGGGTCTATATTGTTTTATGCTATTTTACCTTAAATAGGGTATTTAGGTCCTGCCTAATACTAATGATCATGTGCTAAGAACAATTATGTAGCTAGGGGTGGTTCGATGACTATCAAGATGATGATCGTATGACTTGTTATTAATAACGAGTAGAAGTTGTATGATGATGATTAGTAGTACTTGTTAGGATTAGTATTACTTTCGACAAACTCGCTACTCGTGGGCTCGAGACTTGTAATGACTATCAAGATGATGATCTTCTATGGTATTCGATGAATCTGCTGTTGTTGTGTGGTGCTGTCCATATTCTGTCCAGTAACATATTTTGTAACCTGTGCAACTATCAGAAAAGAAAAAAAATCCCTAATATTCATACTAGTGGCGCACCACCAACGAGTGCGCCATTAGTAAGCCAGAGCACACTAATGGCGCATCACCCACTGGTCCGCCATTAGTATGCCAAAGCACATGGGTACATATGCCCCCCTGGGAGGCATTCTAATGGCGCACTGTGGGCTATACTAATGGCGCACTACGTGGTGCACCATTAGAACACCAGATACTAATGGCGCACCAGCGGTGCGTCATTAGAATTTAATTCTAATGGCGTGATGCTAGTGACGCACCAGTAGTGCGCCATTAGTAGGCAAAACTGGTGCGCCACTAGCAGCCCTTTTCCTAGTAGTGAAAGTTTCATCGTTGTCAAGAATAAGCACAAGCCGCTGCCACCCCTTTGCCCTAGTAGGTTAGATTGCTCCATCAGCATTGATCTTGACAATGTCGCTTGGTGTGGGGATCGGTGCTCCATTGGTGTCGTGACCTTGCCAGTAGCTTCGGATCTTGTCCTCTGTCATTTTTTAACCAAGAAATTTGTCTAGACTGCAATCCCTCTGGGTCTTCTATCTGCATCATATCCCTTGTGTTGTTCCGAGCTTGCCATACTTGGTTAATAAAAGTGCAGACAAGGGCTTGGTTATTTGTATTCATTTTTTTCCAACTTCGGCAACACCTCAATAAAACATCCACTTCGTGGCACCTGCATGGATGCGTTATATGAGGGCACACGCACAATCAAAAACATGAAGACTTGTCTATATTCGCTCACATGTGATATACACATGCAAATATTACAAGCATTATCCAATGGATTTGTAATACGCAAGATTGCTTATTATATACCTAATTATGTGTAGTACAATTAAAGATGTGTAGGCATGCATAATCAATAGTATCACTATTCTTCATATATCTGTCAGCCATTTTTAATACATAATAAATAATTTGGAGATTAATTTTGGTCTAGACTAAACATAATTCACAAAATACTTGATATAATTTCCTAAATTGACCTGTATCTTGTAATATGTTAATTAACAAGTTTTGGTCAAAAAAATATTTGAACTGAATACATGTTTCCTTAGAAATAAATCTTTTATTAACATATTAACATTTTTGATCAAAAATAACACCTATAATATTAGCCGATAACTGCAACATCGTATTAGCGTGTGGACAGCTTCTTATATGTACACGTCCTATAGTCTCAGACGATAAATTTTTTATATTTATAATAACCTTTTTTTACTTATTTATAACTTGTTTTGTGAACATGAAATTTTAATGAGTATATTTTTCTATTGTACTTAGCATATTTCACATGAAGTGTAGCTAAATATTAACATACAATGTTCTATGTACAATTTTAACATTTAACATTGTTATAAAATTTGCGCGAAATCTGACAATAATTTACAATTTTATGTATTTTTCTTAAATTTTATAATAAAAGCATCAATTCGTCTGAATCGCTTTTATGTCAAAGTAAACAACAAAGATAAATCCCATTTTTCTATGGATTAATATGTATCACTCGATGTATTAGTCTACTTGCATGTGTCCAACTTTTAAATATCTAGACCGAGAGCTCTTAGTGTACATTATCTAACAAATATCTCGATAATTTATATAGAGTGTATGATTGTCACAAATATATAAAGGAAATAAAAGCAATTTAATAGTTTAAAGAAAATTAAGGGCACTTGCTGCTATCTTAGTAGTGTGTATCCCTAGCCCACCAGGGTTCAAATCCTAGAACTCACAATTATTCTGAATTTATTTCAGGATTTTCGGTGATATGCGTTCAGTAGGAGGAGACATTCCCGTCGACTATGAGGCGCCTATAATGACTTCGTAAAATTCTCAAGATGACATGCCGGCTCAGTCTCTCGGAGGTGCTCATAGGGGTACGGTTTGCATGTGTGCATTTCATAGGGGTGAGTGTATACATGTATATACGTTTTTTAAGCAAAACGTGACAAGTATGTACACACAATATTTACTTTTTTTTTGAGACAATGTTTACTTTTTTGTTTTTGAGAAACCGAGACAATGTTTACATTTTTTTTTAGACAAAAGACAATGTTTACATGTTAACACAAACCTCAAATCTCAGCCCAACACCACGCTACCGATCCAGAAAAATAAGCGGAAGCAGCGCACTGCCCGGCGCCGAGGAGAACAAACGAAAACCTACCCTGCCGTCGCCGCCCCCCCTTCCATCTCCTTCATTGCTTCGCAGGAATGCAGCCCTTTCCAGCCGCTGCCTCCCCTTCATTGCCGTTCCTCCTAGCCTAGAACAGGATCGAGGAGGAGCAACCCCGGCGGCCGGCGCACTTCCGCACTCCGCCTCTGTAGCAGCAACACAACAGAGGTACTATCTCCCAATTCCCAAATCCCATTTCTCTCTTGGTAGCACAAAAAAAAATGCAAAAAACCATTGTTTGATACTATTACTTTAATGTCTTGACTGAATCATTGAAACGTGATCTTTAGTTCTTAATGCGCTACTCTTTCCATGTTGTCAGTCTTGTAATCCTGCACTTCTGTAATTGTTGAAGCCAGGAAACATGGAAGTTTGCACCAGCAAGCTTCAAGATCTTGACATAACCTCAGATATGACCCGAAAGATGGGTGAAGGCACCAAGGTGGGAGCAGAGCCCGATGCCGCCGTATTTGAAAGGGACTACCTAGATGACGACAACGACGAGGAATTGGAGCCTGAAGTAACCTTAGGTGTCTTGCGAAAACCAGAGGAACCACTAGACTTTCACTCTCTTCTTCCCCAGCACTTCCCCAGTAAAGCTGGCGGTGCCCCGGTGCGTACGACTACGCTTTTGCTTCACATGTGCCTTACGTCTTGATGTCGTTTGAACTGTTCTTTAACTGTGAGAAATATGTTGCATTGTTCAGGCCTGGCTTGATCCTGTCAACTTGCCATCTGGAAAATCCAGTTGCTGTGACTTCTGTGGTGACCCGCTGCGTTTTGTCATGCAGGTTTGCTTCATTCCTAAAGCTTAACTCTACCCGGTCGTTTATGTCTAGGATTGCCAACAAAATTAATTTGGTGACACGTGCAGGTATACGTGCCAGATGGGTGGAAGGAGACGACCTACCACCGCGCATTCTTTGTGTTTATGTGTCCATCCATGTCGTGTTTACAACTAGACCAGCGCGAGCAGGGGAAGGACAGGGCAGCAAATCCTAGGAGGAGGTATCGGTAGCATAGCTGTTGATTGTCTAGTGTGTTGGCCCAAAGTTTCACATTTCTTTTCATGATCGCTTGCGGTGAATTGTGCTGCAGTGTCAAGGTCTTCAGGTGCCAGCTGCCCAGAAGTAATGCATTTTATACTGCTGAAGAGCCTAAGGGGTGCACGGGATCACAATGTTCAGGAGGTAGCTTTGCTTGCTTTAGTTCTACATGTTTGTGCAGTTGAGCTGCAATTCTCCTTGATTGAACTACACTACAGAACTAGCTTTTGAAGTTGTGCAGAGAGCTACTGAGTATGCTGCTGCATAGCACAAGTTCCACTTGATATTATTGACAACTTCCTCTCCAAAATTCACTACGCTTTTGATCTCAAAGCTCTTTACTTTTATTATCCACCGATTTGCTTGTGTCTTTGATTTGGTGCACTGTATGTTAAGCAAGGCACTGGGTCGTGTATTTTGTCTTTCAAATATCTCTGTTAGGTGCAAACCCTGCTCGGCTTTGTGATTGGTGTGGTACATGGAAAGGTGAAATTTGGTGCAGCCACTGTAGCAAAGCAAGCTACTGTTCTAGCAAGCATCAGGTACCAAACAGGTTCTCACCATAGCCGTTTACCTCTCCTGCATGAATACTGAAATACCTCTGTTTTGGTGGGAATCTCTCTGTAATGTTATTCAGGAATTGCACTGGCACGCTAGTCACGGGAACGATTGCTCTCAAATACCAGGTTCACCAGATGCTTCTATTCTGCCAGTCGCGGCGAGAGGTTGTTGCCTATTTCAGTGTTATTTAGGTCTTTTTCTTGCCTCCCGTGTAATTTTTTGCCGTCTGGATTATTTGCAGTATTTCCTGGCTATGCCTGGCCTGAATATGCGGTGGATCATGGACGTGAGCCTCCATGTTCGACTAGTTCTGTCAAGGATAATTCAGAACTGATGATGGTAGAAGAAGAAGTCAAACCAGATGCTATGATGCAGTTATTCATGGATCAGTTTGAGGTTTTTCTTCGTGCTGTGGCCTATGCTTACATATTCGTAATCAAATGCTACTATTTATTTAGTACAATACCACAACTTGTGTGCAGGATGATGAGGACAATACATGCTGGGCATCTTTCAGAGACCGTGTTTCAAGACGGACTCAAGTCTTGAGGTGAGTGTGAATGAGTATCAACTTTTGTTTCGGTTTTTTGTGTTTGAGTGTGAATAAGTCTAGACTTTCATTTGCGTAAATTGTGTTTTCCCTTTTGCATCGAGAAAGGGAACTAGAGTTAGGTCTTTGTTTTGTGTCATGACTGCTATTTTACATGTTGCATTGTCTCAACTACACTGAAGCAAACTATATAGGGACTGGTGTTCTGGTCATCATTTGGGTTTAGTGAACCTTCTGGTTATTGTTTATAATAAGGACATGAGTAAGGTATTGGTCTGATCACTACAAGAAATGTGTTAATCCATGATGGATACAAATTGTCACATATGTGCGCAAAACCGTCAAGGTTGGTCGTCTGTGACGGACCTGAAATCCGTCATGTATATCGCATCATAATTTAACCACCATGCACTCCATGACGGATCGTCTGTACCGTCATGGATCCTTGACGGTTCTTGACCGTCATAGTTTACTGTCAAGTAACGGGGTTAATCATGTACTCCACGTCATCACATGGCGGCCCATGTGGTAGTCGGCCCATTTAGGATTTTGGCCCACCAAATTTCATCCCGTCAAGACCATCGGCCCATGTTTCGATCAGCCTTGTAAGAATTTTAGCCCATTAAATTTCAGATCAGTCAAAGGCCCACTAATCGCAATTGAGAGATAGCCCATGACTTCCTTTCTTTTGGTCCATGGAAAATTAAGTCAATAAAAAAATTCTGATTAAATATGCTCATTGCCTTATAGAAAAAAGGAGTTTGCATATATATATATATATATATATATATATATATATATATATATATATATATATATATATATATATATATATATATACACCATATACATAACTTCTTTATCAAAAAAGGAAGAAATACACAGCAAAAAATGGAAGTACAGATTTTTTTTCCAGATCTGGCCTACTACTCTACCCGGAGCTATACGATTCTGCATCCACCACATCAAGCGTCGCCGAGCGCTCGCGGGTCATCAATCAGACTTCATCGCCATGGCTTTTCTCTGGCCACTGATCTGGCAAACTGCCCTTGTCGAGGTGTTCGCTGCCGCTGCTCGGATTGGAGGCGCCAGCGTGGGGGGGAGGGGTCACATCCAGGTGAGGAGGAGGCCAGCCATCGGTAGTGCTGGATCCCGTGACGAAGATGACGACATCGGAGTGGCCGACAAACCAGGCGAGGCAGGGAGGTCGGGAATGGGCCGCCGGCATCCGGATCCGTCCGGATCAGGCCGGATCTCGACGAATTTGAAGGAGAACGGCGGCTGGAAGGTGTCCTCGGGTGACGCCATGGGCGCTCGGCCTCCATTGCTGCAAGGAGAGGCAGAGAGAGAGATGAGATAGGAGAGCAACCGAAAGAGAGGCAGTGCGAGGCGGGGCTCACCGGCGTGCTGCGGTGGGAGGCGCGGGCGACGGCCTGTCGCGCAGCCGGCGGCGGTCAGCGGCGGAGAGCCTAGGAGGTACTCGAGTGCGCTGCTGCTGGTATGGTGCTCGTGTTCGTGTGAGAGGATAAGGTACCAACGAAAGCACAAATAGATAGTAGAAGGAGTAGGGACCGTTGGATCGAGTAAGAATGAACGGTGGAGAGGCGTGATCCGTGGGAGGCCTGGTTCCACCAATCAGAACACAGCAGGCTAAAAAAATTCTCCGGCTAGTATAACAGAGTACGGCGTGTTTATTAGACTAGATCGCAGCTTAGTACAAGTGGTTTGTTCGCACTAGTAATGTAGAGAGGTCCTCGTTCCAAAACCCATAAGTTATTTTTTTTATTTGATTCTTTGCTTATTTTCTTAGTTTTATTTTTTAAATTTAATTTTTTCTTGGACATGGATAAATGAAATGGTATCTATTTTTTCTACTTTATTTGGAGGCAAATATATGAACATATTTTCCAACGTGGATTTTCATGCTTTGCGGTGTTCATTTGCGTTTTTATGAAATTAAAAAACAAAAAACTCCATGATCAGGGTCAAGTCTTGGCACCCTCATGTTTGGAATCTTTTCGTTTTCTTGTATACGTTTTCTTGTATAAGGCCTAAACATAGACTCAAGAACACAAATATAATTTTTCATACCTTTTAAACCACTTGCCGTTCGAATTAGAATTATATGCGCTAAATATCTAGAAATGCACTTGATAGCTTAAATATAGCAAACAGATTTTGAAAGATGCCAAATTTTGACATGGCTCATGTAATCGTGTATCTTGAGTGTAGAAAAACTTTCAATGCCAACGGATGAAGCATCGGTTGCTTCGCCCTCAAAGTAGACCTGTTTTTCTCTCGAAACCGTGTTTTTTCTCGGGGATGGTTCGATTTGGAAGCAATGTACATCATAACTTTGGCGAAACATTCTCAAATTTTTACCATGCCCTACAGGAATCATCTGATCACAACATGCCAATTTTCATGCTTTTCAGAGTTTGTATTTATTGTTTGGAACTAAGAAAAACAAAAAAAAACTCCATGTTTGGGGTCGCGTTTTGGCACAATCATGTTTGGTGTTCCTTTCGTTTTCTTGTATAACACTTAAACAAAGACTCAATGACACAAATACGATGTTTCAACCCAATTTCGCCAACCTTTTCAACCACTTGCATTTCAAATTTAAATTACATCAGTTAAATGTCTAGAAATGTGTTTAATGGCTTAAATATAGCAAACGGGCTCCGAAACATGCCATGTTTTTACATGAATCATGTAGGGATATATCTTTAGTGTAGGATTTTTTTATGCAAATGGATGTAGCATCGGTCGCTTCACCTTCAAACTAGAACAGTTCTCTCTTGAAACCATTACTTTTTCCTTGGACATGGATAAATGGAATGGTATCTATTTTTTTCTACTTTATTTGGAGGCAAATATATGAACTTATTTTCCAATGTGAATTTTCATGCTTTGCGGTGTTCGTTTGCATTTTTTTGAAATTAAAAAACAAAAAACTCTATGATCAGGTTCAAGTCTTGGCACCCTCATGTTTGGAATCCTTTCGTTTTCTTGTATACGTTTTCTTGTATAAGACCTAAACATAGTCTCAAGAACACAAATATAATTTTTCAATCCAATTTTTCCTACCTTTTAAACCACTTGCTGTTCGAATTAGAATTATATGCGTTAAATATCTAGAAATGCACTTGATAGCTTAAATATAGCAAACAGATTTCGAAAGATGCCAAATTTTGGCATGGATCATGTAATCGTGTATCTTGAGTGTAGAAAAACTTTCAATGCGAACGGATGAAGCATCGGTTGCTTCGCCCTCAAAGTAGACCTGTTTGGTGTTTCTTTCGTTTTCTTGTATAACACTTAAACAGAGACTCAAGGACACAAATACGATGTTTCAACCCAATTTTGCCAACCTTTTCAACCACTTGCATTTCAAATTTGAATTATATCAGTTAAATGTCTATAAATGCATTTAATGGCTTAAATATAGCAACTGGGCTCCGAAAAATGCAATATTTTTACATGAATCATGTAATGATGTATCTTCAGTGTAAAAAAAATCAATGCAAACGGGCTCCAAAAAAACCCAAGTTCATCGAATTGACCACCCTCCTTCCGCGTCCGTCCTCCATTTCCTGCGTCTGAGCCGTTCTCTCCTCTACCCTTGCTCCATGTCCGTGCCGCCATCCTTGTCCTGCCCTAGGAGATGTTGAATATTTCTTAAGATACACGCTAAAATTTGTAAAATACCTGGTAAAAATGTTTGAACACATTTTTTTTTTCAAAATATGTCAACCATGCTATAAATGCACGGTGGTCATATTTTAAATACGTTGAACATTTTGTAATAGATACATTGAATTTTTTTAGATACACCATGTTTGAATTACACTATGAACAGTTTTGAGTGCACGACAATTAAGTTTTTAAATACATGATGCACATTTTATAAATATGCGATGATTTTGTTTAAGACGACAAACATTTTTAACGTACATATACTTTTTTTCCAAAGACACATGAACCTTTTTTTAATATGCACGAATATTTATTTGGTGTATGTGAACATTTTATATATTTGTAGCGCGTGTTTTTACCAAAAGTAATACAAAAAAAATGTAAAGAAAATGGGAAAAGAAAAGAAAATAATAATGATAGAGGGTCCGGTCAACAAGCATTTTTTACTAAGTGCGTTGTAACTTTTTCTATTTTTCGCGGGAGTATGTAGGTAGCATTTTTCTGCTCACAAAATAGCAACGCCCACCAAATAGCCGTTTCTGTTAAGACAAATGCTATTCTACGCCTTTAGCGCCTCGTCACGTTGGGCCAGCCCAGTTTTGACTTCTTCTTTTTGTTTCCTAGACTGCAAAAACTTCACGCGAGATGGGTTTTGAACCGCGGCGAGTGAATTCAGAGTCCGACGCGACAACCACCTAACCAATTCACTTGCTGTGGTTGCGTGTATGTTTTTTTATTTTATTTTCTTCTTCTTCTTCTTCTTCTTCTTCTTCTTCTGCTTCTTTTCTTTTGTCTTTCCTTTTTCAAATTCGTGAAACTTTCTTTCTTAATGACTTTTCTTCTGCAAAATCAATGTACTTTTTCTCGAATTTGATGAACCTTTTAAAATTTTAAGAACTATTTTTCAAATTCGATTAACCTTCTTAACTTTCGATGAATTTTTTAAAATTCAATAAACTTTTTTTTTTCAAATTCGATGATTTTTTTCAAATTTGATGTTTTATTTTAAATTCAATTAACTTTTTTTTTCAAATTCGATGTTTTTTTTTCAAATTACATAAACTTTTTTTCAAAATTGATAATTTTTTTGCCACGAACAAGAGTACTTATGTAGCAAACTGGTTTGTCTTTTTCTTCCAAGAAAAACAGCACATACTATAACAAAAAATTTAGCGAACAAAAAAAAAGTGATCGAGTGATTGAACGACAACTAACTTGCGAGCGGCTGTAGCCTGCGAGCGTTGCCCTGGCCAGGCCCATGCAAGCGCTGCGGGCGCTGGGTTTGCTAACGGGCGCTGACGGCGCCAAGGAGGAGGTCTCCTTTGTAAACACACCCGCTCACGCCGTTGTTTCCTAACACAGGCCCACACCTGTATGTATGCCTCTTCCGCTGTGCAAATTCATCTGACCAGTAAATGCCACCTTCATTATCGCGTTGTTCCATCCGTCCACTTAGCAGGAGTAGGCGAGCTCATCTGACCTTTCGCCGCTCTCAAAACTATTGTTGTCTTTTCATAAAAAGACACATTATTGCCTACGCACGAAAATTGCAAAAATAATTAGGCTCAAGTATGTTTGGTCTGCCCACTGTAGCCTACCTGGCAACGAACGTAGAGGTTAGTGCTATGTGGTTTGAATCCCCGTTCAATTTTTTTAAAACTAAAAAACTCCGCTTGTTATATTAAGCACTTAGAATCCCCTATATCTGAAACATGGACTCTGCCAAGCGGCAACGACCCAATCACATGAGCGTGAGGTCCCTGTTACGATCCGCTTGCACCACATCACTTGTTTTCTTTTTTTATATGTTTACAACAAACGATACGACGCAGCAGCAGCAGCATCATGCTCTTAGTTTTTTTTTTGACGGACATCATGCTCTTAGTTGATTTGAGCAAATACGTACGGATATCATCATCGTGTACACGTACGTGTACCTTTTTACGTGCGAGGTACATTAGTACATGAAAGATGTACAGATACCTGGATACATATAGGTGTACACATCGATGGACTTATGCATACGGCCGGCCCGGGAGAGCAAATTGCTGTCGTCCGTATGTATGATTTTCCTTAAAAAAAACAACAAAAAGCTGTCCATAACGATTCAACAACTTGAAAAAAGAAAACAAAACCTGATATGTGTGGGTCAAACACGCATGACACGTCAGCATGAGCCATCCATGACGGTCTGTGGGGTATGCAGTTGGTAGATACGTGACGGTATCCATGACGGTCCATCGTAAGAGCGCCATTGTTGTTGGGCTTGTTCTCATCTCACTGACCTGTGACGGATTTCATGACGAATAAGAGAAATCCGTCATAGATCATGACGATTTCTTAGAACGTCACCATAAATCCGTCATGGAATAATAGTTTTCTTGTAGTGGATGATGTTGGCACTTGATCGACCTTCTGGACTACCATAGCGACCATGAGTTCTGACACGTTTGATTGGCTCTCCTATACAACGTTGCGTCCTATCCCACTATACATTGTAAAGAATCATGATTTTTGGTCGTCAAAATGGCCTTGCGGCATGTCTGTTGGTCACGCCTTACACAGGTTGTCCTGCATTCTGCCTGTTGTCACCGTTACAATCCCCCTAATGACAATTGGTTCATCCATTTAGTATTGCAAGAAATTTTTTAGCCAATTCATTAAAAATGCACGATTATGCAACAACTTTCTACACGATTGCAACAAGAGTGTTGAATGTGTGCAATAAATGATTTAAAAATATATAGCAAAATAAAAAAGTCCTTCCCAAGAAAAACCATCGCTTCTCATAACATTTCTTTCATGAAATTGCAACGAGAATACACTTCTGCGGCTTTGCAACATGTATGGAACAAAAACAAAATAAACTATTGCAACATTAAAAAATCTCAGTCCACAACAATGGAAAATCTTATTTATCAATATCCCACCTCCCATGCATAGTTTTCTTCCCCTTGTGGCTTGTGTCTCCTCGATGGCCATGATGATGTGCTACGCACTTGCGGAGCTACCTTTCAATTTTTGTCATCCAATAGGTACTCATAAAGTCATAAATTAGCTCTTCATAAAGTCAAGCTTCGCCAGTAGTGTTATACCTTGTGGCACATTGGATGCATGGTGTGGTCAAGCATGTGTTCAACTTGATTAGATCTAACATTTCTTATTTTGATTAGTTTATCATTTAACATTCATCCAAAACTCTTGCTTAGATCTGGCAAAGATTAGGTTGATCAACATCGCAAAAAAAAGTTAGACATAATTTTAATTATTTTGTCATCCAGGTACTGTGCGGAGGAAGATGCAGAACCTCTTTGGGCAGCATCAACTGGGTCTCTGACATGTGATGATATCCCTTTGTGCATCTATTGTAATGGGCAACTTCGCTATGAATTTCAGGTTGGGCAGGTTTCGATTTCTATGAACTATTTCAATTCACTATTTTCTGTAAAAAAAAAACTTGTTGATATGTGTCTTATGACCCTATTGTTTATGTGTTTATGTGTTACTGAAAGCATATTATTACTGTATTTGGTCTAAAACCTGGCAATGTGGCAATTTTAAGCAAGTTACAAGGTTATATCTAAGGAAATTGTATATAAGCAAGTTACATGGTTTAAGCTAAGTTTGGTAAAAAAAAATTTGAAGAGTTCTTTCTAAAAAAATGGACAGACCCAGTGCATAGAAGCTCCCGCACAAGATGGGGGTCTGGGGAGGGATTATGGGAACCTAGTCTTATCACTGCAAAGTGCAATGTAGAGAGGCTGGTTCGAACTCAGGACCTCTTGGCACAAGTGGGGAGGACTTCACCTTTGCGCCAGGCCTGCCCTCTCGAAGAGTTCTTTCTATATAAGGAAATTGTAATACAATAACATATTTGATTATTACTGTAGGGAAGTGAGTAGAAAGTTGGTAAATGTCCATGTTGACCATGTTGAACACAATGTTGTTTTCTTTTTAGGATAGACATATTTGCTTCTCTTATGACCACAGTCGATTGCATAGCTACTACATATGAACACACTAAGCATTCCTAAAACATTGTTTTGCTTGGCACACTTTCTTACAATTTTTTGCTTTTGGTTTCGCTCCATTCCACTTATATTTATTTCCACTACATATACTTGCAGCTAATGCCTCAACTGCTCCATTACTTCTGTGTTGAAAATGAACGAGACCCTGTCGATTGGGCAACAATAGTTGTGTACACATGTCGGGAGTCATGTGATGAAAGTGTTGGCTACAAGGAAGAATTTGTACGTGTTCAATTTTCTCCGTCTACAAGAAGAACATATCACAGTACTAATTAGCCAGCAGGTTTGTAGTATTTCTGAATAAATCTTTATTTTCCCTCAGTTTTGAAATTCATGATAAAGATCTTCATAACTTCTTTTTGAGAAGTGTTGCTCTCTTTTGTTCTTTCTGAAATTATGCCTAAAGAACTGTTGCTTTCCTTTTTCTTTTTCATGAAAATGCAAAGCTTGCATATATTTTCATTGATAGAAGAAAGAAATGCATACAACAAAGGGTCAACACGTGACATGAACGCAAGGAGGCATGAACATGGGGCCCGGAGTAGAGAGAGAAGGGATGCTCAGCCCGATGCTTTCCTTTTTCTTTCTGAAATTATCCCAACTATATTGTTACGGATTTATGGAACCGTTTTCATACTACCTGGGTGATGAATAAAATCTAGATTGGTTTTCCTGTGCTTTGTAAGACTAAATATGTTTATTATGTGTACAAGTTTAAAGTGCATTTACTTTAAAAAATAAAATAAAACACTTTATATGTAGTGATATACATGTGTTGAATAGGCTCACGTATTATTTACCTTGTGACTATTCAGTTGTGAAGTATGACTACATTAAGGAAGAGGTCTCCTCTTTAAGGTTTTCCATGGAATATGTGGCTCGCTGGTCTTGCTTGGTCTTAACTTGAAACTTGTGGTTGGTTTGTGTGGTAGTGAGGACTCAGGAATAACTAATTCAGGAGAAACCTTTTATGTAAGTTCAGTCTAAAATAGATCAAACAATAATGCCTACACTTTCACTGATGGCCTGTTTTTTCTCTGGATATTGTGAGACTATCACATTATGTTTTTGTTGTTGCTGAGCACTGGTCGTTTTTTGAACCACTCATCTATTTCCCTCCAGAAGAGAAAGATGTCTGAAAAACTAAAAAAGGTGATAAAATGCTTATTTAGATTGTAAGAAAATATCAAAGCAATATGCAAGGAAGAAGATGCAGACCGGAAAGGCACACACGTCTGACTAGACGTCAACGCGGATCTGCCCCTCTCTTTGTACAACAAAGCTAGGCCGCGAGGAGCAGCATCTACATATTCTTGTGTCCACTGACATCCCTATGCACACGGACGGCTTTTTAAGTATTGTATACATTTGCCGTTTGAGCGACAATTGATATTTGATGTAGGCAGTAGTATTTAATTTTGGATCATGCACGTTATTAGGCTAGCTACTGACACATGTAGGTGCTGTGCTGTGAGGATGTATTAGGTCATTTGAATATTAAATGTATATGGAAAGGGAAATTGTCGCGGTTAATGGAGGAGGAATGTTGCCGGATCCTCACACATCACGTCCTCCACTTTCTAGCTTTTCTCGCGGCATAAGTAGTCGATTATTGATCACGGTGGTCTAGCAAGCAGCTAGTCCCTTTTGGGCGACATGGTCGAGTAGCTAGTGCATTTGTACGCTGTCGAGTGTCTATATGCCAAAGTGACACAAAGTTAACCAGGGCAGCTGGCTAAGATAGATACTACTCCATCAGTCTGATTCTCCATCAGGGAGTGGCAGATAATACAGTATGTGGCGCGCGAAGTAAGTGCGGTGCCTGATTCTCCATCTTTTTTTTTTTGAGAGAGAAGCCTGATTCTCCATCTTGATTAATAAACACAATAGCTACACGTATAAACTGGGCCGAACGAAACTCAAATTGGCGATGCAGGCTGGCCTTAGCTAGTGCAATTTACACTACGAGAAATATGCGAGTTGGGCTTAATGCGGACTATCAAACTACAAGCAGATGATGGTCCAGAGCGCGTTATGCACTGAACCAGGCTCTACGAGGCCAGACTCTGCTGAGAAACTAACCAAACGCGCCCAAAGACTAGACTAACCGCCGCGGCCCATGCATATTGCATTGGCACGACATGCAACAAAAATGGACGGGATAGTACCCGGGTGCGCATGTCTCAAAAACAAAACCCCGGGTGCGCACTTGGCCTCGGTTGGTCCACCGCCACACACTCCACACAACACAGACCAGACGCCCCAGCTTTGGTCTCTGTTAGGGACAAGCAAGGGAAGGAATCGATCTATAGTCTCTCAGTGGCGATTCGATTACACGAATGGGGATCGAGAGTAGCTAGGGTTCTTGTCGCCGCCGCCGTTCGTGATCCACTGGATGGGGAGAGACGGAGAGGGGATCACCCTTAAGTAGCAGCCGCGGCTGGGCCGGGCTTGGTGTGCCACGCTGGGCCGAAGAAGCGTGGGTTGGCGCGTCGGGTGCGGCTGGGCCGCACCCGTCTCTCGCTGGCAGGTGGGGCAGGGGTGTCGGGGGCGTTAACATCCCCTCCTCCTTGGGAAGAGGCTTGCCCCCAAGCCTCTGCCTGTGGAAAGCGAGCCTGGAGCGCTTCCTTGTCCTCCCAGGTGATGTCGATAGCTGAGCCGGCGGACCACTGCACTTGCACTTGTTCGACCATGGAGTCGTTCTTCTTGCCCCATCTTGACTGCAACACCTTGAGAGGAATCGCAGTGTCACCTGCGCCCGAGGGAAGCGATGAAGCAGCCGTGACGCCTGGGAGCAGCGCGTGTCGGAGCTGCGAGACGTGGAAGACTGGGTGCACCGTCGCTTGGGGAGGTAGTTGTAGCTTGTAGGCGACATCGTTGACCTTGGCGATAATCTTGAACGGTCCATAGAACATGTAGCTGAGTTTGTGGTTGGCGCGGGGGGCCACCGACGTTTGGATGTATGGCTGAAGCTTGAGGAAGACTTGGTCGCCGACTTGAAATTGCCTGAATGAACGCTTCTTGTTCGCCTGATCTTGCATGATCTGGCGCGCACGATGGAGCTGCTGTTGTATGAGGTCTTGCATGACGGCCCTTTCTTCGAGCCAAGTTTGCAGCGCGGGGACCGACGAAGATGTCGATGATGTGATTCCCCAATGCCTTGGCTCCCTTCCGAACATGGCCTTGAAAGGCGTCATCCCAATTGCCGAGTGGTGCGAAGAGTTGTACTAGAACTGGGCCAATGGCACCCAGAAGCTCCATCGCTTGTACCAGAACTGGGCCAAAGCAACGAAGATAGGTCTCGATGCACTGATTCACCCTCTCGGTTTGGCCGTCGGTCTGGGGGTGGTTCGCTGTGCTCATCCGGAGTTCTGTGCCTGCATACTTGAACAACTCCTGCCAAAAGTGACTGGTGAAAACTGGGTCGCGGTCGGATATGATTGCTCCTAGGAAACCATGCAGTTTGTACAACTGTTGCATATAGAGCAGAGCCACTTTAGATGTTGTGTATGGATGAACTAGAGGAAGGAAATGAGCAAACCGAGTTCTCTTGTCGACGACAACCAACTAGCAGTTGTATTGGCCTGATTGCGGCAATCCGTCCACCAAATCCATGGTGATCAAGTCCCACGATTCCTTGGGTATGGGGAGGGGTAGTAACAGGCCTGGCGAAGCAGCACGATCCGGCTTGGCTTCTTGGCATACTTGACAGCATCTCACGTACTGCTGGACATGTGCTTTCATCTTAGGCCACACAAAGAGCCTACGCACGCGGCGCTATGTCACTGGAAATCCAGAGTGACCCCCCATCGGGCTGTCATGGAAGTCCGCAATGATATGCTGCTGCATCACCGTGGTCCCCCCCTGCGCCAGATGCGGCCGCGGAAATGGAGGAGTCTGTTTTGCAACTGAAATCGTCCTTTGGGATCCCACCGCACAGCCAGTTGCTCCAGGAGGCGTTGCGCTTGCGGGTTGGTATTATAGCTGTTGACGATGTCCTCTAGCCAAGCCGGTTGGCACACGCTGAGAGTGTGCAACACTTCTTCTGTGTTGGTTCTCGACAGGGCATCAGCAGTTGTGTTCTCTGCCCCCTTCTTGTACTTGATGGTGTACTGGAGTCCCAACAGCTTGGTGAACGCTCGTTGCTGCCACGGTGTTGTGAGCCGCTGTTCTGTCAGATGTATCAGGCTTCGCTGGTCAGTGAGGATAGTGCACTCTGCATGTTGGAGGTAAGGGCGCCACTGGTCAACAACCACGATGACTGCCAAATACTCCTTCTCATATGTTGAGAGGCCTTGGTAGCGCAAGCTCAATGCTTTGCTCATGTATACAATTGGGTGGCCATCTTGTTGCAGAATTGCACCTATTCCCTTATCGCAGGCATCGGTCTCGATCACAAACGGTCGGGAGAAGTTGGGCAGAGCGAGCACTGGGGCCTCGATCAAATGTTGCTTCAGCAGCTGGAATGCAGTCTCGGTTGCAGGTGTCCAGACGAAGGGTGCTCCTTTCTTCAACAGGTTGAACAGGGGCCGTGCTATCATGCCAAAATTCTTGATGAATCGCCGGTAGTACCCTGCAAGCCCCAAGAAGCTGCGTACTGTCTTGACATCCGCTGGTGTTTCCCAGTTCGCCACTGCGCGTATCTTGGCTAGTTCAATTGACACTCCTTCGCTGCTGATGACATGACCCAAGTACGACAGGCTGTGCTGGGCGAACTCACATTTGGACCTCTTCACGTGCCATTGATCACGGCGCAGCAGCTGCAGGACTTGACGGAGATGGTTGATGTGGTCACTAAGGGTCTTGCTAAAAACCAATATGTCGTCGAAGAAGAGGAGCACACACTTGCGGTCGACTGGCTTGAGAGTTGTTGTCAGGGCGCCGTTGAATGTGGCTGGTCCACCTGCTAGGCCGAAAGAGACCACAAGGAACTCATAATGCCCTTAATGCATTTGAAACGCGGTCTTGTACTCCTCGCCCTCCGCCAAGTGAATCTGATGGTAGCCGGAGTGCATGTCCAGTTTGGAGAACCAGGCTGCACCATGTAATTCATCCAGCAGTTCTTCGATGATCGGCACCGGGTACTTGGCGATGTAGGTGAGGGCGTTGAGGTGTCTGTAGTCGATGCAAAGTCTCCATGTCCCGTCCTTCTTCTTGACGAGGATCACGGGGGAGCAGAAGGGACTGTTGCTTTTCTGAATCACACCCTTGCGGAGCAGCTCTTCGACTTGGGCATATATTTCCCTCTTGTGCTCGGGCTTGTGCCTGTAAGGCCTGATGTTCACAGGTTGCGCCCCTGGAATAAGCGGAATCTTGTGGTCGCAGTCATGACGAGGTGGCAACCCCTCTGGCTCCTTGAACACATCCGCGAATTCTTCCAAAACTGCTTGGATATCTGGCGGAACGGTTGGTGCTGTCGCTGGCCTCGCTGGTGGTTGCGTAGATCAGTGCCATATGAGTGATGGCCCCTGTGTTGCACAGTTGTTGGAGTTGAAGAGCATTGATGACAGTACAAGTTGAAGAGGTTGCCTCATGCCCGCGGAGACGGATCGGGCCCACAGATGATGGGATTTCAATGAGCTTCGCGCGCCAGTCGACGGTCATGGGACTGTGCTCCTCGAGCCTGTCCATGGCCAGTATCGCGTCGTAGGTGCCGAGCGCTAGCACCTTCGTGTCCATTGTGAATTGGTGGCCTTGGGAACACCATTGGCATTGGGGTACGCTGGCGGAGTAGGCAAGCGCTCCTCCATCCGCCACACGTACCTGGTACACGCGTGGGAGTGGTTGGACGCCCTGGATGGTTGCCATGAGCCGCTCGTTGACGAACGACGTGGGTGCTGCCGGAGTCCACTAGCATCAACACCTCGCGCCCTTGGATCCACGCCCGCAGCTGGAACGCCTTGCTCGAGACGCCCCCCGTCAGGGCTGGCTTGGAAATGGCCATAACCGCTTCGTCTTGGGTTGCTTCAGGTTGCGTTGGCACTGTCGTTGCATCGATGCCGAAGAGCTCCAGAAGTTCTTCGACGACGTGGAGTTGGCCTGCCGTAGGACATACATGGTCTGGTCCCTAGCGCTCGCCGCACTTGAAACACAGGTTGCGTGTTCGTCGGTAGTCGTGCAGGGCCTTGAGCTTGGAGGCGTCGGTTCGTGCGGCGTCTGTGCCGCGGCGATCCACCGCTGGTGCTGGCGGTGTCGCACGCACAGAGGGAGGAGGTAGGGGAAGCGGCACGCTGGGCCGCGGCGACACGTCTGGTGAACATGTGGGTGCAGGGTGTTGCATCTCGGCATGCGCGTTGTCAGCCACTTCCTCCTGAAGTACCGCTAGAGCACAGGTGCATCCAAATCAGGTGGTCGTTGGACCATGACCACCGCTCGGATATCCGGTCGCAATCCTTCCACAAACGTTTGAGAAAATAAAATGGGTGAATCGAGTCTGAATAAGAACTTAAATGATTAATAATCAACTCAAATCGCTCAATAAAATCCGCAACAGTAGATGTCTGCTTAATAGTGTAGAATTGGCGGATGAGCAACTGGTGACGATCACGACCGAATCGCGTAGTTAACAGGGCAGAAAAGGATTCCCAATCGAAGCTACTGAGCTTCTTTTGCACAGATTGTAACCAAATGGCCGCAGCCCCTGAGAAGTTGAGGGCGACCATGGGAACCCAACTTTTTTTTGTTGATGCCAAACATGGAAAAGTACTACTCGCACATTGTCTTCCACATGTTCGGGTTCTCGCCCGAGAACTGAGGAAACGAGATGGAAGGATGGGCTTGCCCCAACCCAGCAAGCATTTGACTAGCATGTGCAAAAGGAGATGGCAAGAGTTTGATCTGACCGTTGGCCAGGAGTGGCGGCGGCGTCTGGAACGACACTGCCGGCCTCTCCTGTTGCAGATGGAAGTCGTCGTGGTCCTTAGACCCTTGAGGGGTGTCCTCATCGCCTCCCGCCAGACCCAAGTTGTCGGAGGGCAGCGTGGGCGGTGGCGCCGTGGTACGGAGCGGCGGCACGCCCCCATTGGTGTTGGTGGTGAGGGTTGGGCGCGCCTGCTGCAGAGCGGTGACCGCGTCACTTAGATTGGAGACGCGGCGCTCCAGATCCGGCCGCCACGCGATGAGATCGTCGAGACGGGTGGTGACCGCGGTGAGGGCCACGGTGTTGGCCTCCATCGTCGTCGTGAGCTTGTCGAGGTAGGCTTTGGCGGCTGGATCCATGGTTTCTACGATATGGCGACCGTGGCGAATCCCTCGAGTTTCGATGAGATGAGCCAGATCGAGCGGAGAGGGAGGTGGATTTCTGGCGACTGATACCAGATGTTAGGGACAAGCAAGGGAAGGAATCGATCTATAGTCTCTCAGTGGCGATTTGGTCTGGATACAGGGTCCATTACACGAATGGGGATCGAGAGTAGCTAGGGTTCTTGTCGCTGCCGCCGTTCGTGATCCACTGGATGCAGAGAGACGGAGAGGGGATCACCCTTAAGTAGCAGCCGCGGCTGGGCCGGGCTTGGTGTGACACGTTGGGCCGAAGAAGCGTGGGTTGGCGCGTCGGGTGCGGCTGGGCCACGCCCGTGTCTCGCTGGCAGGTGGGGCAGGGGTGTCGGGGGCGTTAACAGTCTCTCGTCCCAGCCGGCCGGCTATCCGCCACTTGGTCCTCAACGGATCGCCACCGCGTCATCGAATACGAGGACAGAAACTTGCTCCATGAAATTTCCTCGGACACAAACCAACCACACACAAAAATTTGGACCAAATACACTATCTTGAAATAGGCTTTCGACATGCTTTATAAATAAAGGCACCACCACATCCATACAGCTTCCTTCTGATCCAGCCAGCCAGGATACTTTCCTCGTGGCCGTCCTTATTGGGCATTGATATGTGTCACTTGCTGCGAGCAACAACGACCCATCGCTCTGGTGCTGGAGTGCGTAGGCCTGGCCAGGCAACGCACCGCAGTCGTGTCTACGCGCTCGCTCCGTGCCCTAAAAAAGATAGCGCTCACACGAGGCCGCCAGTCAGAAAAAACATGCGAGGCTCCCAGCAAGAGCCCATGATTATTTTTAAACATTGCTTTTTATTTCGGATAGTTTCAATTTTAACAAAGAATATTCGCTGATTTCAAAAAAGTTTGGAACTTTGAAGATGGTTCGCGGGTTAAAAAAATGTTCAATAATTCAAAAACTGTTCATGAATTCTATCATTGTTCATGTTTTCAGAAAAATGCTTGTGCATTCGAATAATGCTTATGTATTTGAAAAAATTCATAACTTAAAATGCTTCTGTATTCAAAAAATATTTGTGAATTCCAAATATGTTTGCGGTGAACTCAAAAAGTGTTCATGAATTCCAAAATGTTCACGGAATAAAAAAACAGATCCAAAAATTCGAATATATTCATGGAAAATTTAAAAAATATCCTTGAATTCAAAATATGTTCAAATATACGAGAAAAAATTGTATATTAAAAAATATATTCATGGATTCCATTATTGTTCATGAATTTGAATATTTTCACTATTTCAAATATTTATCGCGAATTGATTTTTTAATGAATTAGATTTTTCTTGCAAATTAGATATATGTTTCACACAAATTCAAAAATGTTCACATATTTCTTAAATGATCGCAAATTCCAAATATGTTCATGAATCGATAAATGTTCAACGTGAATTAAAAAATGTGTATAAATTAAAAAATTGTTCATATATTAGAAAAATATTCATGGATACGAAAGTCATCCTTGTAAACCAAAACTATTTGTGGATTAAAAATATGTCCATGGAAAAATTCAAAAAAGTTAGTGAATTCAAAATATGTTCGCATATTCGATGAACCTGTTCAAGTATTTCAGAAAAAAATTCATAAATTCGAATATTGTTCACAAATTCAAAAAATGTTAACAGATTTAAAATAGTTATCTATTCAAATAAAACCTTGAATTCAAATATTGTTCGGAAAAAAAATATTGTTCACAAATTCAAAAAATCTTCCCCAATTCAAAAAGGTGCCAAAATTCAGACATATTTGCAAATTTTGAAAATGTTTGTAAATATTTAAGTAGAAAAAGCAAAACAAAAAGGAAGAAAGAGAACAAAACAAATTCAAGTGGAGGGCATGTATTGCTGTCCGCCACTTGTAACAAATTTGTCGCAGGATCAAAAATTTCAATGGAGGGAATGTACTGCTGCCCGCCACTAGTAACTCAACTGGCAATGGCGGACGCAGTTTCGTGCCCGCCAATGGTAACATTTGCCCTACCCCAAATCTGGATAGTTGTTATTAGTGACGAGAGCAAACTGGTGCCCGAAAAAGTTAAGACAATAGCAATAGCGGGCGGGGTTTTGCGCCCGCCACTGGTAATTTGTCTCATTACCTGTGGAAGGCGCTAAATTGCACCCATCACTAATATGAGCCTACATATAAGCCTTTTTCCAGTAGTGTATTCTTGACTATGTCGCTCAGGGTGTCGGTGCTCCATTGGTATCGTGATCCCGCCAGTAGCTTCGGATGTCCAAGCCCTCTACCATATCTTAACCAAACAATTTGTCTGGATTGCAATAACCTCGGGGTCTCCTATCTGCATTGCGTCGGTTGGTTCGAGCCACCATATTTGGTGAATAAAAGTGCATGGAAGGTCCTGGTGGTATGCATTCATTTTATCAACATCAGTGGCGCATCAATAGAACATCCATCTCGCCAGACACCTTCATTCATGCACGGTATGAGGGCAAACCCAAAGCAAGAAGAGCTGTCTCTTCCCCCCCACATGTGATACAACATTGCACATATCATCAGCAAAGGCAGAGTTCGCACCAAAAAGCTGGGCGGGCCGAGTGACCTACGCTCTAAGAAATTGCTACTATCTGGCATTTTATGACCCATAAGCCAGGTATAATGCTAGGAGAAGCTCTAGAGTTGGGCGGGTCATGGCCCATTTGGCCTTGCCTAATCTTTCCCAGTGATCACGAGCATGACCTAACTGATTTGTAATATGTACAGTACGATTACTCACTATATGTTTTAATTATGTGTAGTATAATTAAAAATATGTAGTTGTCCCAAATCAATACTAAGTTTATTCATTATATAACTGTTTCACATAATTAATAATTTGGAGATTCATTCTTAAATAAAATCAAACATAATTATTGAAATTGTAGATCTAGTGTATTAAATTGATAACTTTTTTTCAATAGGTTAGCGAACGAGTTTGTGATAAAAAAAATTACGGTTGTATTGATTGCATGTGTGCTTACAAATAAATCATTTCCTAATATGTTAATAATGTTGCTCAAGGATACCACTAATAACATTAGCCTGATGACTATGACATTATGTTAGCGTGTGAACGTCTTTTTATATGTCGACATTTAACAATTCGGAAGGATAAATTGTTGGTATTTATAATAAACTTTTTTACTTCTTTATAACTTATTTTGTCAACATAAAGCATTAATGCGTATATTCTTTATTGTACTTAGCATAATTCACATCGAGGTGTAGCTAAATATTACAGACAATATTCTCTGTACAATTCTAATATTTAACATTGCTATAAAATTTGCGGTAAATCATAAAAATATTATGTGACATAAGTTAATTTCTTAATTTTTATTATAAAAGCACTAATTTTATTGAATCTCGTTTGAGTCAAAATAAACAACAAGGATAAATCCCATTCTTCTATGGATTAATACTTATCACTGGATGTATTAGTCTACTTGCATGTGTCGAGATCCAACTTAGTGTACATTGTCTAATAAATATCTTAGTAATTTATCTAGAGTGTATGATTGTCACAAATATATAATGAAAAGAAAAGCAATTTCATAGTTTCGAGAAAGCTAACGGCACTTAAAATGTGCTATGTTAGCAGTGTGTACGATGATTCTTGAATTTGAACCTCATGGACCCTCGTTTGCCAGCACCTCTCGCCTCCGACTCAAAAAGAGATTTTTTTAGTGTAAAAAATCCTATTGGTACACCCTGCCCCCAAAACAATCCTTAAGAACAAAACTCGCCCAAATCGTATTCGTTCACTGTGAATTCATTGTTGAATGAGCATTGCTGATCCGACGGGCAGGTTTTAGTTGACCGTTAATTCACCACAGGAACGCAAAAAAATCAGCAAATCTTTTGGCCCGCCTGTCAAGCTAGCAGAAAGCCGAAAGACAAGATCATAACCGCTGCCGCACATGCATATTGCATTGGCACGACATGCTAGAAAGAGGGACGGCACCCTCCATTGGTACGCAGGTACGTGCTTGCCCTCGGTTGGCCCACACACCACAGACCACACGCGGCACGCCCCAGCTTTCGTCCCACGTCCCAGCTGGCTGGAGATCGCCATGGCTTCATCGAATTGCGAGGACAGAAAGTTGGTCCTTGAAAATCCTGGGCGTTGCCCACGAATCCAACCACCACTTCATCAAAAAATATTACAAGATATGTGCATCATGTCGCATTCGATATTAAACATCAGGGTCCACTATACATGATCTTATTTGGTTACATCTCCCCCGGGATGATCACCGTCCATGGTTCTCTTTAGTTCGGATGCTAATTCTTAGAGTTTCATGAGCTTAATCTGTGAACCGTGCTGGGCCTATAGACTGGAGACCGGGTAAGGCGCATGAGGGTAAGATGGTGAGAGCTCAAAGATAAAGTGTTGTAGGATCACACTCAATCCCATCTTGGCCTCCAGCAATGCAAAGTTTTGCCCGACGCAAATCCGTGGTCCCCAGCCAAACGGAAAGAACGTCGGCGAGTTTTTGGATGCGCCAGCGATACCCTCCGCAAACCCCTCTGGCTTAAATTCATCGACATCTTCTCCGCACACATCTGGATCGTGGTGAATGCACACAGTTGGCAGCGCAAATGTTACCCCGGCTGGATATGTGACGCCTCCCTGCTTCGACTCTTTATACGCTTCCCGACCATGTAGTGGAATCGGTGGATACAACCTAAGAACCTCATGCAGTATCATTGTCACTTGCAGCACCGACAAAGAAGATGGACATAATCAGAGTAGCAACTCGATGAGAAATTGCATCACCTACTCTTTTGTAATGTACTCACCACTTTGAGCTGGTTTATGCCCTCAGAATCCGGTTGGTTCTTTCCAAAGACATGCAGAACCTCCTCCCTGGCGCGGTCCTGCCACTCGTGATGCGTGCTTAGCAAGATCATTGCCCATGTGAGCAGCACCGCGCTTGTCTCCATGCCCGCGAAATAGAAGAGCTTCAGCTCCCCTACTATGTCATCGGTGGTCATCGTTGGCTTGGAGCTTCCAGATTCTTGGCTTATATTTATGTTGGCCTCCATCATCACGCCTAGTAGATCGTCGTTGTTGGCATGGCCGTCCTTCATCGCCCTCTCCCTCTAGGTGATTATGCCTTTGGGGAGTGCTTTGACCTCACGGGCATTTGCCTTCATCCTCCTATTGAGCTTTGTTGGCAGGAATCTGCATATGAACATTATATCAGATCGCACGCCACTATATTTTTTGATTCATTTAGGCGTGCATCTTCTACATTCTGTGCGGCTGAGGGGATATCTAATTCTTTGCACATGGACTAATAAACAACACAAATAGCTGTACAAATATCTATGATTGATTGTCGGGAAGAATGAGCTCACCTGTAACCTGGAATGTACATTACATTTGCCATCTTGACAGCATTCTGTGCCTGCTCCGACTGCAGCCCAAAGATCTTTCTCCCTTCGCTGAAGCTGCTCCCGAACTCCACTCGGGAGATGGCGTCGCCGGTGACGTTCTGGAACTCTGGCCAGACATCTATCTCCCGCGCATCACCCAGCTCCAGAGAGTCTCCCCATCTTCACACCAATTCACTAGAACACGCTGCAAAAGCCGGTAACATCATATGCAAAAGCCAATCTCCATTAGCCCTGAGCTCGCTAGAAGTGAAAAACCATGCGTGTGGGTTGATGATTATTTTTTGACATCAAATGTGGGTTGATGAGTTTGACTAGGGAGGGTGACATGACTGACACGTTGAGCTTGTCGAGATGGAACGCATGGTTGATGATCCTCCGGTAGGCGGCCCACTTGTCGCCTTGGTTGGCTGTCAGCCCATTGGCCATCAGCCGCTCGATCCGAAACATGGACTTCTGCTTCCCAAAGTGGCCCCGCTTGTTCGATGGGATTTCACGGAACAGTCTAGCGTCGTTGACCACCACCCTTGGCTCTGGGCCCAACCAATTCAGAGCAACTTTACCTGCTTCGGCAAAATGATGATATCCACGTTTTAAAAAGCCTCCGCTATAGCCCCGTTGTAGCCTTTGAGAGCTCTCCTTTTAAAGCTATGCACTTGTAACGCTAAATTGAAAATGACACTAATGGTCTGCTATTTCCCGCTATAGCACTACGTATGGAGTCATTTAGCCTGCTAAGCGCTTAAAAAACCATCCTTCTGCATTATTTTTATTCTTATTTATGAAATATATGCATTGATAAGAAGCTTGGTTATTGAATTAGGAGACCTGATTGGTGCTCGGTTTTTGACGTGAGATAACCGGAGCGGTAGCTGTTTTCACGGCGACTCTCTCCTCGCGCCGCCCGACGATCCCAAGGGGCGAGGCGATAAGCCCGACCTGGTCCATTCCTGTGTATGAACGTGGAAGTCCAGGAGCACGCGCACCGCCATGACTTGTCAGGATCCGCACGCCCTTGTACACCTGCACTCGAGGTCAAAACTGCTGATTCTACGGACCTCCTCGGCTCACATATCTATCGGAGAACTTTGTGACTTGGGCAGGGCCTTTTTATATGTGCTGATTCTACGGCCTCCTCGGCTCACTGTTTATTGTGGTGAGTTATCCAGCATATATAAGACATTCCTGTGTATTTGTAATATCCTACATACTCGTAACTTTTTATTGTGATGAGTTACTAGGATATTACAAATACACAGTAAACAATGTCTTATATACACGACACAGAGTTTCTCAGCCCGAGCTCAAATGAGCTCGGTGAACAGTAGAATAAAAAAACCCTGAAATCTTTTTATGACAAACATTGAAAAAAGTTTCAAGTACTTGCAAAAATTAGTCATGGAATCACATTTCTAGAAGGTGTGGCAAAAAAAAAATCGATACTGTAAAAATGCTACTCCCTCTGTCCCGTAATGTAGTGTCAAAAAACGTCTTACATTATGAGACGGAGGGAGTACTTTCAAAAGCATTTAGGAGCACTGATTTTGTTGTTTTTGCCACACCTTACAGGAATATGATTCCATATCGAATTTTTGCAAGCACTTGAAGCTTTTGTCAATGCTTGTCACAAAAAATTCAGATTGTTTGAATGTTTTTTTTTCGATTATACTCTTCACCGAGCTCATTTGAGCTTGGGAGCGGAAGGACACTTTCCTTACATACACGACATTAGAATATATATTTTGTACTCTATTTGTTCTAGTTGTAGGCATTGTTTAGAGACGATGCTTAGAGTTGTCAAACTCTCAGTTTAATGAAGTTTCTATGATGTTGTTATATTAGGGAAAATCTTGAATCTATATTCTTGTCGATGGACTTTGGAACATTCTTAACTGGAATATTAAAGGTATTAATAATAGTGCTGAGTGATTGTCTATCAAACAGAAGTGCAGAATCAAGGTGTGCCATTCTCTGTTTGCAGGAAACTAAGAGAGAATTTTTTTTATAGTTCATATCTAAGAAATTTATACCCTAGAAGGATCAATAATTTTGAGTTTGCGCCATCGGTTGGGGCCTCTGGAGGGCTCTTATAACAACTTCAAATGACAATCTTCTCCATGGGGAAAAATCGTGGTGGAAATCTCATCTTAAACATCTACCAGCATTCAAGCAAGTTGCTTGATGTCATCATGTGTAGTTAGATCTAGTGACTTTGTGTTGTTATGGCACGACTATTGGCTCGAGCTGTGCAAAAGTATCCATAACTACATTCATATGCTTGCAATGACCATATCACATTAGCTGAGATGCACTCCTTTAAGAGTTTAGCAGACAATTTTCAGACTCCAGTTACCCAGACATTCAATCATTTCAATCGGCTTTAGGATCTTATTCTTCATAAATTCAGTGGCCATGCTATGGGCAAATGGATTTATTCTTGGTTTGGAGCTAGATACTCTTTTATCAAAATGTACAACTAGAGAAAGGTCAACACGATGCTCAAATTATCTTTAAATGGCCCAAAAATGTGGTTCCTAGTGTCAACGCTTGGAAATTCCTTTTTATGTGATTCTTTTGGGCCATTCTTCAAAAATGAGGTTCCTAGTGTCAACGCCTAGAAATTCCTTTTTATGTGATTATTGTGGGGCATCGAGTGAATATGATGTATGTTGAGAGTCTTCAGAATCTGATTGAAACGCATCTATGACGTTGTTAACAGACAATGATTCCTAGTTCATATGTTACCCAATAAAGGCATTGGATAGTTTTTTTCCTTTATTTTCTGTAAGTACATGTATACTTGATTTACATGAATATAAAATACCTTAGAGCTATTGTTTGCGCTTTGGGAGTTAAAAAGGCAATCTAGTTTTTTGTGCTTAAGAAAACAAACGCTAAAGGAGCATCGCACGTATTCGGTATTTGTCTGTCCAATTTTTTTTTGAACTGGGCATAACCCTTTCCATTGCTCATCATAACGGAAATACATAAGTTCCAACCAGTTACCAAAGGAAACTGAAAAGGGGAAAGCGAGTTCAACGCATCTTTGGGATACCCACTGTAAGCACTCGTCATCGAGCAGCTCACCGTGGGGCGAAAACCGAAAGACACCAAAGAACTACCAACCTAACAGGGAACAATTTTCCGACCACGCACAGGATGAGAACAAAAAAGGCTCACAAGTGAGCAGAGATAACAGGCTCACGCAGGAGCATCATAGCGATAGTTAAACCCAGGAGGGACAATAGACCACACTGTTTTCTGTAAGCTACGTTCGGGACCAGAGAAGCAGATGCAACCATCAGTCTTCCACCATCCCTTGCATCGCGCATATCCTCATCATGGTCGAGGCATTGGTCTTAAGCATCTTGGCTCCACGTTCCATCACCTCTCGATCAGCTCCGCTCATCAAACCTGCCCATGAAGTTATATGGCCACAAGCAGAAAACACAATATCAAAAGGAGTTCTCAATTTTTCCCTTCAAAGGTAGTTTGGTTACGGCTATTCCGGATCGCCCAACATATGGCCGCCAGCCCAATTGTGTAGAATTTTGCCCCATCAGGAAGGAAAACGTAGCACCAAGAAAAGTATTGCCAAATGTTGCTTGGGCATAACTCAGTGCCCAAAACACATCCCACCATCCTCCAAATCACTCTAACTACATGACATGTGAAAAATAGATGTTGAGGTGTCTCCCTCTCTCTACAGAACGAGCATTTGAGGTTGCCAGCCAAGTTTCGCATGTTCATGACGTCCCTTGTCGGGACATCATCCTGAAAGAGTTGCCACAAAAATATTTGAATTTCAGGGGAATTTTCGCTTTTCATATCCACTTGTAATTGCATCCAGCTAAATTCTGCTCCAAATACTCATAAACCGATTTGGTAGTGAATTTTTTTCCTTCTTACCCAAGTTCCAGATTACTTGGTCTGGATCCTCCAAACTAGGCCACAAAGCAATAGTAGCTCGAAGCTCCTCCAACTGCTCTATCAAAGGAGCGTGGAGTTGTCTGAAATCACCCCCACCCCCATTTTGAATTTTGCCACCGTAATTTCTTGTTCATTGCAAATACTATATAAAATAGGCACTTAAAGCATGGAGGAGGGTTACTATTCAAGGAGTCATTCCATACTCTAGCAATGTTCTTGAATTCAGAACCACTCCCCTACCAGCCAAATAGTGCTCTTTAACTTTCATTATAGCTTTCCAAATAGGGGAGTCACCAAACTTGCATTTCACTGAGGTTATAGTATCTTTTTTAAGGTACTTGGCTCGAATCACATCTTGCCACAAGCCTTGCTGTGTTTCAAGCTTCCACCACCATTTGGTTAGCAAACTAATGTTTTGTCTCTGAAGGTCTTTTACCCCAGCCCCCCTTTACTCTTAGATCTACATATTCTAGCCCACTTCGCTAAATGGTATCTCTTGCGCCCCTCATGCTCTTGCCTGAAAAAACGCTTACGGTACTGTTTATCCAATTTCTCAATAATCATTTTAGGGATAAAAAATGGACATATAGAAGTAAACAATGCTAGTAAGAGAGGAGCCAAGGAGAATAAGTCTCCCGCCGGATGAGGCTGCATTACCAATCCAAGCTTCACAATATTTTGAGAATCTTTCATCCACAAAGTTTCAGTTCAGGTTACGAAGAGTCGAATAAATGACTGAGACTCCCAAGTATTTCACCGGGAAATGTCCTCTTTGGCAATTGAAAAGCTCCGCATAGAAGGCTAGAGCCTCATCATCCCCCCCCCCCCCCCCTGCAGAGAATATCACTTATCAGGAAATTAATTTTTAGCCCTGACATAAGCTCAAACATACCATGTTGGCCCATTACAGAGGATTTTTTTGGATCCAACCACACCAGGTTGGCCCAAAACCACGGTCACGATGACAATCCAGCAGGAAATCCCAGTTGATTTTATCATAGGCCTTTTCAAAGTCAAATTTCAGGACAATCTCAACTTTTTTCTTATGGTGTGTATGATGCAAGATCTCATGCAACGTAAGGATCCCATCCATGATATTTCCGTGTTTGATGAAAGCATTCTGATGAATGCTAATCAACTTATGAGCAAAGATAGCCACCCGATTATCCAACACCTTAGAACATCTCCAGCCGTTGAGCCCCCCAGGAGGCATTTTTTCGCCGCTTGGGGGGCTGCCGGCTAGAATTTTAGCCTTGGGGTGAAATTTCTTCCACTCGTTGCGTCGCAGGCAGCGGGAGCACGAGCACGACGAACATTGCGGCGACGAGCCAGCGCGGGAACGGCGCGAGGAGGCTGGGGCTGACGAGGAGGTGTGGCGCTCGTGGGCGCGGCGCGCGGCCTGGTCGAGGCGCAGGAGATGCACCCACATGACCTCGCCCTTCTCTCCGCCTGCCATGCTGCTGCTCCTCTTCGTCGCCGACGCCACGGTGGGCGCTATAGCTTGTCGCGGCCCCGCCACACCAGCCTCCACCCGGTCCGCGCACCGGCCGCCCGCGTTCGCACCACCGCAGCCGCCTCCCGGGCCGCGCACCGGCTCATGCGCGCCGTCGCATTTGCACCTTCGCAGCGGCCTTCCGGCCTGCCCACCGGCTCCCGCGCGCCATCGCATTGCGCCTCTTCCTGCGCCGTGCCAGGCTCTTGCGCAGGCCGCCCTCCTCCACCGTGCTGCTCCTCCCCTCGCGGCCGGGTGCTCCTCCCCTCCGAGCTCCTGTGCTTCTCCTCTCCTTGCGGTGACCCGCCTCCACGCGCCTGCGACGCCTGCTCCCTTCCCCGGCATGACGTGATGGCAGCGAGGTTGATGGTGGTGCCGGAGCCGACACGCTAGGCATAGCAGCGAGGCAGCGCCCAATGCGGCCGACGGGCTTGTGTGTGTGAGAGAGGATGGGTGTGTGTGGAGGGGAGCACGTAATGGGCCAGGGAGGGAAAGGGAAGAGAGAGGAGAGGGACACTGGCAGGTGGGCCAGCACCTTCAAAACGGCGAAAATAGCCCCCCAGGCGCCCCCAACTCCCTGGGTTTGCGTTGGGGTTGTTGGCTCTGTTTTTGGCAAGATCCAGCGCTAATCGAGCTCCTGGGGGCGTGAGTGGGACTCTTTTCGTCCGCCAGCGGTGAAAAAGTGCTCCTGGGGGCCTTCCCGGAGGACGGATGGAGATGCTCTTAGTTATAAGTTTGTAAGGGCACCATAGGAGGCAAATAGGGTGGTACCGCTGAATGTTTTTAGCCCTATTCATTTTGGGAACTAAGGTAATAACCCCATAGTTCAGGCGCGCTACATCAAGAGAATTATTGTCAAATGCCTCAAATAGGCGCATAATGTCATTTTTAACAAAATATCAACAGTGAATATAGAATTCTACAGGGATGTTATCCGGTCTAGGAGCTCTATTACAGGTGATACGTCTCCAACATATCTATAATTTTTTATTGTTCCATGCTACTATATTATCTGTTTTGGATGTTTTATATGCATTAATATGCTATTTTATATTATTTTTGGGACTAACCTATTAACCTAGAGCCCAGTGCCAATTCCTGTTTTTCCTTGTTTTTGAGTTTCACAGAAAAGGAATACCAACCGAAGTCCAAATGGAATAAAACTTTCGCGATGTTTTTTCTTGGACCAGAAGACAACCAGGAGACTTGGAGATGAAGTCCGAGGAGCCACGAGGCGGCCACAAGGACGGAGGGCGCACCCAAGAGGGTAGGCCGCCCCCCACCCTTGTGGTCCCCTTATGCATCTCCTGACCAAATTCTTTCGCCTATATATACCCATATATCCCCAAACCAACAGGGGCATCCACGAAAACACTTTTCCGCCGCCGCAACCTTCTGTACCCGTGAGATCCCATCTAGGGGCCTTTTCCGACGTCCTACCGGAGGGGGAGTCGACCACGGAGGGCTTCTACATCGACACCATTGCCCTTCCGATGAAGTGTGAGTAGTTTACAACAGACCTACGGGTCCATAGCTAGTAGCTAGATGGCTTCTTCTCTCTCTTTGATTCTCAATACCATGTTCTCCTTGATGTTCTTGAAGATCTATTCGATGTAATACTTTTTTGCGGTGTGTTTGCCGAGATCCGATGAATTATGGATTTATGATCAGCTTATCTATGAATATTATTTGAATCTTATCTGAATTCTTATATGCATGATTTGATATCTTTGTAATTCTCTTTGAACTATTGGTTTGGTTTGGCTAGATTGATTTTTCTTGCAATGGGAGAAGTGCTTAGCTTTGGGTTCAATCTTGCGGTGTCTTTTCCCAGTGACAGTAGGGGCAGCAAGGCACATATTGTATTGTTGCCATCGAGGATAAAAAGATGGGGTTTTCGTCATATTGCTTGAGTTAATTCCTCTACATCATGTCATCTTACTTAATGTGTTACTCCGTTCTTTATGAACTTAATACTCTAGATGCATGTCGGATAGCAGTCGATGTGTGGAGTAATAGTAGTAGAAGCAGAATCATTTCGGTCTACTTGACACGGACGTGATGCCTATATTCATGATCATTGTCTTAGATATCGTCATAACTTTGCGCTTTTCTATCAATTGCTCGGCAGTAATTTGTTCACCCACCGTATTATTTTCTATCTTGAGAGAAGCCTCTAGTGAAACCTATGGCCCCCGGATCTATTTTCCATCATACAAGTTTCCGGTCTACTATTCTTGCAATCTTTTACTTTCCGATATGTAAACCAAAAATACCAAAAATATCTACTTTATCGTTTATCTATCTCTATCAGATCTCACTTTTGCAAGTAACCGTGAAGGGATTGACAACCCCTTTATCGCACTGGGTGCAAGTTTGTTTGATTGTTTGTGCAGATATTAGGTGATTTGTGCATTTTCTCCTACTGGATTGATACCTTGGTTCTCAAACTGAGGGAAATACTTATTCTACTTTGCTGCATCACCCTTTCCTCTTCAAGGGAAAAACCAACGCAAACTCAAGAAGTAGCAACAGGCCATACTAAATAGATCTTATCTTCCTCATTAAGCTTTTCATCCTCTGACAATGTTTCAGGTGAAAGGTGAAATAGGTTTCCACTAGCCGGCCAAAAAAGGTCCTTATAGAATGTGGTCGCATGATTCAGAAGGTTTTGTGTGCCTTCAATAGTCACCTCTCCTGCTGTGAAGGAGTGGATAGTATTTTTTTTTGTTTTCTACCGTTCGCTACCCAATGGTAAAAGGTAGTGTTCCGGTCTCCTTTGAGCAACCATCGCTCACTGGAGTGTTGTAACCAGAAAAGTTCTTCCATGATCAGGAGCTCATTCAGTTCCGAGTTAAGGGCCGTCCTTTTTTCATATAACTCCAGATCAAGGGGTCCATTTTCCTCCATTCTCTCAATCTCTTCCAACTCCTCCTTAATACACTTTTTCCTCTTCTTGGCATGTCCAAAGGAATTTGAAGTGTTTCTTGATATGTTTTAGTTTTATGTTAAGAACATCAATGGGATCGACGGCGAGAACATGTTGCTCATTTGTCTGTCCAAATGAGCAATGACAACCAAAATTCAAGTACAAAATCAGGAGATGCGTACAAAATGTACAGACCAAAAAAAATGCCATACAAACAAAAAAAAAATCTTGTTTTTGGTACTCTAAAAATGGAGGCAGGGCTGTCGCCATTTTTCTCTAAAACAAAAAACACGAGATCCCTGTAAAACTTGTAGACGTCGTTTTTCACCGGTTATCGTGGCTCAGCAACAGGGTTGCCGTCGCGTTCCCAAGCCAGCATGGTGGTGGTGGTGTTAAGGGAAAGGAAGATAAATGTGGTTCCACAAAAACAACCGCGGCCTTAACAAATAAAAAGCTCCACAGTAATCCATGAAGATATCGTATCATCGCGTAAGAATAGATTCAGAGAGTACACATAGGTGACAAGCGTGGTGTAATTATTCGGGACAACACAGCTACATATATTAAGTTCCAGGTTGCGCCTCTGCAGGCATATAGTTCTAATTTGCACGAGGGCAGACGACAGTGGTTCACAAAACGCACACTCGATCAAGACTAGCTAATTATAACGAAGACTAGCACACCACACTTGTTGAAGCATCGATCATCCGGAATTTAACTACTCAAAATGTTTAGGGCTAAAATCTCGGCCGCCGGCCGGACTGGAATCACTTGGCGACGGCGGGCTTGCTGCTGCTGCAAGCCAATGCTTATCTGTCCACGGTGACCGAGACGTTGCCGGCTCCGGCGGGGTTGCTGGTGGGCAGCTCGACGCTCTTCTCCTCCTTGGGGGTTCTCTTGTAGTAGCAGCCGTAGAGGATGAGCTGCATGAGGCCGAAGAAAGCGCCGAGGCCATTGGGGATCTGCATGCATGCATGGCAGTTAGAGCTGGGTTTAATCGGTATACTTGTTTGAGATGTGTATATGTATGTATGTATGTACTGACCGTGACGTAGAGGTCGAACTTGATGAGCGCGTAGGCTAACCAGCAGCAGCCGTTGAGGAAGTTAACCAGCGACAGGGTGAATGGCATATACTCCACACTCTTGGTCTTGATCACCTTACCCTGCAATCAAGTATTGCAATCTTATCTTAGTAGTGCTTACATCACCAGGTAATAAGAGCACACGTACGTACGTAGGTAATTAACAAGGCTGACTCATTGAATTCCTGATCTAAATATAATGAGTAGGTACACAAACTCACTGGTTAATTAACATCACAACTCATAGATTTGGCAAGAGTGAAGGATCACAAGAAGCAAAAGAGAACATGCACGCAATATATCCATGCATGCATCCTCGGGGCGTTGGCACATACGTTTGTGATGAAGTGCTGGATCACATGTTTTTAGTTATGTCATGAACGGCTCTTCCATGCGATTGCGGACCCGTCACTCCAACAGCTAACACGAGATTTTGGCGGCCGGGTGCAACAGAAAGTTTGGTTGGCTGGCTATAGCTATTTACGCGGCATGCAAGTCCAGATCCACAAGGAAAGGACACGCAGGGGTTGCGTTACCTTTGAGCTTTTTTGACCAAACATGTGCACACAAAACAACATCTTATGAAATAACTTGGATGTCTGAAGTAGATCTACGTAAGTTGAACAGCATGCATCTTCTAAAATAACTTGGGTGTGTGAAGCCAGACCCGTACGTGAATCTAGCCACAAAATACAGAATATGTACACCAGGCAACATCTTGTCTCGTAAAATAATTTGTGTGTGGAGAGTACATCTACTGTGTGAGGTGAGCAGCATGCATTCATCTAGCCACTCAAAGACACTCGATCAAGAGCTAGCAGATTAACCACGCATGTCTTCTAAACAATGCATATTATCATTCCATACGACCAGAACGGCATGCATTAACACACAACTAACAAAGTTCAAAACAAATGAAACGAAATAAAATAACAGCTGCGCCAGCAAACGGATCAAGGGCTTAAAGCATGGATCAAAGAGTGCACACGTACGATCGATCCATGAGGAAGGAGGGTGTAGGTACGTACCATGATGGTGAGCGGGGAGGCATACATGATGGTTCCGAAGATGACGCAGAGGATGCCGACGATCATGGAGCGTTTCTCGTGGGTGTGGGCACCGAGGAGCACGCCGAGCACGACGGCCACCATGAACACCGCCTCAGCGACGAGCACGCCTATCATCTTCAGCTGCAAGCACGGAGGCACGCACGCACGGGCATGGGTTAGGGCCAGATCTTGTTCTATCTAGACGAAAACCAACGGGCGAGGGGATTAGATTTAGGGATGTGGTAGTACGTACCCGCTTGTTGTTGGTGGAGTAGAGGAAGAAGATGATGAGGTAGGAGCCCTCGATGACGAGCCCGATCCCGTTGATGGTGACGACGAGGATGCTGTTGGGGTGGACGATGGGGAGGCCGTAGAAGACCCAGAGCATGCAGTTGAGCAGCGTCGCCAGGTAGGGGTCCGGCTTGAACTCCTCCACGTCCTTGGCCTTGATGATCCGCCAGAACGTCGGCCTGCAACAAGCACCATCCATGAATATAGATTACTCTAGACTGTCTACAAAAGAGGCGGCGGATTAGAGGAGGGGGGATGGGGGCTTACGTAGGGGAGAGGAAGAGGCCGAAGGAGATGACATTCCCGATGATACCGACGACGTTGCGAGCTGCGTCGGCGGAAACCATCTCGCTCGGGTCGCCGGGGCGGAGGAGCTGACGCGCTTGAGGAAGGAGGAAGGGTTGGTTGTGGGTTGGGGGCGAATGGGCGATCGGGGCAGAGGGAGGCGGAGAGTATATAGGCGCGGCGGCTTCGCCTTCCCAAGTTATCGTTGGAACTGATCTCAGTCAAAACTAATTAACTAACCGAGAGAAAAGGGCGGGAGGGATAAGCCTTGATCTCTCTCTCTCTCTCTCTCTCTCTCTAAGTTGCCCTGATCTCAAGGGCGCCCTATGTCTGGCATTGTAAGCGAGACAGGAGCGAACCCCATGCTGAACGGAACCCCGGTTGGGCCGGCTCACGCGCACTGGAAAGACCAGCCTGGTTTCTGTTTTGTTTCTTTCACGTTTTTATTTTAGTTTTTTTCTTTCTTTTTTTTGAGAGAGAAATTTCCAATCTATTCATCAATCATGGCAGTATAGAGAACACAAGAGGTAATAAAAATTACAACCGGGTCTATGGACCACCTAGCGACGACTACAAGCACTGGAGCGAGCCGATGGCGCGCCACCGTCATCGCCCCTCCATCATCGGAGCCGGGCAAACCTTGTTGTAGTAGACAGTTGGGAAGTCGTTGTGCTAAGGTCCCAAAGGACGAGCACACCAGAGCAGCAACCATCGCTGATGAAGGGAGTTGTAGATTGGAAAAATCAAGCCTGAAACCACACGAACGAAGACGAACAAAAACTGGATCCAAATAAATCCATCGAAGACCAGCACCGGCCAAATCCCATGAGATCCGACGGAGACACAGCTCCACACATCCTTCAATAACGCTATTCGCACCATCGAGACGGGGATGGGATGTGGGAGACATTATTGCTACCAAGGGACATCGCCGCCGCCACATAGCCCCAACCAAGACGTTCAGTCTAGCAAAAATGAGAACAGGGTCCCTCCTGCTGGCGAGGGGCCGAGATCCTCCGCACCTCCACAGGCCAAATGCCATCGGAGGCGGGGCGGATCCGCGGCGGCGCCAACGGGAGGAGGAAGAAGACTTTTCTTTGCTGTGTGGATACTTATCCTTGTGAGAGGCCTAGTCCATCCGCACCTTTTATTTTTCTTTTGTTTATATATACTCTAAAATATTCTAAATATATATATTACGCAAAACACACTTCAAAAAATATTTGAAAGATCTTGAACAAATATTTTGAACATGTTGGGCAAGTATTTCAAAAATGTTGAACAAGTATTTTGAAAAATGATCATGTATATAAAACTGTTGAACAAATATTTGAAAAATATTGAACAACTATTTGAGAAAAAAAAAGTCCATTTTACTACCCTGAATAAAGTGAGTGGTTCACTTTACCTCCTGATCTTATTTTCGGCTTCTTCCACCCCCTAAACAAACCAAAACCGGACACACAAAAAAACCTTGGCCAGTTTGTCTTCACCCGCGGCTCATGTGGCAGTGGTCAACGGTGGTTTTGACTCGGTGGGGCCCTCTTGTCAAGTCGGGCTGGATAGAGATGCGGCGCAGGTTCGATTCGAACCAAAAAAATCCCCATTCCTCTCCCCTCTCTATTGCCGTCGCTGGCCCTGTCGAGGCAGCGGTGATCTGAGGCGAGCAAGGCTGGTCGGAGTGCTGTTGGCGGCTACGGCAGCGGTGCATCCGGCGAATCTTTCCCGAGGTGTTGCTTCTCCCACGGCCGCTGTCCTGCCCCCTTCCTCAAACCCTAGTTCGATGCCTCCATCGACGGGGCGGCGACCGATGCTGTAGGGAGGGGTCAGACTGGTTCCGCGGCGGCGCAGACGAACTGAGGTGAGTCCCATCCCCTTCCCGCTCTACTTGCTGCAGTTGCTATAGTTGTTATCTGCTCTAGTTGCTGTAGAAAGTAGAAAAAAAAACTCATGTATTTAGGTTCTAATTGTTCATTGCTTGTTGTAGGTTAAGCAATGGATGAGCTAGATTGGTTAGGCATTCATTTCTTTTACAATGGCCAATTTGAGAAGTCAAGGAAGTGTGTGTCATATGTTGGTGGTCATATACAAGTCACACAAATTCAGAGGGACATTGTTACCATAGCAACTGTCAGGGATCAGCTTGCAGACATAATGATGGCTTACCATGTTCAAGAGCTTACTGACAATCACAGGCTGTACTGGTTGTTTCCTGGAAAAAATGTTAGAGATGGGCTGAGAAGGTCGGACACTGATGCTAATGTGCATTTCATGGACAGGTGCATTACAGATGGTGGTGTTGTGGATGTATATGTGAATTATGAAGATAATGGTGCTGAAGATGGACAGGACAGTGGGTCTGAAAGTGGAGAAGAGAAGGAACAAAATGATGTTTCAAATGCAGAAGAAGATAGAGCAGAAGAGAACACTGACATTGATTGGGAGGATGAGCATGAAAATTGCTTTGTTGAGGAGGAACTGGAGCATGAAAGTGGAGAAGAGAAGGAACAAAATGATGTTCCTTTAGTGGATGTTGCACAAGATGAAATCAGTGATGAATGTGAAGATCTGGATTGGTGCCCTAGAGATGAAGACAACTCAGGGGAAGATGATGAGGCAGAGGAGCTCAGAAAGCATGCTAAGGAAGTGTTAAGAAAGCTCAGACAGAAGTTGCCACTAGATGAAGAGAAGGCAGTGAAAGAAAGTACAACACAGATAATTCTTGTAGATGAAATGGATGAAGGAAATGACACCCCATACATGGATTCCAGTGAGGAATACAATTATGATGAGGATGAGCATGGAAATTCAGTTAGGATGAAATCAAGATTTCCCAGATTTGATAGCAAGGCTGCAATTTCTATCTCCAGCCTAGGCATGACATTTAGGGGAAGAGGTCAATTCAAGAGGGCTGTTGTGAATTATGGTCTAGCTATGAAGAGGCACATTTCCTTTGTAAAAGATGAGGCTGGTAGGATTAGGGAAAAATGTTCTTGGCCAAAGTGTCCATGGTTGATATATGCTGCAAAGAGGAGCTCAAATGAATGGTTTCAGGTCATTACACTTGTAGACAACCATATATGCGCACAGAGGAGAGACAACAGGTTGGTAACTGCCCCTAGAATTGCACATAAGTATGAGAGAATCATGAAGGCCAATCCAGGCTAGAAAGTGAAATCTATTAAGGCCACTATCAGGTTGGAGTTGTTTGTAGATGTGCATGTTTCCAAGATAAAGAAAGCAAAATAAATAGTCAGAAACAGAGTTAGATAAGCAATGCATGAAGAATATGCAAGGGTGTTTAATTACCAGCTAGAAATAATGAGGAGCAATCCAGGCATCACTATTGCAGTAGTGCTTAATCCTAAAGAAACTATCCCTGTTTTTCAAAGGTTGTATGTGTGCTTTCAGGACTGCAAGAGAGGTTTCATAGAAGGGTGCAGGAAAGTTGTGGGATTGGATGGTTGCTTCTTTAAGGGGGCTCAAAGTGGAGAACTATAGTGTGCTCTTGGAAGAGATGCAAATGGGCAAATGTATCCCATTGCTTGGGCTGCTGTTGAAGTAGAAAATAAGGACTCCTGGTTCTGGTTTATGGCATTGATAAATAAAGACTTGGAGATTGCAAATCAAGGTGCAGGATGGGTGTTCATATCAGATCAGCAGAAAGGTCTTATCAATGCTATCTCCAAGGTTGTACCAAATGATGAACATAGAAATTGTGCTAGGCATATTTATGCTAACTGGAAGAAAAAGCATAGGGATCAATCATTACCAGAAGAGGTTTTTGGCTTGTGTGAAATCCTCAAACAGAGTAAAATTCAATTTAAACAGAGCAAAGCTTGCTCAGCTCACACCAGATGGAGCAAGAGATATGATGCAGTCAGAGCCAGAGCATTAGTGTAGAGCATGGTTCAGAGAAGGATCATGTTGTGATTCAGTAGATAACAATATGTGTGAAAGCTTTAACAACCGGATAGTAGAATAGAAAGGACTTCCTATTATCGGCATGTTTGAAGAAATTAGAGCAAAGGTGACAGTAAGGATTCAAGTGAACAGAGCTATGCATGTTAAATGGAATGGGATAGTTTGTCCAAAAATCCTCAAAAAGGTGGACAAGTTGATACAACTAACTGAGAAGTGCGAGACAATATGAAATGGGAAAGATGGATATGAGGTGATGTTAGGACAACATGCATGCAAAGTTGACAAGCAAGCAAGGACATGTTCTTGTAGATATTGGCAATTGTCAGGAATTATATGTGTTCATGCTCTTGAAGCTTCACAATGTGGTCCTGATGACATTGAATCACTTATTGCACCTTTCTACAGCATTGAGGCCTACAAGAGGACCTATGAACATTGTATGATGCCAATGGAGGGCATGCCCAGCTGGCCAATCGTTGACAGACCAAGGCCTTTAGTTCCTGACTATGTGCAAATGCCTGGGAGGCCTAGGATAGAGAGAAGGAGGGGAAGTGATGAGCCTCCTAAACATGCACACAAATTATCTAAGATTGAAACAAAGATCAAGTGTAGTCTATGTGGGCAACCTGGGCATAACATGAGGAAATGCAATACAAACCCCAACAAAGGAAAGTACAAGAATAAGAGGAAAAAGGAAACAAAAGTGTGTAAATGATTTTTCTACTTTATTCTTGAAGATTTCTTCTTCAAATTTCAAGTTTCTTTTCAGCTATGTGAAACAACTAACAATTGCTATTTGTTTTGTAGAAAAATCCTCCAAGGACATCTAAAAGAGTGGCAAAAGAAAAAGAAACTGCTATAGGGGGAGGGCCCAATCTTCACAGCAAGCAACTCAAACACAAACCTCACAGCAAGCTTCACAATACCATGCTACACAAGAGCCTACAAGGGGAAGGCCTCCAAAACAAGCCAGCCGAACACCTGGAGCTAGTACTAGTCACAGAAGGAGGAGATCTGCAAGGAATGTTAGCATGTTTGATGAACTCAGGAGTCACAGAAGGAATGTTGTTGTTTGCTGACTGTGAGTTCTATTTGTAAGTTTGGTTTGCTTAGACCTGTGAGTTTGGTTTGTCACATTTATTTTGGGTGAATGATGGAATTGGTTCACTGTTAATTAAGTTGGAATGTTTTGTATGCTTGCTCACTATGAATTTAGTTGACAGGTGTTTGCAAACTGTGGAAATGATGGTACTGTACAGTTTCTTTTGTCAGTTCTTTTTGCAATGTCACATTGCTTTCAAAATGCTAATGGTAACAGTAGTACATAGAAGAGGAGCTGGATAGAAGTAGCATGAGCATTTCACACACAAACAATACTCAGGTACCATCTCATTACACAACTATTTGACACAAATTTGGCACACAACAAGCAGTACACATCAGCTTCAAGTAGAACACAAACTAGCTAAATGTTTTTTAACATAAGATAGCTCACTGTTTCACACACAAAACAAGTGCGAAAGTGCCAAATAGCTAAAACAAAACTAACTCAAACTGCTCCAGCATCGTCACTGCCATCAATCTTGCCCAGCATAGTCTTGAAGATGTGCTTGCCAGTTAGGTCCTTGCCTTTTGCTAGTAGCTACTCAGCCGGCAAGTCTTCAATGAGCAGAGGACCACGATCGACAACCTCCTTCATACGACACAATAATGGATACTGTAGCGTTTTCTTCTTCCTCGGCGATGATGGTCCGTAGTCACCCAATTCCAATTGCATTGCTTCATACTCATCCATGGACTCGGGTGGCTTGTTTATCACCTTCGGCTCAGGTAACTCAACTTTCACCACCTTGCCAACAAAGAATGGGTCACGAAGCCAAACCAATACCTTGAGCTCGCGATGGCTTGCCGGTGGCAGGATCTCGATCAGCTCACTACCAAGTTCCTTCAGAACTTCTTGCACCGAAGCCGTTGTCCAGGCTGGTTCGGGACGCCATCAAAGCTGAGCTTGCTCTTGTTACTCCAGATCCGCCGGCTGGGCGTGAACCATTTTGCTCCAACGTGAAAACGGCAACCAGCGTCGGCAACACTTGATCTTCATCGACAAGAAGAGCACATCAGTGCACTTCTCCTTCAATGACCACCTCCGATGGCAGTATGCCGCAACGCTGCTCCAAGGTCGCCAGCAGAGCTACCAGCATCACTTTCTCCTCACCATATCCGACAACCGTCGCCAGAAGCACGTAGTGGCCATAGCGCACCTCGAGCGCATCCATGGCCGAGTGCGCGAGGTCAGCACATGACTCCTCTCCCAACGGAGAGACGACTCTCCTTGCCGCCACACCTCCTGCGAGAAAGACCGATCCAGCAAGCTACGACTCAGTGGGACTGCGGCGACGACTGGGGCCGCGCGACCACCACTGTCAACTCTCACGCTGTCCTCCGACACGGTGGTGGATCTGAAGCTGCCACCGCCCATGGCAACTAGGGTTAGGGATTTGGGCTGTGAGAGAGGAGAAGAAAGGTGATTTTTTGGTTCGGATTGAACCCGCGCCGCATCTCTATCCAGCCCGACCTGACAAGAGCGCCCCAGCGAGGTCAAAACCACCGTTGACCACTAGCACATTAGCCGCGGGTGAAGAAACCGGCTAGGGGGCTTTTTTGTCCGGTTTTGGTTTGTTTGGGGTGGAAGAAGCCGAAAATAAGATCAAGGGGTAAATTCAACCACCCACTTTATCCAGGGTAGTAAAATGGACTTTTTTCTATGAGAAATATTAAAAAGGTATTTGAGAAAATGTTGACTATGTATATAAATATGTTGAACAATTATTTCAAAATGTTGAACAAGCATTAGAAAACAATGTTGATAATGTATACTCCCTCTGTTCCTTGATGTAAGGTGTACAGATTTTTGAGAATAAACTCTAAAATATAAGGTGTATCGCGTTGCAGCACTCATTTGGATAATCATTTTAGGGATTTGATTACATTTTCTTATATGAGGCAAGCTCCTCTATTTCCCGATGTCAATTAGTCAGGTGTAATCTCGCCCAAAACTTGTGAAATTTTTCCTCCATATGCGCTCTTTAATTTTCGTGCCAAAAACTATACACCCTATATTTAGGAACGGAGGGGGTATAAAAATGTTGAAAACGCATTTGAAATATGTTGAACAGGTATTTGGAAAAAGTTGGACATGTATTTATAAACATGTTGATCATGTATATAAGAATGTAGAATGAAAAACAAAAATATATAAAGAAACACCAATAAAATGAAAGCCAAAAAAACAAAAGAAAAATGTTGACCACGTATTTAAAAAAATGTTAATCTTTTTTTTGAAAATTTTTCATCAAGTATTTGAAAAATGTGTATAGAAAAAATGTTGACCATATAATAGAAAAATGTTAAATTTGTATCTAAAAAGTGTTAAACTTGCAGTAGAAAAAAAAACTAAAAACAAACGCAAAAAAGAAAAAAGAAAAAAGAAACAAAAGAAAATGAAAAAAACATGGAGAAAATTGAATAAAACGGGAAAGCGGTGGAGAAAATCGGCTCTTTTACATGAAGTAGGCCGCGCCCTACATTACATGAGGTACTCAACACAGATTTGTTAGGGTTTGTGTCCTGCTCAGAAAGGCGAGACGGCAGCGCCTCCCTAAAGATGGAATAAAGATCCCCTGCCTAGCCCCCGTCCCGGTGCTGTGTCTAGCATCGTTGGTGGGTGTGTGGAGGTGTGTCTCCAGTGGATCTATCCTCGATGGATTTGCACGGATCTGGTTGTTGTTCGTCTATGTTCGTGTGTCTTCTGGTTGGATCCTTTCGATCTACGTTATTCTTCTTTGGTGGCGGTTGCTGTTCTGGTGTGTTAGTCCCATGAGGTCTTAGCATGGCGACTTCCCTACTGTCTACTACAACAAGTTGTGCCCGACTCTGACGAAGGAGGGGCGATGACGGCGGTGCGGCTTCAGCTCGCTTTAGTGCTTGTAGTCGTCGCTAGATGGTCTACGGATTTGAATATAATTTTTATTATTTTTGGTGTTTGTTTTACTGCCATTATCGAAGATGAATAGATTAGAAGTTTACTCGCAAAAAAAGAACCCAACACAGAGCGGAGTGGCTACCGTCATTATCTCCTATCGAGTAAACCCGGGGTCGATCCCCGGTTTCGCTTCATTTTCTCCATAAAGCGAGAAATAGTCGCGGCATGATCTCATCTGCAACCAACGCAACAGGGCTGGCCTATAGGTCGGGCCGAAGGAGCGACTGCCCCGGACCCCAAGAGGGTATGGCCCAACTAGGTATGGCCCAACTAAAACTTATACTAGTAAACCTTAAGTATTATATCTAAAAAAATATTAAATGGATATAATAGAGCCTCAATTTGCAGAAGTGTAAGTTCACACCACGTACTAATAAGTTATACCGCACATAGCCAAGCTAATCCGATTGGCAAAGTTGATTTCAAATAACTAGATTTCAATGTTTAAGCCAATGCAAAACAAGGGACAGAACATAAGTTAGTCGGATCAACAAACAGTCAGAAGATACGTTCAAAAATTCAAGTTGCGATGACCAGACCTTGTCTGGCAGGTTGTTATCGCTGAAAGGGACGACTCTCCTGGCACCCCTGGGGTTGTCCTTGTTCCCAGTGATCCCCATCAGCCACTCGGCTACTGTTTTTGTCTCCACCTCCTCCGGATGAACCCGAGCAGTGTCACCAGCCCCAGAGTACATCCACATGGAGTGGTCACGAGCTTGGAGAGGTTGGATCCGCCGACTGAGAAACACCTCGAGCAAGTCCATGCCGGTGACACCTTGGTTGATCAGCTGGACTACTTTCTCAACTAGCATGCCTGTCTCTACCTCCTCTGCAGCAGTCACTTTCAATGAAGATGGAGTTTGTACACGGTCGAGAGAGAAAGGGGGAAGCCCAGTCGACTGGCCTGGAGTCGCGACGTCCTGGCAGTAGAACCAGGTCGACTGCCAACACCTGACCGACTCCGGAAGAGTCATCAAAGGAAAGGAACTCCTCTTTCTCTTCTGGATACCCAGACCCCCACACATCTAAATAACATGGGTTTTCTCGCCCTTCGAGCTCACCTTCTTCACAGTGTGGGATCGTATAGTAAAGATGTTCTTGGAAAGACCCCAGTGCGGTCGACACCCCAGGAAATTCTCGCACATGGATACGAATGCAGCAAGATATGTGATGTTATTGGGAGTAAAATGGTGGAGTTGGGCCCAAAGAAATTCAGGAAACCTCGAAATAAGGGATGGGGTGGAAGCGAGAAGCCGCGGTCGACATGAGTGGCGAGCAGAACACACTCACCGGGTCGCGGCTGCGGCTCACTCACCCCTCCTGGCAGACGCGCAGACTTATGGACGATCAGCCCCAGCTCAGCCATATCGTCCAAGTCCTCCTGCCGAAGCGAAGATTGGATCCAATCTCCTTGGATCCAACCTGACGGCAGCCACGAGCACGATGAAGACCCCCGACTCGTTTTCTTATTCTTCGCCGCCCCCGCCGCCTTCTTCGCACGCTCCAGCGCTGCCGTTTTCTCCTTCACCATGGCGGCAGAGCAGTGGCGTCGAGAGCGTTCGAGCTGGTTGAAGTGGAGACACGAGAGGAAGAAGAAGGGGAATGGACGCGCACAGTGCTGGCGCCTCGGCCCCATCGCTTATAAAGGCCAACTTCGGAGTGGCTGACGCGTGGGCCCGAGCGATCCTGTCAAATCCCCCAACAGTCGCCCGCGGGATACATGGCGAAAAAGGTGGCGCGGAAATCGAAATGTCATGTTTATCTATTCCACTTACCATGGAACGCTCCGCCTGGCGCGCTTCCTCCGAAATTTTGAATCCCGCGACCGGGATCCTTCGCAACCGATCACGCCAAAGATTTCATGTCGGGGATATCACTCGACGAATGACATCATATAAACAAGTCGGCAATTTCTGAATCGATCAAGGCGACTGAAGCGAAGCTGAAGTTATAACAACTGGCCTCCACTTGGAGATAAAGACAAGTCAAAGCAAGAATAAAAGCAAGGTCAACTTCATCCTTCTTTTTCACTCAAACCTTGATCCATTCGGGGGCTAATGATGAGGATATAAACCTGGGGTAGGGTAATAGGCCTGACCTATACGTCCTACCCAAGGCCCTTGTCCTAAAGAGCAAAGAGATTCAAGAATCAGAAGAAAAGATCTAACGAAGATGTCGAGTGAAGTCCACTCAACCAATCATTCACTCGACCTACCATTCACTCGGAGACCCCATACTATCCAGGTCACTCGACCATCAAATCACTCAACATATAATGATCATTTACCCTAAAGCCGCTCCGCACAGCAACGGTCGGACATTTACTCACACATTTAATGATCATTTGTAGCACTTCATTGTGGGCGTTACCTGTAACGTCTCCTCTTAATGTACCTTAAATCCCTTGTAACGTGGGATGGCTGGGGTCCTGGCGCACTCTATATAAGCCACCCCCCTCCACAGGCACAAGGGTTCGCACCCCCTGTAACTCACACGCGTATAATCCAATCGACCGCCTCTGGGCACCGAGATGTAGGGCCGTTACTTCCTTCAAGAAGGGCCTGAACTCGTAAAACTAGTGTGTACAACTCCTCCATAGCTAGGATTTTGCCTCTACATACCTACCCCCTATTCTACTGTCAGACTTAGAACCACGACACTTAGCTTTGGGTTCAATCTTGCGGTGTCCTTTCCCAGTGACAGCAGGGGCAGCAAGGCACGTATTGTATTGTTGCCATCGAGGATAAAAAGATGGGGTTTATATCATATAGCTTGAGTTTATCCCTCTACATCATGTCATCTTGCCTAATGTGTTACTCTGTTCTTACGAACTTAATACTCTAGATGCATGCTGGATAGCGGTCGATGTGTGGAGTAATAGTAGTTGATGCAGAATTGTTTCGGTCTACTTTTCGCGGACGTGATGCCTATATACATGATCATACCTAGACATTCTCATAACTTTGCACTTTTCTATCAATTGCTCGACAGTAATTCTTTCACCCACCGTAATACTTATGCTCTTGAGAGAAACCACTAGTGAAACCTTTGGCCCCCGGGTCTATCTTCCATCACATTAATCTCCCGTCAACTAGCTATTTCTGTCGCCGTTTATTTTGCTCTCTTTACTTTTAGTCTTTATCATAAAAATACCAAAAATATTATCTTATCATCTCTATTAGATCTCACTTTTGCAAGTGGTCGTGAAGGGCTTGACAACCCCTTTATCGCGTTGGTTGCAAGGTTCTTATTTGTTTGTGTAGGTACGAGGGACTTGAGCGTGGCCTCCTACTGGATTGATACCTTGGTTCTCAAAAACTGAGGGGAATACTTACGCTACTTTGCTGCATCACCCTTTCCTCTTCAAGGGAAAACCAACGCTGTGCTCAAGAGGTAGCACATACCCAAGAAAGTAATAGTCTTCACCACTGTAGATGAAGAATTGGATCTAATTCTTGGGGTCAGTGAGTTGCCAGATGTATTTCCTGAGGAACTACCAGGAATGCTGCCAGACCGAGAGCTTGAATTTGCAATTGACCTTGTGCCCGAGACCGCACCGTTATACAAGAAGTATTATCGGATGCCTTCATCCGAATTAGTGGAATTAAAGAAACATCTTGATGAGATGCTTCAGAAAGGATACATCCGTCCAAGCTCTTCACCATGGGGATCACCCGCAATCTTCGTGGACAAGAAAGACGGCAGTCTCCGAATGTGTGTGGATTACCGTCAGTTGAATGATGTCACTATCAAGAATAAATACCCGCTTCCGAGGATTGATGATTTGTTCACTCAACTCAGTGGGGCAAAAGTATTCTCCAAGATTGATTTGAGGACCGGATACCACCAGCTCAAAATTAAGGAGGATGTTCCTAAGACTGCGTTCACCACTCGATACGGTCTTTATGAATATATAGTCATGTCATTCGGCCTCACCAACGCCCCCGTGTTATTCATGCACATGATGAATAAAGTATTCCTGGACTTCTTGGATAAATTTGTGGTGGTCTTCATTGATGACATCCCCATATACTTGAAAGGTGAAGAAGAGCACAAGGGACATCTCAGAGCAGCCTTGTAAAGACTCCGTGACCATCAGCTCTATGCGAAATTCAGCAAATGTGAATTTTGGCTCAAGCAAGTCGGATTTTAGGGGCATGTTCTTTCAGTAGAAGGCATAGCCGTAGATCCAAGCAAAGGGAAGGACGTGCTTGATTGGACAGCACCCATGACAGTAACTGAGATCCGGAGTTTCCTTGGATTAGCCAGATATTGTCGATTCATCGAAGGCTTCTCTAAGATTGCTAAGCCCATGACAGAACTCCTCAAGAAGGATAAGAAGTTTGTATGGTCTGAGGACTGTGAGAAAAGCTTCAATGAGTTAAAGACTAGATTGACGTCAGCACCTGTGTTGACCCTCCCAGACATCTATCGTAGCTTTGATGTATATTGTGACGCGTCCAGGAGAGGTATTGGATGTGTACTAATGCAAGATGGAAAGGTTGTAGCATACGCATCTCGACAGCTACGACCCCACAAAGGGAACTACCCAACCCATGATTTGGAATTGGCCGTAGTTGTGCAAGAACTGAAAATTTGGAGGCACTACCTCATTGGCAAAAGATGTCAGATATTTACCAACCACAAGAGTCTCAAGTATATATTCACCCAACCGGACTTGAACCTCCGACAGCGAAGATGGCTCAAATTGGTCAAGGATTATTATCTTGGAATAAATTACCATCCCGGTAAGGCCAATGTGGTTGCCGATGCCATAAGTCACAAGCGTATCAATCTGAATGCCTTGATGGAGTCCTTGCCTCTCGAACTCCAAGAAGAGATCTCTTGTCTTAACTTGGTTATCGTTGACGCTGACCTCGCCAATATATTGGAAGTTACCCTACCCTCAAAGAATAAATCGCATGGCCCAGCAAAATGACTCGGTCCTGCAACACCATGTCAAGCGTATGCAAGAAGGCAAGACCCAGGATTTCTCGAAGGATGATCGAGGTACTCTAAGGTTTCGAGGACGGATGTACCTAAGCAAGTGGACCTAAGAAAGAAAATTTTGACAGAAGCACACGAATCTTCGTACTCAGTTCCTCCAGGAGGTGCGAAGATGTACGAAGACATTCGTCAGGCATTTTGGTGGGATGGAATGAAGAAGGACATTGCCTATTTTGTCGCTTGTTGCGATATATGTAACAAAGTAAAGACGGAACATCAGAAACCCGTTGGACTTCTTCAACCTCTACCCGTTCCGCAATGGAAGTGGGACGATGTCTGCATGGATTTCATCACAGGCCTACCAAAGACTCACCGAGGCAATGATGCAGTATGGGTAGTGGTGGACATGTTGACCAAGGTAGCTCACTTCATTCCCATCAGAACCACCTATCGAGCTGATCAACTCGCATAGCTATATGTGTCCCGAATCGTCAGTTTGAATGGAGTGCTAAGAACTATCACTTCCGACAGAGGTTCTCTCTTTACCTCAGCATTCTGGTCACGTCTCCATCAAGCTTCGGGGACCGCACTAAAGTACAACACTGCCTATCATCCTCAGATAGATGGGCAGACTGGGAGAGTAAATCAAATACTTGAAGATATGCTCCGAGCATGTGCTTTGGCCCAAGGACCCAAGTGGGAAGATTGTCTGCCTTATGTTGAGTTCTCCTACAACAACAGTTTCCAGACCAGCCTCAAGATGTCACCATATGAAGCTTTGTATGGCCGTAAGTGCCGCACTCCTCTAAACTAGTCTCAAACCGGAGATAGCGCATTTTCGGAACTGACTTAATGATGGAGGCTGAAAAGAAAGTAAATGAGATCCGAGATAGACCGCAATTAGCCAAGTCCCGACAGAAGAGCTATTATGACTCAAAGCACCGTCAGATCCATGAGAGTATGTTTTGAACCCGGAGAGTATGTTTACCTCCGAGTCACACCCATGAAAGGAGTCAAGAGGTTTCAGACCCGAGGGAAACTTTCACCCAGATATATTGGTCCATTCCCAGTTATGTCCATAGTTGGTACAGTTGCTTATCAGTTGGAACTACCACCGGAATTGTCAGAAGTGCACAATGTGTTCCGTGTCTCACAGTTGAGAAGGTGTATCTCGCCACCCAAGAAATGGACTGATATGGCAGAGATAGAGCTTGCTAAGGATTTAACCTATGAGGAGAGACCATGCCGAATATTGGATGAAACGGAAAGAGTCACTCGCAGTAAGGTGATAAAGTTTCATAAGGTACAGTGGGAGCATCACAACGAGGAAGAAGCAACATGGGAAAGAGAGGACTTTTTAAGGGTAGCATATCCAGAATTGTTTTCCCGAGCAACCAAATCTCGAGGACGAGATTCATCCTAAGTGGGAGAGGTTTGTGACACCCTGGTTTTTGCTCGTTTTCTTTTCTGGATTTCATTGCCACTTGATTTGAATTGGAGTTTTTGAATCAACTCAGTTGGACTTAACCACTTGGGAATTTTCTTGCTTATCACCCAAATGACTCACCTCTCTCTAAAACACCTCATTTCCCCTCTGATATATCACAAAATAGCCATAGGAATTTTTTTCATAAATGAAAAATATTCATTCCTTCTCTGAAAATCACTTCAGTCACTTATGCTCCAAAGCAACCCTCATTTTTCTTGCGCTAAAATATCTAAGAAAATTCCTGAATATTCGTTGGACCTTGGCACACCTCCCTGTGCAAAAATATTTCATAGTTATTTGGAATATTTTTGCTACAGAAAATCTTTTCTGTTCTGGCCAAAAAATGCAGTTTCTATAGGAAGTGCATTTTTCCTTGATCCAATGAAGCTGAAATTTTTAGGGCTTCATTACCCTCCTAAGAAACCCTTAACCACCAAAGATCAACTCCTAACTCTCTCTAGATCTCTCTCTTTTAAGCTCACAAGTTTCTGTCAAGAAACATGCCAGGAAGCTACACTCCAACCCTATCGACCTGTGCTCAATTCAAGAGCTTGGATCAACCCAACCTAACAAGGACTACACGCCAGATATGATTTTAATGTGCTGCGGCGTGCGATGCCACAGTTCACATGCTGACCACGCATGGACAAGGTGTTCGACTGCTGTTCGGCACGCTGTGGATGCCGCTGATGCCTCTGTTGCGCTCGTGCTTGCTTCCCCGCTCGCTGCATCATGCCATACCGCGCCACCACCCTCGTCTCGACGCCATTTACTCCACCCTGGCGCTCACCGACGCCGAAGCTCGCTGCAGCAAGCACGGGCATGACGTGGCCAAGCGTACAACGCGCCCGTGCCCGTGTGCTTGTCGCCACTCAAGCCCTTGTGCTCGTCTCCTTCCTCCCACAGTGGCCGCGTGAACCCCGGCCTCTTCTCCCCCTCACTGGAGCTCTTCATCGCCGTGCGCCATCTCCAGAGAACTCTGGCCGAGCCGAGACCCCCTCCTCCCTCACCTATAAATAGAGCCCTCCATGGCCCTTCCGAGCACCACACCGCACTCATCAAACCCCCACAGGACCGTAGGAAGCCGCGGCCCGGCCGGGCAGGCTTCTGGCCACCGTTCCCGACCCGAGCTCGCTGGCGATCCCCATTGCTTCTCTCCACCCCTCCAGAGCCGCTCGAGCTCAACCAACCACTCCGGCCTGTCCCTGGCGATCCACTGGAGCTAGCCGACCCTGCTGAAGCCCTTGGAGTCGCCTAACCTCGTCGTCTTCTTCCTCTCAAGCGAACCCCGATTGCAGCCGCCGATGGAGACGTCGTTTCCGAGCTTCTCCAGCCATCCCTAGCCAAGCTACGGGAATGGGCAGGTGCGCCAGAGCCTCCTCTACCCATCCTTCCCTCTCAAAGTGGCCGCCGAGCCCTCCTCGCCGGAGAGAGCCCCGGCAAAGCGGCGCCATCCTCTGTTTCTCTTCCCCTCCCCTCAAATCCTGATAGGTGGGGCCCGCTGTCAGCCGCTCAGCCGCGTCCGAAGCGGTATGAGTGGAGGCGCCCCGCGAGGTTTACGCTTTTGACGTCACCCCCTGTTTTTCTTTTATTTCAAATTTAATTCAAATTTGGACCAGAAACTTTGACCAGTCATAACACCTAACCCTAAGTCCAAATGAATTGATTTTTTTGCGTTGTGTTTGTATTGAAATATTCTAGCAGCACACCAAATTTGAGATTTTTCTCTGCTGCCTAGAATTTCTGGTGAATTTCAGAAGTGTTCTTAATGTTTTCTTTTTGCTATTTTATTTATTTTCAGAAGAAGAAGCTTGCCTAGAGGAGAACTAGGAGGAGTGTGACCCTCCTCTGTGCTAACGCAAGACACACAAATATTTGCATGGTATCATTTCAATAATTATGATTTTTCCAACTTGAATATGGTTTATTTCATGTATTTGATCATTTTATAAATATTGCTTATGCTAGTTGATGTTGTCATGATTGAAGTGCTTAGTTTGCAGTAGTGTTTGAGTGCATGGACTAGTATGAGACAGTAGAAGTATTTTTGGTAGTATGGTTATGATTTGGTTATGATCGGTATTAGTTTCATATATGAAATATTATTTTCACTATGTTAATGGCATAACTAAAAATGATGGGATTGAAAACCAGTGAAGTTGAAACCAATGTGTTAAAGTGATTAGTGGTGCAAGTGGAATGATTCTATGACGTTGATCCGTTCACTTTAGTGATATGTGGATATAGTGCATGTTAGATAGTTGCATGTTCATGGCATACTATGACTCGAGTTCTTTTATTTCAAGTTAAACCTGATGATAGTTCAACTTGAACATAATGTTGATCGAGTCATGGTGCCACCGAATCGAGCTTCCTAGTGCAACCACATTTGCCTTTATGGGAAGGCCTTTATTCGGTCCGTTGTCATGCCTCTGGTCGGTGCCTCCAACGAGGGAAGATTATGGGCATGCGGTACCCTGGCTCGGTAAGCAACCTTGTGTGCCTGTTGTTGTTATGGTACCTAGTCCCTGTTTGGGACCGTTGGCTGTCATTGGTTGACATCGGGGCCACCCATGACTTAGCCCAACAGGGGAGTTGGTCGGAGTGGCCGAGAGAGTGTCATGGCAATGGGTTGGTTCTGTCGGAATGTCGTTGGTCCACACGGATGGGAGTGTGAGGCCATGGGTTCCGTGGTGTGGGTACAGTGTGCTAACCTCTGCAGAGTGTTCATTAAATCTATCGATAGCCGCGTCCTCGGTTACGGACACAGCTCGTAAGTAGGTCACACCATGTATCAACATGATTAAGTTAATCTTGCACACTAAAGTTATATGGTTGGCACTGGTTATGCGATCAGATTGTTGAGACCATGAAGATGGTCGTTGTTGTGGGAACCAAAGTGTTGGTTTCGGTTGTGATCCGGGATTGATCACCGTATTGATGATGTTGGTTACGAGGTGACCCGTCTGGTAAGAGAGTCCAAGGGACTCGGTGCACAAGCATGTTCACTTCATGAGTAGTATGTTGAAGCATTGCATTTAACCTGCTTAATTGTCATATTATTGTTTGCCATTATACTTATACTTGTTGTGAGCTTGCAAGTACATTCAATGTACTGGCCTGGCATGTCATGCCAGCTTTCAGGAAAGTCTTACCGGATCGGAGTGCTTCCCGTGTCTAGATCGTGTCCACATTGGTGTCCATGTGCTATGGAGTTTCGCTTCGTCGTCGTTCCGCTGCCGCGTAGTTGTCGTGATCGAGGCCCCTTGATGTTCATTAAATAATGTACATATTGTTTAGCCCCACCATGTGTACCGCTTGGCCTCGCTACCTGATGTAATATCGAACCTATGTTTCCTCTAGCATCAATAAAGCGGTTGTTTTCTGTACCAAGTTGTTGCTTGTTGCCAGAAGACTAGATCTCTGGGCTGGCAATGCAAGGTAAACCGGTTGCTCTGAGCCGGGGTGCCACATAATTTGACATAAAGACATCAATACTCAGGCATCGCAACAAACAATCATGTCTTTCAAATTATCAACGCTAAAGAAAGCTATCCCTACAAAATCATATAGTCTTGTCATGCTCTGTCTTCTTAACACAAAGTATTTATCATGCACAACCCTGATGACAAGCCGAGCAATTAGTTCATCTCTTTAACGCACTTCAGCTTTTGCAACCCTCACGCAATACATGAGCGTATGCCATGGATATAGCACTACGGGTGGAATAGAGTATGATGATAGGGGTAAATATAGAGAAGACAAAGAAGTAAGAAAGTCTCACATCGACGTGGCTAACCAACGGGCTATGGAGATGCCCATCAATTGATATCAATGTGAGGAGTAGGGATTGCCATGCAACGAATGCACTAAGAGCTATAAGTGTATGAAAGCTCAATATGAAAAACTAAGTGGGTGTGCATCTAATCCTATAATGAAAAATTCCCACTAGTATATGAAAGTGACAACATAGGAGACTGTCCATATGAAAAACATGGTGCTACTTTGAAGCACAAGTGTGGAACTAGCATGCCCCTTCTCTCTTTATTTCTTTTTTTTTTCTTTCTTTCTCTTTTTTTCTTCGTTATCTTTTATACTTTTTTCTCTCATTGTCCGGAGTCTCATCCCAACTTGTAGGGGAAACATAGTCTCCATCATCCTTTCCTCACTGGGGCAATGCTCTAATAATGAAAATTGATGATCATCACACTTCTATTTACTTACAACTCAATATTACAACTCGATACCTATAACAAAATATGACTGTATATGAATGCCTCTGGCAATACTAGGATGTGCAATGATCTAGCATAACATGTATGAAAAATGATGAACGGTGGCTGAGCCACAAACACTATGTCAACTATATGATCATGCAAAGCAATATGACAATGAATGCTCAAGTCATCAAACGGAAGCGGTGGAAGTTGCATGGCAATATATCTCGGAATGGCTATGGAAAGGCCATAATAGGTAGGTATGCTGGCTTTTTTGAGGAACATATAATAAGGCTTATGTGTGATAGAGTGTATCATATCACGGGGTTTGGATGCACCTGCGAAGTTTGCACCGACTCTTGAGGTGAGAAATGGCAATGCACGGTACCGTAGAGGCTAGAAAATTGCGGAAAGGTAAGAGTGCGTATAATCCATGGACTCACGTTAGTCATAAAGAACTCATATACTTATTGCAAAAGTTTATTAGCCCTCGAAGCAAAGTACTACTATGCATGCCCCTAGGGGGATAGATTGGTAGGAAAATGCCATCGCTCGTCCCCGACCGCCACTCATAAGGAAGACAATCAATAAATCATGCTCCAACTTCATAGCATAACGAGAGACTATACATGCATGCTTTGGGAATCACAAACCTTAACACCAATATTCTTACTAAACTTAACCATTTACTAGTACCTCCCACATATTCCATCTCTATATCACAAAACTATTGCAAGGAATCAAACATATCATATTCAGTGATCCACAAGTTTATGTAGGATTTTATGACTAACCATGCAAATGACCAATTCCTACTGACTCTCTAAATAGATATAAGTGAAGCATGAGAGTTTAATTCTTTCTACAAAATATCATGCTCTAATAAATATAAGTGAACCAAAAGAGCATTCTACAAACAACGTTTTTCTATGTTAAGAGAAACAGGCAATCCAAACTTCAAATGATATAAGTGAAGCACATGCATGAAGCATTCTATAAAGCCATACTCAAAAGATTTAATTGAAGTGCAATGAGCATTCTAGAAATCAACTATAGACTATCTCATACCATCATGGTGCATAAAAGAAAAGTGAAAAATAAAAACAAAAGACGCTCCAAGATTTACACATATCACGTGAACGAAACGAAAACGAAAACATGATGATACTTGTAGAAGAAAGATGGGATGCCTTCCGGGGCATCCCCAAGCTTAGACGCTTGAGTCTCCTTAAATATTTACTAGGGCTGCCTTGGGAACCTCCAAGCTTGAGCTCTTGCCTCTCCTCCTTCTCCTCATATTGAGACCTCCTCGATTTTCGATCACTTCATCCACACAGATCTGTTAGTATAATAAAGCAAATCACTACTCTAAGTACTTTTGCAAACCAATTCATATTTTACTTTTGCATTGTAGCTACTATAATATAAATTTCCATGGCTTATACCACCGATAGAATCGATAGTTTCATCAAAACAAGCAAAACAATGCATCAAAAACAGAATCTGTCTTAAACAGGACAGTCTGTAGTTATCTGAACTCTAACCATACTTATGGTACTCCAAAAAATCTGAACAATTAGGAAAAAATAAAAAAAATTTATAGTAATACTGTGCAAAAAGTTTCAGAAGCTTTCGACGTTTCAGTAAAAAGTGTAAAATCGCGCACTACAGCCAAAGTTTCTGTTTCTGCACCACCCATACCAATAAGCAATCTAATCATCATAAAGGAAAATCTTGGCACATTATTTTTATAATACAATGGATTGGTACAAGGGGATAATTATTTTCTTGATAATCTTCATGAAAAATTCTACATTGTTCCCATGAACATGAACACAAGTGTTCAAGGTCGACCCTCACTTCTCCAATGCATCACCTTTCAATCGCTTCTCTTTTGTCGAAAAGTTTTAAGTTCCTCTCTATATTTTTTTATTTTTAAACTTTATAAGAGAACTCAACAGAACAAAAAGACTCTAAAACTTCCGGGTTGTCTCCCTGGCAGTGCTTTCTTTAAAGCCATTAAGCTACGCATAAAGTGCTCAAGTAATGAATCCACCCGGATCCCAGGGTATATCAAAGCCAATTTTAATTAACAATGATTTAGCATTTAGTAGTGAGCACAAAGCAACATATATCATGCAATGACGAAGTATAACTCTCTTTCTATGCATCGGCATGTCATACAAGAACAATTCATGCACATCAAGAAAAGGCCAATACATAGTATAACTAGTTTCTTGCAATTTTATCGTGTTGAAACATAGAGAGGTGGAGATATAGTTCCTCTCTCATAATAATTGCAAGTAGGAGCAGCAAGCACATGCATATTATATTCATCGAAATTATCATGTGTAACGGTAAAAGGCAGCCCATCAATGTAATCCTTAATAAGTGCAAACTTCTCTGATATAGTGTAGTTTGGAGAATTCAAAAATATAATAGGACTATCATGCGTGGGTGCAATAACAACAATTTCATCCTTAACATAAGGAACTATAGCAAGTTCATCTCCATAAGCATCATTCATATTGGCATCATGGCCACAAGCATAGCAAGCATCAAATTCATCAAAAAGGGATATTTCAAAAGAATCAACGGGATCATAGCAATTATCATAGCACTCATCCTTCGGTAAGAATGAAGGGACATTAAACAATGTATGAGTTGGAGGGTTACCCTGATTAGAAGGTGGGCACGGATAGCTCATCCGTTCTTCCTCCTTTTGTTCTTCACTCTCCTCGTCATATTTTTCATCCAATGAGCTCACAGTTTCATCAATTTCTTCTTTCATAGACTCCTGCAAAATATTAGTCTCTTCTTGGACAACGGAGACATTCTCAATAAATACATCAATATCATAATAGCATTTATAATTATCATAACAATATTTAAGGATAACAAAAATTTTAGGTCTATAAACTGAATCATCAAAATCTTCAAACTTTTCAAACAAAGATTCAATTTCATAAGCACCCTTAAAAGCAACAAATTCTTCTATTCGTTCCACATCATAGTAATAATATATACCATTAGCATAAGAAGCTAAGGTTTCATTATCATTAAATTTGCATGAAAAGGGAGGATGTGGAGCGTTCATCCTAGAGCAACAAGTATAATCATATCTCAAGCATAGCACCCGAGCATACCAATCCAACATATAAATTTGATCCCATAACAATTTCCCTTTATGAGTCAAGCAATAATCCCTAAAGTATTCACATTGATCCAACGTTACTCCCATTATATAGTTGAATGGGGTTTTCTTAGGATTATCAAAGTAGTGCATAATATTTTTCACATAACGAGCATCGAGGGTTTTAGGAGGTTCCCCATCTCCATGAGTAGCAAGTACAACTAATTTTTTGGTGTTTCATGTTCCATATCCATAACTAAAGATAGAGAACAACTTACAAAGGGAAATAAAAACTACTTAGTGATAAATCAAACAAGCACACAAGAGAATATTCACCCCACGCTATTGCTCCCCTGCAACGGCGCCAGAAAAAGGTCCTAATAACCCACAAGTATAGGGGATCGTTTGTAGCATTCTTCGATAAATAAGAGTGTCAAACCCAATGAGGAGCTAAAGGTAGAATAAATATTCCCTCAAGTTCTATCAACCACCGATAGAACTCTACGCACACTTGACGTTTGCTTTACCTAAAACAAGTATGGAACTATTTTGCAAGAATAAAACTATGAGTCCTTTATGAGAATAAAACTATGAATAAATTGCAAGGTAATAAAAGTGTATAGCTTTTGTCAACAAGAAAGTCATTTGTCCCTAGGAAATCGATAACAAGTACCGGTAATCATTCTTGCAATCTTACATGAGGGAGAGGCATGAGCTAACATACTTTCTCTACTTGGATCATATGCACTTATGATTGGACCCCTAGCAAGCATCACAACTACTAAAGATCATTAAGGCCATGAAACCCAAACATAGCATTAAGTATCAAGTCATCTTTATCCCATACACAACAACCCACCTACTCGGGTTTAAACTTCTGTCACTCTCACAACCCACCATAAGCCAATCATGAACGTATTACAACACCCTACAGCGGGCCCCCTCACATTTGTGAGAGATGGAGGGCACCGTAGGACAAAACCATAAATAAAATATACAATCATACCACCCAAGATCATGATTAACCCACATGACAAAACTGATCTACTCAAACATCATAGGATAGCCAAATATCATTGGGAAATAATATATGCAGTTGAGCACCATATTTAAGTAGAGATTACAGCGGGGAGAAGGGGTGTTAGACCGCTGCATAGAGGGGGAGAGAGTTGGTGTTGACGGTGGCAAGATTGTTTATGTAGATCGCCGTCACGATACTTGCCCCGGCGACGTTCCGGCGCCACCGGGAGAGAGGGGGAGAGAGCCCCCCTCCTCCTCCTTCTTCTTCCTTGGCCTCCCACCTAGATGGGAGGAGACTTCCCCCTCTGGTCCATGGCCTCCATGGTGGCGGAGGGCGGGAGCCCCTCCGAGATTGGATCTTCCTCTCTGTTCTCTTCTGTTTCGCGTTCCCCAGATCTGGCCCTTCACCATTTCTTAAATTCTCGGAGATCCATAAATCCGATTGCGTTGAAATTTATACACGATTTTTTCCCATAAATTATCTTTCTTGCGCCAGAAGAAGGGCCCCAGCCGACCTTCAAGGAGGGCACAAGACACCTGGGCGCGCCTGGCACCCCCAGGCGTGCCCTGGTGGGTTGTGGGCATTGTGGGCCCCTATTTGCGTTGATTTCACCTCCCAAAAATCACATATATTCCAAAATAATTCTCCGTAAATTTTTATCGCGTTTGGACTTTGTTTGTTATGGATTTTGTGCGAAAAACATGCAACAAACAGGAACTGGCACTGGGCACTGAATCAATATGTTAGTCCAAATAAATCATATGAAATGTTTCCAAAAGTGTATAAATTTTTTATAATATTGGCATGAAACAATCAAAAATTATAGATACAACGGAGGCGTATCAATGACTTTATTTGATAATAATCACACTATTTTGGAAGAGTGTCGACTTTGCGTGCATGTGGATCATGTAGAGAATATGTTATATGATGGTTATATCATTGAATTTGAATATGATCCTACATGTAATTATTATGAGAGAGGGAAATATGGTTGTAGAAATTTTCATGTTACTAAATTACCTCTCGTTATGTTGAGATTGATAGTGTTTCTTTCTTCTTCCTTGCATATGCTAGGTTTTTGCTTGTCTTAAAAGTTTGTTTGCTTATAAAATGCCTATGCATAGGAAGTATGTTAGATTTAAACTTGTTTTTCACATGCTACATGATGTTCTCTTCGTGTTTCAATTGTTATCTTTCATGTGAGCATCATTAAAATTATCAATCCCTAACTAAAAGCCTTTAAAGAAAAATGCTTGTTCAGACAACCCAATATTTTTTATTTTCTGTTCTTATGAGAATACACAATATTACTTCTGTTAGTGATTGTGTTTTAGTGTTTTAATTAGTGTTTGAGCCAAGTAAGACCTTTGGGATGATCTATAGTGATAGTTGATTTGATCTTGCTGAGAAATAGAAACTTTTGCGCTCATTGCCAAAATTTTAAAACATCACAGAAGCATGTTTTTGATCTGAATTTTTACACTAGATGGATATACAAATTGCCTTAGTTGTCCTAATTTTTTTAGAATTTTTGGAGTTACAGAAGTATACGAAATTTCCAAATTACTATATAGATTGTTCTGTTTTTGTCAGATTCTGTTTTCATTGTGTTGTTTGCTTATTTTGATGAATCTATGGGTATTATCGGGGGGTATGAACCATGGAGAAGTTAGAATATAGTAGATATAACATCAATATAAAATTGGAATGAGTTCACAATAGTACCTAAGTGGTGACTTGCTTTTGTTATATTAACGGATCTTACGAGTTTTCTGTTGAGTTTTGTGTTGTGAAGTTTTCAAGTTTTGGGTATTGTTTTGATGGACCACGGAATAAGGAGTGACAAGAGCCTAAGCTTGGGGATGCCCAAGGCACCCCAGGGTAATATTCAAGGACAACCAAGCATCTAAGTTTGGGGATGCCCTGGATGGCATCCCGTCTTTTGTCTTCAATCCATCGGTAAATTTAATTGAGGCTATATTTTTTTCACCACATGATATGTGTTTTGCTTGGAGCGTCTTGTATTATATGAGTCTTTACTTTTTAGTTTTTCGCAATCATCCTGGCTGTACACACCTTTAGTTCCTTTTTCATTTTCTTTTTTTCTCTAAGGGTAATACCAATACCACTAATTCATTATTCCTTATAATACTTCTTTTTTACATTTTATTTCATTTTATTTCTTCTCAAGGGCAATAACAATGACACTAATTAATAGCTTCATCATAGAAAACTTGTTTTTCTGAAACTTTAACTGCTATATGCTTATTTTTCATATTTTGAAAAATAGCAATTTCCGTGTAAATTGTGTGCAAATTGTATCATTATTTTCTTTAATATTTTATATTTTGTTTATTTTAAGCGTAATACCAACGCCCCTATTTCATTCCTTCTTGGAAACTACTATTCATTGCTATTACCACTATTTCTTTTTTCCTTAGAAAATTCAATATTTTGTTTTGTTTTGTTTTGTTTTGTTTCATTTTTATTTCATTTTCATTCTTCTTAAAGGGTGATACCAACACCTCTAATTCATTTCTCCTTACAAAACTTCATTATTTTGATTCTGTTTTAGTTTATTTTTCATTTTTCTTTCTTCTTTCAGTGTAATACCAACGTCTCTAATTCATTCTTCCTTATATTACTTTATTTTTTTAAAAAAAATTATTTTTTATTTCATTTTTGTCCTTCTTTAAGGGTGATACCTATGCCACTAATTCATTCCTCCTTGTAAGATTTCATTATTTTTATTTTTCGTAGCTTTTATTTCATTTTTCTTTCTTCTTTAAGGGTAATAAAAATCTTAGTAATTCATTCCTATTTGCAAAGCCTCTTTTTTTTCAAAACTTGCATATTTATAACAAATCACAATTTCTATGTAAATTTTAATTATTTGATTTAATTTTTATACTTTATTTCTTTTTAGGGTTAATAGCAATGCCGCTAATACAGTCATTTTTAGAAAACTACCGGTTCATTGGTATTTCCAATAATTCTTTAATTTTAATGGTAATTTTATATTTATATTTATTTTTGTTGTTTGTATTCTTTAATGTGACACCAACACAAGTATTAGAGTTTCAGGAAACCCACCATTTTTCTTCTTTTATAATTTTACTATTAGATACTTATTCTTGCGTATTATAAGAACATAATTTATGTGCAAATTATGTGTGAATTTTTCATTATTTGTTTGATATTTTTCATTTTCCTTCGCCTTTTAGGGTAATACTAATGCCACTAATTCTCTTTTCCTTGAAAAAAATGCATATTCTTATTTTCTTTTAGTTTATTAAATGAGAAGGCTAGAGAAACTAAAAGCTTTGTATGTTATATTATGTTACACATGGTTGAATAATAAGAGAGCGGCGATTTGGTGCCCGGGCTCAGATGAGCCCGGGCATGAACAGTACCGAGATTTGAAAGGGAAAAAATGTTCAACAAAATTCAATTTTTTTGTCGTGCAAGATGCTCCTGTGCGTGAACTCCGTGCAAAATTTTGTGAAGTTGGACGTTGGAGGAGCTCGTGGCAAAAAAGACAATTTTCGGATGTCTGAGAAACTTTTGAAAATCGCATTGTTCAGCGCTGATTTTGTCTTTTTTGTCTTTTTTGAAAATCACATCGGCGGGCGAGACGGCGACGTCCTCTCTCACATCCCCTTTCCCCGTGTTGCCGCAGTCATCCCATGCCCTCTTCCTCCCTTGTGTTGCCGCTGGCCACTACCTCCCCTGCCTTGCCGCCTCTCCTCTTCCTCGCATGTCCACGGCGGAGCCACGGCCCACTGCTCTGCTACCCAATCAAGCATCGTTGTTCCCCTGCACCGGAGGTGGTGAGAAGGGTGACCAGCGCCGCAGGCGTGGCCGCTGCATCGACTATCACACAACCCACCGTGAGGACACTGAGAAGCACGGGTGGCTAGGTGGGAGCAAGATAGGAGTGGCTGAGGGGAGCATGAGGACGGCGTCACCACTGCGAAGGCCGAGCCCAAGGCAGGTGGTGGCGAGTGAGGGTACGGCGTTGCGCGGCTCAGCGGAGGCCCGTCCTCTCCCTCCTCCAGCACAGTGGTCGCAGTTGTCTTGCCTCCTTTCTCACTGCTGCTAGTGTGCCATCCGAGTTGCTGCACACTGGCGGCCATTGTCATTTTCCAAACACTGTGTCTTCTCCTTTGTTCATCCTGCACAAGGTTACCCAACGGGCGAAGAGCTCACTGCGGTGCCAAAGCCCTGGTCCATCATCGGCCTTCTCCAATCCTTCAATCCTACACATACAGGTCGGATGCCGTGCAGGAAGTCATTCGTCGCAGCTCCCTTCCTACTATGTATGAGGCATACAATGGTTGCTATGTACCAAGGCTATGTAAATTGATCTCCTCTCTGACCGCCTTTTCACATTGTGAATGATTTACCAGTGATTAGTCTGTTCCTGCTGAAACCGTGTGAGGGAGTCCTGGACTAGGGGGTGTCCGAACAGCCGGACTATCATTATCCGCCGGACTCCAAGACTACGAAGATACAAGATTGAAGACTCCGGCTCGTGTCCGGATGGTACTTTCCTTGGCGTGGAAGGCAAGCTTGGCAATACGGATATGTAGATCTCCTACCATTGTAACCGACTCTGTGTAACCCTAGCCCTCTCCGGTGTCTATATAAACCGGAGGGCTTTAGTCCGTAGGATAACATACATTACAACAATCATACCATAGGCTAGCTTCTAGGGTTTAGCCTCCTTGATCTCGTGGTAGATCTACTCTTGTACTACCCATATCATCAATATTAATCAAGCAGGACATAGGGTTTTACCTCCATCGAGAGGGCCCGAACCTGGGTAAAAACATCGTGTCCCTCGTCTCCTGTTACCATCCGCCTAGACGCACAGTTCGGGACCCCCTACCCGAGATCCGCCGGTTTTGACACCGACATTGGTGTTTTCATTGAGAGTTCCTCTGTGTCGTCACCGATAGGCTTGATGGCATCTTCGACCAACAACGCTGTCCAAGGTGAGACTTTTCTCCCCGGACAGATCTTCGTATTCGGCGGCTTCGCACTGCGGGCCAATTCACTTGGCCATCTGGAGTAGATCGAAAGCTACCCCTGGCCGTCAGGTCAGATTTGGAAGCTTAAACTTCACGGCCGATGTCCGCCGAGATTTGATCCTCGACGGACTCGAGCCACAGCCGAGCGCGCCGCACTGTGACGATGGGCATGATCTAGCTCTGCCGCCGAACAGTGCCTTGGTGGCCGCACACGGATCCGCTTCGGCCATTAGCCCGGAGCCGATCGCCCAGATCGAGGGCCGCTGGATAGACGCCGCCCTGGGGGCTACGACGTCCACGGTGATGGAGCCGAACACTAATCTTGTCCCCTGCGAAACTCGTGATTCCGAGGCGCCGGACTCCTCGCCGGACTCCGAACCTCCCGCGCCCCTACCAATCGGTCCGGATTGGGCGCCGGTTATGGAATTCACCGCCGCGGACATATTCCAATGCTCGCCTTTCGGCGATATCTTGAATTCACTAAAGCATCTCTCGTTATCAGGAGAGTCCTGGCCGGATTATGGCCAGGATGGTTGGGATACGGACGACGAAGAAATTCAGAGCCCACCCACCACCCACTTTGTAGCCACTGTCGACGATCTAACCGACATGCTAGACCTTGACTCCGAAGACATTGACGGAATAGACGACAATGCTGGAGACGAACAAGAAACAGAGCCTATAAGGCACGGGAGGACTACCTCATCATATGACATATATATGGTAGACACCCCAAAGGAGAACGATAACGAGGATCAACGGGCCGCGGCAGAAGATGACCACGCCGTTAAACGACCAAAACAGCGGCGCAGGCGCCGTCCTAAGTCCCGCTTCGACAACAACGCTCCCAAAGAGCCCGCAATACGGCAGGGCTCACAAACGGACGATGAACACGCAGATAAGCAACCGTCCGACCATGACGAGTCAGATAATCAGTCCAGGCCAGATGAAAACAACAGTCCGGACGACCTCACACCGGACACACCGCCGGAGAGCAAGAACCTTCGGAAAAGACTCGTCAATGCTGCAAAAAGCCAGAAGAAGGAAAAACGGAGGCTCAAAACAGCGGAAGACACACTCAGAATGAGATGGAGCAAAGTGCTCAAAACCGCAGATAAGTACGGCAATGGCCACCAATCAAAGAGCTACCCGAAGTGCAAGCTGCTACCAGAATTCGACGAGGAGGCCATAGAGCCCCCACCGTCCAAAAATACAGGGGCTGCCTGGCTGGATAGATAGCCAAATGATAGGCCAAATTCTGACAGCGGCGCCACACATAAACCAACCAACGAACTTGGAAGGATAGATGGCCCAGCCAGATCCATCTACAGGCCAAAGGAGAAGGCCCCAGGAAGCAAGGCAACACGTCAAGTGTCCGATGATAGCGGCACACACAAATACAGGGGCGCCGCACACCCACTATGTTTCACTGACGAGGTGCTGGACCATGAATTCCCAGCAGGATTTAAACCCATAAACATAGAGGCCTACGATGGAACAACAGACCCTGGAGTCTGGATAGAAGATTATATACTACATATACATATGGCCAGAGGAGATGATCTCCACGCCATAAAATACCTACCCCTCAAGATCAAAGGGCCAGCCCGTCATTGGCTTAAAAGCCTCCCAGAAAATACTGTTGGAAGTTGGGAAGAGCTCGAGGACGCGTTTAGAGCAAATTTTCAAGGGACTTATGTCCGCCCTCCGGATGGAGATGATCTAATTCATATAACTCAACAGCCCGGAGAGTCAGCGCGGAAATTCTGGAACAGGTTCCTTACAAAAAAGAACCAAATAGTCGACTGTCCGGACACCGAAGCCTTAGCAGCTTTCAAGCACAATGTCCGAGACGAATGGCTCGCCAGGCACCTCGGTCAAGAGAAACCGAGGACAATGTCCACACTAACAAGCCTCATGACCCGCTTCTGTGCGAGCGAGGATAGCTGGTTAGCACGATGCAGCACCAGCGACCCAAGTACATCAGAGATAAGAGATGGAAACGGAAAATCACGGCGCAGAAAAGAGCAGCGTCGGAATAAAGAGAAAAGCCCAAAGAGCGCGGCAGTCAACGCCGGATTCAAAAGCTCGCGGCCCAATAATAAAACACAGCCTCTTAAGGATGACAGTAACGAATTGTCCAACTTAAACAAAATTTTGGGTCGGATATACCAAATCCACAGTACCCCCGGAAGGCCTGCAAATCACACCCACAGGGATTGTTGGGTTCTTAAACAGTCCGGCCGACTAAATGCCGAACACAAGGGGCTCGACGCGTCAAGCGAAGAAGATAAACCCCACCAGCAGAGCACCGGAAAACAAAAGACTTTCCCACAAGGGGTCAAAGCAGTAAACTCACTTCATGTGATACTACGGAAAAATAGTGTGGCACTTTCTAAAAAGAGCTTCGCGCGGTCCAACCCAGCAGACCGTAGAGATTGGATATCAAAACCAATCACTTTCGACCACCTGGACTATTCCAGAAGCGTTCGAAATGCGGGACGGACTCCCCTGATATTGAATCCCATAATAGATGGATTGCAATTTACTAACGTCCTAATGGACGGAGGCAGTGACTTAAACCTGCTATATTCAAACACAATCCGTAGGATGGGGATAGACCCTACCAAAATTCGACACAGCCGCACTTCCTTCAAAGGAGTGACGCCAGGCCATTACGCCAAGTGCACAGGCTCCATATTACTAGAAGTCGTGTTCGGATCGCCGAACAATTCTCGACGCGAAAAATTAATTTTTCATATCGTCCCATTTGAAAGTGAATATCAAGCACTCTTGGGACGAAAGGCTTTTGTCCGTATCAACGCCATACCGCATTACGCATCTCTTACACTCAAGATGCCCGGACCGCGTGGCGTAATTTTAGTGCGAGGGTCACTTAAAGACCCCGGACTTGGATAGACGAATCCGGCGTCAGTGGGCTAGGGGCTCCCTAGCCGCATACCCCTTCACAGGGTGCTGCGCGCACAAATAACCGCGGGTTCATACAAACCCCGCTTTAATTATTTATATTTCTAATATTTTTCGCACCAACTGTTTCTAAAACTAAACGTTCCTCTTTTTTACAGATGAACAACGTGCATACCCGTCCAGGATAACGGCGCAACGGAGACACAGGCGCAGACGTGCAGTAGGGACCCGTTGTGAGGATTCTTTTCAGATTAAGACCCTGCGTAAACCTTTTTTACTGTCTCTTGTTGTTATTCTCCCTTGGTTTCTTCCTATAGCCAAAGCGGAGCCTGACGTTTTGGCATCGGCCGCGTCAGAAGACCATGCCCGTACCTGGACACTAGGGGCTTAGGGCATCGTTCTACCCATTATTATAAAGACCGAACACCTTAGGGAGTGTTCGGCGTCTCGAGTTAGGCATTATATGCATCAGCTCCGAATCATGTCTTTGGTCAAATGTTGGGTTTGCCCGGCTCCTGTGTTTTGCTGCCTTACGTTCCGTATCATCGGCTAACGCGGCACCAGGAGAACTACTGCGATTGTGCCCCAGTTCGGCTGGGCGAGCACCTCAGTAGAGAAAGCCGAAAACTGACTGTCATGATACAGCGAGAGACTGGTCAGCCACTCGATCGACTATCGGAATGTTTAGAATTCCCGGCTTTGACGAAGGGCTGTTTCCCGGTCAGGCACACGTGCTCCGACTTCGGAGAAGGGCGATGCCACCAGGGGCTATATCGTAGCCCCACCCTCGAGCTCCATTGGCTAAGTGAAAGTGATAAAGCATTATAGTCCGGATTGCCTCGTTCGCTACGCTACCACCTCCTTATAACAGGACCGAGACGTCGGATTAAGTGTGAAAACACGCTATTTTTGCGAACACCCCAGCACCTTGTGCGTGGGGGCTGAAGCCGAAGACTGCCATCTTTCAAGTTATACACAAGTATACGTAAACGGCCGCACAGGAGAAGTTTTACTACTTGGACGCACAAGTATAAAAAGCAGTTATAACATAATCATCGATTTACAAGCTAATGCGTTCATTTGAACGTTACATTCTTCGAGCACTGCGACTCTATTACATGAGTGCCACGCATAACTTCCCCGAAATAGTGCTCGGCAGGGAGCCGGTTTTCATCCGAACCCTGGGCAGCAACAGCGGTGGCGTCCATCTCTGGACAATGCGCCTTCACACGGGCAAGAGCCATCCGCGCACCCTCTATGCAGGCCGACCGCTTCATCTCCTTTATATGCGGCACCGCTCCAAGGAATTGCTGTAGTAAGCCAAAGTAGCTCGTCGCCTTGGACCTCTCTGGCCAGACATGGGCCATGATGTCAGTCATGGCAAGTCCGGACAATCTATTTAGCTCGGCCCATTCAGCCAACCGGTCTGTCAATGGAAGTGGGCGATCCGGACTGTGGAATTGAGACCAATATAGCTCTTCCGTCTCATGATCCTTCTGGCTCCGGAAGTGCTTAATGGCATCGGCCGCACTTGCGGATAAGTCCATATACGGATCCTCCGGACTCCACAGCCGCTCAAATTGAGCATACTTTCCATCCATAAACCGGCGACGCAGTAGAAAAGGCTTGCCAGCCACGATCTCTCCGGCCTGGCACAGTTCCTCCTTCATAGCCCGCATTGCAGGGCGGGTATCCTTGGCTTCGGCGGTGGCCTTCTTCAAGTCTTCCCGCTCTGATAAGCGCTCCTTTTCAAGAGCCTCATTGCGGTCGGCAGCATCCTTTACTTTTATGGCCAATTCGGCCACCTTGGCCCTGCTTAGGCAATGCGCAGCCTTTTCGGCTTTCAACTCCTCGGCCGCCCTCGAGGCAGCCGCTTCACTCCTTCGGGCTTGCTCCTTAGCTCGAGCAAGTTCGGCCCGAAGGCCCTCCACAGCAGCAGCACCGTCTGTACAAACAGCATATTATTTATCAGAGGAGGGCTTCGACCCCCTTAATAAAGCGACTGCGGAGAACTCTTTTACCTTGCGACTCGTCAAGTCGCCTGTTGACAAGTGCGATGTCCGCATCTGCCAAGTCAAATTGCCGATTTAACTCGGCAAACTCACTAGTCCGGCTAGCCCCCGGACTATCTGCCACCTGTATAGGAACAACGGAATTCATTCCTTTAGATTTCGATGCTCGGTACGCTGTCGTTTCCGACAACCTACCGAGTCTCAGGGGCTACTATCTATACAGGGCGCATTTTTTATATGCAAAACTGTTAAAAGACAAAGGGGTGCGTCATTCTCACATACCTCAAATCCCGCCAGCAAACTCATGGCGGCATTACGCAATTCGCTCTCAGTGGACGAAATCCTTCCAATCACCATACGCATTAACGCGCGGTGATCTTCTGAAACGGACGCCCTCTCAAGCAGATTCTTCAGTTCTCCCGGCCGGACACTAGTAGGTGCCAAACTCTCTGGCCCCTCCAGACTCGGGGATACCCTCCGTGATGACACTTCGGGTTCGCCTGCCTCATCTGGCGGCGCTGCGGACGGAGGCGTATCGCTCTCCATCATCTCTGGAAGAAGGTCCCCCGAAGATGAACTCATCTGAGAAGGCTGCAGATCCGAACTGCAACATAAATATTTCGGTTATCTACAGAAGCACAAATGAAGGTATTTCCTTACTAATTAACTCCCTCTTTCATACTCACGGCTCGCTGGAGGGCCGATCCTTTGATGATGATTGTGCGTCCGGATTCTTTTCGGGCGCCGGACCCCCCGGGGAAGATCTCTTCCCACGCTTAGGGGCTTTGGCCTCCGGATCTTCAGAGGCGGTCCTCTTCTCCCCCTGAAGGGAGGGGTTCTTGCTTCCTCCTTCTTCAGTCGCCCCTTTGGGCGAAATATTAGCTCCTCTATTTTCCCCGTCGCCCCCTTCTGTGGGCGCAACCTCCAACATTCTGACCAGCACGGACTCCTGTGCGGTCTCTGGGAGGGGGGCCGGACACCTTATCAGCCTTGATCGCGCCACCCATTCCTGTAAAGAACAAAGGGTCAGGAGGCGAACTCTAGAAAGGCACATAAACAGAATGTCCGGACTCTGAGCTACTTACCTGAGTATCCGAGCGATCGCGGCTTAGACCTGCATCCTCGGCTAAATCCGGACACGCCACCTGCGGTCCGAAGAACAACTTGTACATCTCCACGGGTGTCGCACCCATGAAGTGTTGGAGAATCCGAGGTCCCTCCGGGTTGAACTCCCATAGACGGAGAGGACGGCGTTTGCAGGGCAGAAGATGCCTGATTAGCATAACCTGTATCACCTTGATCAGGTCGATCTCCCTCGCTTGGAGATCTCGAATCCGGCCCTGCAGCGAAGGCACGTCTTCGGACGGACCCCAATTGAGCCCTTGGTTGACCCACGACATCAGTTGGCATGGAGGTCCGGGGCGGAATAAGGGCGGCGGCTTTTGCCTGCTGTCCCTTGGAGCGGTGATATAGAACCACTCCTGCTGCCACAGTCCGAGTTCCTCTTGGAAGGAACCCTCGGGCCACGGGGCATCGACCTTTTTGCTTATGGTCGCCCCGCCGCACTCCGCTTGACGCCCCCTGATCATCTTCTGCTCCACCTTGAAGGTCTTCAGCCATAGGCCGAAGTGGGGAATGACGCGGAGGAAAGCTTCGCAGACGATAATGAATGCGGAGATATGGAGGATGGACTCCGGAGCCAAGTCGTGAAAGTCCAGCCCATAGTAGAATAGGAGCCCCCTCACGAAGGGATCCGTCGGGAAGCCTAAACCCCGACGGAGGTGGGATACGAAAACGACGTATTCACCGGGCTCGGGGGCTGGCACGGCCTGCCCTTGGGCAGGCAACCTGTGCGAAACCTCGTAGGCCAGGTACTTGGGCTCACGCAACTTCAATATGTCCTCCTCTGTGACGGAGGAAGGCATCCACCGGCCCTGGAGGTCGGAGCCGGACATGATTGAGGATCCGAAGCGCTCGAATGTGAGGCTCTGGGTGTTGGAACTGGGAGCGGGGAAGAGATTCGATGCGAGATTGAAGAACAATGGCGAGCCTTGGTCCTCTTATAAAGGGGAAGAAATACCAAGGGCCATCTCCGTGACCGTTTGGGATTCCCCTTCGATAGAGGAGGCGTGGCGACGGGAGCGGTTGGGTTACCCACGCACATATTGATGAGAATCCCGGAATAGGGGCAACACGATCTCTGCTTCGACAAGACGTGCCAAGGAAACTGCTTCGCTAAACATGCTGAGGTGGTATAATAATTCAAACAAAGGCCTGGAGGCGGTGTGATATCACGCCGCATAATACGTCAGCAGATTGAACTAAGTGTACATTTTATTCTCTCTACGGTGGAATGTGGAATTTATGTTGCAGAGCCGGACACTATCCTGGTGTTCATGATCTTCTCTGGATAATTCAAGGGAGGAACCCGCCTTGCAATGCCGAACATTATGCACGCCGGACTTATCGTCATTGAAGACTGGTTCAGGGGCTACTGAGGGAGTCCTGGACTAGGGGGTGTCCGGACAGCCGAACTATCATTATCCGCCGGACTCCAAGACTACGAAGATACAAGATTGAAGACTCCGGCTCGTGTCTGGATGGTACTTTCCTTGGCGTGGAAGGCAAGCTTGGCAATACGGATATGTAGATCTCCTACCATTGTAACCGACTCTGTGTAACCCTAGCCCTCTCCGGTGTCTATATAAACCGGAGGGCTTTAGTCCGTAGGACAACATACATTACAACAATCATACCATAGGCTAGCTTCTAGGGTTTAGCCTCCTTAATCTCGTGGTAGATCTACTCTTGTACTACCCATATCATCAATATTAATCAAGCAGGACGTAGGGTTTTACCTCCATCGAGAGGGCCCGAACCTGGGTAAAAACATCGTGTCCCTCGTCTCCTGTTACCATCCGCCTAGACGCACAGTTTGGGACCCCCTACCCGAGATCCGCCGGTTTTGACACCGACACCGTGCTCTTTAGTTGGTGCTTACCTTTCCATCCAAGTTGTGGTGCTTTTGGGGCTAGATTCAGGCAAGCCGGCTCACTATCATGCAGACCATTTATTTGGACAAATGCCAAGAGAAGCACCACTGAAGTTTGTATATGTACTAATGCTTCTGATAATATTTACCGGTTGGAGTTATTCTGTTTACACCACCTGACATGTATTTGTTTGTTCTATCTACTGAAATTAGTCAACATTTGAAGGAGCTCATTTGCATCCAGGTAGACATAGATCATCTCAAATATTTTTGCTCTTCCTAAGCCAGCCTTATTGTTCATATGTTAATATAGACGGTACACGCACAATGAATAACTGAAGATAATAACAACAATGATTTTCGATGGTTCGTGAGAGGTTTGTTGATGCTCCCTTTGTCTATGCTAAACTGAACGTGTATATGCCATGTTTTGAGGTGAGCGCATTCCTTGGATTGCCAACTGGGTAAATGATATGCTAGGTCTTCACATTCTGACCCTTGGTTTATGTTTGTCTAAATATGGTTGTTTTTTATTTTCTCACGAGAAGTAGGGCATATTCCGGCCTGTGCAGTTCTTTATTTTACAGAGGTTTTTTTTCATTCATGTTTAATTTATTCATTGGCTTGGACGCTAATGGTTCAGGCCTTTGTACCCCTATTGTTGTCATTTTTACAGGTAATATGTTTTCTCATGCTGATTTTTCTTCGCCTCTTTGTTTGACCATGATATATTCAGATAGGCTTATTTAGATGACATCCTACTATCAATCAGCATAACAATGGACCAGTACCCATTGCCCACTAGATTTTCACTGCGAGTTGTTCATCTTAGATTTACTCTGTTAATGTTACACACATGCTTTATCCTAGTGAAGTTTATAACTAATCGGAGATGTGGACAACATCGATGTTTTGGATGAATGGTTTGTTGAAGAGATGATCTGAAGTGAGAGTGTCAGACACACTATTCGATGAACCGACTTCAGATGATAAAGAAGTCTTTGCTATTGAAGATGACGAGGATACAAATTCACACTGGACAATTCCTCTGCTCCTTGTGGTGATAGGAAGGCATGGTTGCTATGATGGCATGGTTTCTTGCAACAAATTTCTTTCTTCCCGTCATTTGTTTTAGTAGACAATCCACCTTGAATATATACAATGACATCCCACTTGCTTATGAATTACAAAGGCCATATTTTCTACTAGATGGGATATTGGTGCAGGATTATACATGCATGCAGATAAATTGAGCTCCCTTTTTACATACATCAGAAAAGATGCAACCATGCAGCTCTTTCACTTGTGTGATAGGGACCTGACCCAACCCGGCCCTCTGCAAGACCACAATACACATGATATGAGTAAGATGGCATGTGCTTATCTAGCTATGAGAGATGCACTTTGAAGTTTGCTGGACTAATAGCATTGGCATTGTATTTTTTTACCTCGCATTGGCGGCATCCTATTTGATTATAGGTAAGAAGGTAAGAGTTGGCAAACGGGACCATGGATATGAAACAAACGATTACGGGTGGAGTTAATGTTGTTCTCTAATTAATTTTTGTAATGATTTATACTCCTGTGACTTCTAATAAAAATCTATGTAGAACACGATTATTGATTTTCTCCAAGTTTTTTTTGTTACATTTTCCTTTTTATCTGAGCTGAATCTTATTTTGTAATAGCAAAACAAATTTATTTCTTAGATAATAAAGTCATTGGATATATAGTGGGGCATACTGAAACTATTAGAATGGATACAATCAAACAAAAAGAGCTTCGTAGATACTTCCTCCGTTCCGAATTACTTGTCGCGGAAATGGATGTATCTAGACGTATTTTAGTTCTAGATACATCCATTTCCGAAACAAGTAATTCCGAATGGAGGGAGTAATGATGAAGGACAAAACGGCTCAGCAAAGCGCGCTTTTGTTTCTAGTCTACTTGATGCTTCGCCAAAAAGGAGACCGGCGCTGCGGCTGGTCCCACGGACGCGGCCAAATTTCGTGTTTTGAACCTTGTGTGGTATAAAATCGAGATCTGACCCATGTTTGACTTTTTTTCGAGATCTGACCCTTTCGCTATCGCCAGGGAACCTGGCGGTAGGGTCAGACAGGCTACCGCTAGGGTCCCTGGCGGTAGGGTGTGACGGAGGGCGACGGCGGCCGTTTGCCTGAGCTGACGTGGATAAGTAGCCTACCGCCAGGGAATCTGGTGGTAGCCTGTCTGACCCTACCGCCAGGGTCCTTGGCGGTGGGGTCCTGTGTTTTATGGTTTCCAATTTTAATTGTTTGCTTCTTTTCAAAAACAATATCACTGGTTCTTTTGTAAACTTGGGCATCACATACACATTAATAAACCTTTAGTGATTGTTTTATGGTATAGGTTTTTACAAGCTTTAGTGATTGTTTCTTTTGTAAAGTTTTATCACATAGCTTCATTGTTTCACAAAGAAAGCAAAAACAATGAGATCACATATTAATAAAGGTTCCACATAGCAAATAGCAAATAGTGAACGTGTCCACATAGTTTGACAACCCCAACTAACGCAAGTAGTTTCGCAATAAGCTTTCGCAAAGCCAACAAACGGTGCAACAAGTCCTTAAGACAAGTTTATAGGGCGGGTAAACATCCCCTCTCGTATGTTAGGCCTGGCCATGGAGACAGATACAGCAGCGGATCCACCGGTCCAGGCGGAGGCGGAACGCTGGTCGGCATCCGACCGTTCAAGCACTCCCACCTTGCCTTGCCCGGTGGAGTTTTCACCTCCGCCCTTCCCCAGCTGATGATATCGAACGCCGATGCACTTGGGGGCGGCATCCTGGCTCTCTCCTCCGCATTGCTCTCGAAGTAGATCCTCCGGCCCAAATAGTGCAGTCCCAGTTGGAGTGCTGCTTGGCAGCTTCAATGGTCCCTTCCCGGCGTTCACGGGAGATAGTTGGATCTCCCTCCATCTCTGCAGTCACTCTCTTCCACTCCTTCACACTCTGCGACCAAAACTTCACATCATCAGAGATCCGTTCTGCCCTCTCGTGCCGCCGCACTGCCCTCGTCGCCTCTAGGAACTCGTCTGAAAAAGCTCCCACCGGCTGCAGAAGCTCGGGGAAGGACTCGTACACGTACGGAACTGGCAAGGCGGACGGGTCGTGTTGGAGATGAATGGGCGATGGTTGCGCCACTGTTGCAGACCTAAACATATGTATGATAACAAAAGTTCATCATTAACTAAATAAAATACATATATCAAGATGGGTCAAATGCAGTATCATATCATATTTACTCCAACCAAATCCACTACTTGCATCATATAAATTTTGTTTACTCCATTATTCATCATATCATAAAAAAAATTAACAGAAAATTTGAGAAGTTGATGGTTCAACATTTGTCAAAAAAAAAAATCTAAACCTATACCTAGGGTTCGTCAACTAGGGAGGGTTCCTCATATGGTCAAAAAAACTAAACCTAGGGTTCATCAACTAGGTTCATCACATTGCAATCACCTAGGTTCATTATATTAACTAGGGTTCATCATATCAACTAGGGATCCTCATGATTTTGAACATGAACATGAACCTTTTTTAGGCTACAAAAAAGGGATTGATTTGACTCAAACTAATTGGGGGATGGGAGAAGCTTACTTTCCTCTTTCCGAAGCCACCTTGATCCGCAAAATACGTGAATAAACGAAGAAGATCAGAGGGGGGAAGTGGAGGAGATGAGAAAAGGGGTGAGAGGAAGAAGAAGGCGGCTGGGTGGGTGGGGATAAGGGGGTGGGGTGGGTTGGGCGGGGTGGCGGGGTTTATAAATTCTCAAACCCTACCGCCAGGGCCGCCGGCGGTAGGGATAGACAACCTACCGCCATAGCGTGCGGCGGTAGGGTCTGAGCATGTGTGTTAGGTTTCTGTGACCAAAACAGCCAGCAGCACAGCGGTAGGGTTGCACACCCTACCGCCGGGGCTTTCGGCGGTAGGATCCTACCACCAACATCCCTAGCAGTAGGGTGTGCAACCCTACCGATGTGCCGCTGGCTGTTTTGGTCACGGGAGGGGGCGTGGGGGGGCGAGGCACCCTACCACCGGGTGTCATGGCGGTAGGTTGTACAGACCTACCGCCTTACTGTCTGGCGGTAGGGTGGCCCAGAGTGCATTTTTTGCACCTCCTAACTTCTCTTATCTTCAATTTTTGGCACGCAACAATTAAACACTTGTAAACATGAAGCATATGTATGATATATCAAGAACACATCCACAAATCCATAAATAAGATAGGTTGGATACATAGCAAATAGACATCCACAAAGGTTTTCACCAAGTTATACATAGCAAATTAATGAAACAGTTTCACAAGCAAATCCATATGGTTCACGAAGCAAACATGCAATTTTTTAGTTCAACGACACGGCAGCAACTTCAGTCCTTCCTTCCCCTCTTCGCGGTCCGGTCCTCATTGTTCTTTGATCGCTTCTCGGCCGGCTTCTTGCGATGAGTAGGACGCACTTTCCGAAACGGGGATGGACTCTTCCAATCCTTCTTCGGCACATTTCTCTTCTCACACTGGGTTGTCTGAGTTGGTGGAGGTCCTTCGGGATCATCGTACTCCTCCTCATCGTCCTCTTCCTCTTCTTCACCATGTTCTTCTTCTGCTCCCTCTTCCTCGCCTTCTTCTTCATCTTCCTCTTCATCATCATCGTCCTCGCCCTCCTCCTCATCATCTTGAACCGCCATAGACGATGAGGCGTCCTGGCTCGATGAAGCAAGCACTACTAGGGAAAACCTTCACAGAATGTTACCAGTAGCGCTGTACAAAATCATACGCTACTGCTACTTAGTAGCAGCGCGCGTAAATAAACCGCGCTACTGCTATGACTTTAGCAGTAGCGCGTACTAGCAAAAAGCGCTGCTACTATGTTTGAACTGGGCGCACATTGCTAGCCCAACCTAGCAGTAGCGCGTATACTGGCCCAGCGCTACTGCTACTCTCCTTAGCTGTAGCGCGTTTATGTGTAAGGCGCTACTGCTAACGGAAATAAAATAAAGTGAAAAACAAGTAGAAAAGTAAATGAAAATGAAAGAAATAGAAAAAGGAGAAAGGAAAAAAATAAAATATAAAAAAAATAAAAGAAAAAAAGGGAAAAAAGGAGAAAGGAATAGCAGTAGCGGGTTTCAGGAAACGCGTTTTAGCTAACTTAGCTATAGCGCGTTTTCGGAAACGTGCTACCATTATATTTCACTTAAACAGTGGTCCCCCCCCCCCCGGCCGCCACACTTCTTCCCCAAATCCCTCGCCCTCGCCGCCGTCTCCCCAATTCGTCGTCGCCCCACTTCGCTGCCATCTCCTGCCGGCGTGGACGCCCGCAACCTCACCGTCTCCCCTCGAGGCCGCCATCATCCTCACCGTCGCCGCCCGAGGCCGCCCTCAGCCTGACCGCCGCCGCCCGAGGCAGCCCTCGACGTCATCGTCGGTGCCCTCCACCTCACCGCCGCCCGAGCCCACCCAGGACCGTCGTTGCCCGTGCCCGAGCCTGCCCTCTCCCCCTGCCTCCGTCACCGAGCACCTCCCCGCCACCATCTCTCCCCTCTCTGTAAGTCCCCCGTCCCTCCCCCCCACTCCTCTCTCTCTGAATTTTAGAGAAAAAATTACTAGAGCAAAACTTTGTTTATAGCAAAAAATTTAGTTTAGAGCAAAGGATGTTAAGTAGTAGATGTTAGAGCAAAAATTAGTTTAGAGCAAAAATTTGGTTTACAACAAAAGTTAGTTAGGGCAGTAGGGTTTAATTAGGGTAGATGCTGCTTGTATAGTATATAGTGATACTAGTAGATGTTAATTAGGTTAGGGCAATAGTGGTACTAGTAGATGTTAATTAGATGTTTTTTAGTTAGGGCACTAGAGTTTTGCTAGGTTAATTAGGTTAGTAGTGCTGCTAGTAGTAGTGGTACAATAGGTTAATTAGGTGATGTTAAATGAATAACCTAAATGAATGAAATTAGTAGTTAACTGGAAATTTTTTCCTTTCATCATTATAGAGCACTAAACTTAACTGAATTTTGTTCTATTAGTAGTTAAATGAATTTTCTTCTACACTTTGTTTTTGAATTAGCTTGTGAAATTTGGACATGTGGTTGCTCGTGTATATTTGGACATGTGTTGCAGTGTCGAAGAGGGATATTTGAACACTGTTTCCAGGGAATGATGCTAAGTGGCCTATGTTTTGCCGGAATGTTGATTCATTTCTGTTCCGCCAAATTTCAGGTTCTCGATTTGTCCACTTTTTAGCAAAGGTCATGCCGAAATTTTCCGTGAATTTCGGCATGACTTGTGCTACAAACTAGGACATATCGAGTGCCCGGGATTTGCCGCACCAGGAAGGAGTCAATATTCCTGCAAAACAATAGGCCTTTTTATGTCATTATTCATTTTATTAGGTCTAGAATTAATTGACTAGATTTAATCATAGGAAACATGGCTAGCAACGATGAAGGACAGGGTTCTGGTGATTGCGATGACGTCTACCGGGCGGCAGACAAATTTTTTAGCCTTACCGACGATCAACCAATGTTGTTGCTAGGCCCACCGGTGGCATCGAGGACTAAGACCGACACGCAGACCGATGCTAAGACTGAGACCGGCGCTGAGACTCAGACCAGCATCAAGACCGGCGCTGGGACTGAGACCGGTGCTGCCTCGGGGAGCGGAGCCGGTGTAGAACCGAAAGCAAAGAGGCAACGGCTTCCTAACAAACTCAGGACTGCTAGACTGGTGGTCACGGAGGTGGACGACGAGATTTTTGAGCCAAAGGCGCCCGAGGAAGCGCGTCGATGCTACGGCAATCAAATAGGCTGCATCGTACGGACAACCGCCACCATCAACGATGAGAAACTACAGAAGATAGAAAATATGAGGAGCTCCCTCCTAAAGAAGTTTCACCAGATATTCATGTTCCCGGGCCGAAATAAGAAGAATTATGAAGATCCAGACGAGGACCCGGCAATGAAGAAGATAAACAAACACGCCATGACCAAGTTTAGCTACGCGTTGGCCGCCTGGAAAACTCGAGTGAAAGCAAGGATCATCAACAAGAAGGAACCCTACTCCGAGATTGTAAAGGATAATCCGACAATCACGGAAGAGCAGTTTCAAATATTCAAGGAGGCTTGTGAGGCCGAAGCTGCCAAAAAAAGTCTAAGTACATGAAGGGGCTTCAAGAGAGGAACATTGGGAGCCACCACCTCAGAAGCCGTGGTTACGGCGGAAAGAGGTCCAAATGGACCAAGGAGGACATGGAAGCCGCGAGTCTGGGCATCCCAGACCCCTTGGCGGATTTCACCGTCCCGCAGGAGCGTGACGTCCTGAGGACCCGGCACTGTTGGGACCCAGTGAAGAAGGTTTACGAGACAACACCGGTCATTACGGAGTTCATGAGACTGGTAGTAATTTTAGTTTCTGATCAATTCGACTGCACACATTAGTCATATTTGTAAATGATCCTTGTGCCTTTTGCAGAGAGAGCAGCACTGGATTGTGGCCGAAAGCGACTCGCCGTCTGAGGCATTGGTGAGGCCCAAGTGGGACACTCCATTCAACCGGGTGTTGAACATATTGAAATGACAACCGGTGGATACTCGACCGTCGTATGGACGCGTGCACGGTCTCGGAGACGGCGCCACGTGCAAGAAGTACTACCGTGAGACCACGGAGGAGAGAAAGGAAAGACGGAGGTTAACTGAAGAAAACATCGACAAGAAGGTTGAGATTGCGGTTGAGAAGAAGTCATCTCAGACAGTCGCAACAGCGGTAGCTGCCGCAAAACAGGTGGTTGCAGATTTGTCTACTTCCTTGGTTCCGGCCGTTTTCACCTAGACAAGGCAAAATCCAGATAAAAATACAAAGGACTTTCCCCTTGCTGACTTCTTGGGAGCACCTGCTCCTGCACCGACTCCCTCACCTGCTCCCGCACCGGCTCCGACATCGGACGTGCTCGGCGGTGCTTCATCTTTGGCTGAGCTCGACGGCCTCACGGTATCTGTCACACCGGCCCCCTTCAATATAAATGTATAATCTCTCGTTTTCGTTGCCTTTCGGATGTCTCACGTCGCAGACTTTTCTTTGCAGGCCGACGAAACCCCGTGCACCATATTGTACACCATCGGCGACCAGAAGGTGGACGTGGGGAAGGCGATGATAATGGAGCCGAAGGAACCATTGTTCCACAGCCGGCCGATCCCCCCGAACGTCTTCAAGGTTTCCGTGGCCAGTGTCGAACCGGGCCACGAGAATTTGCCTCCTCCAATACTACTGGTGGATGACGAGGAGACACCGCGTCGGCTTGGTGATTGTTGCAATGGGTGGGTCCTGTTGTGGCCAAAGACTCTGCTTCGTCTGGAGGCGGTCGGGAGCACACCCACGAGCACGCAGCCTCAGCAAGGTATGAACATCAACACCCCACCTACCCAATTAGCGTTGGGTGTCGGGTTGGGTGATAGCGGACGGGGTAAGGAGGAGGGTCCTTTAGTCGCTGATGATGTTGCCATGGATGAGGATGAGGACGACGGTGGCGCTGAACAGTATGTCTATACTGGCGCCTCCTCGGGGTTTGAGCGTCATGAGTTGGTGCCTGAATTGCCGTCTCAACGTATTATGGATGACCTTCCGGTAGTAAAGAAGTCTAGGAAGAGAGCGAGGAAAGGCAAAAAAGTTGATTCTATGATCCAGCCGCCTCAGCAGCCTCGGCTTCAGGACCGTATAGATATCCCCGATGCGGATAAATGGCATATCCCCGGTCAACCAATCCTACCTGCAACAGCGCTAGGGGTCAGATTCAGCGATCTAAGGAGACTTCATGATGATGTGTTACGGGTAGAGAAAGGCCTCATCGCCTCGAAAGATCCAGGATACCCACTCTACGTGGTTAACGTTCCACGGCAAATGTCGTACGTCGACAGCTTCCCTGCGGATAAGTTCTTCCTCCGATTCGATTACATATTCGACATGTTTCACGTGAAGAAGCTGGATTTTACTTTTGTCTGCCTTTATGCCTTGCACATGAACTACATCATCGGGTTGAGCAGATATCTCATATCTGTGCCGCTAACCCGTACTACATGCACGAGGGCTTCTTGGGAGTCTGCACAGAGCACCGTGTATACGCGAGGGAATACATCGTCAATTTCATGCTCGCCAATAAGGACAAGGAGGCGATTCTTGTGCCTTATCATCCCATGTAAGTCATCCGCGCTGCTATCCTTCCTTCGATTTCAATCATTCATTTGCAAGGTGGAGGCTAATTAATTTGAGGTGTACTTATTTTGCCCAGCGGCGGGCGCACCGTCCTCATCATCCTATACCCTCGATTCTCCCACGCTCTTTACTTGGACTCGTCGAAGAACATTCACAAAAAGGATTACACCCACATCAAGGATGTTCTCGACAGTGCTATGTTTTACTACCAATCAAGGGGTGGAGAGGTCAGGGACAAGAAGAGAAGGGGCAGCAGGGTCGCCTTCGGCCATAAGACCGACTTCTGCTGCATCCAGCAACCGAACGATTCTCTTAATGATGGATTCTATGTCCCACACCACATGCTGGAGTACAGACGGGATCACCAGAACCGTCGCATGTCACCTAGATCCGGTGATGCCCATATTCTGCAATGGGCAAATAACGTAGGAGATATCGAGGATCATCGACTTCGAGCCGAGTTCTATCACATCCAGCGTGAACTTGCCCAAATCATCATGAAGGAGGTCATCGGAAAAACAGGGATGTTCTACGAAGAAGGACAAATATCGCGGGAAGATGTCCGAACATGGGTAGCCGCTCAGCGTCTCGTCCTGAAGCCTTTCACTAGGCTCGGGTACTATCTCCCTGACATGGATGGATGGAACGACATGTTGGAGTGATTGTCGATATATGACAATGTGTCCGTTTAGTCCATACTTTCTGTATGAAAAAACTTTGAGTTATGCACGGTGAAACTTTATTTCTGATGTAATTAAACCGTCCTCCTCCTTGACTAGCGAAAATCACTCTAGTTAGTGCATTTTGGGGTACGATGAACTTTGTTATTTATGCTTATGATATGTTGTTCCTATTTTTGCCAAGTCTGTCTCTTTCGGTTGCTCAACTATATATGTTGCATATCATCGACTCATGTGACGATGCAGGTGCATAGATCATCGATGGTGAATAAGTGCTACGCCTGGAGTATATATACGACAAGTGGCCGGAGTGTCAGACCCAGGTGTACCGGTTTCCGGTTTCCGAGCGACAGGCAGTAGTTAGTTTAGGTTCACGCTAATGCGAGAGAGGGATACGAACTCATGTACTCAAAGTGATAGCTCTTCTTGCGTATATCATTGTTTAGATGGATGACGATGTATTTGCAAGTAATCGAGACAAGTATCACTATTTTCGAGATGATGACGAGAGACCACTTTGTGTTGGATGATGATTATGATGATGACATGATTTGATGAGACTAATTGTATGTATATGCTATGATTACATTTGTATGTGTATGATATGCTAAAGATTATTGTATAAAGCCTATTCAAATACAAAACAAATACAAAAACAAATATGCAGGGAAAAAAACTAATAAAACTAGTAGTAGCGAGGGGGGGAAATTTAGCAGTAGCGCCACCTTACCAGTAGCGCTTCCCAGTAAACAGCGCTGCAGATAATATCAGCAGCGCCCTTTTCTAAAGAGCGCTACAGCTATTCATGTATAGCAGTAGCGTGGGACAACAGGCGCTACTGCTATACGTTAGATGTAGCACCTTATTAGTGGCGCCGGTCCCCGCGCTACTAAGAGGCCCAAAACCCGCGCTGCTGCTAGGCTTTTCCCTAGTAGTGGAGGCTACGCATCGGTGCTACAGGAGCAATCACATCAGCGAAGGAGGTGGCACAGCCAAGCAGGTCCACAAATTTGCGACATTTTTTGACAAACTTCTGCAATGAGAACGAAACAATAAGCACAATATGGATCAACTTCATGCTGAACACAAGCAAATGAACTCCACGTTACCTTCACCGTTCCCCTCAACTTGTTCTCAGTTGCTCGAGTCCCAGGGATAGAACTAAGCGCATCAGAGGCATCAAAAATTCTTTTGTTCAGCTCCGAAGACTGCAATGGAATAAAATGAGTCAGTAGCACTAAAGTTGATTTCATCCAAACTTTGGTTGAAAATAGATAAAAACAACTTACCACTCTGTCCATGATGAATCTGTACTCCCTAAATCCGCCCTGTAGCTCTCTGATGCTGTCGTTGTAGGCTTCATTCTCGGAGTCGTCGTCGTACAGACTTTCGGTGTCTGCCATTGTCCAATGTGGCCTTAGGCGCAGATGATGCTTGATGCCATTGTCGAACCACAGCAGGTGATCCGAGTACTCCTCCAAGTCAATCACTCTTCTCTCCACATCTTTGCGAGTTTTCCACTGGTTCCATTCAGTCACGTATTTGGCACGTTGCTCTCCCCAATCAGTGATAGACTGATTCTTCTTCCTGCTCAGCCTGCAAAGTAGAAGAAAGATTGTAAAGCATCATTAGGAAGAACATGAAACATCAAAATGAAAGTTGGTAACGACGAGAACGGGCGGTGGTACTCACAAGTGCAGGTCGTAGCCACCGGTATTTTTGACGATGTCGGCTGGTGGTGTACGTTGCGCCTTACCAAATTGCGGCAACGCGCTGTGGCAAGTGGTACTCGACGACATAGACACAAATCATGGGCACGATGCACCGCCAGAGAAGTCGGTCCTGCTTGCACATCACATTCAGCTTGAACGCCCACTCTCGGTCGTCAGTATATGGCCGCCAGTTAACCTAGCACCAAAAGTGGTAAGCTCAAGTGAAAGTGTTGTCTACCACATTCGAAATCTAGGTCTTATACCTGGAAAGGCGACAGAGCATCAAGCTCGTTGATGAAGATCTTGTACAAGGCCTTGGATTCACCCGAGATTGTACCCACCACGTCCCAAGCGTATGCGGCGGTCGGGTATCGAGCATCGTCGCCATCTTCGGCATAATCAGTCCATGCACGCGCTCTAAGCTTCTTCGGACGACCCACCTGGATTCGCTCCCATATCCAAATGGAGAGGCCCCACACACATCCACACGTACCGGACGTAGCTTCCGTCCTTTGGGTTGCATCGTCAAGCTACAAAACAAGTGTAGATGATAAGATGCCAAAATCCAAAGTAGCGCACATCCATGATATTTGAAACGATGATGTAATATTCACTTACCGAACGGTATAGGTAGGCGAGTCAGGGAGTCCTGGACTAAAGGGTCCTCAATCATGTAGATTCCTTTCTATGTAACCGACTCCATGTAACCCTAGATCTCTCCGGTGTCTATATAAACCAGAGAGCGTAGTCCGGATAGGCGGATACTCATTATCATACAAGCTAGGCCTCTAGGGTTTAGCCATTACGATCTCGTGGTAGATCAACTCTTGTAACACTCATATTCATCAAGATCAGTCAAGCAGGAAGTAGGGTATTACCTCCATAGAGAGGGCCCGAACCTGGGTAAACATCGTGTCCCCCGTCTCCTGTTACCATCGACCTTAGACGCACAGTTCGGGACCCCCTACCCGAGATCCGCCAGTTTTGACACCGACATTGGTGCTTTTATTGAGAGTTCCACTATGCCATCGACGACAGGATCGATGACTCGCCTCGTCCTTAAAGACGAAATCACCGCCGGAGGAGCTCTGGCCCAAGGTCAAACTCTCCGACATGACCGCCCACTCGGCCGTTAAGCCGACGATGACCTCTCGGGCCATCGAAAATCCCCTTCGTATCGACTCCGAACACTCCTAGCAGATGGATCCGGCGGAACTCTCATCCTTAAACGAGCTCCTAGATTGCATCGCCGCCCTGGGAATCGCTACGGATTACGATCGGATCGGGCTTAAACCCGACCAAAGAGAAATCAAATCTCCACTGATCACCCACCATGTAGCGATGGTCGAGGAACAAGACGGCGGCGTTTCTTATATACTGAAGCCGAACTATGTTCGGGTCACCAATCTTGAAGAGCCGGCCGATCACCTGCGAAAGGATGTGACCTGTCCTCCGAACATAGAGTCGGACGGCGGACCTAAACAGTCGAAAGATATCCCGGCGCACGGACAGTCGAAAGATTTTCCGCCGCCCACCCACCCAGACATAAGCGATCTCACCAACATAAAACAACAGTCTCAGGAACGGTCCATCACTTCTGGGCCAGATTCCTCCTTGTCAAAAACAATATAAAAGATTGTCACAATGAGGATGCAATATCAGCTTTCGGCAACAACTGTGCGGACGAAGGAATTCTCAATGCCATCAATCGCCGCTGCATTGTACACTTCAATGACTTAGCAACTATCGTACAAAAGTACAGTGCAATGGAAAGCGCCTGGAGAATTCAGGTAGCTCGCTGGGAGCCATCGGTCCCGACACAACCCCCTGCAAGGCGAAAAGGGCGCACCCTTGCGGCACGCCTGACGACCCACAAGTATAGGGGATCTATCGTAGTCCTTTCGATAAGTAAGAGTGTCGAACCCAATGAGGAGCAGAAGGAAATGATAAGCAGTTTTCAGTAAGGTTTTCTCTGCCAGCACTGAAATAATAGATGATAGATAGTTTTGTGATAAGATAAATAGTAACAAGCAAAAAGTAAATAAAGTAAATAAAGTGCAGCAAGGTGTCCCAATCCTTTATGTAGCAAAGGATAAGCCTGGACAAATTCTAATAATGAGGGAGGAGCTCCCGAGGACACATTGGGAATTATCATCAAGCTAGTTTTCATCACGTTCATAAGATTCGCGTTCGGTACTTTGATAATTTGATATGTGGGTGGACCGGTACTTGGGTACTGTCCTAACTTGGACAAGCATCCCACTTATGATTAACCCCTATTGCAAGCATCCGCAACTACAAAAAGGAGTATTAAGGTAAACCTAACCACAACATTAAACATAAGGGTCCATATCAACCCCTAACGAAGCAACGCATGAACTAGGGTTTAAGCTTCTGTCACACTAGCAACCCATCATCTACTTATTACTTCCCCATGCCTTCCTCTAGGCCCAAATAATGTTGAAGTGTCATGTAGTCGACGTTCACATAACACCACTAGAGGAAAGACAACATACATCTCATCAAAATATCGAAGGAATACCAAATTCACATGACTACTAATAGCAAGACTTCACCCATGTCCTCAGGAACAAACGTAACTACTCACAAAGCATATTCATGTTCATAATCAGAGGGGTAATAATACGCATAAAGGATCTGAACATATGATCTTCCACCAAGTAAACCAAATAGCATCAACTACAAGGAGTAATCAACACTACTAGCAACCCACAGGTACCAATTTGTGGTTTTGATACAAGATTGGATACAAGAGATGAACTAGGGTTTTGAGAGGAGATGGTGCTGGTGAAGATGTTGATGGAGATTGACCCCCTCTTGATGAGAGGATCGTTGGTGATGACGTTGGTGATGATTTCCCCCTCCCGGAGGGAAGTGTCCCCGGCAGAACAGCTCCGCCAGAGCCCTAGATTGATTCTGCCAAGGTTCCGCCTTGTGGCGGTGGAGTTTCGTCCCGTAAGCTTGCCCACGATTTTTCCTAGGGTAAGAGTGATGATATAGCAGAAGATGGACGCCGGAGGCCCACCAGGGGGCCCAGGAGATAGGGGGGCGCGCCCTAGGGGGGGCGCGCCCCCCTGTCTCCTGGACAGGGTGTGGGCCCCCTGGCCTATCTCTTTCGCCCATAAATTCTTATAAATTCCAAAAAGTTGTTTCGTGGAGTTTCAGGACTTTTGGAGATGTGCAGAATAGGTTTCCAACGTTTGGTCCTTTTCCAGCCAGAATTCCAGCTGCCGGCATTCCCCCTCTTCATGGTAAACCTTGTAAAATAAAAGAGAATAGCCATAAGTATTGAGATATAATGTGTAATAACAACCCAAATTGCAATAAATATTGATATAAAAGCATGATGCAAAATGGACGTATCAACTCCCCCAAGCTTAGACCTCGCTTGTCCTCAAGCGGAAACCGAAATCGAAAAATATGTCCACATATTTAGAGATAGAGGTGTCGATAAAAATAAAATACGGACATGAGGGCATCGTGATCATTCTAATAACAGCAACATATATGGATTTGTCATATGATTTCTTATGCTCAAGTAATAAGCAATTCACAATGTCAAATATGGTTCAAAAACTTCATTGAGAACTTACAAACTATAATCTCAGTCATTGAAGCAATTGCAATTTATCACAACATCAGAAAGAGTCAATAATAGAGTTTTTCAACAAGCTGACATACGCAACTATCTCGTAGTCTCCCATAATTGTTAACACTCACGCAATACTTGTGGTTATAGAGTTTCAGCCGGACACTGAGAAAGATAGGGGCTTCTTGTGTTGCCTCCCAACGTATTCACCTTTAGGTGATGCCAACAATAATAGCATATGCCAACTTACATCGAATCGGATATATGTATCATGATCTTTCAAACACGAAGAGCTTGCCAAAGGATAAAATGAAAAAGGGAAAGGTGAGGATCACCTTGACTCAAGCATAAAGTAAAAGCATAAAGTAAAAGATAGGCCCTTCACAAAGGGAAGCAGAGGTTGTCATGCGCTTTTAGGGTTGGATACATAAAATCTTAATGCAAAAGAACGTCACTTTATATTGCCCCTTGTATGTGGACCTTTATTATGCAATCCGTCGCTTTTATTACTTCCACAACAAGTTCGTACAAAGCTTATTTTCTCTGCACTAATAAGTCATGCATACTTAGAGAGCAATTTTTATTGCTTGCACCGATGAAAACTTACTTGAAGGATCTTACTCAATCCATAGGTAGGTATGGTGGACTCTCATGGCAAAACTAGGTTTAAGGATATTTGGAAGCACAAGTAGTATCTCTACTTGGTGCAAGGAATTTGGCTAGCATGAGGGGGAAAGGCAAGCTCAACATGTTTGGAAGGTCCATGACAATATACTTTAACTGAGATGTCGAAAAACATAAACCATTACGTTGTCTTCCTTGTCCAACATCAAATTTTTTAGCATGTCATACTTAATGAGTGCTTAACAATCATAAAAGATGTCCAAGATAATATATTTATATGTGAACCCCTCTTTCCTTATCACTTCCTATTAATTGCAACGATGACCAAGGCTATGTTCATCAATTCTCAACAATTTTTATGCCTCATACTTTCTATATGTGAAGTTATCACTATCCATAAGATCAATATGAATTCTTTTGTTCTTTCTACTTTCTTCAAGATCATAGCAACAAAGCAAAGCCCTTGACTCAACACTAATCTTTATTATAGATAGGGCACAGACTCGATTACAAAAAGGGATCACAATGCAAAACTCAAAACTACTTGATATCAAAACTTCAATATACTAGATCAAGATACTACTAAAAGGATCGAACTAAATAAAGCGGTTAAGATAGGAGTGTGAAGGTGATACGATACCGGGGCACCTCCCCCAAGCTTGGCAGTTGCCAAGGGGAGTGCCCATACCCAAGTGATTATTTCTTCGGAGGAGATGGAGAGATGGTAATGACGGTGGAATTGTTGCATATTTCTTCTCTAGCTTGCGTCTGAGGCTAAAATTTTCCTCCCTCAGATCCTCATTCTCGAACTCATGTTTCATTATCTTTTTGCATAGTGCTGCCTTGCTGTCCTGCAAAAAACGTGGCGGGATAGATTGGACCTTAGGGAGGCTCGACTTCTTAAACTCCACATGCATATCACCAGGTTGAGGTAGTGGATCATCCTCTTCATCGGAGCTTGTCTCCTCCTTCCTCTTTGGATCATAGTCTTCTTCTTCCTCTATGGTCCAGCCATAATGTTCCACATCCCCATATACTCTCGGGTTTGCGATATAATCAGCCATGTAGCTCTCTCCCTCCGAATCTTGGGACGACATCTTGTTCCAAATCTGCAACAAGAACAGCTCGAAACGAAAACAGAGGATATTTGCGTGATACGGTGGTCAAAACCTTCGGGAGTATATATAATGAATTGTTACCGACCAAAATACGTAACATACAAGAAAACGGAGTCCGGGAGGCACACGAGGTGCCCATGAGACAGGGGGCGCGCCCTATAGGGGGGGCGCGGCCTCCTCTCTCGTGGGAGCCTCGTGTCCTTTTCGGACTACTTCTTTCTTCCTAAAACTCTTAAATAATCCAAAACTGATAAAAATTGCCATTAGAGTTGTTTTGGAGTCGGTTTACTTACCGTACCACGTACCTATGCCTTTTCGGAGTCTGGAACATTCTGGAAAGTGTCTCTTATGTATTCCTCAGGGGTTATGGTTTCAATAATATTAGTTTCAACATTGATAGGATTACCTGAAATATAATGTTTAATTCTTTGACCGTTTACCACCCTCGGATTTGTGCCTTCGAAGTTGTTGATTTTTATAGCACCAGAACGATAGACCTCCTCGATAATGTAGGGACCTTCCCATTTTGAGAGAAGTTTTCCTGCAAAAAATCTTAAACGAGAGTTGAATAATAACATATAATCTCGTACGTTAAACTCACACTTTTGTATCCTCTTATCATGCCAGCGTTTTACTTTTTCTTTGAAAAGCTTGGCATTCTCATATGCTTGGGTTCTCCATTCATCAAGTGAGCTAATATCAAATAACCTCTTCTCACCAGCAAGTTTGAAGTCATAATTGAGCTCTTTAATAGCCCAATATGCTTTATGTTCAAGTTCAAGAGGTAAATGACATGCTTTTCCATAAACCATCTTATATGGAGACATACCCATATGATTTTTGTATGCAGTTCTATAGGCCCATAATGCATCATCAAGTTTTTTGGACCAATTCTTTCTAGATCTGTTCACAGTCTTTTGCAAAATTAATTTGAGCTCTCTATTGCTCAACTCTACTTGACCACTAGACTGCGGGTGATAAGGAGATGTGATTCTATGATTGACATCATACTTAGCAAGCATCTTACGGAAAGCACCATGAATAAAGTGTGAACCACCATCAGTCATAAGATATCTAGGGACTCCAAACCTCGGAAAAATAACTTTAAGCATTTTAATAGAAGTGTTATGATCAGCACTACTAGTTGGAATAGCTTCTACCCACTTAGTAACGTAATCAACAACAACTAAAATATGTGTATAACCATTGGAGGCAGGAAAAGGTCCCATATAATCAAAGCCCCACACATCAAAAGGTTCAATAACAAGAGAATAATTCATAGGCATTTCTTGACGTCTACTAATGTTACCTATTCTTTGGCATTCATCCCAATATAAGACAAACTTACGAGCATCTTTGAAGAGAGTAGGCCAATAAAAACCAGATTGTAGTACCTTGTGTGCAGTTCTATCTCCAGCGTGGTGCCCTCCATAGGATTCAGAGTTACACTTGCATAGGATTTGTTCATGTTCATTCTCAGGCACACAACGTCTAATAATACCATCTACTCCTTGCTTATAAAGGTGTGGATCATCCCAGAAGTAATGTCTTAAATCATAAAAGAACTTTTTCTTTTGCTGGTATGTGAAACTAGGCGGTATATATTTAGCAACAATATAATTAGCATAATCAGCATGCCAAGGAGAAGTACGAGAAGCATTGAAAACCGCTAATTTTTCATCAGGAAAACTACCATTAATAGGCAGTGGGTCATCAAGAACATTCTCTAACCTAGACAAGTTGTCTGTAACGGGGTTCTCAGCTCCCTTTCTATCAATATTATGTAAATCGAATTCTTGGAGCAAGAGAACCCATCGAATGAGTCTAGGCTTAGCATCTTTCTTTTCCATAAGATATTTAATAGCAGCATGATCAGTGTGAATAGTAACTTTGGAATCAACAATATAAGGTCTAAACTTATCACATGCAAACACAACTGCTAAGAACTCTTTTTCAGTAGTAGCATAGTTTCTCTGGGCAGTATCAAGAGTCTTACTAGCATACTGGATAACATTCAATTTCTTATCGACTCTTTGCCCTAAAACAGCACCTACAGCATAATCACTAGCATCGCACATAATTTCAAAAGGTAAATTCCAATCAGGTGGCTGAACAATAGGTGTAGTGATCAAAGCTTTCTTAAGTGTTTCAAACACTCTTACACAATCATCATCAAAGACAAAAGTAATATCTTTTGCAATAAATTAGTTAGAGGCCTAGAGATTTTAGAAAAGTCCTTAATGAACCTCCTATAAAAGCCAGCATGACCAAGGAAACTTCATATACCTTTTATGTCCTTGGGACATGGCATCTTTTCAATAGCATCAACTTTGGCTTTATCAACTTCAATACCTCTCAAGGAGATCTTGTGCCCCAAGACAATGCCTTCATTAACCATAAAGTGACACTTTTCCCAATTCAGGACGAGACTAGTGTATTCGCATCTCTGCAAAACTCGATCAAAGTTGCTCAAACAATCATCAAAAGAGGATCCATAGACAGAGAAGTCATCCATGAATACCTCACAAATCTTTTCACAAAAATCAGAGAATATAGCCATCATGCATCTTTGAAAGGTAGCAGGTGCATTACATAAACCAAAAGGCATACGTCTATAAGCAAAAGTACCAAAAGGGCAAGTAAAACTAGTTTTAGATTGATCCTTCGCGGACAGAGGTATTTGGGAGAAGCCAGAATAACCATCTAGAAAGCAAAAATGTGTGTGTTTGGATAGCCTTTCTAGCATTTGATCAATAAAAGGTAAAGGGTAATGATCTTTCTTAGTAGCTTTATTTAACTTACGGAAATCAATTACCATCCTATAACCTGTAATAATTCTGTGCGGTATTAATTCATCTTTATCATTAGGAACAACGGTAATACCTCCCTTTTTGGGGACACAATGGACTGGGCTTACCCATTCACTATCAGCAACGGGATAAATAATACCTGCCTCCATGAGCTTTAGAATCTCCTTTCTTACCACTTCTTTCATTTTGGGATTTAATCGTCTTTGAGGATCTCTAACTGGTTTGGCATCTTTCTCCACTGAAATTTTGTGTTGACATAATGTGGGACTAATGCCCTTAAGATCATCCAGGGTATATCCAATAGCGGCTCGATGCTTCTTTAGAGTTTTCAATAATCTTTCTTCTTCTTTCTCTGAAAGGTTAGCACTAATAATAACAGGATATATTTCTTTTTCATCAAGGTAAGCATACTTAAGATTATCAGGTAAGGGTTTGAGTTAAAAACAGGATCACCCTTGGGTGGAGGGGGGTCCCCAAGAATTTCAACGGGAAGGTTATGTTTCAGCATAGGTTCTTGTTTAAGGAACACTTCATCTATTTCTTCCCTTTCCTTCATAAACATATCGTTTTCATGGTCTAACAAATATTGTTCTAACGAATCAGTTGGAGGAACAACAATGGAAGCAAGACCAATAATTTCATCCTTACTAGGTGGTTCCCTTTCACGAGGTTGTCTACTAAACTTAGCGAAATTAAACTCATGAGACATACCATCTATGACAACAGTTACAATATTCTTTTCACAATTAATCTTAGCACTAGCAGTATTAAAGAAGGGTCTACCAAAAATAATGGGACAAAATTCATCTTGTGGGGAACCAAGAACAAGAAAATCAGCAGGGTATTTACTTTTCCCACACAAGACTTCAACATCTCTAACAATCCCAATCGGTTTAATGGTGTCCCTATTAGCAAGCTTAATAGTAACATCAATGTCTTCTAATTCAACAGGTGCAATATCGTGCATAATTTCTTTATAAAGATCATAAGGTATCGCATTAGCACTAGCACCCATATCACATAAACCATGATAACAATGATCTCCTATTTTAACATAAATAACAGGCGTGCCTACAACCGGTCTACATGTCTTAGTATCGGGTCTAGCAATATTAGCAGTTTCACTCAAGAAAGAGATAACATGCCCATCTAAGTCCTCATCCAAGAGATCTTTAATCATAGCAATACCAGGTTTAACATTAATTGCTCAGGAGGTGTATAGGTCCTAGTGTTACTCTTACGAACAACAGTCGAAGCTTTAACATGATCTTTTATTCTAATAGGAAAAGGAGGTCTTTCAACATAAGCAGTAAGAACAATGGGATCACTATATGTAATAATATTTTCTTCGACTGTAATAGGTGCAACTACTTTCACTTCAACAGGAGGATTATATTTGAACCACTTCTCTTTAGGGAGATCAACGTGAGTAGCAAAAGTTTCACAAAAAGTAGCTACTATCTCAGAGTCAAGTCCATACTTAGAGCTGAATCCACGGAAAGCATCGGTATCCATAAAAGATTTAACACAATCGAACTTAGGTGTCATACCTGACTCCTTACCACTGTCAGAACCCCAATCTTCAGAGTTGCTTTTAATTCTTTCCAATAAGTCCCATTTGAAATCAATAGTCTTCAGCATATGGGAACCAGCACAGGAAGTATCGAGCAAGTTGCGGTTATCAAGAGAAAGCCGAGCATAAAAAATCTAAATAATCATTTCCCGAGAGAGCTCATGATTGGGGCATGAATACAACATTGACTTAAGCCTCCCCCAAGCTTGAGTGATGCTTTCTCCTTCGCAAGGCCAGAAATTATATATGTAATTACGATCACAATGAACAAGATGCATTGGATAGAACTTCTGGTGAAATTCCAACTTCAATCGCTTATAGTTCCAAGATCCCGTATCATCACATAGCCTATACCATGTCATTGCATCTCCCTTCAAAGATAAAGGAAAGACCTTCCTTTTGACAACATCACCGGGAATACCTGCAAGCTTAAATAATCCACAAACTTCATCCACAAAGATAAGGTGTAAATCGGGATGCAATGTTCCGTCTCCTGCAAAAGGATTAGCTAGCAGTTTATCTATCATACCCAAAGGAATCTCAAAGTGAATATTTTCATAAGGTTCAGTAGGTTGAGGAGCATCTCTTTGCTCTTCTGGTTGGGGTGAAGATACCCCAAACAAGCCCCTCAAAGGATTAGTTTCCATAGTGACAAGTAACAGAAAATTTCAGCACGCTATATAAATGTTTCCTTACCAAGTTCCACTCACCAAAAGCGCTACGCTCCCTGGCAACGGTGCCAGAAAAGAGTCTTGATGACCCACAAGTATAGGGGATCTATCGTAGTCCTTTCGATAAGTAAGAGTGTCGAACCCAACGAGGAGCAGAAGGAAATGATAAGCGGTTTTCAGTAAGGTTTTCTCTACAAGCACTGAAATAATAGATGATAGATAGTTTTGTGATAAGATAAATAGTAACAAGCAATAAGTAAATAAAGTAAATAAAGTGCAGAAAGGTGTCCCAATCCTTTATGTAGCAAAGGATAAGCATGGACAAATTCTAATAATGAGGAAGGAGCTCCTGAGGACACATTGGGAATTATCGTCAAGCTAGTTTTCATCACATTCATAAGATTTGCGTTCGGTACTTTGATAATTTGATATGTGGGTGGACTGGTACTTGGGTACTGTCCTAACTTGGACAAGCATCCCACTTATGATTAACCCCTATTGTAAGCATCTGCAACTACAAAAAGGAGTATTAAGGTAAACCTAACCACATCCTTAAACATATGGGTCCATATCAACCCCTAACGAAGCAACGCACGAACTAGGGTTTAAGCTTCTGTCACACTAGCAACCCATCATCTACTTATTACTTCCCCATGCCTTCCTCTAGGCCCAAATAATGGTGAAGTGTCATGTAATCGATGTTCACATAACACCACTAGAGGAAAGACAACATACATCTCAGCAAAATATCGAACGAATACCAAATTCACATGACTACTAATAGCAAGACTTCACCCATGTCCTCAGGAACAAACGTAACTACTCACAAAGCATATTCATGTTCATAATCAGAGGGGTAATAATACGCATAAAGGATCTGAACATATGATCTTCCACCAAGTAAACCAAATAGCATCACCTACAAGGGGTAATCAACACTACTAGCAACCCACAGGTACCAATTTGTGGTTTTGATACAAGATTGGATACAAGAGATGAACTAGGGTTTTGAGAGGAGATGGTGCTGGTGAAGATGTTGATGGAGATTGACCCCCTCTCGATGAGAGGATCGTTGGTGATGATTTCCCCCTCCCGGAGGGAAGTGTCCCCGGCAGAATAGCTCCGCGAGATGTTGGAAATATGCCCTAGAGGCAATAATAAATTAGTTATTATTATATTTCCTTGTTCATGATAATTGTCTTTTATTCATGCTATAACTGTATTATCCGGAAATCGTAATACACGTGTGAATACATAGACCACAATATGTCCCTAGTGAGCCTCTAGTTGACTAGCTCGTTGTGATCAACAGATAGTCATGTTTTCCCGGCTATGGACATAGGATGTCGTTGATAACGGGATCACATCATTAGGAGAATGATGTGATGGACAAGACCCAATCCTAAGCATAGCACAAAGATCGTGTAGTTCGTTTGCTAGAGCTTTTCTAATGTCAAGTATCTTTTCCCTAGACCATGAGATTGTGCAACTCCCGGATACCATAGGAGTGCTTTGGGTGTACCAAACGTCACAACGTAACTGGGTGGCTATAAAGGTGCATTACAGGTATCTCCGAAAGTGTCTGTTGGGTTGGCACGAATCGAGACTGGGATTTGTCACTCCGTGTAAGCGGAGAGGTATCTCTGGGCCCACTCGGTAGGACATCATCATTTGCGCAATGTGACCAAGGAGTTGATCACGTGATGATGTGTTACGGAACGAGTAAAGAGACTTGCCGGTAACGAGATTGAACAAGGTATCGGTATACCGACGATCGAATCTCGGGCAAGTATAATACCGCTAGACAAAAGGAATTGTATACGGGATCGACTGAGTCCTTGACATCGTGGTTCATCCGATGAGATCATCGTGGAACATGTGGGAGCCAACATGGGTATCCAGATCCCGCTATTGGTTATTGACCGGAGAACGTCTCGGTCATGTCTACATGTCTCCCGAACCCGTAGGGTCTACACACTTAAGGTTCGATGACGCTAGGGTTATAAACGAAGTTTGTATGTGGTTACCGAATGTTGTTCGGAGTCCCGGATGAGATCCCGGACGTCACGAGGAGTTCCGGAATGGTCCAGAGGTAAAGATTTATATATGGGAAGTCCTATTTTGGCCACCGGAAAATGTTCAGGTTTTTTCGGTATTGTACCGGGAAGGTTCTAGAAGGTTCCGGAGTGGGGCCCACCTGCATGGGGGGACCCACATGAACGTGGGTAGTGGGGGCAAGGCCCCACATCCCTGGTCAAGGCGCACCAAGATCCCCCCTTAGAAGGAATAAGATCATATCCCGAAGGGATAAGATCAAGATCCCTAAAAAGGGGGGATAACAATCGGTGGGGAAGGAAATGATGGGATTTCTTTCCTCCCACCTTGGCCAACGCCCCAATGGACTTGGAGGGAAAGAAACCAGCCCATCCACCCCTATATATAGTGGGGAGGCACATGGGAGCTACGCACGAAGTTCACCACCACGCCGTCGTGCTGCTGCTGGATGGAGTCTTCCTCAACCTCTTCCTCTCTCCTTGCTGGATCAAGGCATGGGAGACGTCACCGGGCTGTACGTGTGTTGAACGCGGAGGTGCCGTCCGTTCGGCACTAGGATCTCCGGTGATTTGGATCACGACGAGTACGACTCCTTCAACCCCGTTCTCTTGAACGCTTCCGCTTAGCGATCTACAAGGGTATGTAGATGCACTCTCCTTCCCCTCGTTGCTGGTTTCTCCATAGATAGATCTTGGTGACACGTAGGAAAATTTTGAATTTCTGCTACGTTCCCCAACAGTGGTATCAGAGCTAGGTCTATTGCGTAGATTCTTTGCACGAGTAGAACACAAAGTAGTTGTGGGCGTTGATGATGTTCAATATGCTTACCGTTACTAGTCCAATCTTGTTTCGACGGTATTGTGGGATGAAGCGGCCCGGACCGACCTTACACGTACTCTTACGTGAGACAGGTTTCACCGATTGACATGCACTTGGTGCATAAGGTGGCTAGCGGGTGCCAGTCTCTCCCACTTTAGTCGGAACGGATTCGATGAAAAGGGTCCTTATGAAGGGTAAATAGCAATTGGCATATCACGTTGTGGTTTTGCGTAGGTAAGAAACATTCTTGCTAGAAACCCATAGCAGCCACGTAAAACATGCAAACAACAATTAGAGGACGTCTAACTCGTTTTTGCAGGGTATGCTATGTGATGTCATATGGCCAAGAAGAATGTGATGAATGATATGTGATGTATGAGATTGATCATGTTCTTGTAATAGGATTCACGACTTGCATGTCGATGAGTATGACAACCGGCAGGAGCCATAGGAGTTGTCTTAATTTATTGTATGACCTGCGTGTCATTGAACAACGCCATGTAATTACTTTACTTTATTGCTAACCGGTAGCCATAGTAGTAGAAGTAATAAGTTGGCGAGACGACTTCATGAAGACACGATGATGGAGATCATGATGATGGAGATCATGGTGTCATGCCGGTGACGATGATGATCATGGAGCCCCGAAGATGGAGATCAATGGAGCTATATGATATTGGCCATATCATGTCACTACTATATAATTGCAGGTGATGTTTATTATGTTTATGCATCTTGTTTACTTAGGACGACGGTAGTAAATAAGATGATCCCTTACAACAATTTCAAGAAGTGTTCTCCCCTAACTGTGCACCGTTGCTATAGTTTGTCGCTTCTAAGCACCACGTGATGATCGGGTGTGATGGATTCTTACGTTCACATACAACGGGTGTAAGACAGATTTACACAGCAATACACTTAGGGTTAACTTGACGAGCCTAGCATGTACAGACATGGCCTCGGAACACGGAGACCGAAAGGTCGAGCATGAGTCATATAGTAGATATGATCAACATGAAGATGTTCACCGACGTTGGCTAGTCCGTCTCACGTGATGATCGGACACGGCCTAGTTGACTCGGATCATGTGATCACTTAGATGACCAGAGGGATGTCTATCTGAGTGGGAGTTCATAAGATGAACTTAATTATCTTGAACATAGTCAAAAGACCTTTTGCAAATTATGTCATAGCTCGCGCTTTAGTTCTACTGTTTAGTTATGTTCCTAGAGAAAATATAGTTGAAAGTTGACAGTAGCGATTATGCAATCAGTAGAAAGCTTATGTCCTTAATGCACCGCTCAGTGTGCCGAACCCCAAATGTCGTTTGTGGATGTTGTGAACATCAGACATACACGTTTTGATAACTACGTGATAGTTCAGTGAAACGGTTTAGAGTTGAGGCATCAAAGACGTTTTTCGAAATGTCGCGGAACATATGAGATGTTTCGAGGGCTGAAATTGGGATTTCAGGCTCGTGCCCACGTCAAGAGGTATGAGACCTCCGACGATTTTCTTAACCTGCAAACTAACGGAGAAAAGCTCAATTGTTGTGCTTGTGCTCAGATTGTCTGAGTACAACAATCGCTTGAATCGAGTGGGAGTTGATCTTCCAGATGAGATAGTGATGTTTCTCCGAAGTCATTACCACCAAGCTGCTAGAGCTTCGTGATGAACTATGATATATCAGGGACATATATGATGATCCTTGAGATATTCGCGATGTTTGACACCGCGAAAGTAGAAATCAAGAAGGAGCATCAATTGTTGATGGTTGGTGAAACCACTAGTCTCAAGAAGGGCAAGGGCAAGAAGGGATACTTCATGAAACAGCAAATCAGCTGCCGCTCTAGTGAAGAAACCCAAAGGTTGAACCCAAACCCGAGACTAAGTGCTTCTGTAATAAGGGGAACAACCACTGGACCAGAATTACCCTAGATACTTGGTAGATGAGAAGGCTGGCAAGGTCGATAGAAGTATATTGGATATACATTATGTTAATGTGTACTTTACTAGTACTCCTAGTAGCACCAGGGTATTAGATACCGGTTCGGTTGCTAAGTGTTAGTAACTCGAAATAAATAGCTATGGAATAAACGGATACTAGCTAAAGGTGAGCTGACGATATGTGTTGGAAGTATTTCCAAGGTTGATGTGATCAAGCATCGCACGCTCCCTCTACCATCGAGATTTGGTGTTTGCGTTGAGCATAGACATGATTGGATTATGTCTATCGCAATATGGTTATTCATTTAAGGAGAATAATGGTTACTCTGTTTATTTGAATAATACCTTCAATGGTCTTGCACCTAAATGAATGGTTTATTGAATCTCGATCGTAGTGATACACTTTTTCATGCCAAAAGATATAAGATAGTAATGATAGTACCACTTACTTGTGGCACTGCCATGTAAGTCATATTGGTGTAAAACGCATGAAGAAGCTCCATGCTGATGGATCTTTGGACTCACTCGTTTTTGAAAGGTTTGAGACATGCGAACCATGTCTATTGGTGTATATGCATGAAGAAACTCCATGCAGATGGATCGTTTGGACTCACTTGATTTTGAATCACTTGAGATATGCAAATCATACCACATGGGCAAGATGACTGAAAAGCCTCGGTTTCAGTAAAATGGAACAAGATAGCAACTTGTTGGAAGTAACACATTTTGATGTGTGCAGTCCAATGAGCACTGAGGCATGCAGTGAATATCGTTATGTTCTTACTTCACAGATGATTCGATTAGATGTAGAGTATATTTACTTGATGAAACACAAGTCTGAATTATTAAATGGTTCAAGTAATTTCAGAGTGAAGTTGAAGATCATCGTGACAAGAGGATGAAATGTCTATGATATGATCATAGAGATGAGTATCTGAGTTACGAGCTTTGGCACGCAATTAAGACATTGTGGAAATTGTTTCGCAATTAATACCGCCTGGAACACCATAGTGTGATGGTGTGTCCGAACATCATAGTTGCACCCTATTGGATATGGTGGGTACCATGATGTCTCTTATCGAATTACCACTGTCATTCATGGGTTAGGCATTAGAGACAACCACATTCACTTTAAATAGGGCACCACGTAATTCCGTTGAGATGACACCGTATGAACTATGGTTTAGAGAAACCTAAGTTGTCGTTTCTTAAAGGTTTGGGGCTGCGATGCTTATGTGAAAAAGTTTCAGGATTGATAAGCTCGAACCCAAAGCGGATAAAATGCATCTTCATAGGACACCCAAAACAGTTGGGTATACCTCCTAATTCAGATCCGAAAGCAATATGGATTGTTTCTTGAATCGGGTCCTTTCTCGAGGAAAGATTTCTCTCGAAAGAGTTGAGTGGGAGGATGGTGGAGACTTGATGAGGTTATTGAACCATCACTTCAACAAGTGTGTAGCAGGGCACAAGAAGTTGTTCCTGTGGCACCTACACCAATTGAAGTAGAAGCTTATGATAGTGATCATGAAGTTTCGGATCAAGTCACTACCGTACCTTGTAGGGTGACATGGATACGTACTACTTTAGAGTGGTATAGTAATCATGTCTTGAAGGTCATGTTGCTATACAACAATGAACCTACGAGCTATGGAGAAGCGATGGTGGGCCCAAATTCCAACAAATGGTTAGAAGCCATAAAGTCCGAGATAGGATCCATGTATCAGAACAAAGCATGGACTTTGGTGGACTTGCCCGATGATCGGCAAGCCATTGAGATAAATGGATCTTTAAGAAGAAGACGGACGTGGACGGTAATGTCACCGTCCATGAAGCTCGACTTGTGGCGAAGAATTTTTCACAAGTTCAAGGAGTTGACTATGATGAGATTTTCTCATCCGTAGCGATGCTTAAAGTCCGTCGGAATCATGTTAGCATTGGCTGCATTTATGAAATCTGGCAGATGGATGTCAAGACAAGTTTCCTTACCAGTTTTTGTATGGAAAGGTTGTATGTGATACAATCAGAAAAGTTTTGTCAATCCTAAGGATGCTAAAAGGTATGCTAGCTCCAGCGATCCTTCTAAGGACTGGAGTAAGCATCTCGGAGTTGGAATGTACACTTTGATGAGATGATCAAAGATTTTGGGTTTGTACAAAGTTTATGAGAAACTTGTATTTCCAAAGAAGTGAGTGGGAGCACTATAGAATTTCTAATGAGTATATGTTCTTGACATATTGTTGATCAGAAATGATGTAGAATTTCTAGAAAGCACATAGGGTTATTTGAAAGGTGTTTTCAATAGAAAACCTGGATCAAGCTACTTGAACATTGAGCATCAAGATCTATAAGATAGATCAAAATGCTTAATAATACTTTTAAATGAGCACGTACCTTGACATAATCTTGATGGTGTTCAAGATGGATCAGTCAAAGAAGGAGTTCTTGCCTGAGTTGTAAGGTATGAAGTTAAGACTTAAAGCTCGACCACGGCAGAAGAAAGAGGAAGGACGAAGGTCGTCCCCTATGCTTTTATCATAGGCTCTCTACAGTATGCTATGCGGTGTACCGCACCTGAAGTGTGCCTTGCCATGAGTCAGTCAAGGGGTACAAGAGTGATCCAAGAATGGATCACAGGACAGCGGTCAAAGTTATCCTTAGTAACTAGTGGACTAAGGAATTTTCTCGATTATGGAGGTGGTAAAAGAGTTCGTCGTAAAGGGTTACGTCGATGCAAGCTTAACACCTATCCGGATAGCTCTGAGTAGAGATACCGGATACGTATGATGGAGCAACAATTTAGAATAGCTCCAAGTAGAACAGTTATTTGGAATAGCTCCAAATAGAGCGTGGTAGCTGCATCTAGGAGATGACATAGAGATTTGTAAAGCACACACGGATCTGAAAGGTTCAGACCCGTTGACTATAACCTCTCTCACAAGCATAACATGATCAAACCCTAAACTCTTTGGGTGTTAGTCACATGGGGATGTGACCTTGAGTGTTAATCACATATCGATGTGAACTAGATTATTGACTCTAGTGCAAGTGGGAGACTGTTGGAAATATGCCCTAGAGGCAATAATAAATTAGTTATTATTATATTTCCTTGTTCATGATAATTGTCTTTTATTCATGCTATAACTGTATTATCCGAAAATCGTAATACACGTGTGAATACATAGACCACAATATGTCCCTAGTGAGCCTCTAGTTGACTAGCTCGTTGTGATCAACAGATAGTCATGTTTTCCTGGCTATGGACATAGGATGTCATTGATAACGGGATCACATCATTAGGAGAATGATGTGATGGACAAGACCCAATCCTAAGCATAGCACAAAGATCGTGTAGTTCGTTTGCTAGAGCTTTTCTAATGTCAAGTATCTTTTCCTTAGACCATGAGATTGTGCAACTCCCGGATACCGTAGGAGTGCTTTGGGTGTACCAAACGTCACAACGTAACTGGGTGGCTATAAAGGTGCATTACAGGTATCTCCGAAAGTGTCTGTTGGGTTGGCACGAATCGAGACTGGGATTTGTCACTCCGTGTAAGCGGAGAGGTATCTCTGGGCCCACTCGGTAGGACATCATCATTTGCGCAATGTGACCAAGGAGTTGATCACGTGATGATGTGTTACGGAACGAGTAAAGAGACTTGCCGGTAACGAGATTGAACAAGGTATCGGTATACCGACGATCGAATCTCGGGCAAGTATAATACCGCTAGACAAAAGGAATTGTATACGGGATCGACTGAGTCCTTGACATCGTGGTTCATCCGATGAGATCATCGTGGAACATGTGGGAGCCAACATGGGTATCCAGATCCCGCTGTTGGTTATTGACCGGAGAACGTCTCGGTCATGTCTACATGTCTCCCGAACCCGTAGGGTCTACACACTTAAGGTTCGATGACGCTAGGGTTATAAAGGAAGTTTGTATGTGGTTACCAAATGTTGTTCGGAGTCACGGATGAGATCCCGGACGTCACGAGGAGTTCCGGAATGGTCCGGAGGTAAAGATTTATATATGGGAAGTCCTATTTTGGCCACCGGAAAATGTTCAGGTTTTTTCGGTATTGTACCGGGAAGGTTCTAGAAGGTTCCGGAGTGGGGCCCACCTGCATGGGGGGACCCACATGAACGTGGGTAGTGGGGGCAAGGCCCCACATCCCTGGTCAAGGCGCACCAAGATCCTCCCTTAGAAGGAATAATATCATATCCCGAAGGGATAAGATCAAGATCCCTAAAAAGGGGGGATAACAATCGGTGGGGAAGGAAATGATGGGATTTCTTTCCTCCCACCTTGGCCAACGCCCCAATGGACTTGGAGGGCAAGAAACCAGCCCCTCCACCCCTATATATAGTGGGGAGGCGCATGGGAGCTACACACGAAGTTCTGGCGCAGCCCTCCCCCTCTCCCAAGTCCTCCTCCTCTCCCGCGGTGCTTGGCGAAGCCCTGCAGGATTGCCACGCTCCTCCACCACCACCACGCCGTCGTGCTGCTGCTAGATGGAGTCTTCCTCAACCTCTCCCTCTCTCCTTGCTGGATCAAGGCATGGGAGACGTCACCGGGCTGTACGTGTGTTGAACGCGGAGGTGCCGTCCGTTCGGCACTAGGATCTCCGGTGATTTGGATCACGACGAGTACGAATCCTTCAACCCCGTTCTCTTGAACGCTTCCGCTTAGCGATCTACAAGGGTATGTAGATGCACTCTCTTTCCCCTCGTTGCTGGTTTCTCCATAGATAGATCTTGGTGACACATAGGAAAATTTTGAATTTCTGCTACGTTCCCCAACACTAGAGCCCTAGATTGATTCCGCCAAGGTTCCGCCTCGTGGCGGCGAAGTTTCGTCCCGTAAGCTTGCCCATGATTTTCCCCAGGGTAAGAGTGATGATATAGCAGAAGATGGACGCCGAAGGCCCACCAGGGGGCCCAGGAGATAGGGGGCCGCGCCCTAGGGGAGCGTGCCCCCCTGTCTCCTAGACAGGGTGTGGGCCCCCTGGCCTATCTCTTTCGCCCATAAATTCTTATAAATTCCAAAAAGTTGTTTCGTGGAGTTTCAGGACTTTTGGAGATGTGCAGAATAGGTTTTTGATGTTTGCTCCTTTTCCAGCCAGAATTTCAGCTGCCGGCATTCCCCCTCTTCATGGTAAACCTTGTAAAATAAAAGAGACTAGCCATAAGTATTGAGATATAATGTGTAATAACATCCATAATTGCAATAAATATTGATATAAAAGCATGATGCAAAATGGACGTATCAACTCCCAACACAACAGCCAAAAAATGTAAACCCATTACGCGTCATGGAACCGTTTTGGAAGGATGGCTCGACGGGCCATGCAAACTTCACACAACACCGGATACTATGTCAACCCACAGCCTTAGAGCATGTTGGATACTCCGGCAAGTAGCCAAAAGCGGTGAAGATATTCTTACCAAAATCACCGCAGAACAACACCCTCCAGAAGACAACGACCCTAGAGTACTGACGGTCTTCGAGACATTCACTTCAAACAGTAAGCGTAAAAGGGCACTGCGCGACCTCGCTGAAGTCTGCCAGATAGCCGCAATTGACCCTTGGAACGACACGGCCATAACCTTTAATGCCAGTGTCAAACCAAAATACAGAACAGTCCAAGCGCCAGCCGCATTAGTCCTCAGTCCCATCGTGGACGGTTTTCGGCTTACAAAAGTCCTCATGGACGGCGGCAGCGGACTAAACCTCATTTACGAAGACACGCTCCACAAGATGGAAATAGACAGGAGCCGCATCAAGCAAAGCAGCACAACTTTTCGGGGTATCATTCCCAGTCGGGAAGCGCGGTGTGCGGGAAAAATTACACTTGATGTGGTATTCGGCACCGGAGAATTATCGGTCCGAAGAAATAACTTTCCAGGTGGCCCCTTTCAACAGTGGATATCACACCCTGTTAGGGCGAGAGGCCTTCATGCTCTTTCAAGTTGTACCTCATTATGGGTATATGAAGCTAAAAATGCTCGGGCCCAATGGAATAATCACCCTCGTCAGCGATCCGGATATAGCAATTCGTGCCGAGAACGAAACCGCATCCCTGGCCCTTGAGGCATTGTCTAAGGCCCTTGCTGCCGAAGAATTAACCGCACTATGCTCCACTGTGGATAGGGACGATGTGATCCTGGACAAACGACCCAAATCCACTTCCTTCAAGCCAGCAGAAGAAATAGTCAAATTTCAGGTCCACCCTACAGACCCGAAGAAGACAGCATCTATCGGAGCGACACTCAGCCCCACATTCGACGCCGCACTACGAGACTTCCTGCGCGAAAATTGGGATATATTCGCCTGGCACCCCTCGGATATGCCTGGAATCCCGTGCGAGTTGGCCGAGCACAGCCTCAACATACTGAAGGGATACAAACCGGTCAAATAAACATTGTGGCGCTTTTCCGAACCCAAACGACAAGCTATGGGGGAAGAGCTGGCCAAACTTATTGAGGCCGGATTCATTAGAGATATTAAACATCCGGACTGGCTGGCAAACCTGGTAATGGTACCAAAGAAGGATAAATCCTGGCGCATGTGCGTCGATTTCAAAGACCTTAACAAGGCTTGCCCTAAGGATCCCTTCCCGCTCCCTCGCATTGATCAGATCATTGATGCTACCGCAGGACAGGACTCGCTGTGCTTCCTCGATGCATATTCCGGATACCACCAAATCAAAATGAAGGAGTCCGATCAAGCCGTAACAACATTCATTACACCATACGGGCCGTTTTACTTCAACACCATGCCTTTTGGGCTCAAGAACGCCGGCGCCACCTACCAGCGCATGATCCAAACATGCCTCGAGAAACAGATCGGCAAGAGAGTGGAAGCCTACATGGACGACGTCGTCATCAAAACTAGACACGTCAAAATAGTAATAGACGACTTGCACCTCACATTCGACAACCTCCGCACATATGATATCAAGCTTAACCCGGAAAAGTGCGTCTTCGGCGTCCCCACCGAAAAACTGTTGGGCTTCATTGTTTCTAACAGAGGAATTGAAGCAAATCCAATCAAAATCCGAGCTCTGTCACAATTGGCTACGCCAACCGAACTTAAACAGGTCCAGAAGCTTGCTGGGTGCATGGCAGCTTTAAGCCGCTTTATGTCCAGATTGGGGGAAAAGGTGCTGCCACTTTATCGCCTTCTACGGTGCACCGATAACTTCGAGTGGACAGAGGCGGCGCCGACCGGACTGGAAGAAATATAAGCCCTTCTGGCAAGCAACCCAATCCTGGCCGCGCTGAACGTCGGCGAACCAATGCTCCTATATATATCGGCAACACACCAGGTGGTGAGCGCCCTACTCGTCGTCGAGCGAGAGCAGGACGGACACAAATTTCCGCTACAAAAGCATGTATACTACGTATCCACCGTCCTCACACCATGCAAATCCCGGTACCCCGAGTGTCAAAAGATAGCATACGCAGTCTTCATGGCATCTCGAAAGCTACGACACTACTTTCAGGAGTGTTCGATCACGGTGGCTTCTGAAGTGCCCCTCAATGATATAATAAACAACCGAGACGCCACGGGCCGGATTGCCAAATGGGCCATTGAGCTCCTTCCATTCGACATTATGTACAAACCACGTCGAGCCATTAAATCCCAAGTACTGGTTGACTTCGTCGCCGAATGGATAGAAGCCGAACTCCCTAAAGAGTACGGCATGTACTCCAACTGGGTTATGCATTTTGATGGCTCCAAAATGTTGGCGGGTCTAGGAGCGGGCGTCGTATTAACGTCCCTGATGGGAGATATCGTCCAGTATGTACTCCAAATATTATACAAAGACTCCAACAACGCAGCCGAATACGAGGCCTTGTTACATGGCCTTCGGATGGCCGTATCAATGGGCATACAATGCCTGGAGGTGCGCGGGGACTCAAACCTCGCAATATCCCAAATTAATGGAGACTTTGATGCCAAAGATCCAAGATGGCAGCTTATCGCGACGCCGTCTTAAAGATGTCGGCTCGGTTCGAGGGGCTCGAATTTCATCATGTAGCCCGCGAAAGTAATCAGGCGGCAGACGTCCTTGCCTGCATCGGCGCTAAGCGCAACCCTGTCCCACCTAACATCTTCCTGGAAAGGCTCTTTAAGCCATTCATGGTGTGGCAGGGGGAGACAGCAACGACAGTCCCGTGCCGAACACAAACATAGATGGCGAACACACTGATATCATCGGAGGCTCAGCCACCCAAATAACACCATCGGCCCACCTCATCATGGCAGTCATTGCCCCGTGGACCGAACCATTCTTGGCCTACCTTAATAGGAAGGAGCTCCCAGAAGATCCGAACGAGGCTCGCCGCATTGTCCGGCGTTCGAAGGCCTATAAAGTTCACGAAGGAGATCTCTACAAGAAAAGTACTACCGGAGTCCTTCAAAGTTGTATCTTCGAGGAGGAGGGCGGCAACTTTTGGCAGAAATTCATGCCGGTCTTGGTGGGCACCACGCCGCAGCCCGGGCACTTGTCAGCAAGGCTTTTCCTACAGGATTTTATTGGCCTACGGCCCGAGCAGACGCACAGGACCTCGTCCAGCGTTGCGTTGGATGCCAGCTCTTCGCCAACCAAAGCCATATGCCCCCTACCGCCCTACAAACAATCCCCATTACATGGCCTTTTGCGGTCTGGGGCTTGGACATGGTTGGACCCCTTAAAGGGGGAAGCCACAAGAAAAAATATCTGCTGGTCATGGTGGATAAATTCACCAAGTGGATAGAGGCTAGACCAGTTAAAACGGCCGAGTCTGGACCGATGATTGCATTCATATCAGATGTGGTGCACCGTTATGGTGTCCCGCACAGCATCATCACCGACAACGGTTCCAATTTCACAGCTGACAAGGTGAAAACCTGGTGTGGCAATCGGGGCATTAGGCTCGATTATGCCTCTGTCTACCATCCGCAAACAAACGGTCAAGTTGAACGAGCCAATGGTCTTATTATGAGCGGCATTAAACCCAGACTATTGCGGTCTTTGAAAGAGTCAGATAAGCACTGGGATGAGGACCTCGACTCCGTACTCTGCGGTCTGCGGACCACGCCTAACCGCACTACCGAATACACCCCCTTTTTCATGGTGTACGGTGCAGAGGCTCTGTTACCTTGCGATATTATTCATGACTCACCCAGAGTCCGTATGTACGAAGAGAGAGAAGCCGAGTTAGATCGGCAGGATAGCCTAGATGCCTTGGAGGAGGAGCGCGACGTTGCAAAAGCTCGTTCGGCATTTTATCAACAACAGGCTCAAAGATACCAAAGCAGAGAAGTACGGGCCAAGACTTACAATGTTGGCGAACTCGTTCTACGCCTACCAGAGAAGAAAAAGGACAAAATCAAGCCCAAATGGGAGGGTCCCTCCATAATCGATGAAGTTCTCACCGGAGGAGTGTACCGTCTTCGTGATGCATCCGACAATCGCCTCGAGCCAAACCCCTGGAACGCAGCCAGACTCCGACGATTCTACGCCTAGTGCCGAACTCTTTGTGCTTGTCCTTCTCCCTTTCAGTTTCCATTATTTGTTCTCTCTTTTTTGGTTATTTTTTTCTTTCTTGCCTTAAAGGTTTCAAACGGCTAGACCGTACACCGCGGACGCATACATCTTCAGATATGTACGTGCATCATACTTGGGGGCTTCTTCGATAGAAGCTTGTTATTATTCTTCGAGCATCAAGCTCTTCACATATGCATCCTTTTCCATATGTACCTTTTATTCGCCATTATATGCATCGATATAACTTAAGTTTTGGCCAAGCTGGGTTGCCTGGCTCCTGTGCTTATGCCCTATGTTCCTGTTAGTTCGGCTAGGGCATAAAGGGGGCACCTCTGCGATTGCTACTACCGGGTTATCCGGATGTGTACCTCAGACTGGGTGAAGCCGAAAGCTAGCGTTCTTAAGGGAATATTTGTTCGGTGAATTAAAGACGTTTCCGCACTCATTGCACACCCCCGGAAGTTACATACACTGTGATTCTCTCATCACAATCCAGACATGTACACTAAATACATGCACACCCAGGGAAAGGAACCCTTAACGGAACTATTCTCTCTGGAAGATGTTTCTTACAACTGTAATATAACATAACTAGCTGGATACAACTTGTCTGTTCAAGCAACTATGACCCCTACGCCTAGTTTCCACGCATACCCTGGTCTATTCGGCCATGACGGCCATAAAGCCTTGGTCCCTACGCCTAGTTTCCACGCATACCCTGGTCTATTCGACCATGACGGCCATAAAGCCTTGGCATGGCCAACCGAGCCTGCTCGTGCACTTGCGACAGCCTTTGCAAAATATCACTTGATGATTCGGACACCTCCCCTTTAGGACGGCCCGTCAAAATACCTGCAATCATAACTATATCAGTTCCATTCATCACCAACCTACCATAAACGTTAGTTCGGACACATACTAAATATACCGCCTCGCAGTTCATTATTCTCCTTCACGGAGTCGGCTAGCTGGCCCTGCACATCTTTTAGTTCAATACCCAAGATGGTCTTGGCATCCTGAAGCTTGTTTTTCTCTATTATGGCTTGAGTCAGTATACGCTCGCCTGCGGTATGCATCCTTTTTGCTTTTTGCTCTCCTTCCAGAGCAGTGGTCAGCTTCTCATCAGATTGATCTGATGACCCTATTATGAGATCAGCAACAATATTAGCCCGGCGGATGCATGGTCATTGTTATCGTTCCTCTATAGAGGGGAATGTTACCAGCATATGCCTTCTTGGAATTTTCCAGCTCGGCGGTGGCAGCATTTAGCTGTGTCCGACACTGCTCTAGCTCTTGAGTCAGCAGGTTGTTCTTCTTGGTAAGAACCTGGTTACACAACGATCCTTAAATCAGTTGTGCCAACTGCTTTCAGTCTCGGGGGCTACTGACATATGGTCATCCTATTCAGACAAAGAAAATTTACCTACACATCTTTTAAATACTGCTTTGTGGCTATGCTAAGCCCAGTTCGAGCAGCCCGGATATAGGCGTCAGCCGAACTGAAGGCTTTAAACGCCTCCTCTGAGAACTGGGGGTCTCGTAAAACAGCTCCGCAGCACCGATGATTCATGGCGCTCTCTGCCTCCGAGTGGGTGACAGACATATTTTCCGAACCCTCGGCCGAAGGACAATCCGGCGCTGTCCCCATATCGGATCCCGCTTCCTCGACGGGGTTTTGATCCCAGTCGATGGGAGCATGATTGGCTAGACCCTTGGAGTCCAGCGAACCTTTTTCCTGGTATAAAATAAGTTAGCAAGTTATAGTTGGATGTGACTATTAATATACACTTTCAAATCAGTACCTCCCCGTCAAAGGGCCGGTCGTGTCTTCTCTGACCTTCCTCTTGGATGCGCTGCTTGGCGCAGGGGCCACTCTTCTTGGATTAGTCCTCGGAGTGGCCGTACTCGCCAAGCGCTTCTGAAGCATAAGACAGTGCGACGGGTAAAGCAGAGTGAGGAGAATCCCTTAGAGGGAAATATTTCTTCATAACTTACGTGGGAGGCAGGGAGAAGACCGGGGTAATCAGCGGTAATGGCCACTTCTGTGCCATCGTAGCTCGCCTGGTGAAACACTCCTTCCACAAGTATCACGGATATTGTTGGTGTCAAAACCGGCGGATCTCGGGTAGGGGGTCCCGAACTATGCGTCTAGGCGGATGGTAACAGGAGACAAGGGACACGATGTTTTTACCCAGGTTCGGGCCCTCTCGATGGAGGTAAAAACCCTACTCCTGCTTGATTAATATTGATGATATGGGTAGTACAAGAGTGGATCTACCACGAGATCAAGGAGGCTAAACCCTAGAAGCTAGCCTATGGTATGATTGTTGTAATGGTTGTTCGTCCTACGGACTAAAACCCTCCGGTTTATATAGACACCGGAGAGGGCTAGGGTTACACAGAGTCGGTTACAATGGTAGGAGATCTACATATCCGTATTGCCAAGCTTGCCTTCCACGCCAAGGAAAGTCCCATCCGGACACGGGACGAAGTCTTCAATCTTGTATCTTCATAGTCTTGGAGTCCGGCCGATGATGATAGTCCGGCTATCCGGACACCCCCTAGTCCAGGACTCCCTCAGTAGCCCCTGAACCAGGCTTCAATGACGATGAGTCCGGCGCGAATATTGTTCGGCATTGCAAGGCGGGTTCCTCCTCTGAATTGATTCATAGAAGATTGTGAACACCAGGATAGTGTCCGGCTCTGCAAAATAAATTCCACATACCACCGTAGAGAGAATAATATGTACACCAGTTCAATCTGCTGATGTATTTTGTGGCGTGACGTTACACCACTACCAAGCCTTTACTTGAATCGTTTTTACTATACCACCTCGGCGCGTTTAGCGAAGCGGTTTCCTTGGCACGTCTTGTCGAAGCAGAGATCGTGTTCCCCTTATTCCGGGATTCCCATCAATACGGACGTGGGTAACCCAACCGCGCCATTGATTGTGGCGCTTGGGAGATAGGCGAGATTTACCAGGCCGGTGGGGACGCATAGTCTTCGCCCGCCCATATATAAGGGGATAAGGATCCACCCTTTTTACCTACGCCTTCTTCCTCCTTTGCCTATCCATCTCCGCGCACTCGAGCTCTAGCGCCCAAGTCCGCACACCTCGCCTCAACCTTCTCCAGCCATGTCCGGAGCGGGAGGCAAGTGGATGGCCTCCTCCGTTACGGAGGGGCAGATCGAAAAACTGCGCGGTGCTGGATACTTGTCCAGCGACATCGCGCACCGGCTGCCCGATGAGGGGCAGCTCATCCCCACCCCCAGGCCCCATGAGAGGGTCGTGTTTCTTCCCCACTTCCTCCGCGGACTGGGCTTCCCACTTCATCCCTTCGTCCGGGGGCTCATGTACTACTACGGCCTGGACTTCCACGATCTGGCGCCAAACTTCATCCTCAGCATCTCGGTGTTTATCGTCGTGTGCGAGGTATTCCTCTGCATTCGGCCCCACTTCGGCTTGTGGTTAAAGACCTTCAATGTCAAGCCGAAGGTTGTGAAGGGCAACCAAGCGGAGTGCGGAGACGCCATGGTGGGCAAAATGCCCAATGTTAAATGGCTCGAGGGTGCCTTTGTGGAAACCATCAAAGGGTGGCAATCGGGGTGGTTCTACATCACCGAGCCGCGCGACCCTAAATGGGCAGCGGCCCCCAAGTTCAGATCTGGTACCCCCATGCAGCTCACCTCCTGGAAAGAGAAGGGCTTGCTATGGGGCAGTTCGGAGGAGCTGACCGGACTCCAGTCCTGTATCCAGACCCTGGTGAACAAGAAGCTTAAACTTGTCAACGTGATCCAGGTCATGCTCGTCTGCCGGATTCTCCCCTGCCAACAACGGGTTTTCAATTTGTGGGAGTTTGATCTGGCACAGCACCGGACCCTCAGCGGGCTCTTCGACACAACGTACGAAGCTGCCTGCAGGGTGCTGTTCAAGGGCGGAGAAGCCCCCGCATCCGTGACTGAACATCGCGGATTCAGCAGGCAGCGCCCGGCCGGCGTGGTAAGCTATGTTATCCTTTATGGGACATTCATTTCTTTCATAGTTTGACTCTATGTGAGATTTAAAATTCCCCATGCCTTTAACAGGACTAGCAGAGGACGTCCGGATAGGTTAACTGTCCGGCTCCCCTCCCCGAAGACCCAGCGGACACCCATTTGATGGGGCTACTAGTCCCCGCACTTTATGTGGTGCCGGAGAAGAAGGCCAAGAAGAAGGCCACGGGAACCCGAAGAAGTTCCCGGCGCCAGGTGGTATTGGACTCGTCGTCCGATGGCTCCGAGGCGGACTCCTGCCCCGAAGACGAGGAGGAGAAAGAGGCCTCTCCCCAAGAGGGGGGAGAGAAGAAAAGGAAGGCTTCCCCAACCGGGGAGGCCGAAGGGTCCAAGAAGGGAAGGACCCTTCCTCCGGACTGCTCTGCCAACACCGGCGACGGCGACGGGGAGTGGCCCTCAAGGGCCAAGCCCCCGGCAAGATCGTAAGTATCCGGATTCCTGAATGATTTATAATTTCTCTTTGTGCCACGCGGTGTCTTTCTAATGCCGCATACAACCTGTAGTCCTGCCGAGGACAATCTTCTCGCTTCATCGAGCGGGTCCTTGGCTCCGTCGGATGTGGATTCCCTTCCGACCGCCTCAACTCCCCGTGACGCTGACGACGCCGAGGTGGGATCCCAGGAGGGGACCCATCAGGAGGAGGAGGCTCCGGAGGTGCCGCAAGGCAGCCTCTCGGACTTTGCACCGGACTCCGCACCAGAACCTGTAGTGGTTCTGGAGTCTGGCAGGCGGCCCCTTTGTAAGAAGGGCAAGACCGTGACACCGGCGGCCTCCGTCCAACCGAAGGTGCCGGACAACTTGTTGGAGGCGCTCAACGGCGCCTCCATCGAGGAAGAACACCGCACTATAATGAGTGCGGTGATTCAGAAGGTTCAGCTCGCCAAGAGCGGGCTGACCGAAGCCTGCAGCAGCCTTCTAACGGGCTTTGAGGTAAGAAATTTTAAATATATAATGTAATACCGCATAGACAGTAGCCCCTGATGCTCGGTTCGGTGTTCGGAAAGAAAAGCCGGACTGAGGATCTAAAAAGATATACGCAGGAGGTCTAAAAATTATGTCAATATGGGATTGCAGGCTGCGCTGCTGACCTCCGCCGCACTGACTGCAGAGGTCGGTGCTTTGAAGCAGAACCTCGAGCGGTCCGAGAGTGGGCTCGGCCGTGCCAAGAAGCAGCTCGAGGACAGGGAAGGTGAGTAACACCGTGGTAAATTTGTACCTTAAAGAAAAGGATTTTGGTTGCAAGAAAAATAACAAGGATAATGTGGGTACTCCAGGGGCCATGAACAAGGTGGCGACCCTGAAGGAGGCGGTGTCTGCGGCCGAACGCAATGCGGCCACGGAGCGAGCCGAGCGGGAGAAGCAGGAGGCGAGGGTGGCGGAGGTGCAGCAAGAGCTCCAGGCTCTCATGGAAAAACATGAGGGTTTGGAGCGCGACTCGAGGACTCGAGAGTCCGAGCTTGCATCGGCCCTTGAGGGCGCAAAAGCCGCTAAGGTCGAAGCCCACAAGGCCCTCCAGGAGGTCGAAGATTTGAAGAAAATAGCAGCGGGTAAGGCTTTTTTCATGCAAAGCAAGCATGTGAAAGTGAATTACCTGTCACTTACCCGAATTCGGAGCTCTCCAGGAGCGTTTGTAGATCTGCCTCGCAGCGTGTCCGATGCTGCCGCATTCTACCGGGCCGAGGAGGGGAGCTCGACGGAGAAGGTCTTCTGGTCTCAATATGCTGAGGCCGGACATCCGGTGCCCCTTAGCGACCAGCTAAAGCAGCTGGTCGAGCTCCATAAGGTAGCCGAACAGGCCATGAAGGGCCTCATAGTTCGGCTGTGGCCTCAGGAGGCCATGCCTGGGAGCTACTTCGGCCTGGTGCGGCTGCTGGTCGATGCATGTCCCTGGGTGGAAGTCGTCAAGCGCTCTGCCTGCATTGAAGGTGCCCGTCGGGCCCTTGCCCGTGCAAAAGTGCACTAGGGCAGGCTGGATGCTGAGAAGCTTCTCGCGGACGCGCCGCCGGCGGGCAAGGAGTATCGCACGCCCGAAATGTACTATAAGAGTGTCCTAAAGGGTGCCCGCAAGATTGCGGATGAGTGCTCCAAAGATGTAATATTTGAGTAGACCCGCAATATGTGTTATCCTGTGCGCTGAAAACTTTGTTCATATGCGCTAAGCAACGGTTATTAATTTAAAATATTACCTTCTGTGTGGCCGTTTATAAAATCTGAGAGATGGCAAGTCGTCGGCTTCAGCCCCCATGCCACGAGTGCTGGGGTGTTCGGTATAAACTTGAGCGCTCTTGTTCCCATTTTTGGGTTCATCTAGGGAGGCGCTCAACACGACGAACAAGGCAACCGGACTTATAATGCTTGAACACTCTCACTTAGCCATAGAATTCTATAATTTTAAATTTCGGCGAAGCCCCTAGTATTCGGAAGACCGAGTTCAGGGCGCTATCCACGCCTGGGCCGGACAAATCCGGTTCCTCGCTCTAAGCGGCATAAGTCTTTAGGGACTCAAAAAGACCTCTCGAACAGCGACCAGCTCTCGCCTTATCATGACGGTCAGTTTTAGCTTTCTCCACAGAGGCGCTCGCCCAGCTCAACCGGGGCGCAATCGCAGTGGTTCTCCCAGTGCTACCTTAGCCGATAAAACGGAATGTAAGGTACCAAAACATGGGAGCCGAGCAAACCCAACTATTGACCCAAGACATGATTCGGAGCCGACGCATATAATGCTATAAGTTCGGGGTGCCGCACTTGGGAAAGTGTTCGGACTTATCACACCATAATGCGGAGAACTTAAGCCCCTGGTGTATTCGGCCGTACCGAAGTGTACGGATGCAGGATGTCGTAAATGAACATATATATAAGGAAATGCAGTTATAAGCAAAAAGCGATGCATTGTTTATTCAGAAATACTGCCATGAATGCGGAGCGATACAAATAGTGCGGTAAGCAAGGGATTGGACTATTTAAACATGTCCCCTCCAGGGGTGGGCTGCGGAATGGTGTATGAAACAGATTTAATGCTCGTAATGGATACCACCTGAGTGTTCGTCGTAGCCTTTCTCCTTCCCTGGTTGTTGCATCGTTAGTTCGACAGGTCTGCTGCCGGACAGGGCCTCTGGTGAACGGAGTCCTGTGGGTAAGAAAAAGAAAAAAGAAAAAGAGCGACACACTTGGGAGCCCCTGGTGTGGTTGAGCCGCACTCTGGGCCTGTCGTGGTCGTGCCCCTCCCCCTATGCCCATGGTATCTCCAGAGCGTAATGATGTACGCGAAGGACTAGTATTGCAATTATGCAAGGGCTGGGGTTGGGGCCGCATTGCTACGCGTGCTCGGAATGTGCCAGGTGGTCTTGATGTATGTTACTCCGGGCGCGCTTGGCCATGTCCGGTCGCTTAACGGCCGGACTTGAGAATTGCCTTAAGAGGTTGCTCTGTACTTCTGCCGCAAGAGCCGCTGTATGTTCCTCCGTTCAGAGGGAGCGTTCCGTGTTTCTGTTGACCGTGATGACTCCTCGAGGGCCTGGCATCTTGAGCTTGAGGTATGCATAATGCGGCACCGCGTTGAACTTTGCAAACGCGGTCCGTTCGAGCAAAGCATGATAGCCGCTGCGGAACGGGACTATATCGAAGATTAACTCCTCGCTTCGGAAGTTATCCGGGGATCCGAAGACCACTTCCAGTGTAACCAAGCCTGTACAATTGGCCTCTACACCTGGTATGACGCCTTTGAAGGTCGTCTTTGTAGGTTTAATCCTTGAGGGGTCTATGCCCATCTTGCGCACTGTGTCTTGATAAAGCAGGTTTAGGCTGTTGCCGCCGTCCATCAGGACTCTGGTGAGCTGAAATCCATCGACGATTGGGTCTAAAACCAATGCGGCGAATCCGCCATGGCGGATACTGGTGGGGTGGTCCCTTCGATCAAAAGTGATCGGGCAAGAGGACCATGGATTGAACTTCGGGGCGACTGGCTCCATCGCATATACATCCCTAAGTGCACGCTTCCGCTCCCTCTTGGGTATATGGGTTGCGTATATCATGTTTACCGTCCGCACTTGTGGGGGGAAACCCTTCTGTCCTCTACTGTTCGGCGGTCGGGTCTCTTCCTCGTCATCGCTATGCAGCCCCTTGTCGTTGTTTTCGGCAATTAACTTGCCTGCCTGCTTGAATACCCAACAATCCCTATTAGTGCGATTAGCTGGCTTTTCAGGGGTGCCATGTATCTGGCAAGAGCGGTCGAGTATTCTATCCAAATTGGACGGACCCGTAGTGGTTCTTTTGAATGGCTTCTTCCGCTGACCGGGTTTAGAGCCTCTGAATCCGGCGTTGACTGCGGTATCCTTAGTTTTATCGCTATTAACGCGGCGTTTGTTTTTGTTTCGACGCGACCTGCCATTGCGGTCCTTAGTATCCCGACTGCCAGCATTTTTGCTGAGGTTGTTACTGCGGGCTAGCCAGCTGTCCTCCCCCGCACAGAAGCGGGTCATGAGTGATGTGAGGGCTGCCATGGATTTCAGCTTTTCCTGTCCTAGGTGCCGGGCCAGCCACTCGTCGCGGATGTTATGTTTGAAGGCTGCGAGGGCCTCTGCATCCGAACAGTCGACGATTTGATTTTTCTTTGTGAAGAACCGTGTCCAGAACTGTTTGGCCGATTCGTCTGGCTGCTGAATTATGTGGCTTAGGTCATCGGCGTCCGGTGGTCACACATATGTGCCCTGGAAGTTGTCAAGGAATGCGGCTTCCAGGTCCTCCCAACACCCAATTGACTCTGCTGGCAAGCTGTCAAGCCAATGCCGAGCTGGTCCTTTAAGCTTGAGTGGGAGATATTTGATGGCATGGAGATCGTCACCGCGGGGCATATGGATATGAAGGAGATAGTCTTCGATCCAAACCGCGGGGTCTGTTGTGCCATCGTAGGATTTAATGTTCATGGGTTTAAACCCTTCAGGGATTTGATGATCCATTACTTCATCTATGAAGCATAGTGGGTGTGCGGCGCCTCTATACTGGGCAATATCGCGACGTAGCTCAAGAGAGCTTTGTCTACTGTGTTCGGCCCGGCCGGAGTTGCTGTATCCGGCGCGACGGTAGTCGTCTCGCATCGTGGGGCACCCACGTGATCCGTAGATCGATCTTGATTGTCTTGCCTTGTCCTCCAATATGTCTCGCAAGTCCGGCGCATTCCCCTGTGGCTTCGTACTTTTCGAGCGGTGCCGGAGTACGGTTCCGGTGGAGGGCCTAGATGCCTCTCTGTCGCGGCCACGAGGTGGTCGGTCTGCCGTATTGTGCGCTGGTGTTGAGGGTTTATACTCCTCCTCCTCTAATTGGGGGTTCATGCTCTTCGGCCGCGAGGACTTCGGTCCATCTGTCGGCCAGCAGGTCTTGATCAGCTCTGAGCTGTTGCTGCTTTTCTTTAGGCTGTTTGCCGTGGCCATAAGCCTGCGTTTAAAACGCTCTTGTTCGACGGGATCCTCAGGCACGACAAATTCGTCGTCGTTGAGGCTTGCCTCGTCTCCGGAGGGAGGCATGTAATTATCATCCTCGACCTCTTCGTCTGCCGCTCTCTCGTGAGGGCTGGCTTCTTCGTCCTCCTACGTTGAATCTTGCCGGAGGGGGTTGTCTTCGGCACTTTCTGGGGTGTTATTATCTCCGGTGCCGGAATCTCCATTCTTGCTGTGGCGGGATTTAGAGCGGCGCCGCTGACGTCGGCGCTTGGGCTATTTCTTAGGGGAATCTGCCTCCGCTGCTTCTTCGCCGTTCCCATCCTTTGGGATGTCCACCATGTATATTTCGTATGACGAGGTTGTCTTCCAGTGCCCCGTAGGCGCTGGTTCTTGGTCGTCTCCTGCGTCGTCGTCCATACCGTCGATGTCTTCGGAGTCGTAGTCTAGCATGTCGGTTAGATCGTCGACAGTGGCTACAAAGTGGATGGTGGGTGGGTTTTGAATTTCTTCGTCATCCGCATCCCAACCGTCCTGACCGCAATCCGGCCAGGGCTCTCCTGATAACGAGAGATGCTGTAGCGAATTCAGGATGTCGCCAAAGGGTGAGTGCTGAAAGATGTCCGCGGCGGTGAACTCCATGATCGGCGCCCAATCGGATTCGACTGGTAGGGGCACAGGAGGTTCGGAGTCCGGCGAGGAGTCCGGCACCTCAGAGTCACGTGGTTTACAAGGGACAAGGTCAGTATTCGGCTCCATCGCCTTAGAGATTGCAGCTTCCGAGGCGGTGTCCAGCCACCTGTCCTCGATCTGCACGGTCGACTCCGAACTAGGGGCCGGAGCGGACTCATGTGCGGCCTCTAGGGCACTGTCCGGCGGCAGAGCTAAATCATGCCCATCGTGACAGTGCGGCGCGCTCAGTTGTGGCTCGAATCCATCGAAGATCAAGTCTCCGCGGATGTCGGCCGTGAAGTTTAGGCTTCCAAATCTGACCTGACGGCCAGGGGCGTAGCTTTCGATCTACTCCAGATGGCCAAGCGAATTGGCCCGCAGTGCAAAGCCGCCGAACACAAAGATCTGTCCGGGGAGAAAAGTCTCACCCTGGACCGCGTGGTTGTTGATGATTGATGGAGCCATCAAGCCTATCGGTGACGACATAGAGGAACTCTCAATGAAAGCACCAATGTCGGTGTCAAAACCGGCGTATCTCGGGTAGGGGGTCCCGAACTATGCGTCTAGGTGGATGGTAACAGGAGACAAGGGACACGATGTTTTTACCCAGGTTCGGGCCCTCTCGATGGAGGTAAAAACCCTACTCCTGCTTGATTAATATTGATGATATGGGTAGTGCAAGAGTGGATCTACCACGAGATCAAGGAGGCTAAACCCTAGAAGCTAGCCTATGGTATGATTGTTGTAATGGTTGTTCGTCCTACGGACTAAAACCCTCCGGTTTATATAGACACCGGAGAGGGCTAGGGTTACACAGAGTCGGTTACAATGGTAGGAGATCTACATATCCGTATTGCCAAGCTTGCCTTCCATGCCAAGGAAAGTCCCATCCGGACACGGGACGAAGTCTTCAATCTTGTATCTTCATAGTCTTGGACTCCGGCCGATGATGATAGTCCGGCTATCCGGACACCCCCTAGTCCAGGACTCCCTCAGATATGTCCGGATCTTCTTCAAACCCGGGATCTAACTCCCGGTTATGGCTCTCTGGCTGCAGAGAGGGGCTGAGTAGCCCCTCGGTGGTCCTTCACCAGTGCTGTTGCAAATAAATGAAGGAGGAACTTCATAAAGAATGGCTCGGAGAGTAGCAAAAGTAAAACGCAAAGGGGTTAGGACTCACCCAGCTGGGAGGGTTGTACATCGAATACCCCTCCCTGCGATTGATGCGAAGGAATTCTTCTTCTTCGCCCTTAAACAGTTCGGCCAGTATTCTGGCCAGAGCGGTAGGGGTGTCCGGACCTTTACGACCACAGCGGGAGGCATCATCCTCCCCATTGTAGAGCCACATGGGGAGCCCTCTGTATTGAAGTGGCTGCACCCCTCACACTATGGAAGTTGCCATAACCTCCACTATTGTTAGTCCGGACTGGGCATGTGTCCTTATCTTGCTCACGAGCTGGCAGACTCCCGCACTGTCATCCTCCTCAAGGCTCCGGGGACACCAACTGTGGCATTTCTTTAACGAAACTCTTGCAAATTCTGGAAGACCCCTTCGAATTGGGTCGGGAAGTGCGACATCCTCGATATAGAACCATTTAGATGGCCACTCGTCAGACGCCTTCTTTGGTGTGTCGGACAGGTATCCGGCTTGGGCGATGCGCCATACTTCAGCGCCTCCCACTTCGAAAATTGACCCTTTGTGGTTACGTGGGACAAGACAGAAAAACTTTCTCCGCAGTTCAAAATGGGCCTCGATACCCAGGAACAGTTCACACAAAGCGACATAGCCCGCGATATGCAGGATGGAGGCTAGAGTGAAGTTATTGTTGGGGAACGTAGTAATTTCAAAAAAATTCCTACGCACACGCAAGATCATGGTGATGGCATAGCAACGAGAGGGGAGAGTATTGTCCACGTACCCTCGTAGACCGTAAGCGGAAGCATTATGACAACGCGGTTGATGTAGTCGTACGTCTTCACGATCCGACCGATCCAAGTACCGAACGTACGGCACCTCCGAGTTCAGCACACGTTCAGCTCGATGACGATCCCCGGGCTCCGATCCAGCAAAGCGTCGGGGATGACTTCCGTCAGCATGATGGCGTGGTGACGATGATGATGTTCTACCGGCGCAGGGCTTCACCTAAACTCCGCGACGATATGACCGAGGTGGAATATGGTGGAGGGGGCACCGCACACGGCTAAGGAACGATCCGTAGATCAACTTGTGTGTCTATGGGGTGCCCCCTGCCCCCGTATATAAAGGAGTGGAGGAGGGGGAGGGCCGGCCCTCTCTATGGCGCGCCCTAGGGGAGTTCTACTCCCACCGGGAGTAGGATTCCCCTTTTCCTAGTAGAACTAGGAACCCTTCCATGTAGTAGGAGTAGGAGAGAAGGAAAGGGAAGAGAGAAGGAGAAGGAAGGAAGGGGGCGCCCCCCCTCCCTAGTCCAATTCGGACTAGTCCAAGGGGAGGGGTGCGGCCACCCTTTTGGCCCTTTCTCTCCTTTCCCGTATGGCCCATTGAGGCCCAATACGAATTCCCGTAACTCTCCGGTACTCCGAAAAATACCTGAATCACTCGGAACCTTTCGAACTCCGAATATAGTCGTCCAATATATCGATCTTTACGTCTCGACCATTTCGAGACTCCTCGTCATGTCCCCGATCTCATCCGGGACTCTGAACTCCTTCGGTACATCAAAACTTATAAACTCATAATAAAACTGTCATCGTAACGTTAAGCGTGCGGACCCTACGGGTTCGAGAACTATGTAGATATGACCGAGAACTATTCTTGGTCAATAACCAATAGCGGAACCTGGATGCTCATATTTTCTCCTACATATTCTACGAAGATCTTTATCGGTCAAACCGCATAACAACATACGTTGTTCCCTTTGTCATCGGTATGTTACTTGCCCGAGATTCAATCATCGGTATCCAATACCTAGTTCAATCTCGTTACCGGAAAGTCTCTTTACTCGTTCCATAATACCTCATCTCACAACTAACTCATTAGTTGCAATGCTTGCAAGGCTTATAGTGATGTGCATTACCGAGAGGGCCCAGAGATAGCTCTCCGACAATCGGAGTGACAAAACCTAATCTCTAAATACGCCAACCCAATATGTACCTTTGGAGACACCTGTAGTACTCCTTTATAATCACCCAGTTACGTTGTGACGTTTGGTAGCACCCAAAGTGTTCCTCCGGTAAATGGGAGTTGCATAATCTCATAGTTACAGGAACATGTATAAGTCATGAAGAAAGCAATAGCAACATACTAAACGATCAAGTGCTAGGCTAACGGAATGGGTCATGTCAATCACATCATTCTCCTAATGATGTGATCCCATTAATCAAATGACAACACATGTCTACGGTTAGGAAACATAACCATCTTTGATTAATGAGCTAGTCAAGTAGAGGCATACTAGTGACTATATGTTTGTCTATGTATTCACACATGTATCATGTTTCCGGTTAATACAATTCTAGCATGAATAATAAACATTTATCATGAAATAAGGAAATAAATAATAACTTTATTATTGCCTCTAGGGCATATTTCCTTCAGTCTCCCACTTGCACTAGAGTCAATAATCTAGTTCACATTGCCATGTTATTTAACACTAATATTCATATCTGTATATGATTAACACCCATAGTTCACGTCGTCATGTGACTAACACCCAAAGGGTTTACTAGAGTGAATAATCTAGTTCACATAGCTATGTGATTAACACCCAAAGAATACTGAGGTGTGACCATGTTTTGCTCGTGAGAGAAGCTTAGTCAACGGGTCTGTCACATTCAGAGCCATATGTATTTTGCAAATATTCTATGTCTACAATGCTCTGCACGGAGCTACTCTAGCTAATTGCTCCCACTTTCAATATGTATCCAGATTGAGACTTAGAGTCATCTGGATTGGTGTAAAAGCTTGCATAGTTGTAACTTTTTACGACGAGCTCTTTTTATCACTTCCATTATCGAGAAATATTTCCTTAGTCCTCACTAAGGATATTCTTGACCGCTGTCCAACGATCTACTATTAGATCAAAATTGTATTCCTTTGCCAAACTCAGAGCAAGGTAGACAATAGGTCTGGTACATAGCATAGCATACTTTATAGAACCTATGACTGAGGCATAGGGAATGACTTTTCATTCTCTTTTCTATTTTCTGCCGTGGTCGGGATTTGAGTCTTACTCACTTTCACACCTTGCAACACAGGCAAGAACTCCTTCTTTGATTGTTCCATTTTGAACTACTTCAAAATCTTATCAAGGTATGTACTCATTGAAAAAACTTATCAAGCGTCTTGATCTATCTATATAGATCTTGATGCTCAATGTGTAAGCAGCTTCACCGAGGTCTTTCTTTGAAAAACTCCTTTCAAACATTCCTTTATGCTTTCTAGAAAATTCTACATCATTTCCAATTAATAATATGTCATTTACATATACTTATCAGAAAGGCTGTAGTGCTCCCACTCACTTTCTTGTAAATACAGGCCTTCCCAAAAGTCTGTATAAAACCATATGCTTTGATCCACTCATCAAAGCGTATATTCCAACTCCGAGATGCTTGCACCAGTCCATTGATGGATTGCTAGAGCTTGCACACTTTGTTAGCATCTTCAGGATTGACAAAACCTTCTGATTGCATCATATACAACTCTTCTTTAATAAATCCATTAAGGAATGCAGTTTTGACATCCATTTGCCAGATTTCATAAAATGTGGCAATTGCTAACATGATTCGGACAGACTTAAGCATCGATACGAGTGAGAAAACCTCATCGTATTCAACCCCTTGAACTTGTTGAAAACCTTTTGCAACAACTCGAGCTTTGTAGATACTAACACCACTATCAACGTCCGTTTTCCTCTTGAAGATCCATTTATTTTCTATGGCTTGCCGATCAACGGGCAAGTCCATCAAAGTCCACACTTTGTTCTCATACATGGATCTTATCTCAGATTTCATGGCCTCCAGCCATTTTGCGGAATCTGGGCTCATCATCGCTTCCTCATAGTTCGTAAGTTCATCATGGTCTAGTAACATGACTTCCAGAACAGGATTACCGTATCACTCTCGTGCGGACTGTACTTTGGAAGACCTACGAGGTTTTGTAGTAACTTGATCTGAAGTTTCATGATCATCATCATTAGCTTCCTCACTAATTGGTGTAGGAATCACTAGAACTGATTTCTGTGATGAACTACTTTCCAATTCGGGAGAAGATACAAATTACCTTATCAAGCTCTACTTTCCTCCCACTCACTTCTTTCGAGAGAAACTCCTTCTCTAGAAAGGATCCATTTTTAGCAACGAATAACTTGCCTTCGGATCTGTGATAGAAGGTGTACCCAATAGTTACCTTTGGGTATTCTATCAAGACGCACTTCTCCGATTTGGGTTCGAGCTTATCAGGATGAAACTTTTTCACATAAGCATCGCAGCCCAAACTTTAAGAAATGACAACTTGGGTTTCTTACTAAACCATAGTTCATATGGTGTCATCTCAACGGATTTAGATGGTGCCCTTTTAACGTGAATGCAGCTGTCTCTAATGCATAACCCCAAAACAAAACAATAGTGGTAAATTAGTAAGAGACATCCTAGATCGCACCATATCCAATAAAGTGCGGTTACGACGTTCGGACACACCATAACGTCGTGGTGTTCCAGGTGGCGTGAGCTGTGAAACTATTCCACATTGTTTTAATTGAAGACCAAACTCGTAACTCAAATATTCGTCTCCGCGATCAGATCGCAGAAACTTTATTTTCTTGTTACGATGATTTTTCCACTTCACTCTGAAATTCTTTGAACCTTTCAACTATTTCAGACTTATGTTTCATCAAGTAGATATACCCATATCTGCTCAAATCATCTTGTGAAGGTCAGAAAATAACGATACTTGCCATGAGCATCAACACTCATTGGATCGCATACATCGGTATGTATTATTTCCAATAAGTTAGTAGCTTGTTCCATTGTTCTGGAGAACGGAGTTTTAGTCATCTTGCCCAAAAGGCACGGTTCGCAAGCATCAAATGATTCATAACCAAGTGATTCCGAAAATCCATCTTTATGGAGTTTCTTCATGCGCTTTACACCGATATGACCCAAACGGCAATGCCACAAATAAATTGCACTATCATCATTAACTTTGCATCTTTTGGCATCAATATTATGAATATGTGTATCACTACGATCGAGATCCAACAAACTATTTTCATTGGGTGTATGACCATCGAAGGCTTTATTCATGTAAATGGAATAACAATTATTCTCTGACTTTAAATGAATAACCGTATTGCAATAAACATGATCAAATCATATTCATGCTCAACGCAAACGCCAAATAACATTTATTTAGGTTCAACACTAATCTCGAAAGTATAGGGAGTGTGCGATGATGATCATATCATTCTTGGAACTACTTCCAACACTCATCGTCACTTCCCCTCAACTAGTCTCTATTTATTATGTAACTCCTGTTTCGAGTTACTAATATTAGCAACCGAACAAGTATCAAATACTCAGGGGTTACTATAAACACTAGTAAGGTACACATCAAACACCTGTATATCAAATATACCCTTGTTCACTTTGCCATCTTTCTTATCCACCAAATATTTAGGGCATTTCCGCTTCCAGTGAGCATTTCCTTTGCAGTGTAAGCACTCAGTTTCAGGCTTTGGTCCAGCTTTGGTCTTCTTCACGGGAGTGACAACTTGTTTGCCATTCTACTTGAAGTTTCCCTTTCTTTCCCTTTTCTTGAAACTAGTGGTCTTGTCAATCATCAACACTTGATGCTCTTTCTTGATTTCTACCTTCGTTGATTTCAATATCACGAAGAGCTCGGGAATCATTTTCGTCATCCTTTGCATACTATAGTTCATCACGAAGTTCCACTAACTTGGTGATGGTGACTAGAGAACTCTGTCAATCACTATCTTATCTGGAAGATTAACTCCCACTTGATTCAAGCGATTGTAGTACCTAGACAATCTGAGCACTTGCTCACTAGTTGAGCGATTCTCCTCCATCCTTTAGCTATAGAACTTGTTGGAGACTTCATATCTCTCAACTCGGGTATTTGCTTGAAATATTAACTTCAATTCCTGGAACATCTCATATGGTCCATGACGTTCAAAACATCTTTGAAGTCCCGATTCTAAGCTGTTAAGCATGGTGCACTAAATTATCAAGTAGTCATCATATTGAGCTAGCCAAACGTTCATAACGTCTGCATCTGCTCCTGCAATAGGTTGGTCACCTAGCGGTGCATCAAGGACATAATTCTTCTGCGCACCAATGAGGATAAACCTCAGATCACGGATCCAATCCGCATTATTGCTACTAACATTTTTCAACACAATTTTCTCTAAGAACATATCAAAATAAACATATGAAAGCAACAATGCAAGCTATTGATCTACAACATAATTTTGCAAAATACTACCAGGACTAAGTTCATGATAAAATTAAGTTCAATTAATCATATTACTTAAGAACTCCCACTTAGATAGACATCCCTCTAATCCTCTAAGTGATTACGTGATCCATATCAACTACACCATGTCCGATCGTCACGTGAGATGGAGTAGTTTCAACGGTGAACATCAATATGTTGATCATATCTACTATATGATTCACGCTCGACCTTTCGGTCTCCGTGTTCCGAGACCATATCTGTTATATGCTAGGCTCGTCAAGTTTAACCTGAGTATTCCGTGTGTGCAACTATTTTGCACCCGTTGTATTTGAACGTAGAGCCTATCACACCCGATCATCACGTGGTGTCTCAGCACGAAGAACTTTCACAACGGTGCATACTCAGGGAGAACACTTCTTGATAATTTTAGTGAGAGATCATCTTATAATGCTACCATCAATCAAAGCAAGATAAGATGCATAAAGGATAAACATCACATGCAATCAATATAAGTGATATGATATGGCCATCATCATCTTGTGCTTGTGATCTCCATCTCCGAAGCACCGTCGTGATCACCATCGTCACCGGCGCGACACCTTGATCCCCATCGTAGCATCGTTGTCGTTACGCCATCTATTGCTTCTACGACTATCGCTACCGCTTACTGATAAAGTAAAGCAATTACAGGGCGTTTGCATTTCATACAATAAAGCGACAACCATATGGCTCCTGCCAGTTGCCAATAACTTCGGTTACAAAACATGATCATCTCATACAATAAAATATAGCATTACGTCTTGACCATATCACATCACAACATGCCCTGCAAAAACAAGTTAGACGTCCTCTACTTTGTTGTTGCAAATTTTACGTGGCTGCTACGGGCTGAGCAAGAACCGTTCTTACCTACGCATCAAAACCACAACGATAGTTCGCCAAGTTAGTGATGTTTTAACCTTCGCAAGGACCGGGCGTAGCCACACTCGGTTCAACTAAAGTTGGAGAAACAGACACCCGCTAGTCACCTGTGTGCAAAGCACGGCGGTAAAACCAGTCTCGCGTAAGCGTACGCGTAATGTCGGTCCGGGCCGCTTCATCCAACAATACCGCTGAACCAAAGTATGACATGCTGGTAAGCAGTATGACTTGTATCGCCCACAACTCACTTGTGTTCTACTCGTGCATATAACATCAACGCATAAAACCTAGGCTCGGATGCCACTGTTGGGGAACGTAGTAATTTCAAAAAAATTCCTACGCACACGCAAGATCATGGTGATGGCATAGCAATGAGAGGGGATAGTATTGTCCACCTACCCTCATAGAACGTAAGCGGAAGCGTTATGAAAACGCAGTTGATGTAGTCGTACGTCTTCACGATCCGACTGATCCAAGTACCGAACGTACGGCACATCCGAGTTCAGCACACGTTCAGCTCGATGAGGATCCCCGGGCTCCGATCCAGCAAAGCATCGGGGATGAGTTCCGTCAGCACGACGGCGTGGTGACGATGATGATGTTCTACCGGCGCAGGGCTTCGCCTAAACTCCGCGACGATATGACCGAGGTGGAATATGGTGGAGGGGGGCACCGCACACGGCTAAGGAACGATCCGTAGATCAACTTGTGTGTCTATGGGGTGCCCCCTGCCCCCGTATATAAAGGAGTGGAGGAGGGGGAGGGCCGGCCCTCTCTATGGCGCGCCCTAGGGGAGTCCTACTCCCACCGGGATTAGGATTCCCCTTTTCCTAGTAGAACTAGGAACCCTTCCATGTAGTAGGAGTAGGAGAGAAGGAAAGGGAAGAGAGAAGGAGAAGGAAGGAAGGGGGCGCCCCCCCCCCCTCCCTATTCCAATTCGGACTAGTCTAAGGGGAGGGGTGTGGCCACCCTTTTGGCCCTTTCTCTCCTTCCCCGTATGGCCCATTGAGGCCCAATACGAATTCCCGTAACTCTCCGGTACTCCGAAAAATACCCGAATCACTCGGAACCTTTCCAAACTCCGAATATAGTCGTCCAATATATCGATCTTTACATCTCGACCATTTCGAGACTCTTCGTCATGTCCCCGATCTCATCCGGGACTCCGAACTCCTTCGGTACATCAAAACTTATAAACTCATAATAAAACTGTCATCGTAACGTTAAGCGTGCGGACCCTACGGGTTCAAGAACTATGTAGACATGACCGAGAACTATTCTCGGTCAATAACCAATAGCGGAACCTGGATGCTCATATTGGCTCCTACATATTCTACGAAGATCTTTATCGGTCAAACCGTATAACAACATACGTTGTTCCCTTTGTCATCGGTATGTTACTTGCCCGAGATTCGATCGTCGGTATCCAATACCTAGTTCAATCTCGTTACTGGCAAGTCTCTTTACTCGTTCTGTAATACATCATCTCACAACTAACTCATTAGTTGCAATGCTTGCAAGGCTTGTAGTGATGTGCATTACCGAGAGGGCCCAGAGATACCTCTCCGACAATCGAAGTGACAAAACCTAATCTCGAAATACGCCAACCCAACATGTACCTTTGGAGACACCTGTAGTACTCCTTTATAATCACCCAGTTACGTTGTGACGTTTGGTAGCACGCAAAGTGTTCCTCCGGTAAACGGGAGTTGCATAATCTCATAGTTACAGGAACATGTATAAGTCATGAAGAAAGCAATAGCAACATACTAAACGATCAAGTGCTAGGCTAACGGAATGGGTCATGTCAATCACATCATTCTCCTAATGATGTGATCCCATTAATCAAATGACAACACATGTCTATGGTTAGGAAACATAACCATCTTTGATTAATGAGCTAGTCAAGTAGAGGCATACTAGTGACTATATGTTTGTCTATGTATTCACACATGTATCATGTTTCCGGTTAATACAGTTCTAGCATGAATAATAAACATTTATCATGAAATAAGGAAATAAATAATAACTTTATTATTGCCTCTAGGGAATATTTCCTTCAGTTATGCAGCTGAAGACCATAGTACTACAAAAGCCCCTAAAGGAATGGATGGATTGGGAATCCGACGCCCCTCAACAGATAAGGGATGAAGCATACTTGCTCCCCCCCGGATGGATTGGGAACGTCCTCCGCCTGGGTCTCCCCAGTGAAATACCCAAGCCCTGCCCGTACGGGGACCAGATCTGCGGGAGGAAGAAATCCATGTCTTTGCAACTCCTCCAGCTGACTGTGGGGCACAGAGCACCTCTCCCACTCGCCTTTCTCTGGGCTGGGCTGGGAAGAGGAGCTAGGAATGCTAGCCATGGTGGAATGGTTTCTCCTAGCTATATCCGGGGATTTTTCTCCGTGTGGTGCCAAATGGATCTAAGATCCAGCCTCTTTAAATGGGTGTCTTCCCTCGTAGGGACGGGGTGTTATCTGCAAAAAGTACCCTGGCCTTCCGCATTCTCTCGACACGTGGAAGGTGGAGTTATTAGATGCGCAGAAGCCGAGGCGAGAAGCATTGGATCCACGGTCAAATACATTACATGGACGTTACCAGAGGGAGAACCCGCCTCGCAATGCCGAAGACAACCCAAACGCCGAACACCTCGTTATTGAAACCTGGTTCGGGGGCTACTGAGGGAGTCCTGGACTAAGGGGTCCTCGGGCGTCCGGCCTGTTAGCCATGGTCCAAACTGATGGGCCGTGAAGATGTGAAGAACGAAGACCGCACTCGTGCCCGGGTAGGACTCTCCTTGGCATGGAAGGCAAGCTTGGCGATCAATCATGTAGATTCCTTTCTATGTAACCGACTCCAAGTAACCCTAGATCTCTCCGGTGTCTATATAAACCGGAGAGCGTAGTCCGGATAGGCGGATACTCATTATCATAGTCATACAAGCTAGGCCTCTAGGTTTTAGTCATTACGATCTCGTGGTAGATCAACTCCTGTAACACTCATATTCATCAAGATCAATCAAGCAGGAAGTAGGGTATTACCTCCATAGAGAGGGCCCGAACCTGGGTAAACATCGTGTCCCCCGTCTCCTGTTACCATCGACCTTAGACGCACAGTTCAGGATCCCCTACCCGAGATCCGCTGGTTTTGACACCGACAGCGAGGCCGGCGGCCCCCCAGCTGTACCCCGCATCCCAGTCCACCAGGAAGTCGAGATACATCCAGATGGCAGTGTCCCCAGAGCAGTCTGGAAACACTACCTCCTGAGAAGATACCACATGTAGGCCCTGGCGTACTGCTCCACCACCCGGGGTTCGGCCCCTTTCGGGCACTTGCTCCGGTACTTCGGGATCAGGGCAGCGGGACGCCGGAAGTCCGGTTCTTCTTATCTGGGGGGCAGTCGCTGATGAGGGCGACAACCCTGTCGTTCCAGTTCTTCCTCTCCACTCGTCCTGTCAGAGCATGACCCTCGAGCGGTAGGACCGTAATCATCTCCCAATCCTCAAGTGTAATCGTCATCTCCCCACATGGAAGATGGAAGCTGTGCGTCTCTGGACGCCACCGATCGATCAAAGACATGAGAGCTGAGTGAACGAGCGTCGGCGGCTTGCGCTTGAACTATAGGACGAAACCCAACAGTCGCGCTCTCCTGTAAAACGATGCGTACCGCTCGTCGTACTCCATCTTCACGGTCGTCCCGTGACCCCTCATCCGCAGTGGCGGGAGCATCTGTCGAAATGAAGACCCAAACAATTAGTAACTTTTTTTCATCGATTCAAAATATTTGTTTTAAAAAAGTTACTTACCACTCTGTTCTCAATAAAACAGGCACGATGGCCCTTGTCGAACGTAGGATCAAGCATAGTATACTTGATAACAATGTCATTCGCAAGAGGTGGCCTCCTAAAAAAATTGCATAAGCATAAGCATAAGCATAACAAAGGCTCATCAAGGTTCAAAGGAATCATATCACATATTTCTCCAACAACATCCAACATGCATCATCTCATATTTTTTTAAAAAACAAAAAACATGAACTAGGGTTCATCTTGAGGGGTTCACCATTTTTACCCCGACAAAATCCAGTATTTGCATCATCTAACATACACTACATGCAACAAATATCTCCAATATTCATCATATAATAAATTTTTTGATAACAAAAAAAATATGAACTCGGTTCATCTTGAGGATTCATACCCTACATATAGCAAATATCTCCAATATTCATTATACACTACATCCAATACTTGCATCATAGCATAGGAACATGCATCATCTATCACAACAAATGCCTCCAACATGCATCATATCAAAAAAACATTCTAATCAAATATGAACTATGGTTCATCTTAACACAACCATACCAACTAGTGAATAGAGTTCATATCTAACACAATATAACATCTAGAATCAACCTAAATCAATCCTAGGGTTAAAAAATTCAATCTAGTTCAAAAAAGGAGTGATTTGAATCGAATAATGCGACGAATCGAAAGGTGTTTGATTAAAACTAATTGCAGGGATCGAAAGAGCTTACTTTTCTCTCTTCGGGGCCATCTCGATCCGCAAAATCCGTGAAGAAACGAAGAAGATCGGAGGGGGGTGGAGGGAATGAGAGAGGGCGAGTTGGAGGAACTGCTCTGTTCTTCGTGGTGGGGGGCGGCTGGGTGGGGGAGAAGGGGGTGGGGGCGGCCGGCCCACGGTTTATATATGTCCGCACCCTACCGCCAAAGACCTCGGCGGTGGGTTCAGACATCCTACCGCCAGGAGGAGCGGCGGTAGGTTGTGACGGAGGGACACGGAGGCCGTTATCGCTGCTGACGTGGATAAGTTTGCTACCGTCGCAGTCGCTGGCGGTAGGCTATAGGATCCTACCGCCGGGCCTCGTGGCGGTAGCAGAAAGGATCAAATCATAAAAAAAATTCATATGGGGTCAGATCTCGATTTTATATCACAAAAGGGTCAAAACACGAAATTTTGCCCACGGGCGCATGCACACGTCATATCACACTCTGCCGCACACGCACGGCGAAGAGCACGCACACGCGGGCATCCACACCACACTCTTGGGCCGAAATCACTATTCTGACCCTTTGAACGAACTTTGTCACAAAATGAACTCGACGTGAAAGTATTTCACGATCTGACCTTTTTAGCAACGCCATAGCCCGCGTCGTTTCTGCCCAAAATAGAAACGCCGAGATAGCTAGCGTTTCTGATCAAAGAAGAAACGCCGAGGTAGATAGCGTTTCGGACCAGGTAAGAAAAGCCGAAGGCTATGGCGTTTCTGGCCATCATAGAAACGCCAAGGAACCATGGTGTTGCTGCCCTCTTTGGTCATAATTAATTAGCCTTATTAGTTAGGCTGTTCATCCACATTCCACATGCACATGAAAAAGGGCAGCAACGCCATGGTCATTGGCGTTTCAATGATGGGCAGCAACGCCAGCGCCTTTGGCGTTTCTTACCTGGTCCGCAACGCTAGCTACCACGGCGTTTCTTCTTTGATCAGAAACGCTAGCTATCTCGGCGTTTCTATGTTGGGCAGAAACGCCGCGGGCTGTGGCGTTGCTAAAAGGGTCAGATCGTGAAATACTTTTACGTCGAGTTCATTTTGTGACAAATTTCGTTGAAAGGGTCAGAATAGTGAAAAAGGCCACACTCTTGCATGCAAAAAAGAAAGTTGACTGACCCAAATTACATATTCAGGCGGCTACCTGTCAGTGAGTCCCTTTATTTATTTTTATGCCAAATGCTCATACTGCAACATAGTGTACAGTTACGATTGATTTATATTCTCTTGTTTAGATTTGAAACCTCACAAAAGGTAAAAAATAAATGAGCAGTGACACCTCACAAAAGTCTAAGGCTTGATGTGTGACAATGTTGGCGTCGGCCTTGGCATGGACTTGGCCCAGGTCAAGGCTACTCTCACACTCACTCCCTTTTTACTATGTGTACATGAATTCCATCGATGCAGCAGCTGTTTTTAATATTCCGCTAAGCACGTCCACTTCAGGTGACTGGTGGGCTTGGCACTATGAAAAAACAGGAGTTTTTTTGGGTCCGATCAGCATATCGGTTACTTGTGTTGATACAAAAGGAGAAGGGAAGATTGGTTAGAGAATCGTGGGAGTAAGTCGATACAGAGGCGGCTCAGAAGCAATGGAGTAAGAGCAACTCTAGCACACCCTGTATATATCGCAAACCCGCAAAATTCCGGCGGGTATACAGACTCGGCCAAATTTTTTGGCCAGAACAGAGCCCATACACTCGCACGGCCCGTAATTTTTTTTACCGCAGGCCGCAAACCCCCCTCCCCCCCCCCCCCCCTGAAGTAGTATATCTACGGGTTCGCGAGGCAGATACTGGTCGAAACCCTATTGCCCCGCCGCCGCGTCTCGCCGCATTTCGCCACTGCCCTCCTCACATTTCTCGCCGACGGTGAGCCCCTTCTGCCTCCAGCCGCCATATGGGGCCACATGTGGAGCTCCGGTAGCAGCTCCGGCGGGGGCGGCGACCCCGAGCGTGAGCGGCGTGTCCTCTCGGACGGCGCGAGGAAGTGGACGAACAAGGGCCTCGAGCCGCCGCCGAGCTTCCTATCCGCGAGACGGAGGAATACGACCGTCGGCACGGGTGTAGGCCCTCCTCGGCCGTGGGATCGTCCTCCGCCGCGAGATCTTCCCACGCCATGAGCTCTTCCACTTCCGGCGCGAGGCTTCTCCCCGTGAAGAGGGACTGGCCGGAGGAGCCGGAGGAGATCGAGGTCGTCGTCAGGCAGGCAGGAGCCGGAGGAGATCGAGCGCCGAGGGGTCGTCAGGTCCGAACATTTCGTGGCCGATTTCGACGCGGTCGGGGCCGCCATTGTCGAACAGAGCTTGCGCGAGGAGGCGGAGCGCCGGCGCCACGACGAGGAGCTCAACGACCTCATCCTCAAGTAGGCGGTCATGGCCAACCTTGCCGCGAAGGAGAAGGAAGACGAGTGGCAGCGTATCCGCGAGGAGCAGAGGGACAAGTTCATCGATCTCGTCAGCTCCGATGGGACTGAGCTCCTCCACCGCGCCGTCCTTGGCCGCGAGCTCATCCATTTTGGTATATCGACCTCGGCCTGCCCCCCCCCCCCCCCCCTCTAGTAGTAGTAGTAGTAGAATGTACTAGTATGTATGATAATGTAGTATGTGATGATGAACTATGAATGATCATGTAGTATATGATGAACTAGTGTGGTTGCAATTTCTCACGCGAAAGTTTTTTGCAAATTATGCAGTTTCATATGCGGGTTCTACTCTGCCGCGCACGATTTCGACCCGCAAAACAGTTCTTCATCGAACTGTAAACACCTTATGTGGGTCGCGGTTTTACGGGGTCTGCTAGAGTTGCTCTAAGTTGTGGAAAACTAAAGTCCTAGGAAATGTGAAAAACTTTGCATGGACAGTGGCAAAAAACTCGATCCCTACAGGAGAAACTTTGATGATTCATCACATATCAGAGGAGGGTGAGTGTTTCATGTGCAGTGCCGCAGCGGACTCATGGCGTCACGAGCTCATTGACTGCCGTATGTCAAGATGTGTCTGGGCCCTCATGAATGTGGTCGAACACATGATTGCTTGTGGAACCTATGATGCAAAGTTATGGTTAAGCACTATGCAGGATACCCTGAATGAGAAGGATTTCATCATGGTTTCTTGTAACGATTTGGTCGATTTGGTGGGCGAGAAGGAAAGCGAAGCACAAAGAGATTTACCGGAGTCCACTATCCTTGGCGGAGGATCTCCATATTCAGAGTGTCTTGATCGCTACCGATTGTCTAGCCACTGTTAATCACCTGTCAGGCCAATTCTTGGGAGTTTCAGCACCAATTATCAGGGACGCCGAGGAGAGAACGCGGCGATTCACCTACTTCAAAGTTATTCGTGAAGGAAGAAATGCAAATTTTGAAGCACACGTTCTAGCGAAAGGGTCGGTCACTTTAGCCGCAGGGAGGCACATTTGGTTATCAACCATTCCTGAATTTTTGCTTGTACCAGACATTATAGATGTTTAAATAAAGTGTGGTGGTGACCCTTCCACAAAAAAAAAATCGCTGCCTTTTACTCCCAATGTACTACTACTAACACACTGACGAGGCAGCAGATAAATACCCAGCCCACTAGGGCACGACATTCCGATCCCAGCTTCCACGAGGGAGGGAGAGTGATATTATCTCAAAAAGACACATCTTAACCATCATCCACCCAGGCGCAGGGAACATATGCTCATGGCGAAAGAACCAAAAAGGAGGGCATAGATACGAAAGGCAAGCAAGTTAGGTCGGCCTCCCGTTGTGTTCTTCCCCTACGTGCTCCACCCGATTCGGTTCCGCGAGCGACGGCCTGCAATCATCCACCGATCGATACTTATAAAAGGAGCAGCAAAGAGAACTTAAAAGGAGCAGCAAAGATCATCCAAATGTTTTCAGAAAGGAAATTCACCTTTTCACTGTCACTTGCTTCCTGCTCCATCCTAGCAAAGATGGCGACAAAAAACGAAAAGCATCCGCAAATACTCCCTCCGTAAACTAATATTAGATCGTTTAGATCACTAGTTTACAGAGGGAGTGGCAGCAAGGAGATATGAATAATGTAGCCAGTTGATATTTGAACTCGGAGGATTACTACTATGTACATATACATTCCTTCATTCAGCATCGCCCATTATATGTCCAGTCAAGGTACTCTCGCAGCCTTGGCCTTCAGCTTCAGGGAGTACACACTGACACTACTAGGAGTAGTAGTTGTTATTACACATCCACACGCCACAAAATACCTAAGCACCAAGGGTTAGACCCAGAAATAGCGCGTACAATTACCATAATTATCTCCCTGCTTAATTCCCAAGCCACGGCGATCTTGAACGCTGGTGCGCCGGTCAGAAGGAGAGGATAAGGTCGTCGTCGGGCCGGGCCGCGCTGTCGGCTGTGGCGGCGGCGGCGGCGAGGGCGGGCTGCGAGAGCATGTGCACCACCTCGCGCATGTTGGGCCGGTCGGTGCTCGCCTCCTCGACGCACGCCGTGGCCACGTCGTAGAGCCCCACCAGCAGCGGCACGGGCTCAGGGGAGAGGCGGCGGTCGGCGACGGCGAGCACGGCCGCCGCGGTGTCGGGGAGCTCAGCGGTGGCCTTGCGGACCCAGTGCACGATGTCCACGCCGTCGCCGAACCCGCCCACGGGGCGCCGCCCCGTGATGAGCTCCAGCAGCACCACGCCGAAGCTGTACACATCGCTCTTCTCGTCCACCCGGAGGGTGTAGGCGTACTCTGCCACCACGTCAAGAGAGTTAGTTAACTGAGCCAGTTCATTAATCAAACTGACAGAATTATGCAACCCTTCTAATCATTCTTAGTCTGACCAAGGGATCCAAGATAGAGAGATAGGTATCCCCATCATTAACTGCAAAAGTAGATCTTTGTCCTGTCTCCCTGGTTGACATGAACACACATGCCAACAAGATCTTCCAGCTCCAGGCCCTGACAAATTAATCAGCCCCAAATCTGTGCTACAATCCAGGAAACAGGGGCAGGGCAAAGGAGACACTAACAACCACCGCCACTAATCACTGTCACTCACTCACTGTCACCAGTGGCACTACACCACTAGTACTACCACCAGCAGCTCAGTGCATTTGTCCTCTCTCCAGTTGACCATTGCACATGGCAACAAGAACGAACCCGGCCGGTGTGGGGCTGTAGACAAGTCCTGCCTGAAACTAGGCTAAAATCCAAGCCAACAGCAGCAAAGTACACGCTGCAGTTCTTGAGGCAGGACCAGTGAACCATGTGTGCAGTTCATGTGGCCGGCCTTGGTTCAGATAGAATGTGTTGGATGAAATGAAATTTGTACAGTTGACATGAAAAGATTTTGGTACCTGGGGCGATGTAGCCGTAGGAGCCGGCGATGGCGGACATGCACTCGGAGGCGCCGCCGCCGCCGCCGAGGAACTTGGCGAGGCCGAAGTCGGCGACGTGGGCCTCGAAGGCGGAGTCGAGGAGGATGTTGTTGGACTTGACGTCGCGGTGGATGATCCGCGGCACGCAGTCGTGGTGGAGGTAGCAGAGGCCGCGCGCCGCCTCGAGCGCCACCCGCGCGCGCGCCTCCCACCCGAGGTGCCCGCCCTTGCCGCCGTGGAGCATCTCCCCCAGCGAGCCGTTGGGCATGTACTCGTACAGCAGCAGGTTGGTCTCGCGGTTGGACACGAAGCCCAGCAGCCGCACGATGTTCCGGTGCCGGATCCGCCCCAGCGTGCCCACCTCCGCCGAGAACCCCCGGTCGCCGCCCACGCCGCGCCCCACCAGCCGCTTGATCGCCAGCTCCGCGCCGCCGCGGGTCACGCCGTGGTACACGATCCCGGCGCCGCCCTTGCCGATGATGTTGTCCTCCTGCAGACACTCCACCACGTCGTCCGCCGAGAACCCCGGCCGCTGCTGGAACACCGTCATCTTCCACGCCCCGGAGCGCCGGCGCGCCGCCTCCCGCCACGCCTCGCACCCCTTCCGACCGCCCAGGAACGCGGCCACCAGCGCCACGAACACGCCCGCCAGGCACACCAGCATCTTCTTCGAGTCCCAGCGGCGGAGCGACAGCACGCCGCCGCCGCCGTCGTGGTTGTTGTCGGAGCAGGCGGCGCCGTCGTTGCTGCCGGTCAGTGGCCCGCCGCAGAGCCCCGGGTTGCCCACGAAGGAGCTCTCGTTGAACACCAGGAACTGGCCCTGCATCGGCACGGCGCCGGTCAGCGCGTTGTACGACACGTCCAGCGTCGTGAGGCTCGTCATGTTGGACATCTCCGTCGGGAGCTCGCCGGACAGCGCGTTCCTCGACACGTTCAGCGTGCACAGGATCTTCAGCGACGTGATGCTCTCCGGTATCGCGCCGGTCAGGCGGTTGCGGCTCACGTCGACGGCGGCGAGCGACGCGCAGCGCGTGAGCTCCTGCGGGATCGCGCCGGTGAGATGGTTCCCGCTCACGTTGAGCCGGGACAGGTTCCTGAGCCGGCCGATCTCCGGCGGCAGCTCGCCGGAGAAGTTGTTGGACTCGAGCGAGAGCGTCTGCAGCGCGGGGAGGTTGCCGATGGCCGCCGGAATCCTGCCGCCGATCCCGTTATTCCCCAGCAGCAGCATGCCGATCTTGCCGCCGCCGATCACGTCGGGGAGCCCGCCCGTGAGCAGGTTGTCGGTGAGCTCGAGCATGTTGGCCTGCGGCAGGTCGAAGAGCCCGGCCGGCACGGCACCGCTGAGGAAGTTCTTGCTGAGGCGGACGCGGACGAGCGTCTTGCACGCGCCGAGCGACTCCGGGATGGGGCCGAAGAAGGCGTTGTCCATGAGCACAAGCGTCTCGAGCCTCCCGCCGGCGCAGAGCTCCGGCGGCACGGTGCCGGTGAGGTGGTTGGTGGTGACGTCGAGGTTCCTGAGCCGGCCGTTCCGCCCGAGCCCCGGCGGGAGGCTGCCGGTGAGGTTGTTCTCCCACAGCTGCAGCACCTCGAGGTCCGGCAGCTCGGCGACGAACGCCGGTATCCCGCCGCGGAGGTGGTTCCGGAACAGGTTGAGAAGCCTGAGGTGGGTCAGCTTGGCGAGGCTCGCCGGTATCTCGCCGGCGAGGTCGTTGACGGAGAGGTCGAGCGACTGGAGGCTCTCGAGGTTCCCGAGCTCCGTCGGAATCTCGCCAGACAGCCGGTTCCAGAGGAGGAAGAGCGTGTCGAGGCTCTTGAGCTTGCCGAGCTCGGGCGGGATGGGGCCGGTGAGGTTGCAGCTGCTCATGTCGAGCAGCACGAGGCTGCGCAGCCCACCGAACTCGGGCGGTACGCCGCCGTCGTACTGGTTGAAGTAGCCGACGTAGAGGCTCCTGAGCTGGGCAAGCCGCGCAAGCTCCGGCGGGATCCTGCCGGAGAGCGCGTTGCCGTTGAGGCCGAGGTACTCGAGGGAGGCGACGTCGCCGTAGGCCACCGGGATGGGCCCGGAGAAGTAGTTCCCGCCGAGGTGCAGGTAGCGCAGCGCGGCCGCGTGCGCGGCGCCGAAGGGCGGGAGCGGGCCGGAGAGGTTGTTGTTGTAGCAGTCGAGGACCTCGATGGACGGGAAGTAGGGGGAGGATGGACCGACGCCGTCGCCGGCGGGGAATGGGCCGGAGAGGTTGTTGTTGGAGAGGTTGAGGTGGCGGAGGTCGGGGAGGGCGGGGAGGCCCGCGGGGATGCGGCCAGGGAGGGAGCAGGCGGCGATGGTGAGGTTGGTCAGGGAGTCCAGCAGCGCGAGCTCCGGGGGCAGGGTGCCGGCGTGGAGCGGGAGGGAGGTGAGGTTGATGGCGACGACGCGGGAGGTGGCCGCGTCGCAGGTGACGCCGGCGAAGGCGCAGTGGGCCGGGGAGGTGGCCGCCGGGTCCCAGTCGGCGAGCGGCGGGTTGGGGGAGGCGGTGGCGGTCGTGGCCGGGACCAGGGCCGCCTTTATCTTGCCCAGCGCGTATATGTCGCGGTCCGGGGAGCCGGAGGAGGGGGCCGGGAGGATGAGGAGGAGCAGCAGAAGGAGGAGGTGGGGAGGCGGAGGCATTGCGGCGGGCTGTGGTGGTGCGCCGGCGGCGGCGCGCGGTGGGGATGTGTGGAGGGAGGAGGAGTGGAGTGGAGGCGGGAATAAAAGGGCGGGGGAGGTGGTGGTGGTGGTGGAGGGAATGCGAATATCGAATCGGCCGTGCTCTGCTGGGGCGCAACACCAGCAGTGACCGTGAGCGTGAGTGGCACGGCGGGCGCAGTGGAGATGTGCGGCGTGATCTCTCTCTCTCGCCGTCGCCGTCGCCGTCGCCGTTGGGGCTGGGTGCTGGGTGTTGTTTGTTCGGGTCAATGGTGGAAAGGCGGGGGTGGTGGTAGGGTGGCAGTGAGGGGTGAGGGCATGGTGGTGGTCAGTGGTCAGAGGGGAGAGGACGGGCAGTTAATGCAAGCTGACTAACGGAGGGCTAGGACTGTACTGCTAGCCTTGCTACGGATGGGACGGGGACATGGAGGGCGCAGGCATCATTTGGTTCCGTTGCCGGGTGCTGCTAATTCATTACTCTTTTTTTTTTGAGACAGTCTAATTCATTACTCACGTCCGTCGGGCCGGGCCTACCAAAGCCCGATGCAAAAAAACTAGGCCCGAGACCGGCCTAGCCCGGACATCGGGCCTAAAATCCAGGCCCAAACCTGGCCCATCAGTCAAAAAACATGCAAATACCACGGGCACGGCCGTCGGGCTCAAAATCTAGGACACGGCCTGTCACATGGGCAACGTCGGGTCGGGCCGTCCGGGCCGGGCTACCCATGGCCACGTATACTCCAGGGTGACTCCGGCCGGGTCTAGCAAGCTCACTCTCAGCTCATCACTGCAATACCAACTATCACATAGTGGCATGATAGTATCATGTTGCAAAACCGGAATTTTCAATTCTCTCAAAATTTTGTGGATGTTCACAAGACATCTGCCTACAATCTGTACAAATCCCATATCGAACATCGAAATATGCAGCAAGAATCAAGAAAAAAAATATAAAAATCCACACATAAATAGTCTTTTTATTTGTCTTTTTGTAACACTCCTCATTTGTATTCAGATCTGGATTTGAAATTTTCAGGGATAGAAAACATATCTCTTGTGGACATTTATAAAAAAAAGGTAGACTTATGTAAAACATATCTCTTGTGGACATTTTCATACTTTCACATGACTATTTATTTGGTTTTGATTAACAATCATCCTTCGAGAACGATGACATCTGGTTCGAACGTGAGACAATACATTTAAAATCCAAAAAAAATGACATAAATTGAAACAAAAAACTTACTTATTTATGTTGTTCAATTAAAATTAAACAATTGTAGTCGTGTCAAATAATAATCAATACAATTGGCTAAAACACCAAATATGTTAAGTAAGACGATTATTAGTTCATTTTTATTTTTTAAAACATAAATTGGAACATTAAACTTTGACTTGATGGTTGCCTTTTCAGTATCTATCCAATTAAGTTGGGAAGATAATCTCTTTATTTCAGAAGAATTTTACACCAACGTTAAGTAGTACTGAAGATCCAATTTTTGGTAATTTGTCAGCTGCTTTGTTAAATAAAATAATATTTATACTAAACCATTATACTTTATTCTCAATTTTTTAAAGTACAAAAGTATGTGTATGTATAAAGAACATAAAAACGTTATTCAATTATGCTTATAATCACTACTAGGGAAAAGCCTAGCAGCAGCGCGGGTTTTGGCCCTCTCAGTAGCGCGGGTACCGGCGCTACTAATAAGGCGCTACAGCTAACGTATAGCAGTAGCGCCTGTTGACCCATGCTACTGCTACTGATGAATAGCTGTAGCGCTCTTTGGAAAAGGGCGCTACTGATATTATCTGCAGCGCTGTTTAGCAGGAAGCGCTACTGGTAAGTCGGCTCTACTGCTAAATTTCCCCCCTCGCTACTACTAATTTTATTAGTTTTTTTTTCCTGCATATTTGTTTTGTATTTGAATAGGCTTTATACAATAATCTTTAGCATATCATCCACATACAAATGTAATCATAGCATATACATACAATTAGTCTCATCAAATCATGTCATCATCATAATCATCATCCAACACAAAGTGGTCTCTCGTCATCAATCTCGAAAATAGCGATACAAGTCTCGATTACTTGCAAATACATCGTCATCCATCTAAACAATGATATACGCGAGAATAGCTATCACTTTGAGTACATGAGTTCGTATACCTCTCTCGCATTGGCGTGAACCTAAACTAAGTATTGTGTGTCGCTCGGAAACTGAAAACCGGTACACCTGGGCCTGACACTCCGGCCACTTGTCGTATATATACTCCTGGCGTAGCACTTCTTCGCCATCTATGATCTATGCACCTGCATCGTCACATGAGTCGATGATATGCAACATATATAGTTGAGCAACAGAAAGAGACAGACTTGGCAAATATAGAAACAACATATCATAAGCATAAATAACAAAGCTCATCGTACCCAAAATGACCTAACTAGAGTCATTTTCGCTAGTCGAGGAGGAGGACGGTTTAATTACATCACAAATAAAGATTCACCGTGCATAACTCAAAGTTTTGTCATAAAAGAAAGTATGGACTAAACGGACACATTGTCATATATATATCGACAATCACTCCATCATGTCGTGCCATCCATCCATGTCAGGGAGATAGTCATCGAGCTTAGTGAAAGGCTTCATGCCGAGATGCTGAGAGGCTATCCATGTTCGGACGTCTTCCCGTGACATTTGTCCTTCTGCATGGAACATCCCTGTTTTTCCGACGACCTCATTCATGATGATTTGGGCAAGTTCGCGCTGGATGTTATAGAACTCAGCTCGAAGTCGATGATCCTCCATATCTCCTATGTCCTTTGCCCATTGCAGAATATGGGCATCGCCAGATCTAGGTGCCATGTGAAGGTTCTGGTGATCCCGTCTGTACTCCAGCATGTGGTGTAGGACATAGAATCCATTATCAAGAGAATCGTTCGGTTGCTGGATGCAGCGGAAGTCGGTCTTATGGCTGAAGGCGGCCCTGCCGCCCCTTCTCTTCTTGTCCCTAACCTCTCCACCCCTTGCTTGGTAGTAAAACATAGCACTGTCGAGAACATCTTTGATGTGGGTGTAATCCTTTTTGTGAATGTTCTTCGACGAGTCCAAGTAAAGAGCGTGGGAGAATCGGGGGTAGAGGATGATGAGGACGGCGCGCCCGCCGCTACGCAAAATAAGTACACCTCAAATTAATTAGCCTCCACCGTGCAAATGAATTATTGAAATCGAAGGAAGGATAGCAGCGCGGATGACTTACACGGGATGATAAGGCATGAGAATCGCCTCCTTGTCCTTATTGGCGAGCATGAAACTGACGATGTAATCCCTCGCGTATTCACGATGCTATGCACAGACTCCCAAGAAGCCCTCGTGCATGTAGTACGGGTCAGCGACACAGATAAAACGTATCTGCTCAACCCCAATGATGTAGTTCATGTGCAAGGCATAAAGGCGGACAAACGTAAAATCGAGCTTCTTCACGTGAAACATGTCGAATATGTAATCGAATCGGAGGAAGAACTTATCCGCGGGGAAGCCGTCGACGTACGACATTTGCCGCGGAGCGTTAACCACGTAGAGTGGGTATCCTGGATCTTTCGAGGCGATGAGGCCTTTCTCTACCTGCAGCACATCGTCATGAAGTCTCCTTAGATCGCCGAATCTGGCCCGTAGCGCTGTTTCAGGTAGGATTGGTCGACCGGGGATATGCCATTTATCCGCATCGGGGATATCTACACGGTCCTGAAGCCGAGGCTGCTGAGGCGGCTGGATCATAGAATCAGCTTTTTTGCCTTTCCTCGCTCTCTTCCTAGACTTCTTTACCACCGGATGGTCGTCAATAATACGTTGAGACGGTAATTCAGGCACCGACTCATGACGCTCAAACCCTGAGGAGGCGCCAGTATAGACATACTGTTCAGCGCCATCGTCATCCTCATCCTCATCCATGGCGACGTCATCAGCGACTAATGGAGCCACCTGCTTACCCCGTCTGCTATCACCCAACCCGACACCCAACGCTAATTGGGTAGGTGGGGTGTTGATGTTCATACCTTGCTGAGGCTGCGTGCTCGTGGGTGTGCTCCCGGCCGCCTCCAGACGAAGCAGACTCTTTGGCCACAACAGGACCCACCCATTGCAACAATCACCAAGCCTCCACGGGGTCTCGTCATCATCCCCCACTAGTATTAGAGGAGGCAAATTCTCGTGGCCCGGTTTGACACTGGCCACGGAAACCTTGAAGACGTTCGGGGGGATCGACCGGTTGTGGAACAATGGTTCCTTCGGCTCCATTATCGTCCCCTTCCCCACGTCCACCTTCTGTTCGCCGATGGTGTACAATATGGTGCACGGGGTTTCGTCGGCCTGCAAAGAAAAGTCTGCGACGTGAGACATCCGAAAGGCAACGAAAACGAGAGATTATACATTTATATTGAAGGGGGCCGGTGTGACAGATACCGTGAGGACGTCGAGCTCAGCCAAAGAGGAGGCACCACCGAGCACGTCCGGTGTGGGAGCCGGTGCGGGAGCCGGTGCGGGAGCAGGTGCGGGAGTCGGTGCGGGAGCAGGTACGGGAGCCGGTGCAGGAGCAGGTGCTCCCAAGAAGTCAGCAAGGGGAAAGTCCTCTGCATTTTTTTCTGGATTTTGCCTTGTCCAAGTGTAAAGGCCCGTCACCAAGGAAGTAGATATATCTGCAATCGCCTGTTTTGCGGCAGCTACCGCTGTTGCGACTGTCTGAGATGATTTCTTCTCAACCGCGATCTCAACCTTCTTGTCGATGCTTTCTTCAGTTAACCTCCGTCTTTCCTTTTTCTCCTCCATGGTCTCACGGTAGTACTTCTTCCACGTGGCGCCGTCTCCGACACCGTGCACGCGTCCATACGACGGTCGAGTATCCACCGGTTGTTGTTTCAATATGTTCAACGCCCGGTTGAGTGGAGTGTCCCACTTGGGCCTCGCCAATTCCTCAGACGGCGAGTCGCTTTCGGCCGCAATCCGGTGCTGCTCTCTCTACAAAAGGCACAAGGATCGTTTACAAATATGACTAACGTGTGCAGTCGAATTGATCAGAAACTAAAATTACCAGCAGTCTCATGAACTCCGTAATGACCGGTGTTGTCTCGTAAACCTTCTTCACTGGGTCCCAACGGTGCCGGGCCCTGAGGACGTCACGCTCCTGCGGGACGGTGAAATCCGCCAAGGGGTCTGGGATGCCCAGACTCGCGGCTTCCGCGTCCTCCTTGGCCCATTTGGACCTCTTTCCGCCGTAACCACGGCTTCCGAGGTGGTGGCTCCCAATGTTCTTCTTTTGAAGCCCCTTCATGTACTTAGACTTTTTTTGGCAGCTTCGGCCTCGCAAGCCTCCTTGAATATTTGAAACTGCTCTTCCGTGATTGTCGGATTATCCTTTACAATCTCGGAGTAGGGTTCCCCGTCGTTGATCTTTGCTTTCACTCAATTTTTCCAGGCGGCCAACGCGTCGCTAAACTTGGTCATGGCGTGTTTGTTTATCTTCTTCATTGCCGAGTCCTTGTCTGGATCTTCATAATCCTTCTCATTCCGGCCCGGGAACAAGAATATCTGGTGAAACTTCTTTAGGAGGGAGCTCCTCATATTTTCTATCTTCTTTAGTTTCTCATCGTTGATGATGGCGGTTGTCCGTATGATGCAGCCTATTTGATTGTCGTAGCACGCGCGCGCTTCCTCGGGCGCCTTTGGCTCAAAATTGCCGTCGTCCACCTCCGTGACCACCAGTATAGTAGTCCTGAGTTTGTTAGGAAGCCGTTGCCTCTTTGCTTTCGGTTCTACACCGGCTCCGCTCCCCGAGGCAGCACCGGTCTCGATGCCGGTCTGAATCTCAGCACCGGTCTTAGTCTCAGCACCGGTCTGCGTGTCGGTCTCAGCACCGGTCTGCGTGTTGGTCTCAGTCCCCGATGCCACCGGTGGGCCCAGCAACAACATCTGTTGATCGTCGGTAAGGCTAAAAAATTCGTCTGCCGACCGGTAGACGTCGTCGCAATCACCAGAACCCTGTCCTTCATCGTTGCTAGCCATGTTTCCTATGATTAAATCTAGTCAATTAATTCTAGACCTAATAAAATGAATAATGACATAAAAAGGGACTATTGTTTTGTAGGAATGTTGACTCCTTCCTGGTGCGGCAAATCCCGGGCACTCGATATGTCCTAGTTTGTAGCACAAGTCATGCCGAAATTCACGGAAAATTTCGGCATGACCTTTGCTAAAAAGTGGACAAATCGAGAACCTGAAATTTGCCAGAACAGAAATGAATCAACATTCCGGCAAAACATAGGCCACTCAGTATCATTCCCTGGAAACAGTGTTCAAATAACCCTCTTCGACACCGCAACACATGTCCAAATATACACGAGCAACCACATGTCCAAATTTCACAAGCTAATTCAAAAACAAAATGTAGAAGAAAATTCATTTAACTACTAATAGAACAAAATTCAGTTAACTTTAGTGCTCTATAATGATTTCAGTTAACTACTAATTTCATTCATTTAGGTTATTCATTTAACATCACATAATTAACCTACTGTACCACTCCTACTAGCAGCACTACTAACCTAATTAACCTAGCAAAACTCTAGTGCCCTAACTGAAAAACATCTAATTAACATCTACTAGTACCACTATTGCCCTAACCTAATTAACATCTACTAGTATCACTATATACTATACAAGCAGCATCTACCCTAATTAAACCCTACTACCCTAACTAACTTTTGTTGTAAACCAAATTTTTTGCTCTAAACTAATTTTTTTGCTATAAACAAACTTTTGCTCTACTAATTTTTCTCTAAAATTCAGAGAGAGAGGAGTGGGGGGGAGGGGTGGGGGACTTACAGAGAGGGGAGAGACGATGGCGGGGAGGTGCTCGGTGACGGAGGCAGGGGCGGAGAGGGCGGGCTCGAGCATGGGCAACGGCGGTCCTGGGCAGGCTCGGGTGGTGGTGAGGTGGAGGGCGCGGACGGTGATGTCGAGGGCGGCCTCGATCGGGCGGCGGCGGTGAGGCTGAGGGCGGCCTTGGGCGGCGGCGGTGAGGATGACGACGGCCTCGGGGGGAGACGGTGAGGTTGCGGGCGTCCACGCCGGCAGGAGACGGCGGCGAAGTGGGGCGACGGAGAATTGGGGAGACGGCAGCGAGGGCGGGGTATTTGGGGAAGAAGTGTGGCGGCCAGGGGGCGGGGGAAAACCGCTGTTTAAGTGAAACGTAATGGTAGCGCGTTTCTGAAAACGCGCTATAGCTAAGTTAGCTACAGCGCGTTTCTTGGAAACGCGCTACTGATATTCCTTTCTCCTTTTTTTCCCTTTTTCTTTTATTTTTCTTTATATTTTATTTTTTTCCCTTTCTCCTTTTTCTATTTCTTTCATTTTCATTTACTTTTCTACTTGTTTTTCACTTTATTTTATTTCCGTTAGCAGTAGCGCCTTACACGTAAGCGCGCTACAGCTAAGGAGAGTAGCAGTAGCGCTGGGCCAGTATACGCGCTACTGCTAGGTTGGGCTAGCCATGTGCGCCCAGTTCAAACATAGCAGTAGCGCTTTTTGCTAGTACGCGCTACGGCTAAAGTCATAGCAGTAACGCAGTTATTTTACACGCGCTGCTACTAAGTAGCAGTAGCGTATGATTTTGTACAGCGCTACTGGTAACATTCTGTATATAAGGTTTTCCCTAATAGTGAATATTCTTTGTTATATAGTTCTAATGTCAATCATTGATAACTAAACACACTATGGTAAAATCAATTATATTTTTAATGAAAATAATTTAATTCCTTTTTTAGATGATGGGCCTTAAAAGATTAAAAAAAAACTATTTTGATGTGAGGAAAACGAAATGAGTTGCATGTCTTTACATATTTTTTTCAGAATTGGGTGAATTGTAGTCTATATATGTTTGCGTATATTTAATATTATTAAAAGCTTGACATATATATATATATATATATATATATATATATATATATATATATATGATAACATATATAAATAGTGTGGTTTGATAGATATCATCATGGCAGATTCTAGTGTATGATTAGGTACAAGCAAATAGAAAAGTATGGATGCATAAAAGGTTTATATGAGGATCTTATAATCTAATGTTGAGATGTTGTTTTAATGTGCCCTACTTGTTCTAATTGGTTAAATAAGCAGTTGACGATGGGTGTTTGCTTTGAGCTTAATAATGAAATAGCATTGATTTAATAGATAAACCATCATTACATATTAGTACAAAATCGCATTTTCAAGTAGTTTTATAACGCAACACTCATTCAGTTTCACCTTTGGTATCTAACTAACTGGAGCTAATACTCATATTATTAAAGGCAACTGAGAAAATACCGGCAAAATTTCTACCTTAGTCGACTATGTCTACTACGCACTTATACTCTTGTAAACTCTGTTGCACTTCCAATCAAAGAGGATTATAGGACAGCCGCAATTCCCTTTAAGTGTGTGGCCCAAGGTTTATCAGTGAGGGGCATGCGTAAGTTGAAAATGTTCTATTTCAAACAGTCATGCAAATCGGAATATAAGTAGTCTCTTATGTCCCCAACACACCTATTATAGTCGTTAATTGTATAGTTGCAGTATTTAGACAAAGATTTGATAATTTTGGTGATATATCGACAATTTTGATGATAATCATAGTTATCTACTTTCAGAATAAATATGGGTAGCAATGTAAAAAAATGGTGAAAGTGAGTAAATAATGTCTCAATGCTTGCAAACAAGGTCTAGGGTTCGTACTTTCACAAGTGTCAAGTCTCAACATCATTAACATTGATAAACAACAGCATCATATATCCTCAAAACGTGCAGAGCATTTGAGCTTGGCCAGCGCATAGATGTCCCACAACAACGTATTCTGCTGCCACGGCGGTAGAAAATGGCTCCCATGGTAGGTTTCTTTCCCTGCCTCCTTCCTTCGGCCAACCCTCTTTGCCGACTCAGCGACCATCTCCTCCAAGGTGCGCCTTCTTCGGGCGCATGGCCATGGTGGCCATGTCGTGGACAGTGGCGGTCGGGTTGGGGCGCGTCAACCATGGCGGGAGGGGCGGGAGGGTTTTTGGAGATATTGGAGGGAATGATGCCTAGTTGTGCCACTGACGAGCGAGCCAAGGGAGAACATGGGTGGACGCCGCGGACGCCCGCTGCATGTTCGCGCCAACACACACCCGACCCAAATTTGGGGACAAAAATGGGTCCAAACAAACAGAAAAACTAGCGTTCGTCCGTTTGCGTCAGTGCGTTGGGCCGTGTTTTCTGTCTGCGCAGATTCAAAACGGGCGCGGGAGGACGAAATTGGTTGACACGTTGGAGCTAGCCTAATCTCACCTCTTGTTTGGGCCGGGCCGCCAACCCATGACACCGTTGAGGCTTCATTTGGATGCTAGGGGAGCTATTCCCAGGGAAGAGCCCCGACGGGTGAAATCATCTTGTGCAAACTGAAATCCCATGGAAAATCAACATCATCATTTGGCGGACGGAGAGACCTAGGAAGCCCAAACCGGGAAACAAAGAACTGAGACCTAAGACGGTGAGATCTTGGCAGGATGGGGCGGGGGTGGAGGGGGTTGACGTTTCCTGCGGAGAGAGAAGCTCTTGGGCAAAGCCCGGAGGGGCCGGAAGTTGACGGAGGGAGAAGCTCGATGGATCGAGCCTACGTCGCCGGTTCTGAAGGATGTCCTTCCCGATGTGAAGAGATCAGGGAAACGCTCACGGGAAAGGGCCGTGGAAAGGGCAGGGGTCCCCCGACAGAGTGGGCTACCAAATGGCACAGTGGGCTGCCTTGGGTGAAGTTGGCCCGTGGCTTCTTCCCCCAGGGGGATAAGGCCAACTCCACCGCACGACCCTATCCTGTCTGCTCCCGTCCGTTTGGGGTAAAAGGGACAAATGAGACGGCCGAGCGCGCGACGGCCCGGATCTATGTTGTCCGTTTTGTGTCCGGGCCGACCCATTTCAAGCGCAAACTTGCGCCGGTTTTGGGTCGCGGCGGACACCAAACGGACGTGTGCCTCGTCCGCGTCGGGGCCACGTGGCAGGCGGGCACCTACCTCCCACCCGCCCACATCAATGCGCACGGGCGGGCGGCCCCACCTGTCATCCGCACATCGAACGGTCGCCGTACTTCTTTAAGTGCAAACCGTGGACCGGTCGTCGTCCACACTGCCCCACGCCACCCCACGGCCTCCTCGAAACCCGACAGCCCCAGGCCCAAACCCTAGCCAAGAACTCGCCGGCCGGCCGGCCGCAGCCATGAGGCTCTAGAACTACGGCCACAAAGGCAAGCACGACCGTGAGCCTGGCTCCTCGTCGGGGCGTCGCCGCAGCTTTGTGAAGAAGGAGGAGCTGGCCTCGCCATCGCCACCACGCCGGGCCCCCTCGCCGCCTACGTTCTCCATTGCCCCCGCGTCCGCCGGCGAGCGCGACCGGCACTACATCCGCACGTCGGTGTGCCGCCGTTATTGGGAGACGAGGACGCCGCTCCCCTGGAGCGACGCCCACCTCCCCAACAACTGGCACTTGTCGGCCGACCGCGTACCGATCCCGCTGGTCCCGCTGACCGGCCGTGCGCGCCATCAGGAGATCGAGCGCCACCGCCGCCTCCTCCCGGATGACCTCTACTACGACCCCAGGTACGCCCCCCACTCGCCATTGTGGGACACTTGGTTCCGCGATGAGCACGACACGCGGCGGGCGTCCTTCTTCGCCGGCACGTCGACGGGGCCACGGCGGCCACGCCTAGAGCGCCGAGCGGCTGCTCCCCGGGAGCGCGGGCGTAGGCGGGTGCGCGGCCTCACGCCCACGCTGTCGTCGTCGCCGTCGCCATCTCCATCGCCACCACCACCTCCTCGCATGACGGCGGAGGAGGAGGCCCGTCTCGTGCAGCGTGTCATGGAGGACTCCATAAACACGCACGACGAGCGGCAATGGGACGGCTTGGAGGAGGCCATGGCACTCTCTGCCGCCGGCGACGTGGCCTTCCCGGAGCTGCAGATGGTGGCCTTCACGGAGGAGAGGAGGGAGGATGCGATGGAGGAGGAGCCGTTGGCCGTGTTCCAGCAGCTGCTGGGCCAGGGGTGGGGCTGGTCCTGCACTGCTCCGGAGATGGCTGCCGGCGTGGGCGTGAACTGGTGTGCCACTCCGCCGCAGTCACCGGAGCGGGAGGCGTCGCCACGGGAGGAGGTGGTGCAGGCACCTCCCGCCGTCCAGCCCGCCCCCGTCTACCACGCACCGCCGCCCCACCTGTGGACGCCGCCGGCCTACGTCGACCTCGTCAGCGACGACGACGACACCGGCGGCCACTGAAGACGGCCACGGCGACGGCATCGACGGGCATAGACAGGAGTGCGCCGGCGGCGACCGTTTTTTATGTTTAATTATTAATGTGGCGAAACTGGGCCGTTTTGTGGCCATGGACCCCCCTAACTAAGTTTTATCTTTATTAAATTGCGTTTATTTATTTTTTTAGTCATTTTATTTATGTTTTCTTTTTTTATTGCTTTTCTGACAGGGACATGATTTGAGGTGCGACCGTGTGGTAGGCGCACACACGACCCAACGGGCACAGCCGGACACGGGCGAACCCATCGGCGCCCTAAAGGGACAAAATCCGGCCAATCCGGACGTCCGTTTGGGGTCGTGCGGTGGAGTTGGCCTAAGGCAGGGTTCCCCTGGGATCCACTGTAACCAAATGACCCCTGACAGGGAGGGACAGTAGCCCCGTTGCTTAATTTTGAACGAGTCTTGCCGAGACCATTTCCGCTGGACCACTACATAGCAAGCAGGGTGGTGCTTTGCTCCAAAAGGATCTCGTTGCATTGTTCTCATATTCGGTGCTGTTTCAAGTAGATGGATTTCCATCTCTGGGAGGGGGACAAAAGCTGGGTGCCGTGTGTCCGTGGAGATGTGGACCAACCGAGATCAAGCGGGTCCTGCTCACTGACACGCACTAGTATGCCTCTGCTTGCCATGTGCCGCGGGCGGTTACGTACGTTCCAGCCTTCAGCCAGATGAGCAGAAGCATGGAGCACAGTCAAATCGAACGCGATTAGCTGGAACTTTTAGCTCGTTTTTGCGTTTCCTGCGGTGGCGAATTGAGGGATTCAAATTCTTCAAACCTGCATACAGCCTGTTCGGAATAATCCGGATGCACATACATTTGGTACTACCATGGCTTTTGTCCCTGTGGATATTGGAGCAAATTAATCGCGTGTGATGATCAGAGTAGTCATTTAGGTGTTACGAAAATCTCAAAAAAGTTTGTGAATGTTCACAAGATATATGTCTATAATCTGTAAAAATTTCAAATAAAAATTCAAAATGCACATTGAGATTTTTTTACAAAAAATGAGCATGAATAGTGCCACACAAAGAAAAAAACAAAAAAAAAACTCTTCACGTCGAGATTTGTCTTTTTTGTTACTTGATGTGTATTTCGAATTTTGATTTAATTTTTTTATAGATCCTAGCCATATATCTTGGGAACATTTTGAGTTTTTTTGAAACATTTAAAAAAATTAATTTGTGGGAGCATGTGAGCACTTGATATTTCCCCGAGAGTAGTTGTAGCCTTTCTCTCGAAATGGTTTTTGCCCCGCTTTGTAAATAAACCCACCATCACATCCACACAAAAAGATTAAAGTACAGTAGAGTACAATAGACAGCCAAGGCATCATCACAAACATGCCCAAAGAAGTCATAAAAGAAAGAAAGGAAGGTCACCAAGTGGCCTGCTGCAAGGCAAGACGGCGCGCGATAGCAGTCATAGCGTCCATCATAACCCAAGCGGCCGCGGTCTTGTGGTCTAGATAGCGGGTGCCATGTTGCCAAAAAGAAAGGAATTCCAAGATTGAATCAGAGGCCCCGCGAAGAAAGGCCTACTCAACCACCATCTTATTCCACGTCGTTCACAAAGTCCACGCCAAGGCCGCAAACACAGGCAGAAGAGGCATCTCCTCCTCTCAGGCTGGTTGGCACGGGTTTGAAGGAACCCGGCCAGGTCCAAGGCCTCCCATAGCCTCACGGACAAAAAATCGTGCTGCCGTGCAGGAGAATAGGAGGTAGTAGTAAGGACATGAACGAAATAGTCCTTGGGTGTATATACACCCTATACGGGAAACAAATTTTGTAACCAAATAAAAAGTGAAAAATGAAAATTATTTAAAGATAAACTTGACCTTCTATTTTACTCGTAAAAAATTCACAAAAGAAAAACCCATTGAATTCAAGGCAAAATAAAAATAAAATTGAAGGTCAAATAGGGGTGAATACTAACTTGTAAATAGCAATAAATTTGTTTATTTTCCCCAGAAGTCAAGGCTGATTTTTCCTTCTTGAAAATTTATATACTAGTAGTACAAAAGAAAAAAATATTTTAAAATAGGTTCTGAGATTTCTTGACTTTTTACAAAATTACTAAAGAAAATCCTATATCAGGTATATATATACGCCCAGAAATCAAAGGGCATTTGCCGTCCTAGTAGTAGTCTTTCTGCTCTCAGCCGTAGCCCTTTTGTTTGTTTCTTTTAAAACAGTGTAGGTAGCTTCCGCCCATCAGATCTCCACAGGCCACAGCCGAAGAAAGATGTGATCGAGTGCGGCCGAAAGGAAGGGAAGGCGAGGCCAAAAGTCTTCTTTTCTCCTCCTGCGCGCTGCCGCTGCCGCTGCAGGCAGCATGCATGCAACTGCCGGAGCAGCTCCTGCATGTGCTCCACGGACTACTGCTGCCTCGCGTGCTGCCTGTACAGAAACAGTACTCCTGCTGCTCTCCTGTCTTATCGACATGCCCGGCTGACCCGAAGCTCAGCCGGTCAGGTCTAGCCAGCCAAGCGTAAGGCCAACTCCACTGCGCGACCCCAAACGGACGGACGTTTTGTCTGGTTTCTGTCCGTTTGGGTAGGGATTTGGGATCGTCTCTGGGCCTGTCTTAGGATGCGGTGGCCGAACGTCCAGCGCGCGGCCGCATTCATTTGCCCCATCCTGTCCGTCAGGGCCAAAAATGCTCAAATTTGCATCAAACTAGTTTCCAACCCAAATATTTGTCTGAAAATTAAAATAGTTTTACAACCCAATTTAAATTGTCTTTAATAAAATAATTTTACAACCAAATTGAAATTGTCTTGACTGAACATAAATTGGACCAATACATCTATTGGTTGCCAATGTGATCCCAGACGTGCTCAATCAAGTCATTTCGAAGATTCAAATGAGTGTGCCAATCACGCATCTCACGGTGGAATTGGACAAACTGTTCAAATGTGGCCGGGTCTTGGTGCAGGGGCTCAATATTTTCACCTTGATAATCAAATCCTTGGTCGAAGATACTCTCATCACGCTCGTCCTCGACGATCATGTTGTGCATGATCACACAAGCAGTCATCACCTCCCAACGCTTCCTTTCATCCCATGACAGTGCAGGGTTTCGAACAATACCCCACCGGGATTGAAGCACACCAAAAGCACGTTCCACATCCTTTCTAACACTCTCTTGCATTTGGGCAAATCTCTTTCTCTTCTCACCTTGGGGTTTCGAGATTGTCTTCACAAAAGTTGACCACTGAGGATATATACTATCTGCTAGATAGTATCCCTTGTTATACTGGTGGCCGTTGCTCTCAAAGTTGACAGGTGGGGAGTGGCCTTCTGCAAGCCTCGCGAAGACTGGAGAATGCTGCAGCACGTTGATATCATTGTGAGAACCTGCCATACCGAAGAAAGAATGACATATCCAAAGATCTTGCGATGCCACCGCTTATAATATGACAGTGCACCCATTAACATGCCCCTTGTACTGGCCCTGCCAAGAAAATGGACAGTTCTTCCACTCCCAATGCATACAATCTATGCTGCCAAGCATGCCTGGAAAGCCTATAGCTGCGTTGGTCGCCAACAATCTCTCTATATCAGCGGCAGTTGGCTGCCTCAAGTACTGTGGGCCAAACACCTCGATCACAGCCTGGCAAAACTTGTACATTGACATCAAACATGTTGTCTCACTCATACGCACCCACTCGTCCACTAGATCGCCTGGAATACCATATGCAAGCATGCGGATGGCCGTGCGATGCATTTCTGGTAAGAGGAGAATCCAAGCTTGCCAAGGGCATCCGTCTTGCACTCGAAGTATGGGTCATGAGCAACCACTCCCTCTCGGATACGATTGAACACATGCCTTGCCATACGAAAACGGCGACGAAATTTATCCGGCTTGAAGAGCGGGGTGTTGGCAAAGTAATCGACATAGAGCAGGGCGTGGCCTCTCTCCCTGTTGCGGTTCAGGCTGGGTGCACGGCCAGGGAGTGACCCGCTGTATCGAGGAAGCTGCCGTTGAATATGGTCGTGAACGACCAGTGCAGCTACCACATGATCTTCATCATCCGACGACGAATCGTCCGATGAACAAAGGAAGTGATGGAAGAAAAACTCGTTTCCACTGTCCATACCTTTGTTGGCAAAAGGTCGAACACCTTGCGGTCGCGGTGGCGAAGAGGCCGCGATGATCACCTCGACGCAGCAGGGATGGTTGCCAGCCGGCTACTGGCCGCTCTGGAGCTCTCGTCGAAATCTGCCTCGGCCGCCGTGGTCCGTCGCCGGCAGTCGTGTCCCCTCCACCACCGGCAAAGACGGCGACGGCCAAACCTCCCGCAATAGACGACCAAAACTAAGGCGAAAGCGCGGGCGTGGTGGCGGCCATGTCGAGACGTGGGTTGGTATGGACGGCGGGGGGCTGCGCGGTGAGGAGGCGGCCGGAGAATAGGGGCGGCGCCGGCGACGGGGCGGGGCGGGGAGAGAGGGTAAAGCGTAGGGAGTGGAGGGATTGCTAGTGTCCCTGACAGGCGGGCCATGGGGAGGACAAGGGTGTGCGTCGCGGCCGTCCATGCGCGTCTGTTTCACCCCAAACCGAGCGCAAGTTTGGGCCGGGGATTGGTCGAAACTGACGGAATCCGGACATTTGTCCGTTTGAGGCCGTGCGCTGGGCCGCCTCTTTAGGCCAACTCCACCGCGCGACCCTATCCTGTCCGGCTCCGTCCGTTTGGGGTAAAAGGGACAAATGAGACGGTCCAGCGCATGACGGCCCAGACCCATCTTGTCTGTTTTGTGTCCGGGCCGACCCATTTCGAGCGCAAACTTGCGCCGGTTTTAGGTCGCGGCGGACACCAAACGGAGGCGCGCCTCGTCCGCGTCGGGGCCGCGTGGCAGGCGGTCACCTACCTCCCACCCGCCCACATCAATGCGCACGAGCAGGCGGCCCCACCTGTCATCCGCATTTCGAAAGGTCGCCGTCCTTCTTTACGTGGACCGGTCGTCGTCCACACTGCCCCACACCACCTCGCGGCCTCCTCGAAACCCGACGGCCAAACCCAAGCCAAGAACTTGCCGGCCGGCCGGCCGCAGCTATGGGGCTCTGGAACTACAGCCGCAAAGGCAAGCACGACCGCGAGGCTGGCTCCTCGTCGGGGCGTCGCCGTGGCTCGGTGAAGAAGGAGGAGCCGGCCTCGTCATCGCCACCATGCCGGGCCCCCTCGCCGCCCGCGTTCTCCATCCCCCCCCCCCCCCCCCCCCCCCCGCGTCCGCCGGCGAGTGCGACCGGCACTACATCCGCGCGTCGGTGTGCCGCCGTTATTGGGAGACGAGGACGCCGCTCCCCTAGAGCGATGCCCACCTCCCCAACAACCGGCTCCTGTCGGCCGACCGCGTGCCGATCCCGCCGGTCCCGGTGATCGGTCGTGCGCGCCGCGAGGAGATCGAGTGCCGCCGCCGCCTCCTCCCGGACGACCTCTACTACGACGAGAGGTACGCCCCGACTCGCCATTGTGGGACACTTGGTTCCGTAATGAGCACGACACACGGCGAGCGTCCTTCTTCGCCGGCACGTCGACGGGGCCACGGCGGCCACGCCCAAAGCGCCGAGCGGCTGCTCCCCAGGAGCGCGGGAGTAGGCGGGTGCGCGGCCTCACGCCCACGCCGTCGCCGTCACCATCTCCATCACCACCACCACCTCCTTGCATGACGGCGGAGGAGGAGGTCCGTCTCGTGCAGCGTTTCATGGAGGACTCCATGAACACGCACAACGAGCGATAATGAGACGGCTTGGAGGAGGCCATGGCACTCTCTGCCGCTGGCGACGTCGCCTTCCCGGAGCTGCAGATGGCGGCTATCACGGAGGAGAGGAGGGACGACGCGATGGAGGAGGAGCCGCCGGCCGCGTTCCAGGAGCTGCTGGGCAAGGGGTGGGGCTGGTCCTGCACTGCTCCGGAGATGGCCGCCGGCGCGGGCGTGAACTGGTGCACCACTCCGCCGCGGTCACCGGAGCGGGAGGCGTCGCCACGGGAGGAGGTGGTGCAGGCACCTCCCGCCGTCCAGCCCGCCCCCGTCTACCACGCACCACATGCACCGCCGGCCCACCTGTGGATGCCGCCGGCCTACGTCGACCTCGTCAGCGACGACAACGACACCGGCGGCCGCTGAAGACGGCCACGGCGATGGCATCGACAGGCCCGGCAGGAGCGCGCCGGCGGCGGCCGTTTTTCTTTTGTCTTTTTATGTTTAATTATTAATGTGACTCGGACGTTAAACTGGGTCGTTTTGTGGCCGTGACCCCCCCCCCCCCCAACTAAATTTTATGTTTATTAAACTGCGTTTATTTACTTTTTTAGTCATTTAATTTATGTTTTCTGTTTTTTAATACTTTCCTGACATGGATGTGATTTGGGGTGCGGCCGCGCGGTGGGCGCACACACGACCCAACGGACATAGCCAGACACGGGCGAACCCATCGGCGCCCTAAAGGGACAAAATCCGGCCAATCCGGATGTCCGTTTTGTCCGGATTTTTTCCGTTTGGGTAGGGTGGCCGTGCGCCCAGCGCGCGGCCGCATCCCGGCCGCATCTTGTCCGCGTGCACATTTCTTTGCAAGTCCTTAACTTTTTTTTATCATTCATTTTTGATACAGGACAATACACCATCATAGTTTTACTAGTAAAGCAAGGCCAAAGAAAACAAGAACCACAAGAATACATTTAAGAAGATAACCAACTTCCATAACTGCTCCCTTGAGTTGGGTTAGGGCCTTCTCGATGCACTCATTATTGATCTGTGGAGGAGGCTCAACATTGCACCCTCCTTTCTTCTTCAAGCAAGAAGCCAATGTTGCTTCCTCACACCTAGTCTCGTGCCTAGCCTCTAATCTAGCAACAAGTGCACTTGTCTCATCTACAGCCTCTATGCTAGCTAAAAGTGCACGAACATGTACTAAATTTCGCTCTATCAATATATCAATCTACTCTTCTTCACAATACCAAAACTTGCATCCATTCTACATAATAAAATTTGAAGTTAGCACAACTAGTCTAATCCGAGAGCACAAACCGAAGCTAAAAAGAGCACATACCCCATCGTTTAAGCACTTGATGAACACCCATCCGGGATGTTCCGGCATTGTAGACACGCAGCGCACGACCATCCTTGGGCAGTGGTCGCACTTAATGAGTGGCTGCCCCGACGAGCTTTTGGGCAGCACCGAGCCCGGCCGGCCGCCGTTCGTGTATCTGCCGGCGGACCACCAACGGTGCAGATCTGAGCGGCTAGAGGACGAGCCACTGCCTGCATGTGACCTTGCGGCCCTGCCATGGCCTTCCGGCGAGGTGCCCGGCCAGTCCATGGCGCGGCCCAGCTTCCCACAGCCGGGCGAGCTCAAAACCAACCTGATCCGCCCCAAATCCGACCGGTGGATGCGCAAACCAGGTGGCCGTGGTTGGGTAGCTCGGCGGCACCGAGGGGAAGGGGCTGGGCGAGCGTGCGTTCGAGCTGCACGACTGCAATGGCAGCAGCGGCGGCGAGGGGAAGAGTGGGGAGGAGTGGAGTGGGGTGCGGCCGGAAGGAGGGAGGGGGCGGATAGAAAAAGGCCCTTCCTATGCCACCAACGGGCGGGCCAGGGGAGGACACACACAGACGGCCGGCGCGTCCGTGTGGTGTCCGTTTCACCCCAAAAGCGGCGCAAACTTGGGCCGCAGATGGGTCGAAAGCGGACACAAAATGGACAAAAGTCCGTTTGCTCCCGCGCGCTGGGCCGCTTGGTTTGTCCCTTTTACCCCAAACGGACGGGGCCGGACAAAATGGGGTCACGCGGTGGAGTTGGCCTAAAGCCAAAGCGAAGCCAGACACAGACAGAGGATAGCCATCTCCGACCGGGCTCCTTCCTTCCGAGCAAAGCCTCGAGTAGCAATCGATTGGTGTATGCGGGGGTGTGCACTGCGCCATTGATCGGTCGGCCTCGCTCTCGCACCAACAGTACTTGCACCGGTAGCACCAGAAGCTCTGCCCGGGCAAATTAAAGTTATGTTTGGTAGTCATCCACACTTTGCCACACTTTTGTGTCATCATCCCTATTATTTGTGCTACAATCGTTGTTGTTATGGTAGTCGCGGCTAGATCATTTTGTTGTGCAATTGCATTTCAGGCTTTGCAATGGACAGGTCTGCTTTCATGCCTTGTGATGTATCTTTTGCTTTAGTGTAGGTTGGGCTTGATCATTTCTTCTCGTTGTTCAGATATTAGGCCAACTCTGTAAGATAATAGGTTTGGGGGAACCGGCTCAACCCTTTAGGGGTGGCCTATCACATATATATAATGAAGGGGTACAATGTTACATCATACGTACACATACGTACACATATACAGAATCTATACAGTCTAACACCCTCCCTCAATCTTAGCCACTTCCTAAAGAATCTAGAAGGGTAAGATTGCGCCGACAAGTCTCAAACTATGGTAGAGGTAATGGCTTGGTGAAGATGTCTGCAAGTTGATCCTTGGAAGAGATGAACTTGATCTGTAGTTGCTTCTAAGATACTCGTTCCCGTACAAAATGGTAGTCCACTTCGATGTGTTTCATTTGGGCATGGAATACCGGATTAGCAGATAGGTATGTAGCACCGATGTTATCACACCAAAGAATAGGAGACTGTGATTGAGATATACCCAACTCCTGAAGCAAAGAATGTATCCAGATAATTTCTGCAGTTGCATTAGCCACAGCCTTATACTCAGCTTCAGTACTGCTATACGAAACAGTAGCTTGCTTTCGAGCACTCCAGGCGATCAAGGTAGAACCAAAGAACACAACATAGCCCCCCGTGGATCGCCTGTCATCCGGACTGCCAGCCCAATCCGCATCAGAATACGCCGAAATGACCCCAGAGGGGTTCGGTCGAATGTGCAAACCATAGGACAACATGAAGCGAATGTAGCGCAAGATGCGCTTAACTGCAGACCAATGAGTGTCACGAGGTGCCTGGAGATACTGACATACTCTGTTGACAGCAAAGGATATATCTGGACGTGTGATCGTCAAGTACTGCAACCCACCAACAATACTCCCGTACTGTGTCGCATCAGCAGAAGGCAGGAGCTCACCATCTACAGCAGTGATCCTGTCAGTAGCAGACATAGGTGTAGTAGTCAGTTTGCACTTAAGCATCCCAGCCCGCTACAACAAATCCAAAGAGTACTTCTTCTGCATCATAACAAGGCCATTGGAAACATAAGCAACTTCCACACCAAGGAAGTAGTGAAGCTTCCCAAGATCTTTGACCGCAAAGTCAGCACCAAGAGACCAAACAAGAGTAGCAGCAGCCCACTGAGAGGAACTGACAAGTATAATATCATCCACATAGACCAACAGATACATGTAACTTCGGGCCTTTGTAGAAGAAATAACGAAGAGTCAGCAGCCGATGATGCAAAACCATGAGCATGAAGGGCTGTCGCAAGACGAGCATGCCAAGCACGGGGAGCTTGCTTCAGACCATAGAGTGCTTTAGTGAGATGACACAGATAATCAGGATGATTAGGATCAGACAACCCTGGGGGCTGCCGCATATAGACCTCCTCCTCCAGAACACCATGGAGGAAGGCATTCTACACATCAAGCTGACGAAGAAACCAACCCCGAGTAACTGCAAGAGAGAGAAGAAGCCTGATAGTAGTAGGTTTAACCATTGGACTGAAGGTGTCTTCATAATCAAGACCATAACGCTGCCGAAAATCTCGAGCAACCAGCCGCGCCTTGTAGCGCTCAATAGAACCATCAGAATGCTTCTTCACTTTAAAAACCCATTTAGAATCAATGACATTAACACGGGGTGGTGGCGAAACAAGAGTCCATGTCTTGTTATGAAGAAGAGCATGATACTCCTGCTCCATGGCCTCTCTCCAATGAGGTATACTCAGAGCAGCTTGATACGTACGAGGCTTAGAGGTAGGATCCGCATGAGCAACAGCCAGACATGCAGCCAACCAAGCAACAGTACCATCAGTGTGTTGTTTGGGCTGAAAAACACCACTGCGAATCCGTGTGTGTGGTCATTGAGGAGACACTGGAGCCACAGGAGACGGAGAGGACTCAGGTGATGAAGGCGGCGACGGCGATGACGACGCCTCGGCCACCGACGGAGATGCCTCAATGAGCACCGGCGAGAGCGCACCAGAGCCGGGTGAGCTTGGCCCAGGCGAGCACGACCTAGGCGAAACCGGCGTGGCAGGCCAAGGAGGCGACGGGGCCAGCGTGGGCAGGCGAAGTGGCGAGGTCGGCTCAGGGGCCAGCGACGCCGAGACGGGCAACCGCGGCAGCAGGGGTGCCGAGTCGGTCGGCCCAGGAGCTGAAGGCACCAACGCAGGCGGCCCAGAGACCAGAGGCACCGGTCCAGAGGCCAGGGGCGCCGAAACACACGGCGTGGCGGAGGGGGGGTCGGTCGAACGTGCATGGGCACGAGGACCGAGGCCATGCAGGGGCACACCCTAATAGTCGTGAACCGCTGGTAAGACCAACGAGGGAGATGATGTCGCGTCCAAAATTTCCAAACGAGCCCCACGTCCAGTGCATGCACCATGGTTAGGCAACAATATAGGAGAGTATGCAACATCATCAAATTGGTCAGATGCAACAGAGGATGAATCCAAAGATGGTGGTTCAGCAGTGGACACAGGAAGTTTGGGAAAGGAAAAAACATGCACATCAAACACGACATCCCGAGATATATAGACATGATTTGTGGGAACACGAAGACATTTGTAACCTTTATGAAGAGAGCTATAACCAAGAAAGACACACTTCTTGGAACGAAACTCAAGCTTGCGCTTGTCATACGGGCAGAGATGCGGCCAACAAGCACACCCAAAAACTTTAAAAAAGGTATAATCAGGTTGTTCATTAAGGAGAACTTAAATGGGAGTCTTCATATTCAAAAAACGAGTGGGAGTACGGTTTATGAGAAAACATGCAGTGGTGAGAGCATCACTCCAGAACCGAAACAGAACCGATGCATGGGTCAAAAGAGTAAGACCAGTTTCAACAATGTGACAATTCTTATGTTCCACAGAACCATTCTGTTGATGTGTATGTGGACATGCTAAACGGTGAGCGATCCCAAGCGACTGAAAGAAGGAGTTGAGGTTGCGATACTCGTCCCCCCAGTCCGACTGGACATGAACAATTTTGTGCTTGATAAGGCGTTCAACATGTTTTTGAGACTGAACAACAATGTCAAACACATCAGATTTGCGTTTAATAGGATAAAGCCAGGTAAAGCGACTATAAGCATCAACGAAACTGATATAATAATTGTGACCACTGACAGAAGTCTGAGCAGGACCCCATACATCTGAAAAAACAAGTTCTAAAGGATGTTTCACCTCACGACTAGACTCCAAAAAGGAAGTTGATGACTCTTCCCCTGCTGACAAGCATCACACACTGCTACATCTTTATTACTAGACATGCTAGGAAGCTCATGACGATGCAAAACATGACGAACGATAGGTGTGGCCGGGTGACCAAGACGAGCATGCCACTATGACAGAGATACCCGAACTCCACTGAACACGCAAGCGACTGAGAGGTTTTCACATATAAATATACTTGAAGGATCTTACTCAATCCATAGGTAGATATGGTGGACTCTCATGGCAAAACTGGGTTTAAGGATATTTGGAAGCACAAGTAGTATCTCTACTTGGTGCAAAGAATTTGGCTAGCATGAGGGGGAAAGGCAAGCTCAATATGTTGGATGATCCATGACAATATAATTTATTTCGGATATAAGAAAACATAACCCATTACATTGTCTTCCTTATCCAACATCAACTTTTTAGCATGTCATATTTTAATGAGTGCTCACAATCATAAAAGATGTCCACGATAGTATATTTATATGTGAAAACCTCTCTTTCTTTTTTACTTCCTATTAATTGCAACGATGACCAAAACTATGTTTGTCATCTATCAACAACTTTTATTCATCATACTCTTTATATGTGAAGTCATTACTCTCCATAAGATCAATATGATCTCTTTATTTCTTTTTATTCTTTCTTCTTTTTCTTCTTCTTCTATTCCCTCAAGATCATAGCAAGATAACCAAGCCCTAGATTCAAGACTAATCTTTATTATATATAGCTCGCGGACTCGATTACATAGATAATGATCAACACAAAAACTCAAAGCTAGATCATGCTAAACTTTATTCTACTAGATCAAGATATAACAGAAAGGATCGAACTAAGAAAAACGGTAAAGATAGAAGTGTGATGGTGATACGATACCGGGGCACCTCCCCCAAGCTTGGCAGTTGCCAAGGGGAGTGCCCATACCCATGTGTTTATGTCTCTTTCTTCGGAGGTGGTGATGAAGGAGTTGTTGATGAAGTCGTGTCACACATCGAGCGTAGGAGATTCTCCAATTTGCAAAAAATGCCCTTGAGTGCGGTGATGTGTTCTTGCAACAAAATATTTTCACGAGTGAGATACTTGTTTTGCACCTATTTCAATCATCTTGAAAGCTTCAATTTTAGTAGGGGTAAGATGGTTATAGTAAGGTTGAAGGATGTCTTCTTCTTCTGCAGCCGGAGCTTGATCCTCCGTGGCCTTCTTTATCCTATCACCCTTGTTTATCTCCCTGAGTTCTTCTCTCTTCATCTCTATCTTCATTAGCCATGCATCGTCGCTCGCGTTGTTGGAGGAGGGGGGCAACATGATGCCTGGTCTTGAAAACTCTGGCAGAAAACAGCTCGGAACAAAAACAGGAGATATTTGCATGGTACGATGGTCAAAACCTTCGGGAGATTATATAGTGAATTCTTACCAACCAAAAGAAGTATCGTGCAAGACAACGGAGTCCGGAGGGCACACGAGGTGCCCACGAGGCAGGGAGGCGCGCCCTCCACCCTCGTGGATGCCTCGTGTCCCGTTCGGTCTACTCCTTATTTTCCTATTTTCTTAAGTATTCCAAAACGGAGAAAAAATGCTATTAGAGCTGTTTTGGAGTCGGTTTACTTACCGTACCGCATACCTATTCCTTTTCGGAGATTGAAACATTCTGGAAAGTGTCCCTTATGTACTCCTCCGGGGTTATGGTATCAAAGACATTGGTTTCAACATTTATGGGATTACCTGAGATATAATGTTTGATTTTTCGACCGTTCACCACCTTCGGATTTGTGCCTTCGAAGTTGTTGATTTTTATGGCACCAAAACGATAGACCTCCTCAATAACGTAAGGACCTTCCCATTTAGAGAGGATTTTTCCTGCAAAAAATCTTAAACGAGAGTTGTATAACAGGACATAATCACCTACATTAAACTCACGCTTTTGTATCCTTTTTTCATGCCATCTTTTAACTTTTTCTTTAAACAGTTTGGCATTCTCATAGGCCTGGGTTCTCCACTCATCAAGTGAGCTAATGTCAAATAGTCTCTTCTCACCAGCAAGAGCTCTTTAATGGACTAATATGCCTTATGTTCTACTTCGAGAGGTAACTGACATGCTTTTCCATAAACCATTTTATACGGAGACATGCCCATAGGATTTTTATATGCAGTCCTATAGGCCCTTAATGCATCATCAAGTTTCTTGGACCAATTCTTTCTAGATCTATTAACAGTCTTTTGTAAAATTAATTTAATGTCCCTATTACTCAGTTCTACTAGACCACTAGACTGTGGGTGGTATGTAGATGCAATTCTATGATTAACATCATACTTAGCAAGCATTTTACGAAAAGCACCATGAATACGATGTGAACCACCATCAGTCATTAAGTATCAAGGGACTCCAAACCTTGGAAAAATAACTTCTTTAAGCATCTTAATAGAGGTTTTATGATCAACATTACTAGTTGGAATAGCTTCTACCCACTTAGTAATGTAATCAACAACAACTAAAATATGTGTATATCCTTTAGAGGAAGGAAACGGTCCCATATAATCAAAGCCCCAAACATCAAATGGTTCAATAACAAGTGAATAGTTCATAGGCATTTCTTGACGTCTACTAATATTACCAATTCTTTGACATTCATCACAAGACAAGACAAACTTACGGGCATCTTTGAAAAGAGTAGGCCAATAAAAACCAGACTGCAATACCTTATGTGCAGTTCTATCTCCAGCGTGGTGTCCTCCATAAGCCTCGGAGTGACACTTGCGTATGATATGTTCCTGTTCATGCTCAGGTACACAACATCTAATAACACCATCTAATCCTTCTTTATAAAGGTATGGGTCATCCCAGAAGTAATGTCTTAAATCATAGAAAAACCTTTTCTCTTGCTGGTATGTGAAACTAGGTGGTATAAATTTAGCAACAATGTAATTAGCATAATCAGCATACCATGGAGCAGTACGAGAAGCATTTATGACAGCTAATTGTTCATCAAGAAAGCTATCATCAATAGGTAGTGGGTCATTAAGAACATTCTCTAACCTAGATAAGTTGTCCGCAACGGGGTTCTCAGCTCCCTTTCTATCAACAATATGTTATACGTCTATTTTGCATCATGCTTTTATATCGATATTTATTGCCTTATGGGCTGTTATTACACAGTATGTCACAATACATATGCCTATTTTCTCTTATTTTACAAGGTTTACATGAAGAGGGAGAATGCCGGCAGCTGGAATTCTGGGATGGAAAAGGAGAAAATATTAGAGACCTATTCCGCACAACTCCAAAAGTCCTAAAAATTCATGGAGGCACGTTTTGGAATATATAAAAAAATACTGGAGAAAGAATCAACCAGAGGGGGCCCACACCCTGACCATGAGGGTGGGGGAGCGCCGTACCCCCTGGGCGCGCCCCCTGCCTCATGGGCCCCCTGGCAGGCCTCCGGTGGCCATCTTCTGCTATATGACGTCTTTTAACCTGAAAAAAAACACAAGGTAGCTTTTGGGGATGAAACAACGCCGCCACGAGGTGGAACCAATCTAGAGCTCCGGCAAAGCTGTTCTGCTGGGGAAACATCCCTTCGGGAGGGGGAAATCATCGCCATCATCATTACCATCGATTCTCTCATCGGGAGGGGGTCAATCTCCATCAACATCTTCACCAGCACCATCTCATCTCAAACCCTAGTTCATCTCTTGTATCCAATCTTTGTCTGAAAGCCTTAGATTGGTAGCTGTGGGTTGCTAGTAGTGTTGATTACTCCCTGTAGTTGATGCTAGTTGGTTTATTTGGTGGAAGATCATATGTTCAGATCCTTTATGCATATTAATACCCCTCAAATTATGAAGATGGATATGATTTGTGAGTAGTTACTTTTTTTCCTGAGGACATGGGAGAAGTCTTGCTATAAGTAGTCATGTGAATTTGGTATTCGTTCGATATTTTGATGAGATGTATGTTGTCTCTCCTCTAGTGGTGTTATGTGAACGTCGACTACATGACACTTCACCATTATTTGGGCCTAGAGAAGGCATTGGGAAGTAATAAGTAGATGATGGGTTGCTAGAGTGACAGAAGCTTAAACCCTAGTTTATGCGTTGCTTCGTAAGGGGCTGATTTGGATCCATATGTTTCATGCTATGGTTAGGTTTACCTTTAATACTTCTTTTGTAGTTGTGGATGCTTGCAATAAGGGTTAATCATAAGTGGGATGCTTGTCCAAGAAAGGGCAGCACCCAAGCACCGGTCCACCCACATATCAAATCAAAGTAACGAACGCGAATCATATGAACGTGATGAAAACTAGCTTGACGATAATTCCCATGTGTCCTCGGGAGCGTTTTCCTTCATATAAGAGTTTGTCCAGGCTTGTACTTTGCTACAAAAAGGATTGGGCCATCTTGCTGCACCTTATTTACTTTCATTACTCGTTGCCTGTTACAAATTACCTTATCACAAAACTATCTGTTACCGATAATTTTAGTGCTTGCAGAGAATACCTTACTGAAAACCGCTTGTCATTTCCTTCTGCTCCTTGTTGGGTTCGACACTCTTACTTACCGAAAGGACTATGATAGATCCCCTACACTTTTGGGTCAACAATATGCAAATCAAATTCTTGTAGCAAGAGAACCCATCTAATAAGTCTAGGTTTAGCATCATTCTTTTCCATCAAATATTTAATAGCAGCATGATCAGTTTGAACAGTTACTTTAGAATCAGCAATATAAGGTCTGAACTTATCACAAGCAAATACAACTGCTAAAAATTATTTTTCAGTAGTAGCATAATTTCTCTGGGCACTGTCTAGAGTTCTACTAGCATATTGGATAACATTTAATTTCTTATCAACTCTTTGTCTTAGAACAGCTGCTACAGCATAATCACTAGCATCACACATAATTTCAAAGGGTAAAATTCCAATCAGGTGGTTGAACAATAGGTGCAGAAATCAAGGCTTTCTTAAGTATTTCAAATGCTTCTACACAATCATCATCAGAGACAAAAGGAACATCTTTTTGTAAGAGATTAGTCAGGGGCCTAGAAATTTTTGAGAAGTCTTTAATGAACCTCCTATAAAACCCGGCATGACCGAGGAAACTTCTTATACCTTTAATGTCCTTAGGACACGGCATCTTTTCAAAGCATCAACTTTAGCTTTATCAACTTCAATACCTCTTTCAGAAATTTTATGCCCCAAGACAATACCTTCATTAACCATAAAGTGGCACTTCTCCCAATTCAAGACAAGATTAGTTTCTTCACATCTTTGCAAAACTCGATCAAGGTTGCTTAAGCAATCATCAAAAGAAGTTCCATACATGGAGAAATCATCCATCAAAACTTCAACAATCTTTTCACAAAAGTCAGAGAATATAGCAGTCATACATCTTTGAAAGGTAGTAGGTGCATTACATAAACCAAAAGGCATACGTCTATAAGCAAAGGTACCGAAAGGGCAAGTAAAAGTGGTCTTTTCCTGATCCTCTTTTGACACATGTATTTGAGAGAAACCACAATAACCGTCTAGAAAGCAAAAATGTGTATATTTGATAATCTTTCTAGCATTTGATCAATAAAAGGTAAAGGGTAATGATCCTTTCTAGTAGCTTTATTTAATTTGCGGAAGTCAATTACCATTCTATAACATGTAACAATTCTTTGTGGGATCAATTCATCTTTATCATTAGGAACAATAGTAATACCTCCCTTCTTAGGGACACAATGGACAGGACTTACCCACTGACTATCAGCAACAGGATAAATTATACCTGCCTCCAGAAGCTTTAGTATTTCATTTCTTACCACTTCTTTTATCTTAGGATTTAACCGTCGTTGGTGATCAACAACCGGTTTAACGTCTTTCTCCAATTTTATTTTGTGCTGGCATAGAGTGGGAATAATGCCCTTAAGATCATCAAGAGTATATATAATAGCAGCACGGTGCTTCTTCAGAGTTTTCAATAATTTCTCTTCTTCCTGCTCTGAAAGGTTAGCACTAATAATAACATGATATATCTTCTTTTCATCAAGATAAGCATATATAAGAGTATCAGGTAATGGTTTAATCTCAAACACGGGATCACCCTTGGATGGAGGAGGATCCCCTAGAATTTCAATAGGCAAGTTGTGTTTCAAAATAGGTCCCTGTTTAAAGAATACTTCATCTATTTCCCTTCTTTCATTCATAAACATATCATTTTCATGGTCTAGCAAATATTGTTCTAAAGGATCATTAGGAGGCACGACAACAGAAGCAAGACCAATAATTTCATCTTTACTAGGCAATTCTTTATCATGGGGTTGTCTACGAAATTTAGCAAAATTAAAATCATGAGAGATATCCCCTAAACTAACAGTAACAATATCCTTTTCGCAGTCTATCTTAGCATTAACAGTATTCAAGAAGGGCCTACCAAATATAATGGGACAAAAGTCATCTTGTGGGAAACCAAGAACAAGAAAATCAGTAGGATATTTAACTTTCCCAGACAAGACTTCAACATCTCTAACAATCCCAATTGGTGAAACTAGTCATCAACTCGTGCTTCCGCACGGGCTAGCAATTTCCAAATTTCAGAGAATGATTATTTATACAACATTATTATCGTTTAAATCATGTACAAATTAGAATAATAAAATATCAAATTCCTATTCACTTTTTATATTATAATAACATATATAATATTCCTTAGTTCTACTTATTTTGATAAAATATATAATCTATTCTCTGTTCCTATTAGTGGAAATCATATGCAACCAAAAAAATGACGGTGATAATTATTCCTACCATTTTATTTTTGACTTTAATATCTGATAACGTTGAAAAAACATTGAGGTGGTTTGTATTTCTTTTAATTTTTTATATATTTTTTTAATTTGGTAAAACTTCAATCTTATGTTTTTATTTTGTTAGGTACCCTGTCTTATTCTAAGATGGAACTAAAAAGTAGTTCCTTGCATCTTTATCACATATAGTTAGTGTGTTGTATTTCAAAAGTAGTACCATGATATGATGCTTCCTATCACCTGGTAATTAATATCTTCAAGGAAAAAAATTAGATACATTGTACAACTCACTTTGTAAATATATTAGGATAGACCTTATTGGCCAAAAATGAATTGTTGATTGTCCAAAAAAAAGGTAAATTGGGAAACGTGGGTATTCTTCAAAGTGACATCTTACCATGGTTATGTTTCCTTGTTATCTGTAGACTTTTATGAATAATATGATGCTCTCAAGTACGCACACAACAATAGTATTTACAAAACACATACAAATATCGAGAGCAAAAAGTAGTAAGTGGGGAAAAACGGAAGCCTGCCATCTGTATCACAAATGATTAGTATGATATATGTGCACTCATATACTCCATCATGTCGTTTGTAAATATAATAGGATAGAAAGTACTGGTCCAAGACGAATTTTGGAGGCCCAGACATTCACCATGGACAACCTATAAAAAAATCGATTTTCTGTCACTAAAAAGAAGTAGTTTTTCTATCCAAAAGACAGTAGTCAAGGCTCCTCCGACGTCATTTTCTTTTATAAAAAAAGTTGAATTATATACAACGGATAGATATGTACAAAGCACGAACTGTTTGTAGTACACATATTTTTGGAATGTACCATCTAACTTTTGAAACATCTACAAATTTGCATAGAAAATAGCCATGTTGTATATGAAAATCAGAAACCTCCGTTCTATCTTCAGATACGCTAATTAGAAGAACTAAAAATGTGAGATTTCTGAGTACCGTTGAAAAAACTTCAGCGCGCATTGTGATTTCAATTTATCTCGTATGAATTTGATTGCTTATCGCAGAATATATGTGAATCAGTCTATGAGTCCAAGTCTAGCTGGTCAACTTTGTTTTCTCCACCTTTGTAATTCAGCAAACCCAGTCGTATACTACATGTACACAAATTACATGGCTCAGATTTACTTTCTCTACGGTGTAATCTATTAATTTGAACAAAAGTCCAACATTTTTTGTGCAGGCCAGCCTAAAATGAATTCTACGTACAGATGTATGTTCTAGGTCATCAAGCCATGCACTTTGGCGGGCTAGCATGTCAGGTTATATATTATTTGATTGATTTTATGCGCATGGATTTTTGTAAGCATTATATATGTATATGCAGCAAAAATATTGGAATGTGTTTTCAAGTATTATTAAAAAAATGAGTAAAAAATATTTGGACTATATGCACGTACATATCCCGCTTGTACTCCTTCAGTTTGCATATGAGTAATTCAAGTGAGTGGCAGTGGATATATATTATATATTTTATATATATATATATATATATATATATATATATATATATATATATATAGAGAGAGAGAGAGAGAGAGAGAGAGAGAGGGTGTTGGCTCTTACCATTTTTGTCCCGACAAAAATCGGCATCATAAGTTCCAATTATCGACAATTTGACATAAGCACAGTTTTCTAGTCTCCACCCTACAAATACTCAAACACAACTTTATATTAGACGAAGAAAAAAATGACTTCTAGGTAATGGATTCACTTTATGACCTTATTTCATTGAGTGCATATGAATCCTGTAAATTCCATCGGCCAGAAACCTACCTCTTCCCCTCTTGGTTGCATGAGTCTTTGCCCATTCAGCCTCCATCCATACTGCTGCCCAGCAAGGAGACTGATTCAGTGATCACCGAGTCGTCTGTACATGCCTAGGGTTCATCAATCGATAACACGATGTGTAGTTGTCGCCTGTAAATGCCTTCCATCTGCCGTGCACATGTGTCATCTCTCTATGCTGACCTTGTTGATCCCGTCTGTATATGTTTTTTGTAGCTCACAAACTGATGGTTTCTATGTCCGGCTAGAGGATATTCAAAGCACTAAATCAGCCAAACCTTTTTTTAGTCCGATGGGCCAGCCGTATCTACTACCACTATAAAAGGAAGAGAGGGGCAGATCCAAACAATCTAACCCATTCATCTATCAAATCTAATGGTCCATAATTCTTCCATGTTTAACACTACAAGCCACGCATTAAGCCACCACTAATCCATGCATCGCTAATCCCGCCGTTCCAAAAAGAAAAAGAAAAACCGCCACAACCCACCCACGCACGCACGCCCGCCCGCCCCCCTCCTCCCATCGCGCCGGCGCATGCCGCCTCCTGCTCCTCCCACGCCGCGCCGCGCCGCACGCCGCCTCCTGCTCCTCCCGCGCCGCTGCCCCGCCGGCGCCCCGTCCTCCCGCAGCCCGGGTCGCTCTCATCCCTCGAGCAGCGCCGACGGCGCGGGACCCAGCGGGCTGGGCCTGCGTCGGCAGTGCCGGTGTCCATCTCCTCCGTCGAGCGGCGGCGGCGCAGCGGGACGCAGTGGGCCTGACCTGCATCGGCAGCAAAGGGGTCTCTCCTCCGTCAAGCAGCGGCGGCAGCGCGGGACCCAGCGGGCTCGGCCTGCGTTGGCGGCGGCGGGGTCCATCTCCACCGTCGAGCAGCGGCGGCAGCGCGGCCTGCTTCGGCGGCAGCAGCGGCAAGGTCCATCTCCTCCCTCAAGCAGCGGCGGGCTCGGCCACGAAGATGGATTTCTCCGACGGGGCATTCGATTCCTGGCCTCTGTTCCTCGACCTCGCATCAGGCACATATGCCCCAGCGGTCGTTCCTCCTCGTGGTCAGCGACGCAGATGCCGCCGCTGTCGTTCCTCGCACAACCGAGGATGCGGAACTCCTCTACGGTGAGATGCATTGCGTAGCCTCTGCCCTCCAGCACCATGGCAGCATGCCGATGCCCACCAAATGTTCGATGAGTTCCCCTAATTGACCTCTCTATATAGCTAGCCCTCTCTATTTCAGTCTCTCACAGCTCTCCGTGTCATCCATATATGATCTTATTTTGTTTCAGTTTTTTTGCTAGATTTAACACTGACATTTGTTTAAATCCTATCCATGTTGAACCATTGAAAGGGAGCACACAAAGCTGCAGAGGCAACAACTCCAAAGGAATCAGCACGGTGATGCGTTTCTATATGTTCAGTGTGACTAAAACCAACATGCTGACTACTAAACCATATGCACAGGATCGTAGAAAATTATTATTCTATATGCACAGGATCGCAGAACATTATTATTAATGTCTACATTGTAAAGGATCCAAACTCTAAACAAGTGATTCGTGAACAATTTTTTATCTAGGTTCAGAAGTTGATAATCCATTACAGTTCTTTCATTGTGCAGGCAACCTCAGGTACGACGAAACGGCTTTGTTTTGCTTCTGTCGTCAGATTGCTGAATACGACTTTGAATCTCAACTGCACTTGACTGCACCTTCTATCTTGATCTGCTTGACAACTTATAATTTGCACAAGCATTCCCCTGCATAGTTTGTCCTTGGTTTGAAAGAACAATTCCTGATTATATATTCCAAATCAGGTTGTTGCCTGGATCCTATGAACAATATGTACAGTCACGCTGTCGTTATCCGTTTACCATCAAGTAAGTTTTCACTACGTTTTGTTTCAGTTCCATTTCAGAATCCCTAAACCATATAGATTGCAGAGCAAAGCTAGATGATGGACATCTTCACTAATAAGCAGGTCTGCTTACCACATTCCTCTTGTTTTCTACAGTTGACGATGTCAAATTATTCAAGAATGTGCGACGCACAAGGATGTAAGGTTTCCGCACTTGCATCCATAGAAATCTGGGTGTTGGTAAATTCTATTTTGGATGGATTTTGAAGGGAAGTTTGTTTTTATCGAGGATCAGACAATACTAAGAGACTAACAAGAATACAGTAAATTACTGGATCATTCATAGTTCCCTAGCGTAGAATAGAACCCGATGTGGTAACTATCTTGGGGCTCTAGAAATAATTTCTCTGAAACTGAATCATTCAGTCATACCTTCACTTTAGTAAATAATGGCTCTGGATACTGGGATCTCTCATCTTGGTTATTTTTTATATACTGCATTGCAAAACCAGAAGCTCAAGCTAGGTTAGGCTAAGGCTAGGCTCACAAAATAAGGATGATGATTACTTAGCTAAAATTGTTCTGGAACTTTATCCGTGATCTAACATTTTTTTTCCCGAGGCTGAATTAATGGGTATGGAATTCTATTTGGTCGAGTTGCTTATCTGAATGCAACCGTTGAATAGTTAATGAAATTGCTGGGATTTGGTGTTGCCAGATTGTTCATGTGAACGTGGCAGAAGCCTTCATTTGTGGCCTAACATTTTTTTACCAGTTATTATCTTCTCATGTAATAGTTGTGAATTTGCAGTCTAGATTAGCACATATAGTGACCACTTATGCTTGTCATCACTGTACCTAAGTGATGTCTTCCTTGCGTACTTGTCATCACTACACCTTCAATCGACACTGTTATTTATGCTGAATGTCAAGACCTTCAGTATTGTACACCATTTTTATGAATGCTTAGCCTAAACGTCATGGTTGTTTATGTCAGCCTTGCTTTATAAGTCAGAATGATGGTCCAAGAGCTTCCGTTTCTTTTGGGTTGGGTTTTATTTACTACGAATATATCTAGCGATACAAAGAGCACATGAGTTATTCCTACAATATTTTTAGTGTTCAGATAGAGTTAAGAAAATTATGAGACCTGAAGGATTGGAGTATCAACAAAGAGCTAGCTATGGACAGGGGTGCGTGGAAGCTTGCTATCCATGTGCCAGAGCCATGAGTTGGTTGCGAGATCTTATGGGTTTCACCTCTAGCCTACCCCAACTTGTTTGGGACTAAAGGCTTTGTTGTTGTTGTTGTTGTTGTTGTTGTTGTAGATAGAGTTAAGAAAATTATGATGTTACCAAATCTATTTAGTTCATGATTTTTGGTAATTAATACTCTAGCCTGGTGATGGATTAGGTTGATGGGTCAACATCTTCAGTCATCTTCAGTTTGCAAGTTGAACTATTAATGCTTAGTTTTGTTGTAGAGGGGCTTACTTCAGTTTGCAAGTTGAACTATTAATGCTTAGTTTTGTTGTAGAGGGGCTTACTTCAGTTTGCAGAACTACCATGATAAACAGACAAATTGTTTATTGACAGAGGGGATTTGTTTTTATGCATTATAGTTATTCCTGTTATAGGCTGGTCCTCTTTTGAGGCTACTGATTGCATTAGGAAGAGGATGTTTTCTTTCGAAAAGGTTAGAAAGAGGATGTTGAACTAAACTTCCCTTAGTTCATTCCTTATATTTTTATCATGTTTCCTCGCAATGGAAGGAGCACGATAGCTTGTGGATGGTGCTATGGTGCAAGCATGTAGTGGACTTGGAGGCCAGGATTTTAGCTACAGGAAAAGAATGAGGCTACAACTGGTGGACAAGTGACTTGACCACGATAAGGTTAGTTTCATGCTGGGATATTATTTTTATTATATCATGGTAGAATGTCATTATCATGTGCACCAAATTATGATCATTATGCATTGATCATAAATTCACAAGAACTAAGGAAAGTGGAAAGAACCGAGGCTTTTGGAGTGATGATGATGAAAAATAGTTAATTGGCTTAGTCTTGGTACAGTTTGTCTGTCCTATGGTTTTACGGTTTTCAAAACTTCTATTTTCACATGAATATTTGCAAAAAAAATTATTTTTTGAGCAGGATTGCACTGACATAGATTATTGTGTCTTCATAAATTATCTCGCAAGATTTTAGAACTAAGCTCTCCAAATCTCTATGTTCACTTATTTCCCTCATATTTTCTTTTTAGTTTCCTCCATACAGGGTTTGAGTTGCTTTTAATTATTTCGATCGGATCAAGTTTCTTTAGTGTACCGTGATCTTGCATGGTTCATCTGCCCATAATTCACATTTGTGTTCTCATTTGAGAATTTAAGCTGAATCTTTACGTATGAGTTGGATCTTGACTAGGCATAATTAGATGACCAAAACATCTCGCTCCCCCCGCGTCGCTCCCGCATCGAGCGACTCGGGCAGGCCGCTACCCTAGCCGCCACTGAGCCCCGATCTACTCCCTCCTCTCCTCCCATCGTCGTCGCGTGACGCCGCCGGCTAAGCCCGGGGGCAGATGGCGGTGACGGGGGTCTCCTTCTCTCCCGCGGCTTGGGGTGGGGCGGGGCCCCCAATGTGTGGAGGCGCGACTGGTCGGGTCTTGCGGCACGGCGGCCGGCCCTGCCTCACAGAGGCGGTGGGCGGCTCTACTGCCAGTCGGATCTCGAATTGGCGGCGGCATGGAGGGCCTGGTGTATGGAACGACTATATGTGTGATTTGGCCTCCAGTCAAATCTGATCTGGCCTGTGCGGCCTGCTCCATGCGCGGCAGGGGTGATGGCGGTCCCGTGCACACAAGGCTGGATGGAGGTTCCTCGAGCGGATCCGGGTGAAAACCCTAATCTTCGCTCATTGCCAAAACCGATGATGGCAGCGTTTTCTGCGTCGTCCCTTTCTTGAAGGCATCATAGTGGAGAAGCTCTAGACCCCTATCCGCCACCTCCGAGGGAAACCCTAGATTGGTCGATTGGATGACGTCAACACTCTTGTGCCATATCCCTCTTGGGGACGTCAATCTTGGAGGTATGTATAGGCTCGAGGGACTAGTGGACGGCATCTGCGGTGGAGCGGCGTTCCATGTGACACATCGACGACGTGGAGTCTCGGTGGCATGGCGCGGCAGGGCCTCGTCGACGGATGTGTGATGATGGACGCGTGTAGGGAGGTCTTGTCTGGCGCCGTGTTGGCGTCAACAGCAGGCCTGGGAAGGTCGATGCGTCATTATCACCTCTGAAGATTGATCGATGGAAGACGGCGGCGACGACCTATGAGTGCGTCGGACCGGTTTGTGCCCCAGACCTGGTATGTGGCTTGGTTGAGGCCTCCAGCTTTAGATGTTAGGCTTAGGTGAGAGGTCTAGATATTCGGCCCATACTTTCTGCAACCCTTCATCAATGGATAGGAGTAGCGACGGATGTTGCCAAGATGGCGGCTTCAGACATATTGATGTATTACTTTTTAAGTTCTCTGTGAATAGTTAATAAAGTGGCTGCATGCATCTCCCAAATGCAGGCCGGGTGTCATCATCCTTTTCTAAAAAAGGGCATAATTAGATGTTTTGTGGTTATTTTCTTAGGCATAGTACAAGGCGTGCCATCGATACTGCTGCACAAATCCATCAAGCTATATTAGCTACAAACTCACTGTGTTTCTAAGTGAATTGGTTGAAATGCCTAATCTCATGGTCTTCTAAAACTTTTTGTTATATAGAAAAATGCTGCAGGTGCACATAATAAGTAGTCTTGGTGAGATTAGTGGCTGAAGCTAGCTGGCAAATATCTGAAGGTATGTGCTCCTTTTGCGATATTTTACATATTGTGTAATTGACCAGATTTAGTTAGACTGAACTGGTAGCGTAGTTGCATAAGAGATACTCCCTTACTCCCTCTGTGTCGAAATGTAAGATGTTTTATAGTGTTAAAAAACATCTTACATTTTAAGATGGAGGGAGTATAAAAGAAAAGATGCCAGGGTATAAGTTGTATTATTTGAGGACCCAGTGGCCCTGTGAAGATGAAGTAATTGTTGTGTTTGCTCTTCAGGAATCCAATAGACTTCTTTTTTTTGCGGATATACTTCCTGTGTAGTGAAAATGACCGGCATGAAAAAAGATGGATCACCCTGAGGTCAGCTTGCCAATGTTGTAATGTTGTTCATCCTTAACCATCTGACATTGCAAACACTTTGGATGATGATAATAATAGGTTGCTCTTTTTCCATCAGAAAAAATGATACAGTTGTTGTATTATCTATAATTTGCCGCTTCACTACAGTGGTCCATAGAGCCGAACAAGATTTAAGTGTTTTTTCATGATGAAGATTTAATTGTTCTCAAGATTGATCCCTTGTGATATTGATTTCTTTTATTTGTCTACCAGGTTTGCAATGTAAATCTTATGGAAGGTGACACTGTTTGATCAAGAAATGAACACCATTCAATTGGCAACTTTGGATTGTTCCCATTATTGGAGTTTGATTTTTGAAATTAGTTTTTTTTTGCATTTTGACACGGAGCTATGTTGTTTCACCACATGCAACAATTTAATTTTGGTGTTCGAAATATGTTTGACTAAATATATATGGAGTAATAGTTATATTTGTTTTCACAATGCAATCTGAGATACACAAGTCAACAATACATTACATTATATTTTGTTTTATTGACTTGTGTATTAATATAATCCCATCCTGCACACACCTCTGAATTGAATGAGTGATTGATTTCACTGCTTGGTTGAAAGAGCTCGGGTACAAGCCCTTTAGGCCATTGCTTTGGACTACAGGTCAATCTGGAGCTATATCTCTGATGAAGCCACGTTGATTTTTAGGATTCACAGATTCTGATTCTTTAGAATAACCTTAAGTTATGATGGCTCATGTGAACTCAATCTAGCAGTTTGCTTTCCTAATATTGAATACTCGAGAGGTTTATCTTTCGTGTAACAGATGAAATGGATTTTCGTTTGTGATACTATCATATAATCAGTTTGTCGAGGTTGGAATTGCGCATGAAAAGAAGGTATATGTATAACCTGCTATTAAATAAGCATTCATGGATCAAATATAGTGACATTAATTCACAACTTAATGTTATTCCAATTTGGAAAATAATGGGATGATTGAAGGTGGCACATATGTAACAATTATGACACTTGCTTATAGGCAGCAAAATTCTTCCTTAGGGTACACGTGCATTGCACGTGCAAACTTACTAGTGTAATCAAAACTCAAGTGTCCAGATCGTAACTGTCGCATTGTTTTTTTGCCAGCGTGTCTCCTTATTCTTTAATTTTTATGTGCATTGCATGTCTGCTTCGTTTAGTATATTAGTCACGTATATACCAAACTTTTCTCCCATGGTAAATCCTAGCCGCAAAACAAAGATCTAAGAGCCTGATTATTTTTGATGATGTGGATTATTGGAGAATTATGTACGTGGTTTGTTAGGATGCATGTTTTTTTGTGCTAGTCATTACTTACATGTAGGTGTTCTAGCATTACTCTTACAAACCACAGTTGAAGCTTTAGCATGATCCTTTATTCTAACAGGGAAAGGTGGTTTCTCAATATAAGCGGTAGCAACAATAGGATCAACATTATAAGTGATAGTCTTTTCTTCAAATTTAATAGGTTCAACTACTTTTACTTCAATGGGAGGATGATATTTAAAGCACTTCTCTTAGGGAGATCAACATGAGTAGCAAATGATTCACAGAAAGAAGCTACTATATCAGAGTCAAATCCATATTTAGTGCTAAATTCACGAAAATCATTGGTATCCATAAAAGATTTAACACAATCAAACTTAGGTGTTATACCTGACTCCTTATCTTCGTTGAGTTCCCAATCTTCAGAGTTGCGTTTAATTCTTTCCAATAAATCCCATTTGAATTCAATAGTATTCATCATAAAAGAACTAGTACAAGAAGTATCAAGCATGGAGCGATTATTGAGAGAAAGCCGAGCATAAAATTTTTGAATAATAATTTCTCTTGAGAGCTCATGATTGAGGCATGAATATAACATTGACTTAAGCCTCCCCCAAGCTTGAGCGATACTTTCTCCTTCGCGAGGCCAAAAATTATATATATAATTATGATCACGATGAACCGGATGCATAGGATAAAACTTCTGATGAAATTCCAATTTCAATCGGTTGTAGTTCCATGATCCAATATCATCACATAGCCTAAACCATGTAAATGCCTTTCCCTTCAAAGATAAAGGGAAGATATTCTTCTTGATAACATCCTCGGGCATACCTGCAAGCTTAAATAATCCACAAACATCATTCACATAGATTAGGTGCATATCGGGATGTAATGTTCCATCTCCTGTAAAAGGATTAGCTAGCAGTTTCTCTATCATACTGATACGTCTCCGTCGTATCTATAATTTTTGATTGTTCCATGCCAATATTCTTCAACTTTCATATACTTTTGGCAACTTTTTATACTATTTTTTCGGACTAACATATTGATCCAGTGCCCAGTGCCAGTTCCTGTTTGTTGCATGTTTAATGTTGCACATAAAACCCATATCAAACGGAGTCCAAACAGGATAAAAATGGACAGAGAATTATTTTGGAATATTTATGATTTTTGGGAAGTAAAATCAACGCGAGACAGTGCCCGAGGGGGCCAGGAGATAGGGGGACGCGCCCCAGGGAGGCAGGTGCGCCCTGGACTCTCCTGGATCCCCCGTAAGGCGGTTAACGCTCTTCTTTTGCCGCAATAAATCTAATTTTATGAGAAATATTTGGGCAAAAGATTCACCCAAGTCAGAGTTACGGATCTCCGGATATAAAAGAAACAGTGAAGGGGCAGAATCTGAGAACGCAGAAACAGAGAGAGACAGAGAGATAGATCCAATCTCGGAGGGGCTCTCGCCCCTCCCACTCCATGGGAGCCAAGGACCAGAGGGGAAATAATTCTCCCATCTAGGGAGAAGGTCAAGGAAGAAGAAGAAGAAGGGGGCTCTCTCCCCCTTGCTTCCGGTGGCGCCGGAACGCCACCGGGGGCCATCATCATCACCGCGATCTTCACCAACAACTTCACCGCCATCACCAACTCTTCCCCCCTCTATGCGGCGGTGTAACCCCTCTCTTACCCGTTATAATCTCTACTTAAACATGGTGCTCAATGCTATATATTATTTCCCAATGATGTATGGCTATCTTATGATGTTTGAGTAGATCCGTTTTGTCCTATGGGTTAACTGATGATCGTGATTGGTTTGAGTTGCATATTTTATTATTGGTGCTGTCCTATGGTGCTCTCTGTGTCGCGCAAGCGTGAGGGATTCCTGCTGTAGGGTGTTGCAATGCGTTCATGATTCGCTTATAGTGGGTTGCGTGAGTGACTGAAACACAAACCCGAGTAAGGGGGTTGTTGCGTATGGGATAAAGGGGACTTGATGCTTTAATGCTATGGTTGGGTTTTACCTTAATGAATCTTTAGTAGTTGTGGATGTTTGCTAGAGTTCCAATCTTAAGTGCATATGATCCAAGAAGAGAATGTATGTTAGCTTATGCCTCTCCCTCAAATAGAATTGCAATAATGATTACCGGTCTAGTTATCGATTGCCTTGGACAAATAACTTTCTCGTAACAAAAAGCTCCCTACTAATATTTACTTTATTGCATCTTTATCTAAACAGCCCCTAGTTTATATTTACGTGTTCTTTATTATCTTGCAAACCTATCCTATCACATCTACAAAGTGCCTCTAGTTTCATACTTGTTCTAGGTAAAGCGAACGTCAAGCGTGCGTAGAGTCGTATCAGTGGCCGATAGGACTTGGGAGAGTATTTGTTCTACCTTTAGCTCCTCATTGGGTTCGACACTCTTACTTATCGAAAGAGGTGACAACTATCCCGTATACTTGCGGGTTATCAAGACCTTTTTCTGGCGCCGTTGCCGGGGAGTCATAGCGTGGGGTGAATATTCTCGTGTGTGCTTGTTTGCTTTATCACTAAGTAATTTTTATTTGCTGTTCTAAGTTGTTCTCTATCTTTAGCTATGGATATGGAACACGAAATACCAAAAAAATTAGGTGTACTTGCTACTCATGGAGATGGGGACCTCCTAAAACCCTCGATGATCATCATGTGAAAAATGTTTTGTACTACTTTGATAATCCTGAGAAAACCCCATTCAACTTTATAATGGGAGTAACGTTGGATCAACGTGAATACTTTAGGTATTATCGCTTGACACAAAAAGGGAAACTATTATGGGATCAAGTTGAAATGTTGAAGTGGTATGCTAGGCAACTATGCTTGATACATGATTATACTTGCTGCTCTAGGAAGAAGGCTCCACACCTTCCCTTTTCATGCAAATTTAATGATAATAAAACCTTAGCCTCTTATGCTAATAGTATCTATGATTAATATGATGTGGAACAAATAGAAGAATTTGTTGCTTTTATGGGTGCTTATGAGATTGAATCTATGTTTAAAGCATTTGACGATTTTGATGATTGAGCTTATAGACCAGAGAATTTTGCTATACTTAGATATTGCTATGAAAATTATGAATATAATTACAATATTAATGCATTTATTGAGAAGTCTCCGCTGTCCAAGAAGAGAATAATATTTTGCAGGAAGCTATGGAAGAAGAAATTGATGAAACTGTGAGCTCATTGGATGAAAAAGATGATGAGGAGAGCAAAGAACAAAAGGAGGAAAAGCGGATTGATCACCCGTGCCCACCTTCTAATGAGAGTAACTCTTCAACTCATACATAGTTTAATTCCACTTCGTGCTTACCGAAGGATGATTGCTATGATGATTGCTATGATCCCGTTGATTCTCTTGAAATATCCCTTTTTGATGATACTTACTATGCTTGTGGCCAAGATGGCAATATGAATTATGCTTATGGAGATGAACTTGCTATAGTTCCTTATGTTAAACATGAAATTGTTGCTATTGCACCCACGCATGATAGTCCTATTATCTTTTTGAATTCTCCAAACCACACTATATCGGAGAAGTTTGTGCTTATTAAGGATTATATTGATGGGTTGCCTTTTACCGTTGCACATGATAATTTTGATGAATGTGATATGCATGTGCTTTCTGCTACTAATTGCAATTATTATGAGAGAGGAACTATATCCCCACCTCTCTATGTTCCAATACGATAGAAATGCAAGAAACTGCTTATACTATGCATTGGCCTTTACTTGATGTGCATGAATTGTCCTTTTATGACATGCCGATGCATAGGAAGAGAGTTAAACTTCGTTGTTGATTGATATATGTTACTTTGTGCTCACTACTAAATTACAAATCATTGTTAATTAAAATTGGCTTTGATATACCTTGGGATCCGGGTGGATCCATTACTTGAGCACTATATGCCTAGCTTAATGGCTTTAAAGGAAGCGCTGCCAGGGAGACAACCCGGAAGTTTTAGAGAGTCATTTATTTCTGTTGAGTTCTTTCATATAGTTTAAAAACAAAAAATAAATAAAGAGGGGAAACCAAAACTTTTCAAAAAGGAAAGTGAAAGTGAGAAAGACAAGCATTGTTGAAGTGGGAGAGCTCCTTGAACTTTGTTCATGCTCACGAAAACTTTCTGAATCTTGATTACAGAAACTTTTCAACAAAAATAAGTATCCCCGTGTACAATTCATTTGTATTATAAAAATAATGTGCCAAGGTTTGCCTTTAGGATGTTTACAGTGCTTGTTGGTTTGTACGGTGCAGGACATAAACTTTGGCTGTAGTGCGCGATTTTACATTTTTAACTGGAACACCAAATGGTTCTGATTCTTTTTGAACTGTCTTTCTGTACAAAGTTTTTATTTTTCCAATTTTCTTAGAATTTTTGGGTTACCATAAGTATGGTGAATGTTCAGATTGCTAAAGACTGTTCTGTTTTTGACAGATTCTGTTTTTGATGCATAGTTTGCTTGTTTTGATGAATCTATCAATTTATATCAGTGGATTTAAGCCATGAAAAGTTATATTATAGTAGACACAATGCAAAAACAAAATATGAATTGGTTTGCAACAGTACTTAGAGTAGTGATTTGCTTTATTATACTAACGGATCTTATCGAGTTTTCTGTTGATGTTTTGTGTGGATGAAGTGTCTAATCGAGGATGTCTCAATATGAGGAAAAGGAAGAGAGGCAAGAGCTCAAGCTTGGGTATGCCTGAGGCACCCCAAGTAAATATTTATGGAGACTCAAGCATCTAATCTTGGGGATGCCCCGGAAGGCATCCCCTCTTTCTTCAACAAGTATCGGTATGTTTTCGGATTCGTTTCGTTCATGCAATATGTGCAAGTCTTGGAGCGTCTTTTGCATTTAGTTTTCACTTTTCTTTTATGAACCATGCTGGTATGAGATAGTCCTTGGTTGATTTATAGAATGCTCATTGCACTTCACTTAAATCTTTTGAGTATGACTTTATAGAATGCTTCATGTGCTTCACTTATATCATTTGAAGTCTGGATTACCTGTTTCTCTTCACATAGAAAATCACCATTTGTAGAATGCTCTTTTGCTTCACTTATATTTGTTAGAGCATGGGCATATCTTTTGTAGAAATAATTAAACTCTCTTGATGCACTTAGATCAATTGAGAGAGATGACAGGAATTGGTCAATCACATGGTTAGTCATACAATCCTACATAAACTTGTGGATCACTGAATGTGATATGTTTGATTCCTTGAAATAGTTTTGCGCTAGAGAGGTGATAATATGTGGGAGGTACTAGTAGATGGTTGTGTTTTGTAAGGATGTTGTTGTTAAGGTTTGTGATTCCCAAAGCATGCACGTATGGTCTACTAACTATGTAACCAAATTGGCGCGCATTGTATTTTGATTGTTTATCTTTGCATGAAGGTCGGGGGCGCGCGATGGTTAACTCCTACCAACCTCCCCCCTAGGAGCAAGCGCGTAGTACTTTGTTTCAAGGGCTAATAAATTTTTGCAATAAGTATGTGAGTTCTTTATGACTAATGTTGAGTCCATGGATTATACGCACTCTCACCCTTCCATCATTGCTAGCCTCTTCGGTACCGTGCATTGCCCTTTCTCACCTCGAGAGTTGGTGCAAACTTTGCTGGTGCATCCAAACCCCGTGATACGATACGCTCTATCACACATAAGCCTCCTTATATCTTCCTCAAAACAACCACCATACCTACCTATCATGGCATTTCCATAGGCATTCCGAGATATATTTCCATGCAGCTTCCATCATCATCATGTACATGACTTGAGCATTCATTGTCATATTGCTTTGCATGATCGTAACATAGCTAGCATGATGTTTTCATGCCTTGTCCGTTTTTTGATGTCATTGCTATGCTAGGTCATTTCACCTCCCGGTACACCGCCGGAAGCATTCATATAGAGTCATATCTTTGTTCCAATATCGAGTTGTAATATTGAGTTGTAAGTAAATAAAAGTGTGATCATCATTATAGAGCATTGCCCCAAGAAAAAAAAGAAGAAAAGGAAAAAAAAGGAAAGGCCAAAGAAGCCTAAATAAAAAAGGGGGCCAAAGAATCCCACCCAAAAAAAGAAAAAGAAAAAAAAGGAAAAAGAAAAGGGGCAATGTTACTATCCTTTTTCCACACTTGTGCTTCAAAGTAGCACCTTGTTCTTCATATAGAGAGTCCCCTATACTGTCACTTTCATATACTAGTGGGAATTTTCATTATAGAACTTGGCTTGTATATTCCAACGATGGGCTTCCTCAAATGCCCTAGGTCTTCATGAGCATGCAAGTTGGATGCACACACACTTAGTTTTCAGTTTGAGCTTTCATACACTTATAGCTCTAGTGCATCTGTTGCATGGCAATCCCTACTCCTCACATTGACATCAATTGATGGGCATCTCCATAGCCCGTTGATTAGCCGTGTCGATGTGAGACTTTCTCCCTTTTTGTCTTCTCCACATAACCTCCATCATCATATTCTATTCCACCCATAGTGCTATATCCATGGCTCACGCTCATGTATTGCGTGAAGGTTGAAAAAGTTTGAGAATACTAAAGTATGAAACAATTGCTTGGCTGACACCGGGATAGGCATGAGGGGTACCTTGTGTTAAGAAAAGGGAGCATACAAGACTATATGATTTTGTAGGGTTAACGTTCTGGAAGAATTGATATTTTGAAAGACATGATTGTTTGTTGGGATGCCCTAAGTATTATTGTTTTTATGTCAAATGATAGACTATTGCTTTGAATCACTCATGTCTTAATATCCATGCCATGATTAGATATATGATCAAGATTATGCTAGGTAGCATTCCACATCAAAAATTATCTTTTTTTATCATTTACCTACTGAAAGAACATGCGGTGCCCCCATGTTTGGTTTTGGTAATTGATGACAATCTCTATGGACTAAGGGTCGCCTTGAGTTATATTTGAAGGGTTTGTCCATAGGCTTTTCTTGGAGTCCATTTGTTGGTTTCAAGGAGAGTTTGTGATGACCGTGGTTCTATTAAGGAATTATCCAAAGATTGGTCATGTGAGTGTTAAGCTTATTGCAAGCATGTCTTGAAGAATAAGATTGTGTGATCATTCATGTCCACCTTCAAGACATCATCCAAATGAAGAGAGTTGGAAAGATTCAACACACAAAGCGCACAAGATGTACCAAGGGATCAAGCGATCCCATGGTATGGTAAGCATTGTCAATTACGCTTTGTGTACTAACCCATGATCTTCGTGAGAGTTCTTTGTGGGGTTAGGATGCGGTGTGCAAGTTCTAGTGAAGCATCACGAAGAGATAAAATGCTTGAAGTTTGCCGTCCATTGTGATGACAATGGACTTGTGAAGATGTGCGGAAGAGAGGCTCGCCCATAGTGGAGTATGGGGGAGCAATCAACTAGTCTTCATTGAGCCAACGCAATCAAGAAAGGTGGTCCAACTTGAGGGAGTCAAGATCGTCATCATCTAGCTCAAGTGGACCATGTGCAAGGCAAAGGTTTGCCCTTGATAGGTTTTCTATTTTATCGGTCTCATGGTAGTTGTGGGAGACCGGGTTATAGGATCGATTGCCGTACTATCAAGGGGGGCTCTCGATGAGTTGCTTGATCGTATCGTTCGTAGAGAGCTCAAACCATTGCATCCTTGCATCATCTTTTTTAGTTCTTGTTTGGTTCTGCTCCTTGTGAGTTTTGGAGCTTATGGTCATTTTTATGACAAGCTCGAGTTCATCGAAAACGGAGTTCACATGCATCTTCTATGATGTTTTCGATGTTGGAGGGTATGCCGGTTCTTCTCTGTTGGAGGTTTCACTCCTTTGTTTACTAAGCATACCTCCCCTGCCTCTTCTTAGTATGTCGGTTCTTCGCTGTTTTGATGCTACTCGTCTTGCTCTATCCAACAAGCTTGAGTTTGCTCAATTCGGAGCTCATTTGAAGAAGTTATGGCAGTTCTGGTTTTTCTTGGTGTATACTCTGTTTTCGTGGTAGTGGCTTAAGGGTGGCGCCAGCGGTAGTACCGCGGTCTACAGCGGTAGTACCGCCGAAGCTCTCCAGCGGTAGTACCGCTCCACGAAGCGGTAGTACCACTCTCAGCGGTAGTACCGCTCTGCAGGGCGGTAGTACCGCTTGCGGGCTTCGGCCGTAGTACCGCAGCTGTTCCGCACTACTACCGCCTCGATTCGAGACCGGTGTTTTCTCGTGTCGGGTTTTGCGGTACTAGGAGCGGTAGTAGGAGTGGTAGTACCGCTCCAAGCTGTAGTACCGCTCTTCTCCCGCGGTAGTACCGCTCTGGGGCCAGGGCCCGGTCTTCCTCGCCAGCGCGGTAGTACCGTTGGGTAGGGAGCGGTAGTACCGCTCTCAGCGGTAGTACCGCCCTGCCCGAGCGGTAGTACCGCTCTGTGCGGGGATGTTCAGTGGGGTAACGATTGGATTTTCCCCCTCCTATAAAAGGGGGTCTTCTTCCCCATTGAACCTTATCCCTTTGAGCTCGTGTTCTTCCCCCATTGTTGACCTTCTCCGAGCTTGCTAACTCTCAATCCCTCCATGGATTCTTGCTAGTTTTTGAGGGAAAAGAGAGAGGAGATCTAGATCCACATTTCCACCAATCACTTTCTCCTCTAAGTGAGGGGAACCCCTTGGATCTAGATCTTGGAGTTCTTCGTGTTCTTCCTTCGTTCATCCTCTCATTTTCCTCCCTAGCATTAGTTGCTTTGGTGGGATTTGGGAGAGAATGACTTGGGCACTTTGTGTGCCCTTGCCATTGCATTTGGTGCATCGGTTTGAGTTCTCCACGTGATACGTGGAAGTTACAAGTTGAGAAGCTTATTACTCTTGGGTGCTTGGTGCCCTTGAGCTTGTTTGTCTTGGGTGCTTGGGCCCCCTAGTCGGTTGGTGGTGTTCGGAGCTCAATCATTGTGGTGTAAAGCTCTGGGCAAGCGTCGGGGTCTCCAATTAGGTTGTGGAGATCGCCCCGAGCATTTTGACGGGTACCGGTGACCGCCCCCAAGGGTTGCCAAAGTGTACGGGTTCGGTGACCGCCCCCAAGGGTCACCATTTGTACGGGTTCGGTGACCGCCCTTAAGGGTCCCTTAGTGGAATCACGGCATCTTGCATTGTGCGAGGGCGTGAGGAGATTACGGTGGCCCTAGTGGCTTCTTGGGGAGCATTGTGCCTCCACACCGCTCCAAACGGAGATTAGCATCCGCAAGGGTGTGATCTTCGGGATACATCGTCGTCTCTGCGTGCCTCGGTTATCTCTTTCCCGAGCCCTTTACTTATGCACTTTACTTTGTGATAGCCATATTGTTCTTTGTCATATATCTTGCTATCACATAGTTGCTTATATTGCTTAGCATAAGTTGTTGGTGCACATAGGTGAGCCTAGTTGTTTTAGGTTTTGTGCTTGACAACTTAACCGCTAGGTTTATTCTGCATTTGTTCAAGCCTTAACCGTAATTATTTTAAAACACCTATTCACCCCCCCTCTAGGCGACATTCTCGATCTTTCACCTACTCGAGGACGAGCAGAAATTAAGCTTGGGGATGCTGATACATCTCCGTCGTATCTATAATTTTTGATTGTTCCATGCCAATATTCTTCAACTTTCATATACTTTTGGCAACTTTTTATACTATTTTTTGGAACTAACATATTGATCTAGTGCCCAGTGCCAGTTCCTGTTTGTTGCATGTTTAATGTTTCACAGAAAACCCATATCAAACGGAGTCCAAACAGGATAAAAATGGAAGAAGAATTATTTTGGAATATTTATGATTTTTGGGAAGTAAAATCAACGCGAGACGGTGCCCGAGGGGGCCAGGAGATAGGGGCGCGCCCCAGGGAGGCAGGCGCGCCCTGGACTCTCCTGGGCCCCCCGTAAGGCGGTTGACGCTCTTCTTTTGCCGCAAGAAAGCTAATTTTATGAGAAAGATCTGGGCAAAAGATTCACCCCAATCGGATTCACGGATCTTCGGATATAAAAGAAACGGTGAAGGGGCAGAATCTGAGAATGCAGAAACAGAGAGAGACAAAGAGATAGATCCAATCTCAGAGGGGCTCTCGCCCCTCCGACTCCATGGGAGCCAAGGACCAGAGGCGAAACCCTTCTCCCATCTAGGGAGAAGGTCAAGGAAGAAGAAGAAGAAGAAGGGGGGCTCTCTCCCCCTTGCTTCCGGTGGCGCCGGAACGCCACCGGGGGCCATCATCATCACCGCGATCTTCACCAACAACTTCACCGCCTTCATCACCAACTCTTCCCCCATCTATGCGGCGGTGTAACCCCTCTATTACCCGCTGTAATCTCTAATTAAACATGGTGCTCAACGCTATATATTATTTCCCAATGATGTATGGCTATCTTATGATGTTTGAGTAGATCCGTTTTGTCCTATGGGTTAATTAATGATCATGATTGGTTTGAGTTGCATATTTTATTATTGGTGCTGTCCTATGGTGCTCTCCGTGTTGCGCAAGCGTGAGGGATTCCCGCTGTAGGGTGTTGCAATGCGTTCATGATTCGCTTATAGTGGGTTGCGTGAGTGACTGAAACACAAACCCGAGTAAGGGGGTTGTTGCGTATGGGAGACTTGATGCTTTAATGCTATGGTTGGGTTTTACCTTAATGAATCTTTAGTAGTTGCGGATGCTTGATAGAGTTCCAATCATAAGTGCATATGATCCAAGAAGAGAAAGTATGTTAGCTTATGCCTCTCCCTCAAATAGAATTGCAATAATGATTACTGGTCTAGTTGTCGATTGCCTTGGACAAATAACTTTCTCGTAACAAAAAGCTCTCTACTAATATTTACTTTATTGCATCTTTATCTAAACAGCCCCTAGTTCATATTTACGTGTTATTTATTATCTTGCAACCTAAGCTATCATATCTATAAAGTACCTCTAGTTTCATACTTGTTCTAGGTAAAGCAAACGTCAAGCGTGCGTAGAGTCGTATCAGTGGCCGATAGGACTTGAGAGAGTATTTGTTCTACCTTTAGCTCCTCATTGGGTTTGACACTCTTACTTATCGAAGGAGGCTACAACTATCCCGTATACTTGCGGGTTATCACATCCCGAAGGAATTTCAATGTAAACATTTTCAGTACGTTCAGTAGGTTGAGGAGCAACTCTTTGCTCTACTGGTCGGGGTGAAGATACCCTGAACAAGCCCCTCAAAGGATTATTTTCCAAAGTAACAAGTGACAGTAAATTTCAGCAAACTATATAAAATTTTCCTTACCAAATTCCACCTACCAAAGGCGCTTCACTCCTCGGCAACGGCGCCAGAAAAGAGTCTTGATGACCCACAAGTATAGTGGATCTATCGTAGTCTTTTTTATAAGTAAGAGCGTCGAACCCAACGAGGAGCAGAAGGAAATGACAAGCAATTTTCAGTAAGGTATTCTTTGCAAGCACTGAAATTATCGGTAAGAGATAGTTTTCTGATAAGGTAATTCATAACCGGTAACAAGTAACAAAAGTAAACAATGTTCAGCAAGGTGGCCCAATCCTTTTTGTAGCAAAGGACAAGCCTGGAAAACTCTTATATAAAGTAAAGCGCCCCCGAGCACACATGGGAATTATCGTCAAGCTAGTTTTCATCATGCTCATATGATTCGCGTTTGTTACTTTGATAATTTGATATGTGGGTGGATCGGTGCTTGGGTACTTACCTTCCTTGGACAAGCATCCCACTTATGATTAACCCCCCTCGCAAGCATGCGCAACTATGAAAGAAGAATTAAGGTAAACCTAACCATAGCATGAAACATATGGATCCAAATCAGCCCCTTACGAAGCAACGCATAAACTAGGGTTTAAGCTTCTGTCACTCTAGCAACCCATCATCTACTTATTACTTACCAATGCCTTCCCCTAGGCCCAAACAATGGTGAAGTGTCATGTAGTCTACGTTCACATAACACCATTAGAGGAAAGACAACATACATCTCATCAAAATATCGAACAAATACCAAACTCACATGACTACTTATAACAAGACTTATCCCATGTCCTCAGGAACAGACGTAACTACTCACAAATCATATTCATGTTCATAATCAGAGGGGTATTAATGTGCATAAAGGATCTGGACATATAATCTTCCACCGAATAAACCAACTAGCATCAACTACAAGGAGTAATCAACACTACTAGCAACCCACAGGTACCAATCTGAGGTTTTGAGACAAAGATCGGATACAAGAGATGAACTAGATTTTGAGAGGAGATGGTGCTGGTGAAGATGTTGATGGAGATTGACCTCCTCCCGATGAGAGGATCTATGGTGATGACGATGGTGACAATTTCCCCCTCCCGGAGGGATGTCTCCCCGGCAGAACAGCTCCCCGGAGCCCTATATTGGTTTCGCCAAGGTTCCGCCTCGAGACGGCGGCGCTTCGTCCTGAAAGCTTCCTTCTGATTTTTTCCAGGGCAAGAGACACCTTATACTAGAAGATGGGCATCGAGGAGGGGGGCTTCCAGGTGGCCCACGAGGCAGGGAGCGCGCCCAAGGGGTAGGGCGCGCCCTCCACCCTCGTGGACAATGGGTGGTGAGGGAGTCCTGGATTAAGGGGTCCTCGGATAGCCGAACTATATACTTTGGCCGGTTTGTTGGACTATGAAGATACAAGATTGAAGACTTTGTCTCGTGTCCGGATGGGACTATCCTTTGCGTGGAAGGCAAGCTTGGCAATTCGGATATGTAGATCTCCTTCTCTGTAACCGACTCTGTGTAACCCTGGCCCCCTCCGGTGTCTATATAAACTGGAGGGTTTAGTCCGTAGGACAAGAACAATTATAATCATAGGCTAGCTTCTAGGGTTTAGCCTCTATGATCTCGTGGTAGATCAACTCTTGTAATACTCATATCATCAAGATCAATCAAGCAGGAAGTAGGGTATTACCTCCATCGAGAGGGCCCGAACCTGGGTAAACATCGTGTCCCTTGCCTCCTGTTACCATTAGCCTTAGACGCACAGTTCGGGACCCCCTACCCGAGATCCGCCGGTTTTGACACCGACATTGGTGCTTTCATTGAGAGTTCCACTGTGTCATCGTGGTAAGGCTTGATGGCTCCTTCAACCATCTTCAATGACGCGGTCCAGGGGGTGGTTTTCCTTCTCGGACAGGTCTTCGTATTGGGTGGCTTTGTACTGCGGGCCAACTCGCTTGGCCATCTGGAGCAGATCGATAGCTATGCCCCTGGCCATCAGGTTAGGTTTTGAAGCTTGAACTATAATGCCGACATCCGCGGAGACTTGATCTTCGATGGATTCGAGCCCATGTTAGGTGCACCGGCCGGTCACGACGGGCATGACTTTGATCTACCATCGGACAGTGTTCGGGAGATCGCGCCTGCGTCGGCGCCGGGAATCAATCCGGAGCAGATTGTGCCTTCCGAGGACGGGTGGATGGACCCCGCCACGGAGGCCGCGCACTCATCGACGTTGGAGCCGAACACTGATCCCACCACCTGTGAGGGTGGTGTCATCGGACCCTCAGACTCGTCTCCAGCTACAAGATCTGAACCGCGTATGTCCGTGCCTATTGAATCTGATTGGGAACCGGTCATGGAGTTCACCGTCGCGGATATTTATCAGCACTCGCCCTTGGGTGATGTGCCAAATTCATTAAGGTTTCTTTCCTTGTCGGGAGATCCTTGGCCGAGCTATGCCCGGCTCGAGCGGGAAGCGGACGACGAAGAACTTCGTTCCCCACCCACCACCCACTTAATAGCCACTATCGATGACTTAACCGACGTGCTTGACTTCAACTCCGAAGACATTGATGGTATGGACGACGATGTAGGAGAAGAACAGGAACCACCGCCTATAGGGCGCTGGGCAGCCACCTCATCATATGATATATATATATATATATATATATATATATATATATATATATATATATATATATATATATATATGGTGGACACCCCCAAAGAAAGCAATGACAATGAGGCAACGGATGATAACCCCTTGAAGAAGCAATCTAAGCACCAGCGTCATGGGCGCCGCTCCAAGCCCCAGCAAAAATAGCGATACCGGCACAAGAGATAACAATCCGGATGGTGCCGAAGACAAAAGCAATCCTGCCCAGCTAGGCTTCGAGCAGGCCGAGCAAGAGGATGAGCAAGCTAGCCCTAAGGAACAGGCGACAGATGGAGAATCTGAGGATGATAATTACATGCCTCTCTCCGAAGACGAAGTGAGCCTTGGCGACGAAGAATTCATCGTGCCTGAAGATCCCGTCGAGCAGGAGTGCTTCAAGCGCCGGCTTATAGCCACTGCAAAAAGCCTAAGGAAAAAGCAGCAACAACATCAAGCTGATCAAGATCTGCTAAAGGATAGATGGAACGAGGTCCTGGCTGCCGAGGAATACGGACTCGAGCGCCTTACCAAAAGTTACCCAAAGCGCAGGTTGCTACCTCAACTTGAGGAGGAGGCGTTAAAGCCCACACTTCCAGCGCATGATGCGGCTGACCGGCCACCCCGTGGCCGAGACAAAGCGGCGTACCAGCCCGAAGTCCAGACCGCACCGCATCGCCAATCAAACGATAATACTAAGGCTCGGGGCTACACGAAGGACCTGCGAGATATATTGGAAAACAAAGCAGGACAGTCAAGATCGATCTAGAGATCACGGGGGCGTGCCACAACACATGACAATGACCGTCACACCGGATACAATAAACCAAAGTCTGGTCGGGCCGTATACAACAGACGAGACTCACTAGAGCTACGTCGGGATGTAGCCCGGTATAGAGGTGCCGCACACCCCCTATGCTTCACTGATGAAGTAATGGATCATGAATTCCTAGAAGGGTTTAAACCCGTGAACATTGAATCATGTGATGGCACAACAGACCCCTCGGTATGGATTGAAGATTTTCTCCTCCACATTCACATGGCCCGCGGCGATGACTTACATGCCATAAAGTACCTACCACTTAAGCTCAAAGGACCGGCTCGGCATTGGTTGAATAGCCTGCCAGCAAGCTCCATTGGAAGTTGGGAGGACCTGGAAGATGCATTCCTCGACAACCTCCAGGGCACTTATGTGCGACCACCGGATGCTGATGACTTAAGTCACATAACCCAACAGCCCGGAGAGTCAGCCAGGAAATTCTGGACTCGGTTCCTAACTAAAAAGAACCAAATTGTCGACTGTCCGGATGCCGAAGCCTTAGCAGCCTTCAAGCATAATATCCGTGATGAATGGCTCACCCGACACCTCGGCCAAGAGAAGCCAAAGTCTATGGCAGCCCTCACGACACTCATGACCCGCTTTTGCACGGGCGAGGACAGCTTGCTGGCTCATAGCAACATCACACCAAAAAACTCAGGCGATTCAGACGCCAGGGATAGCAATGGCAAGCCACGACGAAATAGACACAAGTGTCGCAACAATGGCAACAACACTGAAGACACGACAGTCAATGCCGGATTCAGAGGCTTTAAATCCGGACAGCGGAAAAAGCCATTCAAAAGAAACAATCCGGACTCGTCCAGTTTGGACCACATACTTGATCGCTCATGTCAATTTCACGGCACCCCCGATAAACCAGTAAACCATACCATTGAATGCCAAAAACAAGGAAAAGGGGCTGCATAGTGATGACGGCGAGGAGCCCCGGCCGCCGAACATAGGAAGACAGAAGAAATTCCCTCCCCAGGTGAAAACGATGAATATGATATACGCAACCCATATTCCCAAGCGGGAATGGAAGCGCGCACTAAGGGACGTCTACGCAATGGAGCCAGTCACCCCAAAGATCAACCCATGGTCCTCTTGTCCGATCACTTTCGATCGTAGGGACCATCCTACCAGTATCCGTCATGGCGGTTCGGCCGCATTGGTCCTTGACCCCATCATCGACGGATTCCACCTTACACGAGTCCTCATGGACGGTGGCAGCAGCCTGAACCTGCTCTATCAGGATACAGTGCGCAAAATGGGCATCGACCCCTCAAGGATCAAGCCCACAAAAACCACCTTCAAAGGTGTCATACCAGGTGTGGAGGCTTGTTGCACGGGCTCAATCACACTGGAAGTGGTCTTCGGATCTCCGGACAATTTCCGAAGCGAGGAGTTAATCTTCGACATCGTCCCCTTCCGCAGTGGCTATCATGCATTGCTCGGACGAACCGCATTTGCCAGATTCTATGTGGTACCGCATTACACATACCTCAAGCTCAAAATGCCAGGACCTCGTGGGGTTATAACAGTTAATGGAAACACAGAGCGCTTGCTCCGTACAGAGGAGAACACTGCGGCCCTCGCGACGAAAGTACAAAACAACCTTCTTAGGCAAACAGCCAATCCAGCGATAAAGAACCCGGACACCGTCAAGCGAGTCTGGAGTACCCCGCAACAGGATCATCCGACACATCCAGAGCTCGACTAGCAATTCAGCCTCCGTCCTAGTCCCAGTCAAGCGGCAAAATTTTTACCGCGCGTACACAATTACGCACTTAAAATACCATGGGCATAGGCGGAGGCACGACTATGACACAGTCCACAGTGCGGTTCGACCGCCCCAGGAACCACGAATCTTTGCACCTTTTTTCTTTCAGGTCCCTATCTTCGGGAGGCTCCTTGATAGATCAATTATCGGACACATAGCAGGACGGACACACCAAGAAGACAAGAAGCTTTGGCGTACAAGGGAATCCTCAGGTGGTCTCTGATAATGATCGTTATACCTGTTTTACATACTCGCACACAGCTCGCCCCTGGTCAGGATGTGTCAAACAATCCTATTTTTGCTTATTGCACTACTTGTATACATACACTTTGACGTAGTATTTGAATAACAAGGAAAAATAATGTGGCACGTCAGCTTACTATTACATTTCTTTACGCCTTTTCTTTACTGCTTATTTATTGCACCCGTACACTTTGGTACATCCGGCTCGCCAGGGGCTTCAGTGTACCCCATAACACGGCAAGAAAAGTCCGAACACTTTCGACAGTGCGGCACCCCGAACTTATAGCATTATATGCATCAGCTCCGAATCATGTCTTGGGTCAATAGTTGGGTTTGCCCGGCTCCTATGTTTTGGTACCTTACATTCCGCTATATCGGCTAAGGTAACACAGGGAGAACTACTACGATTGTGTCCCAGTTCTTCCGGACGAGCACCTCAATAGAGAAAGCCGAAAACTGACTGTCATGATGAGGCGAGAGCTGGTCGCTATTCGAGAGGTCTCAAATCCTTAAAGATTTTTCTGCTTCGAGCGAGGAATCGGCCTTGTCCGATTTAGGCATGTATAGCGCCCCAAGTTCGGCCTTCCGAACACTAGGGGCTTCGCCAAAATTTAAAATTGTAGACTTCCATTGCCAAGTGAGAGTGATAAAGCTGTATAGTCCGATTGCCTTGTTTGCTACGTTAAACACCTCCTTAAAAGGACAAAAATTTTGGATAAAGATTGTTTATATTTATCCCGAACACCCCAGTACTAGTTACATGGGGCAGAAGCTGACTACTGGCCAACTTTCAAGATTTTATAAACGGCCGCACAGAAGGTAATATTTTAAATTAACAAGAGCCATATAGCGCACATGAACTCGTTTTCATATTACAGGATGACTTGAGTACATTCATTCAAATATTACATCCTTTGTACACTCATCCGCCACAAGGCGGGCACCCTTAATGACATTGTCATAGTATTGTTCGGGGTGGCGATGCTCCTTCCCTTCGGCGGCCCCTCTGTCACCAGCTTCTCGGCATCCATCTTCGCCCAGTGCACTTTCGCACGGACCAGGGCCCTGCGTACACCTTCAATGCAGACGGACTACTTAATGACTTCAAGCCGCGGACAGGCATTCACCATCCGCTTGACAAGGCTGAAGTAGCTGCCGGGCAGGGGCTCGCCAGGCCACAGCCGGACTATGAAGTCCTTCATGGCCAGTTCGGCTGTCTTGTGAAGTTTGACCAATTGCTTCAGCTGGTCGCTCAAGGGCATCGGATGTTCGGCCCCAATATATTGGGACCAAAACAGCTTATCCGTCGAGCTCCCTTCCTCAGCTCAATAGAACTCTGCGGCATCAGAGATGCTGTGCGGCAGATCTACGAATGCTCATGAAGAGCTCCGAATTCGGGTAAGTAAAAGGAAAGTCTCCTTCACATGCTTGCTTTGCATAATGAAAGCCTTACCCGCCGCTATCTTCTTGGCCGCCTCAATCTCCTGGAGGGCCTTCTGGGCTTCGACCTTGGCGACTTGTGCGCTTTGACAGGCCTTCGCAAGCTCCAACTCTTGCGTCTTGGAGTCACGCTCCAAGGTCTCGAATTTCTTGACGAAATCCTGGAGCTCTTGCTGGACCTCATCAACCTGAGCCTCTTGTTTTTCGCGCTCCGTGCGCTCCTTGGCCGCTTTGTCTTCGGCCTCAGACAGTGCCTTCTTAAGGGCTGCCACTTTGGTAGTGGCCCCTATTATTCACACGACGCTTCTATTAGCGTCAACAATTTATCCTTTATATAACATTCAGACGGGGTATCACTTACCTTTGTTCTCCTCGAGCTGCCTCTTCACGAGGCCGAGCTCTTCTTCGGCCCGCCCCAGGTTCTGCTTTAGTCCGGAGACCTCCGAAGTGAGGGCGGCGGCGGCCAGCAGCGACGCCTGCTTATTCACATAGACATAATATGATTACTCTCCTGGTAATAATATGTGATCCTCTGTGCGGCCTTTCTTTCCGAACACCAAACAGAGCATCAGGGGCTACTGTCTGTACGGTGATATTTTCACATTATTTATTACTTACCTCAAAGCCTGTTAAGAGGCTCGCGCAGGCTTCGGTCAACCCGCTTTTTGCCGACTGAACCTTCGCAATCATCGTACTCATCAGAGTACAGTGTTCTTCATCAATGGAAGCGCCTTGAAGCGTTTCCAACAAGTTGTCCGATGCCTCTGGATGGACAGAGGTCATCGGCACAGGTGGCTCGCCCTCCTTAACAAGAGGCTGCCTGCCTGAAACTGGAACAACGGGAGGTTCTGGCGCAGTATCCGGCTGGGGGCCAAGCTTCCTGCGGCCCCCCTCATCAGAATCCATGGGGATCTTCCCCCCCATGAGCCCGGCATCGGGGGTTTCGCCTTGAGGCGCCTCCAAAACTATCTCCCCCTGGCCCGGTATCCTCTGAGACAACACTTCGGTGTCGTCTGCGGACCGGGGAGTGGAGGCCGTCGGGAGCGAATCGTTGTTCATCGCCGACGAGCTCAAAGACCCATCCGAGGAGGATAGGTCGATGCGGGCTTTGTACAGACTGCATGAACATTCTTAACATGATAAGAAGCCATAAAGCTAAACATGCCAGAAATATTACGGTATCCGGATACTTACGACTTCGCCGGGGGCTTGTCCCTGGGTAGCCACTCCTCGTCACTGTAGGCGGCTGTTGTGGAGTGGTCTGGAGGGAGGGTCCTCCCCTTCTTGGACCCTTCGGCCTCCCTGGATGGGGCAGCCTTCCTTTTTTTCTCCCCCTCGGTTTGGGGGAGGGGATTTTCCTCTCCCTCCTCCTCGTTTTCGTTGGAGGAGTGCGCCTCGGTGTCTTCGGATGACGAGTCCGACACAACCTTGCACCGGAGACCTTTCCTGGTCCCCATGGCCTTCTTCTTAGCCTTCTTCTCCGGCACCTCATAGGGCATCGGAAACAGCATATCCGTCAGGAGATCAGTTGCTGGATCTTCAGGCAACAGAGCTGGACAGTCGATCCGCTCCGCTGTCGCCACATAGTCCTGTTAAATCAGTATGATGGCTTAGATTCCTCCCACGAATATACTGAGGAAAGGCACATCTAGTGAAATATAGAGTGCTTAACGGATTGGCATGGCGCTTTGCGCTGAGTCCCCGGTCCTCGGTGGTGGGAGGAGGTACTTCGGCGGCCTTGAACAACACCTTCCAGATGTCTTTATGCGTCATGTCAAAGAGCTCTCGCAGCGTATGGTGTTTGGCCGAATCGAACTCCCACAGGTTGAATGCCCGTCTTTGACATGGGAGGATCCGGCGAAAGAGCATGACCTGGACCAAGTTGACAAGCTTGATCTTCTTGCTTATCATATTTTTACGTAGTTCTGGAGTCCGGTCAGCTCCACGGGCGCACCCCAGGCTAAGCCCTTCTTCTTCCAGGAGGTGAGCCGCATGGGGATGCCAGATCGGAATTCGGGGGCCGCCGCCCAGTTGGTGTCGCGTGGCTCGGTGATGTAGAACCACCCCGACTGCCACCCCTTTATGGTCTCCACATAGGAGCCCTCGAGCCAGGTGATGTTGGGCATCTTACCCACCATAGCGCCTCCACACTCTGCTTGCTAGCCAACCACTATATTCGGCTTCACGTTGAAGATCTTCAGCCACATGCCGAAGTGCGGCTTGATGCGGAGGAAGGCCTCGCACACAACGATAAACGCCATGATGTTGAGGATGGAATTAGGAGCCAGATCATGAAAATCTAACCCATAGTAAAACATGAGCCCGCGGACAAATGGGTGGAGGGGGAATCCCAGTCCGCGGACAAAGTGGGCGAGGAACACAACCCTCTCGTGGGGTTGCGGAGTCAGAACGATCTGCCCTGCGTCTGGAAGCCAGTGCGTGATGTCTGTGGCTAAGTATCCGGCCTCCCGGAGCTTCGTAATGTCCTCCTCCATGATGGAGGAGGCCATCCACTTGCCTCCCGCTCTAGACATGTTTGGAATGGCTGTACGGAGAAGGTGAGAACTGGGCGCTGGAGCTCGAGCGTGCGAGAATGGATGAACGGAGGAAGAAGAAGGCGTGGGTGAAAGATGAGAATCCCTATCTCTTTATAAAGGTGGTAGAAACTGTGCACCTCCCCACTCGCCCGTTAAAATTGCTTATTCGCCAAGCGCCACGATTGATGGCGCGGTTGGGTTACCCATGCCCGCATTGATGAGAATCCGGCGATAAGGGGACACGATCTCTGCTTCGACAAGACGTGTCAAGGAAACCACCTCACATTACGTGCAGTAGCTGGTTGTGAAACGGTTCAAATGATGACCGGACCGTGGCGTGATGTCATGCTATAAAAAGCTGTCAGCAGATTAGATTTGTGGAATATTATGCTCTCTACGGTGGTATGTGGAATTTGTTTTTGCAGAGCCGGACACGATTATTGTGTTCAAAATCTTCTATGAAGTATTCGGAGAAGGAACCTGCCTTGCAATGCCGAAGACAATCTGCGCACCGGACTCCTCGTCATTGAAGCCTCGTTCAGGGGCTACTGAGGGAGTCCTGGATTAAGGGGTCCTCGGATAGCCAGACTATATACTTTGGCCGGACTGTTGGACTGTGAAGATACAAGATTGAAGACTTCGTCCCGTGTCCGGATGGGACTCTCCTTTGCATGGAAGGCAAGCTTGGCTATTCAGATATGTAGATCTCCTTCTCTGTAACTGACTCTGTGTAACCCTAGCCCCCTCCGGTGTCTATATAAACCGGAGGGTTTAGTCCGTAGGACAAGAACAATCATAATCATAGGCTAGCTTCTAGGGTTTAGCTTCTACGATCTCATGTAAACCTTATAAAATAAGAGAGAAAATTCATAAGTATTGTGACATAATGTGTAATAACAGCCCATAATGTAATAAATATCGGTATAAAAGCATGATGCAAAATGGACGTATCAATCAACATAGAGATGTTCACCATTGAAGACTCCTCCATCTCACGTGATGATCGGACATGGTTTAGTTGATTTGGATCACGTAATCATTTAGATGACTCGAGGGATGTCTATCTAAGTGGGAGTTCTTAAGTAATATGATTAATTGAACTTAATTTATCATGAACTTAGTCCTGATAGTATTTGCATATCCATGTTGTAGCTCTTGTATAGCTCCCCTGTTTTTTATTTTTGATATGTTCCTAGAGAAAAATAACTTGAAAGATGATAGTAGCAATGATGCGGACTAGGTCCGTGATCTGAGGATTATCCTCGTTGCTGCACAGAAGAATTATGTCCTTGATGCACCGCTAGGTGACAGACCTATTGCAGGAGCAGATGCAGACGTTATGAATGTTTGACAAGCTCGGTATGATGACTGCTTGATAGTTTAGTGCACCATGCTTTACTACTTAGAACCAGGACTTAAAAAACGTTTTGAACACCATGGAGCATTTGAGATGCTCCAAGAGTTGAAATTATTATTTCATACTCATGCCCATGTCGAGAGGTATGAGACCTCATACAAGTACTTTGCCTACAAGATGGAGGAGAATGGCTCAACTAGTGAGCATGTGCTCAGAATGTGCGGGTACTACAATCACTTGAATTAAGTGGGAGTTAATCTTCCAGATAAGATAGTAATTGACAGAGTTCTCTAGTCACTATCACCAAGTTACTAGAACTTCGTGATGAGTTATAATATGCAAGGGATGACGAAAATGATTCCCAAACCTCTTCCCGATGCTGAAATTAACGAAGGTAGAAATCAAGAAAGAGCATCAAGTGTTGATGGTTAACAAGACCACTAGTTTCAAGAAAAAGGGCAAAGAAAAAGAAAGGGAACTTCAAGAAGAATGACAAGCAAGTTGCCACTCCCGTGATGAAGCCCAAAGCTAGACCTAAGCCTAAAACTGAGTGCTTCTACTACAAAAGGAATGGTCACTGGAAATGGAACTACCACAAATACTTGATGGATAAGAAGGATGGCAATGTGAACAAATGTATATTTTATATACATGTTATTGATGTGTATTTTACTAGTGTTCGTAGTAACCCCATAGGTATTTGATACCGGTTCATTTGCTAAGATTAGTAACTCAAAACAAGAGTTGCAAAATGAACAGAGACTAGTTATGGACGAGGTGAAGATGTGTGTTGGAAGTGATTCCAAGGTTGATAAGATCACCATCGCACACTCCCTATACCTTAGGGATTAGTGTTGGACCTAAATAAATGTTATTTGGTGTTTGCGTTGAGCATAAATATGATTGGATCATGTTTATTGCAATACGGTTATTCATTTAAGTCAAAGAATAATTGTTATTCTATTTACATGAATAAAATCTTCTACGGTCATACACTCAATATAAATGGTTTATTGAATCTCAATGTAGTGATACACATATTCTAATATTGATGCCAAAAGATGCAAAGTTGATAATGATAGTGCAACATACTTGTGGCACCACTGTTTAGGTCATGTTGGTGTATAGCGCATGAAGAAACTCCATGCAGATGGACTTTCGGAATCACTTGATTATGAATGATTTGATACTTGCGAACCATGCCTCATGGGCAAGATGACTAAAGCTCCGTTCTCCGGAACAATGGAGCGAGCCACTGACTTATTGGAAATAATACATACCGATGTATGCGGTCCGATGAATGTTGAGGCTCACGATGGGTACCGTTATTTTCTAACCATCACAGATGATTTGAGAAGATATGGATATATCTTCTTGATGAAACACAAGTCTGAAACATTTGAAAAGTTCAAAGAATTTCAGAGTGAAGTGGAGAATCATCGTAACAAGACAATAAAGTTTCTACAATATGATCGCGGAGGCGAATATTTGAGTTACGAGTTTGGCCTTCATTTGAAACAATGTGGAATAGTTTCACAACTCACGCCACCTGGAACACCACAGCGTAATGGTGTGTCTGAACGTCCTAACCATACTTTATTAGATATGGTGCGATCTATGATGTCTCTTACCGATTTATCACTATCGTTTTGGGTTATGCATTAGAGAGAGCTGCTTTGACGTTAAATAGGGCACCATCTAAATCCGTTGAGATGACAACATATGAACTGTGTTGTGGTAAGAAACCAAAGTTGTCGTTTATTAAAGTTTGGGGTTGCGATGCTTATGTGAAAAAGCTTCAGCCTGATAGCTCAGACCCAAATCGGAGAAGTGCATCTTCATAGGATACCCAAAAGAAACTGTTGGGTACACCTTCTATCACAGATCCGAAGGCAAGATCTTTGTTGCTAAGAATAGATCCTTTCTAGAAAAGGAGTTTCTCTCGAAAGAAGTGAGTGGGAGGAAAGTAGAACTTAATGAGGTAATTGTACCTTGTCTTGAATTGGATGGTAGCTCATCATAGTAAACCGTTCCCGTGATGCCTACACCAACTAGAGAGGAAGCTAATGATAATGATCATGAAACTTCAGATCAAGTTACTGTCGAACCTCATAGGTCAACCAGAGCACGTTTCACACCAGAGTGGTACGGTAATCCTGTTCTGGAAGTCATGTTACTAGACCATGACGAACCGACGAACTATGAGGAAGTGATGATGAGCCCAGATTCCGCAAAATGGCTTGAGGCCATGAAATCTGAGATAGGATCCATGTATGAGAACAAAGTATGGACTTCAGTTGACTTGCCCGATGATCGGCAAGCCATAGAAAATAAATGGATCTTCGAGAGGAAGATGGACGCTGATGGCAGTGTTACTATCTACAAAGCTCGAATTGTCACAAAAGGTTTTCGACAGGTATAAGATGTTGACTACAATGAGATTTTCTCACTCGTATCGATGCTTAACTCTGTCCGAATCATGTCAGCAAATGCCGCATTTTATGAAATCTGGTAATTGGAAATCAAAACTGCATTCCTTAATGGATTCATTAAAGAAGAGTTGTATATGATACAACCAGAAGGTTTTGTCAATCCTAAAGTTGCTAACAAAAAGTGCAAGCTCCAGCGATCCATCTATGGACTAGTGCAAGCTTCTCGGAGTTGGAATATTTGCTTTGATGAGTTGATCAAAGCATATAGTTTTATACAGACTTACGGTGAAGCCTGTATTTACAAGAAAGTGAGTGGGAGCACTACAACCTTTATGGTAAGTATATGTGAATGACATATTGTTGATCGGAAATGATGTAGAATTTTCTGGAAAGCGTAAATGATGTTTGAAAGGGGTTTTTTCAAAGAAAGGCCTCAGTGAAGCTTCTTACATATTGAGCATCAAGATGTATATAGATAGATCAAGACGTTTGATAAAACTTTCGATGAGTACATACCATGATTTTGAAGGAGTTCAGAATGGATCAGTCAAAGAAGGAGTTCTTGCTTGAATTGTAAGGTATGAAGTTGAGTAAGACTCAAAACCCGACCACGGCAGAAGATAGAAAATGAAAGTCATTCCCTATGCCTCAGCCATAGGTTCTATAAAGTATGTCAGGTTGTATACAAAACCTATTGTGTACCTTGCCATGAGTTTGGCAAGGGGGTACAATAGTGATCCAGGAGTAGATTACTGGAAAACTTTCAAAATTATCCTTAGGACTAAGGAAATGTTTCTCAGTTATGGAGGTGACAAAGAGTTCGTCGTAAAGGGTTACATTGATGCAAGCTTTGACACTAATACGAATGACTCTGAGTCTCAATCTAGATACATATTGAAAGTGGGAGCAATTAGCTAAAGTAGCTCCGTGCAGAGCATTGTATACATAGAAATTTGCAAAATACTTACGGATCTGAATGTGGCAGACCCGTTGACTAAACTTCTCTCACAAGCAAAAACATGATCACACCTTAGTACTCTTTGGGTGTTAATCACATGGCAATGTGAAATAGATTATTGACTCTAGTACACCCTTTTAGTGTTGGTCACATGGAGATGTTAACTATGGGTGTTAATCACATAACGATGTGATCTATTTGTGTTAAATCACATGGCGATGTGAACTAGATTATTGACTCTAGTGCAAGTGGGAGACTGAAGAAAATATGCCCTAGAGGCAATAATAAGGTTGTTATTTTATATTTCCTCATATCATGATAAATGTTTATTATTCATCCTAGAATTGTATTAACCGGAAACTTGATACATGTGTGGATACATAGACATAACACTATGTCCCTAGTAAGCCTCCACTAGACTAGCTCGTTAATCAAAGATGGTTAAGTTTCCTAACCATAGACATGTGTTGTCATTAGATGAACGGGATCACATCATTAGGAGAATGATGTGATGGACAAGACCCATCCGTTAGCTTAGCATATTGATCGTTCGGTTTATTGCTATTGCTTTCTTCATGTCATATACATATTCCTTTGACTATGAGATTATGCAACTCCCGGATACCGGAGGAATACCTTGTGTGCTATTAAATGTCAGAACGTAAATGGGTGATTATAAAGATGATCTACAGGTATCTCCGAAGGTGTTTGTTGGGTTGGCATAGATCTAAATTAGGATTTGTCACTCCGAGTATTTGAGAGGTATCTCTGGGCCCTCTCGGTAATGCACATCATCATACGCCTTGCAAGCAATGTGACTAATGAGTTAGTTGTGGGATGATATATTACGGAACGAGTAAAGAGACTTGCCGGTAACGAGATTGAACTAGGTATGAAGTTACCGACGATCGAATCTCTAGCAAGTAACATACCGATGACAAAGGGACTAAAGTATGTTGTCATTACGGTACGACCGATAAAGATCTTCATAGAATATGTGGGAACCAATATGAGCATCCAGGTTCCGCTGTTGGTTATTGACTGGGGAGGTGTCTCGGTCATGTCTACATATTTCTTGAACTCGTAGGGTCCGCACGCTTAACGTTCGATGACGATTTTGTATTATATGAGTTATGTGATTTGGTGACCGAATGTTGTTCAGAGTCTCGTATGATATCACCTACATGACGAGGAGTCTCGAAATGGTCAAAAGGTAAAGATTCATGGGGGGGGGCTAGAACACACAACATTGGTTCCTAGCCGTGTGCGGCGCCCCCTCCACAGTTTACGCCTCCGGTCATATTGTTAGTGCTTAGACGAAGCCCTGCGCGGATCACTTCACTATCACCGTCACCACGCCGTCTTGCTGACAAAACTCTCCCTCGACACTTTGCTGGATCAAGAGTTCGAGGGACGTCATCCAGCTGAACGTGCGCAGAACTCGGAGGTGCCATACGTTCGGTGCTTGACCGGTCATAACGAGAATAAGTTCAAATACATCAACCACATTGTCAAATGCTTCCACTTTCGGTCTACGAGTGTACATAGACACACACACACGCCCTTCTCGTTTCTATGCATCACCTAGATAGATCTTGCGTGAGCGTAGGAATTTTTTTGAAATTGCATGCTACGTTTCCCAACAGGAGGTTCTATGGACATTGTTGTTCGTGGCTAGGAAGAGAGAGGGGGAGGCGGTCTGGCAATGTATCATGTTTTGTGCTTTGCGTAGCATTGTATCCTGATTATAGGGTGATTGAACTTTTACCCTCGCAAAAAAAAACTTGCTAAGGGCATGTACAATGATGCTATTTTAAAAGTTCTATGTATGATAAATGTTGAGGTGAAGGGAAGAAAAACCAGAAGAAAAAAGGCTTGCTTTCTCCTAACTAAAAGATGATCTTCTAACAACAATATCTTTGACCACAGAATTGAAAACATCTTGTTACTAGAAAATTTTCCGAATAATCTATTTGAGTTTTGAGGGCCACGAGAAGGCCAATTTGGCTCGGGCTCAGCTGCACCTGCCCGACGAAAAAAATCAAAACAAATACTAGAAAAATTCAATAAATTCCAATTTTTTGTGTGGTAGATAATTTGATGCGTGATGTGCTCTGCAAATTTCAACTCGTTTGGACATTTGAGCGGCTCTCTGCAAAAAGAAAAAATCAGGGTCTATAAAAAAGTTTATTGTTCACGAACTGTTTTGACCTGATTTGCCTTTTTTGTCGAGAGCTACTCAGATATCCAAATGAGTTGAAAGTTGAAGCAGACCTCACACATCAAATTATCTACCAGACAAAAAAATTGGGTTTTTTTTTGAAATTTTCTAGTATTTGTTTTGAATTTTTTTCTGAGGGGGAGCATCTGAGCCCGGGCTCAGATGCGGATTTTCGTGAGGCCCACCTGTTATGTTATTTTATTCTCTTATAGGAACTCTTACCAAATTATCTTCTTAAAAATAATAGATAACTAGCTTCATGTTCCCGCCAAAAAAATTAGTTTCATGTTGCGCAGGACCTTCAAGAGAGTTGTTCTCCCCGGCTGCACGGAAAGGAACAATTCCGTTGAGACTCTTACATAATCCATTGCTAGTTTTCCTTTATTAGGTCAAACTCTTATTTGCATGAGCATCTCAACACATATCGGAAGCTTCTAAGAAGTAAATTTATACTCTACCAATGACTTGCTTTATAGTGTTCTGGTGGAAGAAAGTTCTAGAAGCCAAATATTACATAAGGACATAGGTAAAATTACATACTCCCTCCGACCCATATTAAGGGTCTCTTTGATTCAAAGGATTTTGATAGGATATTTGAAGGATTAGAATCCTTAGGAATTTTTCCTACATTGATCATCTGATTCGTAGGATTGAATCCCGTAGGATTTTTTCCTAAGGATTCATTTGTACTACATTTCATAGGAATTCTAACATCCACTCCAACCTCTTGAAAGAAATCCTTTGTTTTTCCAGTGACACAATCAAACAAACTCAAATCCTATAGGGATACAATGGACGTGCCATTTCAATCCTACGTTTTTCCTATTCCAGTGTTTTTACAATCCTATGAATCAAAGAGGCCCTAATTGTCGCTCAAAAGGATGTATCTAGCATTGAAATACGCCTAGATACATTCGTTTGAGTGACAACTAATACGGATCAGAGGGAGTATCTCATTTAGTACATATGTTCTTCCGGATTATCCAAGACCATCCCGATTTCATCCTCATCCTATACTGGTCAGGCATACCACTTGTTGGCAATGTGAAGATATCTCCTCCAATGAGCTCAATGCTACAATAACTTTCTGCCCAGGAAACAAGGTTCTTTCTGTTGTTTTTACCTTATATCTTTATTCGCCCGTTTGCACCATAAAAGCTTTAGACATTCCAAGTGCAAGTACCATCAATTTCTTTGTTATACAATATGTTGTATGAACTATTCACTTACTTGAAATCCTGAATTATTATAAAGTTTTCCCTCTGTAAACTAATATTTGACCATTTAGGTCACTATTAGTCCACACAACATTGTTCCCTTTTTCACATTAAGAGAAAATTTGTTTATAGAGGGAGTAACATATTATCAACTGCGGCACTTGGACCAGGTATATTATATCCAAAGATGGAAAACTGAAGAATATTTAGAAAATTTGTATTGAGGTGCTCTAAAAGATGGAGCTATGAATAAAGGAGTTTTTGGACGAAGTATGAGTAATATATCCAACATAACCCTTCACAACTTTGTATATAATCGTGTTGCGAATGCCAAGTTGCCTATCCATTTGACATGTATGTGTCTACTCATGTTTAGATATAGGGAGCATATTTTGTACGATAACATTTTTTGTATTCTTTTAATTATCTCAAAGAAATCATTGCATTTTGTGCATTTCTTTTATTACAGTTAAACCATCTTTACTATTTGAGTGAAAACAACTTGAGCTAATCATATAATAAAAACTGATAATATATATGTCGACTCATGACAATTGATTAATTGATGTATTTTTCTATTTCGTGACAACGCACGGGCATTCAACTAGTTTCAAATACATCTTACACCAATATTAATTTACTAAATATCCAATTTTAGTATTCTGTCACCTGTAATGTTGAATTAAATAATATTTATACTAAACTCTTATACTTTATTAATATTTATTTATTTTAAAGTACAAATTCAAGTACTATAACTTATCTCTTAAATCCATAAAGATGTTGTTCAATGCTAATTATAACATTATTTGTTATACAGTTCTAACGTCCATCATTGACAAGTACACACACAATGCTAAAATCAATTATATTTTGTAATAAGAATAATTTATTTCCGTTTTGAGATGACGGGCGTCAAAAGATTAAATAAAATTTCTTTTAGTCTGAGAAAAAGGAAGCAAGACGCACGTATTTACATAATATTGTTTTTAAAATTGGGTGAATTGTAGTTTACATATGTTTGTGTATATTTAATATTCTTTAAATGCTCCATATAGATATGTAAATAGTTTGGTTTAGTAAATATCATCATGGAAGTTTCTAGTGCATGATTAGGTACAAGCAAATAAAAATGTATGGAGCATATAAGGTTTATATGATGATCTTACGATCTAATGTTGTGATGTTGTTTTAATGGTGGTTAATGTGCCCTACTTGTTCTAGTTGGTTAAATAAGTAGTTGATGATTGGTACTTGCTTTGAACTTAGTAACAAAATAGCATTGATTTAAATGATAAACCATCATTACAAATTAGTAGAAAAATTGGATTTTCAAGTAGTTTTATAGATAAAAATATGTATGTCGGATAAAATTAAGGACACGTGGCAACATTTTCATATTTGTAACCGGAATACGTTGTATTACGCCGGGGGTTGGATGATTATGTGATGTTTTTGGTTCAACCAAGTGTTGGTTTCTCAATTTGGGTTTGTGTCAAACAAGGGAGGAGAAGGGAGAGACTTGGCCGCCAGTGTTGCTCGCGCGGGGATGGATGGAGGTCCGACCGGTGTGGTTGATGCGACAGAGAAGGGAGAGGTCTGGCTGACATGGCTGCTCGTGATCGCGACTGAGAAGGGTGCCCTCACTGCCATCCCGGTAAAAATAGGGCAATACTTTCGTCTGTATTGCTGCATATCTCTACTCCTCCAAGGATTGGGGCAGCAGCGTCCTTGTAGCCTCACACTGTCGCCACCGCAGCACGTTGTCGTCGAAGCGGCACAACCATGGTCCACTGACATCACGCACAACAGTGAGAAACGCGGCCCAGATCTCCACCATCAACCCTGGCAGGTAGCCTCCCATCACCTTGGGCAAGGACCCTTTTTTTGAAAGGAAAACTTACTCCATTACACATACGGGCCAACAAAATCGCTGGCAACCGCTTTAGTTACAAAGTTTGGTACATCTGACAACCACATACATATATCTGGCTCAACCAAACTCGCGCCAAATGACGCTAGCTTATGGGCAGCTACATTACAGGACCCGGGACACCAATTGATAAAAGCAGACTGAAAATAGTACAAGAGTTTAAACTTTGCTTCTCGAAATAGGGCACTGAAAACTGAATTATCGTAGGCGTCTCCGTCAATAGCTTGTTTCAGCACCAATGCATCCGTTTCGAAGATTACATTCCTGCATCCCAACTCACTTGCTCTTTCCACGACATATAACAGGGCAATTTTTTCTGCTTGAATTGCCTCAAAGAGTCTTGACAATCTCCCTCCCCCTACTGCTTCTACTCCTCCTTCAGAGTTTCTGATAATGAAACCCCATCCTCCCTTCTTTGTGTCCTTTGTGAATGCTCCGTCTATATTTATCTTTAGATAATTTTCCTCTGGCGGTTTCCAACAACTATCCTTGGTCGTTGTTTTTTTAGTACATTTCCTCTTACAAAACTCGTCAGATTCTCCATCATGCTTTTCGAGGGATTCTAGAAATTCAGTTGTACTTCTTATAGCCTCTCCTTTATTAGCTTTATTTCTCTCGTGCCACCAAAGCCACATAAGAATACTTGCTCTTGCACTCTTCCTCTGATCAAGCTCAAAAATTCGAATGAGCACATCTTTCGGACTACAACAAATGCTAAGATTTTTCCTTATATCCTCCATTTGAGCCGCCCTCCATATGTGCTTCACTGGTTTGCATTTGAAGAAGGTGTGCCCTCCATCCTCATCAGTACGTAAGCATACTGGGCACCATGGGTCTGCTTTAACTCCTCGCTGAATTAGTTTTTGTCTCAGTGGCAGACTGTTTCTTGCCATTCTCCATAAAAAGTGCAAGATTTTTGCCGGTAGCGGAAGCCTCCATATTTTCTCCCACTCAAAGGGTATGTGGTCAGCTGTTGTGCCAGATGCAGAAGCAATACCACGGATAGACTTCCTTGCATCTGTTTCAATGGCCACTCGATAAGCTGATTTCACAGAGAATAAGCCCCTTTTATCAAAGTGCCATGCAAGCCAGTCCTCGTTGCCTTCGTTGATTGGTATTTGCAGAATTTCCTATGCATCTTTCTCATTAAACGTTTGTTTTATTAGGTCTTCATCCCAGTCACCATCTACTGGGTTAATTAGTTCTGAGACTTTGTGGAGGATGGCATTCCTTCTTTGGGGAGTGGCTGGTTTTCTACTTTGACCTCGTGGGATCCATGGGTCGTTCCATATATTCACCTTCTCACCATTGCCTATTCTCCAGATTACACCTTCTCTTAGCAGTTGAACTCCTTTAAGGATGCTTCTCCACGAATAAGACATGCCTTCCTTTGGCACTGCTCTAATAATCTGGCCTGATGGGTAGTATTTCGCAGATAGAACTCTAGCGCAAAGAGAGTTGGCGCATTTGCTAACCTCCATGCTTGCCTCGCCAACATGGCTCTGTTAAACACATGGAGATCCCTGAAACCTAGCCCTCCATCCTTCTTTGGCAGCATCATATGTTCCCGACTAACCCAATGGATTTTATGTTCTTTGTCCATATTACTCCACCAGTATCTGCAGATCATCTCACTAATCTGGTTACATAAAGTCTTGGTCAGATCAAAACATGCCATTGCAATCACCGGGACTACTTGGGCTACGGCCTTTATTAGAATCTCTTTACCCGCCGTTGAGAGCATTTTTACTTTCCATCCTTGAACTTTCCTCAAAATTTTGTCTTTGAGGTAGGCAAATGCCTTTTCTTTTGATCTTCCTATGTACACTGGCAGCCCTAAATACTTCTCTGTTCTTGCCTCCCTTGTAATGTGCAATGCTGACATGATCATATTCTTCTGCTGATGCTGGGTATTCTTGCTAAACATTATGGCAGATTTCTCCTTATTGATTACTTGACCCGAGCAACCAGCATATTTCTCCAGGATATGATTTATCTCTATTGCAGTCCTATTTTCAGCTTTGAAGAGCAGTAAAGAATCATCTGCAAAGAGGAGATGATTAATGCTTGGAGCTCTTTTGCATACTTTGATGCCTATTATTTTTCCACGTTTCTCCGCTTTCTGTAGCATTGATGAGAGGCCCTCAGCACAAATAAGAAATAAATATGGAGATAGAGGGTCTCCTTGTCGGAGACCTCTCCCTGGGATGATTACATTCGTAGTATCATTATTCACCTTTATTTGATAACGAATCGTGGTGACGCAGTTCATAATGAGCTTGACCCAGGAAGAGTTAAACCCCATCTTTATCATCATGTTCTCAAGAAACTCCACTCAACTCGATCGTACGCCTTGCTCATGTCGAGTTTGAGTGCTGCAAAGCTGGCTTTCCCTCTTCTTTTATTCTGCAAGAAATGAGTCAGCTCATATGCCAAGAGGATGTTATCCGAGATCATTCTCCCGGGAACAAAAGCACTTTGATTGGGAGAGATAATATCAGGTAATATCACCTTTAGTCTATTGGTCAGCACTTTAGAAACTATCTTATAGACTACATTGCAGAGGCTTATGGGTCGGAGGTCCTTCAAACTCTCCGGTGTGCTTACTTTTGGAATAAGCACCACCATTGTGTCATTCCACCCCATCGGCATCTCTCCTCCCCTCAGTATCCGCAAAGCTTCTTGAGTGATCTTCTCCCCTACTATGTGCCAGTAGCACTTGTAAAATAGGGCCGGCATACCATCAGGGCCTAGTGCTTTCAAGTCCCCTATTGCGTCAAGGGCTGCTCTCACCTCATCTTCAGAAAATTCAGTGCACAGAATATTGTTCATGCTTTGGTCCACTCTTTTTCCTATGCAACTTAAGGCTTCTTGGCTACTTCCTTCTGCCTGGGCAAGGACCTGGCACGCCGTGGTGGTCGTCACCCACTCCAGGGGACATCTACGCAACGCCCCATTCCCAGTCTCAGCTCGAACCCGAGCATGTCACAGATCTGATCCACCCTTCCGCACTCCACTCCAACGGCAGCACCACCGGAAGACACCACCGCGCGCCCTAAACGCAGAGGAAGCCGACCGCCCACTGCTCGCCAGAAGCTCCTTCCTAGCAGAGCCTCCGCAACCCCGTCGCATCTACGGTCAAGAACTCGCACTACCGCCTTCAGGGCGGGCTGTCGCGCCACTCAGATCCATCGTCGTTGTTGCCTCACCACCAGAGCTCGCCGCTCCACCATGAGCCACGTCGTGCGCCGGCGAAGCCCGCCGTTGCCCGGTGCCGCCGGCCATGCACCACCAGCCCCTCTCCTAGGACGGCCCGCCTCTGCATGAATGGGAGCCTGCCAAGGAGAGCCCCCACCACTTGCCACCTTCGGATGGCCGGACGTGGCCGCCACCGTCAACGCCCGTAACGGCTGGAACAGGGGAATCTGGCTGTCTTTTCGGCTATGGTTTGGGGGCCCTCCGGAGCGCTCGCGCGAGCGACCTGGGAGGAGAGCGAACGTTCAACAGGCCAAATTTGCCGAGTGTAGATACTCTAAGCCCTTTTTATGTTTGTTTTAAAGAAAGATATGTTTAGCTCTCAGTCGACTGAGACTTAACACCGGTCTATCTCTGTCTGCTTGTAGTACAGTTGTGCACCAACAGTAGCGCTAGCACCGAAAGTTATGCCTGGGCAAATTGAGAATCAACTTCCGAGGGCCGACCATGTGTGGTTTGGCTCCAAGCTTGTGGTGGATCCGTGCCTAGCTATGATGTTTGTGCTGCGGTCGTTATTCGGTAATTCATTGTGGTAGTCGTGTTGTTGTGCGGCTGTATTTCACGTTTTACAGTGGACAATTCCCGCTTTCATGCCTTTTATAATCTAAAACTTTGTACAGGTTGAAAGGCCGGTGGTGGGGGCGGGACGGAGATGGCGGGGATGGTAGTGCAGGCGGCGCGGATCTGCTCGAGCGGCGGCGGCCAAACGAGGAGTCGGCCTCGTGGTCGTGCTTCCCCTTGTTGCTGATCCAATGCCAGCCCATGTCGCCGGCGGGGAAGTGGGCGAGCGGGGGTGCGGGCGGGCTCGCTAGGGTTTGCTTGCTTGTGTCGCGGCTTCAGGAGGCAGGCAGGCCGGCCGGAAAGTGGAAGCAGTGGACTGACCGGTCCACGGCTTCCAATTTAAGAAGGACGACGACCGCTATGCCTGTGGCTAATAGCCGGGGCCCTCCATGCGTGTGCATTTACTTTGGGTAGTGGGAGTAGTTGGGCGGCCGCCACGCGTCCGCGAGGCGGACGACCCGCAACCGCGTGCCCATCCGTTCAGCATCCGTCTGGACGCAAACCAAGCGCATGTTTGCGCCGAAAATGGGACGGGTCGGACGCCAAACGGACAAAATTTAAGGATGCAGCCGCGCGTTGAGCCATGTCATCTGTCCGTTTTGGCCCAAACGGACATGGGCGAACAGGATGAGGTCGCACGTTGGAGTTGGCCTAAGGCTGGCCATAGTGAGGGTAACATAAGTAGTATCATGCACTTGGGACTCGCAAACATGCTTATGTGGCAGACAATTAAAGAAGAAAGAGATGGTCATAGTAACATAGGTAGATACTGTAACATAATAAATGTGATGCTACTATGTGTCATGGCAATAAATGAGACTACCTATGATACTAATCTATGATACTATACACTATAGAGGTAGTAACATAGACTAGTAACATATGCATGTTACTAATCTAAGTTACTCCCCACTATAACCAGCCTAAGGCTGGTCACAATGGGGAGGAACTTAGGAGTAACATCACACACTCCAATACAACTTTGCTTATGTGGCACATATTTAATAAAGAGAGAGGTGCTTGTGGTAACTAGTTAAGTTACCGGAACATCACATACTCCAAGAAACAATGAGTCTATAACCTAATAAATACATCGTTGCATGACACTACATAGATGTTCCTACCCACTATGGAGGTAGTAACATAGTCTAGGAAAGTGTTTAAGTTACTAGCTTATGTTCTTGCCCATTGTTACCAGCCTAAGGTCCTGATTAGGCAACTCTGGTCATAAATGCTCTGGTTTTGAACGAGTTATACAGCCGAGACCATTTCCATTGGAGGAGTGGTGCTTTGTTCCAAAAGGATCTCGCAGCGCTCGCCGAGGAAATTTCAACGAGCTACTTTTTGTTGAGGACCAAGTGGATGGATTTGTATCGGAGGGAGACAAAAGCTGGGGGGCATGTGTCCGTGGAGGCGTGAACCTTTTCTTTTTTTTGCGGGCATGTGTCCGTGGAGGCGTGAAGCAGCAGAGAGGGCAAAGTAGCTCCTGCGTACCCGGCAGCGGGTCCTGCTCACTGACACGCCACTAGTACGCCTCCTCTGCCTGCCTTGCCAATTGCCATGTGCCGCGGCGGTTACGTACGTCGCCGGCTGAACAAAAGCATGCACGGAGCACACGCGAGATTTGCTCCTGGTTTTTGTGTTTCCTTCGATTGAATTTCATACCTGCATACGGACCCCTTGGAAGTCAGTGAATTTGGTAGTACTATGTCACCGAGGAGTGCCTTTGCAAGGGGTCTACACTCTACTAGTACAATTTAGATCACCAGGGAGGCCAAAGCCCCCGGGTTCCATTGTCATAATGATAGTCTACTACTACCTCCGTCTAGATGAATAAGTCATTCGCGTAGTTCTAGGTCATCGAATTTGGGAGCAATTTGGGAGCAATTCGTGTACTGCTAGTACAATTTGGGAGCAATTTGCGTTTGATGATGAATTGATGAGAGAATTAGCCTTTCTGCTCCCCACCCGTAGCCCTTTTCTATGTTTGTTTGTTTGTTTTTAAAATGTCTTTGTAGGTAGGTTCCTCCATCAGACTCATACCCCACAGCCAAAGATACGATCGAGTGCAGCCGAAAGAAAGAGAGAAAGGCGAGGCGAGGCCAAAAGTCTTCTTTTCTCCTCCTGCGCCCGGGTAGTGCCTGCGCAGCAGCCAGAAGTGGTGCATGCATACTGCATGCAGCTGCCGGAGCAGCTCCTGCACAGTTGGCAGGAGGAGGAAGAGTACATGCATATGCTCTACGGACTACTGCCCGCTAATCCGTTACCCTCCTCCTATCTTATCGCTAGCTACTAGACCATAAAGGCGCGCGTTGCAGCGCCCGTCCATCTTAAGGACGAAGTGATACAAATATTTGATAAATTTGAACTTAAAAATAATTACATAAATTTTGAACCTTTCGAGTTATATAATATCTGACCCACTGACATAGATGATTTTTATGTCACATTGATGAGAAATGAAGATGCAAATATAAACAGAAAATTTGAACACAAGATGATTTTTATATTAAATTTGATATCAAAGTAGCATTGATGGCTACCGTTTCCTTTCTTTCCTTTTCACAATGCAGCTATCCTTTTCTTAAACAAGTTGGTTAATATTTTGCATGAACTCCTCATGCATTTCACACAGAACTTGCCTGCTTGATTTCATTTAGAAGCTTATGAATTACGTAAAATGATTTTATGAGCTCCCATAATTATTTTTCATATTTTTTCACCATCACAAGAATCGTTCGAATGTGTTTTCTACCTTTTCTTGGCACCATCTCACAGCACATCAATTATAGATGACTGAACATTCAAATCCTAGTAAACCTCACTGTGCCATTGCTTGGTCTTCTTGAGTTGCAACAACTTCTGATTCTAGCTCTCCCCTTTATGCTCTGCAACTTTCTTGAGTTTATCCGGAATCCCTAGCACAATTCCGTTTGAACCGCAGAAGTAGATGTGCACACAGCCATACAAAGGTTGAAACTTTTATCGTTCTACTTATACCCATAGATTTTGTACTCTTGACGTTGAACGTCAATTTTGCACCACTCAGTTTGTGCTCCCTATTTGGTGTCTTGCCAAACCTACAAATTAAAGGCACTCAATTATCACCTGCACAAAGAGCACAAGTACAAATGGGATGCCCAATATCAGTGATATTTTATGACAGAAGCATTTAACCAAATTGGTCATGTATAACTGCAATAAGGCATCGAGATGGAAGAGTTCCAATAACATGAAATTGTCCAGATAGCTTGTGACGTAAAAAAAGGTTGTTAGAATTAGGCACACCAGTAGCCAAACCAGCGACCAAAACTGTAAACAGAAGATTAACATGTTCACATTGTCGTATCGGCCTATACGTCTGTGCAACCATTTCCATAGTTTTTTTTTCCAGGTCATTCCTGGTCTCCTCTATATCCGAAGAAAATATTATTAGCTGTTGGAACCCAGAACTTTAATTAAGTGCCACTTGTATTTAAATGATGACCAAAACATTTATTTTGAATTTGGAACAGTTTACCATGATGGCAGCTTGTTGTTCTGATAAGAACAAATCCCTTGTGTTTCTGAAGACTAATAATCGGGCCTTCGCTTCGATGTGTTACCACATATGCAAAAGGAACATTCAAACAATTAGCCAATTCGGAATATTACCATCACTAAATATTTTAATGAGAACTACTCCCTCCGTTCCAAAATAGATGACCCAACTTTGTACTAAAGTTAGTACAAAATTGAGTCATCTATTTTGGAACGGAGGGAGTAATAGTAAAGGAGTCAGCCATTTTACACAACTCTTAACCATATGATAACATGCACCGACCATTAAAGAAAGTAGCCATATGAAGAATACATAGTAAAATTTGAATTGAAACCTAATTATAGGGGGAAAATTGCACACACTCTGAAATGTCACATAAAAAATGTCAATTCCATTATTGCTGAGAAAGAATAAACACAGTGAATTGAAATCAGCTCCGCACGAGATAGCCAAAAGCATAATGTTGTACCTCCAAAAAACCCAATAGGTTCTTACTTGCTATGACTTGTAAGCAGCAGTTGGGATGCTTCTCACTCTAAAGTTAAATCGAGCAAATAGTACTTGGGGCACAAGTGAAGCTGAAGCCTTGCATTATGATTATCAAATGGTAATCACTACCTAATGGAAGAGCTTCCTCCTAGATACAAAGCCTTGAATATTGTCTGACAAATATTCATTTGCCAATATGTGCTAGAATTCTCTTGGAAAAATTTGACATGCACAATTTCAAGCAGGATTGTTTGATTAGGAACTGAACTTGTAGGATTTTACCTCATCTTTGATGTTGGATAGATGAGGTTTCTAGCTTCCTGGATGACGATTTCACTTCTTAAATAAAAGGAGAAATGCTGTAAAAAAATCTGTCATAAATACCGATGCGAGATGAACATCGGGAGTTTGTCAATATGTGTGCAAAAACGATTCGCTAAAAACAAGCGAAAATGATTTCACAAACCTCACCGCGGGCTGCAACGAGGGGGCGTCGACCGTCGTCGCGTCTGATGTCGAGGTTGTTGGAGCGGGCACGTGCTGGATGGCGTGGATGCTGCTTGAAGCAAAAAGCATGGCGGTCAAACGGGCGAAATCGAAGGCGAGACAAGAGGGAGAAAGATTCACGATATATATGAGGAACCTGGGAGAAGGAGGCGAACCGGCATGAAACGGCCGTCCACGACTACCCGGAAGGAAAGGAAACCGAAGGGGCGCACCTGCTACACCATTAATGGACGGAATAAACAAAGAAGACGCCACCAAGGGCCCCTGCGGCCGATCGACACGGGAGGAAGAGACCATCGATGGATGCCGACGCCGCGGGCGGCAGCCGCCGCTGCCATGGAAGAACGGCAGGAGACGACATTAAAAAATGTGAGGAACGGATCCACCATGGGAATCTGTGGAGAATGAATGCAGGGTGCCGACGCCGAAGCAGACCTACTGCAGAAGGTGGTCGCCCGGGACAGAGGACGGCGGCGGCGCAGCGTGGACCAAACAGAGGAGCAGCTCAGGGGATACAGGGAAAACATCGCCGCGATAAAAACCTCACGACCTGGCCTGCTCAGGGATAGGCTGCTGGATGTGCCCGACCTGGCCTGGCTTTTCACGTTGTTGGACTGAATCTGGGCCTACTCTACGTTACGGCCCACGGCCCGATTACGGGCGAAATCTGTAGCTAAATCTGAGGAGCAGCGGCCCTCGAAACGCGCGGGACGAACTTAGACGACCGAGTAATCCTGCACGTTGATATGGATGATCCAATGGCTGAGAGTTCCAAATCGCTGTCAGGGCTCCTAGCTAGCTGAGTCTTACTGTTTCTCAATGGCATGGCATGGGACCTGGCCGCATCCTGCATCCCGCTGGCCTGAGCTGCAGCTGCGACGGTCAGGCCTGTGTGTGGAGAGCTCCGCGTAAATTACGCCAAAGCATGGGAAGAAACAAACACAGGTTTTTTTTAGGGGTGAAAACAACTTTATTCATCAAAAGCCACATGAAGTGGGATGCGGTTCTGGTTGTAAGGAATGTCAAATCAAACGTGGCGACCAGGACCTCTAGAAAGTGAAAATTTCGCTAGACTATGTGCTTGTGCTTCATAATTCGCAGCACGACACTCAAAAGTAAATTTACATTGAACAGTGGCAGCTTTAAGGTTGATCTCGCTGATAATTGCTCCGTATCTCCCTCCAGCGCTTCGACCAATATCTGTCACTACCTGTTTGCAGTCTGATGGAATGACATAGTTCTGGATATGCATGTCATTCGCCAAGCACAGCGCCTCGCGACACGCTATCGCTTCTAGCAGTAGCGGACCTAGCATCACACAACGTCCCAGGCAAGCCTTGCATCTACAGTATGCTACAGTGATATACAGTGCACTTTGTGCTACAATCAACGAAGGATTTCCCCAGCACGCCCCAGGCGAAGGCCCTGCCTGCCTGGGGCCTGAAACCGCCCCTGGCTTCTAGTGACACTGGATAGGTGACTCCCTCAAGAACCAGCGCTGAGGCCCCAAGATAATTCCCTGCTTCATCCCTACATAATGCAGCAGTTGGTCCTTCTCTTCTCGCGCGAACACGTGCGTCAACATGTATTTTGCATTATCCAGGAGGTGGCCTCTTTGGGTTCTGGCGTTGTTCCCGTGTTGGAGCCCCAGTCTGTCGTGGGCAACGATTTCCCTCATTGATAATGTCAAGTTCATCAATGAACCTGTTGATGAAGATATGCGTCTGATGGGGGCTTTGGAAAATCGCCTCATGAATGGCTTTGCCACGGGCATGCCAGATCGACCATGTCGTGACCGCCAGACGGACGCACTTATCATGAGGCAAGCTCTCCATCAGGGTAAACAACCAGTTTTTAGCATTGGCCTCTGTGGTGGCTCTGATTTTATGTGTCAACTCCTCATCACCCAACGCCCAAACACTCCATGACGCAGGGCATCCCAACAACCACAGGTGAAACGGCGGGGCGAAATCGACCGGACAGCCATTTCCCATCCCCCGTCCAAGCCCGGCCCTCGAGTAGTACTAGCAGCACTCGATGAGTGGTCGCGGCACCATTGATCGTTCGGTCTCGCGCCGGCGGGATTTTTTATACACTGGTCACGGCACAGGAACAGGTTGCACGGGAACATTTAAGGCGTCTACATCTGTACCTAATATTAAAGGACGGAAGACTTCATAATTCTTCATACGTCATCCCTTTATATCCGTCGATTTTAAGTTAACCATAAAAATCGACGGTTGAGATTAAAAAAAAATTCATCAAACCCTCAGCGCTAGATTGTAAAAAACAGATTCTTTTTTCAGAATCATACTAAAAGCCGATCGAGCCGGGCAGCAAGGCCGCACGTCCATCGTCCAAGCCCAGCCAAGGAATAGTTCAACGAGACGTATCCAAGTTGGACAGGGAGCAGCTAGCACTTGGTTGTAAAAAAAGGTAGCTAGCTTAGTGCCGAGCGGGTTCAAGATGGTCAACGACGAGGGAGCGGTAGAGCACCGGCGCCGGCAGCATGGCAAGGTTATCATCGAGGCCGCCGAGCGCCGAGGCGGCATGCAGTGGCTAAACCAGGAAATCGTATCCGAGTAGGACAGGGAACAGCTAGCTAGCTTGGTTCTCAGATAAGAAAAAAACTAGCTAGCTTAGTGTTATGCTGGTATATACTACACGGTACGTATAGAGTGGCCTCCGTCTTGCCGAGCGGGTTCGTCGGGGTCAACCACAAGGGAACGGTCAGGCACCGGCGCCGGCAGCATGACAAGGTTATCGACGAAAGCCCCGTGGTTTCCTAGCCGGGGCAACCCCTTGCATGAGAAGGTGGTGCAGCACAATATCAGACTTCGGTCCGGGGAGCTGGCGGAGACGAGGCGTTGTCTTCCTGGGAGCTGGGACTAGGCGAGGACGAAGGCCAGGGCGTTGTGGCCGCTGGAGTAGGAGCAGTGGCGGTGCTCAGGGTGCGTGAAGAAGTGGCGAAGTGTTGGGAATAAACCACGCTCAACTTGTGTGCGAGTGCGTGTGTATGTTCGGTGCGTGCGTGTGTTCATTCGTTGGTACGACACCTGCTCGCGTAGTGAGTTGGCGTTAGTTAGCAGCAGCCGCGGCGTACGCGTCCGAACACGTCGTGGGGCGGCTGTACGAGTGGATTGTGAGCGCGAGAGTAGGGGAGGAGGAATGCATCGTGTGCGTGCACTAGCCCATGTATAAATCCTCTCAAACTGAGTTTGCTGTCGTGTGCTGGTTTGTCCAGAAAATGTAAGACAGTTGGGCGTTCGGCATCCGGTGCGTACGTCGCACAAAAGGGATCGAGTCCTCCTGTCCTTCGTGTACCTTCCGTCAGAGGAGAGAGAGAGCAGAGAGCTGCCTAGGGTTAGACCCAACACAAAGCGCGTGCTGCAGGGAGGCAGTGAGGAGCGGGAGCGCGGTGGCCCGGTGCCCGGGTCGACGGCCTGGCAGTAGAAGAAGAGGCGCTTGACGGGCCGGTGAAGAGCCAAGGGGCATCGAAGAAGGTGATGGGAAGCTCCGTGGAGGACTTGCTTGCCGCCGGTGCCACGCAGAAACGCTCCTGGAGGCGCACTTCGGTTGGGTTGGGTGAATGGTCGAGCTGATCTAGCTCCCGCCCACCTACTGCTTTCACTATGCTCTGGTTTGCTATGTTCAAGTACAGCTTTTGGGCATCCGTGAGTGACATGTTGGTCGGGTTTGGCACTAAGTTAGCTAGAATCATTTAGCTTTGTCCTGCTTTGCTGAGCTCTCTCAGTCTAACATGATTAGAACGCTGTCATGCATGCACTTCATCTTCATAGCAGAGTCCACGCGATACTCAAGTCAAAGTCTAAATATTGTTCCATCTTCTCCCCACCACTGCTATGACATAAGACATCTATGTTTTTATAAGGAAATACAGTACAAACACAAATGTTTACATGCATGAACGTGTATATCTGTTCATCCTTATAAATGAACATACTCATATGATCATATCATATGCCACCTTTATAAACACCTCCCGGAGACTAGCTACACGCAGGGATAATTTCTCCATTGATTACGGTGGTAGTAAATCACCTCATGCCCTCTACAGCTATTTGTTATCTTATGTTGTTGTGATGGAAGGCCATGATTCCTTTTCAGCCATGCTCCTTCTCTGACCTCTCCATCAGAGAGAAAGTGCTAATCTCCCCGGATACAAACAAGCAAGTTCTACTTACATGTTATTACACTAGATTTGTTACTGCCATTTCTTTCTATTTTATTCATTGCTGCTAAATCTCGGTGGACTGAGACTTCGCTAGGTCTTAGTCGATGCTATATTGGTTAGATCTTGCATGAAGATTCATGTAAAAGAATATTCTTTCTTCCTTTCTTATATGTTATATCACTTGATTGAGACTTAGTTAAACCTTAATCGACTGAGACCTAACCAAACTATCTTATTTTTTAAATTCAAAATGAACAAATTATCTAAACCTAGCTTTGTTCACAAGGATTAGCTTACTAGGAATCATATCTTATGTTCCGAACTGGCATCCTAGAGAATCTTGACTTTAATTGATCTATCGTTTTGGTCATAGAACACCGTTGTCCTACGCCACAACGACATTTTCTGCATAGAGGAAAAATTAACATTGTGTTTACTGTGACATGGACATGTGTTTTCTCTCTCCCATTGCAACACACGGGCATATTTGCTAGTAACACTCAAGGCCCGACTATGTACGTATAACTAGAACTGCACAGGAGCTGATTGAAAGATAAGACCATTTATAGCCTGGCGCCCCAAGCCAGCCTCAAACGCCCGAGCGGCCGGCTCGGTCACGATGTTTCGATCCAAACGGTCCCTTTAAACGGGTCTCAAACGCGCGGGCTGACTGGCACCCCTCATATCCAGTTCAAATATGGAGCTGATATGGGGCGCCCGGGCACGCGCCGCCACGTCAGTCTGACGGCAGGGTACCACGCGGAAAAGCCCGAAACCTGGCGGTCCAACAGACGTCGCGTCCGTCACCGCGGTGTGAACACCGCCGTGCCGCTCCCGCTCGCTGCCCGAGATCAAATCCGGTCGACGTCCCGCAAACCTAGCCCATTCACCGTTCCCCTCTCCATGCCGCCAGTCCGAGCCCATCCACCTTCTCCCTCTCCCGCTATCGTGCATGGTCCGGAGGAAGATCAGCTACTACACAATGCTCATGCCTGAGCGCCGGTACGAGATCCAACAGGAGATCCGGGCGAGACAAGCCGCGGGCACTGTCCGCATCGCTGATGGGCTGCCTTCAGACTTGCCGGAGCCAGAGGAGGAGGAGGAGCCCGGGGAAGAGGAGGCTGAGGAGCTGGCTCCAATGGAGGTGGAGGAGCCTCAGCATGGAGCTGTTGGGCGTCAACATGGAGCAGGCGGAAGCGGAGTTCGTCGTCGCCCAATCGGAGGAGATGGCGAAGCAGTAGGCCATCCTGGAGTCCATCCAGGATGAGGCCTATATGTAGGCCAACTGGGCATTCCACCGACAAAGAGCAGGCGGCATCCGACACGCTCTTCGCCGAACTCAACAAGGAGATAGAGGCAGAGGTGGCCAGAGCAGAGCAGCCATAGGCGCCGGAAGAGCCGGAGCTGCAGCTGCCGCCCATGCTGTTGGAGTCGGGCACAAAGATCATCATCTCCGACGAGGAGTATCTAGGTGATCAACGTATTATGTAGGTTTATTTCATTTGCATGTATTTGCATGGATTTAAGGATCTAGTATAAGATGTCCGGATATAACTCCTAAAATTTAAGACGTGCATAGTCACTACCTGCGGACATGCCTGAGCGTGTCCACCGTCCACGGGCGTTCGAGAGGCTATGTATTTGACACATCTGGCTCTAGGTGTTCTAAGGCCGGCCAGTTGGTTGCGATTGTCAATCAGAGCAGCAAAGATTTGTGTCGTGCGATCGACCAGGGAGTTGACGAGCTATAAGACTCACTGTTTAATTAAGATACTAATAACACCAATGGAGAATCAGGCACCGCACTTACTCCGCACACGTATTGTCGATCTATCTTAGCCAGCCAAGCTGTCTTTGTGTCACTTTGGCATATAAATGCTCGACAGCCTACGGATGCACCACTACTCGACTTTTGTCATCATCTCATCCAGAGGGAGGGACTAGGCTCGCTAGACCACCATGATCAATAATCCAATTATATCAAGCGAAAAGTCAGAAAGTGAAAAGTAAAATGACATGGAGCGAGATAATTATGTTCATGCATGCACGCATGCATGCATTCCAGGTGGTAAGGACCTCCCTAAGACGTGAGGATTAATCTGGCAAACATGCCTCCTACATTAACCACGACGACCCTTTTGTTCGGTCTGCACGATTTATTAAATAGCCTACGCACATATTCTCTCCACACCTACACGTGTCAGCCAGTGAACGTACGTGCGTGCTCCAAAACTATTAAATCATGGGTGTCTTAGCACGGAGTTTGGGTGCTTGCAAGAGTTCTGGATGTAGTTGAGTGACTATGTGATTCGGAACCATATGCCATATGTTGTTGGTCGTTTCAATGAGGAGGTGCATTACACCGTGAAATGTGACAAAGAAGGTTGCCCATAAAAGGTTTGTGGAAGAAAAATTAATGAAACAGGGCAATGGATTTTGAAGAGTTGCGGGGTCACTCGCAATTGCATACCCCGGAAATGCAACACGAGGACTTCCCAGGAGGTCACCCATCCTAGTACTACTCTCCCCCAAGCACGCTTAACTTCGGAGTTCTGATGGGATCCGGTGCTTTAGTGCTGGTATGATCGCATCTACATCACCCTGCGCCACCTCATCTTGCTCCAGTGACCTCACCTCGCGCAGGGTGATGTTGTTGGAGAGGAGCCTGCACTAACAGGGTGCTCCCCGGCTGCTCGGACATGTGCTCCAGTGACCTCACCTCGCTGCAGCCCCAACCGGCGGCGGCCACCCCGGCTCCTCGCCCTTTCTCTCGCTCACCCCCAGCGCCCCCAGCTTGGAGGCTTAGGAAGGAGAACGGGGGTGTGGTGGCTAGCTCGTTGTCTCCCCGGAAGTCTGCTCCGACCACCGCGTCGTCCCGGTCTTCTGCTGACGGCGCACCATCCCTGACTCCTGGTGTCGTAGCGCCGCCGTCGTCCCCGCCCTCTACGGGAACCTCGTCATCGTCCACACCCCCCGCCGAGGCCGCGCCGTCACCGACTCCTGCCGGCTCCCCTCGGCCTTTGTTGCTTCTGACGGGTCCCCTCGTCGCGCCCGGCGATGCGATGGAGGAGGTGCTGGTGAGCTCGGATGGGAATGATGATGCCAGGATGGTGTCTGCCGCTACTGGTGGCAAGGATTCGGGCGCTGCTGCTGATTCTGCTTGCCCAAGCATTCAGGTTCAAGGCCCGGTTGCCCCTGGATGTGGTGACCGGAGAAGTTGCTTCGCCGATCCGTCTGCGTCTTCACTCCAGAAACCTTGTTCTGATGCAGCGCACGAGGATGAAGGCTGGGAAAGGGTGCAGTCACGACGTTGTCCGCATCATCTGGTGTATCCAACTCCGACATTCAACCAACGCCGAACACCTCCTGCCTGGCTCAGAGGAAGATGCTTTCGCTGCCTCGCCAAAGGGCACCGGGTTGTGGACTGCCGTGATCCCATTAAGTGCAACAATTGCTTTTGCTCTGGCCATCGTGCCCGTGACTGCCACAAATTTTGTTGTTCCTCAACAACGGCTACCCAAGTCAATCAGGCTCCTCTCCAACAACATCACCCTGCGCCACCTCATCTTGCTTCCCACGATAGAGGCATGCCAGGCTCAGACTTGCAATCTCTCCTCGCATCGTTTCGCGTTGAGCTCCTTCAGTTGGTCAATGGCCGCGTTGAGGAGGTGGCCCGCCCTTTGTGTGATGAGGTAGCATCAATCAAGCTTTGGATGGCGCGTGCGGCCGCTTGTTTGGAGCGTGCGGAGGCCGTGTCGCAGACCCCGCATGCGTCGCCTCCCCTTGCTAAGCTCGATGTTGGCCTTGCGGACGAACATGATGCAGAGCTATATGGACCTCTTTCCCCTCGTGTTGGGTCCAGTTCACTGTTGTTGCCTGCCTTGTCCTCTGTGTCAGATGCCTTTAAGGGTGAGGCCATAGACGGGGTCATTGCCCCGGTTTTGAAGATCATGCCTGACATGCAGGACTTGTGTGTGGGGCATGTTTCGCCTGTGTCAATGGTGGAACCAAAGGAGTTTACTATGGTTGATGATAGCGTTGTGGCTAGAGTGTTGTTAGTGGAGCATGTGGAGGTCGTCTCGCCGGCGACCTTGTGTGAGGGACATGATTCACCTTTGTCATGTGAGCAACTGGAGGTGCCTGAGTCCATCGTGCCGGTGGTATCTATGGGCAATGATGTTGGGGCGGTCGATATTTTGGCACCTAATCCTTTGGAACCCAGCCAGCCGCTCACCTTTGTGGACCCTGGAGTTTCTGACATTGCGGTCGCCCACTCGCATAATGCCGTTGGCCAGGTCGTGTCTGTGCGTGACAAAGTTGATGAGATTCTCTTCCAGATTGAGATTCATAGCTTGCTCAAACGTTTGGAGGCGGCTAGCCCTGGATCTGGCAAGACGATTGTGGAGGAGGCTCTCAGGAACAAAAGAAAGAAGAGTGATGCCGCAAAGAAGGCGTCTGCAGCTGCTTGATGGAGGGCCATCAGTCTCTTGGATTGTCCTTAAGGCCCGGCTTGTCTCTGTGGATTTGGTGGTGTTCGTGGTCTTCGGCCGAGGTTCTCTCGTTGGGGGGTTTCTTTGCGAGTAGGAGGGTGTGTGTTGGTGATCATTGCGTGTTGGCTATGGTTGTCGGGCTGATCATGTACTTATGGGTTGCATGCTCAGTCAGTTGACCGCATGTGGTTGATTTGTATCGGTTTTCGTCCGGTTTTCCGTTAATTAACTGGGCAACTCTCTTCTTCTTAATTAATCGATGAGGCAAATCTTTTGCCTCCGTTTCGAAAAAAAAAATTGCATACCCCGGACAAAGCTGACCGAAGCAAGGGACACCGTCAACTCATGTATGAGTTTATCGGCTACAAACTATTGAATGAGATATCCCATGACCCAGCCGTGAAGGTTTACTTTCTCATGAGTAATGTCGAAGAATGATACGGGTACAAGGTCAATTATGGGAAGGTATGAAAGGCCAAGGCAAATGATATTAGGATGTTGCATGGTGACTATGCGGCCTCATACAATGCATCGAGGCATTTAAACATTGTTGGACGGTGTTGTCTATAGATGACACTTTCTTGACCGGCAAATACAGGGGCACACTAATGGTGGCAATGGCTCAATCGTCCAGTGATAACGTGTCGCCGGTGGCCTTGGCTTTAGTGCCTTCCGAGCACGACGACGACTAGGAATGGTTCATGGGGCATGTGAGGACCAAGGTGATTGGGAATAGAGAGGTATGCATTGTATTGGAGCGGCACCACGGTATTCTCAATGCCATAGATGTTGTTATTCCCGGGCTCCTGAAGCTTCACCACCGATGGTGCATGAGGCATTTCATGGCAAATTTTTACTGGGCATGCAAGAGCAAGGAGTTTTGCAAAGACCTTACCCATGTTTGCGTGGCATTCACCATTGATGCATTCAAAATCCACCATGACAAACTCTTCAAGGCTTTGTAAAAGAACAAAGGGGGAGAGTATTCTTGACAAGGAATTTCGAGGAGAAGCAAAAGTGGGCACGAGCTTACGATGAAGGAGGTTGGAGATATGGCGACATGACACGCAACGTAGTTGAATGCTTCAACAATGTGCTTAAGGGTGCCCGTTCTTTGCCGGTGACTGCAATATTGAAATATACATTCTTGAAGCTGAACGAGTATTTTCTTAATCATTCCCAAACCACCGCCAATTGGATAGGTGAGAAAAAAGAGTATCCCAACAAGGTTGATGATTGGCTGAGGTTTCAAGCAGGGAAGTCTTCGCATCAACAAATCATTAGATTCAACGAGAAATAAATGATCTACCAAGTCGACGAGCCAAGTGGCAAAACACGGGACGACATGTCTTACGATGCCGTTGTGTATGAGGTGCACCTAAAGGACCGGTGGTGTGTGTGAGAGAGGCCTCATAAGTATCACTGGCCGCACTCGCATATGATGATGGCGGCCAAGGCGAGAAACTTGCCCGTTTCCGACGGGAGAACCGTGCGGTTGTAGGAGTTCACACTGGAAGCCATGAGGTTGACATGGGCGCCTCGATTCCATCCTTTCCTCGACCAGTCACAGTGGCCTGAGTATGATGACATACAGCAAACACAAAAGATAGCTTACTTAAAATAATATACGAGCACGAAGTTCTCAAGGAGTTCAAATAACAAAAGTTACATAAAACATAAGGTGTGGTTCAACTAAAGCAAATGATAAAGGGTACATGCCATTATAGTTCAAATGACTACGACACCATGTAGTTCAACCCCTTTTATTCTGCCATCAACACAATTCTTTGTCGTAAGGTCCTGGGTTGCAAGAAATGACATCACTTCTTTTAAGGACCCAAGCTAACGCGAACTTGCCTCAGTATCTGCGATTATGGTTGCCTAACTAGCCAGTCAATGATCTAGCCAGGGTTTTTCAAGTCAAGCTGGCGCACTTCATCCAATTTTTTTTCAAAAGTAGCACGTTTTTTATAGCAATTTCGGAAACTAGCAGTGCTAACACCTTATTTTCAAAACTAGCACCCTGTCGGTCAACTATTGGCCGAAGAGGGCCTTTTCGGCCGGCCGAAGCACGAAGAGGCCTCTTCGGTTAAGTGTTGGCCGAAGAGTGCGTGAACTGGGCCGAAGACGGGCCTCTTCGGCCAGCCCGCAACCGAAGTCCTTTTCGGCTAACCAGTGGCCGAAGACCTATGGATAAGGCCTGAGCTGATCTTCTTTTCCTCTCGATGTTCTTGCTCTCTCTCTCTCTCTCTCTCGTTCCTCTCTGTACATCGCCCCCCTCCCTGATCTCTTCGTTTCTCCACCTATTTTCAAATCCAAACCACAGAAACGGTAGATCGTAGCCATCTCCACCGGCCTACGATCATTTTTTCCCAATGGGATAGCTATTTGTGCGTACAAGTGAGGTGGAGTCATGGTGGGGTGAGGAGGAGGAGAAGCCATGGTGGGCTGAGGAGGAGGAGGCGATTTGGCTGGTGAGGAGGAGGTGCAGCTTCATGCCGTAGAGGGGGTGGCGTTGGAGTTGTTCGTTGATGCATGTTCTCCGTGAGGTGGCCACACGCGTCGAAGGTATAATCACGCGTCACATTTTTTTAGTGTTAATTGGTTTGTGCTAGCATTTTAGCGGATAGTTAGTGTAACCAGTAATAATTATGTTCATTGCCTTTAATTAGAAGGTGGCAATGTCTGATAGGTGAAAATGTTTGTATCAGTAATTTTGACTGTTTACTACGGCCCTGGTAATGTTCGATATAATGAGTTGGGGGTTGATCTTAGTGAGTTTAAAAATGGTGTCATGACACTTTCAGACCCGGACAGACTGGACATTAGACAGTTGAAGCACTAGTTGACTACTAGTTTTGGGTTGGATCCTGAAGTATGTTCCGTCAGTATTCTTGCATCGTGGACCAAATTCTGTAAAAATGTCAAGTGGGAGTTGATGCCGATAGATAGGAGCCAACATTGGTTGACCCTATTAAGTCATTGCCGAGACCGAAGAATCCACCCATATTCCCTAGTGCAACCAGTGGCGAAGGAGGAGAATACCGTACAACTCCATGTGGGGTATGAACCCGGCCAGGGTAGGCAAGTTGCTAACGAGATTCATTTATCTGGGTCACAGCCATCGGATGTGGATCCTAGCCAAGCTGAGAAAGAGTCAGCATGCTGGACAATGTTTGTGGTCATGATACTAGGCAGAATATCCAGTCGATAATATTAGCTGGTTCTGGTGTTGCTGATGGGGATGAGGAAGGCGATGAAATGCAGAGGGTGATGGAGGAAGAGGACGAGGATGGATATGCGGAGGATCTGGATTCTGAAAATTCTGAGGATGAAGTGGAGGTACCGATTCCTTCTGCATGAGACTCCATGGCAATATAATCTGGGCATGAGACTCCATGGCAATATAATCTGAACCAAGTCCAGATAGGGGCTATGTTTGATACAAAGAAAAAATTGAAGTATGCGGTGATGAAGTGGGCTATGTCTACTCAGAGGTTTTTTCGGACACACATATCAAATCCAACAAACTATACCGTGAAGTGTGTTGAAACAGGTTGCCCTGCGAAGGTGCACGGGCACGTGCCGAAGTATAACATCCGCTGGGTTGTCACCAATGTGGTCCCACATAATTGTGTGAGGAAAACCTGTTGGTTCGTCATCCAAACCTGACTTCAACTCTCGTTGCGCAACTCATGTATACTGAGATAGTGGAGAAGAAAGATATGGAAGCAAAACACATCCAGACAGCAGTGAAGGTCAGATGGAATTATAACATTCCTTATGGGAAGGCTTGGAGGCCTAAGCATAAGGCTATGGAGGAAAGGTTTGGGACGTTCTTCGACTCATATGATAATGTTGTCCGTCTCCTGGATATACTGAAGGAGAGGAATCCTGGCACTTATATTAACGTAAAACATACAAGGTTGCTTAATATACCAGGTTTCAAGGTGTTGAAACGAGTATTCTTATCTTTTGCTATGTGCATTGAAGCATTCTGGCATTGTCCTCCTATGATATTTGTGGATGGTACATTCCTGACTGGTCAGTACAAAGGGAAAATCCTGACTGCCATTGGTGTGGATGGAAACAATCAAATCATTCCACTTGCCATGGCATTTGTGGAGGGTGAAAACTTTCTGAGCTGGTATGGTTCTTCCGGCAAGTGAAAATTGCCATCGTGAAGGATCGACCAAACGTATGTGTCATTCATGATAGGCATGTTGGTATATTGAAGGCCGTGAAGACAGTAAGAAATCCAACAGTAGACGAACCAACACCTTGGAAGGATTTGCAGAGCCGGTGGTGCATGCACCATCTTGGGGCTAACTTTTTCTCACAGTTCAAGAACAAGCGGTTGATGAATTTGTTTAAAAAATTTGCAAGCAGAACCAGGAGCGTAAATACCAATTTATTTGGTCAAAACTTGATGAGTTTACTAAGAAGCAGGTCCGTGCTAGGAAGAAAATGAAAAAATACCAACAAAAATCAGCAACACTCATGGCGGAGCTAGAGGAGCCAGTTGGTCTTTGTGACATGCCAGCAATTGACCCTCCAAATACTACGAGAAAGAAGGGGAGGGCAATAAAGGATTTTTCAGACTGGATAGAGAAAGAGCCTCCCATGAATTGGTCTTTGCTGCATGACACCCATGGAGCTTGGTATGGCCACATGACAACCAACCTTGCAGAGGTGTATAACTTTGTACTCATATGGAATAGAGCATTTCCACTCACAGCTATTGTGGAGGCTGTATTCCATGGCATTTTGAGATATTTCAAAGACCGGCACGAGTTAGCAAAGAAGCATATTATAGATAATCAGAACACACCTTACTGTAGCCGTGTCATGGAGTACATGGCAAAGAAGATAGAGAAAGCAAAGAAGCACACTGTGAGACTCGTAGGTAATCAGGAAAGGAGGTATGAGGTTCAGCTACCTACCGATGGTTTTGGTTCTGCAAATGAGGTGAAGACGCATGAGGTAAAAATTGGAACGGAATTTTATCCAACGTGTGAGTGTACATGCAACAAACCAAAGTTGTTGCACCTGCCTTGCTCACACGTGTTGGCTGCCTGTGGCCAGATTGAGTTGGATGTCGTCTCCTTTGTGTCACCATACTATTTAAAAGAGGTTGTACTCAACACATGGACTGATGAGATGACAGGGTTTAGAGTCGTTGGCAATTTCAACAAGGTTAACAACGGTGAGAGAGTATACATCCCGGATCCAGAACTTCAGCGAACAAGCAGGGGTCGACGTAAGGCCAGTCGAATCCGAAACGATATGGACCAATCTGAAGCTAGTGGAGCAACCAGACAATGTTTGCTATGCGCGGCTTATGGGCATGGGATGAAATATTGTCCCGACCTGAACAAAGATGGTGCTTCCACATCGACGAGTGCTTCCACACCGACGGCTGCAACAACAGGAGCAAGAGGCGGACGTGGTCGTGGCAGTCGAGGCCGAAGGGGAGGACGAGGAAGGAATAACTCACAAGCTATATAATGTGGGGGAGAATGTTTTAATTTGCAATATCGTTTGGACTATGTTTTACTTTGTAATGTCTGAACTATGTATTAATTTGTAATGTCAACTGGACTATGTTTTACTTTGTATGTCTGAACTATGTTTTCATTTGTAATGTCCTCTGAACTATGTTTTACTTTGTATGTCTGAACTATGTATTAATTTATAATGTCGTCTGGACTATGTTTTGATTGCAGATATGTCTTTGTATCTGTTGCTTAATGGTACAATTGATAGAGGTCACCGGGTTGCACTTATGCAAGCGGGTAGGAACTTAGACGTTTTGGTCACTCGCACCCCAAAGACTAACTGGATGATACACCCTTCATGGATTGATAGGTATTGATGCATATAATGCCTTACATGTTTGACATAGGTATTGAAACATATAATGACTTACTTTTCATGCTACATTTTCCTTGTTTTGTAGGTTATGTTGGGCTGGACTTCTACCCTTGGCACGGCTGGTTGAGGGTACGTTGGAAGAGTGGGTTGACCATCCGAACTTGGATGAGGAAGGTGAACCAATGCAGTTGAAAAAGAGGCAAGTGAAACGATTCTCTTACGACAGGTCACTCCTTACCTGCTTAGTAGATAGATGGAGACCAGAGACACATACCTTTCACTTTCCCTGGGGAGAGATGGCGCCTACTTTACAGGATGTCTCCTACTTGTTGGGATTACCTTTGGCCGGTGATGCCATAGGTCCTTTAGAGGCATAACCTGGCTGGCTTGCAAATATGCAGGCCTGTTTTCTAGCTGCGGTACCAACTGCTACGGGCTTAGACGATGATCCTCACGGGCCACGTTTTAGGTGGTTGAGCCAGCTTCAGGAACCCTTCGTGGCCACACGACTATGTTGTTTTTCTAGTTACCAATAGTACATCATTCAGACAATCTTATATTTTCTATGTAGATTGTCTCATTAGGATACCCCGCAGTAGATTTGTCAGACGCACAAATTGATTGATCCCCAGAGGCATAGATTCTATGGTTGTTTGGCAAGACGATGTTCATGGAGAACCATGTGACCATTGTTGATGCACGACTCATCGGTATTGCACGAGAGATAGCTGACGCACGTTGCCCTGGGGATATTGTGCAGAGAAGTTTTGGTTCTGCCATGTTAGCAGCTACGTACAGAGGCTTGTGCAAAGGTTGCTTGTTGAAGTCTAGAAAATCAGGTCTGGTTGGATGTCCACTATTGTTGCAGCTCTGGTCATACGAGAGATTCCCTATTGGACGACCCTATGTCTTCATTGACACACTGTTTGGGTTGGAGGACATGACAGGGGCTTACGTGCCTGCTACCGGCGACTTGCCTACTATGGGATCTGTTTGGGCACGGAGAGAGGTACTTTTAAATTATGTAGTTCTTTCGATTTTTTTGCCATGCAATATTATTACTAATGTATATTTGTTGTCATCTACAGAGACAGTTTGCACATACCCAGGTGAAGGGCTGCTACCCGTCCTTCACGGTACAGTTTGATAGTTTGCACGAGGATCAAGTTATCTGGGAGCCCTACTCGTATCAGACTATAACATCCAGGTATCCCGTTGGGATATATGCCTTATGCACTAGAGATCGGCACTACTGGATGACCAAGGCCAAGTTGGTATTCGACGTGACGGTTGAGGAGATGGATCTTCATAGGGTGATGAGAAGTTTGGTCTATGTCAAGAGCCTGCAATTCCAGATATTCCACGGATACCAGACCATGTTCACAAGTAAGTAATAATATTAAAGTTGTCAGCACTACATTCAGAATATATCTAACCATGCAACGCAGATGTCAATCTCAAGTACAGTCGCGTAGGAGGAAACAAGTCCATGGTTGTTTGGCTTCAGAGCATTAGCCCTTACGTTCTAGAATGGACTACGGCGCCGACAAATATCTGGAATGAGGTTCGGTCCTTTGACTGGGACAAGTTTGGGTTGTATTTACAAACTTACTGGCATACAACGAGGATCTACTTGGTTCCATCAGCTGCTCCTGATCAGATTGAAGCCCCTCTCACCAGCGATATGTACCCAACTACCTCTGTTGTGGGAACGAGACACCACGCGGTACGTGTCATGCTTCTCATATGTGTAGTTTTATCATAACCTTATCATATACAATGGGTTAACTCTTCATGTGCAGAGTGACTTGACAGTCCAGGCGCTAGAGGAGGTTTCCGCTCTACTGCGGCAGGTTGAGAGGGGGGATACTATCCCACAGCCAGAGCACCTCTCATGGTTGAGGCGTATGGATGAGAAGTTAAGAGGGATTTACGCATCACTTACATGTAGACGATCTACGGATGTTGCCGTTCCTCGTCCGGCACATCGTCCCCCACGTCCCTCTGTCCAGCGTTCAGAACCACAACACTCTGTGCAGCGTTCAGAACCACGACACTCCATGCAGCAACCACGCCTCTTCATGCATCAGCTATCTCCTTCACAACCAGGGAGCTCTGCCTGGAATCAGTCATCGCCTTCTCAACCAGGGACCTCTTCCTGGTCTCATCAAATGGAACTAGGTAACACTACTTTGTACATTCTTTTCAACATTGTAGGTTCGCAAATTAATTCAATTAATTGTACATGGTTTACTATATTGCGGTAGGCAACCAGTCGCAACAGTTCATGCATCCAGTGCAGTCACCGATACTTAGTGGTGCTGGATGTGGATTAGAGGGCTATGGCGATGATGATGACCAAGCTGCAAACGCTTATGACTTCTCACACACAGTGTTTCACACTCCACCACCACCACCGTCGCAGTGAGACACAGACAGTGACAGATGAGGTTATCTATGGTCGTGGTTATCCTGAGCATCGTCCACCACCTCAGCGCTTATCGCCTTCCGGTCCTCACCCGAGGAAGACCCAGATTCGTCGTCGTCCCCCGCAGTGATATGGTTATCTATGCATGAGTCATTATATATGTTAGTTTCAGATTATTCCCATCCGTGAGTCAGTATTTATGTATGAGACATGCTTCATGTATGTGAGAGACATATTACTATTAATTCACATTGTTATTCCAGTTACATTTCCAAAGAGACTACAACCGATAATTAAGATACAAATACATCTGAATTAAACGGTGCAGTTGAACTTAATAAATATAACTTACATACTAGAAAATGAAATTAAGATAGAACATAATGCCCTACAATATGACAGTACAAACTAATAATGCAAGTACATCTGAATTAAATGGTAGAACTGTAATACAGCTTAAAAACTACATGAAGGCATCATCGTCATCCTCTGTTGATGCAGAACTCTTGCCCTTCGAGGATGCAGAACTCTTACCCTTGGACGATGCAGAACTCTTTCCCTTCGAGGATGGAGAACCCGGAAGCGGCGGCATGAAGATATCATCGTCGTCCTCGTTTTCTTCAATCCATAAAAATGGATGCTTTGTTGCAGTCCTTCTGAAAGTTTCACTCTTCGGCTCCACTACCTTCTTCCACCTTTCATGCATCCTAAGAAGTTCTGTACGTACCTCCTCATAAGTCCTTTCAGGCCACCCAGACCTACGTAATTCGTGGGCCAACTCATTCATTATGGTGTCACTACCGGTGAGTTCGTTCCATGAAACTATCCTATGGTCCATCCTGAAATCGGTGGCTAGCCTCAGAAGACATCTGCTCATCCTAGGATGAAAACTACGATCGAAAGGATAATGGGACATCTCTACTACACTACACTGGACTGCTTATTCACCTCCGTATGAAGGGGGTTTTATAGATAGAGAGGAGAAAATGGCGGGAAAGAACGACTGGGTTATGGAGGAAAAGGGTTGGCGGGAACATATGGCGGGAAAGGGTTGGCGGGAAACGGGTGGCGGGAATATATGGCGGGAAAGGGTTGGCGGGAAACGGGTGGCGGGAATATATGGCGGGAAAAGGTTGGCGGGAAACGGGTGGCGGGAATATATGGCGGGAAAGGGTTGGCGGAAAATGGGTGGCGGGAACATATGGAGGGAAAGAGTTGGCGGGAAAATATTGACGGAAAGGGTTGTGCAATTTTTTTTTCTATGTCTAAGATGGAAAATGGTTGCGCAACATTAAGTCATAATTAAAAAAATAACTTTTTCTGCCTACCATAAGCAGAAGAGCGCAGCCATGCGACTTCGGTCAACCGTTCACGCGAAAAGATGGGGCCTAAAGACTCTTCGGCCTACCGTTGACCAAAAGAGTGCTCTTCGGCCTACGGGAGGCTGAAGAGTCCTTTTCGGCCCAGTTGGGGCACTCTTCGGCCAACACGAAGTTGAAGAGCCTTCTTCGGTCAACAACTGGCTGAAAAGGCCCTCTTCGGCCAAACGAAGGACGACGGGGTGCTAGTTTTGAAAATAAGGTGTTAGCACTGCTAGTTTCCGAAATTGCTATAAAAACATTGCTACTTTTGAAAAAAAAATCTAGCCCTTGTTGCCCGCAATGCAATTTGCCTTGAAGGTTCACGTATATGAAGGTTCATGTGCCGCGGCGGTTACGTACGTACCTTGTCAGCTGAACAAAAGCATGGACGGAGCACACGCCAGATTTGCTCTTGGTTTTCGTGTTTCCTGCGATTGAAATTTCAAACCTGCATACAACCCGTCAGGGTCAGTGAATTCAGTACTAGTTACAATTGCCTTCACAAGGGGTCCACTAGTGCAATTTAGACCATCAGGGAGGTCAAAAACCAAGGTTGGATTATCATAAAGTGAAAGTGTATTATAGTACAATTTCGGAGCAAATCGCGTATGATGATCAGAGTAGTAGCCTTTCTGCTCCCCACCGTAGCCCTTTTCTTTGTTTGTTCGTTTTAAAAATCTCTTCGTAGGTAGCTTCCTCCATCAGAATCGTACCCCACAGCAAAAGATAGGATCGAGTGCGGCCGAAAGAAGGAAAAAGAAAGGGAAGGCGAGGCCAAAAGTCTTCTTTTCCCCTCCTGTGCCCGCTGTCGCTGCTACTGCGGTACTGCATGCCCTGCGGCCACCCCACCATGCATGCAGCTCCTGCACAGGCCCGCTCTCTCCTCCTCCTATCTCATCGCTAGCTACGGGGAGGGGAGGCATGGGACGTGGCTGGCCTGACCTGAAGCTGCGACCGCCAAAGCATGGGAAGAAACAGAAGACAGGTGAAACGGCCCTCCGTCCAAGGCCGGTCGACCTCGAGTATTAGCACTCGATCAGTGGTCGCGGCGCCATTGATCGTTCGGTCTCGCGCCGGTCGCCTTGTAATACTAGTATACCCCGTCCGTTTCAGTTTACAAGTTCTGTGCGTATACGTAGGTTGTCAATTTTATCATGCCAATATAAACTATATAACACAAAAATTATACCGTTTGAAAATAGAACATCTGAAGTTTTTATTGATATATTTTTTATAATATATGACTTGTATTAGGTTGGTCAAATTGACGACATAGGCATATGCGCACGCCCTGTAAACTGGCCGAGAGGGAGTATTACAGAAACAGGTTGCACGGAAACATTTAAGGCGTGTACGTGCACGACATTCAAGGCCCGACCATGTATACGTATAACTTTTTTTTTGCGGGGGTAAAAGGAGTTTTATTACTTGATAATAGTGTTACAATCAAGAGGCCAAAGCTCCGCGATACAAGGTGGAGCCGAAGTTAACCATACAGCAGTGGTACTCTCCGTACGGCTATAGTTGGCCAACCGATCTGCAACTCTATTTTGACTACGATGAATTTTCTGAGAATAAAACTCCCTATTACGCATCAACTCCTTGATCTCCCGGACTAGGTGCCCATATGCAGAGCGTTCCAGTCCCTTGCTCTCCAAACTTGAAAGTGCTTCAGCCGAATCCGATTGAACGATCACCGGGAGCATAGTGTGTTGGATGGCCAGAGCCATGCCTTGCATTATCACATGTAGTTCGGCTTCCAGAGCATCGTTACAGTGAAATAGCACTCGATACGCCGAGAAGATGAGATGTCCATTGCTGTCACGTAGAACCATCCCCGCGGCGGCCGATCCATCCGAATTATCGAACGACCCGTCCACCGACAGAGCCAACCGCCCTGGGTTTGGATTTGGCCACGCCAGGGCCAACGGCGTCCTCTTCTCAGGCTTGACAGGGGTTGCCGAAGATGGCATCTTTCCCTTAATAATTTCGTCTGCTGAGAACCGGCCAGCCAGCAATACAGAGTTATAATAGCTATCCAGAAAATCGATCGTAACCTGGACTGGCGGTGTCTCTTTGTCGTGCGTTTGATCCGAGCGCAATTGCCATATCCTCCAGCATATCATGATGATCATATTCCGTGTGTCCTCATTGCATCTGGATAAGAGATGTAGTAACCATTCCTTGCCAGTGTCAATCAAAACCTCATCACCTGGAAGCGGCCATCTAGTGCGCATGCCCAGCCACACACTTCTGGCATGAGGGCACGCCACTAAGGCATGGAAAGAACCCTCTTCTTCCACCCCACACAATGGGCAAGTGGATCTGGTGGCCAGATGCCTGTATACTTTGCACTTCTGAGTTGGGAGGGAATCTGTCGCTGCCTTCCAAGCTGAAATTTTCATACGCTGGGGAACCTGTGAGTTCCATATGCAGTTCCACAGACTGCGGTTCCCATTAGGAGCCGTGTTAGAAGAACCCCCTGACAGGGAAGAATCATGATCGCATGTGGCCAAAAAATACGCGCTTCTCACCGTAAACAAACCACCTTTCTCTGGTGCCCAAGCAACAAAATCGGTGCGTTGCCTTGGCGAGGTGCGTATCCTTAGAATATGCTGAATGTCCATTGACCAAAAATGCTCTGTTAATCTGTCCAATCTCCAAGCTCCATTGTCATCAAGAAAGTCTGAAACTCTATTAAACCGGCAGTTACGCTTTGGTGTAATAGGCCTATACGAATATGGCCGAGGGATCCATGGGTCTCTCCATGTCCGTATGAGGGAGCCATTTCCAACGCGCCAAATTATACCTTTTTTTAGTAATTCGAGCCCATGCAAAATACCCTTCCAAACAGCAGACCCGTTGCCTTTGAATACAGTATCCAGAAGGTTACCGGCAGCATAGTACTTTGCCTTCAACAATCTTGCACAAAGACTATCCGGTGTAACAATGAGTCTCCAGGCCTGTTTAGCAAGAAGAGCTTGATTAAAAGCTCTCATGTCCCTAAAGCCCATACCACCCATGGCTTTTGGAAGCTTCATTTTCTCCCAGCTCAGCCATGCCATTTTCCTCTTCCCTTTCTCCACCCCCCACCAGTACTGTCTAATCATGCGAGTTAAGTCATCACAGACTGATGCGGGTAGCTTAAAAACACTCATCACATAAGTCGGAATTGCTTGGGCCACTGACTTAATCAAGATCTCTTTGTCACCAGTGGACAAGTATTGCTCTCCCCAATCAACCAACCTCTTCCTTAATCTTTCCTGGATAGATTCAAAGTTGCCTTGGTGCATTCTCCCCTCCGGCACAGGGAGTCCTAAATACTTAGGTTCAAAGCATTGTTGCGTAACTCCCAGGATTCCTTTAACTTCTGTAGCGACCGCGAGAGAGCAATGCTCAGAGAAAAGAATGGAGCACTTGGATGGATTAATAAGTTGGCCCGTGGCCTCCGCATAAGTGCTCAACAAACTCCTCACCAGCAACGCCTGCTGCTCCGACGCTTGGAAGAACAGGAGAGAATCATCAGCAAACAAAAGATGTGATATCTCGGGCGCGCCTCGACATATTTTGACCCCTCTCAGACCATCCTCCACCATTGCCTTGTTGAAGAGGGCTGATAATGAGTCAGCAACGAACAAGAATAGAAAAGGGGACAAGGGATCACCTTGCCGAAGCCCCCTAGAAGGGGTGAAGGACTCCGTTAACTTGCTGTTGAATTTTACCGAATACTTGACTGATGTTACACAGGCCATGACACGGGAAATCCAATGCTGTGAAAAACCCCACTTCAGAAGGGCCTTCTCCAAGAACACCCAGTCGACACGGTCGTATGCCTTGGACAGGTCAAGTTTGTATGCACATAAGTCTACCGAGTTTTCTGGCAGTGATTGAATATGGTGTATACATTCAAAAGCTATGATGGAATTATCCGTGATGAGCCTTCCCGGAATGAACGCACTCTGGTTCTCCGAGATCAGCTCAGTAAGAAGAGGTCGCAACCTGTTGACCAAGCATTTCGATACTATCTTGTATATCACGTTACAAAGACTGATGGGTCGAAAGTCTTTCAGTTCCTTCGGGTGTTTGATTTTTGGGATCAAGACGATGGCCGTATCATTGATCCCATCAGGCATGGCTCCTGTAACAAAGAATTTCTGAACCTCTGCCATGATTTCCTCTTTTAGCATCGCCCAATTCCGTTGGTAGAACCGTCCGGGAAAGCCATCCGTGCTAGGGGCTTTCAGAGGGCCTATTTGGAATAGGGCGTCCGAGATTTCCTGTTCGGTGTATGGTCTACACAGCGACTCATTCATAACATCTGTGACTCTAGGAGTAATGCAGTCAAGGACCTTACTGGGCTCCAGGGTTGGGTCCTTAGTATACACCTCCTTGAAGTACGACCTGGCCATTCTCTCCATTTCTGTTGGAGCTGAGCACCAAGAGCCGTCCGCTTTGAGCAGCCTCTGAATAAGATTACGGCGAGCTCGCCACACTGCCCTTCTGTGCGTGTATTTTGAGTTCCTCTCGCCCTCCTTCAACCACGTGATCCGAGACCGCTGTAGCCACATCATTTCCTCTCTATACAAAAGCTCATCCAGCTCGTACATCTTTCGGCGAATCTGAGAGTGTTCAGCCCCTCCCACTTGAAGTGCCGCTAGCTGTGAGCGTAACATTTCTATCTCCCTTAAGACATTACCAAAGTTTTCCTTGCTCCAACTTTTCAGATCTTTCATCATCCCTGCTAGTGAACTTGCAACCGATTTCAGACCCTCGGTAGGTTTATTATTCTCCCAAGCCTTGGCAATTACATCCGCAAACGCTAGGTGGCGTTCCCACATGATCTCGTACCTAGGGTTGTACTCTTTCTTCCGCACGTCTGGTACCTCATGCATTTGTATCAATAACGGCGTATGGTCTGAACATGAGGTGGCCAAATGAACTACCTTAGCTGCCGGAAATAGGTCTTTCCATGCCTCATCAGCACATGCGCGATCCAGGCGCACCTGCACGTTACGGTCTCCTGACTGGCCATTGTTGTAAGTGTATGGAATTCCACAGAATCCCAGATCATCCAGCTCACACACAATCAGACAGTCCCTGAACGATAACATCTGTGTCTCAGACCGCATTGCCCTGGACAAGTGTTCGTGTTGCCACATCGCTTCATTGTAGTCACCACATACAAGCCAAGGCTCCTGTGACACGGCTCGAAGCCTAGACAGATGCTCCCACATGATATGTCTGTTTTCCACTCTCGGTTCCCCGTAGACAAAGGTCCCTCTCCACGAAACATCCGCTGCACCATCCACAATCCGGACATCTATGAAGCGCTTGCAAGATTCCAGAATTGTTACTGACAACGATTCATCCCAGAATAAAGCTAGACCTCCTCCCCTTCCGTCACTATCCACGCCATGAAATCCTTTCATCCCAAGTCTCCACTTGAGTCTCATCACTTTATCTGAAGCTTGCCTTGTTTCGCAGAGGAAGACAAGCTTGGGGTTATTGGCTTTTGAGAGGGCCAACACCTCCCGAACTGTCCGGCGGTTCCCCCCCCCCCCCCCCCCGGCAGTTCCAGGATATAACATTCATTGCTTCCGGCGGTCCTCCTCGAGGGAGGCCGCCGATATCTCATTATTGTTAGCTTCCAAAGCTAGTTTCAACCTCTTACTGCATGAGTTACTGCTTGTGGGTGAAGCCCCCTCTTGCTGATCGTTGCCACTACCGTCTGTGATGGCCAGCAGTGGTTTTGGGTTAACTGACGTTTCCGGAGGGCACTCCCCCTCCATGTTCAATCGCTTCCTCGGCTCCCTGACTACCTCCTTTCTCTCGCCCTGCTTTTTAACCGGGCTTGAAGCAGTATCGGCTGTATCAGGGTCAACCGGCCCAGGTTCTGTAGCTGACTTACCCTTACTGGGGGAGCCATTCATCGTAGCCCCTTGGCGCTTTGCCCTGCTAGGTTTGGGATCCTGACGAGGCCGGCTCGGATTGTCAGCATATAACCAATCCCCATACTTCAACGCCTTCTCCTCGTGGATCCCCAGTCCACACTCCTTATGCTCATGTCCAACGATTCCGCATACCTTGCAGAATCTAGCCAGCTTCTCGTACCGAACCAGGAATACTTGCCTCTCTCCAGCACGAACAATACTAACAAATTTAGTGAGAGCCTTTCGGGTATCGTGTTTCACCCTCACCCTCACGTAATCACCTCTTGTGTTTCCGTTTAGACGCATCTCCATGATTTCACCTGAACCCTTCAGCAGCTTCTCCACAATGTGATGCTTGCAATATGGGTCTGGCAGTTTATGGATTTGGAGCCAGATCGGCATATGCACAATCTCTATATCCTCCGCCTTGCTAAACCCATCATACTGGCACATAAGCACCGCCATGTTGCGGAACAACCAAGGTCCCTGCAGCATGATGCGCTCCCAATCACCCAGACAAGACGCCTGGACAACGAACCGATTTGGTCCTACTGGCCTGAATCTCACTTGTTGCGCTGGATTCCATGCCGCTCTCATCTCCTTATAGAAGGCCGATGGGCTGAAACTCTTGTTCGTGTGAACCCGCGCTAGGGCAAGCCAGCGCACACTCGCCTGCAACTCGGGATCATCCTCATCGATCTCAACGTCCTCGAACACTTCATCATTGAGATCCAGATGGTCGAAGAACTCGTCCAGATCCGATTTCGCGGCCTCGTCAAAGTCCCTGCTGCTCGTCGCAGACTGGGCGTCGGAGGGAAAGATAAGGCGTGTAATACACAACAAAGATTTTCTATTCGTGTCGATCGACCAGTGAGCTAATTGGCGACCTACCATGACTCACTGTTAAATTAAGAAGACTGATGGAGAATCAGGCACCGCACTAAGCTTGCTTCACCGCGTCATTTTTTATCTAGCTGATCTATATCTCGGCCAGCTGTCCTGATTAACGAACTTTGTGTCACTTTAGCATATAAACACTCGACAGCATAGGAATGCACCACTGCTCGACTCGACTCGATCATCATCTCATCCAAAGGAAAGTACTAGCTATAGACCACCATGATTAACAGTCTAATTGTACCATCCGCGAGAAGAAGAGTCAGAAAGTGAAAAGTACTCCCTCCGTTCCTAAATAATTGTCTTTCTATAGATTTCAACAAGTGACTACATACGGAGCAAAATGAGTGAATCTACACTCTAAAACATGTCTACATACATCCGTATGTTGTAGTCCATTTGAGATGGCTAGAAAGACAATTATTTAGGAACGGAGGGAGTAATAAATACCATGGAGTGAGAGAATTATGTTCGTGCATGCATGCATGCCAGGTGCAAAGGACCTCCCTGAGAAGTGAGGATTAATTTGGCAAGAGCGCTGCTACGCACACCACGATGCGCGGACGATTTGTGCACGACGCTGCACATCAGGTCGTCCATGCATATCATCAAAGTCCAGTGAACGGCTGGATGTGGCATCGTCCAATTGTCGTGTGATCGATCCATCGTCTGCACAACATTTTTGATTTGGCAAACATTCCTCCTCCATTAACCACGACAACCCTTTTGTTCGGTCCGCACGATTTAAATAGCCTACGCACATATAAATTCTCTCAGCACCCACATGTGTCAGCCAGTGAACGTACGTACATAATCCAAAATTAAATCATGGGTGGGCGTGGAAGAAAGCACGAAGCTCCCTCAAAAAGAAAAAAGCTATTTATAATAGCAAGGGAATCACACTAGTTATATATTACCCGGCCCGAGTTTTAATCGCAAGAAAACGGCACCCGTCCCTTTGCTGCAAATGCAATGTCATGTCAGCGGGCACAAGAATAATACCGAGTGCAACACAAAAGGCCTATATGTAGATGCTGCGTGCTGCTCCCTCCTAGACGTACAAGAGGCGGACGTGCACGATGCTGAGTGCAGGTCGTCCGCATTGACTTCGAGCCAGCCGCTTTTCTCATCATGTGCATCTTCCTCGCATTTTGTTTTTAGAATCCCTTGCATTTTTTGTGCCCACTTGTTAGGTTTTTTCACTTCTCCAGGCATCTTTCTCTGTTGGACGGAAGTAGATGAGCATGAGCGGTTCGAAAAAAGTCTAATACTAACTAGTACTCACTCCACCTCTGAAAAAGAAGGTTTATATTATTTTGTTCATAAGTCAGAAGTGCATACTTTGATCAAGTTTATAAAAAAAATATTTACAACTACAATACAAAATGGATAAAATGTAAAATTATATTTATTGTGTATCTGATTGATGTATTAATTCGGTATGTGGTTCCTGATAGTTTTTTTGCGGCGGTAAAAAGAGTGTAATACTCAAGAGCTGGAAAATTCATCCCTACACAAGCTAGGATCGTTTGCTGGACCAGAGCCAATCCATACAACCGTATGGTCCTCCGTCCTCCCAAATTAGTTAAAACATGACTAACATTATTCTGCTCCCGAGAAATATGAGAAAAACTACATCCCAAAATTAGCTAAAACATAACCTGATAGTTTTCCATAAACTCTGTAAAATTTTACACCATTTGACTTAGAGAAAATTTGTATGCCTTCTTTTCGGAGACTAAGGAAATAGGAAAGGGAAGTTGTTATGACCCTATAGTGTGCCGATGTATACGCTCTCTTTTTCTAGTCCTTTACGTGAGTGCTAAAACACCATAATATTTCAGGCCTAGACTCTAATGCCAAAGTCATGAAGAAAATAAATGATGTTTACGACTAGTTGGAGCCTGTTGTGTCGACTTATAGATCTAGGGGGACTCGACATCCACTACCATGGAACAAAAACGTTAGCTTGCTGTCAGAAATCAGAATAGCCTTCTAAGTTAACTACTGAAGATGGACCCCACAAAAAAAAACTACTGAAGATGGTACGTGCAGCAATTTTGGAATCCATGATTCTTATTCTGGTTTTTTTTTTGAGAATAACCTGCCAAGCTTTATTACTCCACAGCAATGTTCATCGGTACAATAGTCGGGTTATGAGGAATACCCAACCACACATGTCTACCCCGATCTAAATTACAAGCAAACTTGGCAAGTTTGTGAGCCTCGAAATTATGGTTTCTACGCTCATGGATAAAAGAGCTAAACTGAAAACTCGACTTCTGACCTATGATTTCATGTACTATGGCTGCATGGGGACCCCCCATCCCTCTGTTGATGTCATTGATCACCCCTTGACAGTCCGATGCAACGATGAAGTTCTGAAGATTGAGGTCTTCCGCTAGTGCCAGAGCTTCTTTGCAAGCATAAATCTCTAGCATAACCGGATCAAAAACTCCTGGGAAGGCCACCGAAGATGGCCCCAAGTAGGCACCACGATGGTTTCTGCATACATGAGTGGAAACCAGAGCGCTCTTACTTTCTGGTGGGCCTCATGAGCGTAAAACACAGCCTTTTGAGTTTTCAATCACTTACTAGCTCAGTAAAACCAGCCATCGTTTTTTATTCGAAAAAGACCATTAAATAAAAAGATGTTCATAGATTTAAAAATATATTGGACTTCAAAATATATCACAAATTTAAAAACCATGCATTCAGAAAAAAATCATGGATTTCACAAAATGTTAGTGGATTTTAAGAAAAGTTTCAAAATTAGGAAATGTTCTCGAACTTTGAAAATGATTGATAACTTTAAAAATATCTATGATATTACTAAAATGTTCATGAATTTGTAAACGATTCATAGTTTTAAATAAATTTCAATGAATTAGAATGTGAACAAACAAAAGAAAATAAGAAACCCGTAGAGAAAAATACAAAAGGAGAAAAAAAACAATAGCTTCTAGAACCTTCTCGAAACCGGGAAAACTAGTTGACCCAGTAAGGCTATATAGGTGTGCGTTTTGTATAGAAACCATTCTAATATCATAATACGGGTAGAACCCAATCCACTATTTTTTCAATTGAAATTATTAAGGTTTCATTACATCATACGATGCAACATATCCTAAGCCACTTCAGCCTATACAAAGTCTGGGAGTACACACAACTAGTGCTGTTATCATGTGTCCTCACTCCTCACTGGGGTCGTTAGTTTCTTTATAGTGCGACCAAAACTCTCAATGGCGGATACGGGGCCCTAAATGACCCCGACAGACGCACGAGGCGGCTCCAAATTATATCGCTATATGAGCCAGCCCCTTAGCTCTCGCTCTATCAGTTCGGCACCCTGCTATGCTCATTCTCTTAGATTTTTTTCCCTCTCACTGGCTTCACTGCTCACTCGTAAAAAAACTACTATCATATTTTTATTTGAAGCGCACATTAAATCACGAATTTATAAAATGTTGCGAATTAACAAACTATGAGGTTTTTTAAATGTTCTCAGATGTAAAATAAATCACAAAATTTAGAAAATTCTCACAAATTTCGAAACTGATGTTAATATTTTTAAAATTTCTACAAACTTTACCAATGTTTGTGAACTTTAAGAACTTCAGCGATTTAAAAATTATTTATGAATTTAGAAAAATGTTCAACTTTTAAAATAATATTAAAAATACATAATTTTAATGAAATAAAACACGCAAACCATAAGAAATAAGGAAGAAACATAATATTATAACAACATAAATAACTATTAAAATCGGTAGAAAATATATACAGAAAGAAAGAAAATAAAAAAACCAACCAATAACTTCTCAAAACTAGTAAAATCTGCTGACCCAGTATGACTATGGGTGTATGTTTCGTAAATGATATATTCTGCTTATATGGGTAGAATACAATCTCCTATTTTAAACTAGATTTACCAATCCCCTATGCAGCATATCGCTAGTAGTTGAGTCTTTAGAAAGTTGGGGTCTACATCTAACAAGTGTTGTTGGCATGTGCTTTCACTAGAGTCGTTGATTTTCTATAGTATGGCCCACAACTCTCAACCAAAGACGTGCACCCTTACAGGCGGGGCCCTTAGTCATCCCACAACCACCGACCCACCGGGAGGCTCCAAATCATCTCACATGGGCCAGACCATGAATCTCTCATTCACTCAGCTTGGCTCCCTTATCCACTCGTTAATTTAGCTTTATTCTGCTCATTGCACTCCTAACTATAAAAAAAAATCTTCTATTGTTTATATTTGAAAAAGTTCATTGCATAAAAAAAATGTTCACAAATGTTTAAAAAAGTTGCAAATTTATAAACCTAAATTTGAAAATAAAACCATGAATTAAAAATATTTATGGAATTTAGAAACAAATTTATTTTTTCAAAAAAATCACCAACTTTAAAAATGTTTGTGAAATCGAAAAATCCATGAATTTGATATTATTATTGAGTTTGAAAAATGTTCGTGTATTTTTAAAATTTGCACCTTTTTGAAAAATATTCACAAAATTTTAATTAATGTTCATGAATGAAAATGTGGACAGGGACAAATGTAAGAAAAACAAATAATAAGATAAGGAATAGCCAAGAAAAAACCCCAAGAAAAACTACTAAATGTATAGAGAAAACACACAACGAAAGAAAAGAAAAATCAACCAATAGCTTCTAGAACCTTCTCAACACCGGAAACTGGCACAATATATGTGTAGAATTCTACTCCCTCCGATCCATTGCACTAAATCAGCGACAATTATTTGGATAGGAGGGAGTACCATATATGGGCAGAACTTAGTCCCATTTTTAAAACTGGAATTGCCAATATCCATTACATCAAATAATGTGGCATATCACCAACAACATCTAACCAATGCTCTTGGCATGTGTCCTCGTTGGGGATCGTTGGTTTTCTTTAAAGGGACCCAGATTCCTCAACAAGCGACACACACCTTTACAGGACTCGACGACTCTCATAACCCCCAACATATCATGAAGTTTTATATCTATGAAGCTTAGTATTTGAATATATAACAATAGAGATGTGCCTGAAGTGAGATTCTATGAGAATATTTGTCTGAAAAGTATATACATTGCTAAGGTAGCAAATATCTACGTTTATACAACAATACGAGGGTTAAGAAACACCAATTGTTTTGGTCCTGGAGCAAAGAGCCAAGTATTGCCTTCTGTTGGGTTTTAAATGGCCAAAATTTAATCACATATAATAATTTTTGTGATAATGGAATATTCATCTGTAAAAAAAATTGGACACTTTTAGAATTAAGGTTGACCAAAAATGGTGAAAGGTATTGGCAAAGGAGAGCTCGGATTGTAGCTTATGTATTCACCATGAATCAACATGTCATATTTTTAATGACGTTTTGATTCGATGGAGCCATGTCGCGTATCATTTAAGTGGCATCAAACTTAGCCCTCAATTACTGTGATGTGAATATGTTTAGTAAATGAGTGAGAGAAATGTTTTTCAATATTTGGTTCTAGCTCTATGTTTGGCATTATGATTTTTCCATTAGATGTTGTTTTTATAAAAGGCAATGTTTGGCATGGATGATCCATACTCCATATTTAGGCACACACTTTGCTCCACGCTTGGCCTATTGTTCAGCAAAATGATGACCACGTGTTGGTGACGACACCATGCACGTGCTTATAGCTTGTTGTTAGAGAATCACTATGAGTCCTTACAAAGACAAAGGAAAGACATTTTCTAAACATGGATGGCGGTCTAGCCTTCACACCGCGGCACCTTAAGCCTACTAGCGGTGTTAGGAGTGTTTTTCTTCCTTCTTTGTTATTTTTATTTATTTGTCGCAACTATTTATTTTACTAGGTCCGTCTCTGTTGACGTCGACATTCATGATGGTTGTATGTGTCTCTGACAGAGAGCTTGAAAGAATAACTGATAATAATCAATAAAAGTTTCAACTGAAAAAAAGGAAATCATTGACAGTTTGTGCACTTCTTTTATTGCAGTTAAACATTTATTATTATTTGAGTGAAAACAACTTGAGCTAACCCGATATTAAAAACTGATCACATACCTCGAATCATATATAAGAATTGATTAATTAATATTTTTTTTTTATTTCGTAGCAAAGCACAAGCATTTAACTAGTTTTCAAATAAATTTTACATTAACGTTACTTGTACTAAATATTCAATTTTCGCATTATTTTTTGTCAACTGTCATGTTAAATAACACAATATTTATACTAAACTCGTATACTTCGTTATTATTTATTTATTTTAAAATACAAATTTAAGTGGTGTAACTTAATTATTAAACCCATAAAATGTTGTTGAATATTGATTATAATATTATTTGTTAAACAGTTCTAACGTCCATCATTGACAAGTACACACACAATGCTAAAATCAATTATATTTTGTATGAGAACAATTTATTTCCTTCTTGAGATGATGGGCCTCAAAAGATTAAATAAATTTTCTTTTGATGTGAGAAAAAAGGAAACAAGTGGCAGCCTTTACATATTATTTATTTCAAAATTGGGTGAATTGTAGTCCACATATGTTTGTGTACATGTAATATTCTTTAAATGCTCGACATAAATATGTAAATAGTGTGGTTTAATAAATATCATCATGGCAGTTTCTAGTGCATGATTAGGTACAAGCAAATAAAAAATTATGGAGCATATATGGTTTATATGATGATCTTACGATCTAAATGTTGTGATGTTGTTTTAATGGCGGTTAGTGTGCCCTACTTGTTCTAGGTGGTTAAATAAGCAGTTGACGATGGGTGCTTGCTTTGAACTTAGTAATGAAATAGCATCAATTTAAATGATAAACCATAGACAAAAATATCTATGTTGGGTAAAATTAAGGACACGTGGTGACGTTTTCATATTTGTAATTGGAATACGCTGTATTACACCGGGGGTTGGATGATTATGTGATGTGTTTGGTTCAACCAAGTGTTGGTTTCTCATTTTGAGTTTTTGTCAAAAAATGGAGGAGAAGGGAGAGACCTGGCCGCTGGTGTTGCTCGCATGGGGATGGGTGGAGGTCTGACGGGTGTGGCTGATCACAACAGAGAAGAGAGAGGTCCGACCGACGTGGCTGCTCGTTATGGAGAAACGGGAGGTCCGACCGACATTGCTGCTCGTGGTGCGGATGGTGCAGATCCGTCCGGCGTTATTTCTTGCGGTTGAGATGGAGGAGATTATGCCGGCATTGTGGTTCGTGGCTGGGAAGAGAGAGAGAGGGGGGGGAGGCGGTCTGGCAATGTATCATGTTTTGTGCTTTGCGTAGCATTGTATCTCATTACAGGGTGATTGAACTGGCTCACCCAACCAAACGAAGGTAACGAACTTGCTTAGGGCATGTACAATCATGCTATTTCAAACGTTCTCTGTATGATAAATGCTGAGGTGGAGGTGGGGGGAGCATAAGAGAAAAGGCTTGCTTTCTCTTTAACTAAAAGATGATCTTTTGACAACAATATCTCTCACCACATAATTGAAAATATCTAGTTACTAGAGATAAGATTAAGAGATAATTCATTGTATACAATTTTTTATAATCTTTTCTAGATTGTGTGGCGTGCATGCACATGCACCAAGTGCTCTAATCAAGAGATGGTGGAAAATTATCGAACCAAACACGTCCGAAACTGTTTGTTGATGGTCTTATATTTTGGTGCAATGTGTGTGTGGTAGATAAGCTTGGCACACATGTTTCTCCCAGTTAGGCGTTCATGCTTTGGGTCCTTCACCTCAGCATCGATTTAATTCAAAGGAAAGGAGCCCAGTGGCGGAGCATGAAAGAAAACCAAGAATGGACCAAGGCGGGCCAATACCTTACTCAGTGGGCCATCTTATCTTATTGGGCCAAATCCAGATCAAATTCGCAAAGAAACTCCATAAAATAGGACATGCCATGGTCCAGTTTGGTCCTCAAGAGGATCCACCTCTGGAGGAGCCCCGTTGCTTGATTTTGATCGAGTTTTTAAATCCGAGGTCATTTCCATCCACGGTGGAAATGCTGCTACTGGTGGTCGCCGAATCTGGGAGGCTAGATCTGGGGCTTTGAAGGTGGTATGGCTTATGCACATGATGTCGGATGGATGCTCGTGGGACAAGATTCGAGAGAAAACCTTGTCTACAACCGGTGGCCGAAGCCGCTGATGGTGACACCCTTGGTGGTTTCCTTCTTGGAGGCATCGTCGAGCTGAAGTTTCAGCCTCCTTCCGCTACCTTCGAGGGAATCCCTTGATCAGTCGATCGGATGATGGCGGCACTCACGTGTTGTTCCCCTCGTGGGGGCGTCATTCTTGGAGGTGTGCATTGGCTTGAGGGACCGGTGGACGGTTCTAGCGGTGGAGTGGCGTTCCATGTGACGGGTCGACAACGTGGAGTCTCGGCGCCATGGCGCGTCAGGGTCTCGACGATGGATGTGTGATGTTGGACGCGTGCAGGGAGGTGATGTTGTTTGGCGTTGATGACAGCTTGGCAAGGTCGATGCGTCGGTACTTGCTCTGAAGATGGATTGGTGAAAGAAGGTGGCGGCGGTCTCTGGGAGTGCGCCGGACCGATGTGTGCCCCAGACCCGGCAATGTGGCTTGGTTGGGGTCTCCGTCTATAGATGTTAGGCTTTGGTGCTAGGTCTGTTTGGTATTCGGCTCGGACAATCCGCACCACTTCATCAAGTGGATAGGAGTAGCGACAGATATTGCCAAGATGATGGCTTATTTACTGATGTATTACTTTGTATGGTCTTTATGAATAATTAATAAAATGGATGTATGTACGCCGAGATGCAAAGGCTGAGGTCATCCTCCTTTCAAAAAAAGAGCAAGCAGGCTGCAGCAGGCAGGGCGTTGCTGTGTTCCAAAAGGATCTCAGAAAAAATTCCTTGGTTGCGGACGCCGTTGCGGTTTGTTTCGTGAGGACAAGTGGACGGATGGATTTCCATGGTATGGCCATGGCCGGGAGGGGGACAAAAGCTGGGACGCGTGTGTCCGTGGAGGTGTTGACCAACCAACAGAGAGCAAGTACGTGCGTACCAGGCGGCGGCGAGTCGTGCCGACTGACAAGGCACTAGTACGCCGCCTGCTCGCCATGTGCCGCGGCGGTTTACGTACGTTGCCAGCTGAACAAAAGCATGGACGGAGGGAGCACACGCCAGATTTGCTCCTGGTTTCTGGGTTTCCTGACCTGCATACAACTCGCCGGTGTCAGTGATTCGGTACTTTGTGACTGAGGAGTGCCATTGCCTTCGCAAGGTGTCTACTCATACAATTTAGACCATGCGGTGAGGCCAAATCCCCAGTGTTCCATTATCAAAAAAGATGGAAGTGTACTATAGTACAATTGCGGAGCAAATCGCGTATGATGATCAGAGGTAGCCTTTCTGCTCCCCGCCATAGCCCTTTTCTTTCTTTCTTTGTTTGTTTGTTTTTAAAATGTCTTTGTAGGTAGGTTCCTCCATCAGACTCATACCCCACAGCCAAAGATACGATCGAGTGCAGCCGAAAGAAAGAGAGAAAGGGAAGGCGAGGCCAAAAGTCTTCTTTTTACCCTACCGCGGTACCGCCTGCCCTGCAGCCACCATGCATGCATGCAGCTCCTGCACAGTTGGCAGGAGGAGGAGGAGTAGAGTAACATGCATGTGCTCTACGTCCTCCTCCTCCTATCTTATCTGATCACTACGATAGCTATGGGGAGGCATGGGACGTGGCTGGCCTGACCTGAAGCTGCGACCGCCAAAGCATGGGAAGAAACAAAGACAGGTGAAACGACCCTCCGTCCAAGCCCGGTCGACCTCGAGTAGTAGTAGCACTCGCTCCCTCGGTGAGTGGTCGCGGCGGCACTGATCGTTCCGTCTCGCGCCGGCCGGCTTGTACTAGAGAAACTTTTTTTTTTTGCATGATAATACGTGTCTCATTTATATAGAATAAAGATCAAGTTACAAGGCACGTAAGCACCGACCATACATGACTAAAAAGATAGGAAAATCCTATGCAAAATACCAGCGCCTGTTCCTTTCCTTCGACACCACCGAAGCGGTGACCAAAGGGTAAGAAGACAAATCACCTCTTCGCCCAAGCTCGACGCGGCTCCATCGCTGATCAGCAGCTTTACGGACCTCCAAAGTAGTTTGCCAAAAGCAAAACCATAGCCGTTGAAAGAATCAGACCGGGGCAACATTGTCCCCGGACACGCCATCGAACTTCAGAACTGACACCCTCGCATGACGACGACGTCGGAGAAGGAAACCAGAACTGCCCGCCTTCGACCACAGACCCAACACAAGATACTCCATCTTCCAGTTGTCACTTGCGTAGACAACCGCCTGCACGTACTCCTGAACGACAAAACCTCCCTGCTCCACCATGACGTCGGAGACAACGCCACAGCAACGGGAACAGAGCAGAAGGAGAGACACACCTGATGGAGTCGCCGCCGCCGCCTCGCCAACACCATCCATGAACCCTAACGCTGTCGATCTGAGGGATCGACAGAGACACGATGCCATCAACTCCGAGACGCCGCCATGAAAGACACCGCCGGTGTGGGAGTGGGGTTGAGGCAGATTTATTCGTCCGGACGCCGCTCCCACCACCCCAACGACGCACCACGACCTACAAATCCAAAACCTAACTACAGAACGGAGGAGCGGGGTCCTACTAGAGAAACATTTAAGACGTGTCCATAACATTCAAGGCACGACCAGGTATAGCTAGAAATGTACAGGAGCTGATTGAAAGAAAGATATAAGGCCGGCCGGCCGGTTGTGATTGTCAATCAGCCCAGCAAGAAATTCTGCCGTGTCAATCGACCAGTGAGCTAGTTGACGAGCTTGCATCACTCACTGTTAAATTAAGACTGATGGAGAATCACGCACCGCAGTAGCTTACTTCACCGTGCCTTTCTATCTATCTTTTTTCTTTTTTGAAACTAGGAAGCCTTTTTATCTATCTGATCTATATCGAGGCCAGCTGTCCACATTCACTAACTTTGTGTCACTTTGGCATACAAACACTCGACAGCACTTTGGAGGAGGAATGCATTCGCTACTCGACTCTATGATCATCACCCAAAGGAAAGGACTAGCTATAGACCACCATGATTAGCAGTCTAATTATACCCACCGCGAGAAGAAAAGTCAGAAAGTGAAAAGTAAAATGCATGCATGCATGCCTGCCTGCCTGCCAGGTAAAAAGGACCTCTCTGAGACTGAGTTGCTTGGATTAATCTAGCAAACATTCCTCTTCCATTAACCACGACGACCCTTTTGTTCGGTCTGCCCCATTCAAATAGCCCACGCACATATTCTCTCAGCGCCACCTGCATGTGTCTGCCAGTGAACGTACGTGCGTACATGATCCAAAATTAAATCATGGGTGTCGAAGAAAGCAGGAAGCTATTTATAATAGCGAGGGAATCACACTGATTACATATTACCCGGCCGGAGTTTTAAACTTTTAATCGCAAGAAAACGGCACCCGTTCCTTTGCTGCAAATGCAATGTCATGCCAGTGGGCACAAGAATAATACCGAGTGCAACACAAAAGGCCTAGATGTAGATGCTGCATCCTGCTCCCTCCTTCGCGGCCTAGACGTTCAAGAGGCGGACGTGCACGATGCTGAGTGCACGTCGTCCGCATTGACTTCTTCCTCATTTTGTTTTCAGAATTCCTTGCATTTTTAGTGCCCACTTGTTAGCTTTTTTCACTTCTCCAGGCATCTTTCTCTGTTTTTTTTGAGCATCAGTATAAACACAAGTGCTCATATACACGCGCATACACTCACCCCTATGAACGCATAGACGCACACCCTATCCGTATAAGCACATCCGAAAGACTGAGCCGGCATATCATCTTGAAATTTACGAAGTCACCATAGGCGCCTCGTCATCGACGGGAACGTCTCCTCCCACTGAATGCGCATCTTTCTCTGTTGGAGGGAAACAGATGAGCGGTTCGACAAAAGTCTAATAACTAGTACTCACTCCACCACTGAAAAGGAAGGTTTATATCTTTTTCATAAATCAAAAGTGCATACTTTATAATAAAAAACTATTTACAACTACAATACAAAATAGATAAATTTCAAATTATATTTATTCTATATCTAATTGATGTATTAATTTGGTATGTGGTTCCTGATAGTTTTCCATGAACTTTGTCAAATTCTACACCATTTGACTTCGAGAAAATTTATATGCATGCCTTCTTTTCGGATACTAAGAAAATAGGAAAGGGAAGTTGTTATTACCCTGTAGTATGCAGATGTATATGCTCTCTTTTTCTAGTCCTTTACGTGAGTGTTGAAACGCCATAATATTTCAGGCCTAGATTCTAATGCCAAAACTATGAAGAAAAGAAATGATGTTTACGGCTAGATGGAGCCGGTTATGTCGACTTATAGATCTAGGGGGACTCGACATCCACTACCATGGAACAAAAACGTTATCTTGCTGTCAGAATAGATTTGTAAGTTAATTAGTGAAGATGGTACGTGGCATGAATTTTGGAATCCAAGACTCTTATTCTGGTTGAGTGGAAACCAGAGCGCTCTTACTTTCTGGTCGGCCTCATGAGCTAAAACACGGGTTTTTGAGTTTCCAATCATTTACTAGCTCAGTAAAACCAGCCATCGTTTTTTATTTGAGAAAGCCCGTTAGATAAAAAGATGTTCATGGATTTTAAAATATATTGGACTTAAAAATGTATCAAAAATTTATAAACCATGAATTTAGAAAAAGTTCATGGATTTCAGAAAATGTTAGTGGATTTTAAGAAAAGTTTCAAAATTAGGAAATGTTCCCAAACATGAAAATGATTGATAACTTTAAAAATATCTATGAGATTAATAAAACGTTCATGAATTCAAAACAATTAACAGTTTTTAATAAATTTCATGAATTAAAATGTGAAAAATAGAAAAATAAGAAACCCATAGAGAAAAATACAAAAGGAGAAAAGCAAAAAATAATTCTTCTAGAACCTTCTCAAAACTGGGAAAACTAGTTGACCCAGTTGACCCAGTAAGGCTATATAGGTGTGCGTTTCGTATAGAAACCATTCTAATATCATACTCCTTCCGTCTGGAAATACTTGTCAGAGAAATGGATGTATCTAGACACATTTTAGTTCTAGATACATCCATTTTTATCTATTTCTCTGACAAGTATTTTTGAACGGACGGAGTACGATGCAACATATCCTAAGCCACTTCAGCCTATACGAAGTCTGGGAGTACATACAACCAGTGCTGTTGTCATGTGTACTCACTGCTCACTGGGGCCGTTAGTTTTTTTTATAGTGCGACCAAAACTCACGGCGGATACGGGGCCCTAAACGACCTTGACAGACGCACGTGGCGGCTCCAAATTATATTGCTATAGGAGCAAGCTCTGTAGTTCTCGCTCTACCATTTCGACACCCTGCTCTGCTCATTCGCTTAGCTTTTTTTCCCTATCACTGGCTTCACTGCTCACTCATAAAAAAGCTACTATCAGTTTTTTTATTTGAAACACTCATTAAATAAAAAGATGTTCACAAATTTATAAAATGTTTAGAATTAAGAAACCGGTTGCTTTTCGAAATGTTCTCAGATGTAAAATGAATCACCAATTTTAGAAAATTCTCACAAATTTGGAAACTGATTCTAATATTTTTAAAATTTCTACAAACTTTATAAATGTTTGTGAACTTTAAGAATTTCAGCGATTCAAAAACTATTCATGGATTTAGAAAAATGTTCACCTTTTTAGAATAATATTAAAAAAATAATGAATTCAAATGCAGAAACGATAAAAAAAGCAAAGAACATTATATTATAACAAAATAAATAAATATTAAAATCGGTAGAAAATATAAAAAGAAAGAAAGGAAATAAAAAAGGAAACCAACCAATACCTTCTCAAAACTAGTAAAATCAGCTGACCCATTATGACTATACAGGTGTCTGTTTCGTAAATGATCTATTCTGCGTTATATGCGTAGAACACAATCCCCTATTTTAAAACTAGATTTACCAAGATTCCATTACATAATATATGATGTTGACAAATGTTTAAAAAATTTGCAAACATATAAACCTAGATTTTGAAATAAAATCAGAAATTTAAAAATATTTATTGAATTTAGAAAATGTTAACAAATTTACTTTTTTCAAAAAACCACCAACTGTAAAAATGTTTGTGAAATCGAAAAATCAATGAATTTGATATTATTATTGAGTTCAAAAAATATTTGTGTATTTTTTTAAATTTGCACCTTTTTGAAAAATATTCACAAATTTTAATTAATGTTCATGAATGAAAATGTGAACAAGGAGAAAGTAACAAAAATAAATGATGAGATAAGGAATAGCCAAGAAAAAACCCTAAGAAAAACTACTAAATGTATAGAGAAAACATTCAACAAAAGAAAAAGAAAAAAACAACCAATAGCTTCTAGAACCTTCGCAACACCGGAAAACTGGCTGATCCAATACAACTATATAGATGTGTGTTTTGTGTATAAATTATTCTACTCCCACCGATCCATTGCACTAAATCAGCGACAATTATTTGGATAGGAGGGCCGAGGGAGTACCATATATGGGCAGAACTTAGTCCCATTTTTAAACTAGAATTGCCAATATCCATTACGTCATATAATGCGGCATATCACCAACATCTAACCAGTGCTCTTGGCATGTGTCCCCGTTGGGGATCGTTGGTTTTCTTTAAAAGGACCCAAATTCCTCAACAACCGAGACTCACCTTTGCAGGACTCACGACTCTCATAACCCCCATCGTATCAGGAAGCTTCAAATCTATGAAGCTTAGTATTTGAATGTATAAAATAGAGATGTGCCTGAAGTGAGATTCTAGGAATATTTGTTTGAAAGTATATACTTTGCTGAGGTAGCAAATATCTACGTTTATACAACACTACGAGGGTAAGAAACTTCAATTGTTTTGGTTCTAGAGCAAAGAGTCAAGTATTGCCCTCTGTCCGGTTTTAAATGTCCAAAATTTAATCACATATAATAATTTTTGTGATAATGCAATATTCATCTGTAAAAAAAATTTGGAAACTTTTAGACGAAAGTTGGACCAAAAATGGTGAAAGGTATTGGCAAGGGAGAGCTCTAATTGTAGCTTATGTATTCACCATGAATCAACATGTCATGTTTTTAATGACGTTTTGAATCAATGGAGCCATGTCACATATCGTTTAAATGGCATCAAACTTAGCCCTCCATTAATTGTGAATATGTTTAGTAAATGAGTAGTGAGAGAAATGTTTTTTCAATATTTGGTTCTAGCCGAAGTATTCGCTCTATGTTTGGCATTATGATTTTGCCTTTATGATGTTGTTTTTATAAAAGGAAATATTTGACATGGATGATTCATACTCCATATTTAGGCACACACTTTGTTCGATGCTTGGCCTATTGTTCAGCAACATGAAGACCACGTGCTGATGACAACATTATGCACGTGCTTATAGCTTGTTATTAGAGGATCACTATCTCTCCCTGCAAAAACAAATGAGAGCCATTTTCTAAACATGGATGGCGGTCTAGCCTTTGCACCGCGGCATCTTAAGCCTACTAGCGGCGTTAGGAGTATTTTTTTTCTTTCTTTGTTATCTATTACAACAATTTATTTTATTAGGTCCATCTCTATTGATGTTGTCATTCTGATGGTTGTACGTGTCTCTGACAGAGCTTAAGAAAAGAACTGATAATAATCAATTAAAGTTTCAACTGAAAAAAAGAAATCATTTGCAGTCTGTGCACTTCTTTTATTGCAGTTAAACATTCATTATTATTTGAGTGAAAACAACTTGAGCTAACATTATATTAAAAAGTGATCACATACCTAGAATCAACTATTATGTTGAATAAAACAATATTTATACTAAACTCTTATACTTCATTATTATTTATTTATTTTAAAGTACAAATTTAGGTGGTGTAACTTATTTATTAAATCCATAAAAATGTTTTCGAATATTTGATTATAACATTATTTGTTAAACAGTTCTAACGCCCATCATTGACAAGTACACACACAATGCTAAAATCAATTATATTTTGTAATGAGAATAATTTATTTCCTTTTTGAGATGACGGGCCTCAAAATATTAAATAAAATTTCTTTTAGTGTGAGAAAAGGGGAAAAAAGTCACATGCCTTTACATAGTATTTATTTCAAAATTGGGTGAATTGTAGTCCACATATGTTTGTGTATATGTAATATTCTTTAAATGCTCGACATATGTATGTAAATAGTGTGGTTTTTAATAAATATCATCATGGCAGTTTCTAGTGCATGATTAGGTACAAGCAAATAAAAAAATATGAAACATATAAGGTTTATATGATGATATTACGATTTAATGTTGTGTTGTTGTTTTAATGGTGGTTAATGTGCCCTATTTGTTCTATTTAGTTAAATAAGCAGTCGAAGATGGGCGCTTGCTTTGAACTTAGTAATGAAATAGCATTGATTTAAATGATAAACCACCATTACAAATTAGTACAAATCGGATTTTTAAGTAGTTTTATAGACAAAAATATGTACGTTGGTAAAATTAAGGACACGTGGTAAGGTTTTCATATTTGTAATCGGAATATGTTGTATTATGCTGGGGGTTGGATGATTATGTGATGTGCTTGGTTCAACGAAGTGTTGGTTTCTCAATTTGAGTTTGTGTCCAACAAGGGAGGAGAAGGGAGACCTGGCCGCCGGTGTTGTTCGTGTGCGGCTGGGTGGAGGCCCGACGGGTGTGGCTGATTGCGACGGAGAAGGGAGAGGTCCGGCCGATGTGGCTGCTCGTAATGGAGAAGGGGGAGGTCCGGCTGGCGTTCCTGCTTGTGCAACCCAACCAAATGAAGGTAACAAATTTGCTAAGGGCATGTACAATGATGCTATTTTAAAAGTAAAATAAATGCTGAGATGGAAAGGAGAAAAACCATAAGAAAAAGGTCTACCTTCTCTTAATTAAAAGATGATCTTTTAACAACAACATATCTGACGACATAATTGAAAAATATCTAATTACTAGAGATAAGATTAAGAGATAATCCATTGTGTACAATTTTTTGTTGTCTTTTCTAGATTGCGTGACATGCATTTACACGCACTAAGCGCTGTAATCAGGAGATGGTGAAAAGTTGTCGAACCAAATGGCGTCCGAAGCCGTTTGTTGATGGTCATATATTTTGATGCAATGCGTGTGTGCTAGAGAAGTTTGGCACGCATGCTTCTCTCAGTTAGTCGTTCATGCTCTGGAGCCTCCACCTCAGCATTGATTTAACTCATAGGAGAGGAGCAAGTAGGCAGCAAGCAGGCAGGCAGGGTGGTGCTGTGTTCCCGTCACTTTGGCGGTGCGACACGCCGAGGAAATTTCAACGAGCGACTTTTTGTCCTCATCATATTCGTTGGTTGCGGACGGCGTTACGGTTTGTTTGGCGAGGACAAGTGGATTTCCATGGCCATGGCCATGGCCGGGAGGGGACGGAGACAAAAGCTGGGACGCGTGTGTCCGTGGAGCTGTGGACCAAGCAACAGAGCAAGTACGCGCGTACCCGGCGGCGGCGAGTCGTGCCGACTGACACGGCACTAGTACGCCGCCTCTGCTCGCCGTGTGCCGCGGCGGTGACGTACGTTGCCAGTTGAACAAAAGCATGGACGGAGCACACGCCACATGAGCCAGGATTTGAGTAAGGGGGGCCAAGCTAAGTAGATAAAAAATCCAGTGTAAAAATAACTAGAAAGGTTGAGCATGCTTTGCTGCGCCATTGGTGCAGTTGAGATTCTTAAAAATAAATACTCACTTTGTTTTAAAATAAAAAGGTGTATTACTTTTTTAAAAGTCCAAGCTCTTTAAGTTTATCAAATTTATAAAGAAATATACCAAAATTCGTAATATCAAATAGGTGTTATTAGATTTATCATGAAATGAATTTTCAAAAAAAAAATTGGGTTTAATATTGTGGATGTCGATATTTTCGGCCTATGGGGAAGCATGGGACCTGGTTGCATCCCGCTGGCCTGACCTGAAGCTGCGACCGCCAAAGCATGGGAGGAAACAAAGAAAGGTGAAACGGCAGCACTACAACACAGAAATTAATCGGAGGCGTTTTTATAAAGGCATCTATTGAAACGCCTCAAAACCATGTCTAGGAAGGCACTATTCTAAAACGCCTTGGTTGGATGTACCTTTGAAGGCACTTTAACAAAACGCCTCGGAATGGAGGCAGCATTGAAGGCGTTTCTTCAGAACGCCTCGGATTGGGGTAGCTTTGGAGGCACTTTTCAGAAAAGCCTCAGATTGGTGAGGATTTGAGGCGTTTCTTCAGATTGCCTCCAAAATGCCCGCTGTTGCAGCAGCAGCGCTGGCGCACAGAAGAAAGCAGACTGCGCGCAGGGCATGCATCGTCCGTTTGGAGAAGGGAGAGCCGCTGCAATCTTTGCCGTGAGTACTGCGGTCTGCGGCTAGCTGTTAGAGTGTACTTTCTGACAGAGAACAGGTAGGACGTTGGAACAGGTAGCTGTTTAGTCCCATACCGCTTACGAAGAGGAAAATTTGCCTTTTTAAAAGGAGAGCCGTCTTATGTCTGATAAGCATTCTTGTAGCACAGATGTAGGCACAGGCTGTACAGAGGGCATGCGAACTTGTTACGTGACATGCACGTACGGGTCCAAAAGGAATTGAACTGGGCCCAGCAGAGTACCCACCCGACGGGCGGCGGTTGGTTGGTTGGCCCCCAGCAGCAGTCAGTTGGTCGAGAGCGGCGATTTTAAAAATGCCTTAAACTGGAGTGACCATGGCGTTTTGGAAAAATGCCGACATAAGTCTATGCCGTCGCGACAGTCCTTAGCGTTTTTTACAAATGCCTTCATAGACTTTTGGAGGCATTTTTAGAGCTTTCAAAGGCATTTTTTTAATGCCTCCTAATTGCTACCGTGTTGTAGTGCAGGATGCAATCGACCGGACCGGGCAGCCATTTCCGACCCTCCATCCTCCAATCCAAGGCCGCTCTAGCTCGACCTCGAGTAGTAGTAGCACTCGATGAGTTCTCGCGGCGCCATTGATCATTCGGTCTCGCGCCGGCCCCGGCCAGCTTGTACCAGGTACAGAAACAGGTTGCACTCAAACATTTAAGGCGTGTGCTCACCCGACGGGCGGCGGTTGGTTGGTTGGCCCCCAGCAGCAGTCAGTTGGTCGAGAGCGCGTGGGGCCTCTCTTCTGGTTACGCTTATTGTCGACTGCAGGCGATTTTAAAAATGCCTTAAACTGGAGTGACCATGGCGTTTTGGAAAAATGCCGACATAAGTCTATGCCGTCGCGACAGTCCTTAGCGTTTTTTACAAATGCCTTCATAGACTTTTGGAGGCATTTTTAGAGCTTTCAAAGGCATTTTTTTAATGCCTCCTAATTGCTACCGTGTTGTAGTGCAGGATGCAATCGACCGGACCGGGCAGCCATTTCCGACCCTCCATCCTCCAATCCAAGGCCGCTCTAGCTCGACCTCGAGTAGTAGTAGCACTCGATGAGTTCTCGTGGCGCCATTGATCATTCGGTCTCGCGCCGGCCCCGGCCAGCTTGTACCAGGTACAGAAACAGGTTGCACTCAAACATTTAAGGCGTGTGCTCACCCGACGGGCGGCGGTTGGTTGGTTGGCCCCCAGCAGCAGTCAGTTGGTCGAGAGCGCGTGGGGCCTCTCCTGGGTCCTGATACTGTGTTTTTCTGGTTACGCTTACTGTCGACTGCAGGCGATTTTAAAAATGCCTTAAACTGGAGTGACCATGGCGTTTTGGAAAAATGCCGACATAAGTCTATGCCGTCGCGACAGTCCTTAGCGTTTTTTACAAATGCCTTCATAGACTTTTGGAGGCATTTTTAGAGCTTTCAAAGGCATTTTTTAATGCCTCCTAATTGCTACCGTGTTGTAGTGCAGGATGCAATCGACCGGACCGGGCAGCCATTTCCGACCCTCCATCCTCCAATCCAAGGCCGCTCTAGCTCGACCTCGAGTAGTAGTAGCACTCGATGAGTTCTCGCGGCGCCATTGATCATTCGGTCTCGCGCCGGCCCCGGCCAGCTTGTACCAGGTACAGAAACAGGTTGCACTCAAACATTTAAGGCGTGTGCTCACCCGACGGGCGGCGGTTGGTTGGTTGGCCCCCAGCAGCAGTCAGTTGGTCGAGAGCGCGTGGGGCCTCTCCTGGGTCCTGATACTGTGTTTTTCTGGTTACGCTTACTGTCGACTGCAGGCGATTTTAAAAATGCCTTAAACTGGAGTGACCATGGCGTTTTGGAAAAATGCCGACATAAGTCTATGCCGTCGCGACAGTCCTTAGCGTTTTTTACAAATGCCTTCATAGACTTTTGGAGGCATTTTTAGAGCTTTCAAAGGCATTTTTTAATGCCTCCTAATTGCTACCGTGTTGTAGTGCAGGATGCAATCGACCGGACCGGGCAGCCATTTCCGACCCTCCATCCTCCAATCCAAGGCCGCTCTAGCTCGACCTCGAGTAGTAGTAGCACTCGATGAGTTCTCGCGGCGCCATTGATCATTCGGTCTCGCGCCGGCCCCGGCCAGCTTGTACCAGGTACAGAAACAGGTTGCACTCAAACATTTAAGGCGTGTGCTCCCTCTACGAAGTAATATAAGCTCTTTTAGATCACTATATAATTGTTAAAAGCTAAGAGTGGCAAAAATAAAATGGCAAAATCTAGGATGTCACAAGAAAATTGACAAAATTTAGAGTGACAAAAAGAAAATTTCCCCGGATGGGGCGTACATAACAATCAAGGCCCGACCACTTTCTTTAGATTGTCAACCAGCGCAGCAAAGAATTCTGTCGTACCGATCGACCAGGGAGTTGACGAGCTATAAGACTCACTGTGATACTTTTTTTTTTGCGGAATCGTTTAATCAAGATACTAACACTAATGGAGAATCACTGAATCAGGCACTTACTCCACACACGTATTGTCAGTTTACCTTAGCCAGCCAAGGCGTCCTGATTAACTAACTTTGTGTCACTTTGGCATATAAACGCTCGACAGCATACAGATGCGCCACTACTCGACGCTGTCATCATCTCATCCGAAGGAAAGGACTAGCTAAACCACCATGATTAATAATCCAATTATATCTAAAGAAAAGTCAGAAAGTGAAAAGTAAAATGCCATGGAGCGAGATAATTATCATGTTCATGCATGCATGCATGCATGCATGCCAGGTGCAAAGGACTTCCCTGAGACGTGAGGATTAATTTGGCAAACATTCCTCCTCCATTAACCACATCCTTTTGTTCGGTTTGCCCGATTTATAAATTAATAGCCTACGCATATTCTCTCAGCACCTACATGTGTCAGCCAGTGAACATACATGCATGTTCCAAAATTAAATCATGGTGTGGAGGAAAGTAGGAAGCCACATATAATAGCGACTGAGAGAATCACACTAATTAGCACCGAGCGAGTTTTAATCGCAAGAAAACGACACCCATCCATCTGCAGCAAATGTGCCAATGTCAGTGGGCACCCGAATATTTTATGTGGATGCTGCATCCTGCTCCCTCCCTCGCGGCCTAGAACTAGTAGAGGCGGACGTGCACGATGCCGAGTGCACGTCGCCGGCACGTCGTGCTTCCCTTTCTCGTCACCTGCATCTTCCTCGCATTTTTGTTACTATTTGATCTCCTTGTATTTACGGTGGGCACTTGTCCGCCTTTTCAGTTTCCAGTCACCTTTCTCTGTTGGGGGGAAATATACAAGGGGCTCAAAAGACGACTGACCAATAGTAATTCCTTTTGATAAGTCAAAAAAATGCATACTTTGACCTAGTTTTTAGAAAAAATATTCAATAATAAATAGATACTAAAATATAAAAATATATTTATTGTGTATCTAATGATGATGTTAGTTTGGTATATGTACTTCGCAATATTTTTTTCTATAGACTAATTCAAATTTACACCATTTCACTTCAGAGAAAACTTGTAGGTGTTCTTTCCGTAGATGGAGGGAGTAGGAAGGAAAAGTGGTTATGTACACGCAGTCCTTTACGTGAGTGCTAAAACGCCACAATATTTCAGGTCTAGATTCTATTGGCAAAGTCATCAACAAAAGAAATATTGTTTCCTGCTAAATGAAGCGTGCTGTGTTGCATTCTAGAACAAGGGGGACTCGACTCCATTACTATGGAACAAAAAAGTGTTTACTTCTGTCAAGTACTCCCTCCATTTCTAAATATAATTCTTTTTAAAGATTCTAATATATAGTGCATACAGAGTAAAATGAGTGAATCTACACTTTAAAATATGTCTATATACATTCGTATATAATCTATATTGAAATCTCTAAACAGGCTTATATTTAGGAACGGGGAGAGTAGCTTTTTTTAAAGTTAACTATAGTGAGGATGTTACATGGCAGGAATATATTTTGGGGTCCAAGACTCTTAGAGCAACTCTAGCAGACCCCGCATCCGACTGGCCTGCAAAACGTGTTTGCAGTTCATAGAAAAACGCCTTTGCGGGCCGGCGCGCATGGCCGCGGATGCAGACCCCGCAAAGCCGACCCGTAAAAAAGCATTCGTGGAATATGCCTTTTTACGGGTCGGCTTTGCGGAGTCTGATCTGGCGTAGCTCCTCCCGGCCCGGAAAACCTACATTTGCATCTTGATTTGATCCAACATAATGCATTTTTTGCTTTTTCAAGAACATTGGATACATAAAAACATCACCAAATCTTTGCTAGAATAGCAAGACCAAAGAAAATAAGAACCACAAGTATGCATTTTAGACGATTTCCAACTTTCATAACTGCTCCCACTAGTTGTAGCAATATCTTCTCCATGCACTCATTGTTGATCTGCGGATTCTTGATCTTGCATTCTTCATTCTTCATCTTTGGTTCGGAAGAAGTAGACATTGCTTCCACTCTAGTTGCACATGCAGTCGCATCATTGTTTTCTATTCTACTAAGGAGTGCATCAACATCTATTAACTTTCTTTCTATCAATAAATCAATGTATTGGCCTTCCCAAAACCAAAATGAGCATCATCTTCCTACTCAAAAGAATGACCATGTTCGGAATGAGGATCCGCAATTGAACCAAAGAATGAGCTATCAAAATGAGCTACCGCAAGTGCGCGTACCCGTCGTTTTCGCATTTGAAGAGCACCCATCCGGGGTGCTTCAGCGTGGCCGAAGTAAGCCGCAACACTGTCTGCGTGCAGTCATCGCACTGTATGAGCGGCAACGGCGAGCCACAGAGCCGTTGCGCGAGCGCTGAGCCCGGTGGACGGCCGGACGAATCCATGCCCGCAAATCGTCGGCGGCGCCGGGAGGACGAACCCGTCCCTGCATGCGGTGATGCGCCCTTGCCGGGACTACGGGAGATGCTCCCCAACCACTCCATCGCTTGGCGCAGCCACCGGCGGCCGGCAAAGCCAAATCCGGCGGCCACACGATGAAGGCCCGCAGATCCGGCGGCCCGCGGGCACAGGGGGGAGGGGAGGCCTCGTGCGTGTGGCGGCCTTTCGGCGAGCTCCTGCCGGCTGCTTTCGCCGGAATCTTGGGCAGCGGGATAGCGTCGGCGCGATGGGGGAGAGGGAAGGTGGTTGGTGGGGGAAAGCGCGGGCTGAAATGTCCCCCCACCAACTGCTTCCGCTTATATGCAGGGCACCGCAACGGCGAGGGGGAAACCCGCGAATACGTGGGTCGGGGCCGAGATTTTGCCGCGCCCCCGAATTTTTTTTGCGGGCCGGGGCGGGATGCGGGGTCTGATCGGGCAGGTTTTTCCGCCCCGGCCTGCATTTTGGCGGTTTTTTTCCGGGTCGGGGCGGGATGCGGGGTCTGCTAGAGTTGCTCTTATCCAGGCTGAACGGAAACAAGTGTGCTCTTAATTTCTGTTCGGCTTCATGAGCGTAAAATGTGGCTTTCAGATCTTTCAAACGTTTATAACAAAGGAGATGGGCCTAAAGTGAGATTTTATAAGGATATCTGGATAAAAAGAATATGCTTAAACTAAGCTAGCAATATCTATGTTTATATTACGAGGGTAAAAGCACTTTAACTTTTTGGTTCTGCAACAACGAGCCGTGTATTGTCTTTTGCCGGGTTTTAATTGTCCAACTTTTAATCACATACAATGTGATCATGGAATATCCATTTGTAAGACAACCTGGACAGTCATAGATGAAAGTTGCACCAACAATGGTAAAAGGAATTTGCAAGGGAACTATAATTTGTAGCTTATGTATTCACCATGAATCGACAGTCGGTTTTTTTTACTAGGCCTTGCAGGCCATTACATAGGATAAAAAAAGAAAAATTGCCAGGAAAAAATATATAAACTACCACATCTCAGAAATGATTTTCATGTATAACAGCATGTATAGAAAGAAAAAGAAAAACAATGCTATCATATAAAAATTACGCATGACAGATTTGTGAAAAATGCCACAATAAAAAAGTGCATGATAAAAAAAATGCCATCTTCTTATAATAAAAATGCCATCCTCTTATAAAAAATGCCATACTCTTATAATATAAAATGTTATCCTCTTATAATAAAAATTCCATTCTATTTATACAAAATTCCATCCTCTTATTGTAAAAGATGCCATTTCTTATAATAAAAATGCCATCATATTGTTAATAAAAAAGTGACATGCGCTTAGTAATAAAACTTTCCATGCCATTTAAAAAAAGCCATCATATTGGTAAGCAAAAAATGCCTTGCACTTAGTAATAAAATCTGCCATGCATTAAAAATAAAACATGCCATCTCTCAAAATAAAAAAAAATGCCATCCTCTTGAAAATATGCCATGCTGCAAAAAATAAAAAACTGTCATGGCATTTTTGGGACTGAAAAAAAATGTGACATTTTAAACCAAAAACATTCATAAAACCAAAAAAACTGCCATGGAATATTTGGGACTGAAAAATATGTGGCATTTTAAACAAAAAGATTCATGAAAGGCCACCTCAGCCCAATGACGCGGGGCGCCAGTGCGCGCACATGAGGACGTGGTTTTGCCCCCCCCCCCCCCCCCCCCCGGTCTCGTGATTTTTTGAAGAAAAAAAAACACACGCGTTCGCCAGAAGCGTCTGCGCAACGAACCACTTCAACGATCCTACATGACGTCGGTTCTGCTTTGAAGCTGTGAAATCCCCCTGACTGATGGTCGCCAATTAGCATTTCCATAGTTTAAATGGCATCTAAGTTATCCCTCCATCACCACATTGTGAGTATGTTTTGTAACTGAGTGAGAGGTTTATCAAATATGTTGTAGTATTTAGTTGTAGCCAAAGCATCCGCTCTATGTTGGGCATTATGTTGACTCTGCTCCATATTTGTTTTTTCGAAATGGACTGCCCATATTTGTCTTTTGTTCAACAACATGATGACCATGAGGTGATGACGCCATGGACGTACCCAGAGCATTCTAGTCTTGCACTGCGGCATCTTAAGCCTATAGCGGTGTTACGAGTGTTTTTTCCCCCTGATATCTATGGCAACTACGGAGTATTTATTTTACAGGGTTTGCCTCCATTGACGTGGTTGTTCATGATGAATGTGTGCATACCACACGCAGATGTCATAAGAAAACAGATTTATGATTGGATCTACTGGATACACGGCAGATAATCAATAAAAGTTATCATTAAAAAACTTTTTGCCTTTTTTTATTTTTTTAGATGTTATTAAGAGGTTTTGCATTTGTGGGTCGAAAGTGAGTCTACACGGATGGAGATTGTATCCAAACCTGGCCAAATGGGCCGGCCTTAGCGTGCCGGCCCGATAGCCCGCGTGCCCGGCCCGTGACGGGCCGGCCCGGCACGTGGCTTAATGGGCCGTGCCTGGCACGTGGCCCGGCTAGGGCCGTGCCTGGGCTGCCTAGCGAGGCACGCGTGCTGGCCCGGCACGGCACGATTAGCACGAGCCAGTAGCGACGAGACAACCGTTGCCGTGTTGCCTGCGCGTACACGCGAGTGAGTCGCCAGTCCCCAGTCGCGTCAGCACGTCGCGACGAGATAAGCGTCCTGTTCGGCTGCTCCTGCGTGCTGCCTGCTGCGTCTACGTGCATGTGCATGGAGCATGGGCGACTGCATGGCGTGTAATTTTTAATTTGGAGACGTGTGTGCGTGCGTACAAGGCGCAACGCGCCCGTGAGGAGCAGGCGAGCAGCCGTGCCCTTTTTTTTGAACGAAGCGAGGAGCCGTGCCTCGATGCGTAGCGTGCCAAACGGGCCGCGTGCCGGCCCGTGTAATGAGGGGGCCGTGCCTGGGCCTGGGAGGGCAGCACGCGTGCCAGCCCGGCACGGCCCGTGTACTTTGCGTGCCTGGTCGGGCCGTGCCGTGCCTGGCCCGTTTAACCCAGGCCGGGCCGTGCCGTGCCGGGCCGGCCCGTTTGGCCAGGTTTGATTGTATCAAGCCCACTTTGCTTTCCAGGCTTCCAGCCCCCGCCAGCGCGGCCCAGGCTGACTGCTTCTCCTCCGTCACCCCTTCCTTACCTCTGCAGCGGTGCTAACCTAACAACGCACGGCAAAGACAGCCGCCGGCCGTCGAAGCGCGCGCCGCCGTACACCCCCTGCGGATAAGGTCTCACTCAACCTCTCCTACTTTCTACCCCCGCTGTATCCGTTGCTTGCGGCATCGCTGCACCCGTAGGTAGGGTCTGTTTGATGTGGGCTGTGTCCGTTGGATCCATGTAAACTTGTCTGGAGAACAGCAATATCCAGTAACCATGAGCCACGCCCTACGATTTTGGATTATTTTTCTCCTATTTTGTGCCCGCTTCTGTACGCAAGCGTTTCTGAGCTACGGGCAAAGGATTTGGGTGCAGTGTGTCGTGCTGGGAGCCGGCCGCAATTCCTACTGTATCAACACCTCGATTACAATCCCTGTTAGTAGTCCATTCCTGTGGTTTGTTTCAGCCTGAATTCGTCTTAGATTGATTCACCGCAAGGTGCGGCGATCTTCTGCTGAAGCAGAGCCGATTAGTTTCAGAACTGCCTCTGATTGCCATCAGTATTTCCCTCCAGTTATCTGTTTCAGTCTGAATCTATTTTAGGTTGCCTTACCAACAGGGATGGTTTGTTTGTCTACAATTCATATTGTTGAATGGGCTATACAAATGAATTTGTTGATTTCCCAACGGCTTCGTCATTTCTGCTCTGAATTTTCTTGTCAGGTTCAGCTGTGGACGTTGGACCAGATGAATGCTGCGGCAAGTCTAGAACCGAGAGCGAAGGCCGCCCTGGTTCTCGGAGGGGAATCGTTCGCAATCAGCTCTGAAGAGTCAGGTACCCTGTCGGGGCAGCTGGCGGCGATGAGGGAGAAGAGCATGGTGATCCTCAAGGACTACATCACAAAGCACAACGCTCCAAATGATGTCCCTGATGAATCCATCGAGGGCTCATCCGATGAGGAGGACGAAGCGCTTTCTAAAAATCCTTCAAAGAAATCTAGGAAGCAGAGGTGATCGTCCTAAATCTCATCCGATTTATCGCGCTCATTGTTAGTCTCCTCATTCAAATATCAGAGAACATGCTGTTGTCCCTTGCTAGCTATTGCTCTGACACGAAAAAGATCAAATTATTGTTAGGCACTAGCTGCTTGTTTATGGAATTGTTATCTGAAGATATGTGCAGGGGTAGTTTGCACCTTTCTGTACAAATCGTCTGTTAGATGTTTTGCTTTGGAGGAGAATATACGAGCTTCAGCACAAAAGTTCTTTGATGTTAAATGTCCATGTTCAGTAAGGTGCCAACAACTCAATTGAAATCCAACAAGCTGTTTCATGAAAAGTATATCGTGTTCTAGTGTATTTTCTATACACATGCATCAGACTGTTGGAAAAAAAAATGCTTCCAGCACACTCCATCAACCATGTTTTGTAGTAGTTTCCTTGACCGTATACTATGTTTTAGAAGCCCTGTCAAAATTCCTGAAGCTTCTTGTGGCTGGTTCACATATGTCCTCAGCATAGTACGGATCTCTTGTTAAAAGGTCTGACGGCCTGCTGTGCTATGTGGTGTTGTTCAAATGTCTATGTCAACTAACTAGATAGCCTGTAACAATCTTCCTAGTCCGGTGACGGTGAGCCGTGAGTTGTACATAAGAACAGGATCTCTGTGCTGATGTGGAGTAACTTCCTCAGGCAGATTGTAGGAATAACCGTGGTTAGATTGAACTGGCACGCAAGATTTTTGTGTAACTCTCACATAAGAACAACATCACTCCAAAAACAAACACTGTTCTGTTCTGAACAGTGAACACACTACAGAAACTCCGACAGCGTGAACTCAATTTGGGATTGGAAGCAACACGCTAGCCAGTAGCACAGGTCACCCGCCATACTGGAACTGCAATTGATGTATAAGCACAAACCATGCTGTCACAGTGGTACATTCTTAAAAAGAGGCAAAAGATTTGCCTCGTCCATTAAGCATAAGAGAATTGTCCAGTTAATTAGAGAAAAATCAGACGAAAACTGTCATAATCCGCTGAACGGCACACACATGATACCCGACACACACCTCTATCAAGAGTGCCTCGTCGAAAGCAAGTGCTCTGCTAGAGCGTTGCTCCTGGCCTTCCCATCATAACCATGGCACACTCCTCGTCATGCTCATCCTCAGCTTCAGTCGGGCAGTACCGCCAGGCCACAACATGTTGGGTTTAGTCCCACATCGGTTGTGGGGGAAGAGCAACACCGACTTATGACAGGCCTTGGGCCCTCTCCCCCCCAAAAGACTAGCCTGTTAGGAGGGGACACCCCCGCCCTTATAAATCGTGTTATGTCTCCCCCACAACCGATGTGGGACTAAACCCAACTATCTCCCCCTCACACATCGGTCATCCATGGGCCTGCTAACACCAGCGTTTCCAGTCCGCGGGTCTGCACGCTTTCCTGGCCTGCCCCGCGCGTGTCCGTGCGACTAGCCAGCCTCATCGACCGAGCCGCCTCACGCGCTGCTGCGCTAGGGTTCCCACGCGTGCCTTAACCTCACGCCGCCGCCGCACACATCAATCCACCTGCACATGTCTGATCTCGACGAGATCGCTCTTTTCAAACAAACAAATCTCATGCTATGATGCTTCCCAGATCAGCTTCTTCCACGCCTCTAAATCAACAACCGCGACCTTCGATTGAACCTTGCTCATGCTACCACTTGTTTGTAGCTTCCATGTACGCTTGCGCAGCCACCAGCCAGCTTGTGTGTTGGACCCCCTTTGTAGCTTCGTTCAACCACCTTCCACGAATTGGACAAGAAAACCACCCCTTGCATGCAAACCTGCCCATCGATGGATTCTTCTGCATAGAATTTTCCTTGTCTTCATTTGCTAGCTTTATACTAGTGACTTGAAACGATGTTCCCCTTTGGATCTGACACATTTGCCACCACCGGCGCTGCACCCTGGACATTGCTTAGCTTAGCTTGCTGCTTGATTGCAGCATCCGCTCTTCCTAAGACACCTCCGGCCCGCGCTCGCGCCTAGCCTCTTGACCTGCTGCTGCTCCTTGCGCATTCATCGTTGGAAGGCAAGGACTTGGGCAAGCAAAGCTAGCATCTGAAGCTGTGCAAGGGAGCTACTCAACGTGAAGACCAGAAGCTATCCTGTTGGATTTGCAACTAGTACACTTGGTGTACTTGGGGATCACGGAAAGAGTGCTCGGTATTTTTTCACAGGTCGGCTGTACGAGGAACCATAGAGCCAACGGGTACCAGGTTTGAGGTGGAGAAGTTCGACAGAATTGAAAATCTTGGGTTATGGCAGACAAGGATGAAAATTTGTTGGCACAACAGGGATGCTTGAAGGCGTTGCGGGATGTCAAGCCAGACGGACGATGAGGACTGTGAGGAGTTGCAGATGGTTGCAGACGGGGAAGTTCGGCTGGGTCAGACTTGTTAGTCCGACGGATCGACGCAGGTCGGTTGGAACAGAAGACGGTAGTGAGATCGGCGACGACGACATAAAAGCGTGATGCTGATGGTGACCAACTTCTGGGCGTGGAAACACGTGGTGCAGGCCCGAGGGCTTGTGTGGCTTCGACAAGACTATGGCGCGGGGTTGATTTAAGATGGTGCACATGAGAGCTTGAAGTCGACGGGGCGCAGGGTGGACTGATCATCTACCATGGAGTCATGTTGAAGGTGGAGCTGGATTGAGGGGCTACGGTGCATGGATCCAGGGAATCGAAGCCTATTCAGCAAGGGGGAAAAAGCGAGGAACACGTAATTCGGACTGGAGCCCAGTGGTTTGATGGAAGCGTGAAACTCGTCATCGGTCGGTGATGATCGGTGGTACTCTGCAGTGGGGGTTGAGTGGTGTGGTTTCACGACCCTTGAGACTCGATCGGGACAGCAGAGGCTCGACGCGGTAATAGCGGCGAGGCGTGCGGTATGCACGGGACATGGAGACGGGCCAGGGCTCTGGTGGTCATACATGTGGTGAGACAACTGCGAATTTGACTTGGGATGACTACAAGCAACGGTGAAATTCCTTCAAGTTTCAGACAGGCGGTCAAGAATGGAGCGGTGATGTTGAGTTCAGGTAACTCTTATGTGTGACACCCAATATGTGAGTTGTTCACTTTCACGCAGACCAGTGATCAGTGTGTGATGGCGTTGGACGGATACTCTGGAAGTTGGGAGCACAAGCTAGACTAACAAGGAACTTAATTTTGCTCGAGTGTTGACTGTGGTCAAGAAAAGAAGGGACTACAAGTTGCAGGTGGAGTCATATGGAGTCTTTGGAGTAGCACGGTGCTCATGGGATAAACTCAAGTCCAATGTACATGGAAGTTTGACGCATGGACAAATTCAAGGCGGTGGAGTATATTTGCCAAGGTGGAGTTTGTTGGAGTTGTGTCGAATATAGTGTACAAGGTAGGTTACAGTTGGACTTGTAGTAGTATTGTGTTTAGATAGGATATGAAGTTGTGTCCTAGTAGGACACTTGTATCCTAGTCTTTTGGGGGGAGAGGGCCCAAGGCCTGTCATAAGTCGGTGTTGCTCTTCGGTTGGGCCTGGTTGACGCATGTGGGTCGGAAACGCTGGTGCTAGCGGACCCGAGATTGCGTAACAATTGGTATCAGAGCCCAGGTGCCCGGAATGAATCTCGGTAGACTCACGGGTGGTCGGTCATGGTTGGTGGGCTGGAAACGCTGGTGTTAGCGGGCCCATGGATGACCGATGTGTGAGGGGGAGATAGTTGGGTTTAGTCCCACATCGGTTGTGGGGGGAGACATAACACGACTTATAAGGGCGGGGGTGTCCCCTTCTAACAGGCTAGTCTTTTGGGGGGAAGGCCCAAGACATGTCATAAGTCGGTGTTGCTCTCCAGTTGGGCCTGGTTGACGTATGTGGGTCGGAAACGCTGGTGATAGCGGACCCGGTATTGCGTAACACAACAATTGGAACCGTCTGCACCAGGAAGAAGGCCAGCTCGAACCACGGCCTGAAGTTTATGAAGGTGCAGACGTTGGCCCACAGGAAGAACGCTAACAGGATGCCTTGCAAAAACCACCATTGGAACGAGAGGTGCGTGTAGTTAGCTGATTAGCTCCCGGAGGTGTAGATAGATGGATGGGTAGATCGAGTAGCTAAGTAATTTGCGTGCTGGAAGGAAGGATGGAATCATCGCCTCCTTAATTACCAGCGTTGTGTAAGAGCACAAACACCTCCCGTCGGGTTCCGCCGCTGCCGCTGCCGCTGCCGGCCCCGCTTTCTTGGAGGAGGTCTTGCTTGCATCCCGAGTTCCCGACGACGACGATAGATTTGATGTGTAACATAGCGGCTGTTTTTTTTTTGCGAGAAAATTTTCAATCTATTCATCTTCAATCATGGCAGTACAACGAATATCAAAAATAATAGAAATTACATCTAGATCCGTAGACCACCTAGCGACAACTACCAGCACTGAAGCGAGCCGAAGGCGCGCCGCCGTCATCGCCCCTCCATCGCCGGAGTCGGGCACAACTTGTTGTAGTAGACAGTCGGGAAGTCGTCGTGCTAAGGCCCCGTAGGACCAGCGCACCAGAACAGCAACCGCCGTAGATGAAGAATAACATAGATCAGAAAAATCCAATCCGATACCAACTTGTCACGCCCAAGATGCGACCCTATCCTAAAGGAACTCGAAGGTCCCACCAAGGATAGAAGCGCATCTTGAAGACGCTTTTGCAAGGTGGATATCATTACATCAACGTTACATAATAGATGGGAATACATACAAGAGGCATACAATGCCACATGAATACAACAACACATCATACATAAGATCAACATCCGACTACGGATGAAGCACAAACAGAAACTCAAACGACATCCACCCTGCTAGCCCAGACTGCCGACCTGAAACCTATCCCATGATCGAAGAAGAAGCAGAAGACGAACTCCAAAGCAAGCAAACATCGCTCTCGCGTCAGGATCATCGCAAAACCTGTACCTGCAACTGTTGTTGTAGTAATCTGTGAGCCACGATGACTCAGCAATCCCATTACCATGGGTATCAAGACTAGCAAAGCTTCATGGGTAAGGAATGGATAAAGTGGTGAGGTTGCAGCAGCGGCTAAGCATATATGGTGGCTAACACACGCAAATAAGAGCGAGAAGAGAAGCAAAGGAACGGTCGCCAACTAGTAATGATCAAGAGGTGATCCTGAACTCCTACTTACGTCAGACATAACCCAAAACTGTGTTCACTTCCCGGACTCCGCCGAAAAGAGACCATCACGGCTACACACGTGGTTGATGCGTTTTAATTCGGATCTGGTGTCAAGTTATCTACAACCGGACATTAACAAATTCCCATCTGCCACATAACCGCGGGCACGGCTCTCGGAAGTATATACCCTGCAGGGGTGTCCCAACTTAGCCCATGATAAGCTCTCGTGATCAACAAAGGATATTCCTTCTCCCAGAAAGACCCGATCAGTCTCGGAATCCCGGTTTACAAGATATTTCAAAAATGGTAAAACAAGACCAGCAAGACTACCCGCTGTGCCGACAAATCCCGATAGGAGCTGCACATATCTCGTTCTCAGGGCACACCGGATAAGCTAAGCGTACAGGTACCGACGTAACCCAAGTTGCCAAGGGATGGTCCCGCACGGTGCTCTAGTTTGGACCAACACTCGGAGGAGCACTGGCCCGGGGGGGGGGGGGGGGGGTAAAATAAAGATGACCCTCGGGCTCCGGAAACCCAAGGGAAAAAGGGCTAGGTGAGGCAAATGGTAAAACCAAGGTTGGGCCTTGCTGGAGGAGTTTTATTCAAAACGAACTGTCAAGGGGGTCCCATAAATCACCCAACCGCGTTAGGGACGCAAAATCCGGGAACATAATACCGATATGACGGAAACTAGGGCGACAAGAGTGGAACAAAACACCAGGCATAAGGCCGAGTCTTCCACCCTTTACCAAGTATATAGATGCATTAATTAAATAAGAGATATTGTGATATCCCAACATAATCCTGTCTATCATGGAGCAATCTTCAACTTCACCTACAACTAACAACGCTATAAGAGGGGCTGAGCAAAGCGGTAACATAGCCAAGCAACGGTTTGCTAGGAAGGGTGAAAAAGGTTAGAGGCTGACATGGCAATTTGAGAGGCTAGAAGAGCAAATGATAGGTAGCGCAGCATAGCGATATAACGAAGCAACTAGCATAGCAATGATAGTAGTGAGATCCAGGGTGACGGTCATCTTGCCTGAAATCCCGCAAGGAAGAAGAACGAGTCCATGAAGAAGACGAACGGGAGTAGTCGAACGAATCCTCACAATCGCAACATTACCGGAACTAGGAAGCAACACCGGAAAGAAACAAACAACATGGTAAATGCACAAACATAAACATGGCATGATGCACAAACAAGTATGATGCATGTCCGGTTTAATGAGGCATGGCATGGCAAACTGCAACACACAATACTACAAGTTAAGTGGAGCTCAATATGCAACGAGTTGCATATTGACGAACACTAGTAGAAAAGGGGGCAATGGTCCAGGCCGGTCCAGCCCATTAGTCCCGGTTCAATCCAGAACCGGGACCAATGGGGGCATTGGACCCGGTTCGTGAGCCCCGGGGGCCGGCCGGGCCACGTGGGCCATTGGTCCCGGTTCGTCTGGACCTTTTGGTCCCGGTTGGTGGGACGAACCGGGACCAATGGGCCTCGCTCCTGGCCCACAACCATTGGTCCCGGTTGGTGGCATGAACCGGGACCAAAGGCAGCCCTTTAGTCCCGGTTCATGCGACCAACCGGGACCAATGGTGGTGCCTATATATACCCCCTCGCGCAAGAGTAGAGCACACTGCTCTGTTTTTTCTGGCCGAGGGGGAGAGGGCTTGGTGGTGCTCTAGCTCACCTCCTATGCACACAAGGTGTTCGATGGAATGCCCGAGCCACACTACTTAAGGTTTCTCCTCTCCAAGCTCGACCGCCAAGCTCCATTTTCCTCAATATTTGTCTAGGTTTAGCGGTCCTATCACGCCCCGTCCCCGTCTTCACCGTCGTCGATCACCCGCGCCGATCTCATCGCCGGCACCACCGTGGTGAGCCTCTTGTTCTTATCTTCTTTCTGAAAGGAAAAATATTCTTACTTGTATGTTTAGATAGATACTTGTATTATTTTCTTACTTTTATTATTGCATCTTATATAGTGCGATGGTTTTGGTATCCGCCCCCGTCGGCCCTCGTCCTGTCTATGATTCGGATGTGGTATATATTATCTTTTCATAACTATTGGTTCATTTATTGTTTATGACAATTATGCCGACCAATGTGACATAGATTTTATTTATCTAGGAGGTTGTTGAACCGGAAATTCCAGCCGACCCTATTGTCGAGAGGTTAAATTTAGTTGAAGAAGAAAACAATTTCTTGAAGGAAAAAATTAGAAAAATTGAGGAGGAGAAGATGATATTGGAGTTGCATGTTACGGATGTCGTCGATGATCACAAGATCAAGATGGATGCAATGCGCTTGAAGATTAGAAAGATTAGAAAATATGCCATTCATACCGAGGCTTGGTATCATTATGCCGTTGGATCAGTTGTTACATTGGTTGCGATTATGATCGCATTTGTTTTCGCATTGAAATATTTTACATAGTTTCAGTGTATGGTTTAATTAATTTAGATGCTCTGCAGAGCTTTATGTTGTTAGATGAGAACTATGTATGTACTTTGGTTTTAATGTGATGATGAACTTCTATTAATTTGGTCACTTCATTATATAATGCACGCAGATGAACCGGCAATGGATGTACGGTTCAAGACACACCTCCGAGTACATTAAGGGCGTGCATGATTTTCTCGAAGTGGCTGAGGCAAACAAGCAGAATGGTTTTATGTGTTGTCCATGCCCTAAATATGGGAATACGAAGTCTTACTCTGACCGGAAAATCCTCCACACCCACCTACTTTACAAGGGTTTCATGCCACACTATAATGTTTGGACGAGGCACGGAGAAATAGGGGTTATGATGGAAGACGGCGAAGAAGAAGAGTACGATTACAACTATGTGCCCCCTGAATACGGTGATGCTCCTGAAGATCAAGAGGAACCAGACGATGTGCACGATGATGCTGCAATGGGCGAAGCTGCTGAAGATCAAGAGGAACCAGACGATGTGCCCGATGATGATGATCTCCGCCGGGTCATTGTCGATGCAAGGACGCAATGCGAAAGTCAAAAGGAGAAGCTGAAGTTCGATCGCATGCTAGAGGACCACAAAAAAGGGTTGTACCCCAATTGCGAAGATGGCAACAAAGAGCTCGGTACCGTACTGGAATTGCTGCAGTGGAAGGCAGAGAATGCTGTGCCTAACAAAGGATTTGAGAAGCTACTGAAAATATTGAAGAAGAAGCTTCCAAAGGATAACGAATTTCCCGACAGTACATACGCAACAAAGAAGGTCGTATGCCCTCTAGGATTGGAGGTGCAGAAGATACATGCATGCCCTAATGACTGCATCCTCTACCGCGGTGCGTACAAGGATCTGAACGCATGCCCGGTATGTGGTGCATTACAGTATAAGATCAGACGAGATGACCCTGGTGATGTTGACGGCGAGCCCCTCAGAAAGAGGGTTCCTGCGAAGGTGATGTGGTATGCTCCTATAATACTACGGTTGAAACATCTGTTCAGAAACGGAGAGCATGCCAAGTTGATGTGATGGCACAGTGAGGACCGTAAGAAAGACGGGAAGTTGAGAGCACCCGCTGACGGGTCGCAGTGGAGAAAAATCGAGAGAAAGTACTGGGATGAGTTTGCAAGTGAGCCAAGGAACGTATGGTTTGCTTTAAGCACGGATGGCATTAATCCTTTCGGGGAGCAGAGCAGCAATCACAACACCTGGCCCGTGACTCTATGTATGTATAACCTTCCTCCTTGGATGTGCATGAAGCAGAAGTTCATTATGATGCCAGTTCTCATCCAAGGCCCTAAGCAACCCGGCAATGACATTGATGTGTACCTAAGGCCATTAGTTGAAGAACTTTTACAGCTGTGGAATGGAAATGGTGTACGTACCTGGGATGAGCACAAATAGGAGGAATTTAACCTAAAGGCGTTGCTGTTCGTGACCATCAACGATTGGCCCGCTCTCAGTAACCTTTCAGGACAGACAAACAAAGGATACCACGCATGCACACACTGTTTACTTGACACCGATAGTATATACCTGGCAAGCTGCAGGAAGAATGTGTACCTGGGCCATCATCGATTTCTTCCGACCAACCATCAATGTCGAAAGAAAGGCAAGCATTTCGAAGGCGAGGCAGATCACCGGAAGAAGCCCGCCATGCGTACCGGTGATCACGTACTTGCTATGGTCAATGATTTCCACGTAATCTTTGGAAAGGGTCCCGGCGGACTAGCTGTTCCGAGTGACGCTGGGGGACACGCACCCATGTGGAAGAAGAAATCTATATTTTGGGACCTACCCTACTGGAAAGACCTAGAGGTCCGCTCTTCGATCGACGTGATGCACGTGACAAAGAACCTTTGCGTGAACCTGCTAGGCTTCTTGGGCGTGTATGTGAAGACAAAAGATACAACTGAGGCACGGGAGGACCCGCAACGTTTGCACGAAAAAGACGGCATGCCTCCAAAGCAGTATGAAAGTCCTGCCAGCTATGCTCTTACCAAAGAAGAGAAGGAAATCTTCTTTGAATGCCTCCTTAGTATGAAGGTCCCGACTGGCTTCTTGTCGAATATAAAAGGAATAATAAATATGGCAGAGAAAAAGTTTCAGAACCTAAAGTCTCATGACTGCCACGTGATTATGACGCAACTGCTTCCGGTTGCATTGAGGGGGCTTCTACCGGAAAACGTCCGATTAGCCATTGTGAAGCTATGTGCATTCCTCAATGCAATCTCTCAGAAGGTGATCGATCCAGAAATCATACCAAGGCTAAGGAGTGATGTGGTGCAATGTCTTGTCAGTTTCGAGCTGGTGTTCCCACCATCCTTCTTCAATATCATGACGCACGTCCTAGTTCATCTAGTTGACAAGATTGTCATGCTGGGCTCCGTATTTCTACACAATATGTACCCCTTTGAGAGGTTCATGGGAGTCCTAAAGAAATATGTCCGTAACCGCGCTAGGCCAGAAGGAAGCATCTCCATGGGCCATCAAACCGAGGATGTCATCGGGTTTTGTGTTGACTTCATTCCTAGCCTTAAGAAGATAGGTCTCCCTAAATCGTGGTATGAGGGGAGACTGGCTGGAAAAGGCACGCTTGGAAGGGACTCAATAATATGCAGGGACAGATATTCTTGGTCTCAAGCACACTACACAGTTCTACAGAACTCTACCTTGGTGACCCTGTATGTTGATGAACACAAGAACAGTCTGCGCTCCAAACACCCGGAGCAGTGCGACGACTGGACTACATGTGAACACATCAGGACTTTCAGCAGTTGGTTGGAAGCACGTATCAGAGGTGACAACACTGTTTGTGATGAGCTGTACTTGTTATCCAGGGGACCATCTTCGACTGTTACTATTTAGAAAGGATACGAGATAAATGGGAATACATTTTACACGATTGACCAAGATCAAAAGAGCACCAACCAAAACAGCGGTGTCCGCTTTGATGCAACCACTACTAGAAAAAGGGCTATAGATGGGATTGACACTAATGGCGCACCAGACAAGCGATGCGCCATTAGTATATACTAATGGCGCACCACCTTCTGATACGCCATTAGTGTTGAAACTACTAATGGCGCACCTGGCCCAAGGTGCGCCATTAGTATCAATTTTTTTGAACTAGTGCGTCTGTCCAAACATACTAATGGCGCATCCAGGCGCAGTGCGCCATTACTAGTTGTAACTAGTAATGGCGCACCTATTGGAAAGTGCGCCACTAATGTTGTTTTTTTTATATTTTTTATTCCTTTTTTGCAAAACTACTAATGGCGTACTGTTCCACCGTGCGCCATTACTAGTTTAAACTAGTAATGGCGCACTGTGGAATCGTGCGCCATTAGTATGTTTTTTTTGCAAAACTACTAATGGCGCACCACCAAAAGGTGCGCCATTAGTAACCTGGATTACTAATGGCGCATTTAGAGTTGGTGCACCATTAGTAAGTGGGTAGCAACAAGATATTTTGGACAGCCTCTCCTACCCACACTCACTTTCTCCCCACTTCATTCTCTCCACTGCCTCCTCCGTGTCTCGGGTGCCTCCTCTTTTTCACCTAATTTTCACCATAGATTCATTCAAATTAAGTGGTTAAATTACCTTGTTTTGATAGGTAAGTAAGGGGGGAAGCTATATTTATGTTGTTCTCCCTACAACAATGTGCACATGCACTTTTTATGGCCTAGCTAGATCTATGTATGTTCATGGTGTTGCATATGTTTGTGGTGTTGCATATGTGTTTGTGTTTGGAGGTGTACGGGTATTTGAAATGCGATAGTTGCCAATATTTTGCCGGAATGTTGATTCATTTCCGTTTCGGCGAGAATTTTGGCATTAAGCATTCTTTTTGGTCCTATTTTTAGGGAAAGTCATGCCAAATTTTTTCTTGGTTCTAAAATATCGTTTTGCTCTACCCCACGGGCGACCATGGTCCACACGATGACCGAAGGCATCGTGAATAGGTTTTTGAGGTCCGCGAAGGCCGAGATGTTTCAAAAGAACGAGATGGAGATAAGATGTCCGTGTCGAAGATGCAAGCTGAAGAGCCTTATCGCGGACCCGGATTCCGGGAAGGTGCGGGACCACCTGCTCTTGCGTGGTTTCATGGATGGCTATCGGTGGTGGCAAGGTGATGAAGATGACTATGAAGTCGTCCATGGGGGCCGGGCAAGAAATGAGGAAGGGCAGCAAGACAACCACCGTGGCTCGGGCGGGCGAGAAGACGAAGAATCCCCAGGAGATGATCACGACGGTGATGCTGTACACAGTCATCATGTAGAAGATGCAGGACATGATGATGAGGAAGATGCCGGAGCAGACGACGGGCATGATCATGAAGATGATGATGCCGGCGGAGCAGACGACGCTGGACCATCGATGGGCTGGGTGCATGACCCTCATATTCAAGAGCTGCTTCTCAAGCAGACGGATAACGCAAGAGCTGCCGCCCGAGAGAAAGCCAAGATGGATCAACTTGAGTTAGATGCGGTTACTCCATTGTATGAAGGATGCAGGCCCGAGGATACCCGCCTGAAAGTAACGCTCATGGCTCTGGAGATGAAGGTAAAACACAAAATGACCGACGCATGCTTCGACGAGAACATGTCATTCTGGCACGAACGTCTTCCCAAGGGGAACAAGTGCCCTACCAGTTTGGAGGAGGCGAAGAAAATCGTGTGTCCTCTGGATTTACCGCACGTGAAATACCATGTGTGCATGAACAATTGCATCATTTATCGGGACGAGCACGTGGAGTCTACCATATGTCCGGTGTGCGGCGTCACTCGGTACAAGAAGAGGAAGAAAGCTCCTCGAGAAGTGGTGTGGTACTTTCCGATCACTCCTCGTCTGCAGCGGTATTTCGCGAACCCTAAGGTAGCAAAGCTCCTGCGTTGGCACGCGGATAGGGAGGAGAAGAAGCGAGAAGATGACGCAAATGATCCGGAGATAGATAAAAAAGACAAGATGCTGAGTCACCCTAAGGATGCGAGCCAGTGGCAAGCGTTGAACTGCGAAGACCTAGAATTTGGGAACGATCCAAGGAACATCGTGCTGGGCGCGAGCACCGATGGAGTCAATCTGTTTGGCAGCCAGAGAAGCACACATAGCACCTGGCCTGTGTTTGTGTGGATGTACAACCTTCCCCCCTTGTTGTGCATGAAGAGGAAGTACATTCACATGAGTATGCTAATTGAAGGACCGAAACAACCAGGGAACGACATCAATCTGTATCTGGGGCTGCTGAAAGAGGAGCTTGACACGCTGTGGAAAACGGTAGCCAATACGTGGGACGCCGCAGAGAAAGAATATTTCCCTATGAGAGCCGCACTGCTCACGATGGTGCACGACTATCTCGGTTACGGATATCTCGCGGGGCAGGTAGTCCACGGATTTTCTGGATGCGTAAGGTGCATGGATGATACAACGTATCGCCAGCTTGATAGAGATCCCGGGTCTTCGAAAACCGTGTTCATGGGATATCGAAGGTGGCTTCGCGACGATGACTCGTGGAGGAAACGCAAGGATCTGTTCGATGGTGAAACCGAACCCCGAAAACGCCCGTGTACGAGGAGCGGCGAGGAAATAGACAAGCTGTTGAAAAATTGGAAAGACTGCCCACTGCCGGGAAAGAAGCAAAAGGCGCCAGAGCCGGGAAAGAAGCGAAAGGCGCCAGAGCCGCTGCTGAAGGTATGGAAAATGAGGTCTGTTTTCTGGTACTTGCCGTACTGGAAGATCCACCGTGTGCCTCACAGCCTTGATGTCATGCATATCACGAAGAACGTGTGCGAGAGTCTGCTTGGTACCCTGCTCAACATGCCAGAGAGGACCAAAGATGGGCCGAAAGCAAGGGCAGACTTGAAATCAATGGGCATCAGGCAGGAGCTTCACGCTAATGATGATGATGATGATGATGATGATGATGATGAGGCGAAGCAGGACACAGAAAGTCGTCGCAAAGGCAAAAAGGCAAAGAAGACCGGAAATGACTACCCTCCCGCGTGCTTCACTCTAAGTCAGGAGGAGATCGAGCAGTTTTTCACCTGCCTCCTAGGAGTAAAACTTCCTTACGGTTACGCGAGGAAGATAAGCAGATACCTAGACCCAGCGAAGCAGAAGTTCAGTGGGATGAAGTCTCACGACTGTCACGTGCTGATGACGCAGATACTTCCAGTTGCAATCCGTGGGATCATGGACACGCACGTCCGTGAAATGCTATTTGGCCTATGCAACTTTTTCGACGTCATCTCTCGGAAGTCGATTGGCGTGAGGCAACTCAGAAGGCTACAGGAAGAGATCGTGGTGATACTATGCGAGCTTGAGATGTACTTCCCGCCCGCATTCTTCGACGTTATGGTGCATCTGCTGGTCCATATAGTGGAGGATATCATCCAACTCGGGCCGACGTTCCTGCACAGCATGATGCCGTTCGAAAGGATGAATGGTGTCATCAAAGGATACGTTCGCAACATGTCACGTCCAGAGGGAAGTATAGCCAGGGGCTTTCTGACCGAAGAGTGCATCTCCTACTGCACGAATTATCTAGGCATCGAGAACCCCGTTGGTCTTCCCGTCAACAGGCACCTCGGCAGGCTCGCTGGATGGGGTCACCGTGAGGGTCGCCGCGAAATGCATGTCGACTTAGAGGGTCGACTCGCCGACTTTGAAAGAGCAAACCTAGTCACGCTACAACACATAGACGTGGTCGATCCTTGGGTGGTAGAGCACAAAACCTTTATTAAGAAGACGTACAATGACCAAGGCCAACAGAGGACGGACGGAGATATAATCAAAGAGCACAACTCATGTTTCACGCGTTGGTTCAAGCAAAAGCTTCTGTCGTACCCTTTACATGAGGATTCTTCCGCGGAAGAACAACTCATATTCGCCTTGTCACAGGGCGCCGAGCACAACCTGATGATCTATGAGGCGTACGTTATCAACGGCTACACATTCTACACCGAGGCCAAGGACATGAAGAGCGATGGTTATCAGAACTCCGGGGTAACGATGGAATCCTACACCGGTAACGACAAGGACAGATACTACTGAAGGATCGAGGAGATCTGGGAGCTGAGCTACGCTGGAGAGAAGGTCCCGATGTTCCGTGTCAGATGGGCGAAGAGCGTCCTAAAAGAAGACCGGTATTTCACCACCATGGTTATACCCGAAGCCAAATCCAAGACCGCGGGCGCAAACGTCACCGCGAAAAATGTGCCATGGGTACTGGCTTCCCAAGTGGACCAATGCTTCTTCATTACCGACCCGTCAAAGCCCAGTCGTGTTGTCGTGAGGAGAGGCAAAAGGAAGATCATCGGAATGGATGGAGTAGCCAATGAGCAAGACTTCGACAAGTACGGCGACCCGAGGATCAAACATGACGACGATGATGAAGTAGCAGCATACACCACAAGAAGAAGCAGGACCACCCTACCTAAAGGTCGTCCGTTCCACAGAAGAACTCCATTTGCGAAAAAAGGGCAAGAAGATTGTGAACAGATAGCTAGCTAAGATCGATTGTATTTAAATCGTAGCCTTCATTTCTCGATTGTATTTCATGGGCACTTTTTGAACTATCATGAATATTTTTAAATTTCATGGACACTCGATCTCGATCCCCCTCCATCTCGATCGCTATCCCACCTCGCCAGATCCGGTCCCCCTCGCCGCCGAGCACCCCCCGGTCCACCGGCCGCCGCCGCCGACCCCCCCGCACCCTCGATTCCCCTACTCAACCGCCGCCGCTGACCCCCCGCACCCCTCCCCTACTCAACCGCCGCCGCCGACCCCCCGCACCCCGCGCACCCTCCCCCGCTCCACCGGGATTACTGTTTGATGATATTTTTTAAAAAATTATTACTGTCTTATAAAAAAATATTACTGTTATGATTTAAACAAGTTTGAACATATTTAAACACAAATAAGTATCAAACATCATTTTAAATGCATAAAAAAAATTTGTGGAGCCTAGGAATCGAACCCAAGACCTCTTGGTGTGAGAACTGGCTGCTGACCAGTCGACCTAGTAGAGGGAACTTGGTGTGGATCAGGTCAGGTGGAAGATAACCTGTTGGCTCGAGCAGAAATCAAAAAAAAAATACTAATGGCGCACCAGGGTGAGGTGCGCCATTAGTATGGATGTACTTATGGCGCACCGAGGGGTGGTGCGCCATTAGTATTGTGCCGCCCCCATCCATATTTCCTCCCCGGCGGCCCACCTAGCTATCCCCTCTCTCTCCCTCGCCCTCGCCCTCGATCCCCTTCCCCGACGCCGCTGCCCCGCCGCCTCGACGCCGCCCCGACGCTGCTTCCCCGCCGCCTCGACGCCGCCCCGACGCCGCGACGCCGCACCATCGTCCTCGTCTCCGCCCCGACGCCCCGAAGCCGCGACGCCGCCCTCTCCTCTCCCGACGCCGCCGCCCCACCGCCCCGTCGTCCTCGTCGTCCTCGTCTCCGCCCCGACGCCCCGACGCCGCCCTCTCCTCTCCCGCCGCAGCCGCCCCGCTGCCCCGCCGCCTCGACGCCGTCCCGACGCCGCTGCCCCGCCGCGACGACGCCGCCCCGACGCCGCTGCCCCGCCGCCTCGACGCCGCCTCGACGCCGCGCCGATGAATTGTATTCGGAGACTAATATGATGAATTGTATTCAAAGACTAATCTTCTATTGTATTCGATGAATCTGTTGTTGATGTGTGCTGTCTATATTTTGTCCAATTATACATTTTGTAACCTGTGCAAAAAACAGAAAATAAAAAAATAAAAAAACCTAATATTCATACTAATGGCGCATCACATCACAGTGCGCTATTAGTATGCCAAATTATACTAATGGCGCATCATTAAACAGTGCGCCATTACTATGCCGAAGTTACTAATGGCGCATCTTGTTGTTGTGCGCCATTAGTATGCCAAAGCACCTAGGTATACATGGCCCCCTGGGAGGCATACTAATGGCGCACTGCTGTATATACTAATGGCGCATCTGAGATGCGCCATTAGTATACCAGATACTAATGGCGCACCAGTGGTGCGCCATTAGTAAAATGTACTAATGGCGTGGCACTAATGGCGCACCACTAATGCGCCATTAATGGCCAAATTAGGTGCGCCATTAGTAGGCCTTTTCCTAGTAGTGAACAACCGAGAGGGGAAATGACACATATTATGGTTACATAGTGGACATATGAGAACTTGACTACAGACATGATTTTAAGGTCCCTTTGTTTAAGTGCAAATGGGCCAATCTGTCAGGAGGCGGGGTACATGTAGACCCACAGTACAGAATGACAACAGTGGATCTGAAAAATCTTGGGTACACTGACGAACCGTTCGTCCTAGCCAATGATGTGGCACAGGTTATCTATGTGAAGGACATGTCTACCAGACCGAGAAAGAGAAAAGATACGGAAGCGAATACATCATACGATGAGCCAAAGCGCCACATAGTTCTTCAGGAAAAAGGGACATCGTGGGAGTGGAGGACAAGACAGACATGTCTGAAGATTATGAAAAGTTTCATGAAATTCCTCCCTTTAAAGTCAAGGCTGACCCCAGCATCCTGATAAACGATGAAGATTATCCATGGTTATGGCGCAATAAGCAAATGACACAAGCGAAGAAAAAGTGAAGACTTTATCTCGCAACTATTATTATGATACCATGCCAACTTTGTAACTGACGAGTATGATACCATTGTCCGTTTTGTACATGCACATGCTATGTGTGGGTCAATTTATGATACCATGACAACTTTCAACTTTTTCAGAGTTCATTTGAGAAGCTTTAATGTCTTATGGTTCGGCCCTCGTAATAATTAAAAATAGCAACAATAAGTATTTTGTTGTAAGTAGAAACAAAATAAAATAAATAAAGCAAGAAAGAAAACAAAAAAAACAAAAAAGTGTTTTCAAATTTGAAAAGTAATGGCACTAACAGAAAGTTTATAATTTTCCTAAAACTAAAAGCAAAAAGAATTAAAAATAAAGTAAAAAACAAAAGAAAATAAATAATGCAGAAAACAAAACAAAAAAAACAACAATAAGTATTTTGTTGTAAGTAGAAACAAAATAAAATAAATAAAGCAAGAAAGAAAACAAAAAAAAGTGTTTCAAATTTGAAAAGTAATGGCACTAACAGAAAGTTTATAATTTTCCTAAAACTAAAAGCAAAAAGAATTAAAAAATAAAGCAAAAAACAAAAGAAAATAAATAATGCAGAAAACAAAACAAAAAAACTGGAAAAAAATAAAAATAGCAACAATAAGTAAAGAAAACAAAAAAACAAAAAAAATGCCACCTACTAGGCCCACACGGCCTGAATACGACTTGAATCCCTACTTTGGGCCAGGATTCAGGCCCGCAGTAGGCCCAGAAGGCCCATCAGGCAAAGCAGTAGCTAGTAGGCCCGTAAGCCTGCAATGGAGAGGAGCTCGAGAGGGGTGCGGCAGTGGGGCTTATAAACCACTGCGCGCCCCTCTCAACTAGCGAGGTGGGACTAAACTTTGGCCCCGATGCGGGCATCACAGGGGCCTTTGGTCCCGGTTGGTGGCACCAACCGGGACTAAAGGGGGGGGGCATTGGTCCCGGTTGGTGCCACCAACCGGGACTAAAGGCCGCAGCTTCCCGCCCTTTGGGCTGCCGAAAAGAGGCCTTTGGTCCCGGTTGGTGGCACCAACCGGGACTAAAGGGGGCATTAGTCCCGGCTGGTGCCACCAAACCAGACCAATGCTCCTTGTATATAAGTAGCACTTCGCAGTTTTGCAGAGTTCATCGCCACCAGTTGCCCCCCGACGACGCCGAGCACATCGTCGCCGCCAGGCTGCCCCGACGCCGCCCGCCGCCCCCGCCGTCGCCGTCGCCGTCGCCTGCGCCCATCGTCGTCGCCGGCCTCCCCGAGCCCGCGCCATCCTCCCCGAGCCCGCGCCCGCCGTCGTCGCCGCCAGGCTGCCCCGTCGCCGTCGCCCGCCCTCGCGCGCCACGCCCCGAGCCACTGCCCCGTCGCCGTCGCCCGCCCCCGCGCGCCGCCACTGCTGTGAGCCGCCGCGCCGCACCGGCTCTGTTTTTTTATTTTTATTAGTTTAATTTTTTTGTTCAATGTATATATATATATATATGTATGTATGTGGCTATATATATATAATGTATATGTGTATGTATGTGGCTATGTGTATGTAGATGTTCAAAAATTGTTCAGAGCATGTTTTTGTTCATATATGTATTTTTTGTTCATATGTGTATTAATGTTTTCATATATGCAAAAGATAGATTTTTAGAAAAGTTAGGTTTTTTTCTGTTCTTAGATTTTTTTGGTGATATTAATTATTGTAGAATATGCAAATGTTTGTATATCCATATGAACAATGCATTAGGCAAAACCTTTGTTTTTTTTCGAAATTTTCTATTTGAACTTTTTTTTAAAACAAGCAATACTAAAAGAATGAGAGGAAAAAGGAAAATAAGAAGAGGAAGAAAGGAGAAAAAGAGGAGAGGAAGAAGAGGAGAAATAAATAAGAAGAGGAAAAAAGAAGAAAAAGAAGAGGAGAAGAAGAAAGGAATAGAGGAGAAAGAAGAAAAAATAGAAGAAAAAATTCTATTTTTTCTTCTTCTCCTCTATTCCTTTCTTCTTCTCCTCTTTTTTTTCTTCTTTTTTTTTCTTCTTCTTCCTTCTTCCTTCTTTCTCTTTTCTTCCTTTTCCTTAATTATTTTCCTTTCTCGAGGGAGAAGAAGAAAAAGAAGAGGAGAAGAAGAAAGAAAGGAATAGAGGAGAAAGAGGAAACTTCAACACGAGCTAGGGGGTGGTACCGATACCCCCTCCCCGATAACTCTCAAGGACACCCAAACCCTAGAGAGAAAACGATGTTGGTCTCCTACCCCCTCCCGCCGCGCCCCTACCCGACAAATTAACTGTCGAGGCCACCCAAATTTATCAAGTTAAAAGAGTGTTGTCGTCGAAGCCACCCCAAACCCTTGAAGCGTTGTGTCGAGGCGACCCCAAACCCTAGAGAAGCAGCGTCGAGGCCACTAACATGATTCCTTATTGTGATTAGCTAGCTAGTTCTACGTTTGCCACTAATATATATATCCATCTGTACCATGTTTGAATAATAATTGACATGTTGTAAATATTTGCAGAAACTATGGAGCACTTCCGAGACGAAGAAACAGAAGCGATGTTGGGGGACATAATCGCAATTGGAAGTGATGATGTTGCGTCATTTCTCCTCGGCACCGATTGTCAGCTGGAAGGACTGGAGGAAGAAGAGGGCTATGTTTATGATGGCTTCGACCCATTAATGCCGGTACAAGAGGAGGACTATGTTCATGATGGCCCCGATGACACAATGGAGGTACAAGAAGGAGACCGTGCTGACTGCTCCGGTCACCGAACCGAGTCCGGCCAGGTATATATATATATATTAGTTAAGCCCGTGCTGACTAGTTAATTGATGCGTCCATTGTTTTGGTATATGTACACATATTAATTACTGTCGTCTTTCTTCCTTATAATTTCTAGCCCCCCGGATCGAGCACAACTTCGGTAAGGAGACGAGGCCCGAAGAAAAAGTTGAGCTCGGATGAAAAGTTTGAGATCATAGAAATCGCGCCCGACGGTGAACCGATTGAACCCATCCGGACAAGGAAGACAGTTTTTGCTCAGTGCGGGGTTCTTGTTAGGGACAAGATCCCGATCAGCATCCAGCAATGGTATAAGCCTGCTAAGGATGAAGACCCTGAGGTGTCTTATGTCAATGATATGCAGAAAGAAGATCTTTGGACTGAGCTGAAGGCAAATTTCACCCTACCGCCAGAGGAGGATCCGGAGAAGCCAGTTAAAGAGCAATTAATCAAGTCTTGTGCTCTTAAGAAGATGGCAAGCCTAATGAGGAGGTGGAGGAAAGAGCTGAACCAGTTTGTCGAAAAAAAAACACACCAGAATTCATCGGCAAATATGAGAAGATCAAAGATCACTGGCCCGCATTTGTGGCCCACAAGACATCAGAAAAGAGTAAGAAGATGTCGGAGACAAACAAGAAAAATGCTGCGAAGAAGAAGCTTCACCATCGCACGGGGTCAGGTGGCTACCTCAAAGCCCGGCCTAAGTGGTCCAAGGCTGAGCATGATCTGCTTGAAAAAGGGATCGAACCAGAGACAATGCGCTGGCCAGACCGTTGCCGAACTTGGTTCTTCGGGGCTGGCGGAACCTTGGACCCTGTAACAGGGAAGTGTCAGTGGACGGACGAGCAACTGCAAACACCAGTCAAGAACCTTCGACACTATATCGATGCAGCGCAGCGAGGGACGTTCCTTCCAAACAGGGAGAAGGACCAGCTCACAATGGCCCTTGGGAATCCCGAGCACCCTGGACGGACACGAGGCACGCCAGGCTCCATTCCGTGGAAGGTTGGTTTTCCAGACGCAGGGGGTTACAAAACCCACGAGAGGAGGAAGAAACTGGAGCAGGACCAAATGCAGGCGCTGCACGAAAGGGTAATGGGCCTAGAGGAACGAGAAGAGGTACGAGAAGCAGCAGATCGCAACAAACGACCTGCCGAAGCTTCCCCCGAAGCTACCCCGCCATCTCAGCGGAGAAGCAGCGTGGCTTCCACCGAGCTGCTTCAGCCGGAGCATGTCTTGACGGCTCCTGCCAGCTATCCCGTGGATGGTATCATGGAGTCTCAAAATTGCCACATTATGGCGCAATGGATGAATTTGAAGGTCAAGGCGGCTGTTGGCCAAGTTTATCCTAGTGGACCCGGCACAACTTATCACTGCCAGCCGATTTCAGAAGGATTTGCTAAGGTGATGGTGGATGAAATAACGGAGGGATTTGAAGACCTCATGCTTGAGCACCCTACCGGTGAAGGGGAGACTAGGCTGGGTTCTGCTCTGAAGACTCCATGCCTATGGCGGAAGGAGCTCATCAACCTTCTGAACTGGACGCCTCCGCCTCCTCCTCCTCCTCCGGCGAGTCAGGGCACTCCGCCTCCTCCACCGCCTCCTCCTCCGGTGAGTGACGATCAAGGCACGCGTGGCGGCACTCCGCCTCCTCCTCCGGCGAGTGACGATCAGGGCACGCATGGCGACACTCCGCCTCCTTCTCCGGCGCGTGGCGGCACTCCGCCTCCTCCTTCTCCGCCTCGCCAGCAAGGGCGGAAGAGACCCGCCGCCGCCCCGGCTGCTCCGGCGCGTCGTAGTCCTTCTCCTCCGCCCCATAAGCAAGCATGAAAGAAGACAGACGCCACAGCCGCTCCGTCTGCTCTGGCGTCTAGCAGCACAAGAAGAGGAGAGAGGCAATACAGATATGGTCCACCTCTAAAGCCTCTAGAGAAGTTACCGTACGAGAGGACCAAGGAGGAAAACAATACGATCGTGCAGGCCCACGTGAAGGAGTTCTTTGAAGGGGTGAAAGCAAAGAGACATCCACCTCCGGAGGAGAAGGTAGATCCGGTGAAAGCAAATCGCACTCTCGATGCCCTGAGGAAACCACCGAGAACCAACTATGAGCGCATTACTGAACAGACATATCTCCAAGCCAAGCGGTCGGGAACTACTGTCAGTGATAAAAGGTCAAAAGAACAACGAGCAAAGGGGGAAAAAATTGCCCAGCTCGGCGAACAAGCACAGCAATCGTGCCCCCCGCTCAATGTGTCTAATCCTCCGGGGACAGTGGACGTATTCAGATACGAGTACGGGAAGCCTCTCGTCAAAGATGAAAAATCTCTGACAACAATGATGCGAAGATTCCATAGTTGGTACATGAAAACCTGCAGAGTCTGAGGGGACGAACAGTTTGTATCTGAACATTAAAGAGGAGCACGACCTCGTTTCAAATGATCTGTTGTGTGTTCCATTTGAGGAGTTCTTCGAGTTCTTCAATCAAAAGGCCCTCGATAAATGGTCTTTTGCTACTGCCTGTAAGTACTATTTCTGTCATTAAGTCTCTATATATAGCTCGGCTCTTTCATTGCATGTATTTATAATTAATTATCCTCAATATATTATGCAGATTGAAGATCGTCGAGTGCAAAAAACAAGAAATTTATGATATTGGGTTCATTAACACAAATATCATAGATCTATTTCTGGTTGAAAAGCACGTCGAAGAGGCCGAGGACAACTTGCTACAATCATTGATCAAAAATCAAAACAAAGATACCATACTCTTTCCTTACAACGGCCCGTGAGTGTTACTGTCGTGTGCATATTCGGTTTCCCTTATTACTCGAGCCAGGTTATAGTAATGTAATTGATGAGTTATGCATGCGTGCGTAGGTACCACTATATTCTTCTGGAGATTAAGCTTGAGCGTGGACTAGTAACCGTCTTAGACTCGAGACGAAAAGATCCCAGCACCTATGCGGACATGACTGAAATGCTCAGCAAGTAAGTTCAATCGATCATTATCGCACCATATCGGCAACTTTTTGTTCATTTCCTGATATCTCAAGTAATAATAATTATTTTCTTTGTCTTGCAGGGTTTGGAAACAGTTCACCGCACAAGCTCCGGGACTGCCGAAGGAGCTGCGATATATATACCCGAAAGTAAGTACTACTGGCTAGCTAGTTGCGCGCATCTCCCATTGATTCTATAGCTATACTTTCATCAATGCCATTTATAATGCTTCATTATCAGTTTGATTGACCTCTATTTCCCGTAAAGTGCTTGTGGCAGGAGGAAGGGAATGATTTCTGTGGATACTACGTGTGCGAGTTCATCCACAACGCGACTTTGAAAAACAAGCGACGCTACTCTAGAAGACAATATGAAGTGCTTAAGCAATAATATTCACAATTTCATTTTATTACACCATCATTTCTGTTGAGTTTCATTCATATATATGTATTAATTAACCCCCTTCTTCAAATTAGACGTGGCAGATGCGGGATGAACTCCTAGAACCAGATCGCATGAAAGCAATTCAAGAGGAATTGGCGGGATTCTTTCTTGAACACGTCATCAGTAAAGCCGGAGAATACCATGTGGAAGTTGATTTCAAATGCTAGGGGTTTGTAATTAAGAGATCTTATATATATTGTACATGTATGTAGCCAGTAAAAAACTTGTTGTTCGACCAATCTCTCGGAGAAGGAGAGGTCGATCGATCACTTCTCTCGGTATGCATGACGAACTTCTGTACTGAATGGTTCTCTCGATCACTTATGTATATATACTACGTAGCATCGACCAAGCACGGACATAAGAGAGGACACTTCTCTCTATTAATTAGCTATCTAACACAATATACGAAACACCTAAATTAACCCCCCAAAACCCCCAACCCCCCTCCTTTCAAAAAAAAAAACAAAAACCCCAGCCACTAGAATGCAGACGTGTGGATGCCTTTTGGTCCCGGTTGGAGCCACCAACCGGGACCAAAGGCCCCCTGACTAGGCTCGGCGAACTGGGCCACGTGGAGGCACATTGGTCCCGGTTCGTGTTTGAACCGGGACTAATGGGTGGAGGCATTAGTAACAACCCATTAATCCCTTACGAACCGGGTCTAATGGGTGGTTTTCTACTAGTGGAAACACCACATCGAGTTATTTAGTTCACTCCCGTTTAAGCTACCAAACAATATTAAATGTTGTTAAACATGGCAAGAGGTGAAGCATATGAAAAACTACCTATCTAGACAAGTTTAAATGAGGCCGGAATAACAAACAACAATTCCGAAGAATCCTCATATCCATATTTTAGTTTTGGAACTGTTCTGCCCTAAACACAATTTTAATCATGTTAAACAGCAAAATGAAGTGCACCATGTTAAACTAGGAATTTTTGCACCCCATTTACATATAAAGTTTATTTAAAACCGAGCTACGGTTATTTAGTTATGAAATAAATCATTTTAGCATGGCATTTGAGCAAATTTAATCAAACAATATTTTTAAATATTTTTAACATGGATGAAGTTTGCATATTATTAATCTACACAAAATTCTAAGCATTTTACATGTATAAATCATTTTAATACGATGCACGGTTCAAGAGTTATTAAATGCATGATGCTTAGGGGGTTTTTTCTGTAAAACTGCAAAACCTGGGATAATTGCTAAAATCGTCCAGAGGGAAAAAAATGAATCGGGCCGAATCTGAACACGGGCCAAACAGGAACAGGGGGGCAGCTCACCCATCGGCTTCATCCCGTTGGTGGAGGCAGGAGCTGGGCCTTGGAGGCCGCTGGACCAGGCGCTGGAGGCGCGGTCATGCGAGCGCTGGGTCAACGCGAGCGCTCGAGTCAAAGCGGCTCGATGCAGAAGAGTCGCCGCTCGTCTCCCTCGCTCGAATAGAGGGAGGCAGTGCTGGGGACTTGCGGCGGGGCTGGCAGGCGCGGGAAGCTGCAGGTCGGCGAGGTGGCGAGCGAATCCCGGCGGTGCCGCGCCGAACAGAGGCCAATGGAGGCGGATCCGGCGACGGCTTGCGGTTGGGGAGGTCGCGAGCTGGCTGCTGTAGTTCTTCCTGGAGCTCGACGGGAAGACGCAGGCGAGGAACTTGGTGGAGCAGTGGCTCTCGAGGGACTTGGCGGCCCGGCGATGGGGTTGACCGCTACCTCCGGCTTGAAGCAGACCGGAGGGGTCGACGCACGCATGAAGCAGAGGCAAGGCGAGGCGAGGACGAAGCAGGGCGTGGCGCAGAGCACGCGCGAGGTGAGGTTTGAGCGGGCGCAGTAGAGGACGGGGTCGAGCTCGTTCCCGAGCAGAGGACGATGGCGCTGTTGCTTCGAGGCGTCGGCCATGGGAGCTCCGGCGAGTTCCCTGAGAAGAAGGAGAGCGGGCGGTTCCTGTCCAAGGCAGAGAGAGCCCTGAGAGAGAGATGAATACAAAGGGAGGAGGAAGAACGAGGGAAGGAGGTGGGGCATGGCGCTGGACCTGTGGCCACCGACGGCGACAGTCGGAGGTGTGGCCGAAGATTGAGGCGGCCTGGGGGACGAGGGAGCCACACGGGCATGGGCTCTCGGGCACGGGACGGTGGCCTGGTCTCGGGCGAGCTGAGAAGTCCGGCAACGACGGGGATGGCATGGAGGCGAACGGAGGCCGGGCGCTGGTTCTGATCTGTCCTGGATCGAAGCACATGAGGAGGGAACGAGGCGCTCGGGCCTTGCGGCGCTGCGGAAGGAGGAGGTAGGCGCTGGTTGGAGGGAGTGGTTGGGCGGCGGCGCAAATCGAGGGAGGTGGTCTGAGGGCGAGAGAGAATCTGGATCGGGGGAATGAGGGGATCCCGAGGAAAAAATGTAGGTGGGTGGCGGCGGGGATGGGAAGGATGGGATAGCCATCCGATATTTTAGGGTTAGGTCAGTTTAATTAGTAGTTGGATTAGGTTAGTTTAGGGGCTAATCCGTCCCTTCGATCGCAATCGAACGGTCCAGAATAAAATAGGCAGGGAGTCCAAATAAGAAAATGAAGATGTTTTATAGATGTTAGGGTATGATCCGGACTCATCGGTCACGACCGACGGGTTCGGGTTCGGGGCAGGTAAGTTTCGGACACGCACACGAGGGTGATGCGAGCTGGCAAGAGAGGTTAGGTGGTCACGGTCAAGAGGGAAGCGAAAACTCGATTGGCCTCGGAACGGTCAACGAAAGCAACGGGGGACGTGGCAACTACGAACGGGTGCAAGTTTTATGAAAACATGCAGATGCAATGCGCATGATGCTATGAGATGAGATGCATGACGTGAACAAAATGCAAAACAAAAGACAAAAACCCAACCGCGAAGGGAATATCATATCGCATCTCCGAAAAAGGCAAGAGTTGGAGTTACGAATATGGAAAAAGTTGTATCCGGGGCGTTACAACACTCCACCACTATGAGAGGATCTCGTCACGAGATCTAGGATGGCACCGGAGGGAAACGGAAGAGGAAGAGAAGAGGTAAAACTAAGTTGCTTCTTCGACAAATGAGTGAAACCACGAACCTTGAGAGGTTGAGAAATTTAAAAGAAAGAAAACAACGAATATGAGAAAAGTTGAAAACACTCCATTAGATAACAGGAACAAGGGAAACGACGAGAACCAAGAGGTTTAGTGATAAGATAGATTTTGAAACCACTCCTGTTAAAACTAGATAGAGAAGGAATAATTCGGGCAGCACTCCGGTTGAACATGGAAGGAATAGAACATGAACTTGAGAAGATGGGATGATACTTGATGAAATCAACAACACACTGCCTCTGGAACTATTGATAGAATGGCACAAGGGGTAAGAAGGATTTCAGATAGCAATCCGGTTGAAAAGAGAGGCAAAACTTGATAAGATGAAAAGAACTTGAAGAGATGGCACAACACTCCGGTTAAATGGATAAGCATGAAAAGAACACGATCCTCACAATTCGAGATGATGAGTGAAGAGAGAAACATCACCATGCCTCCGGAAGAAAGAATAGAAGATAGACCATTGGAATACAAGAATGGAGTAGAAAATGCCAACTTCTGCCACAAATGAGCTTGGAAAGCACCCTTCCAAGAAGGTTACAAGGTGACAACCGGCCACTAATGTAAACCATTGATTTGATTGAGAGCACCAAGGAGATGAAAAACTTCTTCACCGAGATGAGAAGGAGAAAATTGGATCATTGATAAGCACCACAATAGCAACATTCCTTAGGGATGGCTTTAGGTGAAATCTATACCAAGATAACTCCAGAGAAGAGATTGATGGATTTAAAATACCTCATTCTTGACAACATGTGAATCACGAAACATGAATGGAAATTTTCAAGAATGATATAACACCGCCTCAAAAGATATGGTAGGAAGAATTGAACTTCGGATGCAAGATGAATAATGCTTGAACTGCTCAAAACAAAACATGTATTGGGCACCATGTTTATTTAGAGTATATCTTGGTGGGTCATAACTTCGAGAGAAATCTTGAAGAACAATTGAAGAATGAAAAGAATCCTTGACGAACCACCATGTAGAGCCTCCATGAAGAACTCCAGTAATAAAAGGATGATAGAAAGAAAGAGAAGTTGAAAACACAAGGTGAAGCCTTGCAATGATTTAGATGGAGCTTCGCAATGATATAACCGAGAGAACTTGGAACTCCGGAAAGAAAAAGATGAACACTAGAACCGAGAATTACTTCATCATCTCCGGAAGAAATGAATTGAATCACCTCGAGGAAATAAGAATAAGATTTATTGTATGCTTATCCTTCATCAAATTAAATTGATGACAAGCAATGGATTTGGCATACTACTTATTCCCGTAAAAATGATTAAGAGAGATATAGCGCAAATTTGAGAAGGTATTGATGGAACCACCGGTGGGATTAAAAAGAACGAATGAATTAATATGATAAACAAAGAAAAGAATCTTGAACGAACCACCGTAAGAATTGAAAATGAACGTAGCAAAGGCACAATTCACCGGGAAGAATTGGAAAACGAATGAAGATACTTGAGGGGATTTAGATACATGAGAACGAAGAGATCATGAACTGATTAGAGGATATTTGAATGATTGACCGGTAAGATTTGTAGAACGATAGCTGCACGCTGAGAATGAATAATTCTGAGATGATGGGCTCCGGAGAATCAAACTGAAAAGACTCCTGAATTGCTCTGGATGGGTGAAAGAAATTCTCACAATCGAAAACAATTATGAGAGGATGACATCAAGCTAGAACCATGAATCTTGAAGGGAATGGAGCAAGATTTAAGAGAAATCCTTCTTCGGTCTTCAAATGTTGAGAATGAAGATGAGAACCACCATGAATTGTTGAGATACTCCGAAATGAACAATAGAAAGGTTGAATCAACGATGAAAAGAATTTGAAAACGATCTTGGAGAAGGCATATGACTGATGGAATACATTCTTACGTCAAACTTGGAAAAGAATTTGGGAATGGCTCCGGGAAATTAGAGGAGTCGGGTAAGATCCTGGGAAAAAACCTGTGGGTTAGGGCCCACTCAAAAGAAACATCATTGAAGGATTGCTTGAAATAGAGATTGCATCGCTAGAATTAAATGACTTGAATGAGATAATAATCTCGAAATAGCTTGAACGGATTAAGAATGGAAACACAATTCTTGTGAGATATCTTCAGCACTCCAGAACAAATGAATAGGAAGAAGTGAATGATTAAGAGGTGCACCGACATGGAAAAACATTTGAAACGAGGAAATGAATATGGTGAACATCGAAAGCTTGAATTGGATCCACCGGAGAAGAAACAACAATGGAGGATGATGAACTTGAAGCTCGTGAGCATCTTCATGAGGGATCACCGGATCCGAACATTGATTGAAAAGAGTGAAGTGACTTCACATGAATAAATGGATACTTGATTAAAATAAATGAGTCCTTGAAGAAAAGGGTGGGAGGATGGGGAAAAACAAGGACAACTTGGGATGAACGAAACAAACACCATTGAGAAAACTTAGAATTGATCTTGCGGATGGGAAAAATGATGGGATCCACTTGAAGAGAAGCACACCGGTTGGAAAAGAGTTGACATGACAACCTCAATGGTCAAGAAGGATTAGTATTCACATAGCAATATGAGAACACCGTTTGAAAGGTATGGAATCAACACTTGACATCGAAGCAACTCAAATACCACAACTCAAAACAAAACAAAGGATTGGCTTGCAGAATAAGCCGGAATAAATACATATGATAGAGATATACCCAATCCCGTATTATGCATCTGTCGGAAAGATATTCTAGGAGCTACTTGAATTCCTACCTATAAAACTCCCGAAACTTTCTGGTTATGCAATCTGGTGTTGGGGATACAGGGGAAGCAATATATCTCACCCAAACTAACAATCCCTACATCCAGCAGTATCCATCCGTCAACACATAACCAAGAAAACTCTGGAAATCGTGTACCTCAACCTTCGAAAAGCATCCGTTATACGAGCTATGGCAATACTCCCGAACTCCCCAGTACTGGGTGGCGTCGAGGTTATCTCACCAACAACTGCATAAAAGAGATTTTCGATGTCGGCAAAACTCAGGTATTCCAGAACTGCAACGATAAAATTATGACGATAACACCTTGGAGCTCAACTCCCCGGGACACTGCCACAACCCCTAAATGTCAGGAGGCACCAAGAACAATGTTCTCGTCACAAGACTATCAGAACGATTCCAAGATACCCGCGTGATCCTAAAATTTTTTAGTGAAATTTGAGGAGAGGAAAGACAAAACATCTACGTCAGGAGTCCTCACCAGAGTGACGAAGGGGCAGAGGAGTAAAAAGAATCCTACTCTCCGATATATATAATCCTTAGACTCAAAATAGTTTTTCTTCCTAGTGTTTTTCAATTAGTTTATATATTAAATTTTGAGAAAATAAGGACAAATATTTTCTAAAAGGAAATATTATTTTGAAATTTTGAAACGTTGTAATAAACATGAGCATTTTATAATACGTTTTTGAATTTTCATGTTTTTTTCAAATTTTGCATTTTTTGAAATTGGAATGTCTAACATTTAAGGTACATTTAAGAAAACATTTTTTAAATCCAACATTTTTCAAAATTGAGGAGCAATTTTTAATCCAATTTTATTTGGAAATTTCAGGATTTTATTTTCAAAAAGTAAAAACATTTTGACTGCATACTTTGATTGTACAGAGTCATACTCATATACTAGAAACTGCTAAGTTGTTAAACCGTACGCTTTACAGATTTATGCCGAGATTTGTAAGATTATAAAGCACGCGTGCGCGCGCGCGCGCACACACACACACATAATTTCATCAATTAATTTATGAAGACATGCGATGTTTTCCTACATGTATTAAAACATTGCTTAATATTTGAAGTCTTTTCACCTCAAAAAAAGAATTAATTCTTTTTACAAAAATATAATCTTAAAATTAGCATTGTGTCTACTTGTCAAAGCTATACATTAGTATTGTATATACACAATATTCACAAAAAAAATATAAAATAACACTATAATTAGTTATACAAAAATATAGGAGTTTAGTATAAATATTATTCTCTCCGATCGAAAAATAGTGTCGCACCATTCTATACAAATTGTTTTTCTTTTACATTTTAGCTCTTCTAAATTCAAAAAAGAAGCATCCAATCCTCTCCCGTAGATCTGTTCGCCTCAGCTCGTCAGTGCCAGCACGAATGCGTCGGCTCCTCTACTTGTTTTCCCCGCTCGCCCAGCAACCCGCACCCATGCCTCGTCCGCTTGAGCAGCAACCAACTCCCCCTCCTTCACTTGGCACGCCGCATTATCTCCAACACGAGCGTCAACCAGTTCCTCTCGGCTCCGGCCTACACACTGGACTACCTCCGCACATCCGCCTTCGCCTCCGCAACATTGATGGATGCATCATCTTTCCCCTTCACCTCCAGATCTTCAAGTTCAATGGCATCTTCTTCCTTCTCCATCTCTAGATCCGCATCATTTACTGTTACACATGAAAATTAAACATCCAGCAATTGCATCATCTAAGTATTACTCCAGCAATAATCAATTGCATAAAAAACTGGAGTACTCATTTATGCTGGAGTACATAGTTGCTTATGATTTGCTTTAAATACACGAGTACATACTTGATGAAATACATATTGCTGAATTGCTGCAGTACTTATTTTGTTTATAGATGAGTAACACAATTTAAGCAGCTCAACAGTAATGATAATGTAAGATTGAGATCAATGCACTCTTTATTTTCTCACTAAAAAATTCACCATTTATTGGAGTATCACTAGTTGTAGGAATGAAACTTATTCAGTCTAATTTGTTTAGCTAACACTTTGTATATGAGACAAGATGCACACACTACTCCAGTCTTTCAAGTAAATAGTCATTTTTTTAATACAATCAACCAATTTGTACTCTAGTCTACACTGATGTGTTTAGATAAATACTCATGGGAGTTCTATCCATCCATCTATTTCAACCAGGAGTAGTCATTTACTCTTGGAAGATGTACTCCCTCACACTAGTATACTGGAGTAGAAAGGAGTTGTACTCCTGGTAGTCGTATCTATCCATTTATTTGTACATTGACGCATTTAGATATCTAGTTTTTTTTTGCGGGGGATTTAGATATCTAGTTACTGGAGTAGAAAGACTGAGATCAACACAAAAATCAGTATTGTAGTCATTATTAGATTAGTGGAGTAGTCATTTACTAGAGTATGAGCAAATTAAATGTTTGCAGCAATATATACTCCTAAGGCAGGAAATACAATGGTCTCACAAAGATATGCAACAAAAAGAAAATGTTTAAAAGTACTCCAACACTGGGTAGAATCAGAACTTATAAAGAGGTCATGATCTCAAGTTTCATCATTTTGCTCATGTTTCAACATTTTGCTCCAGTTTCAACCTGCATATCACAGAAATACTTACTGTTATGGCTGTATCTAACAAATTTCATCATTTTGCAGTTGATGAGCTGCTACAACAAAAAAGCCCTGCTATATGATCATAAGTTTGGAGCTTATCTGGCATGAAAAGCACTTAGTAAAGACAAAGACAGAGAAATAGAGAAGAAAGACAAAGAACTTATAGCACAGGATGGAGCGCATGCTTATCTGTATACGATGGCTCTGGTGAAGCGACGTGGAGGTTGTCCAAGCATGTGCATTGACATCATCTTTGGCTTCGGCAATTTTTTATCATCCGGTCTTGATGGTGGCGCTGGATTGATGGGAAGCGCCTTCATCACTTTCTTCGGCTTTATCCTTGCCGAGATAGTTGCTGCATAGCCAACGAGCCAAGAGGGGCCGTTTGTGTGCGCCGCAACACATTGCCGGTGTCGCCGCCTCGTTGGTGGCCATCGAAGCGGCGCCTTATCTTCGAGAAGACTTCTCCGGTCAATGGTGGTGACGCAGAAGCCGATCTGTTCTGCACAGCAATCCATGTGCTCAATACTGATACGTGGCTTGTTAATCATCGGTGGGCGGTGTGCGTGTCCTTTCTAAACCGAGTTGTAATTTTTATTTTTATCAGGGTTGCGTGTGTATTTAGGGACATCTTGGTCCCTGTCTTGTTGGGTGATCTTTCTCATTAATATATGCAGGGAGGTTCCTCCTTTGGAAGGCTCAAGTTTCCCAAAAAAGAAGAAGAAGAAAACAGGGACGACGGTCTAGTCTTGCACTACAGGGTCTTAAGGCGCTGATTGTTTGGGCATTTGCTTCCGCTTTTGCAATTTTTTCACGTTGGCAAAAAAACTACATAAGCTCCTAAATAGGGCTTTTTTGCTTCGGTTTTTGTCTAATAAATCAATATTATTATATGATGTATAAGCTAAAAGTCAAAGCAAAAAATCACCTATTTAGGAGCTTTTTTGGCTTTTCGCCAAAGTGAAGAAGACGCAACAGCCCAAACAAACAGGGACTAAGACTACAAGTGGCGTTAGGAGTGTTTTTACTTTCTATCTATGGCAACATTTTATTTTACTCGGTTTTGTCAATGTTGAGCGTGGTTGTTTCATGATGGCTGTGTGCATCTTTGATGCAGAGATATAAAGAATATTCAAATAATTGATTTATGATTGGAGCATCTAGATACATGACGAATAATCAAATCCAAAAAAGGATGATGAATAAAATCTTTCATTAAAAAATTCTCACTTTTTTTTTGGTGTTTTGATTTTTGGGGGTCAAAAGTGCGTCCACGCGGATTGCATCACGCCCACTTCGCTTTCTGACCCTAATCGGGCACGGCCCAGGGCGTCGCCGCACGGCTGCACCCGTAGTTAGGGTCTGTCTGATGAGCGTTGTGTCTGTTTGATCCATGTAAATTGGTCTGGAGAACCATAAAATCCTGCAACCATGAGACTGCGCCAAACCATTTCGGAGTTTCTTCCTCTTTATATTCTGTGTCCCGTTCTGTATGCAAGCTAGCGTTTCTGAGCTATGGAGGAAGGATTTTGGTTCCAGCGTGTGTATTGTGTGGGGAGCCAGCGGGAATTGGTACAGTGTCAAACACCCAGATTATTATCCCAGTTGGTATTCCGCTCCGGTGGTTTGTTTCAGCCTGGATTCGTATTAGATTGGCGATCTTCTGCTGCTGCAGAGCGGATTAGTTTCACAACAGAACTGCCTCTGATTGCCATCGGTATTTCCCTCCAATTACTATCTCTTTCAGTCTGAATCCTGCTTAGGTTGCTTTTCCTGTAAGGCGTGGCGATTAACCTTATGCCACATAGCTAGCTCGTTAGGTTTTCAGAGTTTCCACTACCAGCCAGTACCAGAGTATTAGCATTCTGCTTTGCACTGCTGAACGGTTTTGCTACGATTCATATTGCTGAATGCGCGGTACAAATGAATTTGTAGCTTTCCCATGGGTTTTGTCATTTCTGCTCTCAGTTTTGAGGTTCAGCCAATTGGAACCTGATTTCTCAAAATGAAACAAACTTGCTTCCAATTGGAGAATTACCTCTGCACATGATGCTCGATGGAAGCAAATATTTGTGTAAATCCATGCAAAACCAAATCAGTGAAATGCACGATGCAATTGATAATAGGAAAATCATCATCCTGTCCAAGATTTCTAATTTAGGAAACAAAATAATTTCACTGAAATATGTGAATTTTTGGAAATTTCGCGTATTTCGGAAATTATTTTGGATTTTGAGACTTCAAATTTCACCTAATTTTAATGAAAGTGGGCGCTAATTTGTATTTGACTAATTGAGATAACAATATATGTGCATGGAAAACAGATTGAATTGGACATCGATAAGCTTATTTACGGGCAGAGTTGTACCTGCATACACTGAGGAGAGCTCTTAGTCATGGATCTTGAGTTCGTAAGGACGTCCAGGGTAGCTCTTGGCCGGACATATAAGTTACCTGTATGGCTGTACATCACATTGGTATTAGCCCATGGAAATTAATAATAAAACTGTCTGCTCTAAGCAACTTGACCAAAACAGAACCGTGTGTGTCTACCATGGAAGTGATAGCAGTTACTAACTGTTCAACCATTCCAAATATTTCATATTCAAATCAAAATGCAAAATGCAACAGACTATGAACAAAACAACACACAATTTGTAGAAGGCAACAAAAAAGGGCAGAGGCAACCAATCTTCACAAGATTTTAGTTTTCAAATAGAGAAGAGAAAACCTAACAGCGATTAGATAACCACTAAACTATATTTGCATGCTATACCTTGTCAGGCTTACAATGGGACTTCTAGAATTTAAATAAAGCAGCATATCAAGTTAGGGATTTGGACAAAAGACATACAGTTTCGGTGCATCAACCCCGTCCACATATTGAAGGAGTTTGGATTGAGCTCACCAGCGTGTATTGGAAGCAAGCAGTCGTGGAACATATAATATGAACAGACAACCAGGACAAATTGAAGGAAGTAAAGAAACTACAGTTTCGGAAGTAAACATCGGTCGCCCAGTGTAGCTCAAACGCAGTAAATGCCTCGGCCAGTTTGATCTCTGGGACCTTTCTCTAAACCTTGCTGCACCTGTGCATAGGCAGAGGGGTCGTGCGTGTCACGGTTGGGGACGCGCAACCATAGTCCGACAAAGGGCACGCGCCCATCAGCCTCCACCTGCACTGCCTTGCCTCATCATCTAGGGATCCCCCTCCGTCATTCACTTTGAGTGTAGCCCCGTAACCACGGCAGCCATCCCTCACAAAGGCTCGGCGGCGGACCGCTCCTCGCCGCAGGCGTTGCCTGCTTCACCAGCATCATATATTTTTCCTCATTATCATCCATCCATCTTCCTCCTTTTGAGATTTTAGATTTTATCACCAGGCACGTCTTTTTCCTCATTGATCATCTTCCTTAGTTTTAATTCGTTTGCCCACCCTTGCCTATTGATCCCAGTCGGCTTGATGATTTCAACTCATAGTTGTATTTAAATTGGTTTATTTCCGAGCAAGGGGGTGAGGTGGGATTATGTAATGGATGATCAAACCCTCACTTTTCGACACTATCATAGGATAGCTCATTGGACGCCCGCTTCCAAAATCAACGCTAGGTTGCGAATTTGATCCATCTTTCTTCCAACTTTTTGGGATGCCCGAATTCGTTTGATGGGCTGAGGCCCATGCTAGCCGGTTGGGACATAGCGGTTTCATTGGGACAATGACGATGAATTATTTCTCCCCACGAACGATAGACGAAAATTAGGGAGTAAGAAGCCATAACCCCTTTATTAGTAGGTAGGTATAGATATGCAGGGGCTCTCCTTTGGAGGGCTCATGTTTGCCAAAAAAAGAAAAACAGAGACGGCGGTCTAGTCTTTGCACTGCGGCGTCTTATGCCTACAAGCACAGTTAGGAGTGTTTTTACTTTCTATCTATGGCAATATTTTATTTTACTTGGTTTTGGTGTTCTTATTTTTTGGGGCACTTGCATCACGCCCCCCTCCTTACGCTTCTTTCCCTCTTTCCCTTCCTTACTTCTATAGCTTTTGCTAAAAAGAAAACCTCTACAGCTTGTGCTAACCTAACGCTAAAAAAAACCTAACGCGCGGCAAGACCGCCGCCGGCCGTCGAAGCGCACGCCACCGTACATGTGCACCCTCTCTCTCTCCGGTCAAGACGCGGGCGCCGCCTCTCAGTCCCCCGCGAATAAGGTCCCACTCAACCTCTCCTACTAGCTAGAGTACTTCCAAGTAATTTATGGGGGAAGGATTTTTGTTCCAACGTGTGTATTGAGTGGGGAGCCAGCCGCAATTGGTGCAGCGTCAACACCCAGATTATTATCCCTGTTAAAGCATCTCTAGCAGACCCCGTATAATACTGATCCGGAAAACACGTATAAAATTCGTAAAAACGGCTTTGCGGGTCGGCGCGGGTGGAGGCAAAGTCAGACCCCGCAAAACGGACCCGTAAAAAAGGATATTCGTATGCTCTTTTACGGGTCGGCTATGCGGGGTCTGCTCGGCCATAGCCCGCGTCGACCCGCAAACTAAAAATCTCCCAATAAGTGAATTTGACAGCGATTCTGATAATTGAGTTCAAATACAAATAATAAAACATAGTTCACGCGCAAATAAAAGCATAGTTTTGTACGACCTCATGCAAAAGCGAAGACCACGTACATCATCATCTTGGTCGCTTTTCATCTGGCGATGATCGATTTGATGTGTTGATTCCTCACCCAACAGCAAACAAACATACTAATATAGGAAACGATTAGTTTCACCCGGCTGATTTTTAGCGCGCGTCCGCCGCCTGCTGTGCCGTTGGATCCCTGCTCCGTTTCTCCCGCGATACATAGTGTCTCCACGTCCACCCCTTGCACGTGCGTGGTCCTCGCGGGATATAAGCTGATGCTTATCCATCTGTGTTTGGTTTTTACTGCCGCACACACTACTTCGTGCACTGCTGCCATGTACGGCACACTATAGTTGTTTTTTCCATCGGCGTATCCTGTGCGTCTTTAGAGATGTGGCTTCAGCAAAATCGATAGGTTAGTGTTGCAAATTGCTTCTATGGTTCAGTTTTTTTAGGAAACCGGTTGGCTTCTACCGGCGGATCGTTCGTACGACACGTGTCGAGCGATCTTTTTTCTTTCTTTCGGTCAACGTGGCCACTGCTCGCTGCTCAATGTTCACTATGATGAGTTTCCGCAGCAAAAAACTGCACTGCAACAAGACTTCTGTTTTAGAAAAATTAAATTTAAAGCGAGACCTTTGTTGCAAAAAAAAAACTAAATTGCAACAAGACCTCTGTTGCAAAATAAAATGAAACAAGACCTCTGTTGCAAAAAACTAAATTGCAACAAGACCTGTGTTGCAAAAAAAATCTTACAAAATTTTTTGCTACATGCCCGTGTTGCAGAAATTTCCCGCAACATGATCTATGTTGCAATGATAAAAGGTTGACGCTCAGTCGTTCAATTCGACGGAACGTTGCAATTTATTTTTTGAAACATGGCCTCTTGCCGAAAAAACTGTATCAGAGATTTTGTTGCAAAAATAATTATTTTGCAATGGAAAACGCTCGCTTTTCGCCGGCTGATAACGCGCAGGCATCAGCCGCCTCCCCTGCCAACCACGTGTCCAGGCGGGAGCCCACTGCAACGTCCCTTTTTTCCTGAGCGCACCCGCCGCCGCGAAACCAGCCAACACACTGCTCGTTTTGTCTGCTCTTTCTTCCTCGGGCTACACATACGCCCACTGACGTATGCTACTGACTTGTTTATAATTTCTTAGAAATGGAGACACACTGTCATGCCATGTACTAGTAGTCTAGTACTGGCTACTAGTACCTTTTTTGTACGTAAAAAAATAGATACGGTGTTGTGTTCACTGCCATGCCATGTACTACCTTTGGAACAAGTTTCTGCAACAACGGTGTTGTTGCGGAACGACGGCAGTGAACGACGACCGTACCAATGCGCGACGCGGCGGGAGATATTATTGCAATTTTTGTTCTTGCAATTTTTGCAACAAGGATCTTGTTACAGAAATTTAGATACGGCGGGAGGTGTGTTTGCAATTTTTGCAACAAGGGTCTGGTTGCAGAAAATTAGAAAAGAGGTTTTGCAACAGCTGACTTGTTGCAAGAAATTAGGGAAGAGGAGGTTTCATAACAAAGCTCTTCTTACAGGAAATTAGAGAAGAATAGGTTTCGCAACAAGAGGGTCTTGTTGCAGAAAATTGGACGCAACGGAAGATGTTGTTGTAATTTTTGAAGGATCTTGCTGCAGAAATTAGACACGTGGAAGATGTTGTAGAAAATTAGACGCGTGAAAAATGTTGTTGCAGAAAATTAGACGCGGCGTGAGATGTTGTTGCAATTTTTCTAAGGGTCTTATTGCAAAAAACTAAAGAAGAAGAGGTTTTGCAACATGAGTCCTGTTGCAGAAAATTATAGAAGATGAGGTTTCACAACAAATGTCTTGTTACCGGAAATCAGAGAAGGCCAGATCTTGCAACAACAGCATTGTTACAGGAATTGTTCTTGTTGTGAAACCGCGCGGGACGCAGATCTGTCAGGGGCCGGGGGACAAGAGTGCTATTGTTTCTGCAACAGAGCGGTTGTTGCGGAAAATAACTAGTACATGCGGGACACGGGCAGTAGATCCGGCGGCTACCAGGTCGGGCAACCAACGACTGTTTGGGCGACGGATAAAATTAGAAAATCAGCCGGCGGACGCGTAACGTCGCCCTACTAATATGCACGTAGTTTTCTACGACAAATAATTTGGGATGGAGGAAGTAGTAAAGAGGATCGATGTGCCTACGAGTTTGACTCGGACAAGGCAACGGAGGAGCGAGCCGCTCCACTATAACGACCTGCCAACTGTAGCGCAGGGCTGGTTTCCTGACTAGTGTTTTTTCAATCGATTATATATTTCATTTTTAAAAGTGAATATCTTTTTGAAAATTTGAAAACATTTTTAAAAACATTATTGCTTTCAAAAGTTTCGTGAACATTTTTCGAATTTGATATTTTTTTAACATTATGGTTTTTAAAATACAAACATTGCTTGAGAGTTACATTTTTTTTTGTGAAATTAAGATAAAAGTTTAAAATCCAAACATTCTTGGAAATTTCGGGAACATTTTTTTCAAAAAAATTAAAATAATTTTATACTGTCTTTTTTTTAGAAATTTCAGGAATATGTTTTTAAAAAGTAGCTTTTGTATTGTGCACTTTGATTGTACAGAGTCATACACTAGAAAATGCTAAGTTGTTAAACCATACACTTAGATTTATGCCGAGATTTCTAAGATTATAAAACACACACACACACACACACACACACACACACACACACACACACACATTACCCAAGTGCCATAAATAATTTATGAAGCCATGCAATTTTTTTCCTGCATGTAATGAAAGCTGCTTAATATTTTAAGTACTACATCAAAAAGGGAAATATTTCTCTTTACAAAATAGAATTTTAAAATTAGCATTGTCTTTATTTGTCAAAGCTAGAAGTTAGAATTGCATAGGCAATATTAAAAAAATGTATAAAAATAACACTATAATTAGTTATACAAAAAATATAAGAGTTTAGTATAAATATTATTATTTTAACTCATTTGGGATCGCCATTATTATTTTAAACCTAAAGGCTGCTTCACAAATGATTGGGTTGTTGCTGGTTGTTGCATCTTCGTTGACTTTTTTACTTTCTTATTTCTTTTACAAATTTAATTCATCCACATGATCCAAAAAACCCTAGCCCACAATCCACAACTGCAAAACGGACCATATTCCACATGGGTGAGATTCCCCTCTTCGAGTTACAATATGGACACCTTAAAAAATGGCGGCAAAATAAGGAATGGAATGATGAAGTAGAGCTTGTCAAATAGTTCACTGATGCCGGTAAGCGATGCGGTGAAAAGGGTGTGATCTATGACAGGGTTGCCAGCTCGTGCACCATTGACTTGCGGCACTAATAGTAGTTCCACATGGGCGCACCCCACTAATGAACAATGCACATCTCAGTCTCGAGTTGCTAGATCAGCGCAGTGCTATTGTCCTGAAACAAGTGCTGCAATTTTGCCTAAAGCACTGTTCTTCGCAGCAGGAGCAAAAGTGCGAGGAGATTCGAGTGTAGATCCACTCCAAAATAGTTAAGTCATCCTCCACTCTCCCATGATAGTAGTTATGCGTCATTAAGTCAATAAACATGAGAATAAATGGGGGTACATTTGTGATTGTGTCGCTAATGGATGCAGAGCAAGCAGAGTAGTAGAGTAAAGGGGATTGGGTTTAGTAGAGGTGAGATTTGGAGGAGGAGGAGGATCCAAGAGGCCCTAGGACGGTGTGGTTGCGGGCGGTTTAGTTTGCCATGAGATATAAAATCTATCTATATAACTAAAAGTGTGCTCTCTATTTCTGTGTATTGATTTAGTACAAAGGGTACATATAGCGCTCTGCTTCAGCAATTACATGCCAATCGTGCACACAAGTCGTGCATCATGGCTTACAGTAGTGGGCCAAGACCGAGTCTGAGTTAACTGAACATGATAGAGTGATGACACTGAAAGTATATGTTTCTAATAGTGGCAAGCACAAGGGCATGCATGTTCTAATTGCTATTTTTTTCTTCCCGTGGGATGATGTCTTCAATGATACTACAGAAGTAAGTGAAGGACAACATGATGAGTGATGTGCGTTGTGGCCACCACCTAGATTACAATCCATGTTAGTGTTCCACTCGGGTGGTTTGTTTCAGCCTGGATTCGTGTTAGATTTTGCGTCACTGAAAGGCGCGTTGATTTTATATATGCTGCCTCAGAGCCCATTAGTTTCAGAACAGAAGTGCCTCTGATTGCCATCATTATTTTGCTCCAGTTATCTGTTTCAGAATCCTGCTTAGGTTGCCTTTTTCCCTGTAAGGCATGGCGATTAACCTTATCCCCACATAGCTGGTTAGTTTTTAGAATTGCACTAGCATTCTGCTTTGCACCGCTGAATAGTTTTGCTAGTTGCTACAAATAATTCTTTTTGTTGAATTGCATGATACAAATGAATTTGTAGATTTCCCATCGGTTTCGTCATTTCTGCTTTGAATATTCTTGTCAGGTGCAGCTGCGGACGATCGACCAGATGAACGCTACGGGCAAGTCTAGAACCTAGAGCCAAGGCCACCCTGGTTCTCGGAGGGGAATCGTTGGCAGTTATCTTTGAGTCAGAAACGTTGTTCAAGCAGCTGACTGCAATGAGGGAGAAGAGTATGGTGATCCTCAGCAACTACATCACCAAGCACTACGTGCCGAGCAGTGTCCCTGATGAATCCATCGAGGACTGACGCTATGATGAGGGTAAAAGCCCTCCGAAGAAATCTAAAAAGCAGAGGTGATCGTCGTAGTCTCGTTTTAGTTATCGCACTCTTTTGTAGTCCCCCTCTTGCAAAGATGAGAGAACATGATTGTCCCCTCCTAGCTAGAGATGAAAAAGATCAACTTATTGTTAGGTACTAGCTGCTTGTGTGTGAAGTTGATGAAGTTGCAGACGTTGACCCACAGGAAGAACGCCAACGCTACACCCTGCAAAAACCATCATCGGAACGAGAGGTTTGAACTAAAACCATGACAAAAATTATGAAACGGAGGAAGTATCACGCAGTCTCATCCCGGCAAGGAATGAACGGAACCATCAGGCGCTCAGAATTACGTACCATCATGGTGTAGGCGCATAGAAGCTTCCATATGGAGCCGCCGCCGCCGGGTGCCGCCGCCTTTTTCTTGACGACGGAGTTCTTCGTTGTTGCTTGGTTTCGTTGGCTGGTTTCTCCGTCCGTTTAATTAGCACTGCTGCAAATGCAAGCTCCGTTTCTTAGCCAACCACGACAAACATACTAGTACGTGCGCCGGTGTATATATATATGTATATAAAGAGGATCGACGTATAAAGTTCGACTCCGACAAGGCAACGGAGGAGCCCCCGCGGTACGTTTCATCACATCAGCGAACGTATTCGTAGTAAGATTAGTGGATGGTCGGAGAGGAATCTAGCATGTGCAGGAAGGGAAGTCCTGTTGAAATCCATTGCACAAGCTATCCCAACTTACAGCATGAGCTGCTTCCTACTGACTAAAAAAGTCTGTAAGGAAATTACCTCGCCCATGGCTAAGTACTGGTGGGGGAGCTCTATTGACAAGAAATCCTTGCACTGGTTGGCATGGGACAAGTTGACAGAGCCAAAGATCAAAGGAGGTTTAGGCTTTCGGGATCCCCATTTGTTCAATCTAGCTATGCTTGGCAAGCAGGGCTGGCGTATTCTGACCAATCCGGATTCTTTGTGCTCAAGAGTGCTAAAGGGAAAGTATTTCCCACACACAGATTTTCTCCAAGCTTCGATACCAAAGGGGGCGTCCTCTACTTGGAGGGCAATCATCGCAGGAAGACAGGCTCTGGAGAGGGGTTTGATCCACCGTGTAGGAGACGGATCATCAATATCCATTTGGGACGATCCTTGGATCCCGAACACAGTCACTATGAAACCTACCGGTCAACTAGGGGCGACGCCCTTACATACCGTCTCAGAGCTGATAGATGACTATACTGGGAATTGGAATGTCAGTTTGGTCCGCCAAAATTTTCTTCACCCGGACGCGGAGGCGATCCTTAATATACCTTTGAACAGATCAGGTGGGGAAGACGGCTTGGCGTGGTCGTTGGAAAAGTCGGGCAACTATACTGTAAAATCAGCGTATCGCTCTCTCATGACTCGGAACGAGCTTAGTTCTCTAGAGGAAGGGACGATGACGGACACTTCATCAGCAAATAAACAGCTATGGACCAGACTTTGGAAACTGCGTGTGGTGCCGAAGGTTAGGGTTTTTTGGTGGAGGGTTTTGCGTGGAATCCTACCAGATTACATGACCTTACAGCATCGGCACATCAAGCCACTTGGCCGCTGCGATCTCTGCAAGGCCACGAATGAAGACTTAATGCATGCACTTGTCTCATGTTCACATGCCAAGCAATTCTGGATTGCTGCGAAGGATCGATTCGATCTCCATCTACCGAGACTGCATCCGCTAACATGGGCACGAGACATTGTGCTCGATGAGATGTTTTCTGACGAAGCTCGTTGTCAGATTATCACGATTATGCATGCAATATGGACCTCGAGGAACAAATGGACCCACGACCAGGAGGGCTTTTCCCCAGGGCAATCGATCAAGTGGATCCAAGAAACCCTCGCTATACTCGAGCTACCTGATCGTCGACCAAGTGTTCAGACGGGAAGGAGCTGGAACCCCCCGGATGCGGGGTGGATTACCATCAACGTTGATGGCTCAGTACTCCCAGACGCGATGATAGGAGGAGCAGGCGGCGTTGCACGATCTCACACCTCCTTTGTGGGGGCATGGTGCAAGCCGTTAGAGGGGGTCTCGGATCCTTTCATTGCTGAGCTCCTTGCGTTTCGGGAGGGTGTGATCTTCGCTCATCTACGCGGGATGTCACATGTGATAATGCAGGTCGACTGCATAGAGCTGGTCACCCAATGGAGTTTGCGCGGCAATTCAAGATCTATTGCAGCGCCTATCTTTCAAGAACTTGAAGCTTTAGTTTTTAATTTTGTTTCTTTCTCGGTTCAGCATATTAGTAGGGACTTTAATTTCCCGGCCCATTTGTGTGCACAGCATGCCTGTGCAGCGAAGGGCACGGACTGTTGGCTCGAAGCGAGCCCAGATTTCCTAGTCAATAGCCTACGGGCAGACTGTAACCGCATGATTATTCGTTAATAAAGTCAGAGTTCAAGGCAAAAAAAGACTACCGGAAGTCTCGTTCATACCCGGCCGGATTCCGACTCTGTCGGTGCACCGCTAAAGGTCTAATTTAAGCAGCCCGTTGATCCGTGTTGGTGTGGAGGCGAGCCGTTGATCACGTGGATGTGCATGCGCGCGCAACCATTTTTTTTAGACTAGCCACAATGTATAGTAACATACACTAGTAACATATACAAATCCCTAGACTATGTTACTACCTTCATAGTAACATAAGTATGGTAACATGCAAAGCTTCATTTATTAGGTTATAGACTCATATTGCATTGGGACATGTGATGTTACAGTAACCTCTCTCCTCATTAACTCATTGCCACATAAGCAAAGTTGCTGAGTTGGACTCGATGTTACTACTGAAGTTACTCCCACTGTGGCTAGTCTTAGGGAATGCATGCGCAACCATGGAACCGTCAACCGTGCACCTACTTATATTTTGAATCGACTCTTTTTTTTTTGATAAACACAATCTTTTGATCGACTTGTGTTGTACCCTGTGAACACGAGGTGCCTGTACATCACCCTATTACACGCGTCCGAACATGCTCGGCAGGTGTTGACGACATGTAGAACTTTCACCTCCACGCGGCATTGCTTCGTCGGGATCTTACCCATTGAGCAAAATTCCCCACTGCTGCCACGCGAGGAGTCTGGGCCGCATCTCAGCCCTAGTATGGCTGATCGTCCTCTCGGATTAGCTACTGAGCATCGCCTTGGTAAGCTATTGCCAGCTAGCTAATCAGCCACGTGCCCCTTCTTGGGCAGATTTCTTATTTTACTCCTCAGTGAGTTGCAACAGTGAGTTGCAACAGTGAGTTGCAACAGTCCTCTGACATGTGGCTTCTTTTGTTCGTATTCCCTTGACCCTCCTACGACGAAAAAGGTTTTCTTGGCTTTATATTATATAAAGCAACCACTAGAGGCGGACCCAGGCAAAAGTTGAGAGGGGGCAAAAATTAATAACCATATTCATGAACCAGCAGGGAAAAATTCAACATAAACTAAAACATGGGTGTAAGCGCTTCATTAGACATGGTATTAAAGGTCATCGAAAAGTGGGAGAAAACTAACCATTTGACACAAAATGAATTGCGTCAACATGACAGTATATTGTTCTAAAGGTGCATAAAAGAACATCAACACATTGTTATAACAATCAAACCTTCAACTTGAAAGAAAAAAAAACATAATTGAATCGAGGGAGAATGAAAACATTGATGAACGGCGGTACTAAAAATTAGAAAAGAAGCTTTAGCGCATTACCTTCCGTTTCATCCCATGACGATCTCTCACTGCATGAAAACATATAAGTACCACTCCATTACTAAAAATAAATAAAAATTCACCAATTCTTTCTCGACAAAGCGGATAAGGCTATTATTCATAAAATCATCAAGTACAACTAAAATGTTAAATGAATTACTTGGTACATGAAGATAAAGTGTGCTTGGAAGTCGGAACTAGAAATGTATTATCCAAATTAAATTTGAGTTTTTAGTCTAGATTAGCCATTAATTGTAAGTGCAAAGTTGCATAGTAAATTTATATGTTATTACAGAAAATAATTTTTGAACTGACCTAATCACATAAATTGATAGATTTATACACATAAGTTAATGATTTCTAACACAAAAATTACAAAAGAACAAAAACTTCGGAAAAAGAAAACCCTGGATGATTTATATGGCTTACCTTAATGTCAAGTTGAATTAGGGAATGGGGGAATTGGGGTCCCTGTTTGGTGATGGAGTTGTGCTGCCGCAGCGGCAGTGTCGTGCATGGCCACGACGATGCGAGGGGTCGTCAGAGATTGCCGGCGACCGCGCGATGGCATGCATGGCTGCACGCGTGACGGCGTGAGGTGCGCGTCCACCTTTTAGGTTCAATTTGCCGATTGACGGTTTTTATTTTAGAACTGCCGATTGACGGTTAGGCAACGTGAGGACGTATCCAGTGCACCGGTCGAATTGGTGCACCGAATGCTCCGGTGACTTTTCAACCATTAGATGAAAATGCAATGGGTCAGATTGGACCACGCCATTTTTACAAAAACAACCTTATAGTTTATTGCATTTGACCGCACTTTGCACCACACTCTTCCATCAATGGTTAGGCAACGTGACGACGTATCCAGTGTACCGGTCGAATTGGTGCACCGAATGCTGCGGTGACTTTTCAACCATTAGATGAAAAGGCAATGGGTCAGATTGGACCATGCAATTTTTACGGAAACAACCTTATAGTTTATTGCATTTGACCCGCACTCTGCACCACACTCTTCCATCAATAAATCTGTAGGTTTTGTTTTTTGACCCTCACACAAAAATGGTCATATATTTTGAATCCAATGTTCGATTCCAGATCCGCTTTGACTATCATCTTTGTCTTGACGAGATCTGACAAAAAAAATTCAAAAAACTCTGAATTTTTTTTGTGATATACTTTCACAAATGTTTGTTGTGCATGCAAAATTTCATCACAAAATCACATAGGTGGAAGTCGTGCCAAAAAAAATCAGAGCTCCAATATGCTTCTGTAGGTAACATTTTCAAAGCATCGGTACTGTTTTTTACCACGCCTTCCACCAATGTATTTTTGCGATGAAATTTTGCATGCACAGTAAACGTTTGTGAAAGTATGTAAAAAAGATCAGTTTTTTGTGATTTTACTGTTCACACTAGGAGCAAAATGCTCCTGGGTGTAGAAACTCTATGTCCGCCTTCCCAAGCCCAACTAGTAACCTAGGTGGACGTGCATCGCTATAACGCACGCGTCGATCAACTAGGAGAGAAGTTCATCAGGCGGCTAGTACGTGCGGCGCCGCCGGCTTTTCGCATCGCGCCTAGATCGCAGCCGATGAATCAGGGAATCTCGTGGAAGGGGGCGGCCCTATTGGAAGGGATCTTGGCGGCGCCGGCGTTGTGTATCGTTTGTGGATGTAAGCGTTGCCGTCGATGTCCGCCGTATGTTTCACGAACACATATGTTTCTACAGTTTGGTAGTAATGTTTTTGTGGCGTAGATCTCAAAGAGATCAAGAAGAATGATGTTCTGCATGCTGATCTTGACTAGTGGTTTTCAGATGAACTATGCAATGACGACATGGATTAGGTAATTAACTCTTGATTTACTCATTTATACAACTAGATAAGAGTAACTTTCCACTATCACAGTACCATTGATTTGTTTTTCTGAAGATATAAAAGAATAATATCCATATCATTCATATGGATTTGCTCACCTATCTTAATTTCTAGAGTACTGCTATTTAGAATAACAATTTTACCATAGTCAATTCAAGGAGAACTCTACATTTTGGATGCAAATTTCTTTTTGTACTATGCTGCGGCGTGCAAGAGCGGAAGCAAACGATGAGAACTATGCTGCGGCGTGGGACACCACTTGCTCCCCCAAGTGGGTGGGCGGTTTATGCATTCCGGACCTCAGATGGCTCAATGTCTCGCTGCCAGCTAGATTGCCATGGCTGAGTAGACCTGACAATTCAAGACTGTGGAGGGAATTTGAAATTCAAGTACCAAATGAATTAATGAAAATCTTCCGCTCGACGGCCGCCGCTATAGTTGAACAGGGTATGGAAACATGTTTTTGGGAGGACCAATGGCTTGATGGTGCGCACACAGATGACTTTGCACCTCAGGTTTATGCGCGAGTACCGCCGAGAAAATGCAACTGCATGACGGTAGCCGCGATAGTTTAGGAGGGCAGGTGGCTGCTCGACATCAGCCATAATTTGGACGTGGATACACTCATGGAATACCTGGACCTGTGGCATAGAATTGCGGTGATCAAGCTCGATCCGGAAACACCAAACAACATGCAATGGGATGGGAGTGTAAGGGCGTGTTTTCGACTAGATCGGCATATGCATCAAAGTTTGTGGGGAGGGAGATCAACCTGACTGTGGAGTTTACATGGAGATCCAGAGCGCCGCTACAATGCATGTTCTTTGTCGGGTTGGCCTTGAAGAACAGACACTGAACTCTCCGCCTAGCACGACGAGGTCTACCTCACCAAGGCTCATGACCCTTGTGCAACCAAAGCAACAAAGAATTAGCCACCTTCTATCGGAGTGCGTATTTGCAAGAACGGTTTGCAGGGGCGGAGCCAGGATTTTGGTATAGGGGGGGGGGGGGCAAGTTGAGTTGATAAAAGAATTGTCTAGAGTGAAAAAATAGCTACCATAATACTATAATAATATGTCACTTTGAGGCCATAAAAACATGTATGCATTTGTCTTAGTTTAAATTTGGCTCTACCATTATCAATAAGATGAAAAAAATTAACAATTTCATCCAAAGCAAACTTAACTACTAGATTTTCATACAATACCGAAGAAATCGTCTCCTATTTGGCGGCTCTTAAAAAACTTACTAAGCTTTAGAGTGTTTGAGGGGGCTTTCTGATCTATACTCACAACTGCCCAAGGCCCCAAGCGCAAGTTTCAGAAATAGCCTCACAACACAAACAAAAGAACCGAATCTGATGTATAATTTTGACACATCAAGAACTAAAATCTGATGTATAATTTCAACATGTACAAGAACTAAAATCTGATTTATAATTTGAACACGTACAAGAACTAAAATCCATTAGCATCACAACAGAAGAACTGAGAGAGATCAATACAGTAATCACTAATGCTACTGCTAACCTTGGGTAATTCCTTCCAGACTGAAGAATTGAAGACGGCAGCCTGAGGCATAGCTCTTCGTCCCATCGCGGCACACATGCGGTATCAATCTAATCATAGAGGCAGTGAGGGGCGGCTGTAGCAAGGACGAGGGGGAGGAGCGGAGGCGGCAGTAGGGGCGTAGGGTTAGGAAAGGCAGCGGCGCAACGCTAATCACACAGAAGAGGCTAATTACGCAAGGGCCTGGAAGCCATTTGTCCAATCGTGGGTTGTCTCATGGGCTTTTTCTTCTTTTCTCATTTTACGCTTGTCATGGGAGGGCCGAGTACGTGCAATTATACGAGTTTTCGCTACCTATTAAGCGTTCCTTCGATCGTTAGGGGGGGGGGGGGGGGGGGGGGCAGGCCCCTGCTCGCCCCCCTTGTCTCCGCCACTGACGGTTTGGCACGAGGTGTGTCATGTCCTCGACAGACAAGGTTGGACACCACTGCCGGATAGCTATCTCAACGACTGGTGCGAGAGCAAGGACTCCGGAGATGATTTACGGAAAGACTACAGGACTATCTTAGTCCTTGTCTTCTAGGAATTGTGGGAGCACATGAATGAGATTGTGTTTGAAGGAGCATCACCGTTAGTACAATAGATAGGCAGGAGGATCTTGACGGAGGGGAGATCATGGAAGCAAGCGGGATTGCTCAAAGGCGACATCGGGAGTTTTTTTCCATGTGTTGTCGCGATGGGTTGGTCGGGAGTAATCAGCCTATTTCGTGTTGTAAGGGTGAATTTGGGTGCGGTATGTAACAAACCCATGTAGATGGGCTCTTTACCGTCTCTTGAGAAAAAAATTAATTGCTTTTAAGTCATTTTTACGATAGCTCATAATTATAATTGCCGTCGCATTCCACCGACAACAAAGAGACGGTCTTGAATCGTACTACTACTGCGATCGGTACTACCCCGACGGCGAAACGTGGTGGTGCATTATTTTTAGGTGTTGTAGCCATCAACATTTGTCTCTCTTTCCAACTACTCCACTAGCTAAGCTCCGACCCCACAACTGCACCACTACGACAGCAGCTTCACTCGATTGCGTTTGGAGGTTCCTATGTCGTACAAGTTTAGAAAGAACTAAAACGTTGAAAATAATGGTCATTCAATTATATGGTGCGATCGATAATTAATTACAGCTTTGCTAAAGCATATCTAGATCTGCCATAAGTATTGCACATCTAAGTTCTATGTAATTGATCTTACGTTAAAATTCGTATGGATATTTTTTTAATTTCTTTTCCTCTTTATGCTGAGCACATCTAGATGTATTGAGTAATAAACTATCAAACCCAAAGTTCAAAAAAGAAAAAGAAAAACTATCAAACCCAGCCTAGATTTGAGCAAGGGCGCCGCACAGAGAACAAGAAAGTAAGAAGCAGGTTACTGTGCAGTGTGGCGCATGAACTCCTCGTCAGCCACGAGCCTCGCGAGCACCTCCGGCGGGAGGCACACCTCCAGAGCCATGCTCCCTCCGCCGGACCTGCCCTCGAAGGCCGTCGCCGTCCTGTCCATCTTGTTCGCTGGCCCGCTCCGCACGCCCACCGGCCGCCCCCACCCGAAGTCGTTCCCGTAGGCGTCGAACCACGGCGAGCCTCCCGTCACCACCATTGCCGTGGCCGTCGGGCGCGACGGCACACGCAGAAAGCTAGGCCTCTGCCGCCAGGATGAGTGTCTGCCCCGTTCGCTTGCCACGTCGAACGACGCCACCGCTCTGTTCAGCAGCGACGCGGCCCAGCCCAGCCCCCTTTCTAGGATCTCGCCGGCGGTCGACACCGCCTCAACGCGTGCGACAGCGTTGCCCGCGTAGGCCGCCGGCAGGCCATCCACGAGGCCCCGGCATCCGACGGCGAGGACGTACGTTGTCCTCTGGTCCGGCGCCAGCCTCCTGGCTCGGCACACCGCGATCCACAGGTGCGCAAGCAGGGCCTGCAACGACGAGATGCTAGTGCCAGACATCTCGGCGTTTGCCTTGGCTTTGAGCTTCTTTATCATCTCAGCGGAGAAATTAAGGAAGCACTCCTCCTTCACAGATGATGGATGCTCGTCCGTACGCCGGTTGACGGGGATGTCCTCCTGCCTGGGGAAGGGTAGAGGAATCGGGACAGGGCAGCCGTCGAGGAACCACCTCCGGTGCACCGGCAAAGGCGAGGAGATGGCACCGTCACTCCCACGACGGCTGATCTCGGACCAGGTGTTGAAGAGGTGCCAGAAGGCCGTCCCATCCGCGACAACGTGGCTGAGCGACATGGCCACGAAGAAACCGTCGGCCAGCTCAGTGACCTGGGCGGCTAGGAGCGGGTGGGAGCCCACGGCGGCATCCACGCCGTGCAGCCCGTCCAACGAGAAGAAGGGCCGAACCACCCCCGGAGTACGCAAACGCAACGGCGTGCTGACAACGTCGGCCACGGTGACACCGGGCGCCACGGCATGGACAAACTCAGCACCCTCCATGCTGCAGCAGAGCGAAATTACGATGCTCTCCCTGTCGGCATTGCTCCCCGGCGTGACGGCGAGGCGGCCGGCGTAGGGGTAGAAACGGCCGAGGGCGCGCGCCAAGGACGAGGCGAGACGTTCCACGACGGCGTGGTGTCCCTGTCCTCCGGTGGCGGGAGGTTTCGGCAGGAGGATGCCCTTCTGGTTGTACTCCAAGGAGATCATCGAGAGGTCCCATGTCGTAAGGTCGATGGTGGTATCCCGCTCCGGCGGTGGCTCCGGCAGGACCATGTGCCGGGACACGATCTGGACATGGTTCATCGTCTTGGTCGCCACCGTGTGCGATCTCTGTCCGTCGTTGGAGTAGTAGTTAAGAAATGATCCTGCCATCATCCACTGCTAGCTCGCCTCTACTTATATCCTCATCAACGTGTGGATGATTGATGGCTAGGCAATCTAATCAGCCGGACAGTTCCGACCGCATATAAAATATCTGAGCCGGTTATAGCATCTACATACAACTCGGACATAGCAGATTAATTTGGCCCCTCTGCCGACGCGTCCGGTCATTGTTTGGGCGTATCCGTTTTAAGCTTCTATTTATCTATGCGTGCAGCCATACTCTTCATTTTCTTTCTTATATGTCCGCTTATATGTATGTGATTGGCGGAGATAAAGAATAAAAAAATGGTCCGAGGTGGATCACGTCCTACGTATCCTCCGGCGAGCCCTCATATTCTCTCTATATATGGTATGGTTATATGGGCATCTCCAACATTGACCCTCAAATTTGCTCCAATATCTGTCTGCGGATAGGGGAGGCAGTCCGCAAACACGAATATGAGAGGCAACCATCCAACGCTACTCGCATATATTTCAACCACTCTTTAAACAAATCATATAAATTACATGCAAACCGGATGATTTTCATGCAAACCGGAGGAAAACATTTACATTTCGGTCATATTTTAACTAAACTATAATGCATTGTTGTAAATCTAGTCTATGGCCAGCCGCGGCAGATTGTCAATCCCACCACTTGTCTTCCTCATGTCCGGCAGCCCGCTCATCGGACTACCGAATGCCCTGGAGGGATATACTTCAGCGAGAGGGGAAGAATAGCCTCACTCTGCTTCTGTGAAGTACGGATCAAAGTTGGTTTTTGGCCAAGGGAAGACTATCGTCATGGTCTACGGCCCTGCTCACCAGGCAAGACACTGGTTGTGTAACCCGGCGATGCGGTGGTAGTGACCTTCGTGAGACCTAAGCGGCAATGGCCTCCCATTATCCACCTTTCCTCGATGTATGTGGTGGCCGCGTTCCCCACCTGTCTGGCGCGTTGCCGAATCGACTACGGCGGATTTGCGGAGAGATGGCGTTGTCCAGCCTGGAAGGGCGAGGAGGGGGTGGAGATGATGATGGTGGCGGCGCCGGACCCGAAGGGTTTGCCAGCAAGCCAACCTACACCGGGCTGGATCACCGGGCAACCTAGGCAGCTGCAATGCCGGAGAACTTTTTCTTCTGTTCGCCATAGGTCATGGGCGGTGTTGTTCAAGGAGGAGATATATGGAGAGAGTGGAGGTGAGGTGTGCTTCTTGCTTGGTGCCTGGACACGTTTATATAGCGGGCGGATGCAAGGAGCCAGCTGGAGAGGTGTTTAATGCTCGCCGACAAAGGAACGGACGTGTGGCGCTCGGGGCGCCAGAGTAGATTCCTAGGCACATGCGCCTGTTTAATGGAGGTAGGCGGACAGACGAATCACGTTTAAATGCGGAGAGAAGGCGTGCGCAGTGCGTGATTAGCAGGTGACACTCTCGGCCGACGAGCCACTTGAATGCCTACTTGAGTGAGCGATTGCGTCCGCTCTGGGTCAGCATGATTGTGGGAAGCTGTCTTCAGGCGGGAATGCGAGCAGGCGCGAAAAAGGGGTTTTTGGTGGGCTAGTTTAGTGAGACGCGGACCTGACAGTGGTCCAGACGCCCGTAAACCCCTTAATTTGTCTCTTGTTTACGAGAAATAGAGTGTCTGGACAACCGAACAGATCGATACAGGACAATGTTGGATAAAAAAAACACGTCCGGACGGTTGCGGGTGATCTGAGGGTCCATGTTGAAGATGTCAAGAGGGTTTGCGGATAGTCCGAACATATGAGACAAACTGGGGTCCGGTCGGGTCACTAAGATTAACAAGGGCCTCCGGCCTCATCTTTTTTTTGCGGGGTAACAAGGGCCTCATCTCTGTATCAAATTGAGCGTGATAAAACCATCCCGCCATATTCAATTCCTACAACGACTTCTCATCAATTATTTTTCATTAATTAATTGCATGTGTCTAGGGCACATCTAGATGTGCTTTAATGATCTAAACGCTCTTATAATTCTTTACGGAGGGTGTAATAGCAGATCGTCAATTTTAGTGATCCTTTGGTCTGTTTAGTTCTTGAGTTGGGTCGTGTTATGTGGCATCTGTATGCAGCTTTTTTACATGGTTGATTGAGGAAAATTGAGATAGTTGAGTAGTCCTGGTCGATACGGACATGTGAGAGGTTGTTGCCTACACATGAGCTCACTTGTCTCCGGGAACTCACCATCCAAAGTTGTCATGGCATGAAACCTTTGTTGCAAAGCATGGACAAACTCACCAACCTCAAGCCTCAAGGATCATCCCTATATTTGGACTGTCCAGCACTAGAAAAGTGGTGTGAATCAGTCTAAGACGAGGCGAAATGCACCCAAACTCACATACCAGCAGTAAGCTAGTGATCTGGCAAGCTTGCTTACTGAAATGTGTTCTTAATACTACTCACAGTACATTTTGTTCATTCCTTCTCTACTGGCTTGATTGCGTTTATTGTGTTAAACCATATATTGTGCAGGTTGTTGGCCAGGTTGTTGGCCTGACCTTGAGGTCCACGGTATAGTAGTTAGGAGGTTTAAGTTTTCATGTTTATCTCTCTTTTTATCTCCTAAACCCTCCTGTAATATCTCTGGTGGTTAGCCTCGACGCTGCCGCCTCCTGTACCGAACCTCCCTCGATCAATATATACACCGCGGGTCTTCATGTATGGAGATTGAGACGCTTTCATAATTTCCACATGGTATACAGAGCAGGCCTTTTCCACGACATCTAGCTCATCTTCTTCCATCCGTTCCCTCCCCAGAAACACCACGCCGCACCCATGTCCACCTCCTCCGTTGTTCCCTCCTCTGGCCTCAACTACAACACCTCAGAACCTCTCAGCCGGACGAACTATGTCCTCTGGCGAGTCCAAGCACGATCCCAGATACTGGGCGCCGGCTTGTTTGGCTACATAGATCGGACTATCGAGGAGTGTCGGTGTCAAAACCGGCGGATCTCGGGTAGGGGGTCCCGAACTGTGCGCTAGGCGGATGGTAACAGGAGACAAGGGACACGATGTTTTTACCCAGGTTCGGGCCCTCTCGATGGAGGTAAAACCCTACTCCTGCTTGATTGATATTGATGATATGGGTAGTACAAGAGTGGATCTACCACGAGATCAAGGAGGCTAAACCCTAGAAGCTAGCCTATGGTATGATTGTTGTTGTGACTGTTGTCCTACGGACTAAAACCCTCCGGTTTATATAGACACCGGAGAGGGCTAGAGTTACACAGAGTCGGTTACAATGGTAGGAGATCTACATATCCGTATTGCCAAGCTTGCCTTCCACGCCAAGGAAAGTCCCATCCGGACACCGGACGAAGTCTTCAATCTTGTATCTTCATAGTCTTGGAGTCCGGCCGATGATGATAGTTCGGCTATCCGGACACCGCCTAGTCCAGGACTCCCTCAGTAGCCCCTGAACCAGGCTTCAATGACGACGAGTCCGACGCGCATATTGTCTTCGGCATTGCAAGGCGGGTTCCTCCTCCGAATAATTCATAGAAGATTGTGAACACCAGGATAGTGTTCGGCTCTGCAAAATAAATTCCACGTACCACCGTAGAGAGAATAATACTCACACAAGTTCAATTTGCTGATGTATTTTGTGGCGTGACGTCGCACCACTACCAAGCCTTTACTTGAATCATTTTTATTATACCACCTCAGCGCGTTTAGTGAAGCGGTTTCCTTGGCACGTCTTGTCGAAGCAGAGATCGTGTTCCCCTTATTCCGGGATTCCCATCAATACGGACGTGGGTAACCCAACTGCGCCATTGATTGTGGCGCTTGGGAGATAAGCGAGTTTTACCAGGCCGGTGGGGGACGTATAGTTTCGTCCGCCCATATATAAGGGGATAAGGATCCACCTCTTTTACCTACGCCTTCTTCCTCCTTTGCTTATCCATCTCCGCGCACTCGAGCTCCAGCGCCCAAGTCCGCACATCTCACCTCAACCTTCTCCAGCCATGTCCGGAGCGGGAGGCAAGTGGATGGCCTCCTCCGTTACGGAGGGGCACATTGAGAAGCTGCGCAGCGCCGGATATCTGTCCAGCGACATCGCGCATCGGCTTCCCAACAAGGGGCAGCTCATCCCCACCCCCAGGCCCCATGAGAGGGTCGTATTCCTTCCCCACTTCCTCCGCGGACTGGGCTTCCCACTCCACCCCTTTGTCCGGGGGCTCATGTACTACTACGGCCTGGATTTCCATGATCTGGCCCCAAATTTCATCCTCAATATCTCGGCGTTTATCATCGTGTGCGAGGCCTTCCTCTGCATCCAACCCCACTTCGGCTTGTGGCTAAAGACCTTCAATGTCAAGCCGAAGGTTGTGAAGGGCAGCCAAGTGGAGTGCGTAGGCGCCATGGTGGGCAAAATGCCCAACGTCACTTGGCTTGAGGGTGCCTTCGTGGAATCCATCAAAGGGTGGCAATCGGGGTGGTTCTACATCACCGAGCCGCGTGACCCTGAATGGGCAGCGGCCCCCGAATTCAGATCTGGCATCCCCATGCAGCTCACCTCCTGGAAAGAGAAGGGCTTGCTATGGGGTAGTTCGGAAGAGCTGACCGGACTCCAGTCCTGTCTCCAGACCCTGGTGAACAAGAAGCTTAAGCTTGTCAACGTGATCCAGGTCATGCTCGTCCGCCGGATTCTCCCCTGCCAGCAACGGGCCTTCAATTTGTGGGAGTTTGATCCGGCACAGCACCGGACCTTGAGCGGGCTCTTCAACACTACGTACGAAGCTGCCTGGAGGGTGCTGTTCAAGGGCGCCGAAGCTCCCGCATCCGCTACCGAAGATCGCGGATTCAGCACACAGCGTCCGGCTGGCGAGGTAAGCTACATTATCCTTTACGGGACACTTGCTTTTCATAGTTTGACTCTATGCAGGATCTAAACTCCCATTACCTTTAACAGGCCTGGCAGAAGACGTCCGGACAGGTTAACTGTCCGGCTCCCCTTCCAGAAGACCCAGCGGACACCCGTTTGACGGGGCTGCTGGTCCCGGCACTTTACGTAGTGCCGGAGAAGAAGGCCAAGAAGAGGGCCACGGGAACCCGAAGGAGTTCCCGGCGTCAGGTGGTATCGGACTCATCGTCCGATGACTCCGAGACGGACTCCTCCCACGAGGACGAGGAGGAGAAGAAAGAGGCCTCTCCCCCAGCAGGGGGAGAGAAGAAGAGGAAGGCCTCCCCAACGAGGGAGGCCGAAGGGTCCAAGAAGGGGAGGACCCTTCCCCCGGACTGCTCCGCCAACGTCGGCGACGGCGACGAGGAGTGGCCCTCAAGGGCCAAGCCCCTGGCAAGATCGTAAGTATCCGGACTCCTGGATGATTTATAATTTTTCTTTTCGCCACGCGGTGTCTTTCTAATGCCGCATACAACCTGTACTCCGGCCAAGGACGATCTTCCCGCTTCGTCGAGCGGGTCCTTGGGCACGTCGGATATGGATTCTCTTCCGACCGCCTCCACCCCTCGTGACGCTGACGACGTCGAGGTGGGATCCCAGGAAGGGACCCGCCAGGAGGGGGAGGCCCCGGAGGTGCCGCAGGGCAACCTCCCGGACTTCGCACCGGACTCCGCACCGGAACCTGCAGTGGTTCCGGAGTCCGGCGAGCGGCCCCTTCGTAAGAAGGGCAAGACTGTGACGCCGGCGGCCTCCGTCCAACCGGAGGCGCCGGATAACTTGCTGGAGGCGCTCAAAGGCGCTTCCATCGAAGAAGAACACCGCACTGTCATGAGTGCGGTGATTCAGAAGGTTCAGCTCGCCAAGAGCGGGCTGACCGAAGCCTGCATCAGCCTTCTAACAGGCTTTGAGGTAAGAATTTTAAGATATGTAATATAGTACCACATAGACAGTAGCCCCTGATGCTCAGTTCGGTGTTCGGAAACAAAAGCCGGACTGAGGATCTAAAAGATATACGCAGGAGTCTGAAAAATATGTCAATATGGGATTGCAGGCTGCGCTGCTGACCTCTGCCGCACTGACTGCGGAGGTCGATGCTTTGAAGCAAAGTCTCGAGCTGTCCGAGAACGAGCTCGGCCGTGCCAAGAACCAGCTCGAGGACAAGGAATGTGAGTAACACCGTATTAAAATTGTACCTTACAGAAAAGGATTTGGTTGCAAGAGAAGTAACAAGGATAACGTGGGTACTACATGGGCCACAAACGAGGTGGCGACCCTGAAGGAGGCAGTGTCCGCGGCCGAACGCAATGCGGCCACGGAACGAGCCGGGCGAGAGAAGCAGGAGGCGCGGGTGGCGGAGGTGCAGCAAGAGCTCCAGTCTCTCATGGAAAAGCACGAGAGTCTGGAGCGTGACTCGAAGACTCGAGAGTCTGAGCTTGCGTCGGCCCTTAAGAGTGCCAAAGCCGCTAAGGCCGAAGCCCACAAGGCCCTCCAGGAAATCAAGGATTTGAAGAAAATAGCGGCGGATAAGGCATTTTTCATGCAAAGCAAGCATGTGAATGTGAATTACCTATTACTTACCCGAATTCGGAGCTCTCCAGGAGCGTTCGCAGATCTGCCCCGCAGCGTGTCCGATGCTGCCGCTTTCTACCGGGCCGAGGAGGGGAGCTCGACGGAGAAGGTCTTCTGGTCTCAGTATGCTGAGGCCGGACATCTGGTGCCCCTTAGCGACCAGCTGAAGCAGCTGGTCTAGCTCCACAAGGTGGCCGAACAGGCCATGAAGGGCCTCATAGTTCGGCTGTGGCCCAAGGAGGCCATGCCTGGGAGCTACTTCGGCCTGGTGTGGCGGCTGGTGGATGCGTGTCCCTGGGTTGAAGTCGTCAAGCACTCCGCCTGCATTGAAGGTGCCTGTCGGGCCCTTGCCTGTGCAAAGGTGCACTGGGGCAGGATGGACGCTGAGAAGCTTGTGACGGACGCGCCACCAGCGGGCAAGGAGTATCGCACGCTCGAAATGTATTATAAGAGTGTCCTGAAGGGTGCCCGCATGATTGCGGGTGAGTGCTCCAAAGATGTAATATTTGAGTAGACTTGCATTTTGTTATCCTGTGCGCTGAAAACTTTGTTCATATGCGCTAAGCAACGCTTGTTAATTTAAAATATTACCTTCTGTGCGGCCGTTTATCAAACCTGAGAGATGGCAAGTCGTCGGCTTCAGCCCCCATGCCACTAGTGCTGGGGTGTTCGGGATAAACTTGAGCGCTCTTGTTTCCATGTTTGGATCCATCTAGGGAGGCGCGCAACACAACGAACGAGGCAACCAGACTTATAATGCTTGAACACTCTCACTTAGCCATAGAATTCTATAATTTTAAATTTCGGCGAAGCCCCTAGTGTTCGGAAGACCGAGTTTGGGGCGCTATCCACGCCTGGGCCAGACAAAGCCGGTTCCTCGCTCTAAGCGGCATAAGTCTATAGGGACTCGAAAAAACCTCTCGAACAGCGACCAACTCTCGCCGTATCATGACGGTCAGTTTTAGCTTTCTCCACTGAGGCGCTCGCCCAGCTCAACCAGGGCGCAATCGCAGTGGTTCTCCCAGTGCTACCTTAGCCGATACAACGGAACGTAAGGTACCAAAACATGGGAGCCGGGCAAACCCAACTATTGACCCAAGACATGATTCAGAGCCGATGCATATAATGCTATAAATTCGGGGTGCTGCACTTGTGAAAGTGTTCGGACTTATCACACCATAATGTGGGGAACTTAAGCCCCTGGTGTATTTGGCCTTACCAAAGTGTACAGATGCAACATGTCATAGATGAACATATATATAAGAAAGAAATGCAATTATAAGCAAAAAAGCGATGCATTGTTTATTCAAGAAATACTGCCATGAATGCAGAACGATACAAATAGTGCGGTAAGCAAGGGATAGGATTATTAGACATGTCCCCCTCCAGGGGTAGGCTGCGGAATGGTGTATAAAACGGATTTAATGCTCGTAATGGAGACCACCTGGATACTCGTCGTAGCCTTTCTCCTTCCCTGGCTGTTGCATCGTGAGTTCGGCAGGTCTACTGCCGGACAGGGCCTCTGGTGAACGGAGTCCTGTGGGTAAGAAAAAGGAAAAAAGAAAAAGAATGACACACTTGGGAGCCCCTGGTGCGGTTAAGCCGCATTCTGGGCCTGTGGTGGTCGAGCCCCTCCCCTTTTTGCCCATGGTATCTCCAGGGCGTAATGATGTACGCGAAGGACCAGTCTTGTAATTTTGCAAGGGCTGGGGTTGAGGCCGCATTGCTACGCGTGCTCGGAACGTGCCAGGTGGTCTTGTTGTAGGTTACTCCGGGCGCGTTTGGTCGTGTCCGGTCGCTTAACGGCCGGACAAAATTGCCTTAAGAGGCTGCTCTGTACTTCTGCCGCGAGAGCCGCTGTGTGTTCCTCCGTTCGGAGGGAGCGTTTAGTGTTTCCGTTGACCGTAATGACTCCTCGAGGGCCTGGCATCTTGAGCTTGAGGTATGTGTAGTGCGGCACCGCGTTGAACTTTGCGAACGCGGTTCATCCGTGCAGGGCATGATAGCCGCTGCGGAACGGCACTATATCGAATATTAACTCCTCGCTTCGGAAGTTATCCGGGGATCCGAAGACCACTTCCAGTGTAACTGAGCCTGTACAATTGGCCTCTACACCTGGTATGGCGCCTTTGAAGGTCGTCTTTGTGGGTTTAATCCTTGAGGGGTCTATGCCCATCTTGCGCCTGTATCCTGATAAAGCAGGTTCAGGCTGCTGCCGCCGTCCATCAGGACTCTAGTGAGGTGAAATCCATCGATGATTGGGTCTAAAACCAATGCGGCGAATCCACCATGGCGGATACTAGTGGGGTGGTCCCTTCGATCAAAAGTGATCGGGCAGGAGGACCATGGGTTGAACTTCGGGGCGACTGGCTCCATCGCGTATACGTCCCTGAGTGCACGCTTCCGCTCCCTCTTGGGTATGTGAGTTGCGTATATCATGTTCACCGTCCGCACTTGTGGGGGGAAACCCTTCTGTCCTCTATTGTTCGGCGGCCGGGTCTCTTCCTCGTCATCGCTATGCAGCCCCTTGTCATTGTTTTCGGCAATTAACTTGCCTGCCTGCTTGAATACCCAACAATCCCTGTTGGTGTGATTGGCTGGCTTTTCGGGGGTGCTATGTATCTGGCACGAGCGATCGAGTATTCGGTCCAAATTGGACGGACCCGAGTAGTTCTTTTGAATGGCTTCTTCCGCTGACCTAGTTTGGAGCCTCTGAATCCGGCGTTGACTGCCGTATCCTTAGTGTTATCGCCGTTAATGCGGCGTTTGTTCTTGTTGCGACGCGACCTGCCATTGCGGTCCTTGATATCCGGACTGCCAGAATTTTTGCTGAGGTTGTTACTGCGGGCTAGCCAGCTGTCCTCTCCCGCGCAGAAGCGGGTCATGAGTGATGTGAGGGCTGCCATGGATTTCGGCTTTTCCTGTCCTAGGTGCCGGGCCAGCCACTCGTCGCGGATGTTATGTTTAAAGGCTGCGAGAGCCTCTGCATCCGGACAGTCGACGATTTGATTTTTCTTTGTTAAGAACCATGTCCAGAATTGTCTGGCCGATTCGTCTGGCTACTGAATTATGTGGCTTAGGTCATCGGCGTCTGGTGGTCGCACGTATGTGCCCTGGAAGTTGTCAAGGAATGCGGCTTCCAGGTCCTCCCAACATCCAATTGATTCTGCTGGCAAGCTGTTGAGCCAATGCCGAGCTGGTCCTTTAAGCTTGAGTGGGAGATATTTGATGGCGTGAAGATCGTCGCCGCGGGCCATGTGGATATGAAGGAGATAGTCGTCGATCCAAACCGCGGGGTCTGTTGTGCCATCATAGGATTCAATATTCACGGGTTTAAACCCTTCGGGGATTTGATGATCCATTACTTCATCTGTGAAGCATAGTGGGTGTGTGGCGCCTCTGTATTGGGCTATATCGCGACGTAGCTCAAGTGAGCTTTGTCTATTGTGTTTGGCCCTGCCGGAGTTGCTGTATCCGGCGCGACGGTCTTCGTCGCGCATCGTGGGGCGCCCACGCGATCCGTAGATCGATCTTGATTGTCTTGCCTTATCCTCCAATATGTCTCGCAAGTCCGGCGCATTCCCCCGTGGCTTCATACTTTTCGAGCGGTGCCGGGGTACGGTTCTAGTGGAGGGCCTAGAGGCCTCTCTGTCGCGGCCACGAGGTGGTCGGTCAGCCGTATTGTGCGCTGGTGATGTAGGTTTATATGCCTCCTCCTCTAACCGGGGGAGCAGCCTGCGTTTGGGGTAGCTTTTGGAGGGGCGTTCGAGTTCATACTCTTCGGCCGCAAGGACTTCAGTCCATCTGTCGGCTAGCAGGTCTTGATCAGCTCTAAGCTGTTGCTGCTTTTTCTTTAGGCTGTTCGCCGTGGCCATTAGCATGCGTTTGAAACGCTCTTGTTCGACGGGATCCTCGGGCACGACGAATTCGTCGTCGTTGAGGCTTGCCTCGTCTTCGGAGGGAGGCATGTAATTATCATCCTCTACCTCTTCGTCTGCCGCTCTCTCATGAGGGCTAGCTTCTCCGTCCTCCTGTGCTGAATCTTGCTGGAGGGGGTTGTCTTCGGCACTCTCTGGGGTGTTATTATCCCCGGTGCCGGAATCTCCATTCTTGCTGTGGTGGGATTTAGAGCGGCGCCGCTGACGCCGGTGCTTGGGCTGCTTCTTGGATTGTCTTCCTCCGCTGCTTCCTCGCCATTCCCATCCTTTGGGATGTCCACCATATATATGTCGTATGACGAGGTGGTCTTCCAGTGCCCCGTAGGCGCTGGTTCTTGGTCGTCTCCGGCATCGTCGTCCATACCGTCGATGTCTTCGGAGTCGTAGTCTAGCATGTCGGTTAGATCGTCGACAGTGGCTACAAAGTGGGTGGTGGGTGGGCTTTGAATTTCTTCGTCGTCCGCATCCCAACCATCCTGACTGCAGTTTGTCCAGGGTTCTCCTGATAACGAGAGATACTTTAGCGAATTCAGGTTGTCGCCAAAAGGTGAGTGTTGAAAGATGTCTGCAGCGGTGAACTCCATGATCGGCGCCCAATCGGATTCGATTGGAGGGGGCGCGGGAGGTTTGGAGTCCGGCGAGGAGTTCGGCACCTCGGAGTCACGAGCTTCACAACGGGCGAGGTCAGTATTCGGCTCCATCGCCGTAGAGGTAGCATCCCCCGAGGCGGTGTCTAGCCACCCATCCTCGATCTGCACAATCGGCTCCAAATTAGGGATCGGAGCGGACTCATGTGCGGCCTCCAGGGCACTGTCCGGCAGCAGAGCTAAATCATGCCCATCGAGACAGTGCGGCGCGCTCGGCTGTGGCTCGAATCCATCGAAGATCAAGTCTCCGCGGATGTCAGCCGTGAAGTTTAGACTTCCAAATCTGACCTGATAGCCGGGGGCGTAGCTTTCGATCTGCTCCAGATGGCCAAGCGAATTGGCCCACAGTGCAAAGCCGCCGAATACGAAGATCTGTCCGGGAAGAAAAGTCTCACCCTGGATTGCGTCGTTGCTGATGACCGAAGGAGCCATCAAGCCTATCGGTGATGACACAGAGGAACTCTCAATGAAAGCACCAATGTCGGTGTCAAAACTGGCGGATCTCGGGTAGGGGGTCCCGAACTGTGCGTCTAGGCGGATGGTAACAGTAGACAAGGGACACGATGTTTTTACCCAGGTTCGGGCCCTCTCGATGGAGGTAAAACCCTACTCCTGCTTGATTGATATTGATGATATGGGTAGTACAAGAGTGGATCTACCACGAGATCAAGGAGGCTAAACCCTAGAAGCTAGCCTATGGTATGATTGTTGTTGTGATTGTTGTCCTACGGACTAAAACCCTCCGGTTTATATAGACACCAGAGAGGGCTAGGGTTACACAGAGTCGGTTACAATGGTAGGAGATCTACATATCCGTATTGCCAAGCTTGCCTTCCACGCCAAGGAAAGTCCCATCCGAACACGGGACGAAGTCTTCAATCTTGTATCTTCATAGTCTTGGAGTCCGGCCGATGATGATAGTTCGGCTATCCGGACACCCCCTAGTCCAGGACTCCCTCAAGGAGCCTCCAAAAACAATCATCAGCAAAGATAAAGATGGCAAAGATCAGGTAGTTTCCAACCCTGCTCACAATCCTTGGCTCATTCAAGATCAGCAAATCGTAGCATACCTTCTCCGCAACCTGTCCAAAGAGGTGCTTGTTCAAGTAGCCTCTCTTGAATCATCACATGCGATTTGGACCGTGATAGCAAACATGTTTTCTGCGGTCTCTCTGTCTCGTGTCAATAACATCAGATCGGCCCTCACGAACGCCCAGAAGGGGTCCCAGTCGGCGTCCCACTTCTTCGGGCAGATGCGTGCCCTCTCCGACGAGCTTGCGGCGGCAGGCAAACCGATCGGGGAGGACGAGCTCATCTCCTTCATCGTCGCCGGGCTTGATATGGAGTATCAGCCCATCATCTCTGCGCTCGACGTCCGCATCGAGCCCATCACCATCGACACACTCTTCTCGATGCTGGCCAACTTCGATCAACATGCTGAGATGTTCAGCAGCGCTGGTGGCTTCAAGTCATTCGCAAACGCCGCTTCCAGGGGGCGATCGAGTGGCGGCCGAGGCGGCTACCGCAACCAGAAGCAAGGTGGTCGCGACGGCGGCTACGCTGGTGGTGGCGGCCAAAACCCTAGCAGTGGCTATCCTGGCACGGGTAGCGGCGGCTACAACCAAAGCGGTGGTGGCTACAACAACCACGGCGGCGGCGGCTACAACAACCATGGCAACAGCGGCGGCCAAAGCTGCGGCCACCGTGGCAGCAGCGGGGGCTACTACAACAACAATGGCCCCCCGCGCCACTACTACAACAACAACCAAGGGGCCGCTTCGTCGGGTATGAGGAGTATGAAAACAAATGCCAGATCTGCAAGAAAACTAACCACATTGCCAAAGAATGTAAGTGGCGTTATGCAGAGGATAGTTCCAGGAAAAGGCGTGTTGCAGCTGCGGCAGATGCCTCATACGGAGTTGACTCCAACTGGTATCTTGACTCCGGTTAGAATGAGAACATCACCTCTGAACTAGAGAAGATGACCATGCACGAGAAGTATCACGGCCAAGATCATGTTCACACCGCTGAAAACGGTCCAGGTATGATGATTAGTCATGTTGGAGAGTCTATTATTCAAACCCCACACCGTGAATTCTTGTAGATGATGTACTTCACATTCCTAATGCATCCAAAAATCTTTTGTCCGTACATTGCATTACTCTTGATAATGGCGTTTTCATTGAGTTTCATCCCTTCTTCTTTTTGATCAAGGATCAGGTCACGAGGAGGGTGCTTTATCGCGGTAGATGTGTGCAAGGCCTCTACCCACTGATCCCCAAAATTTCCAAGTCCAATAAGCAAGCCTATGGAGTCTTCAAAGTGTCTTCAGAACGATGTCATAATCGTTTAGGCCACCCATCTTTTTCCATTGTTTATCAGATTCTTAGCAAAAATAAGCTCGCTTTTGTTGATGAGCATGATCATGAAACTATTTGTGACTCTTGCCAAAGAGCAAACAGTCATCAGTTACCATACCCTATATCCACAAGTGTGTCCACAAAACCTTTGCAACTTGTGTTTTCAGATGTTTGGGGACCGACCCCCTCTTCTGTTGCTCGCCATACTTATTACGTGAGCTTCATTGATGATTTTAGCAAGTATACCTGGATATACCTTCTTAAAAAATGCTCCGATGTTTTTCAAGTTTTCCTTAACTTTCAAGCATTGGTAGAACGACAGTTTGACTGCAAAATACTTGCTATGCAGTCAGACTGGGGAGGTGAGTACGAAAATCTCAACTCTTTCTTCCAACATATAGGAATCTCACATCATGTTTCTTGCCCTCATGCTCACCAACAAAACGGTTCAGCAGAACGCAAGCACATGCACATTGTTGATATTGGCCTCTCCCTTCTTGCTGCCACGTCTATGCCACTAAAGTTTTGGGATGAGGATTTTCTCACAACAGTACACCTCATAAATATTCTGCCTAGCCGTGTCATCAATCACAAAACACCCACCGAACGCCTCCTTCACACCAAACCCGACTATTCACATCTTCGAGTGTTTGGCTGCGCATGTTGGCCAAACCTCCGTCCCTATAACAACAAAAAGCTTATGTTTCGTTCCACACAATGTGTGTTTATAGGGTACAGTGCACAACACAAAGGCGTCAAGTGTCTTGACGTAGCCACGGGACGTGTGTATATCTCTCGAGATGTAGTCTTTGATGAAACGGTTTTTCCCTTTGCAAAACTCCACCCAAATGCCGGCGCATTGCTTCGCAAAGAGATTCTTCTCTTGCCCTCTTCCTTATCCGGCGTTGATCATGGGGGAGAGAATAATAGTACTAATCAACTTGCCTCTAATCATCATATTTTTCCTGAGATTACTGCTGCAGAAACTAGCTCAAATGGTGAAAATCCAAGGCAAAACGATCAATATTTCATGTGCCCCCCAGCTGGAGACATGGACGCACACCGAGGAGGATCTGCCTCGGGATCCTCGCGGCAGGAAGCGCCATCCTCTCCGGGATCCGGGCGGACAGGGCGGTCAGCACCTGGGCGCGCCTCGGGCCTCGAACGCACGCGCGGTCGCGAAAGCGACATCGCTGCCCCGCACCAATTGGCTGATGACGCATGGCGGGAGGACACTCGCGCGGTCGGGCCCCGCTCGCCCGATTGGCCCGCGCCGGATTTGTCGGGGCCCGCCACCTCCGACCGGCCGCATGCGCCAGACTCGCCCGGGCCTGCTGCAAACTCACCCGGGGCCGCCACCTCGCCTCGATCGCGGTCGCCAGCAGGCGCGACAGAATCCCCCTCGGGATTGCTGCGGTCGCGGTCGCCAGCAGCAGCGACAGAATCCCCCTCGGGATCCGGTTCGCCAGCGCCTGATGCAGATGGATCCCCTGTGGCTTCGCCTCCTGTGGCTTCTCCTGTGGCGCCACGCACAAGGCTACAGAAGGGAGTAACTACTCGTTTAAATTACAAAAATTTCTCTAAGATTGGTATGTCTTGCACAACTGGTGAGCCTAATAGTTTAATCTCAGCACTTGATGATCCAAGATGGAAGGCAGCCATGGAAGATGAAATCATGGCATTGCGGAAAAATAAAACATGGCACCTAGTGCCCCCACGACCAGGCAGAAATTTGATTGATTGTAAGTGGGTCTACAGAATCAAGAAAAAATTTGATGGTACCATAGACAGATACATGGCAAGACTTGTAGCAAAGGGATTCAAGCAAAGGTATGGCATAAATTATGAGGATACATTTAGTCCCGTGGTTAAAGCTGCAACAATCCGTCTTCTATTGTCAATAGCTGTGTCCAGGGGATGGAGTCTGAGACAACTAGATGTCCAGAACGCGTTCCTTCATGGTGTTCTGGAAGAGGAAGTGTACATGAAAAACCTCCTGGGTTTGAGGATAAAAGTGCACCATCATATGTCTGCAAGCTTGATAAAGCCTTGTATGGTCTGAAACAGGCACCCAGAGCATGGTACTCACGGTTAAGTATGAAACTTCAGTCGCTTGGTTTTGTTCCATCAAAGTCTGACACCTCTCTGTTCATTTATAATAAGCATAGAACATCCATATTTGTTTTGATATACGTTGATGATATCATTGTCACTAGTTCTTCTGATGGAGCCATGACAACACTGCTTAAGGATTTAGGCTCTGAGTTTGCTCTCAAGGATTTGGGAGATCTGCATGTCTTCTTGGGTTTTGAAGTCAAGAAACATAGCAATGGTATTCATCTATCTCAAGCGAAGTATGCCACTTTACTGCTAAGTAGAATTGGTATGCAGAATTGTAAATCCTCACCAACACCCTTGTCTAGTTCAGAACCTTTGTCCTTGACAGAAGGAGAACCATTGCACCAAGAGGACATCACCTGTTACAGAAGTCTAGTTGGTGGACTTCAGTACTTGACTCTGACTCGACCTGACATCTCTTTTGCAGTTAATAAGGTGTGTCAGTATCTTCATGCACCTACCACAGCACACTGGACAGCTGCAAAACGAATTCTCAGGTATATAAGCAACACTATACACTTGGGTCTCACACTCAGCAAGTCATCTTCCACACTTGTTAGTGCATTCTCAAATGCAGACTGGGCTGGTTGTTTGGATGATAGAAGGTCAACAGGTGGTTTTGCCATTTTCTATGGATCCAACTTAATATCATGGTGTGCAAGAAAGCAAGCCACTGTTTCTAGATCAAGTACAGAAGCAGAATATAAAGCACTAGCAAATGCAACAGCAGAAATCATTTGGGTTCAATCCATGCTTAGAGAACTTGGGATAATTCAGACTCAGCCACCGTGCTTATGGTGTGATAACCTTGGTGCCACATACTTGTCTGCAAATCCAGTTTTCCATGCCAGAACAAAGCACATTGAAATAGATTTTCATTTTGTGAGAGAACGTGTTGCCAACAAACAACTTGAGATCAGATTCATACCATCCAAAAATCAGCTTGCAGATGGATTCACTAAAGCTTTGCCAGTGAGAAGTTTTGAAGAGTTTAAACGTAATCTCAACTTGTCATAGTTGTGATTATGGGGGAGTGTTAAACCATATATTGTGCAGGTTGTTGGCGTGACCTTGAGGTCCACGGCATAGTAGTTAGGAGGTTTAAGTTTTCATATTTATCTCTCTTTTTATCTCCTAAACCCTCCTGTAATATCTCTTGTGGTTAGCCTCGACGCTGCCGCTTCCTGTACCGAACCTCCCTCGATCAATATATACACCGCGGGTCTCCATGTATGGAGATTGAGACGCTTCCATAATTTCCACATATTGCTCAGAATATAATCCTTTTGTATAAAATATCAGTTTTGCTATTGCACATCTAAGTTCCATTCTATTGATTTTAGGTGAAATTCGTATGGGTATTTTCTTTTCGTTTCTACGTTTGCTTGAGTCACTTAGATGCGCAATAATTATGTCACATCTAGATGTGACCTAGACAGATCCACATAGGCCATAAAATATACCAAACTCATGCGTAGTTGATGTGATGTCGAGTTATAAACGGAGGACAGGAGCAATGGCCGTTCTGAAATCGCTGCCATCTTGCAAGAGATTGAATAGCTAAGTGGGGACTTTGAAACTTCCAAGGTATGTTTCGCTGCAAGGGACGCTAACTCAGCGGCTCATTTTTGTGCTCAGCAAGCGAATGATTCTAGGAGACGATGTATGTGGATCAATTACGTACTTTGATTCCTGGAACAAGTCTTGCAGACTGATTGTGACCCCACTACTTAATCAGCGAAAAAGCTCTTTGATTCACACAAAAAATATGCAAAGTGCTCAACATGTTTGGTTCTCGTGAACAATGGACACCACCCAGACAGCTTAACAACATTTAGTTGCACATGTAAAGGCAAAAATGCCTTTTGGAGGCCGAGCTCCATGGAGGACTCCACAAGCAAAAGAAGCAGAAGTCATGCTTAATTACGAAAAAAGATTTAGAATGTGGTTTTCTGTAGCTCAGGCTACACGGTACCCCTTATCTTTGCCATTTAGTTAGTTGGAGAGTACGGATCTCAAAGCAAGGTTGGAGGGTTGAGGATAAGAGGCTCCATGTAGCCTGAGCTACAAAGAAACTTTGTGAAAGACTTATCGTTGTGACTTACTGTATGCACTTTGAAGTTCTTATCCAGCTTGATGCTGAAGCGCCTACCACCAACTAGGTGAGGCTTGTCGCACTGGCGCGCTCGTCTTCGCAGTATTCGCACATACCGAATTCCCTTTCACTATCGTCGTCAGACATTTCCTATGTTCATATAGTTGAAATAGACGTGCATTCAATAAGCAAAACTAAATCATAAAACGAATTAGTATTCAAATTAGCATGCATTCAATAAGAAACTAAATCATCTCTTGTGTCCGTACATCGTTGAATATTATCACTAATACATCTCGAATAATATCATACATATAACATCACTAATACAGCTAGAACCCTAGCGAACAACGGGTATCGGCGCGGGTAGTGGACACCCAAAGAGAAGGAACCATCACAGGATCATAGCTCCTGTGAGATCCCTGAAGAACCATCCAGGTACTGTCGGACCTGCTCTCCAACGCAACCATGTAGCGACGGACATGCCCATCCTCCTCGCTGACACGGTGAGATACCACCTCTGCGGTGGACGAAGGCCTCCCCACCGTCGCTGGCCCATGCGATCGCCACCAAATAAGGTCCGGGTCGACGACGGGCTGCCTCCTCACCAAGCTGCGCGCCCCGAAAGGTAGCACCTCCCAGTACCAGACAGGCGGAGCCCAGTCCCGGACATGGCCCCTATAATCAAGCAAGCCTCCTCCGTCGAGTCGACGGCGAGGATGCGGGCCAGGCATCGCTGACGTCGAGAACAAATGCTTAATTATGAAAACAAAATTAATAAACACTTAGCAAAATTCGGCATGACCTTTGCTAAAAGCAGGACATATCGAGTGCCTGAAATCTGCCATAACGTAAACGAATCGACATTCTGGCAAAACATAGACCACTCGGAAAAATATGACATGTCCAAAATGTGACATGTTCAAAATATGACATGTCCACTGCAAATTTGCATATAACAGGAAAAATTGCTTTAACTAAAAAAAACAGCAATTGCTTTAACTAAATAAATATACCTAGAATTTGTTAACTACACCTAAAACAACTAAAACACCTAGAATTATGTTAAATACACCTAAAACACCTAAATTCTATTAACTACACCTAATTGGAAACCTAGATAAATTTATGTCCTAATTTTAAAACCTAGCTAATTTAAAAATCTAGGGTTCATACAAATTAACTTGGGTTCATACTACCTAATCTGTCCTAGCTAGGGTTCAATCATAACCTTCATTATTCTAAGAACCTACATGTTTTTCAACTATATAGGATTCAAAATAACTACTCTCTAATAATTATAACTAGGGAGGGAGGGAGGAGGAGGAGGAGGAAGGAGGGAGGAGTACCTCTCGGTGGAAGAGGGCCGGCGCGGGGGGGGGGGGGGGAGGGGGGTGGGTGGGGGCGAGGATGGCTGCCGCGGGGGAGGGCGGCCGGCGGGGGAGAAGGGCCGGCGCGGGGGAGGGCGGCCGGCGGGGGAGGAGGGCCTGCTCGGGGGAGGGCGGCCGGCGTAGGACACGGGGGCGGCGGCCGAAGCGGGGGATTGAGGGATCGAGTCTGTGAGTGTGAGCGTGTGAGTGTGAGAGTGAGTGAGAGAGAAGGGCGCGCGCGCGGGCCAGAGCAGGGAGGAAGCAGAGGTGGGCTTAGCAGCAGCGTGGGGGAGGAGGCACAACTCTATAGCTAAAGCTGCAACAGAGGGCCGAGTGCGTGGCCCATTAACAGCAGCACTGGCCGGGAAATCACGCGCTACTGCTAACGTGTGCTTGCAGCGCTGGTTTTGGCCGGCGCTACTGCTAAGTAGCAGTAGCGTGGGGTATATAACCAACGCTACTGCTAAATGTCTACCTATAAGCATTTTCCTAGTAGTGGTAGGTCATTTGCCCATTGTCTGTAGGAGTCTGGGCTGCATCTCAGTCCCGGTATTGGCGGTATGGCTAACCATTGCCTTGGTAACTTGCTATTGCCTCACCAACTAGTTAATCAGGTGCGAATCCACCTTTGCTTGGATTTGCTAGAGGGACTGTTGTATCCCCAGCCCACCAGGGTTCAAATTCTGGTGCTCGCATTTATTCTTGAATTTATTTCAGGATTTCCGGCGATGCGCATTCAGTGGGAGGAGACCTTCCCGTCCACGACAAGGTGCCTATGGTGACTTTGTAAATTTCAAGATGATATGCCGGCTAAGTATTTCGGAGGTGCTCATAGGATAGGTATGCGTGTGTCCGTTGCACGTGTATATGAGCGCTTGCGTTTGTACTGTGTTAAAAAAATAACTAGTTAATCAGGCACAAGCCCCTCTTTGGCTGAATTTCTTATTTTATTCCTCAGCGAGTTGCTCCAGTCCTTGGCACTGTTGACCACTGCAGCTTTATGACCGGCCTGGGGCGTTGCTCTAACCTGGCTATGACACTGTATGCAGGCGTATAAATAACAGTATGGACTTCTCACAAGAACGTATACGTCGTGCCTGTATGGTTTGTCGTTAGATCAAAATCTTCTCGAGTCTTTTTTTTTCTGGGGTAAAAGGGTTGTATTACTCAAGGGCATAGAAGTTCATCCCTACACAAGCTCGGGATATTAGCCGGGCCAGAGCGGAGCCAAACCACCGTACAGTCCTCCGTTCTACCAAAATTTGCTAAAACATGGCTTACATTATTTTGCTCTCTAGAGATATAAGTAACACTAGACTCCCTAGAACCCAAAAGAAGCTTGACCTCTGAAACCACCATTGCATGTTCGGATCGGTCTTGTCCCGTCGCCTTGATCAACGATATTGCATGCAGGCAATCGCATTCGAGGGCGATCGGTAGCTCAGTCCACTGTAAGGCCAGTGCGAGTCCTTCCCGGCACCCTTCCAGCTCGGCATGAAGTGGGTTGGGGCACGAACGCAGGGCTCTGCATGCAGAGAAGATGATGGCGCCATCATGACCGCGTAGAACCATGGCGGGGCCTGCCCTACCATCCTCGTGGGCGAAGGAACCGTCGACATTCAGCTTAGCCCACCCATGCGGTGGTGGGTGCCACTTCCGAGTAAGCTTTGGTCCCGTCGACACATGCGAAGATCGCTACTCCGCCCCTTCATGCTGCAGAACCATCTTCCCCTTATCCCAGTCTCCTGTTGGGTATTGTTGTATACCCAAGAACGAGGAAACATAGCTGTGTAGGAAGCGTCGAGAAACCTCCATAGGTGGTGGTTTCTTGTCATGTTGGATCTCATTACGTATGAACCAGCACCTCCGCGTCACCATGATGACTTTGAGATGGTCATCCTCGTCACACTCCGCCAAGAGGTTCAAGAACCATTCCGGCCCTGTGTTCCGTATAAATGTATAAACCCCGCACAACCCCGCACTAAATGTATAAACGGCAGTATGGACTTTTCATAAGAACGTATACGTTGTGCCTGTATGGTTTGTCGTTAGATCAAAATCTTCCGGAGTTTTCCTTCGGTACAACACCCCACTAAATGTATAAAAGGAAGTATGGACTTTTCACAAGAACGTATACGCCGTACGTACACCCGACTAGGCCGGCCCATGGAGGTGGCCGCAGTAGTGATGGCACCGATGCATGTCTAAAATAATGAAATAGAGTGGCCTTGCAAGTATTTGGACTCCGGACTTATAGGATGTAAAAAAGAGCTGCTTTTCAGTCCACCTAAGAAGCGCGGTTGACTAACAAAGAGCGCGCTACTTTAAGAACTAAATAAAACACAGAATTCAGGCAGATTTTGGATTTTTTAAATATTTTTTTGGAAATAGATTTTTCTTAAAGCAAGTAATGTTTGAAAATCCGATAATTGTTTGAACAGCTCGAACAAATTTTGAAAAATCGTTTTTTCGGAAAGACATGCCTTTTTACAGAAACATATTTGAAAATCCCAAACATTTTCCAAAACGTGAAGATTTATAATCCCAAACATTTTCTAAAATGCAAAGATTTATAAAATTTATAGAACGAAACTTGTTAGTAGGAATATTTTCGAAATTCTGAACAATTTCTGAAAAGTGCGAACCTTTTTGAAATTACCAAACAATTTTTCAGTTTTGAGATAAACATGAAAACATGAACATATTTTAACATTCTGAACAGTTTAAAAAAACAAGAACATTTTCTTCAATTCTTGTACATTTTTGGAAATTATGAAAAAGGTGAAAACACAATTATTTTTTGAAATATAGAACAATTGTTTTAAAAATCGAATAATTTTTGAAATTGTGAACAATTTTAAGAAAAAGCAAAAGTGTTTTTTTGAAATTCCCGAATGTTTTTTGACAACGCGAGTATTTTGAGTTTAGTGAAAAATTGAAAGACGGACATTTTTAAAATTCTGAATAATTTTTAGAGAACAACAACATTTTTAAAAATCTCGTACATTTTCTGCACTTATGATTTTTTTTGAAAACTAACATTTTTAATGTCCTAGAAAACTATTTTAAAATTTGGTTAAATTTAAATTTCCAAACATATTTTCAAAGGGGAAAAAGTTGGAATCAAAAATAGAAACGAAAAGGAAAATCCAAAAACCAATTTAAAAGAAAGATAAAAATAAAAAATAAAATTATAATGAAAAATGAAAAAGTAAAATTATAATGAAAAAATAAATCAGGTAAAAAAAACTACCAAATTTGTTTTTGAGTCAGCCCAGAAAAACTACCGGATGGGCCGGCCCAAAGCGTTTCTCAGTCGTTCGCGTTGTGCGAAACAAGCTCAATCTCCTGCTTTTCTGTTTTTTTGCTTAGTTTCCCTTTTTCCTTTCTATATTTTGTTTCTCTTTTTTTTCGTTAATTACTATTTTCTATGTTTGTACTTTTTTGAAACCTATTAAAAATATAAAAATATTGATTGGAATACAAAATAACAGTTTTAAATTCTTATTTTAAATTCTTTGTCACTTAAATATTTAATAAATTCTTGAAAATCATTAACTGTTTTCAATTTAATTCCTTTGTATTTATTAGTTTTGTTAAAAAATTTAAATAAAAGTTTCAAGTAATTTTTTTAATTATGGTTGTCTATCATGGGTATGCCGCCCTACTCGCAAAAATTGGAGTCATTTCAAGAATGTCCAAAGAAACATCATGTTCGACGTAGGATGTCCGGATAGGCCGGAAGGCTCTGTTTGACAGCATGTTGTTTATCGTGAAATAACGCAATTTTTTCATGGGCTTGTAAGAAACATTAAGTCAAGGCACCATGCAAAGTTGTTTTGGTTTTTGATAAATTTTGCATTTTCTAGAGTTTTGTGGGTGAAAAATGGCGATAAATGGCAGGACGTGACGCAACTTGCATACTTTGTTGGAAATCTCTCAAACTTGGCATGGATGCTTACCATGGGCATGCCCACCTGCAAAATTTTGAGTCATTTCATGCATGTTCAAAAATAGCTCATGTTCAATAGCGGGTGTTCGGGTAGGCCAGAAGGGTCCGTATGAGAGCCCCCTTTTTTGCACCGTCAAATGACCCCAAAAGTTTTCATGGGCTTATATGATCAATTCAAGTCATCATGCCATGTTGTTTTGGGTTTCAACAAATTTAGCATTTTCTGGAGTTTCCTCAGTGAAAAATGGGCGATAAATTGAGGGACGGGACGCAACATGCATACTTTGTTGAAAATCGTTCAAGCATAGCATGCATGCCTACTATGGGCATGCCCGCCTACTGTAAAAATTAGGTTTTTTCTTCATGCATGTCCAAAAATAGATTATGTTCAATAGAGGGTGTTCGGGTAGGCCACAAGGGTCTGTATGAGAGCCCGTATTTTGGCATTGTCAAATGACCCTAGTTTTTACCATTAGCTAATATGACCAATCCAAGGCACCATGCGAAAATATCTGACTTTCCAACTTGCATTTTTTGGAGTTTTCTTGATGAAAAATTAACGATAAATGGCTGGATGTGATACAACTTGCATACAGTGTCGAAAATCATTCAATCCTGGCATAGATGCCTACCATGGGCATGCCCATTTGCTGGAAAAAAAAGTTAGAGTCACTTCCCGGATGTCCAGAAATAGGCCATGTTAAATAGAGGGTGTTCGGGAAGGACAGAAGGATCCGTATGAGAGACCATTTTTTCGGCATGTTGAAATGGCTCTAATTTCTTCCATAAGATTATATGACCAATTCAAGGCACCATGCCAAATTATTTGACTTTTCAACATATTTTGCATTTTTTTTGGAGTTTTCTCGGTGAGAAATGGCCGATAAATATCCAGATGTGGCGCAACCTACATACGGTGTGAAAAATCATTCAAACCTGGAATGGATGCCTACCATGGGCATGCCCACTTGCTAGGAAAAGTTGAACTCATTTTATCCATGTTAAAAAATAGATCATGTTAAACAAAGGATGTTCGGGTAGGTTAGAAGGGTCCGTATGAGAGCCGTTTCTTTTGGCATGAAATGACCCCAGGTTTTTTCCACGAGTTTATATAACCAATTCAAGGCACCATGTCAATTTTTTTTGACTTTTCAATGCTTTTCACATTTTCTGAAGTTTTCTCGGTGAAAAATGGCTGGACGTGACGCAACCTGCATCGGTACAGGAAATCGTTCAGACCTGGCATGGATGCCTACCATGTACATGCCCACCTGCTGGCAAAAGTTGGGGTCATTTTCACACATGTTTTAAAATAGACCATGTTAAACTGATGATGTTCGGGTAGCCTAGAAGGGTCTGTAACTCCGTATGAGAGCTAGTTTTTTCGGCATTGTCAAATGACCCCAATTTATTTCCATTAGCTTATATGACCACCTCAAGTCACCATGTCAGTTGTTTGAGTTTTCGATAATTCTTGCATTTTTTAAAGTTTTCTCGGTGAAAAATAGCCGATAAATGGTCAGAGTGACACAACTTGCATACGGTGCTGGAAGTCGTTCAGACCTGGCATTGATGCTTACCACGAACATTATCACCTGGTGAAAAAAGGTGTGGCCATTTCAAGAATGTTAAAAAAACACCATGTTCAAGGTAGGGTGTCCGGATAGGCTAGGAGGCTACGTTCAAGAACATGTTTTTTCCGTAATCCAACAATTGATCCCAATATTCTCATGGCCTTGCATGACCAATATTTGTCAAAACTAAAAACCATATTTGATGACAAGAACATCTATCAGTATTCCAAAGAATATTTCAATTTTTCCAACATATTTAAAAAAGAATAATGAAGTTCAAAAGGATAAAATTTAATTAAGAAAAAAAGGAAAAAAACAACAAAAAAAAAGGTTAGGCCTTGGTACAACCAGGCAACGACATCGCTCCCCTCAGGCACCTGTTGGGCCGACCAAAGCGCTCGCGATTTGAAAATAGTTCATCTCCTTTTTTTGTATTTTACTTTCTTTTGTAGATTTTCTAAAAAAAAGTCTACCAATTCGTGAAGTTTTTTCTCAATTTTTTTGCATTAATTTATTTTTGCAGTTTAAAAAAATGGTACCTATTCGTGAAGTTTTCATCAAATTTTTGCATTAATATTGTAAAAATAGTATGCCTGCCTCACAGATTTTGCAGGTTTTTGGTTTTTTATTTTCAGTTATTTATTTATTTTCTGTTTCTTTTTTGTTTTTCTTTTCTTGCTTTTTCGCTTTCTTATTTCCCATTAATTTCTTTTTCAAGTTTTTTTGTTTCTGCTTTATTTTTTCATATATCCACTTTTTCAAAAAGAATTCATTTTTTCAATTTTATAAAACCTGTTCATGTTTCCAAAATTTTGGTTGCATATTGAATTTTTTTTTTGGAACTTCAAATTTATTCGTGTTTCAAATTGAAAAGAGTTCCCATTTTACGAAAATTTAGTGTTTTAAAAATTGCGGGAAGTTAAGTTTTTTTTTTTGCATTTTCAAATAATTATAAAAAAATTTAAAAATGTTTTCTTTTTAAAATTTTACTACAGTACTTGCTGTTTTCGAAAATTGTTCAGTTTTCAAAAAATGTTCACGTTTTTGGAAAATGTTCATAGTTTAGAAAACAGTTGTATTTTAAATGAAAATGTTCACAACTGTACCATATATTTTATGAACTTTGTTCGTGTTTCAATAAATATCCGCGTTTCAGAAATGATCAAATTCAAAAAGAAGTTGAAGAATCTCAAAAAAATGTTTGAATTTATTATTTTTTCATAAATTTTCCAAAATATTCGCATTCTTTTTTTTTTTGAACCTTGAAAACAGTAGGAGAGGCTCCTACTGTGTGATTAAATTAAAGAATCAGTGTGTCAACTATACAAGCATGTTACAAAGCTAAAGCTCCAAGAGGGTGAACCTAAGGGTAAGCCCAAAAGAAAATTACAGATTGTCAAGGAAGGATATAATGAACTCGTTGTGGCTATCCCTCACTCTATGGGTGAGGAGAGAAAAATCAGTAGTAAATCTATTCTTCCATGAAGTGATAGTCGGTGCAATACGTCTGAAAACCTTGTTGTTCCTCTCCTTCCAAATGCTCCATGCAGCAACTAGAAAAACCTCCATGAACATTGGCCCATCCCATGTCTGTTTTGCAGTTTCAATCTTGTGGAGTCGGCAGTTGTCCAACGTCCATGAAATAGACAACATTTTCCAACATTGAACGCTAAAGGAGCAGTCAAAGATCATGTGATTAATGGTTTCCTCAACATGTGAGTCACAGAGTGGACAATCATGATCATCATCTCCCACATTGTAATGTCTCCGCTTGAGCATATTACGGGTGTTTAGTCTGTCATGCATCAAAAGCCAGCCGAACACTTTTATCTTCATGGTATTCTTCGATTTCCAGAGCCTCACGTTCTAAGAAATAATCTTTTTTTAAATATTTTAGTTTTGTTTTCAGGATTTCGTGCTGCTCTTAGCTTCTTTCAATGTTGCGCCGCCTAAATAGTCACAAGCACTTGTTAGTTATAGTGGCTACCAGCGAGAGGTGTCCGCCTGTTCGAATCCCCACCTAGCCATATTCTTTTTACGACATATTTCATTGGGCGAACTGGTCATACAACAGCCGCCAATGGGCAGGCCCATCACAACGTACACAGGCGGCGCGGGCGACGTATTTAAAGAAAATACTATTACCCTTTATTATGAGGGTCTATGTAGAGATCTCATCCCTTGATGTGTTTAAGGGGGTTGTACCGAAGACGAAGTGAATCTTCTATTGTCTCTAGTATATTGTAACTCTGAATAATATGAAGGATATCCCGAACATGTTTCAAAATTTCTAGAAAATATGGCTAAAATTGTTGAAGTTGCTACTTCACTAAAAAGGATTAAGCTCTTGCAGTTTTCCAAGGAAAAACTCATGATATTTGAACAAGTGTTATACGTTGAGAATTATGCAATAATAACAATCAGAAACTTGATATCATTATAATGTACAACAAGAGTTTTCTAGATGTGTAGTACATGAGTCAAAAGTTAGGGTATAGATGTATGTATAATGTGCAGTTTGCAATGACAAAACCCATCCAAACCCTTCTTCTCCATTTGGGCTATCCACTTCACCCTGTCTTCAATGCCTCTATCGCCTTTTGTATCTCCAAGGAAATTGCTGAGTCTACGCTTCCCGATGATATCTTTCGGTGCGCCTTCTGTAGGTGCAGCTTGAGTGAGCTACTGCTGAGGCCAGCATTCTTACCACAAATGGGGCACACTTTCATTGCAGGCCTCTTGTGCTGCCACTCCATGGAGGTTCTACCGTGCAGCTTCTTGTCAAGATCCAACAAGACTTTGGCAAATCCGTCATTGGGGTGTGCACGTCGGTGCACCTTCTTCAGCATGTTCCATGCTTCTAGAAGAGTACAGTTTCTAAACAAACATGAAACAAATTAAGTCAATTAAACCAACAGAGTAGTAAACTGAAATTTGAGGCACCATCATTCTTATGAGGTTTCACACATATTCGTATCCCAAGCAAAGCTTGTATTGATAATGTTAAGCATAATTTGGTCATTGATGGTTTTCATCAGTTTCTTAACCGGATATTGATATATAAGTCTGTCCATAGTGGGAGTAACTTCAGTAGTAACTTAGAGTCCAACTCAGCAAATTTGCTTATGTGGTAATGATTTAATGAGGAGAGAGATGAATTGAGTAACATAGCTAGTTATTCATACTATGGGTAACATCACGCATACCAAGACAAGATGAGTCTATAACCTAATAAAGTAAGTGTTGTATGACATCACACATATGTTACTCCTCACTATAGAGGTAGTAACATAGACTAGTAAGATATGTATGTTACTAGTCTAAGTTATTCCCCACTATGGGTAGTCTAATGCCTCATTGGTAACTGGAAACAAACACATATATTATGCAGTCTTACTTTCTAAGCACCAGGTAAGCAAGAACAACAGTTGCACTTCGACTTTTTCCTTCAAAACAATGCACTAGAACTTTGCCGCGTAGATGCTCAACAAAATCAATGAAATCACATGCATCTTGGAAAACATCAGTGATTTCCGCATTTTCATCATCATTTATCTGTAGAAGAGAAACACAAAGTGTCCCATGGAAAGCAAGAAAATTAGTTCCTTATTATGAATGAGGAAGCTGTAAAGTGGAGTTCACCCATTTGTTGCATGTAAATGATCTTCCAAAGTTTATTCATAAAATTGTCATATGTACTTACTGAGAAGTTTCGATAGTCAAAAAGGCAAGGCTTCTGAGATTCTGACTGCCCAATTTCATTCGCACACAAGCACAATACATGGGTGATGCCAAGGTGTTGAAGTGTGTATGTCGACCGAGCAGCTAGAGCACCACCAATATACATGTGATCTATGATCTGAGAAGGACGCTCTGTACTTGCAGCATCAGAAATCAGTGATATCCTCTCAAGAAGGTGCTCAAGACGGACCTGAAAACAGAAATTCATATGCTTATAGTTGCTACAATAGATAGTTTGTTGCCAGGCAGGTTAGGTAGAATAGGATCACCTTCAACTCATAAGCATCAACGGCAACACTATTATCTATCCCTTCAAAGAAGCCCGTGTTGAAATTGTTGTCATGACACAATTTTACAACATCAGTCCTGAGCATGTCATTCCATTGTTCTATTTCTTTGTTTAACTCACTGTCTACCTGCAAACATAGTATTGCGTGAATACAACCGGCAATGGTGCATCTATAAGCATCAAAACACAATCATCTTTGACAATGCAACTCATCCTAGCTCGCCTCCTCGACACGATCAAGTCGGGGAATAGGCAATGGGCACCGACATGCGAGAGGGTTCTGGTAGCTTTGCCTCTGGAGCCGAATGTGCCTAACGATTAGAGGTAACATGTTGTAATCATTGGGTGATGTCGTTCTTAGGACTTGTAAAAACTCTTATTTTTCTATCAATGCATCAAGACACAAGTCTATCAAAAATAAAACTCAACCTATTTGCACTATCAACAGTTGCATGTTTATTTAAGAAATTTGAACAACTGAGAACCACAGGAAGGACATGCCTCAAACCTTAGGTTGGGTGAGAAAGCAAGGTGACTATTTATAAATGATGGAGATAACACACCATCAAAGCATTCACACAGAGAAATAGTTATCAAGATACAAACCTATGATATTTATTGTTATTTTTTATCTAGTGTGTGAATCTTTTATAGATGGTTATTTCGTTTTGTACAACTAATTTGCTAACCTTATGGTATATTATATCATTTCAGCCGAGCATTCAAATAGTGGAAAACAAATAGATACCAACTAGATTGTCGTGTATAATCTGTTAAAAATCAATAAGTATTCCATGAGCACTTCGAAGAATTTAACCTTGGCATACTTGTTAAATTCCCTGAGCTTCATCGTCAATCGTAGACCACGGGATGCATCGCCATTTGCTTTCCAATTCTTTGTCATAAAGCTCTCTCGACAAATAGGAGATGACATGTCAAAACTATCACGAGATAAGGTACGGGAAGGCCTGCGCATATGTCGTGGAACTTCGGAATCACTCAGATCAGTATGTGCCTCTACACGACACAATGGAGAATCAGAATGACCTGCATCTTCCTTGTCAGATTCATTTGAACCTTTATACATAAGATTAAAGAAAATTTTCAATAGAGCATCTAGCTTCTGATAAAGTGTAAGCAGGAAAATGTGGAACCGTTGAAGATCCCTCAGAGCACTACGAAAACCTCCTCGGAAGGAATTAACTATTGCTACCATATCACTCTCAGACAGAGGAGAATGATAGCTATAATCGGATGACATGTCATATTCTTCGGGTCCAGGGGTACCAAGTTTTCCAATGGACACCTCAAACAAGAGGTTCGAAGAATAGTCCAGGTTGTTTAGTGTTAGTTCCACCAGTCTTGGATAGCTCTCTTGATCTTTTGTTCGTTTACTGGCGGGTGGTCTTCGTGGTACACCCGAATCAATGGCTACAATTTGGAAGCTAGAAATCTCAGGCTCAATTTGATCATAAGAGTCTTCCAAAAGCTCTGAGATATCTGAGCCGACACTGCCGCTTATTGAAACAGATCTTCTCTGCTTTTGCTTCTTAGGGCTTTTGATTATCTCTGGCTTGTAACGGATGATGGCAGAATCATGAACATCATCCAATGAATCAAGGTTTGCATAAGCTTCTTTGTAGGCAACAAGTAAATTTGCATAGTTTCCACGCCAACCAAGGGGCCGACACCGCAGCCTATCCTCATTTCTCAAAATGAGGTCCAAGATCAAGATCCTACCTAAAGCTTCAGCAGTTTTTTCAGCAAACTCCGGGGAATCAAATGGTGTTGTGCTCTCTAGAAGAGGGGATCCATGTACATAACTGCAAAACAACATTGAAATTTCTTTCATGGTAACTATGTACCATATTTTTTTGAAAAGAACTATGTACCATATTGTCAGGCACATTACTGGTAACTTGGAGTTAGTACTTCATCAGGAATAGACATCGGCTTAGTTCGAGAGCTTCTAGCATCTCAGTGCAAATCATCTCCTGAAGTTCATCACCAACAGTTATTGCTTCACGTCGAGCATTCTCTACTGCATCCTTTATTTGTTGCCATTCACATGAGGAGCTATGAATCACTCTGCCCTGCATTGGTCAAGAGAGTTCACACTATAATAATTATGTGGTTAACATGAATGCCTACTACAAGAAAGCGAGTACTTACTTGAGGGGTCCTTACGCCAAGCCATTTAGCCAGTTCATATCCGAACCGCTCTGACTGTGTGGCCATCCTTGATGGTGCTATTTTAATGACTGCTGCAGCTTCCTTGGAAGGAACTTCACCATTTTTAGATGTTTTGAATAATGCAATGAACACAACTCCTCCAGAATTTACAGTCACCTGTGCAGAATGTTACATGCTATTAGAAGGAAACTAGAGCCATGGCTAATAAACTATATTTTCCAGTATGAAGCAGAATCCTTGTGAGAGATATTGATGTTAGCTTTTTGCAGAGGTGTTGTGAGCTTTAGCACAGTTCGCATGATGCTTACTATATTAGTACAATGTGGTAGGCAGAAAAAGAAAGTAACAAATCTCGACTCGATGACCACTGAGATGAAATTTGATGAGAGAAGTGATATATCTAGGATAATAATCAAGTTTACCAGTTAGAATCTTACGAACAACAGGGAAGACAATTTACAGGAAGATGGATAAGTAAAAAGGAAAATACGAACCTCAAAACTTCTGTTAATATCATCCTCGGTGGGTTCCGAACTTGTAGTAGTATGTTTTGTATGGTGCAATGAAGAAAGAGAGGTCCAACAGAAGTTACTTGACTCTATGTCCATCATAGAAACACTCCCAAGCCTTTCCCAAAGGCTTGTTTTTGGCAAATAATCACATGGGCCGGAGTCGATTACATCGCTACCAGAGTCTACGATCTCTAGCACATCTGGGCTGCAATATAGAAAATATACAACATTAATAACTTGTTGAGAAACTTATCCCATGAAAGGAGCAAATTCATGCTCCTTGCTCTATATTGTTTTAACCATATGAATAAAATTAGAGTAACCATCTGGTCAGATATGTCTACGCTACTTTTACATGATTGTTCATTTGATTTTTGGCGAGTGTTTCAACATAGGGCGTTCACTACGTTTGTAGTTTTTATCAATTCTCAAGATTACCAAGGAAGCCTGTGCATCTTTCAGCTAATAGGAGGCCGAACATAAAACGGTTGGGCAATAGCGGTAACACACTGACAAAGTTCAGAGTGATAGTGATACATACTTGCAGACAGAGAATGACCATCACATCCATCGCCTGTTTCATAGAAAAAAAAGAACCTCTTGAAAGCATGTCACGTTGATCAAAGATTACAACGGAAGCATAGCCTCAGGGTATAGGCAACTCGGAACCAAACCACTCACAAATAATAATAATGTAACCAAGCATATCATACAAAGCTAAGCCAATTAATTACGGTATCTGGTTCATACCTCAAATAGGAATCACAAAAAAATATGATCCTTACGAATTATGGATCAGACATGGTACATACTACAAATAAGTAAAAGAACCCACGAACGACATAACTAATTCCTACCTGATTGAGGATTCGATAGCCAAAATGCCCGACTTCGGTTGTGGCGACTGGGATAATGAGGACATCCTCCCGGTGCGCTTCCTCATTGACGCTACCCATTCCTCGAATCCACTCTGCAATACATCAGATCAATCTGGTCTTTCCCGCCAAGAACAGGGCCCGGTACCAAAGAAATATTTTTGGTTGGGGCGACGCACTTACGGAGGAGGATGTGCGGGAGAAGGATCTCGACTCTATTCCCTCTTCCATTCGTACAGGAAAATGTGGACAAATGGAAAGTGAAGATCGAGTTCTTCAGATAATCTCGTCAAGTTTGGCCGGGTCGCGGATTGGTGAAGTTTGTGACCAATCAAAGGCAAGGGGACGGGTAAGAAGGGAAAAAATGCTATTCTCCAAGAGAACTTCCACGCGCACGAGTGAACGCCCATGCAGGCCATCCATGTTTGTCTCAATTCTTCTCGGCCATCCATGTTAAGGCGCATGCAAGCCATCCATGCTATTTGCAAAGAGGGCATGCATGCACATTGCCATTTTATTCTCCCTCTCGGATGATGTCTTCAGTGATACACAAGTAAGTCAAGGACAACATGCTGAGTGAGGTGTGTTGTCACCTCCGCCTCATGCGCTTGCATATTCTCACCGGAAATAGGCAACAACTCCTCCCTCTTCTCTGTTGTGGGTCCAGACTTGGGAATAAATAATTGGATGGCAGTAGGCAATGTTTTAAATTTTGTTTATGCTTCACTTTCCGAATCGCTCGTGAGAAATCACCATGCATACATTCAATTCATTTAGAGTAATCCACGTAATCCACTTATTGGGCACTTATGTGTTTCCTCATTAAGATTTTATTATGAAGTGTCACAGTCAATATTCAGTCGCTGCTGCTGATTGTATAAAACCTCAGATACTGTAAGGTCCCAACACTTGATCGTTTCGTTGGGTGTCAAGCTTAAAATTAATCTCCTAACTGAAGAGCCTGAAAAAAATAAAAGACAAAAATCAGCATTCAAACGTAAAGAAGATGGCCCAAGTATGTTTAGGCTCTCATTATTAGTAGCTCTAGAATTGTTTCTTTGTTTATTTATTTTTATTTTTCTACTTTCACTTTTGATATGGTGTTGAAACCCTCAAGCATCCTTTCATTTGGATCGGAATGATGTTTGATGGTGTTCTATATGGCATACATGGCGCAAACTTATAGTAAACTGTTGTATTTGTTAACCTATTTTATCATACTATGGTCTCCACGAGTATAGCTTTTCCTTGTTATGTAGCTAGCATAGTTAACCACATAAAATATTGCTAAATACTAATTACACATCTGTAAGTTATATCATTGAAATTATTTTGCTTATGCTAAATCTAATAGTGTGCCGTGCATTTTTAGCCTCGATTTTGCTGGTTACCTAGAACTTATCAAATACTATTCAATATGACTTTGTTCCCTGGTGTTCTCATATCCTTGATGGCCCATGCTTGCTAGCTAGTATAATATCTATATAGAATAGTACTCCTTTCGTAAACTAATATAAGAGCATTTAGGACACTAAAGTAGTGATCTAAATGCTCTTATATTAGTTTACAGAGGGAGTATGTATTTTCTTATCTGGATTAGTTGATGGCCTTTGCTACCGTGGATAGTAGACCATGAATGAAATCTTCAAAAATAAAACTTTACCATTTATAGTCCCATGCTTCTGCATGAATGCATCTTTTTGTTGGGGGAGTTTCTTAATTGTTATTGTCATTTTGGAGAACTTCTATGTTGCCATACCTTTTAGTGTATAAAAAAATGGTCCTTTGTACGAACTCTTGGTGCCTTTTGATGCATATACTCTCGCAGCCAAATTAGAATGCATGTAGGATTTGTTTAAAGTTAAAATTCGACTAAGTTTATAGAAATATTTATCAACATTTTTAATACCCAATCTTTACCATTAGATTCATCATGAAATATATTTTCGTATTATGCATATTTAGTATTGCAAATGTTCATATTGTTTTCTACAAATTTGATCAAAGTTCGCAAAATTTCACTTTGGAAACATCTTATATGCACTATAGGAGTGAGTCCTGTAGTTTAGTTCAGGTTTTTTATTGCGCTCACTAGCATGATTTTAGGACACTTAGTGGCATGTGTTGTCTCTTACCACTCATGGCAGCATAGAATTGGGACATTGGTCCATTATTACAGCCATATGGTTGAAACAGATTGCGTCATGTATCCCGAAATGTCTAAGAAAAAAAAATACTTGTTTCAAGTTCCCTTCACTTTTTGTTGGGAGAAAAATGAGTGCTTCCGAATGGCGCTTCCTACGTGTAGATGACTAGGTCCTATTGTTCATCATTCATACTGGTCGTGCTGTCTAAATTTAGCCCCTCACGTACGCTAGCTGTTGGCACTAGCACCATTCGCTCCCTCACTCTTGTTGCAACTCCACGCCACTCTCGGCTCCTTATTCCCCTCTCAGCCTGTTAATGGTCGCCATCACTACTCAAGTATTAGTCAGAGATCCATCCATGCAAGCCAAACACGCTCCGGTGTCCGTTTTGCTGGTTCTCTTCGTGCTCTCCGTCATCCTCACGCTCGTGCCGCAGCCGCAGAAACCATTCTTCCAGACTCGGCCACGGCCCCTTCTGATCGACAATGATGGCGGAGGCATCACGGCTCGCGCCGACGCGTCCGGTGGCTGCGACTACTCCGATGGAAAATGGGTGAAGGACGCCACTACCATGACGCTCTACGGGGAGGACTGCCCGTTCCTCGATCCTGGCTTCCGCTGCGAGCGCAACGGCCGGAACGACTCATCCTTCCGGCACTGGCGCTGGCAACCTCGCGGCAGCTGCCACCTCCCTAAGTAGGTAGCCAACGCCATTGACATCTCTCATTAGAGAACAAAATATTTTATCTTTGTCTCTGTCACCTTTCTAAGTACGTTCAAATTCAATAGGTTTAATGCGACTGATATGCTGGAGAGGAGCCGGAATGGCCGGATCGTGTTCGCCGGCGACTCAATCGGCCGTAACCAGTGGGAGTCCATGCTGTGCATGCTCGCCAGCGCCGTGCCGAATGGTTCGAGAATATATGAGCAGTCCGGGAAGCCCCTTAGCCGGCACAAGGGCTACCTCTCCATGGTCTTCCTGGACTACAACCTCTCTGTGGAGTACTACCGCGCGCCGATGCTCGTCATGGTCGACCGCATCCCGCTGGCAGCGAGCAACAAAGGTGCAAGCGTCACCAGGGGTGCCATCCGGCTCGACGCGCTGCCACGGCACGCCACACGCTGGGCCGGCGCCGACGTGCTCGTCCTCAACACGGGCCACTGGTGGAATGAGCACAAGACCATCAAATCGTACGTAATTAGTTAACTAATCAGGGTGCTAGCTACTGCATTTCATTGCTATGACCGTGATTAATTGACTAGAGCTGCATTGATCCATACTTGCAGAGGAAATAATTTCATGGTGGGCGATCGGTTCAACATGAAAATGGACATCAAGGAAGCGTTCCGGTTATCCCTGCAGACGGTGAAAGATTGGGCGCTAAGCAATCCACGACTCTCCACGAGCGGCTACCTCTTCTTCCGGAGCTATTCTCCATCGCACTACGACAACGGAACATGGGACACTGGGGGTTCATGCGCAGACCAACAGGACCCGTTAATGATGACCACTGGCGAGAGCGACCAAGAGTATTTGTGGATCAACACGATGATCTCGAGCACAGCACGGGGCACAATTAGACAGCAGATGAACAATAGGGTCGTGTTCTTGAACATAACGCACATGACAGGGCTGAGAAGGGACGGTCATCCGTCGCGACACCGAGAGCCCGGGACGCCGCCGGATGCCCCAGAGGATTGCAGCCACTGGTGCCTACCAGGCGTGCCGGACGCGTGGAACCAGGTGATGTATGGGCACCTCGTGTCTACGGGATATGGCACGAGGTCGGTCAGAAAATAACCAGCAGCTCATCTCGCACCAATTCTACATGCCTGCACAGACGATCTTCACACCCACGTTGCATAATTCGTGAAATGCAGAATTAGCAGAGATTTAGATAGGGTAGGGAGCAGGAGCATGGTGTATCACAAAAGCATAAAGATGTATGTAACGTGTTTGACTCTGGCACATAGGGTAGGCAGCAGGACCCCGGTGTATCAGAAAAGTCAGAGGAGCACACCCCCGTGCATGCATGCATGCATGCAGAATTGGCGTGAGGCAAGCCGAGCCGTTGATCTCATGCACTCTCAAGTTGTTGCATCCGTCCGATCGGTTTGTATACACGCAAAGACGAGCAAGAAACCTGGATGCTTGATCCTGTTCAAGTCGCGAACTGAGCATAGCTCAGATCGATAGCTATGTTTCTTGTGGTGGAATTGGGTTGCACACAGAGATAGCTTCTTTTTACAGTAACCGAATATTTCACTAAGTGACCTTATGTGTTTGCCTTCATTCGAGCCATATAAAAGGTAAAAAAATGGGTCTTAAGCTGCTGAAGAGCAGACAGGAAAGGGGCCCGGGCTGTTGAATTTGAGAAGCGGGTATGGACGATAAAAGGTTAAAAGATTAGTCATGGCTTACCAGCTATGAGCTTTTGGTTACATATCTTTGCTATTCTGAATTGACAAGCTTAGCAAGGTCATTTCTAGCTGATCCCCAATAACCGGTTAGAGACCATGCCGATCCCCAGTTGGCCTTAGGGGAGTAAAAATTATCCTCAGCCATCGTGGTTCTCCCTATATTTACTCCACAGCTCGGCGGCCAAGAAAAAAAAATCTCACTTCCACTCTCCCTCTTCTACCTCTTCTCCTCCCCCCTCCCTACCGCCCATCCGCAACTTCGATCCGCACCGTCAAGCCCGCGGTTCGGCTTCAAACGGCGCATCCGCGAGCCGCCGCCGCTGCACGGCCTATGCGCCGCCCCCGCCCGCTTCGCCAACTTCTCGGACCTCCCTTCGCCGCGGGAGCCATAGAGGAAATACCTCGGCATCCACCAGCGTGTGTGGTGACATTGGTGGCCGAGATCATCAACTGGGAAACCCACACGAACAAGTGGATCGGATCGCTCCACACAGCGGAGCTCGCGCCGCTCGAGTATGATCGGTGGCAAGTCCGGTTCCACGGCTCCGCCGTGAGGATCAACTTCTCGTTTGGGACGGCACCTATCCACCTCGTCCCGCCGGCGCCGGGTGTGGTGAGTGTGGAGATGGCTCGGGAGGGCCAAGAGGCGAGGAAGTGCCTCGCGGCGGAGGCCGCCGATGAGGCGTACATGGCGGACCTCAGCCGCCAGCACCCCGAGCTCGTGGAGGCGGAACGGGCGATATTCACGGACAATGGCGGGGAGGTCATCGTCATCTCCGACGATGAGGTGCAAGGTGGTGACGCCGAGGGCCGGGACGAGGAGTTCGACGCTGAGGAGTGGCGGCGCATCTTCCCCTACAACGGCCACAACGGTACCGGCCCAACCCAATGGCCGGTGGCATGTCGAGGCAAGATTGGTTCGACCTCTACCATGGTCGGATTTAAGTTTAGTTTAGGTTTCAGTTTAAATTTAGGTGTAAATTGCAATTGTCACGACTCAGGACTAGGTTGAAGCTATGTTGGAACTTATGTTTAAATGTATGTAAATTTTGGTTGAAACTAGGTTGAATCTATGTTGAATTTATACAAATTTATGTTTACTCCGTTAAATTTAAGGGATTGGCTTGGCAACAAAATTTTAGTGGAGTAAAAATACTTCAATAAGGGTTTACTAATCCTCCGCTATTTTTAGGGGATCGGTTAGAAATGCCCTAAAGAGCTGCACTGGAATCCAAGGGTAAGAAGAGGGTCAGAGATTTGAGAGTTGTGCCCGCAAAAAGAAGAGATTTGAGAGTTGAAGCATAAGTCAGTAACTGTAATCTTTATCAGTTCCAAAACCTTACGGTTTTCTTGTCTCTTTTTTTGTTTCTGGCAAAGGGTCATATATTATTGTAACAACATAAAGCTGGTGGGCGGTCATGCCATCTGGTGGAGTTATTTTTTTTGTGACTAGCAAACAAACTGTCCATTTTCTGTCCTCAACAATCTGCAGTGTGTTTTATTTTTCAAAAAGGGAGAAAAGGTGCAAGGTATTTCTGTAGTTTGTTAAGGATCAAGATCTTTCATATACAAGTGATATAATTATTTTCTTAGTATCTTTGTCTTTCAGTACTCATACCAATGTGTATAAATGTCAAATGTATTGGTCTATTAAAATGGGCATATTTTCATATAGGTTTACCAAAAGTGAAGTAGCATTTTCGTTGCCCACTCGCGTGTGTTCCCTAGCATGATATATTCAACAAGGGCGTGGGCTTTCTATGTTTTTCCTGTGAACTGATGTTTTAGCGTGCCTTCAAGTATGTCCAATCGTTCAGCAAAGACCTCCTCACACGGAATTTGGCTTGAGGGTGGTGTACTCATAATAGCTTCCTCTAAACACGGTTTCCTACTTCTCAGGGCCAACCCATAGGTCAGGCTAACATCGTGACCTCCCGGGGGCCGAGGGACGGAGGTCTCAACTAACATACTTGTAATCACTAAACTATTGGTTATTACGCTCAAATGTGTAATCGATATATTGGAGAAATAATAAGGTCAAATCTGTGGAACCAAGGTGCACACCACACACAGGCCATAGAACCAATATGATAGCTGCATCCACTAGTTTGGTTAGGTTACCAATCTCTTGGATGAGCATCCTGCAATTTAGCTCTATGCTTTATGTTCCTAGTGGATTAATTCCTATGTCTATTTCCATGGACTATGATGTTTTTTTAAAGAACAAGTAGTAACCGTTATTTAGACAACAAGTAGTAAATCTTTTATATAGTGTATTATTAAAATCGACGCTATTTCAATACCAAGTTCAAAGTAAATACACGTTTGTCAACAGGTTAGTAAGACAACTGGAAAACGTACGACAGATTTGACCATGACAAAAGCAGCATGTTAACCTTTAAATGATAAGTTCCTCATAAAAACTTATATACTCTAGAATTTTCTATCTGATTGTACCTAACAATGCACTAGAAACTAGCACTTCGATTGTACATAATAATGCACTATAAACTTCTCACTTTTTCATACAGATCTATGTTAGTTTTTTTAGATTATAAAACACACACGCACACGCACACAAACACGCGCGCGCGCACACACACACACAAATTTACCCAAGTGTCGAATTACTATGAAAAGCCATGCAATTTAATCTATTTTTCGCACATGCAGTGAGAACTTACTTAATATTGTAAGTCACATTTCTCCCAAAATAAATTGTAAGTGGCATCACCTCAAAAAGGAAAATAACTTATCTTATAAAGTATGTGATTTTAAATATAGCATGGATTGCTCTTGGCAAAGATGATAGAAGTGTATACAAAACACTATAATTAATATAAAAATATTGTTATGTGGTTAATGAAAATACGTTACTTAAATTTGCTTGTTAACAAAGTACATTACAATTAAATATAAAATTTTAATATAAATATTATTATTTTAAGTTTTATATATGAGTGCGGATTTTATACCAACACAAGCTGGTATAGGTCATATCCATACCATTTGTTCCTGTCTCGAGATCCGTGTGGCAAACCAACAGTTTTCGTTCGGTGTGCGTCGTTAATATGGGAAAATTATCGCATCAATGTGTACCATCTCTAGGAGTACTGAAGGATAAGAGCCGGTAGCAAGTATACACTCTTTCACATTTTGGAAACCGGAAATGCAAAGGTTACATTTTTTGGTGTTTGGTTTACCAACTAATAATCCTGCGCGGATATTTGCTGAGGTGTCATTCTGTAATGAGTACAATGACAAGGTTATCTTAATAAAAATGTGGCTAGCTTGTGTAAGGTTTCATGAGCCATAGTTAGTTCATATTTTTCTTAATTTTGTTGAGCTCAATACTTGTCTCTTTGAACGTGCACAATGCCAGTGTCGATGCATGGTCGGCTTGCTGTTTGGTTTTTGAATTTCTCCAAATACAGCTGGGGAAGTTTATCAATTCATAACAGAAAACCATTGCATCAGTGTCTTGTTCTGACGAACCTGCCCCATGCTCTGCTTCTGCGTCATGGCGCTATGATAGATTAGTCTGTAAATATGTGCTCGGCGGTGATGAGACAACTATACGGGTCACAACCTGTCTTATAGCGCGCTTGAATCATAGGCGTAGAACGAGATGTAAGAACTGGCTATGTTATGAGTGCGGCTGGCGATGGGCTAGCTTCCTTTTTCGGTGGCGAAAAGCTGGTGATGAGAGAGATGTATTGTAGGAAAATGTAAGAGAGATGTATTGATGAAAAGTTGGGTTGTTGTATTGTACTCCTACTACACAGAGTGCGGACGAAAAGTTGGGTTGTTGTATTGTACTCCTACTACACAAAGTGGGGATGAAAAGTTGGATTGTTGTATTGTACTCCTACTACAGAGTGGGGACAAAAAGTTGAATTGTTGTATTGTACTACTACTACAGAGTGGGGATGAAAAGTTGGATTGCTCTGGCTATAAATAGCCACCCCGCCCTACCGTTATGGTTGGTTGCTACGTTTGATTTTCCTATAAGATTTATTGAGCATTCCTCTCTGAGTAGTTTGTGTGAATCCACTGAGAGAAAACCCCATAGCCGAAAGTTAGATAGTGATTGAGCATCACAAAGATATAAGTCCAAAGTTGTGAGCCTATTACCCTTGGGAGCTGCTAACTCTCTAGATGGTTAAGCGTCTAACTGCGTGACTAATAGTAACTCTGATCGCCGAAGACAAAGTGTTCAGCAACCAAGAGTCATTTTGGTTCATTAAGCAAAGTCTGTTAAACATTTGGAGATTGACAAGAAGAATCTACCATGAGTAAAATCAACTGAAATTCAGGGAACTTCACGTTGAGGAGAATTTGGCGAATAGAGTTTTTTCTCCTATGTTCAATCACAAGTCCTCCGACCAAACATAGCTCTTTTGCTGAAGAGGAAATTTGTCGCCATCGAGCACCAGTGGTCCTTTCTATCCTACTGCGTTATCTTTAGTAGCTTATTTTGGGTATTATCTGTCAGAAGATATCTATTTATGATCTGTGTGCTCATATATTTCATGCATCTCTATTTGTTATGCAATCATGTTTTCTTTTTGTAGTTCACCTTCAGTAGTGTTTTTTGTTGTGAGCTTTTTATATTAGTTATAGCAGTTATCTTTTTGTTCTATCATGTTTATTTTCTGGAGTAGATTCTCTTTCGTATAACTTCATGTGTTTTGTTTCATTTGTGTTGTGTTGTGTTGAGAGTATTTAAGTTTTGAAAGAAATTTTAAATCTCACATTCATCCCCGATCTGGTTGATATACTCCAGTCCTACACCCTCAATGACCGGTGGGAGCTGTTGAAAATATGCCCTAGAGGCAATAATAAAGTCGTTATTATTATATTTCCTTGTTCATGATAATCGTTTATTATCCATGCTATAGTTGTATTGACCGGAAACTCAAATACATGTGTGGATACATAGACAACAACATTGTTGGGGAACGTAGTAATTTCAAAAAATTTCCTACGTACACATAAGATCATGGTGATGCACAACAACGAGAGGGGAGAGTGTCGTCCACGTACCCTCATAGACCGTAAGCGGACGCGTTATGACAACGCAGTTGATGTAGTCGTACATCTTCATGATCGGCCGATCCAAGTACCGAACGTATGGCACCTCCGCGATCTGCACACGCTCAGCTCGGTGACGTCGGACAAACTCACGATCTAGTAGAGCTTCGAGGGAGAGTTCCGTCAGCACGACAGCGTGATGATAATGTTGATGAAGCTACCTACGTAGGGCTTCGGCTAAGCACCGCTACGATATGACCGAGGTGGATTATGGTGTAGGGGGGCACCGCACACGGCTAAAAGATTAATGATCAACTTGTGTGTCTTGGGGTGCCCCCCGCTCCCGTATATAAAGGAGATAGGGGGGAGGCGGCCGGCCAGGAGGAGGGCGCGCACGGGGGGGGGGGGGGGGGAGTCCTACTCCCACCGGGAGTAGGACTCCTCCTTCCCTAGTAGGAGTAGGAGAAGGGGGAAGGAGGAGAGAGGGGGGAAGGAAAGGCCCCCCTCCTTGTCCAATTCGGACTAGAGGGGGAGGGGGCGCGCGGCCCTGCCTTGGCCGCGCCTCCTCTTCTCCACTAAGGCCCATGATGACCCACAAGTATAGGGGATCGATCGTAGTCCTTTCGATAAGTAAGAGTGTCGAACCCAACGAGGAGCAGAAGGAAATGACAAGCGGTTTTCAGTAAGGTATTCTTTGCAAGCACTGAAATTACAGGTAACAGAGAGTTTTGTGATAAGATAATTTGTAACGGGTAACAAGTAATGAAAGTAAATGAGGTGCAACAAGGTGGCCCAATCTTTTTGTAGCAAAGGACTAGCCTGCACAAATTCTTATAATGAGAAAAACGCTCCCGAGGACACATGGGAATTATCGTCAAGCTAGTTTCATCACGCTCATATGATTCGCGTTCGTTACTTTGATAATTTGATATGTGGGTGGACCGGTGCTTGGGTGCTTTCCTTTCTTGGACAAGCATCCCACTTATGATTAACCCCTATTGTAGGCATCCGCAACTACAAAAGAAGTATTAAGGTAAACCTAATCATAGCATGAAACTAGTGGATCCAAATCAGCCCCTTACGAAGCAACACATAAACTAGGGTTTAAACTTCTGTCACTCTAGCAACCCATCATCTGCTTATTACTTCCCAATGCCTTTCTCTAGGCCCAAATAATGGTGAAGTGTCATGTAGTCGACGTTCACATAACACCACTAGAGGAAAAGACTACATACACACTACTATGGAAAAGCCTATACACAGAATCTTACCAACAGCGCTCCTCAAAATACCACGCTACTGCTATTTAACAGTAGCGCGTGATATCAAAACGCGCTGCTGAAAGGAAAATAGCAGTAGCGCGTCCACCACAAACCGCGCTACTGCTATAATTGCCATGACCTCGCCCCCCGCTAGTTATAGCAGTAGCGCACTATACTGAACAGCGCTACTGCTATAGAAGTTAGCAGCAGCGCGCTTTTAGGAAAACCGCTACTGCTAAGATCAGCCCACAAGTTTAGTCCCACCTCGCTCCGTGAACAGGGTGTTTACCACCTTAAATATGTTATTTCTGAAACTACCACAACCAGTTGGTCTTCACTGAACTCTATGTGTAAAATTTGTGGCCACAATATGAGTCCTCTCCGGTTCTTACCGGAGAGGACTCATATTGACAATTCAGATTGTACACAAAAAGATCATTGATGGCCAATGTATTTTTGCATTGACGTATTTTTTGTATAGTCACACTTAGCAGTAGCGGTTTATATGCAACGCGCTACTGCTATTCAGATTAGCCGTAGCGCGTTTTGGAAAACGTGCTACAACTATCCCTACCTTATCCCCATGAGCACGACCGGCCCTCACTCACACTCTCACTCTCGCCCGCGTGCCGATAACCGTCGTCGTGCGTCACCGCCGCCGCTGCCTTCATCCGTCCCTCCGAGGTACTCCCCTCCTTTCGTCCCTCCTCCCTCCTCCTCGCACATCCTCCCTCCGCCTGCGGCTGCCCCTCACTCCTCCGCCGCCGCCCTCCTCCCTCCGCCTGCGGCCGCCCCTCCTTCCTCCTCCGCCGGCAGCCCTCCTCCCACCGCCCTCGACCTCGCCGCCCCTAGCTACCTCTCCGTCGCCCCCACCCCCTGCCACTAGTTAGTACTAGATTTAGTAGTAGTAGATGTTAATTTAGGGTTCATAGCTAGTACTAGATGTTGCTTAGTTAGTACTAGATTTTTAGTAGTAGTAGATGTTAATTACTAGTAGTGATGGTACTAGTTAACTAGGGCAGTATGATTAATAGTAGTTGTAGTTGAACTACTTTAGTTGTAGTTGAACTAGTTTAGTAAGTAAATTAATAAACTAGTTGAACTAGTTGAATTAATAGAACTAATGTATTTTTAGTAAGATAATTAATATAACTAGTTGAACTACTTTATTTTTAGAAAGATCTAGTTTTTTTTTCTATTTATAGTAAGTTTATATTTAGTAAGAACTAGTTGAATTAATAAAACTAGTTGAACATGTCATATTTGTTGTTATTTTTTAGTTTAAACAATTATTCAGGATGTATTAGTGATAACTTATATGGTTTCAGGTGACCACCGTCGTCCCCGTCACCGACCCCCTCCGACATCCCCGCCGTCGTCCCAGTCACCGACCCCCTCCGACATCGAGGTGAGACCAGCCAAATATCCTTGTATATCTTGTGTTGTTGCTCAAATAGGATCTGTGGTTGCCCAAGTGGCCGTTCATGTTTAGTTTACATCTCCGAGTGGCCTATGTTTTGCCAGAGTGTTGATTAACTTCCGTTCCGGCAAATTTCAGGCGCTCGATATGTCCTTTTTTAGCAAAGGTCATGCCGGATTTTTTGGTGAATTCTGGCATGACTTGTGCTAGAATATGTACAAGTTTAATCTTTGAATTATGAATGTAGGAAATGTCGTACTCGGACGACGACAGTCTCCCGGGGGAGTGTAGCTGGTGCCACGACGATCGAGGTATGTGCGACAAGTTCGTTAAGCTCGAGGAGACCTTCGATTGTGAAACGGTACGCAACAACGACAAGTGTTTTTTTCGTAATTAAGCATGACTTCAACTATTTCAATGTCTAATTTTCATATTTTATAATTCGACTAGCTTATCCTATGCCATGCAAGACACTATGTCTTGGAGAGGATGGGTTTTGAATACCATGAAAATTTTGAAACAAAGAAAATACACCTAAGGACCCATCATGATATGGATTTTGAAGTAAATCTGTGCAATGCTTAGAGCGTAACCCATTTTGGTTGCCAAAATTGGGAAGCACTTTGCAAAATGTATGGTTTTTATGAGGGTATGATTGTCACCATGGATCTTGGTGATCCTAACATCGAGCAAGACAATATGGACATTTGGGTCCTTGTTGATACGCTTCCGATTGTTACTCTATGTGAGTTTCTCAAACATAGTTATTAACTAATTTATATTGTTTATTTCAAAATAGTTGATAGCTTATTTCCATTGACAGCTTATTTTGATTCTTCAAAGACTGTGTGGAAGATGGTAGATAAAACCCACTACACCGATGGCACCGAATTAACGTATAAGGAGAAAAATCATCTGATCGCATTTTGTACTCTTCTTGAGAATTACAATAACTATTATCGAACTCCTCCAAATTATGGTGAATACGTGCCACTAGTGCATGTGTTGAACGACGGTAACTTCTCTGGAGATACCCTGGTAAGATTTTTTACTATTACGACATCCGTGCATCTTTTGCATACTTCTAAAACTAGTACATCATTGCTAACTACGGAGTTATTATTATGTTTTTCAACAGAAACTCCCGATGGATTGTGTGCCTCATCTGATGTCTCTACATGGTGGCCTCTCAGTTCTGAACATACTGCCAGGTAAATCTAGGGAGCTCACCTGTGCATATCGGATTTCAAAAACCGGTGAACACATGTTCATCAAAGAATGAAAGAAATGTATGGACATTCGCAAGGAGGTTCTTGGAAGTAACATTCAGCGAAAGGCAAGAATTGGAGACAGGCTAATCTTCATTCTCCATAATGGAGAGTCAGGGGCTATCTTGTTTTTTGCTATTTTACCTTAGAAAATGTAGTAGGTCTTAATCGAATGTAGTAGGTCCTATGAGGTACAATATGTTTATTATGTGGTAATGTGTTAGAGTTGATAATGAGGAGTACTTGTGATTACGACTAGTGACCAATTTGCTATGTGATGTCATTGATGAAAACGATGATCTTGAGGAGGTGTTATATGACAATGATGTATTATGATGATAAGTTGTTAATGATGTGATGATGATGATGATATTATTATATCATTGGGTGAAAGAACCGCGGATTAGTTTCAAGTGGATGGACATCCACTTGAAACTAGTCCATGGTTCTTTCACCCCGTGATGTAATAAGTCATTATGATGTAAAAACAATCTCTAAATTCCTGTTGTATGAAAACTTGTGTAAAGGTGTATGAATACAACATGAAATAAAAAAGAAATAAAATACTAAATAATAGTAGTAGCGCGGGAAAGGAGAAGCGCTACTACTAATTACCAGTAGCGCTGTTCCGAAGAAGCACTACTACTAAGTCAATTTAGCAGTAGCGTTGATCTAGACGCGCTATTGCTAAGCATTAGCTGTAGCGCCTTATCAGTAGCGCTCCTGCCCGCGCTACTGATAGGCCTAAAACCCGCGCTGCTGCTAGGCTTTTCCCTAGTAGTGACATCTCACCAAAATATCGAACAAATACCAAATTCACATGACTACTAATAGCAAGACTTCACCCATGTCCTCAGGAACAAACGTAACTACTCACAAAGCATATTCATGTTCATGATCAGAGGAGTATTAATATGCATTAAGGATCTGAACATATGATCTTCCACCAAATAAACCAACTAGCATCAACTACAAGGAGTAATCAACACTACTAGCAACCCACAGGTACCAATTTGTGGTTTGAATACAAAGATTGGATACAAGAGATGAACTAGGGTTTGATAGGAGATGGTGTTGGTGAAGATGTTGATGGAGATTGACCCCCTCCCGATGAGAGGATCGTTGGTGATGACGATGGTGATGATTTCCCCCTCTCGGAGGAAAGTTTCCCCGGCAGAATAGCTCCGCCAGAGCCCTAGATTGGTTCCGCCAAGGTTCTGCCTCGTGGCGGCGGAGTTTCATCCCGTATGCTTGCTTATGATTTTTTCCAGGGTAAAAGCCTTCATATAGTAGAAGATGGGTACCGGAGAGCCACCAGGGGGCCCACGAGGCAGGGGGCGCGCCCCCCACCCTCGTGGCCAGGGTGTGCGCTCCCTTTGGTACTTTCTTTGCTCAATAATTCTTATTAATTCCAAAAATGACTTTTGTGGAGTTTCAAGACTTTTGGAGCTGTGCAGAATAGGTTTCCAATATTTGCTCCTTTTCTAGCCCAGAATCCCAGCTACCGGCATTCCCCCTCTTCATGATAAACCTTGTAAAATAGGAGAGAATAGCCATAAGTATTGTGACATAACGTGTAATAACATCCCATAATGCAATAAATATCGATATAAAAGCATGATGCAAAATGGACGTATCAACTCCCCAAGCTTAGACCTCGCTTGTCCTCAAGCGGAAGCCGATGTCGAAAAATATGTCCACATGTTTAGAGATAGAGGTGTCGATAAAAATAAAATACGGACATGAGGGCATCATGATCATTCTTATAACAGTAACATATATGGATTTTGTCATATGATTTCTTATGCTCAAGTAACAATCCATTCACAATGTCAAGTATGGTTCAGAAACTTCATTGAGAACTAACAAACTATAATCTCAGTCATTGAAGCAATTGCAATTTATCATAACATCGGGAAGAGTCAAACATAGAGCTTTTCAGCAAGTCCACATACTCAACTATCATATAGTCTTCTACAATTGCTAACACTCACGCAATACTTATGGTTATGGAGTTTTAATCGGACACAGAGAAAGATAGGGGCTTATAGTGTTTCCTCCCAACGTTTTACCCAGAGGGTAATGTCAACAATAATAGTTCATGCTAACTTACATCCAATTGGATATATATATCAGGATCTTTCCAACATGAGGTGCTTGCCAAAGGATAAAATGAAAAAGGGAAAGGTGAGGATCACCTTGACTCTTACATAATGTAAAATATAGGCCCTTCGCAGAGGGAATCAGAGGTTGTCATGTGCTCTTAGGGTTGGATGCACAAAATCTTAATGCAAAAGAACATCACTTTATATTGCCACTTGTGATATGAACCTTTATTATGCAGTCCATCGCTTTTATTACTTCCATATCACACGATCGTATAAAGCTTATTTTCTCCGCACTAATAAGTCATGCATATTTAGAGAGCAATTTTTATTGCTTGCAACATGACAACTTACTTGAAGGATCTTACTCAATCCATAGGCATGTATGGTGGACTCTCATGGCAAAAACTGGGTTTAAGGATATTTGGAAGCACAAGTAGTATCTCTACTTGGTGCAAGGAATTTGGCTAGCATGAGGGGGAAAGGAAAGATCAACATGTTGGACGATCCATGACAATATACTTTAACTGAGATGTGAGAAAACATAACCCATTACGTTGTCTTCCTTGTCAAACATCAACTGTTTAGCATGTCATACTTTAATGAGTGCTCACAATCATAAAAGATGTCCAAGATAGTACATTTATATGTAAAACCCTCTCTTTCTTTATTACTTCCTATTAATTGCAACAATGACCAAAACTATGTTTGTCAACTCCCAACAACTTTTAAGCCTCATACTCTTTATATGTGAAGTCATTACTATCCAGAAGATCAATATGAACTCTTTTATTTCTTTCTATTCTTTCTATTTTCTCAAGATCATAGCAAGATAGCAAAGCCCTTGACTCAACACTAAACTTTATTATATATAGCTCACGGACTCGATTACATAGAGGGATTACAAAGCAAAACTCAAAACTAATTCATACCAAAACTTTATTCTACTAGATCAAGATATTACCAAAAGGATTGAACTAAGTAAAACGGTAAAGATAGGAGTGTGATGATGATACGATACCGGGGCACCTCCCCCAAGCTTGGCAGTTGCCAAGGGGAGTGCCCATACCCATGTAATTATGTCCTCGGAGGTGGTGAAGAAGGTGGTGATGATGATGGATAGTCGCACATCGAGCGTAGAAGCTCCTCCAGTTTGCGGATAATGCCCTTGAGTGCGATGATATGCTCCTTCAACAAAATATTTTCCTGTGTGAGATACTTGTTTTGTATACGAGCTAGCTCAATCATCTTAAAAGCTTCAATCTCAGTTGGGGTAAAGAGGTTAGGTAGAGGTTGAGGGATGTTTTCTTCTTCCGCCGCCGGAGCTTGATCCTCCATGGCCTTCTTGATCCCTTCATCCTTGTTGATCTCCTCCGGTTCTTCTCTTTTCAGCTCTATCTTCAATAGCCAAGCATCCTTGTCTTCATTGTTGGAGGAGGGTGACATCACGATGCTCTAGATCTGTCAGAAAAATAGCTCGAAACAAAGAGAGAGGATTTTTGCGTGATACGGTGGTCAAAACCTTCGGGAGATTATATAATGAATTTTTACTGACCAAAAGAAGTAATGTGCAAGAAAACGGAGTCCGGAGAGCACACGAGGTGCCCACGAGGCATGGGGCGCGCCGTCCACCCTCATGGAGGCCTCGTGTCCTTCCCGGACTACTTCTTATTTTCCTATTTTCTTAAATATTCCAAACCGAAGAAAAATTGCTATTAGAATTGTTTTGGAGTCGGTTTACTTACCGTACCACATACCTATTCCTTTTCGGAGTCTAAAACGTTCTGGAAAGTGTCCCTTATGTATTCCTTCGGGGTTATGGTTTCAATAATATTAGTGTCAACATTTATAGGATTACCTGAGATATAATGTTTGATTCTTTGACCGTTCACCGCCTTTGGATTTGTGCCTTCGAAGTTGTTGATTTTTATGGCACCGGAACGATAGACCTCCTCGATAACGTAAGGGCCTTCCCATTTCGAGAGAAGTTTTCCTACAAAAAAATCTTAAACGAGAGTTGAAAAGAAAAACATAATCACCTACGTTAAACTCATGCTTTTGTATCCTTTTGTCATGCCATTGTCGGTGTACTAGAGTAGGGGTACCCTAGTATCCCGAACTTGTGCACGGGCAGTCGCAGCACCCCGCGGCAAGGCTTGCCGGGTGACCGCCAAGGTCCTCCGTGGTTCCTTTGGAGCCATTCAAGAACAAAGTATTCAAGCCAAGGAGACAAGGCCCCGGCAAGAGGAGCTTGCCGGGAAGGCCAACCAAGGCATCTCAAGGGACTTGCCGCGACGCGCCACGCGTCCCGGCGAGGCTCGGTGAGCGACAAGCTTCCGGACGCGACAAGACAACGACCGCAGCAAGGCGCTTGCCGCGGCAAGCTACCACTCTATACCCGCGCTCTAGCGCATCCACCAACGTGTCGCCCTGGGACCTTTCCAGGCGCGCGTGGCAAGAGGCTGTGCAGCCAGCGGTGCGCGGTGGCAAGCGGCGCCTGACAAGATTGCCATCGTGGCAAGCGGTGGCGTCCCTGACGGTCCCTTTTTGCACTATTTGGGCGACGCAGACGGGCATTTAATGCATTTGTCCCCTTCGTCAGGGTTAGGTATGATACACTGTACAGGTAGTTGTACCAACCGCAACACCTTTCCATTTTTACCCTTGTCTGCGTTGCCACCTGTCGGTGACCCCTTGAGCATATAAAAGGAGGCCCATGCGCAGCGTAGAGGGGGGTTCGAAGGCAGAAAAACACTCACGCTCGGTCTCGTTAGCAGCTAGTGTATACTGTAGCATTTAGCGCTCCCGAGCAAGAACTCAATACACTCAGACATGCAGCAGTAGGAGTATTATCTCTCCGGAGAGCTCCGAAGCTGGGTAAACTGCTCGTGTGCTTCGCCTCGATCCGCTCTTCGCGCGATCTCCGCCCCCCCGCCGAACCGAAAGGGGCTCGGTCCGCCGGTCCCATAGGTGTTCGTGGATCGGTTTCCCCGACAGCCATCTTTTAACTTTTTCTTTCAACAGCTTGGCATTCTCGTAGGCTTGGGTTCTCCATTCATCAAGTGAGCTAATGTCAAATAACCTCTTCTCACCGACAAGTTTGAAATCATAGTTGATCTCTTTAATAGCCCAATATGCCTTATGTTCTAGTTCGAGAGGTAAGTGACATGCTTTTCCATAAACCATTTTATACGAAGACATACCCATAGGATTTTTATATGTGGTTCTATAGGCCCATAATGCATCATCAAGTTTTTTGGACCAATTCTTTCTAGATCTATTAACAGTCTTTTACAAAATTAACTTGAACTCTCTATTACTCAACTCTACTTGACCACCAGACTATGGGTGATAAGGAGATGCAATTCTATGATTGACATCATACTTAGCAAGCATTTTACGAAAAGCACCATGAATAAAATGTGAACCACCATCAGTCATGACTAGGGACTCGAAACCTCGGAAAAATAACTTCCTTAAGCATCTTAATAGAGGTGTTATGATCAACACTACTAGTTGGAATAGCTTCTACCCACTTAGTAACGTAATCAACAACAACTAAAATATGTGTATAACCATTAGAGGCAGGAAAAGGTCCCATATAGTCAAAGCTCCAAACATCAAATGGCTCAATAACAAGAGAATAATTCATAGGCATTTCTTGATGTCTACTAATATTACCAATTCTTTGACATTCATCACAAGACAAGACAAACTTACGGGCATCTTTGAAGAGAGTAGGCCAATAAAAACCGGATTGCAATACCTTATGTGCAGTTTTATCTCCAACGTGGTGTCCTCCATATGGTTCGGAGTGACACTCACTACTAGGAAAAGGCCTACTAATGGCGCACCAGTTTTGCCTACTAATGGCGCACTACTGGTGCGCCATTAGTATCACGCCACTACTATTTTTTACTAATGGCGCATCACTGGCGCGCCATTAGTATCTGGTATACTAATGGCGCACCACGCAGTGCGCCATTAGTATTGCCCACAGTGCGCCACTAGTGTCTGCTATACTAATGGCGCACCACATGGTAGTGCGCCATTAGTAACAATATTTTTATTTTTTTTCGTTTTTTCTTAATCTCAGGTCACTATTTCACATATGAGATATCCAACACACATATATATATATATACAACAAGCATCCATATAACAATCATATCCAACACACAAGTTTCATCATATATACATACATAGCCAACACATAGTTCCATCGTTACATATTACAAAAGTTTCACATTGTTCATCCAACACCATTATCCATCAATTCACAAAAGTTTCACATTGATAGAAAATAAAAATACAAATGGAAAAGAAGCACTCCATCCATGCACTACTAGGAAAAGGCCTACTAGTGGCGCACCAGTGTTGCCTACTAATGGCGCACTACTGGTGCGCCACTAGTACCACGCCACTAGTATTATATACTAATGGCGCACCACAGGTGCGCAATTAGTATACAAGATACTAATGGCGCACCATGTGGTGCGCCATTAGTATACCATTCGGTGCTCCACTGGTATTCCCTCCAGGTGCGCCACTAATAACCTTATAGGCGCGCCACTAGTAATAAAGGAAGGTGCGCCACTAATAAGGGCTTAAATGCGCCACTAGTAATGTATTTGGAAAACAAAAAAAAATCTAAATTTACAGAAAACAACCTATAAGGAAAAATAATTTAAAAACAAAAAATGAAATAAAATCATAATTTTTATTATAGTAAGAATATTACAATGTCTTTACAAGTTTCCAATAAAAGGAAATTGCAAGGAAATAAAAGAAAATCCTAAAACTAATCTTCTAGTAATCTTTTCTTCTTTTTCTTCACTTTATCCCTACAAAATGTAACAAAATAAACAGAAACACAAACAAACTATTTATAACATGTCAATATTGTCATATTTTATGCAGAACTAGATATGAGCATATATTTCCAGAATTACATGGTGTGAATATTGTATGAGTAAGATTATAATGGAAATGAATTTTGATAGGAGCCCACTTTCGACGAGTATTTATCTGACAGAGCTAAATAATCAGGGCATTTACCTTTTGATAATATTATTATACTATACTACCAGTATACTACTCCACTTGGATTTTTTAGATGAGCAGATCTGAGATAGACATTTGTTCAAGTGGCTATAGGTAGGCTTGAAAAATTCTGATCGGTTCAAGTGGCTACAGGTAGTCGCACAGCTGGAATATAGACTACTAGTACTATTTGAAAAGAAAACAAGAGTAAATCTGAACGTACTAGTCAGATCCGATCACATTGAGCTAGAAAGAAAATTCATCAGGAAACAGATGGCCGGTGACTTACTTCCTGACGTTGAGGATCTCGTTGTGCCCAGCGAAGACGCTGCGGAGCGCGTTGTGGACGGACTGCTCACAGCGATAGTTGCCGCAGATGAACTCGTTGTCCTACAGGTAGTCCAGCAGCCAGGAATTAAAGATAGGAGGGCTAGAACTGAAAGAACTAACATCTTAGAAAGCAACAGGAGATAATTCATATATGCAAAATACATATGAAGTGGTCTTCACCAAATTTGTTGAAACATGAACGAAATGTTTTAGCAGTACCAATGATACATGTCAAATTAATTGTTCCTGTCATGACAATGTAAAAGTAGTACTTGCATGCCAATGAAGACTTGCTAGTGTCAGATTCTATGAGGTTCAGGACATGTGTAATTGTGCCAAGTTCACTTGTAATGCCATTATTCATGATCTGAACTTTATCCTCCACAAAATAAAATAACAGTTGATCCATGCGAATGATACTTAATTTTGAAGCTACTGTTAATTTATAAACTGAATATAAAGTGAGTTTATAAATTCAGAAACAAAAAATCCAGTTAGGCTACTGTTGACTGAAATTTGGAGTGTATACTTAACAAAGGATTCATTTGAATGTACAGTCAAATTAAAAAATGTGTTCATGGGGCAGCAGCACTAAGAACTGAAAGAAAAAGGTGCAGAAAAAAGATACTAAAAAACAATATTAAAGTAGGATAAAAAAATTCAGTAGAAATTATCTTCTGTATGAGGCAGACTGAAATTATTTAGATTTTTATAAGTTCCAAAGTTTTCCATTAGTGGCATATTATATTAAACTGAAGAACTGAATCATCTGAATGAAGGCACGTTAGCATCAAATTAAAGCCGTCAGTTTGCATGCTTACTTATTGTCAAATCCTAAGTCCTAACTGAAGCAGATTCGCTGCAGTTTCAGTAAAGTGTTTTCAGACAAACAATTTCAGTACACAGTTTTTCAGACCAAGTAACTAACAACTTCAGTGAGACAGGCACAGTGCAGTGTGAATTTCAATTGGCTAAATCATATATAGAAATCAGTATCTTCTCTATGAACCTGAAACTGAGATGACGACTAATTTTGCACATTTGATTTATGAATTTATTCTTCTTCGACAACCAACTAAACTTCGGATCACCTTCTAAGCATCTGTACATACTACATAGGCTGATTAATCCAACAGCCACAATGCAAATATCGACTATTTCCATTCAACTTCTTCACTTACTCATTATTATCTAATGAAACCATTCGTAACTGATGAAGCAGATTGGCTGAAGTTATTATCAAGTCCTAAGTCCTAATTGAAGCTGATCAACTGCACTTCAGTAAACAGTTTTTCAGACTGACAACTTCAGCGAGACAGGCACAATCTAATGTGAATTTTGATTGGCTAAATCATATAGAAATCAGTAACTTCAGTATGATACTGAAATTGGCATGACTGAACTAATTTGGCATATTTCAGACTGCTGTACAAGGTTGGTACAATGAGGCATATTTGTGGAACTAGTTTGAGGGTAGGTCCAACAAGTGTCTGCTGGTGGTGGTTGTGATTATGCACCACCATAAAAAGTGGTGAAGCTGAAGCAAGAATGAGTGGGTGAACAAAACTTGTTCATTAGTACACCTCATACAATATAAACTAAAGATAGAAAAGGGATTGCTTTATGCTGCTGCTGCTGCTACTGCAGTTTTAATCAAATTATTAGGTTCGACCGTGCAGTTTTACTTGCAGTTCATGTGGCCTGGCTGTATAATTGCAGGCAGAAGGAATCCTTCCTTGTCGGATCCCCATCCCTGGAGAGGCTCCTCTGGCGGGCCTGGCCGTGTGAGACCAATCTACATGGTTAGTGTCGGAGCAGCTTCTCCATGGCCCGCCCCCTTCCTTCAACTGCATTGCCTGCACACAACCACACGCACGAACGCATCAGATCAGGGGAAGAAGAAGAAGAAGAAGTAGCAGCAGAGGAGGAGGAAGAAGACAAGGCACTCACGCGTGCGTCAGATGCTCCTCAGATTTGGAGGGGATCCCGTGCTGCTGCCGGATTTAGGTTGGACACAGCGGCGAGAGGTGGAAGGAGGCGTGCTTCATGGTGGAGAAGGTGGCGTTCCTCTACTGGTTGCCGCAGCCCGACCACGGCTATGGCCGTGGCGGCTGGATCTGGGGCCTTGGGGTGGCGGGGAGCTCCTCCTCCTGCAGCTCGGCGGCCTCCACACCCCGGAGCAACGCCGTCGCCGGAGGACGTGGTCACGAGCTCTCCTCTGGATCCGGTGAGGAGGGTTGGGGAAGGAGCTCACCACGGCTCCATGCCCTGGATCTGGTGTGAGGGAGGGGGAAGGGGGCTCGCCGTGGTCAGGAGGGAGAGGAAGAGGCGGGCGGTCGGGGCTTCCCGATCTAAATCGAAGTCGAGGGAGGTGGGTGGGTGTGTCAGGAGGAAGGTGAGGGGAGAGAACGTGACGAGAGGGAGGGGATAAGGGGTGATAGCAATGGCGCACTGGTAGGGGTGCGCCATACGTATAGATAGCAATGGCGCATCTCTTACTGGTGCGCCATTACTAGTTAAAACTAGTAATGACGCACTATCTCCCTGATGCGCCATTAGTATTTTTGATTTTTTTTTACTAGTGGCTCATCGTGGATGTGGTGCGCCATTAGTATTTGGACACTAATGGCGCACCAACACATGGTGCACCATTAATATATAGTAGTGGCACACCACATGTGTGGTGCGCCATTAGTGTCCATATTATCTATAGCCCTTTTCCTAGTAGTGATGCAAGCTTCTGTGAATTAAATCAAATATGCAAAATGATAAACAAGAAGTTATAATAATAAGAAGAAGAAGAGAAGAAGAAGAAGAAGACTAGAAGAATACTAGAAGAAGAAGAACACTAGAAGAAGAATAAGAAGAATAAGAAGAAGACTATAAGCTTATTATGTAAACTTGATCATTTTGTGCTAACGTAAGTAATTTTGGAGCTAACCTATAGGAAACTAAGCATATAAGCTCTCTAAGTTAGCATATTAGAGCCAACTTAGGTAAAATGAAGCTAACCTATGTCATTTTGGAAAAGAAGAAGAATAAGAAGAATAAGAAGAAGACTATAAGCTTATTATGTAAACTTGATCATTTTGTGCTAACATAAGTAATTTTGGAGCTAACCTATAGGAAACTAAGCATATAAGCTCTAAGTTAGCATATTAGAGCCAACTTAGGTAAAATGAAGCTAACCTATGTCATTTTGGAAAAGAAGAAGAATAAGAAGAAGACTATAAGCTTATTATGTAAACTTGATCATTTTGTGCTAACATAAGTTATTTTGGAGCTAACCTATAGGAAACTAAGCATATAAGCTCTAAGTTAGCATATTAGAGCCAACTTAGGTAAAATGAAGCTAACCTATGTCATTTTGGAAAAGAAGAAGAATAAGAAGAAGACTATAAGCTTATTATGTAAACTTGATCATTTTGTGCTAACATAAGTTATTTTGGAGCTAACCTATAGGAAACTAAGCATATAAGCTCTAAGTTAGCATATTAGAGCCAACTTAGGTAAAATGAAGCTAACCTATAGGAAACTAAGCATATTAGAGATAACATAGGTAACTAAGTATATATATATATATATATATATATATATATATATATATATATATATCATTTTGGAGATTTGACATACCTGACATAGTTCAGTTCTCATTGTTCTTCTCTTGATGCGCCAAGAGCGGCGAGGCGGTGGAGGCAGTGGGATGTAGTCTTCTACCAGAATTGGCGTGGTCATGTCGCCCAGCTGTGGGATCGCCGGCGCCACCGCTGGTGCGTGGTCATTGTCAGGCACCACCACCATCGCGAGGCCACCTTCAGGCAGGACGGGCACGACCATCGCTAGGTCATCCTCAGCCAGCTCCATCTCTTGCCCATGGTCAGCCACCACCATCTCTTGCCCATGGTCAGCCACCACCATCTCTTGCCCTTGGTCAGCCACCACCAGCGCTAGGTCATCCTCAGCCTGATGCCCATCGTCATCCTGCAGCTCCTCATCCCCACTCTGCTCCTCTTCTCCCGTACTCCAGTCCGGATCATCCTTCTTGTTGTCTATGCTGCTGCCAGAATCGCTGCTACTTTCGCTAAAGCCAGAATCGGTGTTGCTTTTGCTACAGCCATAGTTGCTGCTGCTTTGGCTGTAGCTAGTGTCGCTGCTGCTGCTCCCATTGCCTGTCCAAATGCAACAATGACCGTTAACAATCGATGTGAGACAAAGCCAAATGTAGAGGAATAAGAAGAGGCAGAACGTACTGGCATCATCATCGTCAGCGTAGCGCATGCGACACATAGTCGCGTTGAACACCTTCACAATGAGCATGGTGGCGTCGTCGTCGTACCTGAAGAGAAGGAAGTACCCCGGCCGCAGGTCGTAGGCACGGTAGAACTTCTCCCACCCATGATACAAGTACATGTGGCCCTCCTTGATCACCAACTCCACATCCCACTACCTGCGAAACCCGCTGCCGGCCTGTCGCAGCTTCACATTATTTGGCGGATCTTCACCCGGTATGTCGATAAAACTATTAGGCAGCCTCTACAGTTTGGGACAATGAGTGATGTAGCAACGGGGTTCTCATCTCCCTTTCTATCAATAATATGCGAATAAAATTCTTGTAGCAAGAGAACCCATCTAATAAGTCTAGGTTTAGCATCTTTCTTTTCCATAAGATATTTAATAGCAGCATGATCAGTGTGAATAGTTACTTTGGAATCAACAATATAAGGCCTGAACTTATCACAAGCAAATACAACTACTAAGAATTCTTTTTCAGTGGTAGCATAATTTCTCTGGGCAGTGTCTAGAGTTTTACTAGCATATTGAATAGCATTTAATTTCTTATCAACTCTTTGCCCTAGAACATCACCTACAGCATAATCGCTAGCATCACACATAATTTCAAAGGGTAAATTCCAATCAGGTGGCTGAACAATAGGTGCAGTGATCAAAGCTTTCTTAAGTATTTCAAATGCTTCTACACAATCATCAACAAAGACAAAAGGAATATATTTTTGTAATAAATTAGTAAGAGGCCTAGAGATTTTAGAAAAGTCCTTAATGAACCTCCTATAAAAATCGGCATGACCAACGAAACTTCTTATACCTTTAATGTCCTTGGGACATGGCATCTTTTCAATAGCATCAACTTTAGCTTTATCAACTTCAATACCTCTTTCAGAAATTTTATGCCCCAAGACAATGCCTTCATTAACCATAAAGTGGAACTTCTCCCAATTCAAGACAAGACTAGTGTCTTCACATCTCTGCAAAACTCGATCAAGGTTACTCAAGCAATCATCAAAAGAGGATCCATAAACGGAGAAATCATCCATGAATACCTCACAAATCTTTTCACAAAAGTTAGAGAATATAGCCATCATACATCTTTGAAAGGTAGCAGGTGCATTACATAAACCAAAAGGCATACGTCTATAAGCAAAAGTACCGAAAGGGCAAGTAAAAGTAGTCTTTGCTTGATCGTCCGCTGACACAGGTATTTGAGAGAAACCAGAATAACCATCTGGAAAGTAGAAATGTGTATGTTTGGATAGTCTTCCTAGCATTTGATCAACAAAAGGTAAAGGGTAATGATCTTTCTTTGTAGCTTTATTTAATTTACGGAAATCAAATACCATCCTATAACCTGTAATAATTCTTTGCGGGATCAATTTATCTTTATCATTAGGAACTACAGTAATACCTGCCTTCTTAGGGACACAATGGACAGGACTTACCCACTCACTATTAGCAACGGGATAAATTATACCTGCCTCAAGGAGCTTTAGCATCTCCTTTCTTACCACTTCTTTCATCTTAGGATTTAACCGTCATTGATGATCTCTAACTGGTTTGGAGCCTTCGTCCAATTTAATTTTGTGTTGGCATAAAGTGGGGCTAATGCCCTTAAGATCATCGAGAGTATATCCAATAGCAGCACGGTGCTTCTTCAGGGTTTTCAATAATATTTCCTCTTCCTGCTCTGAAAGGTTAGCACTAATAATAACAGGATATATCTTCTTTTCATCAAGATAAGCATATTTAAGATTATTAGGTAATGGTTTAAGCTCAAACACGGGATCACCCTTGGGTGGAGGGGGATCCCCTAGGATTTCAACAGGCAAGTTGTCTTTCAGAATAGGACTCTATTGAAAAGAATACTTCATCTATCTCCCTTCTTTCATTCATAAACATATCATTTTCATGGTCTAGCAAATATTGTTCTAAAGTATTAGTAGGAGGCACGGCAATAGAAGCAAGACCAATAATTTCATCTTTACTAGGCAATTCTTTATCATGGGGTTGTCTATGAAATTTGGCAAAATTAAACTCATGTTTCATATCCCCCAAGCCAATTCTAACAACATCCTTTTAATTCTAGCATTAACAGTATTCAAGAAGGGTCTACCAAATATAATGGGACAAAAGCTATCTTATGGGGAACCAAGAACAAGAAAATTAGCAGGATATTTAACTTTCCCACACAAGACTTCAACATCTCTAAGAATCCCAATCCTTGAAATAGTATCTCTATTTGCAAGTTTAATAGTAACATCAATACCTTCTAACTCAGCGGGTGCAATATCATGCATAATTTCTTCATATAAGGAAATAGGTATTGCACTAGCACTAGAACCCATATCACATAAGCCATGATAACAATGATCTCCTATTTTAACAGAAATAAAAGGCATGCCTACAACAGGTCTATGTATCTTAGCATCGGGTTTAGCAATATTAGCAGCTTCCTCATAGAAATAAATAACATGCCCATCAATATTATCAGCCAAGAGATCTTTAACCATAGCAATACTAGGTTCAACTTTAATTTGCTCAGGAGGTGTATATGTTCTAGTATTACTTTTACAAACAATAGTTGAAGCTTTAGCATGATCCTTTATCCTAACAGGGAAAGGTGGTTTCTCGACAAAAGTAGTAGGAACAATAGGATCCTTATAAATGATAGTCTTTTCTTCAACTATAACAGGTGCAACTACTTTTACTTCAATGGGAGGATTATATTTAAACCACTTCTCCTTAGGGAGATCAACGTGAGTAGCAAAAGATTCACAGAAAGAAGCTACTATCTCAGAGTCAAGTCCATATTTAGTGCTAAATCCACGAAAAGCATCGGTATCCATAAAAGATTTAACACAATCAAACTTAGGTGTCATACCTAACTCCTTACCATCATCGGAACCCCAATCTTCAGAGTTGCGTTTAATTCTTTCCAATAAGTCCCACTTGAGTTCAATAGTCTTAAGCATATAAGAACCAACATAGGAAGTATCGAGCATGGTGCGATCATTGAGAGAAAGCCGAGCATCATTTTTTTGAATAATCATTTCTCTTGAGAGCTCATGATTAGGGCATGAATATAACATTGACTTAAGCCTCCCCCAAGATTGAGCGATGCTTTCTCCTTCGCGAGGCTAGAAATTATATATATAATTACGATCATGATGAACAAGATGCATAGGATAGAACTTCTGGTGAAATTCCAACTTCAATCGTTTATAGTCCCAAGATCCTGTATCATCACATAGCCTATACCATGTCAATGCGCCTCCCTTCAAAGATAAAGGTAAGACCTTCCTCTTAACAACATCATCAGGTATACCTGCAAGCTTAAATAATCCACAAACTTCATCCGCATAGATAAGGTGTAAATCGGGATGCAATGTTCCATCTCCTGCAAAGGGATTAGCTAGCAGTTTCTCTATCATACCCAAAGGAATCTCAAAGTAAATATTTTCAGTAGGTTCAGTAGGTTGAGGAGCAACTCTTTGCTCTACTGGTCTGGGTGAAGATGCCCCGAACAAGCCCCTCAAAGGATTAGTTTCCATAGTAACAAGTGACAGAAAATTTCAGCACACTATATATATGTTTCCTTACCAAGTTCCACTCACCAAAGGCGCTTCACTCCCCGACAACGGCGCCAAAAAGAGTCTTGATGACCCACAAGTATAGGGGATCTATCATAGTCCTTTTGATAAGTAAGAGTGTCGAACCCAACGAGGAGTAGAAGGAAATGACAAGTGGTTTTCAGTAAGGTATTCTCTGCAAGCACTGAAATTATAGGTAACAGAGAGTTTTGTGATAAGATAATTTGTAACGGGTAACAAGCAATGAAAGTAAATAAGGTGCAGCAAGGGTGCCCAATCCTTTTTGTAGCAAAGGACAAGCCTGCACAAATTCTGATAATGAGAAAAGCACTCCCGAGGACACATGGGAATTCTCGTCAAGCTAGTTTCATCACGCTCATATGATTCGAGTTCGTTACTTTGATAATTTGATATGTGGGTCGACCGCTGCTTGGGTGCTGTCCTTTCTTGGACAAGAATCCCAGTTATGATTAACCCCTATTGCAAGCTTCCGTAACTACAAAAGATGTATTATGGTAAACCTAACCATAGCATGAAAGTAGTGGATCCAAATCAGCCCCTTATGAAGCAACGCATAAACTAGGGTTTAAGCTTTTGTCACTCTAGCAATCCATCATCTACTTATTACTTCCCAATGCCTTCCTCTAGGCCCAAATAATGGTGAAGTGCCATGTAGTCAACGTTCACATAACACCACTAGAGGAAAAGATAACATACATCTCGTCAAAGTATCAAATGAATACCAAATTCACATGACTACTAATAGCAAGACTTCACCCATGTCCTCAGGAACAAACGTAACTACTCACAAAGCATATTCATGTTCATGATCAGAGGAGTATTAATATGCATTAAGGATCTGAACATATGATCTTCCACCAAATAAACCAACTAGCATAAACTACAAGGAGTAATCAACACTACTAGCAACCCACAGGTACCAATTTGTGGTTTGGATACAAAGATTGGATACAAGAGATGAACTAGGGTTTGAGAGGAGATGGTGCTAGTGAAGATGTTGATGGAGATTGACCCCCTCCCGATCAGAGGATCGTTGGTGATGACGATGGTGATGATTTCCATCTCCCGAAGGGAAGTTTTCCCGGCAGAACAGCTCCGTCGGAGCCCTAGATTGGTTCCGCCAAGGTTTCGGTGGCGGCGGAGTTTCGTCCCGTAATCTTGCTTATGATTTTTTCCAGGGTAAAAGCCTTCATATAGTAGAAGATGGGCACCGGAGAGCCACCATGGGGCCCATGAGGCAGGGGGCGCACCCAGTAAGGGTTGGCGCGCCCCCACCCTCGTGGCCAGGGTGTGGGCCCCCTCAGGTACTTTCTTTGCTCAATAATTCTTATTAATTCCAAAAATGACTTTCGTGGAGTTTCAGGACTTTTGGAGCTGTGCAGAATAGGTTTCCAATATTTGCTCCTTTTCCAGCCCAGAATCCCACCTACCGGCATTCTCCCTCTTCATGATAAACCTTGTAAAATAAGAGAGAATAGCCATAAGTATTGTGACATAACTCGTAATAACATCCCATAATGCAATAAATATCGATATAAAAGCATGATGCAAAATGGACGTATCAGCCCATATGGCCCATTATACCCCCCCCCCGGTTTCGGTAACCCCCCAATACTCCGGTATATGCCCGAACTTGCCCGGAACACTTCCGAAGTCCAAACGTAGTCATCCAATATATCGATCTTTATGTCTCGACCATTTCGAGACTCCTCGTCATGTCCGTGATCATATCCGGGACTCCGAACTACCTTCGGTACATCAAAACACATAAACTCATAATACTGATCGTGACCGAACATTAAGCGTGCGGACCCTACGGGTTCGAGAACTATGTAGACATGACCGAGACACATCTCCGGTCAATAACCAATAGCAGAACCTAGATGCTCATATTGGCTCCTACATATTCTACGAAGATCTTTATCGGTCAAACCGCATAACAACATACGTTGTTCTCTTTGTCATCGGTATGTTACTTGCCCGAGATTCGATCATCGGTATCTCAATACCTAGCTCAATCTCATTACTGGCAAGTCTATTTACTCGTTCCATAATGCATCATCCTGCAACTAACTCATTAGTCACATTGCTTAGAAGGCTTATAGTGATGTGCATTACCGAGAGGGCCCAGAGATACCTCTCCGACAATCGGAGTGACAAATCCTATTCTTGATCTATGCCAACTCAACATGTACCATTGGAGACACCTGTAGAGCACCTTTATAATCACCCGATTACATTGTAACATTTGGTAGCACACAAAGTGTTCCTTCGGTAATCGGGAGTTGCATAATCTCATAGTCATAGGAACATGTATAAGTCATGAAGAAAGCAATAGCAGTAAACTAAAACGATCAGGTGCTAAGCTAACGGGATGGGTCAAGTCAATCACATCATTCTCCTAATGATGTGATCCCATTTGATAAATGACAACTCATGTCTATGGTTAGGAAACCTTAACCATCTTTGATTAATGAGCTAGTCAAGTAGAGGCATACTAGTGAGACTATATTGTATATGTATTCACACATGTATTATGTTTCCGGTTAATACAATTCTAGCATGAATAATAAACATTTATCATGAAATAAGGAAATAAATAATAACTTTATTATTGCCTCTAGGGCATATTTCCGTCAGTTTCCCACTTGCACTAGTGTGAATAATCTAGATTACACAGTAATGATTGTAACACCCATGGAGTCTTGGTGCTGATCATGTTTTGCTCGTGAGAGAGGCTTAGTCAACGGGTCTGCAACATTCAGATCCGTATGTATCTTGCAAATCTCTATGTCTCCCACCTGGACTTGGTCTCGGATGGAATTGAAGCGTCTCTTGATGTGCTTGTTTCTCTTGTGAAATCTGGATTCCTTTCCTAAGGCAATTGCACCAGTATTGTCACAAAAGATTTTCATTGGACCCGATGCACTAGGTATGACACCTAGATCGGATATGAACTCCTTCAGTCAGACTCCTTCATTTGCTGCTTCCAAAGCAGCTATGTACTCCGCTTCACACGTAGATCCCGCCACGACGCTTTGTTTAGAACTGCACCAACTGACAGCTCCACCGTTTAATATAAACACGTATCCGTTTTGTGATTTAGAATTGCCCGGATCAGTGTCAAAGCTTGCTTCGACATAACCATTTACGACGAGCTCTTTGTCACCTCCATAAACGAGAAACATATCCTTAGTCCTTTGCAGGTATTTCAGGATGTTCTTGACCGTTGTCCAGTGATCCACTCCTGGATAACTTTGGTACCTCCCTGCTAAACTAATAGCAAGGCACACATCAGGTCTGGTACACAGCATTGCATGCATGATAGAGCCTATGGCTGAAGCATAGGGAACATTTTTCATTTTCTCTCTATCTTCTGCAGTGGTCGGGCATTGAGTCTGACTCAACTTCACACCTTGTAACACAGGCAAGAACCCTTTCTTTGCTTGATCCATTTTGAACTTTTTCAAAACTTTGTCAAGGTATGTGCTTTGTGAAAGTCCAATCACTACAAAAAAAAGACACATCCGTGACATTTTGGGCCGAACGATTTTTTTCTGTCATACATATGACACTTCTATGTCGATAATTGTGACAAAACCTGATATCATCATAGATGTGGTGGGCTCCTACTTCTATGACAAAAAATCATGACAGAAAATGGGCTTTTCGTCCTGGGCGGGCCGGAGACGCAGCTGCATGAAATTCTTTGGGTCGTCCATGATGGAAAAAACCGTGGTAGAAGCGAGGGCGAGGAAAATTTCAGGGAGTTCCCGGTTACGGTGGGAGGTCGGGGGCCGAGCGATGCACGTTTCTCTCGTACACGTACGCGCGTGTGTGCGAGGCGTTGGGCTCTAACTAAACCCGAGCGATTGCAGTGCAGGCTACGCGTTACTGAACCCGAGCAATCGATCGATGGCTGTTAACTGAACCCGATCGAGCGATTCCTTCGCTACTGCTGCTAACTGAAGCCGATTGATTGGATGAACAGTGAGCGTTGCGGGGGGGTTTGGATGAACAGTGAGCGGTGACATTGCCTCTGGATGAACAGGACCCCGTGGTGTGGAGGGCTGGATGAACAGTAGATGGTAGAGGGGTGCCCGTGGAGGGGTGGTTGAACAGTAGCCGGTGGAGTAGCGTGCGGTGGAGGCTGGATGAACAGGAGCCCGTGGAGGCTGGAGGAGGTCCACGGTGGAGATGAACAATATCCCGTGGAGTCCCGTTTTGCGGTACGCCTCACCCCTCCCGATGAACAGGACCCCCGTTTCGACCGTAGCGCTCCAACATAAGTCTGTTTTGTCCATTTTGCGGTACGCCACACCCCTCCCGATCAACAGGACCCCCGTTTCGACCGTAGGAGGTCCATTTCGTCCGTTTTGCGGTACGCCACACCCCTCCCGATCAACAGGACCCCCTTTTCGACCGTAGGAGGTCCGTTTCCTCCGTTTTGCGGTACGCCACACCCCTCCCGATGAACAGGATCCAGTTTCGAACGTGGCTGGTCGAACACAAGGCTGTTTCCTCCATTCTGCGGTACGCCAGGCCTCGTTTCCATCGCCTGTTCCGACCAATCCTCCCGATGAACATGACCACGCATTCCGTTGCCTCCCGATGAACACGACGCTTTCCGTTGCCTCCCCATGAACACGACGCATTCCGTTGCCTCCCCATGAACACGACGACGACGCTGTTTCTCCGTTCTGACCCAGCCATGTACACGAGCCCTGGCTGTACGTATGCGCGAGTAGGCGTTCGAGACCCCGCCCGTATGTACACATACGTGGCCGTATTTTCTTTCTTGCACCCTGGCCGCTGTACATACGTGTACATGCTATGTGCGCGCCTCTACTACGACACGTGCGGACCTCTACATCGACCAGTATATATGTACGTACACGTTCGTGACCAAAATGACAACGCTATGTACGCTTCGATCAGGTGGGTTCCGACTGTCAGGGAATTCCTTGCGTGTGAAGATGTAGCTGGTGGGTCTCAGCAGTCAGGGGGGCGAATCATTTTGTGTTGTTTTTGCCCGGACGCACTTCCTTGCGTGCGAAGGTGTAGCTGCTGGGTCCTAGCAGTCAGGGGGGCGAATCGTTTTTTTGCCCGAACGCACTTCCTTGCGTGCGAAGGTGTAGCTGGTGGGTCCCAGCAGTCAAGGGGGCGAATTGTTTTTTTCGGACGCACTTCCTTGCGTGTGAAGATGTAGCTGGTGGGTCCCAGCAGTCAGGGGGGCGAATCATTTTTTTCCCGGATGCACTTCCTTGCAAAGATGTAGCTGGTGGGTCCCAGCAGTCAGGGGGCGAATCATTTTTTCGTGAAATACGATGGCCCGTCCGGCGGGTCCCCGCTGTCAGGTGGAGGAATAATTATTTTGCGCGTAATAAGGAGGCACTTCCTTGCGGCTGCCGTGGACCCAGCTGTCAGCCTCTCCATGTACAGTCCACGTCCGATGGAAGTCGTTCCTTGACCACATTGACCACGCCTCGCCGAGAGCACCACGGCGGTGGACGACGGCGAGGCCTAGGAAGGGGACGACGCCGAGCCAGGGAAGACGCGACAGTGGATGCACATGCGGAGAGGAGTACAAGGGTTCACTAGTTCGGCTGCGCTGTCGTCGCCACAGAATAACAGGGGGTGCGGGTGAGTGGAGGGATGGCCTGGCCAGCGGTGGGAGTAGTAGGGGACGGTGAGGCCTCCGCGGCAGCACAGCCGACCATGGGAGGCAGGAGCAGGCGGCACGACCGGCGCTGCTTTGGGCGGCTGGAGGAAGAAGACCAAAGGTTGAAGAAGCACGACGGCCGTTGGATGGACATCGTATGGTCACTGCAGCTAGAATCATTTATATTGACTAAGTTGACAAAGCCCTTGGTACGTCAACTTAGTAGGTCCACAGGTCAGCTTCCGAAATGGTGCGCCCCAGATGTCAAGGGGAGGAATCATTTTTTGGGCGGGTCAAGCTAGAATATCTGAGATTGAAGAAGAAGCACGACATCCGTTGGATGGACATCCAACGGCCACTGCTGCTAGAACGGTGTGTTGAGTATAAGTTGACAAAGCCTTGCAAACACGTCAACTCTATTTTTTTAGGGGACGCGTCAACTTAGTAAGGCCAGAAGTGTGTGGCAGAGAACTTATAGCCCATTTGAGATTTGTAAGAATGTGTAGTCCATTTTTGAATTCTAATGAAATTTACTACAACCCATTTACAGTTTGTTAAAAGTACAACCCATTTCAACGAACCGTTCAAAACAGAATTCAATAAAATTTCCCACATTTTGATGGGATCCGAAATATTTTTATCCCGAAATTTCTAGTCAGATTAAATATAATTCCAATATAAATTTATATTACGTAAAAATCCAACGAAACATTGCGCTCGCAACAATTAATGAAATTAAAAATTTCAATATCCAAAAATAATTTTTTATAAAGTAATTACGTGTTTGGTATATTTTTTATTGTTACTGCCCAGTTTTTATAATTACATCCCATTTATTATTTTTTAAAGCCCATTTTCTTGTTAAGCCTAATGCATCCCTCCTAGGAAAGATTTGCAGCCCTGCGGGATGGAGAATAACAACTTGACCATGCATGGGTACTCCTAAAAAAAGTAATATCTGGGCTGGATATCTAGCCTGGGCTAGACGGGCCACAGCCCGTCCAATTAATACCTGCAGCGTTGTTTTCGTTGTTGTTCAGAGGAGAAAAATTAATATCTAGGCTAAACATCGAAAAACTCTGCAGTGCTCACACCTCAAAAACACAAATACTGCTCGAGCTGCTTGGTCCCAGCTGTCGGCCGCTTCTTGTGCAATTCTCTCGTTTATTGACTACTCCCTCCTTTCCGGTTTATAGTGCTCAATTCAAAAATCTCACCAATCAAGGTAGATGGCGAGTGGTGGAATACTTTTTATAGTTCTGCAAAAGCACCTAATTAATGCTCTTGTTATCCTCAAAAAAATTATGTTTATCAATGCATTAATTGCAATACATGTATGCATAAAGTACATGCATTGGTCAATTTTCTCTTATTACTTGCATGCAATGATTTAATGCACCTTGGAATCTGAACATGTGATGGAAAACAACCAAATTGAGCCTTATAAAATGGAAAAACTAAAATTTTGAGATAAGCCCTATAAACCGGAACGGAGGGAGTACATGGGTTGACAATGGTGTGGGACAGTGATGTCAGGAAACCAGGAGGAAGCAAAATAAATTATATATATATACAAACGGGCTATTATGCTAATATTAGCAGAATAACTATTCTGCACACCACTTCCGCACTGCACGCAGAACGCAAGTGCACGTCATTCTTTGAACCAAGTGTGCTGCAGCACTCACACGAGTGAACTTCTCGTCGAAAAAACTGCACGCATTATTTTTTCGGTACTGTTTTCGCTCTAATTTTTTAACCGTTTATCGGAATGAGGCGTGTAATATACCGTTGAAAAGCTATGGATTAGGCGCAACTTCGACATGTTGAACACTTTTCGATATTCGACATGGTTTAAGAGCAGTTTTGAAAATGGTGCGGCCCATGACGAGTGGCACCGAGCGTTTTTTCGCGATTTCTTCTAAACCGCTCGTCAGAATGAATCAAACGATACACCGTTGGATAGATATCATCGAGGCGCATCTTTTTCATATATACATTTTTCTCTAATTCCTTACGGTTTAAGAGCAGTTTCAAATTTATTAAATCACGGAATTCTGTTTTTCAATTTTTTTCAAATTTTCAGTACTGTTTTTGCTCCAGTTTTTGAACCGCTTGTCGAAACGAGGCGTGTGATACGCCGTTGGAAAGCTACGAACGAGGCGCAACTCTCATATGTTTAAATAGTTTTGAAATTCCTCACGGTTTTAAGTTAATTTTGAAAATCGCGCGGCGGACAACGAGTGGCAGCGGCCTTTCTTGGCGAATTTTTTGCAAACCGCTGGTCGCAATGATTCAAACTATACGCCGTTGGAAAAATATGGACGAGGCACAACTTTTTCATGTAGAACAATCTCTCTAAGTCTTTATGGTTTAAGAGGAATTTTGAAATTACCGAAATGCGGACACTCTGTTTTTCGCGACACCCAAATCAACGTGCGTACTTCATCCGACTGAAAACCGCACTGCATCGGACGAAAAATCACACTGCATCAGACGGCCAAACGAACTTCTTAATTTTTTGTTGTCGGACGTAAGCTTTTCTCACATAAGTTTTTGTTGTTTTTTACTCTTTTTTGAACGAGAGTGGACCGCAACACTCCCAAAAGTGAACCGCAACACTACCAAAAGTGAACCTCATGAGTTTTTGTTGTCTTTTTTCATAGTTATTATTTTTTACACGCATAGACCGGGCGAGTGGACTGCAGGGACTAAGCGAGTGAACTACATCTAATAAGAAGTGAGCTTCTTTGAGATGTTTTGGTTTATGTTTACCAAGGGAACCACAAAGGAGTTTTATAACAAACTGCGTGAGAGAACAAAGTGAGCTTCAAAATATGACTTGCGAGCTGCTTGAAGACGAGTAGTGAACCTCTTTCGTAGCACAATTTTTTTTACTTGGGAAGACATGAAACTACTACACACGAGTGTAATTCACAGCCGAGGGAAGTGAACCACATGACAAATTGAAGTGAAGTACATGACTTTTTTATTTTTTTTCTATTTTAGATGAGACGAGGTGAAGCGGACTGCGTCGATTTTTCAAAATCATTTTTTTAGTTTTCTTCGGTTATCACGTGAACAAAATGAACTGCTCGTCGGGTTCTATACGGAACGAACCACATAGCCGTTGCTAACACCCCTTAATAGTTTTCTTCAGTAGCAGAATAATGCTAGGACTGTGCATGTCTGTTCTAGAGCACGTACGTACTCTACATGGCAGCAGCGTGCCGTATTTCTCCTGCCTGCTTGCCTGCTGTTTTTGTTTTAGTGTGACTGAATTTTTCCGTAGCTAGTTTCAGCCTTTTAGGCCTGCTGTTTTGGTTGGTTATGTGCAGTCTGGAGAGAACCTCGCATCGTGCTTCAGATTACTTTGGGTCGGTCTTCCACATCTTGCCATCATTCAGTTAGTTCAGACTTGAGCTACACCATGACAGAATGGCTGGAAATCATAATCTGCTCCAGAGTAGTGGCTTTCGTTCCTGTGCATCACAAGTTCAGAACAAGCCCTGGCTTCAACCAACGTGAAAGTGAAGCGACAGAGGCCAAGTTCGCCGGGACACCAACTATGTTGCTTGCTTAATTATTTTTGGTCGATGATGTCTGCCTGGTACAGCTAGGTACTCGAGGGGGCACACGCCCACTGCACTGCACGCAGAGTCGCGGTGCACTGCACCGCCACAGCCTTTGCTGCTCCAGCGGCGGAGGCCAGGCTGCAGTGCTCCTCCACGGCTCCACCCACTGCCGCATGCGAGCTGCAGATGCACGCGCATGCGAGCTGCATGCAATATGCCGCGAGCTGCACACACATGTGACCCTTGGAGATGGGAGGGGAGCTTCTTGCATGCCATTGGAGCGGTCAAAGAGGAACCGCAGCCGTCGTCCTACTCATCAGCCACGGCTGTGGGAAGAAGCATAGGAGACGATGGAGGCCATGACCACCGGATTTGAGGAGGGGTCCCCGCAAAAAAAAGGATTTGAGGAGGGGAAGCCGTGGCGGCCACCGCGCCGGGATAGCACCTTAGCTAAAATTGCAGTACCTTTGCTAGTTGACTACACATCGGAAATCCAAAAAGAAAAGAAGGGGACTGAGCTGCACAGGCACCATCGCCGCCGTTGACAGCATTGCCGGCATCGGGAGGAGGGCCCTATGGCATCCATACTAGGAGGGAGCAACATGTAGATGGGACGGAAGCGCCGGCATGTGGCCAAGCAAGGGGCTGGCCTGAGCTCGAGGCAGAGGAGAGGAGGGGAGTGCACGCGGCTGGGCGGCCTGCAACAAGCGTCACCGATGCCAGCGAGGTCGTGGAGGAGATGGGATGCAGGTGCGTAAGGCGAACCAAAACTCTGGGGCGAACTGCTCGGGGATGAAGTAGAGAGCTGCGCCGCGCTGTCGAAAAAACTGCATGCCCGTTCTTCGCGAACAGCACACCAGCACACGCAGGAGTGGCTGTGGATTGCAGGTCATCATCAGCAGTCCGGTGGCCGGGGACGACAGAATTCGTGGCCAGAGAGCATGCGGGGCTCTACCAAACTGCACACAGGGATGGAGGAGAGGCGAGGTCGACGATGTCCGAAGCCTCGAGCTCCCCTGGATCTCGTACTGCATGCCATCGGGGGGCGGACTACGCATGCACTGCCTCATGGATCTGGCGTTGGGATGGATCCGATGCTGGCGGATCAGACCCGGCGAGGGCGTCGTGGATTTGGCGTTGGGGCGACTCCCCATGGATCTAACGCCGGTCAGGCAACGAGGTGGCTGGTGAAGAACAGTGGCGCCGCCGCCACGCATGAAAGGCGTTGGTGGCGTTGGGAAGGCGTGCCGTTCGGGGATGTCACGGCGCCAGCCATCCAGCACACCGGCGCTGGTGCGGCCAGTAGCTGTGGAGGAGGCTGGAGGGCGGACTCGGTCGGGAGGCATAGGGGGGAGGGGCGGCGCCGAGGTCTAGGAGGAAAGTGAGGGAGGGAGGTGGCGGCTCATGTGGAGGAGGTGACGCCGGACCCAGGCTGTCGCGGCTCCGGGGCGGCGGCCATGTCGCGGATCCGGTGGCAGCCGGGGGGCGCGAGACAAGGAGGAAGGCGAGTGGGCTAGGTGGAAGGTAGTGGAGGGAGGTGGAGGCTCGTGTGGAGGAGGTGAGGCTGGATCCAGGCCATCGCGGCTCCAGGCCGGTGGCCATGGGGCGGATCCGGTGGCAGCCTGGGCGAAGGAACGGAGGAAGGTGAGGGGGAGGGGGTTCCTGGGGGTAGGTAGGTCCTGTGGGTTCGGTGGGGTTCGGGTCAGGACGTACACGCAGTTCGTTTGTGTTAGCAGAATAAGCGATTCGGTGTGCATAATAAGACTCTTAAGGGTGTTATTAGAATAGACCCACCCTATATATATATATATATAAAATAAGGAGGCACTTGCGTACGTGAGGCTATGGCTCTGGTGGGTCTCCATTGTCATCCTCTCAAAGTAAAGTCATCTCCATGCCCACGCGCGTTTTCCGCCCGAAACAGTCAGCGCCGCCCGCCCCGATTCCCGGTGCAGGTGATTGCTCCGCCTTCAAACGACACAAGTGTCATCCTTCCATCCATCTGCCGCCCACATTAATGATACGCGGTTGCTAAGGCGGCTACTCCGACGCCACACGTCCGTCCCTCCGCCGCCCACCATTGCTATATAAACTGCTGCGCCGGCCATAGCCGCAGTCATCCGCATCCGTTCCCTTTCTCCTGTCCACACCACTACTGCCCACCATGGCTTCCTCGTGCTCCAGCGCTCTTCGAGACGGGCGGACGACAGACCACAAGGAGATGGCAGCCATTGCTACCGACCAGCTGGCCGGCAGGCAGCCGGAGGACGACGACGTCCCAATGGAGAACATGGTAGTCGATGATCCGGCGCCAACCCCCTTCTCAGCGCCATCCTCGCTGGTGCATTGCACCATGACCATCGGCGAGGCCCGTGCCCAATATATGGACACGGTGAGGCAGATGCGTGAGGAGCAGTTCCGGGAGGCGCATGCCAACGCCGCCTACAACCACCATCTCCTCCAGGAGCACCTACAGGCGGAGGAGCAGATCGCCGCGGAGCAGGCGGAGCAGGAGGCGCTGCTCGACACGTACCGCTCCGCCCGCAAGGGCCGCCTCAAGCACTGGCGATACCGCATGCGGGTGGCGGAGGATGTGGCTGCCTACAAAGAGGCTAGCAAAGAGGGCGATGAAGCGGGCGAGGCGCTGTTTGGCGAGACTGAGGACGAGGTAGAGGACAATGCCGGCTCCGAGGCCCTGCTCCACCGAGGCCCCGCTCCACTAGCATCGACGAGGCCCTGCTCCACCGAGGCCCCGCGGCGCCAACAACACCGCCGGCTCCGCTGAGGCCCCGCCCCGCCAACAACTAGGCAGAGGACATCGCCAGGTCAGCCGAGGCCCCACCCTGCCGGCAACGTGGGGGAGGATTTTCACCGCTCCGCCGAGGCACCGCCCGCCGGCAACGAGACAAAGGACATCGCCGGCTCCGCCGAGGCCCCGCCCCGCTGCCAATGAGGCCACGCCACACAGAAAACGAGGAAGAGTAGAACACGGTAGGTCGCCGCCGCTCGGGTCCAAGTAAGGCCACCGCTGCTACCCTCCGGTTGAAGCCAAGCTAGGCGGGTTGACCATTGATGGCCGGTTAGCTTCTTGGCGTCGACATGGAGTCGGAGAGCTGCGCCGTAGAAGAATGCTGCTTCTACTTAACTGCTGGTGCAGTTGGCTGACTGACACGTGGGCCCAACAGGCCACATGTCAGTTACGCAACTGCACCTGAAGTTAAGTCAATGAAGCTTCTTTTCGGCTCAGCAGGACACGGGTGGGTAGCTTCGGTTAATTAATTATACCTCCAGCGCACCCCTTTTTAGTTGAAGAATGTATGAAATGTAATGAAATCCGGCATGTTTATATGAAATCCGACCGAGTATGAATGAATTTATTTCAATTAGTTCGAATTCCTGTATCACTGGCATTGGATGAACATGCAAAACAATACGCACTAGCATTATTCCCAGGGTGATCACCTCGTTTGCAGCAGTTTCACATGTACTCCCTCCAGTCCTTTCTAGTCCGGATACAAGTTTTGTCTGCAGTCAAAGTATCTCTACTTTGACCAATCTTATACAAAAAAGTATGCACTTTCAGAATGTGCGAAGTAAAAAGGAACAGAAGGAGTACAAAGAGTTTGAGCAGCTTTTTAGCGTTTCTGTACATTGCAATCAAACACATAGGCCTGGCAATTCATAGAGAATATTCAAAACAATCGATGATTATGCATCTCAGCGACTCACATGTCAGAGGCAATATTTACTTCACAACTAAAGAATAAAGAAAAAAATTGATCGACGCTGCTGACAGCAAAGGGCGTCCCATTCGAAAATATCAAACGCATGTCTTGCTAAAATCAATGAGCAAAATTTGACAAGGTTGTCCCATTCCAAAATATCAAATGCCTACGATTGTGGAATGGGAAGGGTTCGCCATCATTTCGGACATTGACATGGCACCTTGTGCTAAATAAACCATCTGTTCTTTTTGTGCAGTTCCACCAAAATCAACCAAATTCGCGCGTAGCTTGTATGATTTTGCCCTTATATGTTGCAACGCCTTGAACTTATCGGCACCTCCTTTCCTGTGGTGGAAATGAATGATTCGATGTATTCATGAATATTTTGTGCAGTTCCCATTGAAATCAAGCTGAGCACCCCTGTTTGCACAAATACAAAAAAGTGATTAGTATAAAGCAAACTGTACTATGAATTGACAGTTTCAACAGGCACCTACATGGTCCATATAGAGCACACTTTTAGAAAAATGGAACTCACCAGAAAGAATCCTGGAACAACATTGTACTCGCACATCACAGCAAAAAAATGGAGATTTGTCAGTCCTTCTGAGCTGAAGTTAGTTTGGTCTTGTGGGGAGTAATGTAACCATCCTTCAAATGCTCCTTCTGATGAGAAGATAGACATGGCTTCTTCATCCTGGCATAATCGGAACTAGTCACTTCACGTACTCCATATTCTTCTTCAGAGGAAGATGGTCCTGTTGTGCAAAGACAAGAGGACTACTAAATGCTAGCATCCTTGTTTGCTCGAAAAAAAAGGAAAGGAAATATTTAAAACAACACAGATGAAGCACTTCTCAAGGACAATACCACTTTTCCATGACAGTATCTAAACAGTAGCACAACACCAATAGAGATGACAAAGCTCAATCATCACTACAAAAAAAAATACACTTCCGTGATGATACGTGTTTGTCACAGTAGGTCGCGTTTTTTGTCATGCATGTACATCCATGACAAATTTATGACAGAATCAAGATAGTCATACCTGTGTTGTCGTAGAAGTGTTCCATGACATTACCAAAATTATCATCACAGAAGTGTCCACTTCCATGACGATAGATCGCGCGTCACAGAACTGCTTTCGTCAAGGGTGACCGACACGTGGCATCCACCGTAACGGTACGCCGTTAAGCAATCGGGTCGGGTTTTGGGTCCGATAACCCGTTAACAGTCCCGACCAATGGGGATTTTCCATGTGTAAAATCATCATTGGCTGGAGGAAACACGTGTCGACTCACCGTTGGGACAGATGTCATCCACTCATTGGAAAGAAGGCGCCTATGATACGTCGACATGTGGCACAGCCCAACAGAGGCCCATTCCTGTGAAAAGGCCGGCCCGTTTGACTTGGTCAAAAGGTGGCGGGCCGGCCCATGGAAAGCCTGTTAATGGCATGTTCGCATATAGCCCATTTACAGCCCGCTAACCCAAGGCCCGTTACGCCCTATCTGAATTAGGCCCAGTAGCGTCATCTGGTCCATCCAATATGATTCCAACCCGTTTTCACTTCTGGCCCATGTATGGCCCATGACGTCTTTCGGCCCATATGAGGCCCTATGTAACTCTTGGCCTATTAACGGCCCGTGGTGAAACTGGCCGCAATGAACAGTGTATCACTTTACACCCACTAATGGCCCGTGGTGAAACTGGCCCGTAATGAACAGTATATCACTTTATACCCATTAAGGGCCCGTTATTCAGTTGGGTCGTTTCCAGCAAATGTTATCTTTCGGCCTTCTCAGAGCCCATTTATTCTTGGGCTCATTTCCAGCATTCGTTTACTTACGGCCTGTTACTGTCATTTTCTGCTTGTGGGCCAAATTCAGCCCGTGGTTACATCGGCCCATTTGTGGTCCGTTAATACGTTGGGCTGTTTTCATAGCGGCATCAAATATTGCCTATTAATGATGGCCCGTTATGGTCATACGGCCCGTATAAGGCCCATTGATGATACGGCCCGTAGAAGGCCCATTGTTTCTACGGCCCTTAGAAGGCCCATTGTTTCTACGGCCCATAGTACGCCCATTGTTTCTACGGTCCGTAGAAGGCCTACTGTTTCTACGGCCCGTAGAAGGCCCACTATTTCTACGGCCCGTAGGAGGCCCATTGTCACTACAGTAAATATTAGCCCATGGTTATTGTGGCCTAGTTTTAAAAAGAACTGCACTGACTACAAGCAAACAAATAAACAAGACAACAAGGAAATAAATAAGCAAGTAACTTATGCTAGGCTATCACGGCTGTTACACATATTACATCCACTGGGCATCAAAGTTCGCCACCAGTGCAAATATAGGGAACAAAGCAGCATATCATATACACTGGTTGTCAAAGTTGGCGACCAGTGCAAATAAACGCCGCAGGAAAACAAATCCATAACTAAAACCACTTCAGAAGATCTCAAGAAACAATATCCAGGGTACCCATAATGCTGGCAATATGCTTAGCAAACTTATTAACTTTCTCTTGTTTGGCGCTTAAATCCTCCAGCGCTTGCTGTTGCACCAGAAAATATGCATCTGAATTCTGCAGGGACTTCCTCAGTCCTTCAGCTTCCCGTCGCAACACATCTGATCGATGTCTTTCAACTTGAAGTTGAGACTCAAGAAGACGAACTGATTCAGGCAGTGAGTTCGAAGAGCTTTTGCCAGCAGTAGTTTCCAGTAACTTGAACACTACATCAAGACAGGACTTTTGGGTTCCCTCGCTATCGTCAAGATAGTTTTTATCATCTTTCTTGGAGACCAATAGGGATGTCTCACTATCTTGAACCTTATCTGCATTACTTCCTTTACCATTGGATAACGCGGTACTGTTCTCCAATATTTTGTCCGCATTCTAAAAGAGAAACAAGCAGACACATCACATGTTTACCATGTTGTATATGAAACTCATTTTGGTAAATAAGTTTAGTAGTAAAGTGGACAGGATAACAGCATGAAACAAACATATATCTATGTGCCATGGTCACTTTATGGTCTATATCATTCTAGTTTTTGTTGCCAAATCAAGATAGAGACACAGTTCAAATAATATTTGTTCAAGACAAAGCAGAATAGGCAGAATATAAGTGTGGGTAACTATAGAGCAATAACAACACTTGTAATGTGCATGACACGAGAACATAACTGTTTATTCAATTGAAACTGAAATCAACATAGAGCATGTTACAACAGCAAACCAGTTAAAGAAACAGGTTTAAAACATACCTGTTGCGCCATTGGAGTTTCAATTCCATCCTTCAAATTTGAAAATAGTTGGTATGAGTAAATACAGTAATGCAAGAGCAAATGAGTATGAACCATAGCTACAGAACCTGACCTGAGAACAAATCTTCTTCTCCTTTAAGCGTTGAGTTGGGATTCGGAGTGGTGGTCCTCGTGCTTTGGGCACTGCAGTTCCCTTACTAACCGCTCGTGTTTGGGTGCTCTGTGGTGGAGACGGTGCTGTGTCAACTGGAACTGGGTTACTATCTGCCGGGGTTGGGGTTAGAAGGGGTGTAGCTGGTTCTCTGTCCAACTGGGTAGGGGTACAATCTGCGAGAGTCTGGGTTATGTGTGGTGGTTCTGGTCCTTGGGCAAGTACAACCGTGGTTCTATATGCATCAACTGGTAGCACTATCTTTTCTGAAGACCGTGTTGTTACTCCCTTAGATACTGCCATCATGCTCTTCAATTCAAATGGCTGATAAACAAGAAAAGTAATTGAAAGTATAGACATTGTATGATAGACAGGTGCAATGGATAGTGGGGAATAAAAGAGGGCATGAAATAATTCATATTTATGTTGTCTAACCAAACAGGATAGCATGACACAATTTCACATATATGATGGCTAACTAAACATGATAGCATGACACAATTTCACATTATGATGGCTAACTAAAAAAGATGGAAAGGCATAGTTCAAAATATGAGACTATGTAAATAGGATGACATGACATAACTATATAATGTGTTTATTAAATAGGTTGGCATGCCATAATTCACATACATTCATGGATAGAATGCCATAATTCTAAATATGATGACTGTAAACACTAAACAGGATGAGATGATATAACTATATGATTACTTTATTAAATGGGTTGCCATGCTATAATTCAGATAGATGATGTGTATGAACTATGTAAACATGATGGCATGATATAATTCCAATATATGATTTATATAGTAAGCAAGTAAGCAGATGGCAATCTATATATGATGTAAAAACTAAGCAATGCAAGACAACATGCATGACATGGGAAATATAACCCTGCCAAGTTTGAGCATAGACCTCAGGGGAGAAATAGGACTGGTCATCAGTCTCTGATTCCTCCTCTAAGGAGCTCTCTGTAGCCAGCAAGATGTCTACTTCAGTAGGTAGCATTGTCTGCTCTGAATACCTTGTTTTCACTCCAGATACTTCCATCACCACTTCAAATGGCTGATGCACAGGAAGAGTAGTTGAATATACAAATGTTGTCAACAAATGGAACACGTAATACAAAAAATGATAGCATGATATAATTCACATACATGATGATTGGCTAAACAGCATGGCATTGCATAATTCACATATATAATGCCTTTGCAATAATATAGCATTGTATAATTCACATATATAATGTCTTGCAACAAGATGGCAATGCATAATTCACATATATGGTTATTAGACACTGAACAGGTGGCATTCACACAAAGCATGTCTAAACTAATCAAATGGCATAGCAATGCGAGGTACCATACACACGATATGAACAACATAACTCTGCCAAGTTAGAGCATACACCTCGGGGGGGGGGGGGGGGGGAGGAATAGGTGTTGGTGTCAAAACCGGCGGATCTCGGGTAGGGGGTCCCGAACTGTGCGTCTAGGCGGATGGTAACAGGAGACGAGGGACACAATGTTTTACCCAGGTTCGGGCCCTCTTGATGGAGGTAAAACCCTACGTCCTGCTTGATTAATATTGATGATGTGTATTACAAGAGTGGATCTACCACGAGATCAAGGAGGCTAAACCCTAGAAGCTAGCCTATGGTATGATTGTTGTGATGGATGTTGTGCCCTACGGACTAAAGCCCTCCGGTTTATATAGACACCAGAGAGGGCTAGGGTTACATAGAGTCGGTTACAATGGTAGGAGATCTACATATCCGTATCGCCAAGCTTTCCTTCCACGCCAAGGAAAGTCCCATCCGGACACGGGACGGAGTCTTCAGTCTTGTATCTTCGTAGTCTTGGAGTCCGGCGGACGATGATAGTCCGGCTGTCCGGACACCCCCTAGTCCAGGACTCCCTCAGTAGCCCCTGAACCTGGCTTCAATGACGATGAGTCCGGCGCGCATAATGCTCGGCATTGCAAGGCGGGTTCCTCCCTTGAATAATCCAGAGAAGATTGTGAACACCAGGATAGTGTCCGGCTCTGCAAAATAAATTCCACGTTCCACCGTAGAGAGAATAATATATACACAAGTTCAATCTGCTGACGTATTCTGCGGCATGACGTCACACCACTACCAAGCCTTTACTTGAATCATTTTTTTATTATACCACCTCAGCGCGTTTAGCGAAGCGGTTTCCTTGGCACGTCTTGTCGAAGAAGAGATCGTGTTTCCCTTATTCCGGGATTCTCATCAATACGGACGTGGGTAACCCAACCGCGCCATTGATGGTGGCGCTTGGGAGATAAGCGAGTTTTACCAGGCCGGTGGGGACGTATAGTCTTCGTCCGCCTATATATAAGGGGATAAGGATCCACCTTTTCACCTACGCCTTCTTTCTCCTTTGCTTATCCATCTTCGCGCACTCTCGAGCTCCAGTGCCCAAGTCCATGCGTCTCGCCTCAACCTTCTCCGATCATGTCCGGAGCGGGAGGTAAATGGTTGGCCTCCACCGTTAAGGAGGAGCACATCGCCAAACTGCGCAGCGCCGGATACCTTCCCGGCAACATCACGCACCGGCTGCCCGACAAGGGGCAGCTCATTCCCACCCCCAGGCCCCATGAGAGGGTCGTATTTCTCCCCCACTTCCTCCGCGGACTGGGCTTTCCACTTCACCCGTTTGTCCGGGGGCTCATGTTCTACTACGGCCTAGATTTCCATGATCTGGCGCTGAACTTCATCCTTAACATCGCGGCGTTTATCGTCGTGTGCGAGGCCTTCCTCTGCATCCAGCCCCACTTCGGCTTGTGGCTCAAGACCTTCAACGTCAAGCCGAAGGTAGTGAAGGGCATGCAGGCGGAGTGCGGAGGCGCCATGTTGGGCAAGATGCCCAACGTCCTCTGGTTCGAAGGGGCCTTCGTGGAGTCCGTCAAGGGGTGGCAGTCGGGGTGGTTCTATATCACCGAGCCGCGCGACCCTAATTGGGTGGCGGCCCCCGAGTTCAGATCTGGTATCCCTGTGCAGCTCACCTCCTGGAAAGAGAAGGGCTTGCTATGGGGTAGTTCGAAGGAGCTGACGGGACTCCAAGCCTATATCCAGAAGCTGGTGAACAAGAAGCTCAGGCTAGTTAATGTGGTCCAAGTCATGCTCGTTCGCCGGATTCTCCCATGCCAAGAACGGGCATTCAACCTGTGGGAGTTTAATCTGGCACAACACCAGGCGCTGAGCGGGCTCTTCGACATGACGTACGAAGGCGCCTGGAGGGTGCTGTTTAAGGGCGCCGAAGCCCCCGCATCCGCGACGGAAGATCGCGGATTTCACTTGCAGCGTCTAGCTGACGAGGTAAGTGATTCTACCCCTTTACGGGACACTTGTTGTTAATAGTTCGAACCTAAGCGGGTTTCAATCTCCCTTTTCCTTTGACAGGAATGGATGAAGAAGGCCGAGCAGCTCATCTGCCCGGCTCCCATGCCAGAAGACCCAGTGGACGCCCGTCTAGCGGGGCTGCTGGTTCCGGCACCGCACGAGGTGCCGGAGAAGAAGGCCAAGAAGGTGGCCACGGGTACTCGAAAGAGTTCCCATTTTCAGGTGTCCGACGACTCCGAGGAGGATTCCTCCCCCGAAGATGAGGAGGAGGAAGAAGACTCTCCCCCAGAGGAGGAAGAGAGAAAGAGGAAGGCCTCCCCAACAGGGGAGGCCGAAGGGTCCAAGAGGGGAAGAACTATTCCCCCGGACAGCTCCGCCAACACCAACGTTGGCGATGAAGAGTGGCCCTCAAGGGCCAGGCCTCTGGTGAGATCGTAAGTATCTGGATTCCTGATTGATATGCAATTTCTTTTGTGTCACATACTGTCCTTCTAATGCCGCATACTGCCTGCAGTCCGGGTGACGATGATCTTCCCGCTTCGTCGAGCGGGTCATTGGCTCCGTTGGATGTGGATTCCATTCCGACTGCCTCCACCCCTCGCGCCGCTGAGGACGCCGAGGTAGGATCCCAGGAGAGGACCCATCAGGAGGAGGCTCCGGAGGCGCCGCAAGGCAGCCTCCCGGACTTTGCGCTGGACTCTACGCCAGAACCTGCAGTAGTTCCAGAGTCCGGCAGGCGGCCCCTTCACAAGAAGGGCAAGACCGTGACACCGGCGGCCCCCGTCGAACCGGAGGCGCCGGACAACTTGTTGGAGGCGCTCAAAGGCGCTTCCATCGAGGAAGAACACCGCACTATCATGAGTGTGGTCATTCAGAAGGTTTGGCTCGCCAAGTGCGGGCTGACCGAAGCCTGCAGCAGCCTTCTAACAGACTTTGAGGTAAGAAGTTAAAATTATGTAATGTAATACCGCATAGACAGTAGCCCCTGATGCTCGGTTCGGTGTTCGGAAAGAAAAGCCGGACTGAGGATCTAAAGAAGATATACGCAGAGTTGCTAAAAATTATGTCAATATGGGTTTGCAGGCTGCGCTGCTGACCTCTGCCGCACTGACAGTGGAGGTTGGTGCATCGAAGCAGGATCTCGAGCGGTCCGAGCAAGAGCTCGGCCGTGCCAAGAAGCAGCTCGAGGACAAAGAAGGTGAGTAACACCACTTTGAAAATTTACCTTACAGAAAAGGATTTAGGTTGCAAAAAATAACAGGGTTAACGTGGGTACTGCAGGGGCCACTAACGAGGTGGCAACCCTGAAGGAGGCTGTCTCCGCAGCCGAACGCAATTCGGCCGCGGAACGGGCAGAGCGAGAGAAACAGGAGGTGCGGGTGGCGGAAGTGCGGCAAGAGCTCCAGGCTCTCATGGAAAAGCATGAGAGTTTGGAGCGCGACTCAAAGACTCGAGAGTCCAAGCTTGCCTCGGCTCTCGAAAGTGCCAAAGCCGCCAAGGCCGAGGCCCATAAGGCCCTTCAGGAGGTTGAGGATGTGAAGAAAATAGCGGCGGGTAAGGCATTTTTCATGCAAAGCAAGCATGTTAATGTAAACTACCTGACACTTACCCGAATTCGGAGCTCTCCAGGGGCGTTTGCAGATCTGCCTCGCAGTGTATCCGATGCCGCCGCATTCTACCGTGGCGAGGAGGGGAGCTCAACGGAGAAGGTCTTCTGGTCTCAGTACGCTGAGGCCGGGCATCCGGTGCCCCCTAGCGACCAGCTGAAGCAGCTGGCCGAGCTCCATAAGGTAGCCAATCAGGCCATGAAGGGCCTCATAGTCCGGCTATGGCCTGGAGAGGCCATGCCTGGGAGCTACTTCGGCCTCGTGCGGCGGCTGGTGGATGCGTGCCCCTTGTTGGAGGTTGTCAAGCGCTCCGCCTGTATTGAAGGCGCTCGTCGGGCCCTTGCCCGCGCAAAGGTGCACTGGGGCAGGCTGGATGCGGAGAAGCTTATCACTGACGCGCCGCCAGCGGGCAAGGAGTATCGTACGCCCGAGATGTACTATAAGACTGTCCTGAAGGGTGCCCGCAAGATTGCGGATGAGTGCCCCAGAGATGTAATTATTGAGTAGACTCGCTATGTATTATCCTGTGCGCTGAAAACTTTGTTCATATGCGCTAAGCAACGCTTGTTTGATTTAAAATATTACCTTCTGTGCGGCCATTTATAAAATCTGAGAGATGGCAAGTCGTCGGCTTCAGCCCCCAAGCCACGAGTGCTGGGGTGTTCGGGATAAATTTGAGCACTCTTGTTCCCATTCTTGGGTCCATCTAGGGAGGCGCTCAACACAACGAACAAGGCAACCGGACTTATAATGCTTGAACACTCTCACTTAGCCATAGAATTCTATAATTTTAAATTTCGGCGAAGCCCCTAGTATTCGGAAGACCGAGCTCGGGGTGCTATCCATGCCTTGGCCGGACATTATCCGGTTCTCGCTTGACGCGGCATAAGTCTTTAGGGACTCGAAAAGACCTCTCGAACAGCGACCAGTCTCTCGCCTTATCATGATAGTCAGTTTTAGCTTTCTCCACTGAGGCGCTCGCCCAGCTCAACCGGGGCGCAATCGCAGTGGTTCTCCCAGTGCCACCTTAGCCGACAGAACGGAGCGTAAGGTACCAAAACGTGGGAGCTGGGCAAACCCAACTATTGACCCAAGACATGATTGGGAGCCGATTCATATAATGCTATAAGTTCGGGGTGCCGCACTTGTGAAAGTGTTCGAACTTATCACACCATAATGCGGGGAACATAAGCCCCTGGTGTATTCGGCCGTACCAAAATATACTGGTGCAAGATGTCCTTAATGAGCATATGTGTAAAGTAATGCAATAACAAGCAAAAAGTGCTGCATTATTTATTCAAGGAATTCTGCTATGAGTGCGGAATGATACAAATAGTGCGGTAAGCAAGGGATTCCCCCTCCAGGGGTGGGCTGCGGACTGGTGTATATAATCAAATTTAATGCTCGTAATGGAGACCACCTGAGTGTTCATCGCAGCCTTCTTTCTTCCCTGGCTGTTGCATCGTGAGTTCGGCGGGTTCACCGCCGGACAGGGCCTCTGGTGAATGGAGTCCTGTGTATACAAAGAAGGAAAATAATAATAAAAAAGAATGACACACTTGTGAGCCCCTGGTGTGGTCGAGCCGCACTCTGGGTCTGTTGTGGTCGTGCCCCTCCCCCTAGGCCCATGGTATCTCCAGAGCGTAATGATGTACACCGAGGGTTGGTCTTGCAATTATGCAAGGGCTGGGGTTGGGGCCGCATTGCTACGCATGCTCAGATCGCGCCAGGTGGTCCTGGTTGATGTTGCTTCGGGCGCGTTTGGCCGTATCCGGCCATTTAACGTCCGGACTCGAAAATTGCCTTAAAAGGCTGCTCTGTACTTCTTCTGCGAGAGCCGCTGTGTGTTCCTCCGTTCGGAGGGAGCGTTCCGTATTTCCGTTGACCGTGATGACTCCCGAGGGCCTGGCATCTTGAGCTTGAGGTATGCGTAATGCGGCACCGCGTTGAACTTTGAGAACGCGGTTCGTCCGAGCAGAGCATGATAGCCGCTGCAGAACGGGACTATGTCGAAGATTAACTCCTCGCTCCGGAAATTATCCGGGGATCCGAAGACCACTTCCAGTGTGACTGAGCCTGTACAATTGGCCTCAACACCTGGTATGACGCCTTTGAAGGTCATCTTAGTAGGTTTAATCCTTCAGGGGTCTATGCCCATCTTGCGCACTATATCCTGACAAAGCAGGTTCAGGCTACTGCCGCCGTCCATCAGGACTCTTGTGAGGTGAAATCCATCGACGATTGGGTCTAAAACCAATGCGGCGAATCCGCCATGGCGGATACTGGCCGGATGGTCTCTTCAATCGAAAGTGATCGGGTAAGAGGACCATGGATTGAACTTAGGGGTGACTGGCTCCATCGCATATACGTCCCTTAGTGCACGCTTCCACTCCCTCTTGGGTATATGGGTTGCGTCTATCATGTTTACCGTCCGCACTTGTGGGGGGAAACCCTTCTGTCCTCTACTGTTCGGCGGTCGAGTCTCTTCCTCGTCGTCGCTGTGCAGCCCCTTGTCATTGTTTTCGGCAATTAACTTGCCTGCCTGCTTGAATACCCAACAATCTTTGTTGGTGTGATTAGCTGGCTTTTCGGGGGTGCCATGTATCTGGCATGAGCGGTCGAGTATTCTGTCCAAATTGGACGGACCCGGAGTGGTTCTTTTGAATGGCTTCTTCCGCTGATCGGGTTTAGAGCCTCGGAATCCGGCGTTGACTGCCGTATCCTCCTTGTCATCGCTGTTAACGCGGCGTTTATTTTTGCTTCGACGCGACCTGCCATTGTGGTCCTTTGTGTCCGGACTACCAGCGTTTTTGCTGAGGTTATTGCTGCGAGCTAGCCAGCTATGCTCTCCCGCACAGAAGCGGGTCATTAATGATGTGAGGGCTGCCATGGATTTCGGCTTTTCCTGTCCTAGGTGCCGGGCTAGCCACTCGTCGCGGATGTTATGTTCGAAGGCTGCGAGGGCCTCTGCATCCGGACAGTCGACGATTTGATTTTTCTTTGTTAAGAACCGTGTCCAGAATTGTCTGGCCGATTCGTCTGGCTGCTGGATTATGTGGCTTAGGTCATCGGCGTCTGGTGGCCGCACATATGTGCCCTGGAAGTTGTCGAGGAATGCGGCTTCCAGGTCCTCCCAACACCCAATTGACTCTGCGGGCAGGCTGTTAAGCCAATGCCGAGCTGGTCCTTTAAGCTTGAGCGGGAGGTATTTGATGGCGTGGAGATCGTCGCCGCGGGCCATATGGATGTGAAGGAGATAATCTTCGATCCGAACCGCGGGGTCTGTTGTGCCATCGTAGGATTCAATGTTTACGGGTTTAAACCCTTCGGGGATTTGATGATCCATCACTTCGTCAGTGAAGCATAGCGGGTGTGCGGTGCCTCGGTATTGAGCAATATCACGACATAGCTCAAGGGAGCGTTGTCTGCTGTGTTCGGCCCGGCCGGAGTTGTTGTATCCGGCTCGACGATATTCATCATGGGTCGTGGGGCGCCCATGTGATCCATAGATAGATCTGGATTGTCTTGCCTTATCCTCCAATATGTCCCGCAAGTCCGGCGCATTCCCTCATGGCTTCGTACTTTTCGAGCGATGCCAGGGTATGGTCTTGATGGAAGGCCTGGATGCCTCTCTGTCGCGACCACGGGGTGGCTGGTCGGCCATATTGTGCGCTGGTGATGAAGGTATGTATGTTTCCTCCTCTAATCGGGGGAGCAACTTGCGTTTTGGGTAGCTCTTGGAGGGGCGTTCGAGTTCATACTCTTCGGCCGCGAGGACCTCGGTCCATCTGTCGGCCAGCAGGTCTTGATCAGCTTGAAGCTGCTGCTGCTTTTTCTTTAGGCTTTTTGCTGTGGCCATTAGCCTGCGTTTGAAACGCTCTTGTTCGACGGGATCCTCGGGCACGACGAATTCGTCGTCGTTGAGGCTTGCCTCGTCTTCGGAGGGAGGTATGTCATTATCATCCTCGACCTCTTCATTTGCCGCTCTCTCGCCAGGGCTTGCTTCTGCATCCTCCTGCGCTGAATCTTGCTGGAGGGGATTGTCTTTGGCACTTTCTGGGGTGTTATTATCTCCTGTGCCAGAATCTCCATTCTTGCTGTGGCGGGATTTAGAGCGGCGCCGCTGACGTCGGCGCTTGGGCTGTTTCTTTAAGGAATCTGCCTCCGCTGCGTCTTCGCCGTCCCCATCTTTTGGGGTGTCCACCATGTATATGTCATATGACGAGGTGGTCTTCCAGTGCCCTGTAGGCGCTGGTTCTTGTTCGTCTCCGGCATCGTCGTCCATACCGTCGATGTCTTCGGAGTCATAGTCTAGCATGTCGGTTAGATCGTCGACAGTGGCTACAATGTGGGTGGTGCGTGGAGCTTGAATTTCTTCGTCGTCCGCATCCCAACCATCCTGGCCATAATCCGGCCAGGGCTCTCCGGATAGCGAGAGATGCTTTAGCGAATTTAGAATGTCGCCAAAGGGCGAGTGCTGAAAGATGTCCGCAGCGGTGAACTCCATGATCGGCGCCCAATCGGATTCGATTGGCAGGGGCGCAGGAGGTTCGGAGTCCGGCAGGGAGTCCGGCACCTCGGAGTCATGAGCTTTATAGGGGACAAGGTCAGTGTTCGGCTCCATCGCCGCGGAAGTTGCAGCCCCCGAGGCGGTGTCCAGCCACCGGTCCTCGACTTGGGCGATCGGCTCCGGACTGAGGGCCAGAGCGGATTCATGTGCGGCCACCAGGGCACTGTCCGGCGGCAGAGTTAGATCCTGCCCATCGTGACAGTGCGGCACGCTCGGCTGTGGCTCGAGTCTGTCGAGGATCAAGTCCCCGCGGATGTCGGCCGTGAAGTTTAGGCTTCCAAATCTGACCTGACGGCCAGGGGCGTAGCTTTCGATCTGCTCCAGATGGCCAAGTGAATTGGCCCGCAGTGCGAAGCCGCCGAGTACGAAGATCTGTCCGGGGAGAAAAGTCTCACCCTGGACGGCGTTGTTGTTGACTGAAGAAGCCATCGAGCCTATCGGTGACGACACAGAGGAACTCTCAATGAAAGCACCAATGTCGGTGTCAAAACCGGCAGATCTCGGGTAGGGGGTCCCGAACTGTGCGTCTAGGCGGATGGTAACAGGAGACGAGGGACACGATGTTTTACCCAGGTTCGGGCCCTCTTGATGGAGGTAAAACCCTACGTCCTGCTTGATTAATATTGATGATGTGTATTACAAGAGTGGATCTACCACGAGATCAAGGAGGCTAAACCCTAGAAGCTAGCCTATGTTATGATTGTTGTGATGGATGTTGTGCCCTACGGACTAAAGCCCTCCGGTTTATATAGACACCGGAGAGGGCTAGGGTTACACAGAGTCGGTTACAATGGTAGGAGATCTACATATCCATATCGCCAAGCTTGACTTCCACGCCAAGGAAAGTCCCATCCGGACACGGGACGGATTCTTCAATCTTGTATCTTCGTAGTCTTGGAGTCCGGTGGACGATGATAGTCCGGCTGTCCGGACACCCCCTAGTCCAGGACTCCCTCAATAGGACTGGTCATCTGTCTCTGAATCCTACTCTGAGGAGCTATCCGTAACCAGCGAGATATGCGCTTCGTCAGATAGCATAGTCTACTCAGAAGACCTTGTTTTCACTCCAGAATTTGCCATCACTGTGTCAAATGGCTGATGCACACGAAGAGCAGTTGAATGTACTAACATTGTTGACGAATGTAATATGTAACGAAAAAAAGGATGGCATGATATAATTTACATATAAGATGACTGGCTAAGCAGGATGGCATTGCAAAATTCACATATATGATGCCGGGCTAAATAAGGTGGCGTTGCATATTTCACATAAATGATGAATAAAGTAAACAGATCACATTCGCACAAAGGATGTCTAAACTAAGCAGATGACATATTTGATGTATAAAGTAAGAAATGCAAGACACCATATGCATGATATAACCAACATCAGCATGCCAAGTTAGAGCGAAGACCTCAGGGGGTAAATAGGAGTTATCTTCTCCTTCTGAATCCCCCTCAGAACAGATATCTTCCTCTCGATTACAATACGAAATGCGTGGAGGGGGGGCTGCCTTTGCGCCTACCATGGAGCAACGTCTGCATGAAATTATATTGCCATGCAAGGCTCGTCTCTTTTGCTCTACATGTTCAGTTCCATTGTTTACAATAACTGTCATGCATAGGAATAAAACATAGTGAGATTATGTAAGGAGTGCATGCAGAAATCCAGAGTGATGGTAGCAACCTGTGGATAGACCCAACACCAATAATAGCAGGCAGATAATGGCTTCAGTTAATAAATACACATAATGGCTTCTTTACTGTTTGTCTCCCACCTAACATGAAACTCATAGTAGACACCGGAGATTAACCAGATAGTAGATAGATACTATTGATAGCGGCCCCGATATGTACCCCACAACCATTTAAAAACTCAAGTTTGACCATTAGTTTGGAGCTGACTCACAGTGTAATCGGTGAACAGGACGATAAAGTAGCATGTAATATTAAGTGATGCATAACGTAAGCAGACACGAAAGAGTGCGACCTCTCTTGCGGACCCGTGTAGTCCTCGAGGTCATCTGCTCGGTTGATGATGGCAATGCAGTTTTCATGGCTGCCAGCGGCGGGGAAGAAGATCTGAGGCGGCAAAAGACAGTCTGGAGGCCGGATCCCTGCTGTGCTCGACCCTTCTGTCGTTGGAGCAGCTCAGCTGGGGTGGACGACTGCGCAGCAGGACCGGGACAAACCACACAAGGTTTTCTTTGACAACTATCTGTAAGAGAAGTAATTCTATAAGGGCTCATTTGAATTGGAGGATTCCAACAATGCAGGGATAGGAAATAGACAGGGATAGGATAGGAATGCATGTGCAAAACAGAGAATTTACAAACACAGGATTTCGGCCAATCTGGGTGTTTGATTCACAACAATTGGAAGATCACAGGATGCAAAGAAGCATGGTGGGATTAAGTCAAACCACAAGAAAATGTACGGTTATAATGCTATTATGCTACTATCTCTTAGTCTTGTGCTTCATGAATATGAATTTGAAAAGGAGGACAAGTGAAAATTAAAATTCCTACGTTTTTTCTTTCAAGGAGACACTAAAGGAACAAATCCGTGTGCTCAGTGGACAATATATATAACATGTAGAGTAAAAAAGAGATGCAACAAGTGTATAACCTCTTTGGCGAAGCCATGTCGATCTCAGCGTGATTGGGTTGGCCGGTGAGGATGCTCCGGCTGACTTTGCTGTCGGAGGAGGGGAAGAAGATCTTAGGCGTCTGGAGATGGAGCCCGAGGTACTGCTCCACTGTGATGGAGGGTTTCGTCGTTGGAGCAGCTCCGGTGAGTTGTACGACGCCGAGGCTGAAGCAGGACAAGAGAGACAACGAACAATGTTAACCTGAGTGGAATTCTAATAGCATCTCCAATACATGACGTAAAATACATAAACACAAAGTGCTAGATGTAAAATACATTAGCCGCTCATCTTTGATCTTAACTGTGGAAACTGAACTTCACTGTCAAAACTGAACTTAACTGTCGAAACTGAATTTTGCTGTCGAAACTGAACGCTCCTACACGTTGGTCGACTGACTTTTCATCTCTGGTCAGTCGATTTTGCAGCCGTCGGATACGAAATCAAGGGCCTGCGGTTCATCTGCAACCTCCACCCCCCTGAGCCGCCAGCCACCACCGGCCAAACAGCAGACCACCGCCGCCCGCGGCCGGCGGTGCGCCGCCCCGCCCGCCCCGAAAACACTCCCCACCGCCGGTCTGTCGCCGCCCCGGCCATCCCTCTAGGCCCCCCATGCCGAGCTTTTTCTCCGGCGATCCCCACACCACCGCCCCGCCAACGCCCCGCCACCGTCGGCGACCACCACCCCCATCCTGAACCCTAAGATAGATAGTGGGGTACCTCTCCGGTGAGCCCCCCTCCCCGCTGTGGCTGGTTCTTCCTTCACCCCGGCGAGCCCACCCCTTGGAAATTGACTGACCCAAAAGTCGATTTAGTCGACTGAAGTGTAGCCAAATCGGAGCAGCATCGCAAGCAAGAGCAAGAGCGAGAGCAGCAGCAAGGGCGAGAGCAGCAGCAAGGGCGAGAGCAATAGCAAGAGCAGAGCAGGCAGGGGACCGAGAGCAACAGCAGAGCAGCAGCGCGAGCGAGAGCTAAAGCAGCAGCAGCTCCTACTGATGTGGACGTCGCCGCCGAGGGAGCGACGCCGTGGAGGAAGTGGCCGGCGACGCCGCCGTGGATGGAGCCGCGCCGTGTCGACTCGGGACCGAGCGCCGGCAGCACCGTGAGAATGAATCAAGAAGAAAATGCGGCGATTAGTGTACAACCTCTTTGGTGGCGCCGATTAGGCCGCAGCAGGACGGGGTGGCTGAACCGGCGGGACGATGAGATCAACGACGGATCCTCATCCGGTACAGTGGATGAGGGACGTCGAGGTGTTGCTGTGGACGACATCGTCGGGGAAGAAGCTCCAACTGGGTGGCAGACGGATAAGGGTGTGGGGTTTCGTCGCGGGTTTTCGCGGCCTCGGTGTATGAATGGGTGGGCGTATGGGATGTCAGTGGGGAACCATGGCTTAGAGACGCGCTTGTCCGAAATGTGGGGTAAGTTACGAAAGTACCCCCACCGATTTGAGGCGGTTCTTTCGGTTCAGGGGTACCACGGGCATTTCGCGTGTCGGGATTTCACAGGAGGTGGGAGTTTTCGCGCGGGTTGTAATTTCGGAATAGCAAGGCGCGGGTTATGATGGAGGGAGTTGTCGGAGCACAACGAGACAAAGATATATCTTAAATATTTCGGGCTAACAAGGCGCGGGTTGAAATTTCCGGACAAGCCTAACGTGTACTGTACCAAATCAATGCGTACTACAAATGTCATTCAAAACTTTGAATTCATGTTATGTTCAATTAAAATATTTCGCTATGTGTATAATGCATGCAACCTACTACTCAAATGAACGTTTTAGTGCATTCCAAATGTATATACTACCGCTTAAATATGAACTAAATTTGAATAAGATCTATAGTAATGATTGTTGTGAAGTCAAAGCATTTGAATTCGTTTCTCTGTTTTAATAATATCTACAATCATCATTATTGTCAAGTTAAACCATCGTTTGTGTATTATCTTCACAGCACACGACATGATCTGTATCGAGTTACATATGAACTATGTGTACTATATGAACTCGAACTAGATTTTTGAATCCACTTTATTTTGATTTCAAATCACATTACATTTCTAGCTCTAGCTAGATCTTCATAATCTAAACCATGTCTCATATGTATAATGTGTTTATCACATTATGTATGGTGCCCCGCCCCCTACGCCTGTTGGGGAACGTAGTAATTTCAAAAAAATTCCTACGCACACGCAAGATCATGGTGATGACATAGCAACGAGAGGGGAGAGTGTTGTCCATGTACCCCCGTAGACCGTAAGCGGAACCGTTAGCACAACGCGGTTGATGTAGTCGTACGTCTTCACGATTCGACCGATCCAAGCACCGAACGTAGGGCACCTCCGAGTTCAGCACACATTCAGCTCGATGACGATCCCCGGGCTCCGATCTAGCAAAGCTTCGGGGATGAGTTCCGTCAGCACGACGGCGTGGTGACGATGATGATGTTCTACCGGCGCAGGGCTTCGCCTAAACTCCGCGACGATATGACCGAGGTGGAATATGGTGGAGGGGGGCACCGCACACGGCTAAGGAACGATCCGTAGATCAACTTGTGTGTCCTAGGGTGCCCCCCCGCCCCCGTATATAAAGGAGCCAGGGGGGAGGAGGCGGCCGGCCAAGGAGGGTGCGCCAAGGGGGAGTCCTACTCCCTAGTTGGAGTAGGAGAAGGGGGAAGGAGGAGGAAGAGGGGAAGGAAGGGGGGTGCCTCCCCCCTCTCCTTGTCCTATTCGGACTAGGGAGGGGAGGGGGCGCGGCCCACCTCTTGTCTCCTCTCCTCTTCTTCCTTATGGCCCATGAAGGCCCAATAACCCCCGGGAGGGTTCCGGTAACCCCCCGGTACTCCGGTAAAATGCCGATTTCACCCGGAACACTTCCGATGTCCAAACATTGGCTTCCAATATATCAATCTTTATGTCTCGACCATTTCGAGACTCCTCGTCATGTCCATGATCACATCCGGGACTCCGAACAAACTTCGGTACATCAAAACTTATAAACTCATAATAAAACTGTCATCGTAACATTAAGCGTACGGACCCTACGGGTTCGAGAACTATGTAGACATGACCTAGAACTATTCTCGGTCAATAACCAATAGCGGAACCTGGATGCCCATATTGGTTCCTACATATTCTACGAAGATTTTTATCGGTCAAACCGCATAACAACATACGTTGTTCCCTTTGTCATCGGTATGTTACTTGCCCGAGATTCGATCGTCGGTATCCAATACCTAGTTCAATCTCATTACCGGCAAGTCTCTTTACTCGTTACGTAATGCATCATTCTGTAACTAACTCATTAGGTACATTGCCTGCAAGGCTTATAGTGATGTGCATTACCGAGAGGGCCCAGAGATACCTCTCCGACAATCGGAGTGACAAAACCTAATCTCGAAATACACCAACTCAACATGTACCTTTGGAGACACCTATAGTACTCCTTTATAATCACCCAGTTACGTTGTGACGTTTGGTAGCACCCAAAGTGTTCCTCCGGTAAACGGGAGTTGCATAATCTCATAGTTACAGGAACATGTATAAGTCATGAACAAAGCAATAGCAATATACTAAACGATCAAGTGCTAGGCTAACGGAATGGGTCATGTCAATCACATCATTCTCCTAATGATGTGGTCCCATTAATCAAATGACAACACATGTCTATGGTTAGGAAACATAACCATCTTTGATTAATAAGCTAGTCAAGTAGAGGCATACTAGTGACGTTGTGTTTGTCTATGTATTCACACATGTATTATGTTTCCGGTTAATACAATTCTAGCATGAATAATAAACATTTATCATGATTTGAGGAAATAAATAATAACTTTATTATTGCCTCTAGGGCATATTTCCTTCAGTCTCCCACTTGCACTAGAGTCAATAATCTAGATTACATAGTAATGATTCTAACACCCATGGAGTCTTGGTGCTGATCATGTTTTGCTCGTGAGAGAGGCTTAGTCAACGGGTCTGCAACATTCAGATCTGTATGTATCTTGCAAATTTCTATGTCTCCCACTTGGACTTGGTCCCGGATGGAATTGAAGCGTCTCTTGATGTGCTTGGTCCTCTTGTGAAATCTGGATTCCTTTGCCAAGGCAATTGCACCAGTATTGTCACAAAAGATCTTATTGGTCCCGATGCACTAGGTATGACACCTAGATCGGAAATGAACTCCTTCATCCAGACTCCTTCATTTGCTGCTTCCGTAGCAGCTATGTACTCCGCTTCACATGTAGATCCTGCCACGACGCTTTATTTAGAACTGCGCCAACTTACAGCTCCACCGTTCAATAAAAATACGTATCCCATTTGCGATTTAGAATCGTCCGGATCAGTGTCAAAGCTTGCAACGACGTAACCATTTACGACTAGCTCTTTGTCACCTCCATATACGAGAAACATATCCTTAGTCCTTTTCAGGTATTTCAGGATGTTCTTGACCGCTGTCCAGTGATCCACTCCTGGATTACTTTGGTACCTTCCTGCCAAGCTTATTGCTAAGCATACGTCAGGTCTGGTACACAACATTGCATACATGATAGATCCTATGGCTGAAGCATAGGGAACATCTTTCATTTTCTCTCTATCTTCTGCTGTGGTCGGGCATTGAGTTTGACTCAACTTCACACCTTGTAGCACGGGCAAGAACCCTTTCTTTGCCTGATCCATTTTGAACTTTTTCAAAATTTTATCAAGGTATGTGCTTTGTGGAAGTCCTATTAAGCGTCTTGATCTATCTCTATAAATCTTGATGCCCAATATGTAAGCAGCTTCACCGAGGTCTTTCATTGAAAATCTTTTATTCAAGAATCCCTTTATGCTATCCAGAAATTCTATATCATTTCCAATTAATAATATGTCATCTACATATAATACCAGAAATGCTACAGAGCTCCCACTCACTTTCTTGTAAATACAGGCTTCTCCAAAAGTCTGTATAAAATCATATGCTTTGATCACACTATCAAAGCATTTATTCCCACTCCGAGATGCTTGCACCAGTCCATAAATGGATCGCTGGAGGTTGCACACTTAGTTAGCACCTTTTGGATCAACAAAACCTTCTGGCTGCATCATATACAACTCTTCTTCCAGAAATCCATTCAAGAATGCAATTTTGACATCCATTTGCCAAATTTCATAATCATGAAATGCAGCAATAGCTAACATGATTCGGACAGATTTAAGCATCGCTACGGGTGAGAAAGTCTCATCGTGGTCAACCCCTTGAACTTGTCGAAAACCTTTCGCAACAAGTCGAGCTTTATAGACAGTTACATTACCATCAGCGTCAGTCTTCTTCTTAAAGATCCATTTATTCTCAATGGCTTGCCTTTCATCGGGCAAGTCAACCAAAGTCCATACTTTGTTCTCATACATGGATCCCATCTCAGATTTCATGGCCTCTAGCCATTTTGCGGAATCTGGGCTCATCATCGCTTCCTCATAGTTCGTAGGTTCATCATGGTCAAGTAACATGACTTACAAAATAGGATTACCATACCACTCTGGTGCGGATCTTACTCTGCTAGACCTACGAGGTTCAGTAGAAACTTGATCTGAAGTTTCATGATCAATATCATTAGCTTCCTCACTAATTGGTGTAGTTGTCACAGGAACCGGTTCTTGTGATGAACTACTTTCCAATAAGGGAGCAGGTACAGTTACCTCATCAAGTTCTACTTTCCTCCCACTCACTTCTTTCGAGAGAAACTCCTTCTCTAGAAAGGATCCGATTTTAGCAACGAAAATCTTGCCCTCAGATCTGTGATAGAAGGTGTACCCAATAGTCTCTTTTGGGTATCCTATGAAGATACATTTATCCGATTTGGGTTCGAGCTTATCTGGTTGAAGTTTCTTCACATAAGCATCGCAGCCCCAAACTTTAGGAAACGACAACTTTGGTTTCTTGCCAAACCACAGTTCATAAGGCGTCGTCTCAACGGATTTTGATGGTGCCCTATTTAACGTGAATGCGGCCGTCTCTAAATCATAACCCCAAAACGATAGCGGTAAATCAGTAAGAGACATCATAGATCGCACCATATCTAGTAAAGTACGATTACGACGTTCGGACACACCATTTCGTTGTGGTGTTCCGGGTGGCATGAGTTGCGAAACTATTCCACATTGTTTCAAGTGTAGACCAAACTCGTAACTCAAATATTCTCCTCCACGATCAGATCGTAGAAATTTAATTTTCTTGTTACGATGATTTTCCACTTCACTCTGAAATTCTTTGAACTTTTCAAATGTTTCAGACTTGCGTTTCATTAAGTAGATATACCCATATCTGCTCAAATCATCTGTGAAGGTGAGAAAATAACGATACCCGCCACGAGACTCAACATTCATTGGACCACAAACATCAGTATGTATGATTTCCAACAAATCAGTTGCTCGCTCCATAGTTCCGGAGAACGGCGTTTTAGTCATCTTGCCCATGAGGCACGGTTCGCAAGTACCAAGTGATTCCAAAAGCCCATCAGTATGGAGTTTCTTCATGCGCTTTATACCGATATGACCTAAACGGCAGTGCCACAAATAAGTTGCACTATCATTATCAACTCTGCATCTTTTGGTTTCAACACTATGAATATGTGTATCACTACTATCAAGATTTAATAAAAATAGACCACTCTTCAAGGGTGCATGACCATAAAAGATATTACTCATATAAATAGAACAACCATTATTCTCTGATTTAAATGAATAACTATCTCGCATCAAACAAGATCCAGATATAATGTTCATGCTCAACGCTGGCACCAAATAACAATTATTTAGGTTTAAAACTAATCCCGATGGTAGATGTAGAGGTAGCGTGCCGACTGCGATCAGATCGACTTTGGAACCATTTCCCACGCGCATCGTCACCTCATCCTTAGCCAATCTTTGCTTAATCCGTAGTCCCTGTTTCGAGTTGCAAATATTAGCAACAGAACCAGTATCAAATACCCAGGTACTACTGCGAGCATTACTAAGGTACACATCAATAACATGTATATCACTTATACCTTTGTTCACTTTGCCATCCTTCTTATCCGCCAAATACTTGGGGCAGTTCCGCTTCCAGTGTCCAGTCTGCTTGCAGTAGAAGCACTCAGTTTCAGGCTTAGGTCCAGACTTGGGTTTCTTCTCTTGAGCAGCAACTTGTTTGCTATTCTTCTTGAATTTCCCCTTCTTCTTCCCTTTCCCTTTTTCTTGAAACTGGTGGTCTTGTTAACCATCAACACTTGATGCTCCTTCTTGATTTCTACCTCCGCGGCTTTTAGCATTGCGAAGAGCTCGGGAATAGTCTTGTCCATCCCTTGCATATTATAGTTCATCACGAAGCTCTTGTAGCTTGGTGGCAGTGATTGAAGAATTCTGTCAATTACACTATCATCAGGAAGATTAACTCCCAGTTGAATCAAGTGATTATTATACCCAGACATTTTGAGTATGTGTTCACTGACAGAACTATTCTCCTCCATCTTGCAGCTATAGAACTTATTGGAGACTTCATATCTCTCAATCCTGGCATTTGCTTGAAATATTAACTTCAACTCCTGGAACATCTCATATGCTCCATGACGTTCAAAACGTCGTTGAAGATCCGGTTCTAAGCCCTAAATCATGGAACACTGAACTATTGAGTAGTCATCAGCTTTGCTCTGCCAGACGTTCTTAACGTCGTCAGTTGCATCAGCAGCAGGCCTGGCACCCAGCGGTTCTTCCAGGACGTAATTCTTCTGTGCAGCAATGAGGATAATCCTCAGGTTAGGACCCAGTCCGTGTAATTGCTACCATCATCTTTCAACTTTGCTTTCTCAAGGAACACATTAAAATTCAACGGAACAACAGCACGAGCCATCTATCTACAGCAAGCATAGACAAGCAAAATACTATCAGGTACTAAGTTCATGATAAATTTAAGTTCAATTAATCATATTACTTAAGAACTCCCACTTAGACAGACATCTCTCTAGTCATCTAAGTGATCACGTGATCCAAATCAACTAAACCATGTTCGATCATCACGTGAGATGGAGTAGTTTCAATGGTGAACATCACTATGTTGATCATATCTACTATATGATTCACGTTCGACCTTTCGGTCTCCGTGTTTCGAGGCCATATATGTATATGCTAGGCTCGTCAAGTTTAACCTGAGTATACCGCGTGTGCAACTGTTTTGTACCCGTTGTATTTGAACGTAGAGCCTATCACACCCGATCATCACGTGGTGTCTCAGCACGAAGAACTTTCGCAATGGTGCATACTCAGGGAGAACACTTCTTGATAATTAGTGAGAGATCATCTTAAAATGCTAACGTCAATCAAAGCAAGATAAGATGCATAAAGGATAAACATCACATGCAATCAATATAAGTGATATGATATGGCCATCACCATCTTGTGCTTGTGATCTCCATCTTCGAAGCACCGTCGTGATCACCATCGTCAACGGCGCGACACCTTGATCTTCATCGTAGCATCATTGTCGTTACGCCATCTATTGCTTCTACGACTATCGCTACCGCTTAGTGATAAAGTAAAGCAATTACAGGGCGTTTGCATTTCATACAATAAAGCGACAACCATATGGCTCCTGCCAGTTGCCGATAACTTCGGTTACAAAACATGATCATCTCATACAATAAAATATAGCATCATGTCTTGACCATATCACAGCACAACATGCCCTGCAAAAACAAGTTAGACGTCCTGTACTCTGTTGTTGCAAATTTTACGTGGCTGCTACGGGCTTAGCAAGAACCGTTCTTACCTACGCATCAAAACCACAACGATAGTTCATCAAGTTAGTGCTGTTTTAACCTTCGCAAGGACCGGGCGTAGCCACACTCGATTCAGCAAAAGTGAGAGAGACAGACACCCGCCAGCCACCTTTAAGCACGAGTGCTCGTAACGGTGAAACCAGTCTTGCGTAAGCATACGCGTAATGTCGGTCCGGGTCGCTTCATCTCACAATACCGCCGAACCAAAGAATGACATGCTGGTAAGCAGTATGACTTGTATCGCCCACAACTCACTTGTGTTCTACTCGTGCATATGACATCCATGCATTAAACCAGGCTCGGATACCACTGTTGGGGAACGTAGTAATTTCAAAAAAATTCCTACGCACACGCAAGATCATGGTGATGACATAGCAACGAGAGGGGAGAGTGTTGTCCATGTACCCTCGTAGACCGTAAGCGGAAGCGTTAGCACAACGCGGTTGATGTAGTCGTACGTCTTCACGATTCGACCGATCCAAGCACCGAACATACGGCACCTCTGAGTTCAGCACACGTTCAGCTCGATGACGATCCCCGGGCTCCGATCCAGCAAAGCTTCGGGGATGAGTTCCGTCATCACGACGGTGTGATGACGATGACGATGTTCTACCGGTGCAGGGCTTCGCCTAAACTCCGCGACGATATGACCGAGGTGGAATATGGTGGAGGGGGCACCGCACACGGCTAAGGAACGATCCGTAGATCAACTTGTGTGTCCTAGGGTGCCCCCCCCCGCCCCCGTATATAAAGGAGCCAGGGGGAGGAGGCGGCCGGCCAAGGAGGGTGCGCCAAGGGGGAGTCCTACTCCCACCAGGAGTAGGACTCCCTTCTTTCCTAGTTGGAGTAGGAGAAGGGGGAAGGAGGAGGAAGAGGGGAAGGAAGGGGGGGCGCCGCCCCCCTCTCCTTCTCCTATTCGGACTAGGGAGGGGAGGGGGCGCGACCCACCTCTTGCCTCCTCTCCTCTTCTTCCTTTTGGCCCATGAAGGCCCAATAACCCCCGGGAGGGTTCCGGTAACCCCTCGGTACTCCGGTAAAATGCCGATTTCACCCGGAACACTTCCGATCTCCAAACATAGGCTTCCAATATATCAATCTTTATGTCTCGACCATTTCAAGACTCCTCATCATGTCCATTATCACATCCGGGACTCCGAACAAACTTCGGTGCATCAAAACTTATAAACTCATAATAAAACTGTCATCGTAACGTTAAGCGTGCGGACCCTACGGGTTCGAGAACTATGTAGACATGACCTAGAACTATTCTTGGTCAATAACCAATAGCGGAACCTGGATGCACATATTGGTTCCTACATGTTCTATGAAGATCTTTATCGATCAAACCGCATAACAACATACGTTGTTCCCTTTGTCATCGGTATGTTACTTGCCCGAGATTCGATCGTCGGTATCCAATACCTAGTTCAATCTCGTTACCGGCAAGTCTCTTTACTCGTTACGTAATGCATCATTCCGTAACTAACTCATTAGCTATATTGCTTGCAAGGCTTATAGTGATGTGCATTACCGAGAGGGCCCAGAGATACCTCTCCGACAATCGGAGTGACAAAACCTAATCTCGAAATACGCCAACTCAACATGTACCTTTGGAGACACCTGTAGTACTCCTTTTTAATCACCCAGTTACGTTGTGACGTTTGGTAGCACCCAAAGTGTTCCTCCGGTAAACGGAGTTGCATAATCTCATAGTCACAGGAACGTGTATAAGTCATGAAGAAAGCAATAGCAATATACTAAATGATCAAGTGCTAGGCTAACGGAATGGGTCATGTCAATCACATCATTCTCCTAATGATGTGATCCCATTAATCAAATGACAACACATGTCTATGGTTAGGAAACAGAACCATCTTTGATTAATAAGCTAGTCAAGTAGAGGCATACTAGTGACGTTGTGTTTGTCTATGTATTCACACATGTATTATGTTTCCGGTTAATACAATTCTAGCATGAATAATAAACATTTATCATGATATGAGGAAATAAATAATAACTTTATTATTGCCTCTAGGGCATATTTCCTTCAACGCCTACAAGTATTTAGATGTGAGTTGCAAACACCACACATTACCACAAATTCAAATAAATTGTGAGAATGTTCGATATATAGTATTGTTTAGATTGCTCGATATTTAGTTGTAAGCTGCAAACGCCCACACATTATCACAAATTCAAATAAAATGTGAAATTGTTTGATGTATATATAGTATGGTTTAGATTGTTCGGCATTTAGCTGTGAGTTGCAAACGCCATGCATTATCACATTATGGTATAACATGTGCACAACACGTTTATCACCGCTATATTCATGCATGCAATGTTTAAAACACTATGATCTCCTATTCAAATATATGAATCCGCTTTCATATCAAATTATGATCTTTGTTAGTCTCTTACACCCACACAATCCTCTAACCTTTGTAGCTACCACTAACTTTCTCTCGTGCATGCACACGCCCTCCTCGCCCTCCCCCTCCCTCGGCATTCTATCCATCGGGCACATTCATTTTTTTCTTTAGGCTGTTCTCCCAGAGTCTGCACAACTCCTTTCCGACACACACCGATTGATAAACCTCTCCAGCGATGCCTGCCTACAGCATACACACACAGCTTCAATCTCCTCCTTTATGTGTCCTTGCCTCGTGTCTCTCATATGCTTAGACACACGTGTAAACTCTCACCCCTCTTTTAATCGATCTCACAACCGCACACTCCTACCCCTATTTAGCTAGTAGTTGGGCCTCTCACACCACCTCCTAGCTCCATTCTCTCTGTCTATCCGTCTTGCTGGGCCTTATTTGCCTCTAACAAATGGACGTACACCGACCGATCTCTCGCTATACATATAGCCAGCTAGGTCCTTATAACTCGTTTTTACCCACACATCGATCGATCTACCTCATTAGTAGTGTCTCTCCCTTCCTCCGACAAACAACAATTGATCTACCGATCTAGTTAGGTTTTCTTACCAAACACATGGTTCCCCTTCATCATCCATGGATGCGTCCCGACAGATCTATCACGCACAGGCACACACAGAAACACATCCCCACTCTTATTGATAACATTGTAGTTCCACCCTCAGTTTGTCTAGTACGCCTCTCCCAACATCTCCGAGAAGCAATTCCATCACCCATCCAGCACTCTACCCCTCTCCCTCCCTCTCCCTCCCTCTCTCTCTCCTTTCTCTCTCTGTCCCATCATATTTCCCGTCCTTCAATTATGTATGGATGTCGACCGATCTCCCTCAAGACATAGCTGGGTCTCTCCTTCTCAACACATATACGAGTCGTTCTACCTCTATAGTTAGGCCTCTGCCTACCCCTCCCCCACCCCCTCCCCCCCACACACACGGATACATCAAGCGCTCTAGTCATGTATCCCTTCCACACACAAACTTGACATGTGCCCTCTAACGTTCCGGTAGGCCAGTCGCCCTATATCTTTGACTTGCACACACACACACACACACAATTTCGATGGCTCTCTTCATCGATCTCGCACCCACCCGTACTTGATCCTCTATTTGAATCTATCGATGGCTATGACACCTCCCTCTCTTCTCATGGATTGCCCGACCCTCTATGTATGATATGGATAGGCCTCCATTTCACACACATTGCATGCAAAATTTTGCTTGAGATGTCATCGACACATATTCCCACAAATAATTCACGAAATCAACCCCCACCCCACCCCCACCCCACCACAAAACAAAAAACACTCACGAACGCGGTTTGTATCTCTCACACACACCCACGTAGGTGGGGGACGTGCACGAAGAGAAGAGGTGCATGCACGGCGCACGTACTCCCGTCTCTTTCCCAACCACACCCGCATGGGTACACGGTGGAGCTCATTTCTGTACGAAAAAGGCAGCCCACGTGGTAATTTGGCACGTGTACTGGTTGTCCACTTCGTGGAGGGAGGATCGTCTACCAGGGGTGAACAAACAAATTGCGACTTGATGCATTATGTTAAATTAAAAAAAAGGCAAACCATGTGGGGCCTACCTTAGAGGCAAGCCTCTATACACTGGAGCACTTTTGATGTGTCCCGTCAACTCGCAAAACGAGGAGAAGCTTGCTTAGTACGCCGTCTCCCCTGCCCACGGGCGTGGTGGCTCGCAGGATGAGGTGAAGCTTGCTCCTCCCTCGCCCATGCGCGCGGTGTCTCGCAGGACGAGGAGAAAAATTTACTACTCCCTCCGTTTACTCCTCATCCCTACTACCCTTGTTATAGAGATTATATCATATTGTTTGGAATATATATGTCCTTTAGTAGATTTCAATATGAACTACTAGTACATACTCCAAACACTGATGTATATAGACGTATTTTAGAGTGTACATTCACTCATTTTGCTCTGTATGTAGTAGCACTCTCCCTCGCCCCTCGACCCTTGCCCACGTGGTGGACGTGCAGCAATTCATTCGGTCTCATATAGACAGAATGATATATACTGCACTACCATTATTGCTCGACTTCCCAAAGAGGCGAAGAGCCAATCGCAAGGTTAATATTTTGGAGATGCCAAGCGCAAGGTTAGGAGAACAAGTAGTAGGTGCCGCGTCATTTATAAATATTTTTTCTTCTTGAGTGGCATGTATGCAATATGATAGGTTCATATGGAGAGAAAAGGAAACCGCTCCACTATATACACAGGTAGGACGGCCAGCCTACACGGTTGCTTGCTGGGGTTGCTCTCTTCACACTCTCTCGCACAAAACGACTGTGGCCACATCTCTAAGATCCCGGCGGATCATGTCCGCTTGGGGAAAGGGTGGATGCTTAGTGTAGATGCGGTGGCCGTCGCTGACGGCGAAAACCCACTGTCGGCACGTCCCGATCAGGGGTCCCCACCGTTCTCTCTCACAAAGACGGTGAGGTTGCCTTCGTCCCTTGCTCACTGCCGCGACATGGGCAGTTGCCGCCTCCCGCCGCCCTCCTCAAGGTTGAGCTACATCCCTCAGGTACAACTCCCTTTACAGCCGGCTTGCACCACTGCTCCAGCTGCCCACATCACTCCCTGTGGATATTTCTCTACTTCTTTGCCCCGCACATACCTGATACATCTACTGGCTTCTATGTACTGTATTTGTGATGAGTTTATGTCTCATCAACTAGTCCTAGTAATCTTATTCTAATCACGCTTCTTCAATTTCTTTGCCACAGGGATGCTCATCTCGATTTTGGTGAAACTGCACAGAATGATCCGATGGTCAAAAGGTTGCAAACTTCATTTGTTAGGAAGCTCGAACTTTGCCAGAAAATTGAAGCCTGGTCAGGGTTCATGGTTCAAGGGCTAGGGACTGCATGGATCATTTTTTTCTTTAGCTACCTCTGTTCCAAAATAAGTGTCAAAACTTTAGTAGTAGTACAACTTTGTACTAAAGTTTGCACAAAGTTGAGACACTTATTTTGTAACGTAGGGAGTACATATTTGCTATGATCTGTCAATCATTGAGATGCAATAGCATGCATGTTAGTCTCCTTTGTATTTGATGAAATATTGCAACGGGCAACCTTGGACGCAAGATACATGTAAGAGGAGCTGGAAGCTTCATAGCATTGTACAAATTTATCTCGCTGATAAATTATAGTATGTACTAGTACTATACTAGTACTTCCTCTGTTCCTAAATATAAGTCTTTGTAGAGATTTCACCATTAACCACATGCGGATGTATATAGATGCATTTTAAGTGTTGATTCATTCATTTTGTTCTGTATGTAGTTCACCTAGTGGAATCTCTACAAAGACTTATCTACTAGTAATAGCTAGCCCCCACTACTAGGAATTCTCTATCCTCTCCTTCAGCCACATCATCAAAACTGACATAGCCGTTTAATGAAGTAAATCAGTCATAATAGTCGTCTAATCTAGACGTTGAGAGGCTCAGCACTAAGCCACATGCAAGCATGCAGAAATACCATGGCACATGCATGTGAGTGGGTTTTAAATCACATCAACATGTCTGCATGCAAGCATGCACCGGTAGCATGCATGTAAGTGAGCTTTTAAGTCCCATTAACATGACAAAAAGAAAAATATAATCCCATTATGCAGTAGGAGTTGGCTGATCTTTTTTCCTTACGTGGGATGATCTAAATGATGATGGGAGTTTATTTAGTTTGGCTACCACATTTTTCATGCAATTATAATTTTTTTTAGTTCTATGAAATCGATAATTTTGCGCATAGAGATATACCGTTGTTCCGCGGCAACGAGCGGGGACTCACCTAGTAATATTTAGGAACGAAGGGAGTACTATGTAAAGAGTTAGGTGTCGCACGGTGATAGTGTGAGGTGGGCTATGTAATCACTGAGCCTTCGTGTTTTTACTGCTCTTGCACTCCTCCGCTGTAAGAATGGAGAAAATTGTAATCTACTACCTCCTTTCGCCGAAAGCGTGGGACATCCAGCAGTCCTACCACCTCAGTAATAAAGACCAATGAGCCGTCAAATCACATAGACCCAACAGTAAGTTGGACGGACGAAGAAACCATCACTTTTGCGCCAGTGAGAGGTCGCGTCCGCTCTGCCCGGGCATGAATGCGGCACCGATTCTTTGGAGCGGCGCTGACCGTTTCGGGCGGGATGCGCGCGCGGGCGGTGGAGGGGCTTTGAGTGGGCCAGGCTGGTCAGGAGCGGGCGTGGAAGTTGTCCGCATGTCCCTACCGAACACGCCCGAAAATGAGAGGATGCACCGACTCGCGGCTAAAATCGTACTCCCTCCGTTCCAAAATAGATGACCCAACTTTGTACTAAAGTTAGTTTAAAGTTGAGTCATCTATTTTGAAACGGAGGGAGTACACTACACACCATATCTCTGTAGGAGTAGGTCTATCTGTCGCACTCTCTAACACACACATGCTGTTAAACACACACACGCACACGCACGCACCTTGGTCCCGTTGCACCTTCTAACGTGACTTATTACACCTAGACGGAGGGAGTAGTAAGTATACGAGATACGGTGGCACACTGACTTAAGTCGAATACAAGTGCCCAAAATTTGTGTGCATGTTATAATAAGGATTCACTTAAAATAGTACGTGAGCGAACAGAGGGATCAATTGGACAATGTTCCCGAGCAGTAGCGAGATGTGTGAGGTAGTAAGATACACCGTTGGCGCTTTTAATTTTTCTTATTAATTTGTTTGTTTCACCCTCTGACTGGTGGGACCCAACGTACTACGTGGAGAGAGGTAAGGTGACTAAGGCTGCATTATTTCTGCACCACTGTGGATAGTCTTACCACCAAAGCCACATGACACGATTATGATTGAAATCCTAATGACTCCCACACATACACACACAAAAAAACACGGCATGCCTGTCACACGAATGCAGGAATGTATAAAAGGGTATTTTCCTATCGTTGAACATAACGGGAGGGTTGTGTAGCTGGTTAGCCTGTTCGCTCACCAAACTTGAGGTCTCGGGTTCGATAACTACACTTGAGCATAATTTTTGCCAGGAGGATTCTTTGACTGGTCAAAATGTTTTCTAGGGTTTGCACGCTTCACACACTCTCTCCAGTATATATATACACACTGGAGCCTCAGCGCTTGTACTTGCTCTCTTCACACTCTCTCGCCCTCTCCCGCTGGAGCCTCAGCGCTTGCAATTGCTCTCTTCACACTCTCTCGCCCTCTCCATATCTAAACAAGACTTCGTTGGCCTCTCTCTCCCCCAATGTTGCTCAAAGAGCCGGCAGGATCCATCCACGGGGAAGGGTAGGATGCTTAACGCTGTCGCCATCAGCAAGGGAGGGAATCCACTACCGGCGCTGCTGCTCACTTTCCACCCAGCGGTGGCGCGGGAGGGCCTCCGACCCCTTATTCTTCGTCATCGTCCTGTCGCCCACCGAACCACGCCCCAAGAACCTTAAGGTATATTTTACTTACTCCACATGCATTGCTCTAGCTGCATGTATACCATGAATCTAGGACGTGGTTCAAAGAGGAAAGGAGTGGGGGAAAGTAGTGGGAAAAGTTGTATATAGCATGAAACTAGGACGTGGTTCAAAGAGGAAATGAAGGGGGAAAGTTGTATTTCATGAATCTAGGACGTGGTTCAAAGAGGAAAGGAATGGGGAAAGTAGTGGGGAAAGTTGTATAGCATAAATCTAGGACGTGGTTCAAAGAGGAAAGGAAGGGGCGAAAGTACTAGTTCAAAAAGGAAAGGAAGGGACAAGGCTGTAGAGTTTGAGCAGGACTAGATTTGCTGCGCTCACATAGGGAAAGGTGTCTAAAGATAACAAAACTAGGACCAACACAAATATGCTCCTTGGTTGTTTGTTCTTTGTTGCAACAGACTGTGCATGACCACAGTACATTGGTAGATGCACATGGTGCTGGTGCGTCCACTGTCCCGTGCAAGTCATTAGCTGTTGTTAATCCATGGCCCTGTTTGGTTAAAAACTCCCTAGTCCCTACCTGCTTGGTTCCAGGGACTAAACATGGACTAGAGGTTATTAAATGACATGATAAAAGACCATGTTACCCCTAGTAATGAACTAATAGAAACAAGGTGCGATGCGTGGCAGGGGCAACTGTTGGAAAAAGTCCCAAAAAGACTCCCTCGGGGTCTTCTTTCTTTAGTCCCAAATGCCCACTTTTAGTCCCGAAAAGTCCCTCCTATTTGGTTTAGATGTTACTGACACGGAGTTTTTTTAGTCCCTACACCAAAATGTCCCTGTAAACAAACACCCTCTAATAATGCCACTAGAAAATTGATGCAATGCCAAAGTTAAAAGCAAATTACATGTTTAACGAATTTTATTGTTAATATAATCTCTATGTTAATATGAATCAATGACACCATTTGAGAAATGCTACTGTCTTGCTTTCTTTCCCATTTAGATAAGGTAGATGCTTCTTTTTGTTGGCTTCTGTGTCATCCACCATTATTGACCACTAATTGTTTCCTTTGCACCTCTGTGTAAACAGGGTTATCTACTTCACCTCATTGCCATTGTGACCTTTTGTTGCACTGCACAGAACACTTTTGTTTTAAGAGTGTTCTGTGCAGTTCAACCAAAATGTCACACCGACAACGTTGCTTGATTGCTTGATCTTAGTGGAACTGCACAAGAGGAGATCTTACTTCCTATCCGTTAAGGCGAATTTGGTTCAGGTCTTCTTCTTGTGAGTTGTTTGAATTATGCATCATGAGAGGTCAGTACTAGCCTTCTTTCACATGATTCTGAAGTGTGCTTTCATATGTTTTGCTACTTGTACGATAATGTTGCTTGATTTTAGTGAACTGCACAAATGGAGACAAGACTTCCAATCTATATGTGCACCGTAATATCCCATTGAGGTAAGATAAGGATATTTCACAACTGGTGGCCTGTATTTTGCCACTTTCGTCAGAAAATTAAGTTTAGTACTATACTTGTGCTCCCTAATTAACATGCCAAATCTTACATAGAAGGCGAAGCTTGTTTGTTATTGAACCAAGTGATGACGGGGAAGAACAAGCGGAAGAAAAACAAAAATCAACTCCCGGTGCTGTAATGAAGCACTGGAACTGTGATGACACAAGTAATGATATAGTTTTGCATCTTAATTTATTGCTATGGCTGGAACGAGCAATTCTTTTGCCACTAATTTGATGCCATACGTAATTATCTCTACTTGTGCAAACAGGGATCTTCTTTGAAGATACCATAAATTTTAGTGGAACTACACAAGAAGATGTTGGAAACATTAAACTAATCGAGGAGTATATAGTAAGCATGGCCACCCCCGTAGATAGCAACAGATGGTTCCCGAGAAGTGCTTCATCTGTATGCTCTACACAATCAGCCTCCTGACAAAGGTTGGTACTCGCCCACTGATTTCATCCATATGATTGAGCTTTGTCATCTGTATTGGTGTTGTGCTACTGTTTAGATACTGTCATGAAAAACTGGTATTGTCCTTGGGAAGTGCTTCATGTGTGTTGTTTTAAATATTTCCTTTCCTTTTTTTCGAGCAAACATGGATGCTAGCATTTAGTAGTCCTCTTGTCTTTGCACAACAGGATCATCTTCCTCTAAAGAAGAATATGGAGTACGTGAAGTGACTAGTTCCGATTATGCCAGGATGAAGAAGCCCTGTCTATCTTCTCATCAGAAGGAGCATTTTAAGGATGGTTACATTACTCCCCACAAGACCAAACTAACTTCAGCTCAGAAGGACTGACAAATCTCCATTTTTTTGCTGTGATGCGCGAGTACAATGTTGTTCCAGGATTCTTTCTGGTGAGTTCCATTTTTCTAAAAGTGTGCTCTACATGGACCATGTAGGTGCCTGTTGAAACTATCAATTCATAGTACAGTTTGCTTTATGCTAATCACTTTTTTGTATTTGTGCAAACAGGGGTGCTCAGCTTGATTTCAATGGGAACTGCACAAAATGTTCATGAATACATCGAATCATTCATTTCCACCACAAGAAAGGAGGTGCCGATAAGTTCAAGGCGTTGCAACATATAACTGCAAAATCATATAAGCTACGCGCGAATTTGGTTGATTTTGGTGGAACTGCACAAAAAGAATAGCTGGTTTATTTAGCATGAGGTGCCATGTCAATGTCCGAACTGATGGCGAACCCTGCCCATTCCACAATTGTAGGCATTTGATATTTTTGAATGGGACAACCTTGTCAAATTTTGCTCATTGATTTTAGCAAGATATGCGTTTGATATTTTCGAATGGGACGCCCTTTGCCGTCAGCAGTGACGATCAATTTTTTCTTTATTCTTTAGTTGTGAAGTAAATATTGCCTCTGACATGTGAGTCGCTGAGATGCATAATCATAGTTTGTTTTGAATGTTCTCTATGAATTGCCAGGCCTGTGTGTTTGATTGCAATGTATAGAAACGCTAAAAAGCTGCTCAAACTCTTTGTACTCCTTCTGTTCCTTTTTACTTCGCACATTGTGAAAGTGCATACTTTTTTGTATAAGATTGGTCAAAGTAGAGATACTTTGCCTGCAGACAAAACTTGTATGCAGACTAGAAAGGACCGGAGGGAGTACATGTGAAACTGCTGCAAACGTGGTGGTCACCCTGGGAATAATGCTAGCACGTATTGTTTTGCATGTTCATCCAATGCCAGTGATACAGGAATTCGAACTAATCGAAATAAATTCATTCATACATGGTCGGATTTCATATAAACATGCCGGATTTCATTACATCTCATACATTCTTCAACTAAAAAGGGGTGTTTGTGGCCGCATGCATCTCCCAGATGCAGAGGCCGGGGGTCATCCTCCTTTTCGAAAAAAAAACTAAAAAGGGGTGCGCTGGAGGTATAATTAATTAACCGAAGCTACCCACCTATGTCCCACTGAGCCGAACAGAAGCTTCAATGACTTAACTGCAGGTGCAGTTGCGTAACTGACATGTGGCCTGTTGGGCCCACGTGTCAGTCAGCCAACTGCACCAGCAGTTAAGTAGAAGCAGCGTTCTTCTCCAGCACAGCTCTCCGACTCCACGTCGCCGCCAAGAAGCTAACCGGCCGTCAATGGTCAACCTGCCTAGCTTGGCTTCAACCGGAGGGTAGCAGCGGTGGCCTTACTTGGACCCGAGCGGCGGCGACCTACCATGTTCTACTCTTCCTCGTTTTCTGTGTGGCGCGACCTCATTGGAAGCGGGGTGGGGCCTCGGCTGAGCCGGCAATGTCCTCTGCCTCGTTGTTGGCGGGGAGGGGCCTCGGTGGAGCCGGCGGTGTCCTCTGCCTCGTTGTTGGCGCCGTGGGGCGTCAGCAGAGCCGGCGGTGTCCTCTTCCTCGTTGTTGGCGCCGCAGTGCGTCAGCGGAGCAGGGCGTCGTCGACGCCAGCGGAGCGGGGACTCGTCTGAGCCGGCATTGTCCTCTGCCTCGTCCTCGGTCTCGCCAAACAGCGCCTCGCCCGCTTCATCGCCCTCTTTGCTAGCCTCTTTGTAGGCGGCCGCAGCCTCCGCCACCCGCATGCGGTACCGCCAGCGCTCGAGGCGGCCCTTGCGGGCGGAGCGGTACGAGTCGAGCAGCGCCTCCTGCTCCGCCCGCTCCATGGTGATCTGCTCCTCCGCCTTTAGGTGCTCCTGGAGGACATGGTGGTTGTAGGCGGCGTTGGCCTGCGCCTCCCAGAACTGCTCCTCACGCATCTGCCTCACCCTGTCCATATATTGGGCACGGGCCTCGCCGATGGTCATGGTGAAATGCACTGGCGAGGATGGCGCGGAGGAGGGGGTTGGCGCCGGATCATCGACTACCATGTTCTCCATTGGGACGTCGTCGTCCTCCGACTGCCTGCCGGCCAGCCGGTCGACAGCAATGGCTGCTATCTCCTTGTGGTCCATCGTCCGCCCGTCCCGAAGAGAGCTGGAGCGTGAGGAAGCCATGGTGGGAGGGCGGAGGGACGGACGTGTGACGCCAGAGTAGCCGCCTCGGCAACCGCGTATCATTAATGTGTGCGGCAGATGGATGGACGAACGGCACTTGTGTCGTTTGAAGGCGGAGCAATCGCCTGCATCGGGAAGCGGGGCGGCCGGCGCTGACTGTTTCGGGCGGAAAGCGCGCGCGGGCGAGGAGATCACTTTACTTGGATAGGGATGACAATGGGGACCCACCAGGTCCATAGCCTCACGTACGCAAGTGCCTCCTTATATATATATATATAACTATAATTTATTTTGCTTCCTTCTGGTTTCCTGACATCACGGTCCCACACCATTGTATACCTATGTACTCCCTCCTTTCCGGTTTATAGGGCTTATCTCAAAATTTTAGTTTTTCCATTTTATAAGGCTTAATTTGGTTGTTTTCCATCACATGTTCAGATTCCAAGGTGCATTAAATCATTGCATGCAAGTATTAAGAGAAAATTGACCAATGCATGTACTTTATGCATGCATGCATTGCAATTAATGCATTGATAAACATAATTTTTTGAGGATAACAAGAGCATTAATTAGGTGCTTTTGCGAAACTAGAAAAAGTATTCCACCACTCGCCATCTACATTGATTGGTGAGATTTTTGAATTGAGCATTATAAACCGGAAAGGAGGGAGTAGTCAATAAACGACATAATTGCACAAGAAGCGGCCGACAGCTGGGACCAAGCAGCTTGAGCAGTATTTGTGTTTTTGAGGTGTGAGCACTGCAGAGTTTTTCGATGTTTAGCCTAGATATTAATTTTTCTCCTCTGAACAACAACGAAAACATCGCCGTAGGTATTCATTGGGCGGGCTGTGGCCCGTCTAGCCCAGGCTAGATATCCAGCCCAGATATTAATTTTTTTCAAGCTGAAAATGGCTAGCCCAACTATACTTTTTTAGGAGTACCCAGGCATGGTCAAGTTGTTATTCTCCGTCCCGCTGGGCTGCAAATCTTTCCTAGGAGGGATGCATTAGGCTTAACAAGAAAATGGGCTTTAAAAAATAATAAATGGGATGTAATTATAAAAACTGGGCAGTAACTATAAAAATGCAGCAAACACGTAATTACTTTATAAAATATTATTTTTGGATATTGAAATTCTTAATTTCATTAATTGTTGTGAGCGCAATGTTTCGTTGGATTTTTACGTAATATAAATTTATATTGAAATTGTATTTAATCTGACTAGAAATTTCGGGATAAAAATATTTCGGATCCCATCAAAATGTGGGAAATTTTATTGAATTCTGTTTTGAACAGTTGGTTGAAATGGGTTGTACTTTTAACAAACTATAAATGGTCTGTAGTAAATTCCATTAGAATTCAAAAATGGGCTACACATTCTTACAAATCTCAAATGGGCTATAAGCTCTCTGCCACACACTTCTGGCCTTACTAAATTGACGCGTCCCCTAAAAAAACAGAGTTGACGCATATGCAAGGCTTTGTCAACTTATAGTCAACACACCGTTCTAGCAGCAGTGGCCGTTGGATGTCCATCCAACGGATGCCGTGCTTCTTCTTCAATCTCGGATATTCTAGCTTCACCCGCCCAACAAATGATTCATCCCCCTGACATTTGGGGCACACCGTTTCGGAAGCTGACTTGTGGGCCTACTAAGTTGACGTACCAAGGGCTTTGTCAACTTAGTCAATATAAACGATTCTAGCTGCAGTGACCGTACGATGTCCATCCAACGGCCGTCGTGCTTCTTCAACCTCTGGTCTTCTTGCTCCAGCCGCCCAAAGCAGCGCCGGTCGTGGCGCCTGCTCCTGCCTCCCGTGGCCGGCTGTGCTTCTGCGGAGGCCTCACCGCCCCTACTACTCCCACTGCTGGCCAGACCATCCCTCCACACACCCACACCCCCTGTTATTCTGCGGCGACGGCAGCGCAGGCGAACCAGTGAACCCTCGTACTCCTCTCCGCGTGTGCATCCACTGTCGCGTCTTCCCCGGCTCCGCATCGTCCCCTTCCTAGGCCTCGCTGTCGTCCACCGCTGTGGTGCTCTCGGCGCGGCGTAGTCAACGTGGTCAAGGAACGACTTCCATCGGACGTGGACTGTACGTGGAGAGGCTGATAGTTGGGTCCACGACAGCCGCAAGGAAGTGCCTCCTTGTTACGCGCAAAATAATTATTCCTCCACCTGACAGCGGGGACCCACCGGACGGGCCACCGTATTTCACGAAAAAAATCATTCGCCCCCTGACTGTTGGGACCCACGAGCTACATCTTCGCACGCAAGGAAGTTCGTCCAAAAAACGATTCGCGCCCCTGACTGCTAGGACCCACCAGCTACATCTTCGCACGCAAGGAAGTGCGCCCAAAAAAAACGATTTGCCCCCGACTACTGGGACCCACCAGCTACACCTTCGCACGCAAGGGAGTGCGTTCGAGCAAAAAAACGATCCTCCCCCCTGAATGCTGGGACCCAGGAGCTACACCTTCGCACGCAAGGAAGTGCGTCCGGGCAAGAAAAACGGATTCGCCCCCCCTGACTGCTGGGACCCAGCAGCTACACCTTCGCACGCAAGGAAGTGCGTCCGGGCTAAAAAAAATGATTTGCCCCCCCTGACTGCTGGGACCCACCAGCTACATCTTCGCAGGCAAGGAAGTGCCTTACATCGGGACCCACCTGGTCGAAGCGTACGTAGCGTTGTCATCCTGGTCGCGAACATGTACGTACATACTGGTCGATGTAGAGGCGCACACGTGTCGTAGTAGAGGCGCGCACGTGTCGTAGTAGAGGCGCGCACGTAGCATGTACACGTACGTACAGCGGCCAAGGTGCAAGAAAGAAAATACAGCCACATATGTGTAGATACGGGCGGGGTCTCGAACGCCTAGTCGCGCATACGTACGGCGAGGGCTCGTGTTCATGGGGAGGCAACGGAATGCATCATGTTCATGGGGAGGCAACAAAATGCGTCGTGTTCATGTGGAGGCAACGGAATGTGTCGTGTTCATGGGGAGGCAACGGAATGCGTCGTGTTCATCGGGAGGCAACGGAACGCGTGGGAGCCAACCGGCTGGGTCGGAACGGAATGCATGGTCGTGTTCATTGGGAGGGCTTGGACAGAACAGGCGATGGAAACGAGGCCTGGTGTACCGCACAACGGAGGAAACGGACCTCCTACGTTCGGAACGGGGTCCTGTTGATCGGGAGGGGTGTGGCGTACCGCAAAACGGAGGAAACAGACCTCCTACGGTCGAAACGGGGGTCCTGTTGATCGGGAGGGGTGTGGCGTACCGCAAAACGGAGGAAACGGACCTCCTACGGTCGAAACGGGGGTCCTGTTGATCAGGAGGGGTGTGGCGTACCGCAAAACGGACGAAACGGACTTGTGTTGGAGCGCTACGGTCGGAACGGGGGGGAGGGGGGTGGCGTACCGCAAACGGGACTCCACGGGATATTGTTCATCTCCACCGTCGACCTCCTCCAGCCTCCACAGGCTACCGTTGACCTCCTCAAGCCTCCATGGGCTCCTATTCATCCAGCCTCCACCACGCGCTACTCCACCGGCTACTGTTCAACCACCCCTACACGGGCACCCCTCCATCATGTACTATTCATCCAGCCCTCCACACCATGGGGTCCTGTTCAACCACCCCTCCACCATCTACTGTTCATCCAACCCTCCACACCACGGGTTCCTGTTCATCCAGAGGCAATGCCACCGCTCACTGTTCATCCAAACCCCCCGCAACACTCACTGTTCATCCAATCGATCGGCTTTAGTTAGCAGCAGTAGCGAAGGAATCGCTCCATCGGGTTCAGTTAACAGCCATCGATCGATCGCTCGGATTCAGTAACGTGTAGCCTGTAGTGCAATCGCTCGGGTTCAGTTAGAGGCCAACGCCTAGCTTAGGTTCAGTTAGAGCCAACGCCTCACACACAAGCGCGTACGTGTACGAGAGAAACGCGCATCGCTCCGCCCCCGACCTCCCACCGTAACCGGCAACTCCCCGAAATTTTCCTCCCCCTCACTTCTACCACTGTTTTTTCCGTCATGGACGGCCCTAAGAATGTCATGCAGCTGCGTCTCCAGCCCGCCCAGGACGAAAAGCCCATTTTCCGTCATGATTTTTTGTCATAGAAGTAGGATCCCACCACATCTATGATGATACCGGGTTTTTTCACAATTATCGTCATAGAAGTGTCATATGTATGACTGAAATTTTTTTCGTTTGGCCCAAAATGTCACGGATGTGTCTTTTTTTTTGTAGTGCATATGGATGAAATCAGTGGGCGAGTACCAACCTTTGTCAGGAGGCTTATTGTGTAGAGCATACAGATGAAGCACTTCTCCGGAACCATCTGTTGCTATCTACGGTGGTGGCCATGCTTACTATATACTCCTCGATTAGTTCAATGTTTCCAACATCTTCTTGTGCAGTTCCACTAAAATATATGGTATCTTCAAAGAAGATCCCTGTTTGCACAAGTAGAGATAATTACGTATTACATTAAGAGTGGCATCAAATCAGTGGCAAAACAATTGCTCGTTCCAGCCATAGCAATAAATTAAGATGCAGAACTATATCATTACTTGTGTCATCACAGTTCCAGTGCTTCATTACAGCACCGGGAGTTGATTTTTGTTTTTCTTCAGCTTGTTCTTCCCCTTCATCACTTGGTTCAATAAAAGACAAGCTTCACCTTCAATGTATGATTTGGCATGTCAATTAGGGAGCACAAGTATAGTACTAAACTTAATTTTCTGATGAAAGTGGCAAAATAGAGGCCAACAGTTGTGAAATATCCTTATCTTACCTCAATGGGATATTACGGTGCACAAACAGATTGGAAGTCTTGTCTCCATTTGTGCAGTTCACTAAAATCAAGCAACATTATCGTACAAGTAGCACAACATATGAAAGCACACTTCAGAATCATGTGAAAGAAGGCTAGTACTGACCTCTCATGATGCGGAATTCAAACAACTCACAAGAAGAAGATCTGAAACAAATTTGCCAACACGGATAGGAAGTAAGATCTCCTCTTGTGCAGTTCCACTAAGATCAAGCAATCAAGCAACATTGTCGGTGTGACATTTTGGTTGAACTGCACAAAACACTCTTAAAACAAAAGTGTTTTGTGCAGTGCAAAAAAGGTCACAATGGCAATGAGGTGAAGTAGATAACCCTGTTTACACAGAGGTGCAAAGGAAACAATTAGTGGTCAATAACGGTGGATGACACAGAAGCCAACAAAAATATGCATCTACCTTATCTAAATGGGAAAGAAAGCAAGACAGTAGCATTTCTCAAACGGTGGCATTGATTAATATTAACATAGAGATTATATTAAGAATAAAATTCGTTAAACATGTAATTTGCTTTTACCTATGGCATTGCATCAATTTTCCAGCAGAATTATTAGAGGGTGTTTGTTTACAGGGACATTTTGGTGTAGGGACTAAAAAAATTCGTGTCAGTCCCATCTAAACCAAACAGAAGGGACTTTTAGGGACTAAAAGTGGGCATTTGGGACTAAAGAAAGAAAACCTCGAGGGAGTCTTTTTGGGACTTTTTCCAACAGTTGCCCCTGCCACGCATCGCACCTTGTCTCTATTAGTTTATTACTAGGGGTAACATGGTCTTTTAGCATGTCATTTAATAACCTCTTGTCCATGTTTAGTCCCTGGAACCAAGCGGGTAGGGACTAGGGAGTTTTTAACCAAACAGGGCCTTAGATTAACAACAACTAATGAGTTGCACGGGACAGTGGATGCACCAGCACCATGTGCATCTCCCTACCAATGTACTGTGGTCATGCACAGTCTGTTGCAACAAAGAACAAACAACCAAGGAGCATATTTGTGTTGGTCCCAGTTTTGTTATCTTTAGACACCTTTCCCTATGTGAGCGCAGCAAATCTAGTCCTGCTCAAACTCTACAGCCTTGTCCCTTCCTTTCCTTTTTGAACTAGTACTTTCACCCCTTCCTTTCATCTTTGAACCACGTCCTAGATTTATGCTATACAACTTTCCCCACTACTTTCCCCACTCCTTTCCTCTTTGAACCACGTCCTAGATTCATGCTATACAACTTTCCCCCTTCATTTCCTCTTTGAACCACTGATACGTCTCCAACGTATCTATAAATTTTGATTGTTCCATGTTATTATATTACCCCTTTTGGATGTTTATGGGCTTTATTTTACACATTTATATCACTTTTGGGACTGACCTACTAACCGGAGGCCCAGCCCGTATTGCTGTTTTTTTGCCTATTTCAGTATTTCGAAGAAAAGGAATATCAAACGGAGTCCAAACGGAATGAAACCTTTGGGAGCGTGATTTTTGGAACGAGCGTGATCCAGAGGACTTGGAGTGCAAGTCAAGAAGCAGCTGAGGCCTCCATGAGATAGGAGGGCGCCCCCCCTATAGGGCGCACCCCCTGTCTCGTGGGCCCCTCGGGCGTCCACCAACGTTCCTCTTCCTCCTATATAAGCCTACGTACCCCGAAAACATCCAGGTAGCAAATGAAACACAATTTCCACCACCGTAACCTTCTGTATCCGCGAGATCTCATCTTGGAGCCTTCGTCGGCACTCTGTCGGAGGGGGAATCGACCACGGAGGGCTTCTACATCAACACCCTTGCCCCTCCGATGAGTTGTGAGTAGTTTACCACAGACCTATGGGTCCATAGTTATTAGCTAGATGGCTTCTTCTCTCTTTTTGGATCTCAATACAATGTTCTCCCCCTCTCTTGTGGAGATCTATTCGATGTAAACTCTTTTTGCGGTGTGTTTGTCGAGATCCGATGAATTGTGGGTTTATGATCAAGTTTATCTATGAATAATATTTGAATCTTCTCTGAATTCTTTTATGTATGATTGAGTTATCTTTGCAAGTCTCTTCGAATTATTAGTTTGGTTTGGCCTACTAGATTGGTCTTTCTGGCCATGGGAGAAGTGCTTAGCTTTGGGTTCAATCTTGCGGTGTCCTTACCCAGTGACAGATAGGGTTGCAAGGCACGTATTGTATTGTTGCCATCGAGGATAACAAGATGGGGTTTATATCATATTGCTTGAGTTTATCCCTCTAAATCATGTCATCCTGCTTAATGCGTTACTCTGTTCTTATGAACTTAATACTCTAGATGCAGGTAGGAGTCGGTCGATGTGTGGAGTAATAGTAGTAGATGCAGGCAGGAGTCGGTCTACTTGTTGCGGATGTTATGCCTATATACATGATCATGCCTAGATAATCTCATAATTATTCGCTTTTCTATCAATTGCTCAACAGTAATTTGTTCACCCACCGTAATACTTATGCTATCTTGAGAGAAGCCACTAGTGAAACCTATGGCCCCCGGGTCTATCTCTTATTATATTTGCTTCCAATCTACTTTTATTTGCATCTTTACTTTTGGCATCTTTATTATAAAATACCAAAAATATATTTTTCTTATCATACTATCTTTATAAGATCTCACTTTCACAAGTGGCCATGAAGGGATTGACAACCCCTTTATTGCGTTGGTTGCGAGTTCTTTGTTTGTTTGTGTAGGTGCGTGGGACTTTTGAGGAGCCTCCTACTGGATTGATACCTTGGTTCTCAAAAACTGAGGGAAATACTTACTCTACTATTGCTGCATCACCCTTTCCTCTTCAAGGAAAACCAACGCAAGCTCAAAACGTAGCAACCACGTCCTAGATTCATGCTATATACACCTTTTCCCACTACTTTCCCCCACTCGTTTCCTCTTTGAACCACGTCCTAGATTCATGGTATACATGCAGCTAGAGCAATGCATGTGGAGTAAGTAAATTGTACCATAAGGTTCTTGGGGCGTGGTTCGGTGGGCGACGGGACGGCGGCGAAGAAGAAGGGGCCGGAGGCCCTCCCGCGCCGCCGCTGGGTGAAAGTGAACAGCTGCGCCGGTAGTGGATTCCCTCCCTTGCCAACGGAGACAACGTTAAGCCTCCTTCCCTTCCTGGCGAACAGATCCTGCCGGCTCTTTGAGCAGCAGTGAGGGGAGAGAGAGGCCAACAAAGTCTTGTTATATCTGGAGAGGGCGAGAGAGTGTGAAGAGAGCAACTACAAGCGCTGAGGCTCCAGCGTGTATATATATACCGGAGAGAGAGTGTGAAGCGTGCAAACCCTAGAAAACAAGTGCTGAGGCTGCAGCTTATACGTGATGAGGTGATTATATGGTCATTACGAGATTGTATAGCTCCGTATCCATCCATTTTGACCAGTCAAAGAATCCTCCTGGCACAAATTATGCTCAAGTGTAGTTATCGAACCCGAGACCTCAAGTTTGATGAGAGAACAGGCTAACTAGCTACACAACCCTCCCGTTATGTTCAACGAGAGGAAAAAAAACCTTTTATACATTCGTGCATTGTGTGACAAGCATGCCGTGTTTTTTTGTGTGTGTGGGAGTCATTGGGATTTCAATCATAATCGTGTCATGTGGCTTTGGTGGCAAGACTATCCACAGTGGTGCAGAAATAATGCAGCCTTAGCCACCTTACCTCTCTCCATGTAGTATGTTGGGTCCCACCAGTTAGAGGGTGAAACAAACAAATTAATAAGAAAAACTAAAAGCGCCAGCGGTGTATCTTACCTCATACATCTCGATACTGCTCGGGAACACTATCCAATTGATCCCTCTGTTCGTTCACGTACTATTTTAAGTGAACCCTTATTATAACATGCACACAAATTTTGGGCACTTGTATTTGACTTAAGTCAGTGTGCCACCGTATCTCGTATACTTATTACTCCCTCCGTCTAGGTGTAATAAGTCACGTTAGAAGGTGCAACGGGACCAAGGTGTGTGCATGTGCGTGTGTTTGTTTAACAACATGTGTGTGTTAGAGAGAGCGACAGATCGACCTACTCCTATAGAGAGATGGTGTGTAGTGTATGATTTTAGCCGCGAGAGTAGGTGCATCCTCTCGTTTCCAGGCGTGTCCTGTAGGGACATGCGTACAGCTGCCACGCCAACTCCTGATCAGCCTGGCCCACCCAAAGCCCTTCCATCGCCCACACGCGCTTCCTGCCCAAAACGGTTAGCGCCTCTCCAAAGAATCGGTGCCGCATTCATGCCCGGGCAGAGCGGACGCGACCTCTCACTGGCGCAAGAGTGATGGTTGCTTCGTCCATTCAACTTACTGCTGGGTCTATGTGATTTGACAGCTCATTGGTCTTTATTACTGAGGTGGTAGGACTGCTGGATGTCCCACGCTTTCGGCGAAAGGAGGTACTACTACTACTAGATTACAATTTTCTCCATTCTTAACGCGGAGGAGTGCAAGAGCAGTGAAAACACACAAGCTCAGTGATTACATGGCCCACCTCACACTATCACCGTGCGACACATAACTCTTTACATAGTACTCCCTCCGTTCCTAAATATTACTAGATGAGTCCTTGCTCGTTGCCGCGGAACAACCATATATCTCTCTGCGCAAAATTATCAATTTCATAGAACTAAAAAACTCTATAGCCACATGACAAATGTGGTAGCCAAACTAAATAAACTCCCATCATCATTTAGATCATCCCACGTAAGGAAAAAAGATTAGCCAACTCCTACTGCATAATGGGATTATATTTTTCTTTTTGACATGTTAATGGGACTTAAAATCTCACTTACATGCATGCTACCGGTGCATGCTTGCATGCAGACATGTTGATGTGATTTAAAACCCACTCACATGCATGTGACACGGTATTTCTGCATGCTTGCATATGGCTTAGTGCTGAGCCTCTCAACGTCTAGATCAGACAGCTATTATGACTGATTTACTTCATCTAACGGCTACGCCAATTTTGATGATGTGGCTCAAGGAGAGGATAGAGAATTCCTAGTAGTTGGGGCTAGCTATTACTAGTAGATAAGTCTTTGTAGAGATTCCACTACATACGGAACAAAATGAATGAATCTACACTTAAAATGCATCTATATACATCCGCATGTGGTTCACGGTGAAATCTCTACAAAGACTTATATTTAGGAATGGAGGAAGTACTAGTATAGTACGTACTGTAATTTATTGATAAGCCGCAAGTATACGGGATAGTTGTAGCCTCTTTCGATAAGTAAGAGTGTTGAACCCAACGAGGATCTAAAGGTAGAAGAAATACTCTCTCAAGTCCTATCGGCCACTGATACGACTCTACGCACGCTTGACGTTCGCTTTACCTAGAACAAGTATGAAACTAGAAGTACTTTGTAGGTTTTGTTGGATAGGTTTGCAAGATAATAAAGAACACATAAATAAAAAGTAGGGGCTGTTTAGATAAAGATGCAATGAAGTAAATATAGCGAGTGTGGAAAAGTGGTGGTAGGAGTTGTGAAATTGTCCCTAAGCAATTGACTACGTTACTAGACCGATAACAAGTATTATGTGGGAGAAGCCACAGCTAGCATGTCATCCCTGACATGGAATTCTATGCACTTATGATTGGAACTATTAGCAAGCATCCGCAACTACTAACGTTCATTAAGGTAAAACCCAACCATAGCATTAAGATAAATTGGTCCCCCTTCAATCCCGTACGCAACAATCCCCTTACCCAAGTTTGTGTTTCAGTCACTCACGCAACCCACTATAAAAGAATCATGAACGTATTGCAACACCCTACAGCGGGAATCCCTCACGCTTGAGCGACATGGAGAGCACAATAGGACAGCAACATAACCACAAGCAAATTAAATCAATCATAGCAATTCATCAACCACCAATAGGACAACAAAAATCTACTCAGACATCATAGGATGGCAACACATCATTGGATAATAATATGAAGCATAAAGCCCCATGTTCAAGTAGAGGGTATAGCGGGTTGCGGGAGAGTAGAACGCTGAATATAGATGGGGGAAGGTGATGGATATGTTGGTGAAGATGATGGAGGTGTTTGGTGAAGATCGCGGTGATGATGATGGCCCCCGGCGGTGTTCCGGAGCCACCGGAAGCAAGGGGGAGAGAGCCCCCCTTCTTCTTCTTCTTCCTTGACCTCCTCCCTAGATGGGAGAAGGGTTTCCCCTCTGGTCCTTGGCTCCCATGGCTTGGGAGGGGAGAGAGCCCCTTCGAGATTGGATCTATCTCCCTGTTTTTGCGTGCTCAGATTCTACCCCTTCACTGTTTCTTAAATATCCGGAGATCCGTAACACCGATTTTTTCGCCCAGATCTTTCTCACAAAATTAGCTTTCTTGCGCCAAAAGATGAGCGTCAACCGCCTTACGGGTGGCCCACGAGAGCCCAGGCCGCGCACAGGGAGGGAGGGCGCGCCCCCTATCTCGTGGCCACCCCGGACACCGTTTCGCGTTGATTCATCCTCCAGAAAATCATAAATATTCCAAAATAATTCTCCGTCTGTTTTTATCCCGTTTGGACTCGGTTTGATATTGGGTTTCTGCGAAACAAAAAACATGCAACAGACAAGAACTGGCACTGGGCACTGGATCAATATGTTAGTCCCAAAAAATAGTATAAAAAGTTGCCAAAAGTATATAAAAGTTGAATTATATTGGCATGGAACAATAAAAAATTATAGATACGACGGAGACGTATCAGCATCCCCAAGCTTAATTCCTGCTCGTCCTCGAGTAGGTAAATGATAAAAAAGATAATTTTTGATGTGGAATGCTACCTAGCATAATCTTGATCATATGTCTAATCATGGCATGAATACTAAGACACGAGTGATTCAAAGCAATAGTCTATCATTTGACATAAAAAACAATAATACTTCGAGCGTACCATTAAAGCAATCATGTCTTTTCAAAACAACAAGGCCAAAGCAAGCTTATCCCTAAAAAATCATACAGTTTGGCCATGCTTCATTTTCGTCACACAAAATGCCCCCATCATGCACAACCCCGATGACAAGCCGAGCAATTGGTTCATACTTTTTAACGCGCTTCAGCTTTTTCAACCCTCACGCAATACATGAGCGCAAGCCATGGATATAGCACTATAGGTGGAATAAAATATAATGATGGAGGTTATGTGGAGAAGACAAAAAATGAGAAAGTATCACATCGACGCGGCTAATCAACGGGCTATGGAGATGCCCATCAATTGATGTCAATGCGAGGAGTAGGGATTGCCATGCAACGGATGCACTAAGAGCTATAAGTGTATGAAAGCTCAACAAAAGAAACTAAGTGGGTGTGCATCCAACTTGCTTGCTCATGAAGACCTAGGGCATTTGAGGAAGCCCATCGTTGGAATATACAAGCCAAGTTCTATAATGAAAATTCCCACTAGTATATGAAAGTGACAACATAGGAGACAGTCTATATGAAGAACATGGTGCTACTTTGAAGCACAAGTGTGGAAAAAGAGATAGTAACATTGCCCCTTTTTATTTATTTTCTTTTTTTTCTTTTTATTTTTTTGTACTTTTCTTTTTTTTTTCTTTGGCCTTTCTTTTTTTGGCCTTTCTTTTTTTTCTTTTTGGGGACAATGCTCTAATAATGATGATCACCACACTTTTATTTACTTACAACTCTATATTACAACTCGATACTGGAACAAAGATATGACTCTATATGAATGCTTCCGGTGATTTACCGGGATATGCAATGATCTAGCATAGCAATGACATGAAAAACGAACAAGCCATGAAAACATCATGCTAGCTATCTTACGATCATGCAAAGCAATATGACAATGAATGCTCAAGTCATGAATATGATGATGATGGAAGTTGCATGGCAATATATCTCGGAATGGCTATGGAAATGCCATGATAGGTAGGTATGGTGGCTGTTTTGAGGAAGATATAATGAGGCTTATGTGTGATAGAGCGTATCGTATCACGGGGTTTGGATGCACCGGCGAAGTTTGCACCAACTCTCGAGGTGATAAAGGGCAATGCACGGTACCGAAGAGGCTAGCAATGATGAAAAGGTAAAAGTGCGTATAATCCATGGACTCGCATTAGTCATAAAGAACTCATGTACTTATTGCAAAATTTTATTAGCCCTCGAAGCAAAGTACTACTACGCATGCCCCTAGGGGGATAGATTGGTAGGAAAAGACCATCTCTCATCCCTGACCGCCACTCATAAGGAAGACAATCAAAGAAACACCCCATGCTTCAAATTTGTCACACAACGGTTACCATACGTGCATCCTACGGGACTTGCAAACCTCAACACAAGTGTCTATACAATCCACAACCACCCACTAGCATGACTCTAATATCACCATCTTTATATCACAAAACTATTGCAATGAATCAAACATATCATACTCAGCGATCTACATGTTTATGTAGGATTTTATGACTAACCATGTGAATGACCAATTCTTGTCATCTCTCTAAATTGATATAAGTGAATCAAGAGAGTTTAATTCTTTCCACAAAAGATATGCCCACGCTCTAACAAATATAAGTGAAGCAAAAGAGCATTCTACAAATGGCGGTTTTCTATGTGAAGAGAAACAGGCAATCCAAACTTCAAATGATATAAGTGAAGCACATGAAGCATTCTATAAAGCCACACTCAAAATATTCTATAAATCAACCAAGGACTATCTCATACCAGCATGGTGCATAAAAGAAAAATGAAAACTAAATGCAAAAGACGCTCCAAGACTTGCACATAATGCATAAACGAAACGAATACAAAACATACCGATACTTGTTGAAGAAAGAGAGGATGCCTTCCGGGGCATCCCCAAGCTTAGATGCTTGAGTCTCCTTGAATATTTACTTGGGGTGCCTCGGGCATCCCCAAGCTTGATCTCTTGCCTCTCTTCCTTTTCCTCATATCGAGACCTCCTCGTTTAGACACTTCATCCACACAAAACTTCAACAGAAAACTCGGTAAGATCCGTTAGTATAATAAAGCAAATCACCACTCTAAGTACTGTAGAAAACCAATTCATATTTTGGTTTTGCATTGTGTCTACTGTAATATAGCTTTTCCATGGCTTAATCCACTGATATAAATTGATAGATTCATCAAAACAAGCAAACTATGCATCAAAAAACAGAATCTGTCAAAAACAGAACAGTCTGTAGCAATCTGAACAATCACAATACTTCTGGTACACCAAAAATTCTAACACAATTAGGAAAAATAAAAAAGTTGTATAGCAAGACAGTGCAAAAGGAATCATAACCAATTGATGTTCCAGTTAAAAATGTAAAATCGCGCACAACAGCAAAAGTTTCTGTCCTGCACCGTAGAAACCAACAAGCATTGTAAACATCCTAAAGGCAAACTTTAGCACATTATTTTTATAATACAATGGAATTGTACAAGGGGATAATTATTTTTGAAGAAAAGTTTCTGTAATCAAGATTCACAAAGTTTCCGTGAGCATGAACAAAGTTCAAGGCTAGCTCCCACTTCAACAATGCTTGTCTTTCTTACTTTCACTTTCCTTTTTGAAAAGTTTTTAGGTTCCCCTCTTTATTTTTTGTGTTTTTAAACTATATGAAAGCACTCAACAGAAATAAATAACTCTCTAAAACTTCCGGGTTGTCTCCCTGGCAGCGCTTTCTTTAAAGCCATTAAGCTAGGCATATAGTGGTCAAGTAATGAATCCAGCCGGATCCCAAGGTATATCAAAGCCAATTTTAATTAACAATGATTTGTAATTTAGTAGTGATCACAAAGTAACATATATCATGCAACAACGAAGTCTAACTCTCTTCCTATGCATCAGCATGTCATAACAGAACAATTCATGCACACATAGTAAAGGCCAATGCATAGTATAAGCAGTTTCTTGCAATTCTATCGTATTGGAAACATAGAGAGGTGGAGATATAGTTCCTCTCTCATAATAATTGCAAGTAGGAGCAGCAAGCAGATGCATATTGTATTCATGAAAATCATCATGTGCAACGGTAAAAGGCAACCCATCAATATAATCCTTACTAAGCGCAAATTTCTCCGATATAGTGAAGTCAGGAGAATTCAAAAAGATAATAGGACTATCATGCGTGGATGCAATAGAAACAATTTAATGTTTAACATAAGGAACTATAGCAAGTTCATCTCCATAAGCATAGTTCATATTGGCATCTTGGCCACAAGCATAGCAAGCATCATCAAAAAGGGATATATCAAACAAATTCAAGGGATCATAGAAATCATCATAGCAATCATCCTTCGGTAAGCACGAAGGAGAATTAAATAATGTATGAGTTGGAGGGTTACTCTCATTAGAAGGTGGGCACGGGTAGCTAATCCGCTCTTCCTCCTTTTGTTCTTCGCTCTCCTCATCATCTTTTTCATCCAATGAGCTCACTGTTTCATCAATTTCTTCTTCCATAGCTTCCTGCAAAATATTAGTCTCTTCTTGGAAAACGGAGACTTTCTCAATAAATGCATTAATATAGTAATTGTATTCATAATTTTCATAGCAATATCTAAGTATAGCAAGATTTTTAGGCCTATAAGCATCATCATCTAAAGCTTCATACTTTTCAAACAAAGATTCAATTTCATAAGCAGCCTTAAAAGCAACAAATTCTTCTATTTGTTCCACATCATAGTAATCATATATACCATTAGCATAAGAAGCTATGGTTTCATTATCATTAAATTTGCATGAAAAGGGGAGGTGTGGAGCCTTCATCCTAGAGAAACAAGTAATATCATATCTCAAGCATAGATTCCAGGTATACCAACGCAACATAATAAATTGATCTCATAATAGTTTCCCTTTTTGTGTCGAGCGATAATCCCTAAAGTATTCACGTTGATCCAACGTGTCTCCCATTATAAAGTTGAATGGGGTTTTCTCAGGATTATCAAAGTACTACATAATATCTTTCACATAATGAGAATCGAGGGTTTTAGGAGTTACCCCATCTCCATGAGTAGCAAGTACACTTATTTTTTTTGGTATTTTGCGTTCCATATCCATAACTAAAGATAGAGAACCACTTAGAACAGCAAATAAAAATTACTTAGTGATAAAGCAAACCAGCACAAACGAGAATATTCACCCCACGCTATGACTCCCCGACAACTGGGCCAGAAAAAGGTCTTGATAACCCGCAAGTATACGGGATAGTTGTAGCCTCTTTCGATAAGTAAGAGTGTCGAACCCAACGAGGAGCTAAAGGTAGAACAAATACTCTCTCAAGTCCTATCGGCCACTGATACGACTCTACGCACGCTTGACGTTCGCTTTACCTAGAACAAGTATGAAACTAGAAGTACTTTGTAGGTGTTGTTGGATAGGTTTGCAAGATAATAAAGAACACGTAAATAAAAAGTAGGGGCTGTTTAGATAAAGATGCAATAAAGTAAATATAGCGAGTGTGGAAAAGTGGTGGTAGGAGTTGTGAAATTGTCCCTGAGCAATTGACTACGTTACTAGACCGATAGCAAGTATTATGTGGGAGAGGCCACAACTAGCATGTCATCCCTCACTTGGAATTATATGCACTTATGATTGGAACTATTAGCAAGCATCCGCAACTACTAATGTTCATTAAGGTAAAACCTGACCATAGCATTAAGATATATTGGCCCCCCTTCAATGCCGTATGCAACAATCCCCTTACTCGGGTTTGTGTTTTAGTCACTCACGCAACCCACTATAAAAGAATCATGAACGTATTGCAACACCCTACAGCGGGAATCCCTCACGCTTGTGCGACAGAGAGAGCACAATAGGACAGCAACATAACCACAAGCAAATTAAATCAATCATAGCAATTCATCAACCACCAATAGGACAACAAAAATCTACTCAGACATCATAGGATGGCAACACATCATTGGATAATAATATGAAGCATAAAGCACCATGTTCAAGTAGAGGGTACAGAGGGTTGCGGGAGAGTGGACCACTGAATATAGATGGGGGAAGGTGATGGATATGTTGGTGAAGATGATGGAGGTGTTTGGTGAAGATCGCGGTGATGATGATGGCCCCCGGCGGTGTTCCGGAGCCACCGGAAGCAAGGGGGAGAGAGCCCCCCTTCTTCTTCTTCTTCCTTGACCTCCTCCCTAGATGGGAGAAGGGTTTCCCCTCTGGTCCTTGGCTCCCATGGCTTGGGAGGGGAGAGAGCCCCTCCGAGATTGGATCTATCTATCTGTTTTTGCGTTCTCAAATTCTACCCCTTCACCGTTTCTTAAATATCCAGAGATCCGTAACTCCGATTGGGGTGAATCTTTCGCCCAGATATTTCTCATAAAATTAGCTTTTTTGCGCCAAAATAAGAGCATCAACTGCCTTACGGGTGGCCCACGAGAGCCCAGGCCGCGCCCAGGGGGGAGGGCGCGCCCCCCTGTCTCGTGGCCACCCCGGACACCGTTTCACGTTGATTCTTCCTCCAGAAAATCATAAATATTCCAAAATAATTCTCCGTCCATTTTTATCCCATTTGGACTCCGTTTGATATTGTGTTTCTGCGAAATAAAAAACATACAACAGACAGGAACTGGCACTAGTCACCGGATCAATATGTTAGTCCCAAAAAATAGTATAAAAAGTTGCCAAAAGTATATAAAAGTTGAATAATATTGGCATGGAAGAATCAAAAATTATAGATACGATGGAGACGTATTATTTACCAGTGAGATAAATTTGTACAATGCTATGAAGCTTCCAGCTTCTGTTACATGTATCTTGCGTCCAAGGTTGCCCGTTGCAACATTTCATCAAATACAGAGACTAACATGCATGCTATTGCATCTCAAGGATTGACGGATCATAGCAAATATGTACTCCCTCCATTCCAAAATAAGTGTCTCAACTTTGTGCAAACTTTAGTACAAAGTTGTACTACTACTAAAGTTGACACTTATTTTGGAATAGAGGCAGCTAAAGAAAAAAATAATCCATGCAGTTCCTAGCCCTTGAACCGTGAACCCTGACCAGGCTTCAATTTTCTGGCAACGTTCGAGCTTCCTAATAAATGAAGTTTGCAACCTTTTGACCATCGGATCATTTTGTGCAGTTTCACCAAAATCGAGATGAGCATCCCTGTGGCAAAGAAATTGAAGAAGCATGATTAGAATAAGATTACTGGGAGTAGTTGATGAGACATAAACTCATCACAAATACATTACGTAGAAGCCAGTAGAGGTATGTGCGGGGCAAACAAGTAGAGAAGTATCCAAAGGGAGTTATGTGGACAGCTGGAGCAGTGGTGCAAGCCGGCTATAAAGGGAGTTGTACCTGAGGGACATAGCTCATCCTTGAGGAGGGCGGCGGGAGCCGGCAACTGCCCACGTCGCGGCAGTGAGCAAGGGACGAAGGCAACCTCACCGGCTTTGTGAGAGAGAACGGCGGGACCCCTGATCGGGACGTGCCGACAGTGGGTTTTCACCGTCGGCGACGACCACCGCATCTACACTAAGCATCCACCCCTTCCCCAAGCGAATGTCATCCGCCGGGATGTTAGAGATGTGGCCACAGTCGTTTTGTGCGAGAGAGTGTGAAGAGAGCAACCCCAACAAGCAACCGTGTAGGCTGGCCCGTCCTGACTATGTATATAGTGGCCATAGTCGTTTTGCCACTGAAGAAAAAAAACTTTATTTATAAATGACGTGGCACCTACTACTCGTTCTCCTATAAGGCTGGCCATAGTGGGGGTAACATAACTGGTAACATGCACTTGGGACTAGCAAACATGCTTATGTGGCACACAATTAAAGAAGAGAGAGAGGGTTAGAGTAACATAGGTAGATATCGTATCATGTTAAATGCTATGCTACTTTGTGTCATGCATGGCAATAAATATGGTCATCTATGATACTACTTTATGTTACTATGCACTATGGAGGTAGTATCATATACTAGTATCATATGCATGATACTAGTATATGATACTCCCCACTATGAGTAGCCTAACCTTGTGCTTGGCATATCCAAAATATTAACCTTGCGATTGTCTCTTCGCCTCTTCGGGAAGTCGAGCAATAATAGTAGTGCAGTATATACCGTTCTGGCTATATGAGCCCGAATGAATTGCTGCACGTCCACCACGTGGGCGAGGGTCGAGGGGCGAGGGAGAGTGCTACATACGGAGCAAAATGAGTGAATCTACACTCTAAAATACATCTATATATATCAGTGTTTGGAGTATGTACTAGTAGTTCATATTTAAATAAACTAAAGGACATATATATTCCAAACAATATGATATAATCTCTATAACCAAGGTAGTAGGGACGAGGAGTAAACGGAGGGAGTAGTAAATTTTTCTCCTCGTCCTGCGAGCCACCGCGCGCATGGGCGAGGGAGCGGGCGTAAGGCGGAGCAAGCTTCACCTCATCCTGCGAGCCACCGCGCCCGTGGGCGGGGGAGATGGCGTACTAAGCAAGCTTCTCCTCATTCTGCAAGTTGACGGGACACATCAAAAGTACTCCTGTGTATAGAGCCTTGCTTCTAAGGTAGGCCACACCTGGTTTGCCTCTTTTTTTAATTTAACATAACGCGTCAAGTCGCAATTTGTTTGTTCACCCGTGGTAGATGATCGTCCCTCCACCAAGTGGACAACCAGTACACATGCCAAATTACCACGTGGGCTGCCTTTTTCGTACAGAAATGAGTGAAGCCAGGCCCTCACGCCAAGTGCACAGGCTCCTTACTACTAGAAGTTGCGTTCGGGTAACCCGACAACTTTCGACGCGAAAGGCTAACCTTCCATATCGCCCCATTCAAAAGTAGCTATCAAGCACTATTGGGACGCGAAGCTTTTATCCGCTTCAACGCAATACCACATTACGCGTCTCTCACACTTAAAATGCCCGGCCCACGTGGCATCATTTCATTAAAAGGTCGTTTAAAGACCCCGGACACGGCTAGATAGGTCCGGCATAAATAGGCTAGGGGCTCCCTAGCCGCACACCCCTTCACAAGGGGCTGTGCGTATAAGCAACAATGAGCTAATATCGGCTCAACTTTATTTATTAATATCTCCATTCTTTTATGCACTTTTCTCACTACTTCCTTTCAAACTAAGTTCCTCTCTTTTTACAGATGAACAACGTGCATACCCGTCCAGGATACGGCACAACGGAGACACAGGCGCAGACGTGCAGCAGGGACCCGTTGCAAGGATTCTTTTCAGATTAAGACCCTGCGTAAACCTTTTTTACTGTCTCTTGTTGCTATAATCCCCTGGTTTCTCATTATAACCAGAGAGGAGACTGACGTTTTGGCATCGGCCGCGTTAGAGGACCTCGCCCGTACCTGGACACTAGGGGCTTAGGGCATTGTTCTGCCCATTATTATAAAGACCAAACACCTTAGGGAGTGTTCGGCGTCTCGAGTTAGGCCTTATATGCATTAGCTCCGAATCATGTCTTTGGTCAAATGTTGGGTTTGCCCGGCTCCTGTGTTTTGCTGCCTTACGTTCCGTATCATTGGCTAACGCGGCACCAGGAGAACTACTGCGATTGTGCCCCAGTTCGGCTGGGCGAGCACCTCAGTAGAGAAAGCCGAAAACTGACTGTCATGATACAGCAAGAGACTGGTCAACCACTCGATCGACTACTGGAATGTTTAGAATTCCCCCGCTTTGACGAAGGGCCGTTTCCCAGTCAGGCACACACGCGCCCCGAATTCAGAGAGCGCGGTGCCACTAGGGGCTATATCGTAGCCCCACCCTCGAACTCCTATGGATAAGTGAAAGTGATAAAGCATTATAGTCCGATTGCCTCGTTTGCTACACTACCACCTCCTTAACAGGACCGAGACGTCGGATTAAGTGTGAAAATGCGCTATTTTTTGCGAACACCCCCGCACCTTGTGCGAGGGGGCTGAAGCCGACGACTGCATCTTTCAGGTTATACACAAGTATACATAAACGGCCGCACAGGAGATATTTCACTATTTGGACACACAAATACGAAAAGCGCTTACATCATAAACATCGTCTTACAAGTCAAAAGCGTTCACTTGAACGTGACATTTTTTGAGCACTGCGACTCTATTACCCAAGCACCACGCAGAACTTCTCCAAAATAGTGCTCGGCGGGTAACCGGCTCTCGTCCGAACCCTGGGTCGCAACGGCGGTGGCATCCATCTCTGTCCAATGTGTCTTCACATGGGCGAGGGCCATCCGTGCACCCTCTATGTAGGCCGACCACTTCATCGCCTTGATATGCGGCACCGCCCCAAGAAATTGCTGCAATAAGCCAAAATAGCTCTTCGGCTTGGGCCTATCCGGCCAGACATGAGTCACGATATCCGTCATGGCAAGTCCGGACAACCTATTCAGCTCATCCCATTCGGCCAACCGATCGGTCAGCGGAAGTGAATGATCCGGACTATGGAATTGAGACCAAAACACCTCTTCTGTCTTGTAATCCTTCTGACTTCGGAAGTGCACAATGGCATCCGCCGCACTCGCCGCTAAGTCCATATAAGGATCCTCTGGACCCCAGAGCTGGCCGAGCTGAGCATACTTCAGATCCGTGAACCTTCAGCGCAGCAGAAAAAGCTTGCCAGCCACAATATCCCCGGCTTGGCGCAGCTCCTCTTTTATAGCTTGCATTGCAGAACGGGCATCCTTGGCTTCGGCGGTGGCCTTCCCCAGGTCTTCTCGCTCCGATAGGCGCTCCTTTTCAAGAGCCTCCCTGCGGTCGGTAGCATCCTTTAACTTCATGGCCATTTCGGCCATCTCTTCCCTGCTTCGGCAGTTTGCGGCCCTTTCGGCCTCTAACTCCCCGGCTGCCCTCGAGGCAGCTGCATCACTCCTTCTGGCTTGCTCCTTGGCTTGAGCAAGTTCTGCCCGAAGGCTCTCCGCAGCAGCGGCACCATCTGCGTCAAGCACACATATTGTAAGAAGTGGGCTTCGGCTCCCTTACTAGGTGACCACGGAGAAACAACTTACCTTGCGATTCGTCAAGTCGCCTGTTGACTAGCGCAATGTCCGCATCCGCAACATCGAGTTGCCGCTTCAGTTCAGCAACTCTATCAGTCCGGCTGGCCCCCGGACTATCCACCACCTGCATAGGAAAGGCGAAAGTTAATACCTGCAATTTCGATCCTTGGCACGCTGTCGCTTTCGACAACCTCCCGAGTCTCAGGGGCTACTATCTATACAGGGCGCACGTTATGTGCAAAACTGTCAAAAAAGCTGTGTCATTTTTACATACCTCGAACCCCGCCAGCAAACTTCTGACGGCATTACGCAATCCGCTTTCGGCGGATGAAATCCTTCCAATCACCATACTCATTAATGCATGGTGATCTCCTGAGATGGACGCCCTCTCAAGCAGATCCTTCAGCTCCCCCGGCAGAACACTAGTCGGCGCCAAACTCTTCGGCTCTGCCGGGTCTGGGGACACCCTCCGTGATGACACTTCAGGCTCGTCCGCTCTATCCGACAGCATAGCAGACGGAGGCGTATCGCTCTCCACCATCTCCGGACGAAGGTCCCCCGAAGACGAGCTCATCTGAGAAGGCCGGAGATCCGAACTACAAGGTAAAAAGGTCAGTTATCCTCAGAAGCACAAACAGGGATGTCTCTTATTATCAAATTCCCCTTTCTCTACTTACGGCTCGCTAGAGGGCTGATTCTTTAAGGGAGACTGTGCGGCTGGGGCCTCCCCGGACGCAGGACCCTCTGGTGAAGATTTCTTCCCCCGCTTAGGGGCTTTGGCCTCCGGGTCTTCGGAGGCGGTCCTCTTCTCTCCTTGGAGGGAGGGATTCTCGATCCCTCCTTTTTCAAGCGCCTCCTTGGGCGAGGCGGTAGCTCCCTTATTTTCCCCTTCGCCTTCTTCTGAAGGCGCAACCTCCAGCATCCTGACCAGCACGGGATCCGGCACGGTCTCTGGGAGGGGGGCCGGACACCGTATCAGCTTTGCTTGCGCTATCCACTCCTATTAAAGGATAACGGGTTAAAAGGCAAAACATAGTAAGGCAAACAAACGGTATGTCCGAACATTGAGCTACTTACTTGAGTATCCGGGCGATTGCAGCTTAGGCCAGCGTCCTCGGTCAATTCCGGACACACCTCTTGTGATCCGAAGAACAATTTGTACATCTCCACGGGTGTCGAACCCATGAAGTGTTGGAGAATCCATGGTCCCTCCGGATTAAATTCCCATAGCCGGAGAGGGCGGCGTTTGCAGGGCAGGAGACGCCTAATCAGCATAACCTGCATCACCATGACCAGATCGATCTCCCTCACTTGGAGGTCTTGAATATAGCCCTGCAATAGGGGCACGTCCTTTGACGGCCCCCAGTTGAGCCCTTGGTTGACCCACGACATCAACCGTCGTGGAGGTCCCGAGCGGAATATGGGCGGTGGCTTCTGCCTGCTGCCCTTTGAAATGGTAATATAGAACCACTCCTGCTGCCACAAGCCGAGCTCCTCTTGGAAGGAGCCCTCGGGCCACGGGGCGTCGGCCCTCCTGCTTACGGCCGCCCCGCCGCAATCTACTTGACGCCCCTCGATCATCTTCGGCTCCACATTGAAGGTCTTCAGCCACAGGCCGAAGTGGGGGGTGACGCAGAGGAAGGCTTCGCAGACAACAATAAATGCAGAAATATGGAGGATGGACTCCGGAGCCAAGTCGTGGAATTCCAACCCATAATAAAACATGAGCCCTCTCACAAAGGGATCCATCGGGAAGCCTAAACCCCGACGGAGGTGGGATACAAAGACGACATACTCGCCGAGCTCGGGAATGGGGATGGCCTGCCCTTCGGCGGGCAACCTGTGCGAAATTTTGTAAGACAGGTATTTGGCCTCTCGTAGCTTTAGCACGTCCTCCTCCGTGACGGAGGAGGGCATCCACCGGCCCTGAAGGTCGGAGCCGGACATTGTTGAAGATCCAAGGTGCTCGAATCTGGGGCTCTGGGTGTTGGAACTCGGGGCAAGGAGAAGATTCGATGGAGGATTGAAGAAAAGAAATGAGCCTTGGTCCCGTTATAAAGAGGAAGAATACCAAGAGCCGTCTCCATGACCGTTCGGGACTCGCCTTCGATAGAGGAGACGTGGCGACGGGCGCGGTTGGGTTACCCACGTCCGTATTGATGAGAATCCCGGAATAAGGGGGACACGATCTCTGCTTCGACAAGACGTGCCAAGGAAACCGCTTCGCTAAACGCGCTGAGGTGGTATAATAAAAAACAATTCCAGTAAAGGCTTGGTAGTGGTGTGACGTCACGCCACAAAATGCGTCAGCAGATTGAACCTATGTACATAATATTCTCTCTACGGGGGAATGTGGAAATTATTTTGCAGAACCGGACACTATCCTGGTGTTCACAATCTTCTATGAATTATTTGGAGGAGGAACCCGCCTTGCAATGCCGAACAATATGCGCGCCGGACTCATCGTCATTGAAGCCTGGTTCAGGGGCTACTGAGGGAGTCCTGGACTAGGGGGTGTCCGGACAGCCGGACTATCATCGTCAGCCGGACTCCAAGACTATGAAGATACAAGATTGAAGACTTCGTCCCGTGTCCGGATGGGACTTTCCTTGGCGTGGAAGGCAAGCTTGGCGATATGTATATGTAGATCTCCTACCATTGTAACCGACTCTGTGTAACCCTAGCCCTCTCCGGTGTCTATATAATCCGGAGGGTTTTAGTCCGTAGGACAACATAACCATTACAACAATCATACCATAGGCTAGCTTCTAGGGTTTATCCTCCTTGATCTCGTGGTAGATCCACTCTTGTACTACCCATATCATCAATATCAATCAAGCAGGAGTAGGGTTTTACCTCCATCTAGAGGGCCCGAACCTGGGTAAAAACATCGTGTCCCTTGTCTCCTGTTACCATCCGCCTAGACGCACAGTTCGGGACCCCCTACCCGAGAACCGCGGTTTTGACACCGACAGGCACCCTCTCCCGCTTGCTTCCGGTGGCGCCGGAACGCCGCCGGGGACTATCATCATCACCGCAATCTTTACCAACATCGCCGTCATCTTCACCAACATTCCATCACCTTCCCCCTTCTATATTCAGCGGTCCACTCTCCCGCAACCCGTTGTACCCTCTACTTAAACATGGTGCTTTATGCTTCATATTATTATCCAATGATGTGTTGCCATCCTATGATGTCTGGGTAGATTTTCCTTGTCCTATCGGTGATTGATGAATTGCTATGATTGGTTTGAGTTGCATGTTTTATTATTGGTGTTGTCCTTGTCCCCCACTTTCACAATGCTCATCTCTCTCACTTTCACTTCTCTTTCTGAAAAGTTTTGGGTTCCCCTCTTTATTTTTGTTGTTTTTAAACTATATGAAAGCACTCAACAGAAATAAATGACTCTCTAAAACTTCCGGGTTGTCTCCCTGGCAGCGCTTTCTTTAAAGCCATTAAGCTAGGCATATAGTGCTCAAGTAGTGAATCCACCCGGATCCCAAGGTATATCAAAGCCAATTTTAATTAATAATGATTTGTAATTTAGTAGTGAGCACAAAGTAACATAAATCATGCAATGACGAAGTCTAACTCTCTTCCTATTCATCGGCATGTCATAAAAGAACAATTCATGCACACATAGTAAAGGCCAATGCATAGTATAAACAGTTTCTTGCAATTTCATAGTATGGGAAACATAGAGAGGTGGAGATATAGTTCCTCTCTCATAATAATAGCAAGTAGGAGCAGCAAGCATATGCATATTATATCTATCAAAATCATCATGTGCAGTAGTAAAAGGCAACCCATCAATATAATCCTTAATAAGGGCAAACTTCTCCGATATAGTATAATCGGGATAATTCAAAAAGATAATAGGACTATCATGCGTGGGTGCAATAGAAACAATTTCATTCATAACATAAGGAAATATAGCAAGTTCATCTCCATAAGCATAATTCATATTGGCATCTTGGCCACAAGCATAGCAAGCAACATCAAAAAGGGATATTTCAAGAGAATTAATGGGATCATAATAGCCATCATAGCAATCATCCTTCGGTAAGCACGAAGGGAAATTAAACAATGTATGAGTTGGAGGGCTACTCTCATTAGATGGTGGGCACGGGTGATCAATCCGCTCTTCCTCCTTTTATTCTTCGCTCTCCTCATCATCTTTTTCATCCAATGAGCTCACTGTTTCATCAATTTCTTCTTCCATAGTTTCCTGCAAAATATTAGTCTCTTCTTGGACAGCGGAGACTTTCTTAATAAATTGTTTAACATAGGCATTAGAAGCATAATTCTCATAGCAATATTCAAGTATGGAAAAATTTCAGATTTGTGAAAAGTAGCATCATACGTTTCAATCAAAGAAGCAATTTCATAAGCACCCTTAAAAGCAACAAATTCTTCAATTTGTTGAACATCATAGTACTTGTAAACACCCTTAGCATACAAAGATACGATTCCATTATCACTAACAAGCATTGATAGGGTAGGTGTTTCTTAGGGTCTTCAGAACAACAAGTAACATCATATATTTCACATAAATTCCAAGCATAGCATTGCAAACGTTGAACTTGACCCATAATAGTTTCCCTTTTTTAGATATACGGTGTCGCACATAACAAGCATGCTCATCTAAAGATTTTCCCTCAACTAAGCTAGTTGGGGTTTCAGCATGAGCACATAGGGATCGAAGATGATCCAAGTAATAAGCTTCAGCAGTGTGATAGATTTTGAGTGGTTCTTCAACCACAGGTTCAGCAGGTACAACTAATTTTTTTTGGTATTTTTGCATTTCCTACCCATAACTAAAGATAGAAAACAACTAAGAACAGAAAATAAAAATTACTTAGTGATAAAGCAAACAAGCACACACGAGAATATTCACCCCACGCTATGACTCCCCGGCAACGGCGCCAGAAAAAGGTCTTGATAACCCGCAAGTATACGGGATAGTTGTAGCCTCTTTCGATAAGTAAGAGTGTCGAACCCAATGAGGAGCTAAAGGTAGAACAAATACTCTCTCAAGTCCTATCGGCCACTGATAGGACTCTACGCACGCTTGATGTTCGCTTTACCTAGAACAAGTATGAAACTAGAAGCACTTTGTAGGTGTGATAGGATAGGTTTGCAAGATAATAAAGAGCACAAAAATAAAATCTAGGGGCTGTTTAGATAAATATGCAAATAAAGTAAATATAACGAGTGTGGAAAAGTGGTGGTAGGAGTTGTGGAATTTCCCCTAAGATATTGACTATGTTACTAGACCGATAATCACTATTGCAATTCTATTTGAGGGAGAGGCATAAGCTAACATACTTTCTCTACTTGGAAATGCACTTATGATTGGAACTCTAGCAAGCATCCGCAACTACTAAAGATTCATTAAGGTAAACCCCAACCATAGCATTAAAGTATCAAGTCCCGTTTTATCCCATACGCAAACAACCTACTTACTCGGGTCTGTGCTTCTGTCACTCACGCCACCCACCATAAGCAAATCATAAACATATTGCAAACCCTACAGAGGGAATCCCTCACGCTTGCGCGACACGGAGGGCACAATAGGACAGCACAAATAATAAAACATGCAACTCAAACCAATCATAGCAATTCATCAATCACCGATAGGACAACAAAAATCTACTCAGACATCATAGGATGGCAACACATCATTGGGTAATAATATGAAGCATAAAGAACCATGTTCAAGTAGAGGGTACAACGGGATGCAGGAGAGTGGACCGCTGGATATAGATGGGGGAAGGTGATGGAGATGTTGGTGAAGATGATGGAGGTGTTGGTGAAGATCGCGGTGATGATGATGGCCCCGGGCGGCGTTCCGGTGCCATCGGAAGCAAGGGGGAGAGAGCCCCCATTATTCTTCTTCTTCCTTGACCTTCTCCCTGGATGGGAGAAGGGTTTCCCCTCTGGTCCTTGGCTCCGATCGCTTGGGAGGGGTGAGAGCCCCTCCGAGATTGGATCTATCTCTCTGTTTCTACGTTCTCTGATTCTACCCCTTCACCGTTTCCTTTATATCTGGAGACCCGTAACTCTGATTAGGGTGAATCTTTCGCCCAGATATTTCTCATAAAATTATCTTTCTTGCGCCAAATGAAGAGCATCAACCGCCTTACGGGTGGACCACGAGGGTCAGGGGCGCGCCTGGGGGGTAGGGCGCCCCCCTACCTCGTGACCACCTCGGACACCGTCTCGCGTTGATTTTACTTCCCAAAAATCATAAATATTCCAAAAAAAATCTCCGTCCATTTTTATCCCGTTTGGACTCTGTTTGATATTGGGTTTCTGCGAAACAAAAAACATGCAACAGACAGGAACTGGCACTGGGCACTGGATCAATATGTTAGTCCCAAAAAATAGTATAAAAAGTTGCAAAAAGTATATAAATGTTGAATAATATTGGCATGGAACAATCAAAAGTTATAGATACGACGGAGATGTATCATTGTGTCAACTGGAACTGGGTGTCTATCTGCTGGGGTTGGTGTTAGAAGGGGTGTAGCTGGTTCTCTGTCCAACTGGGTAGGGGTACAATCTACATGAGTGTGGGTTATGTGTGGTTGGGCTGGTTCTTGGGCAAGTACAACCGTGGTTCTATCTGCATCGACAGGTAGCACGATCTTTTCTGAAGACCGTGTTTTTACTCCCACAGATACTACCATCACTCCCTCCAATTGAAATGGCTGATAAACAAGAAAAGTAGTTGAATGTATAGACATTGTAAGATAGACAGGTGCAATGGATAGTAGGGAAGAAAACAGGGCATGAAATAATTCACATTTATGTTGTCTAAGCAAACAGAATAGCAGGACATAATTTCACATACATGATGGGTAATTAAACAGGATAGCATGACACAATTTCACATGTATGATGGCTAACTAAACAAGATAGAATGACATACTTCAAAATATGATGACTATGTAAACAGGATGACATAATATAACTATATGATGTGTCTATTAAAGTGGTTGGCATGCCATAAATCACAAACATGCCGTCGATGGAAACATGATGGCATGATATAATTCACGGATAGAATGAAATAATTTAAAATATGATGACTATGTAAACAGGATGAGATGATATAATTATATTATGTCTTTAGAAAATGGGTTGGCATGCCATAATTCAGATACATGTTGTCTATGTAAACATCATGGCATGACATAAATCAAATATGTGATTTATATACTAAGGAAGTGAGCAGAGGGCAATCGCATATATGATGTGTCAACTAAGGAGATGGCATTCAATATTGTGTATATGATGTAAAAACTAAGCATTGCAATACAACATATGCATTATATGAGTAATATAACCCTGCCAAGTTTGAGCATACACCTCAGGGGGATAATAGGACTGGTCATCTGCCTCTGAATCCTCCTCTGAAGAGCTATCTGTAACCAGCAAGATATCTGCTTCAGCAGGTAGCATTGTCTACTCTGAAGACCTTGTTTTCACTCCAGATTTCTCCATCACCAATTCAAATGGCTGATGCACAGGAAGAGTAGTTGAATATACAAACATTGTCGACAAAAGCAATGAGAAATACAAAAAAAGGACGGCATGATATAATTCACATATATGACGCTTGCCTAAACAGCATGGCATTGCATATTTCACATACATAATGTCTTGCAACAAGATAACATTGCATAATGCACATATATAATGTCTTGCAACAAGATGGCATTGCATAATTCACATATATGGTAATTAGACACTAAACAGGTGGCATTCACACAAAGCATGTCTAAACTAAGCAAATGACATAGCAATGCAAGATACCATACGCACGATATGAGCAACATAACCCTGCCAAGTTAGGGCATGCACCTCGGGGGGGAAATATGACTGGTCATCTCTCTCTGAATCCTCCTCTGAGGAGCTATCGGTAACCAGCAAGACATGCGCTTCGTCAGATAGCAATGTCTGCTCTGAAGACCTTGTTTCCACTCCAGATTTTTCCATGACCGTGCCGAATGGCTGATGCACAGGAAGAGTAATTGAATGTACTAAAATTGTTGACAAATTTAACACATAATAAAAAATGATGGCATGATATAATTCACATATAAGATGACTGGCTAACCAGGGTGGCATTGCAAAATTCACATATATGATGCCTAGCTAGACAAGATGGCATTGCATGATTCACATATACGATAAAGAAACTAAACAGATGGCATTGACATAAAGCATGTCTAAACTAAGCAGATGACATCTTTAATGTATACAGTAAGCAATGCAAGGCACCATATGCATGATATTACCAATATTAGCATGCCAAGTTAGAGCGAAGACCTCATCGGGTAAATAGGAGTGGTCTTCTCCTTCTGAATCCCCCTCAGAACAGTTATCTTCCTCTTGATTACGATCCGAAATGGGTGGAGGGGGGCTGCCTTTGCGCCCACCATGGAACGATGTCTGCATGAAATTTTATTGCCACGCAAGGCTCGTCTCTTTTACTCTACATGATCAGTTCCATTGTGTACAATAACGGGCATGCATAGGAATAAAACATAGTGAGATTATGTAAGGAGTGCATGCACAAATCCAGAGTGATGGTAGCAAACTGTGGATAGACTCAAAACCAATGATAGCAGGCAGATAATAGCTTTAGTAAAAAAATATAGATAATGGCTCCTTTAATGTTTGTTTGCACCCAACATGAAACTCATAGTAGACACCGGAGATTAACCAGATAGTAGACAGATAGTACTGATTGCTACCCCAATATGTACCCCACAACCATTTAAAAACTCAAGTTTCAGCATTAGTTTGGACCTGACTCGGAGTCTAATAGGTGAACACGATGATAATGTAGCATGTCATCATATTAAGCGACGCATAACATAAGCAAACATGGAAGAGTGCGACCTCTCTTGCGCACCCGTGTAGTCCTCAAGGTCATCTGCTCAGTTGATGATGGTCACGCAGTTGTCATGGCTGCCGGCGGCGGGGAAGAAGATCTGAGGCGGCGAAAGACAGTCTGGAGAGTGGATCCCTGCTGTGGTGAACCCTTCCGTCATTGGAGTAGCTGAGCTGGGGTGGAACACAGCGCCGCAGGAGCAGGACAAACCACACAAGGTTTTATTTGACACATATCTGTAACAGAAGTAATTGAGTAAGGGCTTGTTTGAATTTGAGGATTCTAACAATGCAGGGATAGGAAATAGACAGGAATAGGATAGGAATGCACGTGCAAAATAGAGAATTTAAAAACACAGGATTTCTGCCAATCTGGGTGCTTGATTCACAACAATTGGAAGATCACAGGATGCAAAAAAGCATGATGAGATTAAGTCAAACCACAAGAAAATGTACGGTTATAATGCTATTATGCTACTATCTCTTAGTCTTTTGCTTGATGAATAGGAATATGAAAGGAGGAGAAGTGGAAATTAGAATTCCTACGGTTTTTCTTTCAAGGAGACACTAAAGGAACAAATCCTACAGTTTTCCTTTGCTCCATTCCTTTGCACCAAATTCATGAAAAGTAGTACCATAGGAAACTTTCCAATTCCGATGTTTTTCATTCACATTTCCTTTCAAGCACTGGCGATTCTAGTAGGCAGGCTTGAGCAAGGAAAATCCTACACTAAAAAAATGTTTTTGTGCTACTTCTATTACTTTGGACCCAGGACACTGCCATACTAGCTCAACTCACAGGCCCATCGACAAATGCACAGCTCAAACGTGCAGAGATAAATAATGATGGCGTTCAAGAGAGTCCATCACGGATAGCTAAGTTACCTGGTACCTCACTGCTTGTCATATAGTAGGATAAAATAATTGTATTTCCCATTACTACGAGTGCTCAGTGGACAATATATATAACATGTAGACTAAAAAAGAGATGCAACAAGTGTACAACCTCTTTGGCGAAGCCATGTCTATCTCAGCGTGATTGGGTTGTCCAGTGAGGATGCTCCGGCTGAATTTGTTGTCGGAGGAGGGGAAGAAGATCTTAGGCGTCTGGAGATGGAGCACGAGGTATTGCTCCGCTTTGATGGAGGGTTTCCTCGTTGGAGAAGCTCCGGTGACTTGTACGACGCCGAGGCTGAAGCAGGACAAGAGAGACAACGAACAGCGCTAACCCGAGTGGAATTCTAATAGCATCTCCGATACATGACGTAAAATACATAACCACAAAGTGCTAGATGTAAAATACATCAGCCGCTCATCTATGAACTTAACTGTCGAAACTTAACTTAACTTTCAAAACTGAACTTAACTGTCGAAACTGAATTTTGCTGTCAAAACTGAATTTTGCTGTCGAAACTGAACGCACTAGCAAGGTCAGGCTACACGTCGGTCGACTGACTTTTTCATCTCTGGTCAATCGATTTTGCAGCCATTGGATATGAAATCAAGGGCATGCAGTTCATCTTCAACCTCCACCCCCCTGAGCCGCCAGCCACCACCGGCCAAACAGCAGCCCCCCGCCCCCCGCGGCCGGCGGTGCGCCGCCCCGCCCACCCTGAAAACACTCCCCACCGCCGGTCCGCCGCTGCCCCGGCCATCCCTCTAGGCCCCCCCCCCCCCCCCCGTGCCGAGCTTTTTCTCCGGCTATCCCCACGCCACCGCCCCGCCAACGCCTCACCACCGCCGGCGACCACCGCCCCCATCCTGAACCCTAAGATAGATAGTGGAGTTCCTCTCCAGCGAGCCCCCCTCCCTGCTGCGGCTGGTTCTTCCTTCACCCGGGCGAGCCCCCCCCCCCCCCCCTCCCCACCCCCTGAAAATTGACTGACCCAAAAGTCGATTCAGTCGACCGAAGTGTAGCTAAATCGGAGCAACATCGCAAGCAAGAGCAAGAGCGAGAGCATCAGCGCGAGCAAGAGCAATAGCAAGAGCAATAGGGAGAGCAGACCAGGCAGGGGACCGAGAGCAAGAGCAGAGCAGCAGCGCGAGTGAGAGCTAAAGCAGCAGCAGCTCCTACTGATGTGGACGTCGCCGCCGAGGGAGCGACGTCGTGGAGGAAGTGGCCGGCGATGCTGCCGTGGATGGAGCTGCGACGTGTCGGCTCGGAACCGAGCGCCGGCAGTACCGTGAGATTGAATCAAGAAGAAAATGCGGCGATTAGTGTACAACCTCTTTGGTGGCGCCGATTAGGCCGCAGCTTCATCCGAGGAAACAGTGATGATGATGCTCTTCCGGTGGTGCAGGTGAAGATGGCGGTATGGGAATGGAGGTGGCGCGTAAGACGAGGGGAACGTCGGGGCAGCTCCTTGGAGGTGGAGGACGGGGTGGCTGAACCGGCGGGACGATGAGATCGACGACAGATCCTCATCCAGTACGATGAATGAGGGACGTCGAGGTGTTGCTGTGGACGCCGTCGTCGGGGAAGAGGCTCCGGCTGGATGGCGGACGGAGCAGGGTGTGGGGTTTCGTCGCGGGTTTTTGCGAGCTCGGTGTACTAATGGGTGGGCGGATGGGATGGCAGTGGGGAACCATGGCTTAGAGACGTGCTTGTCGGAAATGTGGGGTAAGTGAAAAAAGTACCCCCCACCAATTTGAGGCGGTTCTTTCGGTTCAGGGGTACCACGGGCATTTCACGTGTCGGGATTTCACAGGAGGTGGGAGTTTTCGCGCGCGTTGTAATTTCGGAATAGCGACGCGCGGGTTGAGATGGAGGTATTTGTCGGAGCACAACTAGACAAAGATATATCTTAAATATTTCGGGCTAACAATGCGTGGGTTGAAGAGGCGAGAGTTTTGCAGCATGATAGACAGAGATTCTAGCTTGAATTTTCGGCATAACAAGGCGCGGCTTGAAATTTTGGAAGAACAAGCTTAACGTGTACCCAAAAAAAAAGACAATTTGCACCTCAACATGCACAACACACACACAAACACCATTTAGACTAGAGTAAGGTACACGTGCATTGCACGCATGAGATTTGGCAACCAAATTATGAATAAATACCACATTATAGCATGCAAGCTTTGAGTCATATATGCATGATGTAGATGTTCGTTTAATTCTTATAGTTCATTTCATTCAAAATCATCTAGTTTTTATAAGAAAGCTACTCTATTTTAGGATTCATGGAATTGTGCGTTGTAAGACATAAAGTAAAAACAAATAATGGCAAATCATGTAGAAAAACATTTGGGCAATTCTGATACGGAAGATTCTAGAACAAATAAGAAGTGCTTGTGTTTTGATGTTTGTGCATTATGCTTAAGTTCAACCATGGAGTCTTCTAGATTATACATGTGGCAAAATCTGGTGGAATCTAGATGATATCGAATGGCCAGTAGTGCTCAAATTTGCCATCTTTGGACCATTGGATTCGCCTCATCCAATGACCATCTTTCAATGTTAAAGTTACCCGCACACAATATAAAAAATACAAAATATAATATAATATATATAGGGGTATAGATATAGATATGTGATGCGAAAGCCGCCCATCATCTCCAATTAGAATAGTGTGTCCATGCACGGATGCGACGTGGCCAAATGATGTCTGCCATCGGTATCTCAAATTCAAATCAGTCTGACCGTGTTCAATGTGTATACATTACAACATGCTCGTGTCCAAACCACACCACGCAGATCTCCGTTATATTCATGCATGCATGGGTTTCAAACATCAGGATCTCTTATTCAAATATTTGAATTCAACTTTACATTGATTATGACCTCACCTATTCTTTTACACTCACACAGTAGTCTTCTCTTTATAATTGTACCACTAACTTTCTCTCGTGCATGCATGCACACACACTACCAGTCGGCATTATCCATCGCACGCATGCAATCTTTTTGTTCAGGTCGGTCTCCCATGAAGAAACACACCCACACACATCCCCCTCTCCATCATATCGGGCATTCTTTATCTCTCACGCGTGCATGCGCAACGATCGATGTTCCTCTATGTATGTGTGTATATAGCTAGGTCTTTCATAGTTTTCCACACAAACCGATCAATCGATATATCCAGTGAGGTCTCACCCTCTTTCCCACGTCCACATCGATCAATCTATACCTCTCTATATAGGATTAACATATATAGCTAATACACCCACATTAATTATATACCCAACGTCCCCCTCTCATCATCCATGCCTTCCGCTTCATCTCTCAGACGCGTGCACAATGGCGAAGACAGGGAGCAGTAAGGGCCCTGCCCCCCCCCCCCTAACGTCACTATATATTGAGGCTAATATGAATGTGATCATTAGACAATTGCTCCTAAATATGGTTTAAGTTCATGAATTGACCCTCCTCGTAAAGGATTAGCAGTGTTTGGCCCCCTAGCTCATTTATTTTTCATGGCTCCGCCACTTCGTGCAATAGCGCACGTGTTCGCCCCCTCTCTCTAAATATCGGTCTCGCACTAGTGCATTCCTTCATAGTCTCCCTCCACTCGGCCCCTCGCACCATCTTCTAGCCCCCCACCGGATTTTGCCACATGTACAATCTAGCAGACTCCATGGTTGAACTTAAGCATAATGCACAAACCTCAAAACAACAGTGGTTCTCTTTTGTTCTAGAATCTTCCGTATCATAACTGCCCAAACTTTTTTTCTAGTTGAATTGCCATTATTTGTTTTTACTTTATGCATTACAATGCACAATTCCATGAATCATAAAATAGATTAAGGGCTTCTTTGATTGAAAGGATTCTCAAAGAAATTTTGGAGGATTCTAATCATTAGGAACTTTTCCTATCTTGGTTGTTTGATTCATAGGATTGTAAACCATAGGAATTTTTCCATATGATTCATTTGCACTAGATTTCATAGGAAACATCCCATCCACTCAAACCTCTTTGAAAGAATTCTGCGTTTTTTCTATGCACAATCAAACACTCGTACAATCCTGTAGGATTCAAGACGACGTTCCACTATAATCCCATGTTTTTCCTATTCCCGCGTTCTTAGCTTTTTTATAAAAACTAATTGATTTTGAATGAGATGAACTATAAGAATTAAACGAAGGGCTACATCAGGCATATATGACTCAGAGCTTACATGCTATAGCGTGGTATTTATCATAATTTGGTTGCAAAATCCGATGCGTGCAATGCACGTGTACCTTACTAGTACTTCGAGTATGTGCAAAACATGTAAATTAGAATACCAATGGCACGCTACATAGTGTCTATCTTAGAGTTCATGAAGCCACATGGCACATGTGGAGGCATTGTTGCGACCTCCTTGCGTGGATTGATCACAGTGACGTGCTGCTGGTTCCAGAAGAATGTACTCGTCCTCCCTGAGCCATACTGGCGGTACATGCACGAAGCGAAGATGTGCACGCACGCCACACACGCACTCATTCCCTCGCACGCACACACGGGTACACGGGTGGACGCAATTTTGTACCAAGATCCACCCCATGTGATAATTTGACGCGCGTAAAGTCATTCACTTCATTGATGGTCAATTAATATAGCGCATGCAAATTGAGTGGACGTGAGGGCGGAAAAAAGACATTATTACTCCACTGCGCGCATGCGAGTAGTTAAATCGTGGGTTGCTAGTAGTACTTCCATTGGTCTCCTTTGTATTTTATGCTAATTTTTGACAATAACATAATATTTACGCATTTGAGCAATGTAGTACTTGAAATTTATGTTCTTCTAAACTCATCGGGAGCCGTTTCGGGCTTCGAAACCAAAACCATCAATTAATCTTTACCTTGTTCCCATCACATTCGAAAGCCTGCTCACACCTACTAGTACGTACCAAACTTGAACGTGTTCCCACTATGCAGGTAATAGTACTAGTGCTAGTACTTAGGTTATAAAAAGGGGAACTACCTAACCGAAAATTACTCTACCTTTCCTCCTCATAAGTGCTTCTTCTTCGTCCGTCGTTGCCATGGCCGGTGAGCAGAGCTCTAGGTCGAGAACTACTCGTAACAAGGGAGCCGCAACCAAGGCTGTGGAAAAAAAGAGGGCTCGCCGCCACGCAGAGACCTCGAAAGATCTCTCACGGGCAGGCGATGGCTCCCAGGAGCGCCCTAGCCGTGGAGGCGAACATGCCGAGCCGGCGGAGCTGGAGTCGTTATCCCTCGACGGCATGCCCGATCAGCTCAATAAGCACCTTAATAAGCAGAAGGAGTTCATCCAAGGCTTGATGGAGTTGCTGAAGGAGAGCCTCGACCACATGCCCGCTGAGCTCAATCAGCAGGGGGAGTTGACCGTTGGCTTGGTGATGCTACTGAAGAAGAGCATTGCCTCGGAGAAGAAGGCGACCGGCGAAATCATGCGACTTCAGGAGGACAAGGCGAAGCTCTGCCACGAGATCGACCTGTTGAAGGAGAAGAACATCGGCTGGAAGAAGCTGCATGAGAATAGTAGTTCCTCAATGAAGATGTTGCAGGCCCTCGTCATGGAACAGAAGCAGGAGTTGGCGAAGCTCCGCATCGAGCACCCGGCTACTGTCAAGGTACGTAATGCGGCCGTGGAACAGATGATGAAGGCTCGCGTCGAGAAATCCCACGTCATGGACAGAATGAAGAAGATGGCGGAGGAGACGCGCAAGGAGATGGAGGTCGTGGAGGCGATGAAGAAGCAGTTATGACTCTGCGGCGAATTAGATCATTTGGGGTGATAATCTTCCTCCTTTTGCTCCTGTGTTTCATCTTTTGCTTCGGGTGTTTTTCCGCACGTGTCACATTCTCTGGGAGGCATGAATAGAACAATGGTTTTTTTTAGGGAATGAATAGAACAATGCTAACAATGAGATGACTAGAAAATTAGATCATTTTTTATCGCCATATGGCACTGGGCTGCCGTGTTTCGTGCTCCTCCGTCGCAGTACTACTCCAGTGGAAAACTTGAGTATACCGCACGGTTCTTTGCTCCTCCTCGATCAGGTCATCGGCGCATTTATACGAGCAGTCAAATCACAAGGCACCGCCTTCCAGCAGTAATGAGCCGTCAAATCACAAAGGCCCTCGCCTCTCGTGAAACCGACCAAGCTAGACTGCCCCGCCCTCTAGCCTTTTAAAAAATGTATATTTTTGTACAGCAGTAGTATCGATGGATTGCGCCATGGAGCAAAACTTGAAATTAAAAAAAAAGTGTTACATATAGAGAGCGCTCGTCGCCGAATTATGCATACACTACTAGGGAAAAGCCTATACACAGAATCTTACTAGCAGCGCTCCTCAAAATTTCGCTATTGCTATTTAGCAGCAGCGCGTGATAGCAAAATGCGCTGCTGAAAGGAAAATAGCAGTAGCACGTCCACACCAAACCGCGCTACTGCTCTAATTGCCATGACCTCGCCACCCAGCTAGTTATAGCAGTGGCGCCCTATACTGAACCGCGCAACTGCTATAGAAGTTAGCAGCAGCGCGCTTCTAAGAAAATCACTACTGCTAAGATCAGCCCACAAGTTTAGTCCCACCTCGCTCCGCGAACAGGGTGTTTATCACCTTAAATATGTTACTTCTGAAACTATCACAACCAGTTGGTCTTCATTGAACTCTATGTGTAGAATTTGTGGTCGCAATATGAGTCCTCTCCGGTTCCTACCGGAGAGGACTCATATTGACAATTCAGATTGTACACAAAAAGATCATTGATGGCCAATGTATTTTTGCATTGACGTATTTTTGTATACTTACACTTAGCAGTAGCGCTTTATCTGCAAAGCGCTACTGGTAGTCCAACTTAGCAGTAGCGCGTAATAGTGCAGAGCGCTACTGCTATTCAGATTAGCGGTAGCGTATTTTGGCAAAAGCGCTACAACTATCCCTACCTTATTCCCACGCGCGCGACCGACCCTCTCTCTCACTCACACTCTCACTCTCGCCCGCGGGCCAATAACCGTCGTCGTGCGTCATCGCCGCCGCCGCCGAAGTACTCCCCTCCTTCCGTCCCTCCTCCCTCCTCCTCGCACATCCGGAATGATGATATACGAGGTAAAGTTGGGGTAGCACCAATTGAAGAGAAGCTTGTCCAACATCATCTGAGATGGTTTGGGCATATTCAGCACAGCCCTCCAGAAGCTCCAGTACATAGCGGACGGCTAAAGCGTGCGGAGAATGTCAAGAGACGGCGGGGGTAGACCGAATTTGACATGGGAAGAGTCCGTTAAGAGACATGAAGGATTGGAGTATCACCAAAGAACTAGCTATAGACATGGGTGCATGGAAGCTTGCTATCCATGTGCGAGAGACATGAGTTGGTCGCGGGATCTTATGGGTTTCACCTCTAGCCTACCCCAACTTGTTTGGGGCTAAAGGCTTGGTTGTTGTATCTGTTGAGGACATACGAATTTTATGGTATTTTCGTATTTGGCCTTAAAGAGTCAGTGGTAGATTAATAGTGTTTTAGATCTATTAGGTGGACATTTTGAACTGGTTATTTAGCTCATGTTTTCTTAGCACAGGCATCGTAGGGTCTCCACGGACAATCCACGAAGCAGTCAACATACTATGTATGCCATGTGCCATGATAGATTTGTTGTATTCTAGGGTAATTTTGTGTGTTCTTTTGCTTGGCGACAAATAATTATATGCAACATGCAAAATAATTGTTTACTTTCTCCAAGTTGTTATGTTACCTCTTCTATATAGTTGAAATAAATAAATTCCAATATATGCTAACAAAACAAAATTATTTTAAGATAACAATTTATTGGTATATCGTGGATTGTATTTTCATGTCATTGGCCTATCAAGTGGAGGTACAACACTACTAACAAATATAAGAAGAAAAGAAAACTTGATGCACAACAAGAAGGATAAAATGGTGCGAGAATATGATGACGTTCACATGATGTCACAGAATCCGGAAGTCAATAGTAGACTGGTTTTTTTCTGGGTCAATAATTAGGAATGAGAACCTTCCAATTGACTGAATATAAACTTTGAATTTCCTTAATATACATACAACAAGGGGCAGAAACAAGCAGAAACCTTGGAACAAAATGACTTCATGCTCGTGACCGTCAATCCTAATTTCATGGGGACCAAATTTGTTCCCTTCTCTGATTTCTAGAAGACCTGATGCTGTCCAATATACTCCTCTATGAAGTACTAAAGAGGAATATCTAGTCCAAAATATGAGCTCAATTGCCGGAAGCTTGAACTTCACACCAAATTAACTAACTAAACTTCTACTTTGTCAATTTGACATCAATGAGGGAATCTGGTTTTGTTTCAGGGCCAAAGCAATCACGGGTAGTCGACCCTATTCGACCAGGCGGCCAGTACCGGAAAATAGATCTTCCCAATATGTTCTTTGCAGGAAGAGGACCCCTGAAAAGAAATAGTGCAATTGTACATGCTAATTAAACTTCCACTGTTATGCAAGAAGTTAACCATTAGGAAACACGGAAAAATCAGCAGAAAGAAATCGGTGAAGTCAGCAGTATTACCACACATGGGAATCGTAACTGTTATTTCGGTTATCTCCCATTACAAAAACTGCATTTTCAGGCACTTGCTGCAAGAAAATATAGATAATGATGGTTAGTTAGCTGAAAATAATATCACGACCTAAAAGAACCAGATAGAATTCATATTCAAGCAGTCATGTATGCGTAAATAACACAACATGCATACAACTCCCCAATCCAATAGCTTCGGGTACCCCACGTAGGTTGACTTTTAGGGAATTCTGTTGTTTACCATAACAAAATCTACAAGTTTACTTTAGTAACCTCAACAATGATTTCTCTGAAAAGTCAAATGCTCCTTCTAACATGTCACAGAAAAATGGTTCATGAGACAAAACCAACAGTGTGTCCTAGAACAAGTGACATAAAAGGATGCAGCCTACGAAATGCCTTACCACTGGGTTCATGTCATACGAAGGTGGCTCAAGAATGAATTCCTCATCCCTAGCCTCACCATTCACAACTAGTTTTCCTTTATGAACCTGCAGCATAGCAGGAAATGAAACAGTTTCATTCAAGAAAGTTCTGGTGCTTCGGTGAGAAATTTGGCCGCAAACTTAACAATTCCACACAGCAATTAAAATTTAGACTTAAGTTGTAATAGAAGGAAACCACTTTAATTTAAGCTACCAAGGGTGTCTTTCTTCTAATGTGCACCACACTTTGTCTATTTTCTTGTCCTTGTTTGTTCTGTTACTACTGGGTTGCAAATATGCAGTTACACACCAGTTTTTAATTTGTATATGAACTGGATCCTAGGCTTGCAAGCTCTGCAATATCAAAATATTTGGCCATATGCCCATATGCCCATATTGCATATGTAAGATGCAATATGTCACTTTGTGATTCTTTCAAGTTATTTATTTAACCTATTCTCCTCTCTTAGCATGTTTTGTTCCAACTGGGCTGTGCAAAGAACTGGACATAATAAAAAAGCTTTTTGACAGCATTTTGATGAATATACACAAGATGACCTTGATTACCTAATAAACAATAAAAAGTACCAATTATATTTGAGCAATTCTACTGAGATGGGCATATAATGATTGCCTTCGCCAGAACACTAAAAGCAACTGGCGAATTAAACAATCAGCCAGAAACTATTGCCTGGTGAGAAACTGAGAACATCCTCACAATTGGCTGGAAGCCTGGAACCATTACCTCATTCAAACTTAAGGATAAACATACTAACTGGAGGATTTTATGTATGGAAAACAAGTAAGAACGACATCAGTGAAGAGATACAGATATTCAACTAAAGTTTGTTTCCAATTCTGAAACTAACCTCAACAGTATCTCCAGCCCTGGCAACTATTCTTTTGATGAAAACATCATTATCAGTATACCCAACATCCTGGACAGGGAGTCACAATCAAGAATCAGCATATATCATCTGGAAACACTGCATTAAGGATGATTTGTAATTACCTGTAGCACCGGCGGGCTTTTGAATATTACAATATCATTTACACAAGGCTTCCTAAAGTAGTATGTAACCTGAGAAATATCGGTATTGGTGAAACTTGCAATCAAGTTAACAAAAAAAATCTGTAGTTGGTAAAATATCAAATACGCCCAACATGAAAAAGAACATAGTGAATAAAGGTGTGAAGGTGCCATAGTTGTCTATAGAGTTATCTTGCATTTTAGATCAACTTGACAGCTTTATGTGCTGCTCTACAAACCCCCAGAACATCCTGTCTTGATGAGCACCTGTACTTTGAACTAAGGATCAGGTAAAAGCTTGGCGTAATTGAAGGAAAGATGCTTATTTCCATACCTTTTGCAGAGAGTTTATATGTAGTTAATAGTTATCACATATTTTTGGACCAATCACAATATGGTCAAAGTCTGCTAAAAGAATCATATCCCAGACTAAATAGTTTCATCTCAGAACTTCTAACTGGTCGACAGGACATATGCATAGCATACGGAAGCATATTAGCTAACCCGGAGACGATTCACTGTTATATATTTCGTATACACATCTGTCGTTTCAGTATTTCAGATCTGTTAGTTCAGAGGACAACAGAACAATTATAAAAAGTCCTATTTCAAAATATTATTACCGGTACATATTGTCCATATTATATTTGCAAGGCTAGTATCCAAAAGAAAATTATATGGTATTCAGTGTTCTATTAATCGTCACGAAAGTGAAATTCCAAGCATAGTAAGTGTGGCAGCACACAAGAAACTCATTTGTCATTTCAAAGGCAGCACACTGACTACTAATTGTAGTAAGTATAAAGCACCAATTTTGATGTTTAACATATAAGCTGAGCTCAAGTGAGCCATAAAGTTTGGTTATACTTCACATTTATTAGAAACTAATACTTGTTGGTGTTTACTATTCCAAGGGGTAATACTGAGTACTCAGCTTGAGAAAGCATTTTTCTTCCTGCAGTCTGAAACATGAATGTGACAGTAAAGGATGAAATAAACTAGAGCACGCAATGGTGTTCATGTGCAAACTCCCCAGGTTATGAATCTCTGGAGTAAATAAAGTTGGGCCTTTTATTTATATAAGGTGACTATAAAGTACTAGCAAGGAAGGAAGGACGGACCTTCTCGGCGACGATGCGGTCCCCGACGTCGTAGGTGGGGAACATGGAGAGCGAGGGGATGAACCGCGGCTCGGCGACGAAGGCGCGGAAGGCGAGCGAGATGGCGACGGCGGCCAGGACCGTCTTGGCGTCCTCCGTCGTCACGGTGAGCCACTCGGGCAGCAGCCCCTGCCTCTCCCCCTCCTCGTCCCCGTCCCCTCCGCCTCCACCGCCGCCCCCGCCGTCGGGGTCGGGGCCCACGGGAGGCGCTTCGGGCGGTGTTTTCGGGGCGGTGCGAACCCGAGTTCGCCTCCTGAGGCGGAGACGCGGCGGGGCGCTCCGGAGCTGGAAGGCGGCGGCGGTGGCCGGGATGGGGCTGTGGAGGAGGGGTTTGGGGGAGGGCCTGAGGACGCGGGCGGCGGTGGGAGCCTGCGAAGCCGCGGGGAAGAAGTGGACGGAAGAAGACATGGTTGCGGTGGGAGGCAGGCGGCCGGATGGGAATGCGGCGGCGGTCGTCGGCTCGCCGGCGTCCGCCTCGGCCGCTGTGGCTTGGTGGGAGTGGGTGGGATAAGCCGGTCGGCGACTTTTTCTTTCTTTTCTGGAGGTCTTTTTTTTTTGTTGCGACAATTCTTTTTTGGAGATTTTTCGTTTCTCTTTTGGAGGTGGGCCAGTAAGAAATCGGGCCCTGAGGAACTGAAGCCCACGCAGGAGAAATAATAAAAGATAAGTAAGATATGAGAGCAACTAGTTAATGAGCGCTTCTTCGGGAGGCTCGCAACGATCAGGCCACTTGGCGCGCTCTCAGCCATTTGTCACGTGTCGCGTTCTGGACGCTCCCTCCGAAAAAAAATTCCGCACACGTTTTCGGCTTTTAAACGTTTTTTCCGGATTTTTTCGACGTTTTGGTTTTTAACCGGTCTTCCTTAGCTTTACAACTAAAAAGTTATTTTGAAAAAAAAATGCGCAAAAAAACGCGTTTTCTTTTTTTTCCCTTTCGCGAGAGTCACGGTTTTGCTTCCGCGAGAGGCACGGTTTTGCTTTCACGAGTCACGGCCGTGCCTCTCAAAAACAAAAAAAAAACATGTTTTCTGCTTTTTTTTTCTTTCGCAAAATTCACGGTTTTGCTTCCGCGGGAGGCACGGGTGTGCTTTCGCGAGAGTCACGGCCGTGCCTCTCGAAAACGAAAAAAACGCGTTTTCTGTTTCTTTTTCTTTCGCAAGAGTCACGGTTTTGATTCCGCGAGAAGCATGGTTGTGCTTTGGCGAGAGTCACGGCCGTGCCTCTCGGAAAGGGGAACAAACGGGGTTTCTGTTTTTTTTCCTTTCGCAAGAGTCACGGTTTTGCTTCCGCAAAAGGCACGGTTGTGCTTTCACGAGAGTCACAGCCGTGCCTCCTCGGAAACGGAAAAAAAACGTGTTTTCTCTTTTTTTTTTCCTTCCGCGAGAGTCACGGTTTTTTCTTCCGCGAGAGGCACGGTTGTGATTTCGTGAGAGGCACAGGCGTGCCTCTTTCGGAAAGGGAAAAAACCTGTGCTCCCGGTTCGGTTTTTTCGTCCGATTTTTTCATAAAAAAAAGTTCTTCAAAACTTATCAACATTGGATCTAGTTTTGAAGATCTCGACGCGAGGAATCCAACGATGAAAGCGGTTCGAGATTTGGACGCACGGTTTAAGAGATAAAACGTTTTGTATAAACGGATCTACGAAAAAAGGGAAAACTTCCAAGTTGCGACAAGTGGCGCGCTGCATGTGCGCCACTTGTCTCAACCAGGGAAATTGGAGTGATCTTTGCAACGAGTACTCCTCAATTCGTGATTTCGGATATATACATTGGATAAGAAAAAAACATTTTTTTCTTTATATATATTTTCCCTCTTTAATCATACATCGAATTCCATTCTCGAGAAGACCACCATTTCTTTCCAAACATATGGTATGGATTTATGCTTGTACGTACATATGTATGGGGGCGTTTCATTGAATTTTACTAGCAATTTTATTCATCGTACGGGCGACATTTTATTTAATTTGCATGGAAATTTACATGCATCAGTTTTGCAATTATATGTTACCTAGAGAAGGACATTTTTTTTTTTTGCTGTGTTCTCAAAACCTCCTTGGCAATGTAGGCGGCAGCAACCATGGTGCTCGTCGTGCACAAGGATGAAACTGGAGCTAGCTCGACCAAAGTATTACACCATTCATCTCACCAGCGTGGAATCAGCGAGGCGTGTTGTGGTTTTAAGGTCAGCCACACCGTTCTCCTGCCCGATCCATGCGACTTGCTTCTTGAGGTAATATTACCGCTTGAGTTATATACTGATTGCAAGTTCAATCTTAGTGAAGTCATCTTAGAAAGCAATTTGTTTCCAGCCTTCAAGTTCTAGCGGGGCTAAGTATAGTCAATTGATACATGAACTAGTTTCCCTGCTAGCATGGATATAATCCTAGAGATGTCAGGTATTCAGTGGATAGGTGCACCCTTGGTTATGGTACCAACTGTATGGATTTGTGAGATATCGTAGTATTTTTTTTTTGTGTCAAAATAGGTGCACCAGAACATGATAGTACTTATAATTTTGCACATCTTCAATGCTAAGGTGCCTAAAAGCTGCAAATTTGCATAGCACCGGGCTTCCAAATAAGCTAGGTGTTGTTAACTGTACACATCTAACTGTGTTGCCTACCAAGTGTTGTTAATTTTGCTGTTGGTGGAGGCTAACACATGGGCATCACCCCCAGCCCATGTTCCTCGGTAAATAAATGGTCACAAAACCAGTGAAATCCGCCCAAGCCTGTGCGCCTGTCCAGTGTATGGACTAGTATTGGGCAGGTTCTAGAACCTCTCTCCTAAACCGATTTTTCTTTTGGTTTTGTCTTTCTTTATCAACTTTTTTCTTTTTTCTTTTCCTTTTTTTGTTTTCCATTTTTATTTTTCCTTATAATTTTCTTTTATCATGTTCTTTTTTCTATTCTTTTTATTTTCTATTATATTTTTTCTTTCCTTTTTTTCTATTTCTGCTTTTCATTTTTCATTTGGCGAACATTTTTCAAATTTGTGAAAACGTGAACATTTCTTTAATTTTTTAATGTTATTTTTCCAAAATTGTGAACATTTTTTGAATCATGAATATATTTTGAATTCAGACATTTATATGAGCTCGTGAAGCTTTTTTTGAAATCATGATCATTTTTCTAATTAGAGAAGATTTTGAAAGAATCCACAAATCTTTTTTACTAGTTCATGAACATATTGTGAAACCGTAAACATTTTGACTAGGTCAGCAACATTTTTTAGAATTACGAACTTCTTTTGAAACTCATGGACATTTTTTACAATCGGAGAACATTTTATGAAATTTGGGCGAAAATTTGAAATTCTTGATTGTTTTTGTTTTCACGCACATTTTTTTGAATATATGAACATTTTTTGAGTCATTATATTTAAATTTGGGAACAAATTTTGAAGTTTGCAAAACATTTATGAGTTTTTCAATAATTTACGCACATTTTGTAATTTTACCAACATTGTTTAAAACTCATGAACCTTTTTCAAGTACACGATCATTTTTTCAGTATCATGAACATTTTTTGTGAATTCATAAACATTGTTTTTCATAATCATGATTTCCTTTTAGTATGCAAACATTTTTTGCCACACAAATATGTTTTGGATCCACAAAAATTTATGATTTACCGAACATTTCTAGAATCATGAACAATAATTTCGAATTCATGAATATTTTAGGATTTCTCTAACATTATTTTTAAAATTCATATTTTAAAATTCCACACTTTTTGAAATTCTGAATTATTTTATAGAATAAAAACAAGTACAAAAAAAAAACAAAATAAGAAAGCAGGGCCCTACCGCCCCGCACATGGGCCTGCCCAATCTCCCTATTCAACGCGTAGGTCGCTGAATAGGAGCTCCCCAAGCCTAGTTTAGGCCGCACCCACCGGCATCCCATCCGCCCCCTCATATGTTTTGGCTCAAGTTCCGCCTCTAATGTTTCCTATTGATTTGCGGACATGCCACACCGAAGAAAGAACAACACATACTTGAAAACCACACTGAAGCTACACTTGACAGAAGAGTGGAAGTAGCAAAAAGGACTACTCATATATGGTTCATGTTCCATTTAGAACCTCCAAATTATGCACTCAGCTATGTAGCATATGCATATCCCTGTGCATCAACTCCTGTCAATCAAGGGGCATGCCGTCAATGTTCTATCGCACGGGCAAGCAAAATCAAAGAGTAACTATAAAACAAGATACTCTCCATTTTAAGAGTACCAAACATATTTGAGACAGATTAGTTATAATTGATGCCACCCTCATTGTAGCATGGTACATTATGGTTTGTACACCAAACTGAATTTTTGGAATATATGATAAGCAAAATAAATGCAGGCCCATACATAGGTATGTGCAACCGGAGCAGTTGCACAGGGCCGCAAGATCTCAGGGCCCAAAATTCTCGAAGTAATACTACTATCATCACCAATCACGAGTAGGGATATTTAAGACTAATGAGTTATTAAATCTTAGAGAAAACTATGCATGCCATTGCCAACGACTATCCACCCAAGGCACATGGACCAACTCAAGGGAGAAGGAAGTAAAGAGGTAGAGCTCCTTGTTTACACTGCTTCCTCTTTCCATCAACTTTCCCGAAAATCATCACAAATTAAATCTTTATGAGCTGACTCTTCACCTTCTTCAATGACAATGAATTGCATGTTCTCTCTCACTATTGCTCCACCCAGCGATTACTTATATGTTGTACAATTTTTTTGTCCATTTGGAGATTACAATGATAAGATTCATACTTTATTCGTAGCAATTTTTAATCATATTTTGTAGTTTCACTACTTGGTCGTGGAGAAGCACATGAAGTCTTTTTCTCATGCATGTTCTTTAGTGCAACTCACAATACTACTAAAAGCTCTTCTTAGCATCGTTTCAATATTTTTTTAAAAAATTATGCTACTATATCACAAATGATTATGAAAAAATATTTTAATTGGATTTATTGTATATGGGGCCTAAATTCCAATTTCGCAATGGTTCCCAAGTTTCTAAGGTATGGCTCTGCATAAATGTAACCAATTACATTTTGTCTTTCTTCAAACTAATTGATTAAATTAAACTTCTCTTTGTAATTGTTTTATCTTGCATGTCAACCAAACACATATAAAACAAACACGCTAAAATATGTGAACTAGTAAATGTTCATATAAGACACACTCTGAGTATCATCCCTCATGGACTTGTATTCCAAAGAATAGAAACAAGCACTGCATAGACAGATCCATCATGGACCCATTACACAACAGGAAGTATTGTACAGAGCCACACTAAGTGTGAGGAGCTCGTTGAGCATGCATTGGTTGCTTGAGGCAAGAGCAGCTCCTACTCAAGGAGGATTTTGGTGGCGATTGATGTGTTCATGAGCAACACATGAGAGAGAACGAATAGATGAGAAAAAATAGTTTAGGGCTGAGAAGAAGCGTCACTTTAAACGACAATGGTGGGTAATTCCTATTCATTTTTGTGATCTAACAGTTGTGAGTTTTCAGTGCGTTGAGTTAAATGATTTACGTTTCTGTTTTTTGTGGTATTTTCTAGCTTATTTTCTTTTTTCTAGTTAGTCCATCTATTACTTTTAGTATATAATAGATTTCATAACTTCGTGGAGCAACAATTTGATAGTCTGTTATGGAATAGTCGTGTCTCTGAATGATATATGAAGAGTGAATCTTAACACGTAGACTTCGAGAGACCTTGATGGAGCTTTGTTTTTAAATCAGAGACTTACATTGATCATGTCCATTTTATGATTTTAATGTCCTTTAACGAATCAATAATACCATATCACTGCTTTTTTAAAGAACGACTCATGGTAATATTTCAGGTAATTATCCCTCAACTTCAATATAATATAATAGAGAACTTTTAATATATTTTTGCATATATTAAGATAAGATGTATTGCAAAGACCAAGTCTCTTTTTTTGTCTGAAAAGCAAAGACCAAGTCTCTAATGAACGATTTCCCTATTGTTAATTTATTAAGATTCTGAATTTAATATTCTAATTCTAATGGATAGTGGTAATAGTACTGCCACCAGATCCTCTGCTTGTCCTTGTTATTGCGGCCACTACATGTCCTCATTCCCTGTGTCATGTTCCTTTGAGTGGCTAAAGGCTTGAGCTCTCTAGCCAACATTCATGCATTTACTGTGCCAGTACTCCGTCACAATGAGCGTGCCAGGAAAAAAATGTTGAGCTGCCTGCGCCTTTTTTCCATGAGCCCCTTTTCAACAGAAGCAGACACACATGCGCCTTATTATTCTGAGTTGTCATTGAATTATAGATCTAACCATTGAAATAATTCCGATGATGTGTTTACGTGGTGCCTTGAGGAGAACACCCGTTACACAATTTTAAATAAATTGTAGCCATTAAATTGTAGATCTAACGATCAAAATAATTTTGATGATGTGGATTAACGTGGTGCCTTTGGAACACCCGTATTTTTCTTTTAGTATATAATAGAGTTGAAATTGATAGATAGATAGATAGATGCTCACCTCAGATGTCTAGAATGGAACAAGTCTTGATACCCATAACCAATGAAGAAAAGACAATTAAAGCAAAAACAAGAGGTCTTGGGACTTTAAGTTTTGCTAAGTGAGAAGTAGTTGAGCATGGTGAATCATCATGCACGATACTAAGATTTGCATTTCTCTATGATAACGAAGAGTTCACAGAAGACCTAGCAGGTTTTGATGTAAGTTTTCCTTGATTTTTTTGAAGAAAAAATCTGCTTTCCACAAAGATTTCTTACACAGAAAATAGAATGGGGATGCAAGTTTTTTTTTAAACGACAAATGCAAAAGAATAATCATAAGACACTTGTTTTGATTTTGGTGTTTTTTGTAGCCTGAAGTAGATCACTGGAAGGCAAAAGCCTTATAGAGCAATTGTGAGGAGCTCCTAACAAGCAATTCTAATAGAGTCACACAAGAAATGGAAGACGAGATTAGCACTATCTTGAACGAGGTATGATGTACATTGCAGACTCGTACTACTTTCTATTTTTCGTCATTTGTATGAATTCACTGGCATTGCAGACTATTAAACTTATGTATTCCCGACCAATATATAGTTGAACTCCCTGTCAGGGCAAAAGAGTACCGCAATGTGTGAAAAACCACTGCTTGTGCTCCTAGCCAGTGCACACTAGTGCTCCCAAAGAGAATAGGCTATTGGATCTGGGCAAAGTGCAGAAAATAATTGTGCTCCATCCAGCGTGACAAGTCATTGTGGAAAAAAGGGTACTTTGGTCCTTCCAAACGAGTGAAAAACCACTGTCTGAGCTCCTTGCCAGTGCAGACTAGTGCTCCCGGAAAGAATACACTAGTGCTCCCAAACAGATTAGGCTACTACTTCTTCTAGGCGAAGTGCAGAAAAGATTTGTGCTCCTTCCAGCGTGACAAGGCATTGTGGAGAAAAGGGCACTTTTTTGCTTCCAAACGAGTAAAAACCATTGCAAGTGTTCCTTGCCATGACTCCTAGAAAGAATAGGCTAGTGCTCCCAGCCATCGAACACTTGTGCTTCCAACTAACCAGATTAGACTGGATTAGAGGATGTGAGACGAGCTGTAGGCGAGCAGGAAGCGCGTCGTAGGCGCCATGTACATGAAAGCTATTATTTGATATAGTTGGAAGTTACAGTCCCCTTCCCTTTTTACCCATAAAAAACCCCCTCTCTCGGAAATATAATGGGAAAAAGAAAGTCAACAAGGAAAAAAAGATCAGCAATCTAATTTTCGAGTTTACGTGCCAAAAATCGCTTGTGTTTCGGTTCCGTTTACAGGCCATCACGCCGAAGGGGAAACAAGGAAACCAAGAAGTTGGGAGGGGCAAACTACAAAACAACCAAAACCAGAAATTGGAAAGGAAAACTGCTTTTCGGTGGGGTTGCACATGAGGGAGGTCTCCGCGCGTGCCACTTGTCGAACACACAGAGCGTCCTAACTGACTGCTCGTTCCCGCGCGCGCGGGGGCGGGGGGGGGGGGGGGGGGGGCTAATTAGTCGCTCCCTCCCAGTCAGCAGACGATGAACTGAAGAAATAAAATAAGTCGAACAAAATTGAAAAAATCCCCAAAATATCAACTTAATTGGGTAGGATTCATTTATTTACTAATATATTTCCCCCTCTTTAATCATCCAAGGAATTCCATTCCTGAACATGGTATGAATTTATGCTTGTAACTATGTGTTGTTACGGGAGCATCTATCTATCTATTATATAATTAAAACATAAGTAAAAGAAGCCATCACGTTGATCCACATAGATTAAATTATCTTAGCCATTATTTTCTTATATGAACGGCTGAGATTTAAAATTGCAACGTTACATACAAATATTGTCATAGACAAACTATTGGACTGTCCCATACAAACATGTAATTGTAGAGGTTGAGCTTCCACAAAAAAAAACTATTTTGGAAGGAACGGTTTAGATTTGACAAGAAAAACAAATCTATTTTGGAAGGAGTAGTTCAGAGACAAAGCTTCAGCGTACATGCATAGGACTCTTAAAACCAAGACACAAAATAGATGGGTACAACCTGCATGCGTGCATGCTAAGGCCACTTTTATATTGGAGATAAGTCAGATGGATACAGGCATACAGCGTGCATGCATGGAAACCAAGGACGTTGTAAAACCAAAGATAAAACATACTGTATTCATGCCTTATGGGACCTCGCCGGCGCACCATCACTGATGTTAACTGTTTCCAGACAAGCGGCAGCAGTAGCATCGCTGATGCTGTTGCCAGAGTAAGAACCATCAAAGACACGTGTTTTGTTGTGACTAGATTATCACCTATTATCTACTGGCTGGATAAATATGATTTTAGAATCTTCAGTCTGGGCTACGAGGCTACGATAGCAGCAGATGTGTTTGTCGCAGGACAGGAACGCAAGAACGCACCGGCGTGGTTGTATGGTCGCTTAGTCAGGTTGTGGCGGCGAGATCATGTCGAGTAAAGCAGTGGTCGCGATCAAGAGCTTCGGCCGAGCATAACACAAGCACGCACGTACACATGCGTATGGACGTGAACAGGTGCGTTGAGCGAGCTGTTTCTTGCATTGGTACATCACTTACGTTAATTGATTCCTCATTATACCATCTACTACCTAGAATCGAACTCCATTGCTAGGCTACGATTGAGGCTTTTCAACTTTAGGTCTCCATTGAATCGAACTCGAAACTCCCCACACAAAAAAAGAATCAAACTCGAAATATCTGAAAATCTAAAACCAATCTTTTAAGTTTCCAAAATCTGAAAATAAATAGGTAAGTGCTTATAGGTGTATACTAGACGTGTGTAAAAATTTCATGTATACCTTTATAGTGAATAGCACATGTGCTATAATTACATGAATTTATTATTATTTTGTGTAGATCCCACATAAATCTCTTTCGCCATGAAATGTTACAGCCAAGTAGTATACATCAACAAGTATGTGTTTTATTATTTTTAGATTTTTATGAAACATAAATTTTTTAAATTTTTTAAAATTCAAGCTCCATGGAGCTCGAGCATGATTAGCATTTTCCTCCAGGCTACAGGTATCATGTGCATGCATGCGTTTGTGAGATATATGCTTTTTTGTGCGGTATATGCATATTTTCAGTTTTCTAGCTAGGATATATATCATGCATGTGTGTATGATCACTTGGCTGTGAATTAACTACATATTTCTTAGAAAGACGTCCAATGCATTTGCTACATAGACTTAGATGGTCAGGCTACACAGACAATTAGAGTGAGAGGATATTGTCACGAGCATTTAGAAGCATGCATGGGAGGTCGACATCCATGATATCATGCTATCTGCAAACAAAATTGCACATCAAACAGTGGTGATGCATATAGAGAAAGATAACATATTATTTAGGCATTTAATTAATGATGAAATGGCTTGGAGTAGTAGGAATCCAATATCAGCGCCGTTACTCACCTTTTGTCAGGCAGGGATCGATGACTTTAGCAACAATAATGTGTTTAACAAAAATATTTCACCTGTTGTTTAATAATTTTTTCATAGGACACACATGCCAACTACAATAATTGTTTGTATTTTAAAAGATCTATCAAAGGGGAATGACAAACAATAGTGGAAGAGAGAAATCGGAAGATTGGTATGAAATTATATGGCTTGAATAGTAGGGTGCCGATTTTTACCACAGACCAAATAAAAAATAATACAATTAAAAGCAGAATTCCCAAATATTATCTCTTTTCCGAAGAAGCACATTTTGGCACCTTTATAGTATAATATAACTATGGATGGACAAATATTGGTGGGCAAAAATATACTAAATATAACAACTAGTGAATGGCACGATCAGAAGATGTGGAAACATATATATGTATATGTGGATATCTAACATTGTTCTAATAGATAGTGGTGGAACAGATAACAGTGCATTTGCATGTCATCAAACTTTTCACTTTTCTCTGTAAAAATGCTAAAAGAATATCGGGTGCAAAGATAAATGAACATGGATGAAAAGGTGAAACCGTTAAAGCTGGAGATTAGTACCAAAGCCAATGGTTTGGCATGGTGGGATACATGTCTTGGTATTTAGATATTTCATTAAGGGGACAAGCATATCATTAGCATCAACTTCACAGAAAGTGTAGCAAAGTTTCATCATGTTTTATAATAGTATACATTTTGGATATTTTTTTTATATAAATACATATATAGGGATGGATCAAATGAACGAACATATGTAGAGAAAAACCAGTAAAATAAATAAACCTGTAAAGGAAGTCTAGACGCGCAAATGCGCGGGTCACCCAACTAGTTTCATTGAACTTTACTAGCAATTTTATTCATTGTACAGAGGGCATTTTATTTACTTTGTCTGGAAATTTTACACGCATCAGTTTTGCAGTTATATGTTACCCAGAGAAAGACATTTTTACTGTTGTCTTCTCAAAACCTCCTTGGCAATGCAAGCGGCAGCAGCCATGGTGCTGACCATGCGCAAGGATGAGAATAGAACTAGCTCAGCCAAAGTACTAGACCATTCATCCTACCATCGTGCAATCATCGAGGCGTGTTGTGGCTTGACGACCAGCCACATGGTTCTCCTGTGTCCTGACTGATTCATGCGACTTGCTTCTTGAGGTAATATTACCACTTGAAGTAATACATTGATTGCAGGTTCAATCTTGGTGAATCAATGTGCTCATCTTAGAAAGGAATTAGTTTCCAGCCTTCAAGTTCTAACCGGAATAAGTTTAGTGAATTGGAACTAGTTCCCCTGCTTGGTTGGATATAATGTTAGAGATGTCAAGTATTCACTGGATAGGTGCACCCTTTGTTATGCTACCGGCTGTATGGATTTGTGAGATATCATAGTGTTGCTTTTTGTGTCAAACTAGGTGCACTAGAACATGATAATACTCATAATTTTTGCACAACTTCAATGCTAAGGTCCATACAAGCTGCAAATTTGTATAATAGTGAGCCTTAAAATCAGCTAGCTGTTTTTAACCGCACACAGCTCATTATGTTGCCTACCAAATGCTGTTAAGTTTACTATTTTTTCATTTTTCTGAAAACCGTGCCAATGTGTTGATTTTTTGACTTGGAGTCCATGGTTGTGATGTCACCGCTTTTGACATATATAGTTCTGCATGCAATTCCTTTTTCCTGTAGTTTTCATGTTTACTGTCATGCTTTGCCATGGATCTATTGGTATTATGGTTATATTCCTGTAGATTGCTATTATATAGTTTGGGGTATTTAGTTCCATGTCTCATGTTATATAGTTAACATATTGGAGTATGAATTATGAAACCTTGTTTAGATCATGGTACATTTCATACTATATGGATGTATGGTTTATACGCATTAGTGGAGATTTGTTTTTCATCCTGAATTGGATGCTTGCGGCTAGAAACATATCAGGTGATTGTTCAGTTGCACAATACTAATCTTATTGTAAAGGAGAGTTGACTAGTAGTTTGGTTTATGTAGCAAGACACAATCCAGGGATTTTTGTTTGTCATCTGCTCTTATTTTCTAGAACCATGGGAGTATTTTACTTATCTATGTGTGTAAAGAAACGAATTGTTAGTTCGATTAACAATTGTAAAAATACAATCGCTAGTACTTCTTAGAAGTACGGTACGTTTGTTTGTCCCTGCTTGTAGTGTACCGCACTAGTACCATGGGTTATTGCTTTTTGTCCACCGTGCCCACTATTTGTATATGGTTTTCTTTTCTGTAGTCTTGCTCCTTGCTGGTAAAGTTCGGAGGACAAGTTGCCTACTTTATTGCTATAAATTTGTCTGCTAGTTGTGGTTCAGGTTGCCTAAATTACGAGAATCGAAACAAACATGTTTTTATCGTCACTCTACCAATTAAGTTGAACTTCATTTTTATGTTGCTTACCTTTAACGCTAAGTTGCATATTTGTTGATTTTAAAGTTGCCTCAGCTATGAGCACCGGCTACTTGAGTTTCCTGGTACCAATATGCCTGAGGCAATAACACCATCAGAATTAACACACATCATAACACGTTTTGACAATATTTCACATAAGCTATGAGAACTAAGACATGCCGACTATAGGCAACACTTGAATACAATTCAAACAAATCACTAATAGAACATAAGCATCTTCTTGTGCCGGGGTTGGGAGACTTAGTAGGTCATTCGACGCAACAAAACTTAGAAACTTGCCTGGAATCTCCTAGTTTGGATCGTGTAATTTTTCCAGGAACCAGTGATGGGGCGAAAAATCGCCAATACCCTCGGAAGGGTGCCTAGCATGGTCGGAAGTACCATGATAGAGCCTGCACTCACAAGTGACCCAGGTTCGGGCCTCCGGAGAGTAATACCCTACGTCATGCTTGTACTTGTTATTCATGGTGATGGGATATCTCATGTGAGAGTAGATGGGAATGTATATTTCTACCAAGAGTTGGTCTACAGGAGAATAGATCCATCTAAGACCCCTCGCTTCCCTTTATATACACGGTGGGAGTTAGGATTTACATGAGGGAGATGTGATCTATCACCGCCCTTCCGCCTTGGAGTCCACGAAGATCCCAAAACCGCCAATAGGTTGCCCTAGGCCCTTCTCTTGCCTTTGTCCCCATGGTGGGCCCGAGAGGCCCCCCTGCTGGGCTAAGGGCCGGGCTCCCTGTGGAGAAGCCACCCCTGGTGTGTGGCACCATCAACTAGGGGGTGAAGTAGAAGGAACCATGTCCAAATTAGGTGAGAGGTTAGTAGATCCAATTCACTGCACAAAATCAGACGCTTCTTTTTGGTAAAAAGAATCAGGTTTTCTAAAGCACATCTAGGTGTGACCTAATTATTGCACATCTAAATTCTATATCGTAGATTTTACGTAGAGATTTGTGTGGATATTTTTTCTTTATCTTATTTTATGTTTGATTGAGCCACTTAGACGTGCAATAACCGGTACATATCTAGATGTGTGTTAGACAGGTCAATTTTATTCTTGTATGAGACCGGGTATTTTTTCCTCTCCAGTTAGACCCAACTCGAAGTGCGCCATGTGGCAACACACATCTCAAAGCAAGGTTTTCAGTACTACCATATGCATATGTGCCGATCTCTCCCTCTATATAAACGTTGGCGAAACATAATCGCACCAACACATTGCACTGCCCATTTGGAGAAGAAGATACTCACGGTCATGGCGTTTATGAAGACCAACGCAAGGACGATCGTCTGCTTGGCGGCCCTTGCGGTCATGGCCACCCACCTGATGTCCTCCGCAGACGCACTAGGTTAGTTAAACTCCTCCTTTTCTATTATTATTCGTATTGCGGACACAAAAAATTCCTGTCCTTTTGCACCGATCTGAAATCTAATGCTAAAGCAATTTTTGGACGTGCAGACTGCTATCCGATCAACGACTGCCGTCCGAACAGCAACGGGGGAGTGAAGTGCGCGCGCATGTGCGCCTTGCTGAACGGTCCTTCGGGCAAGGCCTACTGCAGCGGCACCACCCAGTGCTGCTGCGCGCCGCCCGGCGGCAGGAAGGGGCGGCTGCGGACGAGCGCGCCTCTTCGGACCTCGGATGCTGCTGCTGCTGCCGCCGCCGCCACAAACGAAGCTGCTCCATGATGATGATAGATTGATAGTAGTATCTTTGTTTCTTCTGAACTAGCACACGTTTTGGTGGTGATAGTCAGATAGTGTTGGTTGAGAGAGAGAGGGAGGGAGAGAGACAAAGAGAGAGAGTGTGTGATCTGCTGCTTAGACTGTTATGATCGTGTTTTGTGCCTATGGTCTGGAACTATGAAATTTAGAAAGAACAAAAATAGTGTTTTGCGCTGAGTACCTAATAAAATTGTGAATTTGCGGGATATATCGTATTGTTCGTACAAATGTTGTAAAGATTCTCAATCAACTATGAAGATTCTCTCCAGAACTGTCCCTTCAAAATTCTTACCGCCCAAGTCATTTGCATAAGACTATGATCTCATAAAAGGAGCAATGATTTTATTTCCTTACGACAGATGTAGCTTTCTATGAGGTATGGGTGCGTTTCATGCTTTTATGTTCTCAGTGTGGTAAATATGCTTTCAACTTTCAACTCATCTTGCCCTATAATGGAGCGCAATCTTGCGCGGCCTGATATTATTCTGTTATAGAGATATTCTTAGTACGACATAAAACACCAATACAAATGCTTTGACCTTCGTAATTTAATGTTTTATGTGAACTAAATCTGCCCATCAATTACTTATTTTAATGTCAACTGGATTAGTAGTTAAGAATCCATCCTATTAACCTCAAAAAAAATTCTGCTTCGATTCTTTTCTCGACCTCGATCTCAGATGCTCTTTTTTAAGTGCATTAGCGCTTCAACCTGTTCTCATGAAGCATTCCGACTACCCAGTACCAATTATGCTTCAGGGTCAAATCTATTGCAGTGGGGTCAGTCTACCTGGTATTGTTTTGATCAGTTAGTTGAGACCACAATACGTAGCCATATGGTGATATTAGAGCAACTCCAACAGATCCAGTATCCGTAAAAAAAAACTACCGTTTGGGAGAAGTTTGGACCAAAAATGTCTCCAATATATATCCTGTAAACTTGGCCCTAAATTCCTTCAGGTTTAGGGAAAGTTTTGCTCCCGGTACACTTTTGGCGGCAGGTAACCGCCAGAAACTTCCCGATGCACCGCCGCCCTGCCGGAACACGGCCACCTCATCGCCACACGCCCGCTGCCGCCGCCGCTCTGCCGGATCGCCGCCACCGCCCAGTCGGAACGCTGCCATGCCAGAGGCCGTCACTGTTGGCGCCGAGCCCTAGCTTGCTCTTTGCGCCGGTGCCCAGCTCCCTCCCTCTGCCCCCTCTCACTCTCTCTCTCTTTCTCGCACGAACGAAGATAGAAGAAAGAGGTGACATAGGACACAGAGGTGTTTCTCCGGCGCACATACGCCTGCCGCAACGACGGCCATTTCCTTGAGCAACAACTCGGCCACAGGCGCGCACACTCGGGCAGTACAGCGGAGGGCTTTTTATACCCAGGCTAGCACACACACCAGCACACTCACACACTCACACGAGACCCGGCCACTAGCCCATGGATGCGCTAATTCGCCAACAACAGACTAACCACCACATTGGCCACTAACCGCATGCAGTGGCTACTCCCTACATGCACATTTAGATACATTATAACTGAGCACCTTTCGTGCCCTCTCACACCATTAGCCTTTTTATCCATTGGATCATCACTTTTAGGCATCCTCGGCCGTCAGATTTGCTTTAATTCCCACCAAAATCGCGCCGTACATGCTAAATCGCGCATACAGGCTGCGCTAGGCTTCTCGGGCCGCTGCTCCGGTGGCTTTTTTGGGCGTCGGAGAATCAATTTGGCCTACTGACCTACTGGGCCTCTACTAGGATCCTTCCTCTCTCTCCCTTTCCATCCCCTCTAGCTCGCACCGTCGCTGCTGGCCCGCCGCCACCAGCATTGCCTGCCTCCACCGCCGATTCGTACTACAACAGCGCCACACGGACTACGTCCTACTCTCCTCCTCCGGCCATCCACCACAGGCTCGCTGTTCTGCCTCGCCAGCGGCGCTGCGGCTAATCCTAGCCGCCTTTGTCTGAGGCGTGGCGGCGCCAGCGGCCTCCCGTGCTCCTTGGTCGGCCTTCGTCGCCTTCTCCCACGCCTCCCGCGTGGATTCGCCTCATTTGGTTCAGAGATCCCGGGCGGTGATGACGATGACGACGGTCGATATCCTACGTGGCTAGCGGCACAGGAAGGGAGGGGAGCCAGCATACGTCGTCCATGCTCAAACTCGGTGGCGTGTTTGAGCTCCTGCATTGTTTTGCTGCGGTGATAATTTTTCCTAGCTCTAACACTTATCAATTTCGTGGCTTCTTATGGTTCAGAAGAATATATGTGAACATGGACCATTGCAAGAGTACCATATTCATTTATGGTCGAGGGCATTTTGATTGTCGACTATTACCCCCAATAGGTTGCAGGTACACAAATGAGATTGCTCTCATGCATTCTGTCAACATGGCAATGCTACCGAATGTATTAATCTGTTTGGACTTTCTTTGGTATTGGATTTGTGGTTTGTGTTGCTTAGGAATAGCTTTCTTATTGATGGATTCGTTGATCAGACAATCAAAGTAATATGCCATCCTATGATATGGAAATCCAAACGATTGGGTTTTGTAAAGTTCTCTAAATGAAGTATATGCGGTGTTGTAGAAAATGAGATGTGAAGTAACTAAGTAAGGCAGATCTGAAGAATGTAATAACTTGTTGCTGCTACTCTGCAAGCTACTGGAGAAGGCGCTGAAGGATGTATGCTACCTCCATGTGCTCTATGTGTTTGCCAATGACACGGTGTGGTGGCACCACAGAGAAGAAATGTGGAAGGGGAAGGATCATCCAATGAAGGGTGCAAAGTGAAGACAGAGAACAATGTCGCCATTTCAGACTTCAAGCTCCGCGATATCGCATCGCTGCTACAGGGGACAGACCTCAAGAGATCACCGAGCCTACCCAAAAAGGACGCCTGTGTCACCATCAAGTAAGTGCTCAAGGTCTTTAAGCCTTTATTGTGAGATCATCGCCCCTCCCTCCACCCCATTTGCTTATACTGCCTGACATTTAACTGAATTTTGTGCCAACTGAACTGCATATTCCAATCAGTTTGCTTGTATGACGTGTTTCATCACTCTCTTCTACCCGTTCATGAAGAACCAACAGCAAGGTCATCATTGCTAAACCCCTTCAAGGTCACCCGGAACCTCCTCAAGTAAGAACGGCGATAGTGTTGATGTTGAGAACAATAATTTGGGCCCATGTCTATTTTGACAGTTATTTTCTTACGGAATGGCTCCTTGCAATATGTGCTGGCAAGTACTATGCCATGAAAAAGTGTAGGTAACAATGATGTGGTACCATTCTTTCAGAACTTGAGCATATTTTTTTGTCTCAACATAAATTCCGAGTGTTAGGGCATGTCATTGCCCCTGCAACTGCTAGCATCTGAACGTACCTACCTGAATGTTCCTACTTCATATCATCCCACAATTTGTTATAAATCTGTTAAACCAACGCATCATCAGCATCATTATGAGACTATACACTATTCCATAAGGGATGGTAATTAATTAGCAATACAACAACCTGCATTTTAATAAAATAAATTTATAGCTATTAACTTAATGTTTCATTTCAAACTTAATTAGGGATTGGGCATTGGGAAGTGGTTTGGAGTGGACGGATAGTACAAGTTCATGGCTATTATCTTCTTAGTTCAAGTTTGGACGAATTGTTCAACTATTGCGATAGAAAATGCACTCTCTAAACAATATTTTTTTTTGCTTGCTGATCAAATGCTGATTTTTTTCTTACTGTATCTTATCACTGTTAATGTTGGACTACATGTTTGATAGAATACCACTGAAAATGTTTACCTTCAAAGTAAAATCTTGTCAATCCTTATTTAGTCGTTTTTTTACCACCAAGTAAAAGTAACGAAAATTTTCTGTACAGATTGGCAAGGTACAGAACTGTACTTGAGGACTTTCTTCGTCACGATATAAAAGCGGACAACTTCCTTGTGGTCTTAGGACGTAAAGCGAGTCAAGTTTCTGCCATCCATGCACATTTACTGGTACAACTGATTTATCACTTCTTTTCACTTATCGACCTTTAGTGAAGGAAAGTTTAGATCTGCTTGAAGAATGCTTTTCAATCATTGACTTAACAAAATGTAAATCTGTTACAGGTAAAATAAATGGATGTTATATATAAGTCTCAGAGCTATCAGTTATTTTATATCTAGATTCGTATCTTAACAATTAATTTAATGCTATAAGTAAAATAAGTGCTAATGTATTTAATTTCAGAGGGATGCCAAGGTAGCAACTAAGCGGCAGATTATTTTCAGCATAAGCATATCATTCTAGAGTCTTTCAGTTGCAAACTAGATTAATATTTCATTGACTTCTAAGTAGTTTTCTCATGTCCTTTCAATACTGGTCATGTTCTATTCTCCTGTATTTTTATTCCTATCTACTATATATTAATTGACTAGAAGCAATCCAGTGTCATAAGTAGGAGTCAAGAAACTATCAACTACAGTATACTGGACACTACAAACATGTCAACTTTAAGCTGCATTATATATTAGCATCCATATTTTACTTTTGCTCATTGTGTGGATTATCTTTCTCTAAGTTATGTGAACCAATTTAGGACATTGTGCTATTGCGTGAAGGCAATACATCAGGTAGTATAGGAGCATCATCTACTCCCTTCGTCCGAAAATACTTGTCATAGAAATGGATGTGCCTAGACATATTTTAGTTATAGATACATCCATTTTCATCCATTTCTGCGACAAATAATTGTGGACGGAGGGAGTATTTATCTCATTGTGATGCCAAGTTATCTCGCACCAAATGTGATCAAATCTGAAAAGCTGACCTCAGGCCCGAAAAATGAATTTTCGTTTCTCCGAGTAGTTGCAGAAAGGATAAGCCTGCTCCTGAATGTCGTGACATAGAACAGTCAATTGTGCTTGATGTGAAAACAGTTGTTGTGATACAGTTTTATTCTGGGTAACCTCAGTTTATTGTACACTTACAAAAGGGATGTATACCCGAGTGTAATGCTTCTCAGTTGGGGGTTGTAGATTCGATGCAAAATTAAAAAAGTGTCTATTTGTTAGACGAAAATGAAGAATTTCTTGCGGGTCATCAACAATTTTAGAATGCATTGATACTGTTTAGTTAATATATGTCCAATTTTTTTGCAGTATATGTACTATCTATTTCTTCCAGTTTCTCATATTTCCATTTTTTTTGCTTCAACTTTTCTATTTTTTGGATGTAGTGATGTGAGCCTTTGCGATGGAGCTTTTTTAGGAGCCAAAAGAGGCTAGGATCAATCACAAAACCATCAATCATCCTAATTCAAAACTAAAACACCTCAGACCCAAAGTCAATCAACTACAAGTTCATTGGACCTAAGAAAAAAGCTCAACACACTCTTCTCTTGCAACGAATAGAATCTCTCTATTCAGTTACATACCATCATTGATGGTGGAAAGCACAAACTATACTAAAGCACGGTACTTCAAAACAATACAAACAAATGTATACAAATTACTTTATATGCCTAACAATTATAAGGGCAATAATAGACGGGTGCGGCAACACGCACCATTAATGATCTAGTACTCCCTGAAAACTCCCCAACAGAAACGAGCGCTGGCGATCCGCCTGGCCACGCCCACGGCGCGCCCAACACGCATGAGGCGGCCTGCTCAACATCGCCATGGCCACAGACACGCACACACAAGAACGCATGACTTATCCCTAACAGTCATGCGTGTCACCGACTGGCTAACCCTAGGCCATTATTTAGTTTTATTTAAGGGATAAGTATATTTTTCGTCCTCGAACTCTTCCCAAAGTTTAGAAATCGTCCCTCAACTCTAAACCGAAGAGTTTTCGTCCCTCAACTATCAAAACCCGATAGTTTTCGTCCCTCGTGCCGCTCCGGGTGGTTTTAGTCCGGGATGAACAGTAAATTGATGAACAGTAAAATCGAAAAAAATAGCGAAAAAATAAAAAATCTGAAATTTTACAGCATCGAAGATACTTTGGGTGCGCAAGACACGTGCAAATTTTTGTGGTGTTATGATATTCGAGAAGCTCGTGGCAAACAAAAAACTATAAATATGTACGCCAGTGAACAGTAAATTCAAAATAAATAGCAAAATATTTCAAAATAGTATGAATTTTTTTTGACATAAAAGAGGCTTGGGTGCCCAACGTGCGTGCAAATTTTCGTGATGTTTGGGTATTGTACGAACTCGTGACAAAAATAACAAAATTTTGCTCAGATTTATTTTTTTGAAAAAGTGCGCTATTGTTTTTTGCTAGAGCTCCTCGTATGTCATTTGATCATGAAATTTTGCATGCATCTTGCGTACCTGATCTTTGATGCCAAAATGTTTCATTTTTTGATTTTTTTTGCTATTTTTTGAATTACTGTTCACCGACGTACATATTTACAGTTTTTTGTTTGCCACGAGCTGCTCGAATGTCGAAACACCACGAAATTTTGCACGGGTCTTGGGCACCAGAGTATCTTCGATGCTGTAAAATTTCAGATTTTTTTTATTTCTGTTGCTATTTTTTCGATTTTACTGTTCACTGATTTACGTTCATCCCGGACTAAAACCGCACGAAGCGGCACGATGGACGAAAACTATCCGGTTTTGATAGTTGAGCGACGAAAACTCTCCGGTTTAGAGTTGAAGGACGATTTCTAAACTTTGGGAAGAGTTCGAGGACTTATTCCTAACAGTCATGCGTGTCACTGACTGGCTAATCCTAGGCCATTATTTAGTTTTATTTAACGAAAAATAAGATAAAATTATATTTAGGAGAACATGTTTTACGGGATCTCGCAAAAGTAGCCTTCGGTAAACTTTCCATAAAAATTATAGACATCCTGGAAAAGCTTTTACGGGAAGTTTTCTAAGGAACTGTTGGAATTGCTCTTAGTCCCTACTTTTCTGCTGATATTTCGCCAGTAAGTAAAGAGAACACAATCTGTGTAACCTTAATGTCCTTCTGCATCTCGCTAATAGTCTAACCACGCCGGCCGTGCTGGTCTTAGTCCCCACTTTTCTGCTGTTTTTATTCTTTGTTGTGTTACATGAAAGGATAACTAGCTGCATCAAAAGACTGATGCACTTGGATTATTGCGTGACATCCTTACACACCTCGGGTGCTTCTGCCGCATTGCCTATTTACGATGTGTTCTAGCTATACGTTGATTTTGGAAAGACGTAGTGAGTGGAGCAAAAACCATGGGAGCCTGGGAACATGCTTCCACACCTCGGGTGCTTGGGCACCTCTTCTTCACCCGGGAAGCTTCGGCCTGGGCTATATATTGTTGCGGTTGAGCGGTGCCGGCGTGGCTCCTTAGGCCTTGTACAATGCTAGGTGCTTAGGGAGGTGTTTAGAAAAATAAATTGAGTTTTTCTGAAGCATCGGTGCCTATTTCTATAGGAAAGACGCTTAATTAAGCGTCTATCATGTACAAATAAGCACCGGTGCTTAAGGAATGCTTGGTTTATTTCTCTAAGCAGCTCTCTATGTACCTTGCATTGTACAAGGCCTTATGGCCCATGGTTAGATGGAGCTTTAAGATGGTGTGGCGGCATGTGCTCATTGTGCTTGTATTCTCTTGATGCTTCATTTTGAGCCAATAAAATCCACCCTTTGTAAAAAAATGATGGTGTGGTGGTCGCGGGAAGGGGATAGGGACATAAGGTTGGAAGATTGCACCCTGGATGCGGCGGCCGTGTCAGCAGAGGAGGTGAGTTAGTATGGATCTGGTGGTTGGATGAGCGGGAGAGGGTGGGGTGGGGGGCGGGGGAATGCACGATGTACAAGAGATGGATGGAGTTCGTGATGCATGTTCCGCAACCTCTGCCAGCGAGTTCGGTCCAAGCGTTGCGGAGGGGGAGCATCATAGACGAAGTTTTTGATCAGACGCCAAGATACGGAAAGTAAAGTTGACATAGAGTAGAGGGGAGTCTTTCTTTATAGGACGATCATCAATTGTACTTATAATTTGGTGCTCTCCTCTTCATAGAACTAGGGCGGGAGATAAGTGCCCACTTCTACATTAAGTGGAGGAACTTGGCCCTTAATGATCTCCATCCAATGCCCAAGTTTCCCAACACCCCCTACCCCATTAGGTGATTATCCGTATATCCATGCCTCAAAATTTTCAAAAAACCTAGTGGAAAAGATATATGGAGAAAGAGTGCATAGTATACGTTGTTGTATTGCACGAATTGCCTTATAAAAAACCTCGTGCGAGAAGTATATGGAAAACTCACTCAAGGTAAACCGAGTACAATCCACCGAACATCAAGTTTGTGAAGTTTCTCCCCCTGAACCTTGCATCTCCCTAAGTCTCGTTCATATCGATTCAAGGCACACATCTCTTGAAGGATGATGTTGGTAATGATTTAATGAACAAATCAGCAAGATTGTCAGATGACTTAGTGTGCAAGATTCTCACCTAGTTCGTCTTCTACAGCTCATGTGCATAGAAGACCTCGGGATTAATATGTTTCACATAACCCATCTGAACTTGTGCAACACAAGCATCATTATCTTCATAGATAATGGTAGGGGTTTGTATGATGTTCAGCCCACACGTCTACCGAACATGTTCAATCATCCGTCGAAGCCACGCACACTCTCATGATGCTTCATATGGTACTATGATTTCCAACTTGTTCAAGGAAGTTAATACAAGACTTTGTTTGGACAATTTCTACGAAAATATAGTTCCACCACAAAGGAAAACACATACAGTCTGTGACTTAGAAGTATGCGGGTTCGACAGGTACCCAACATCGACATAGCCATTAGTGATAGGTCTTGATTCCTTCTATAAAACAGACCAAGATCTTTGGTCCCTTGCAGGTAATAGAAGATTTCCTTGAAGCCTTTCCAGTGTCTCTTGGTAGGCTCAGAATTATATAGCAATAAAATTGACTACAAACGCAATGTCCGATTGTGTACAATTTGTGAGGTACATTAGGTAGGAAATTTTGATGCCAGAGTTTCACCTCCTCTTCCTTAGGCCTGAATTGGTGCTTGTCTTGCTGCAAAGATCTCCTGATCATCAGGGTCTTATAAGGATATGACTTGTCAAATCCAAATCTTTGAACACCCTCTATGTGTTGGTCGACTAGAATCCCATCAGGGGAATGTTCAAGTTGCAGTCCCACGCAGAATTTGGTTTACCCAAATCCCTCATCTAGACTTCCAACATCAGGTAGGAACTCGGTTCCTCAATATCCTTAGGTGTATTGATTATGTTTAAATCATCTACCTACACGGAGATTATGCAGAATCCATCTTGGGATCGGCATATAAAAACACATGTGCAATGTTCATTGCTCATGTAGCCCTTCTGACGAAGGTAATCACTTAAGTGATTATACCGCATCCTACCACAATGTTCAAGTCCGTATAGTGACTTTTTAAGTTGAACACTGTATAGACCCATGTTTGCTCTATCATGGTTGGGAACAGTGACATTCATGTATATGTTAGAATACAAGTTACCATATAGGTAAGCGGTGACAACATCCCTTAATTTAATTTTCAAGCCAATATTTACTATCATTGAGATCAAGTATCTAAATGTAATTTCATCCATGACCGGGGAATAAGTACCCCCAAAATCTACAACGTTGTTAAGTGAACCATTGAAAACCTTATTATTTTATCTCTCTTTCGAACAAACCCCATTTATGGAGAACAAGATGTATGTAGAGAGGAGTTGGACTTTGTGAAGGGTGTGCGCCTCCTAGATTGGCTAGGTGTACTTGGAAGCCTTCGAGTTTGTGAAGAAGAGAGAAGTTTGTACGGCCCAGAGATCGCCTACTTCATGAAGATCTACCCTAGTGAGGCTAGTCCTTCGTGGGCGTAAGCCATGGTGAAATAGGTAGGACGAGATTAAGCACTATCTTGAACGAGGTATGATGTACATTGCAGACTCGTACTACTTTCTATTTTTCGTCATTTGTGTGAACTCATTAGCATTGCAGACTATTAAACTTTTGTATTCCCGACCAATACATAGCTGAACTCCCTGTCAGTGCAAAAGAGTACAGCAATATGTTTTTAAGCTGTGATCCCAAGAAGTCAAAATAACTACTTGGATATTTTCTTTTAATAATGTGTGAAAAACCACTGCTTGTGCTCCTAGCCAGTGCACATTAGTGCTCCCAAAGAGAATAGGCTAGTGGATCTGGGCAAAGTGCAGAAAATTATTGTGCTCCATCCAGCGTGACAAGTCATTTTGGAGAAAAGGGTACTTTTGTGCTTCCAAACGAGTGGAAAACCACTGCCTGAGCTCCTTGCCAGTGCAGACTAGTGCTCCCAGAAAGAATACAATAGTGCCCGCAAACAGATTAGGCTAGCTTCTAGGCAAAGTGCAGAAAAGATTTGTGCTGCATCCAGCGTGACAAGGCATTGTGGAGAAAGGGTACTTTTGTGCTTCCAAACGAGTGTAAAAGACCACTGCATGTACTCCTTCCCAGTGCTCCTAGAAAGAATAGGCAGTGCTCCCAGCCACCGAACACTTGTGCTTCCATCTAATCGATTAGACTACCGGATTAGAGGATGTGAGATGAGCTGTCGCCGAGCAGGAAGCGTGTCGTAGGCGCCATGTACCAGCAAAGGCGGAGCGTGCTGTATGATGAACATGCGCTTCGACGAACGCACACTTTAACCCATGACTCCCCTTCAAGATGTATATCAAAACTTGACAGGCCGGAGGCGAGCAGGAAGAGCGCGTAGGCACCGTGCACCGGCGAAGCCAGAAGCGCGGTATCTAATTGAAAGCTATTATTTGATATATCTGAAAGTTACAGCCCTCCTCCCTTTTTACCCCATAAAAAACTCCCTCTCTCGGAAATATAATGAGAAAAAGGAAGTCAAAAAGGAAAAAAAAAGGATCAGCAATCTAATTTTCGAGTTTATGTGACAAAAAACGCTTGTGTTTCGCTTCCGTTTAAAGGCCATCACGCGCCGAAGGGGAAACAGGGAAACCAAGAAGGTGGGAGGGGCAAACTGCAAAACTACCAAAACCAGAAATTGGAAAGGGAAACTGCTTTTCGATGGGGTTGCGCACGAGGGAGGTCTCCGCATGTGCCACTTGTCGAACGTGCAGAGCGTCCTAACTGACTGCTTGTTCCCTTTCGCGGGGGGCACCCCCTAATTAGTTGCTCCCTCCCAGTGAGCAGATGATGAACTGAAGAAACAAAATAGTTCTAACAAAGTTGAAAATATCGGTGAAATATCAACTTAATTAGGTTGGAAATTCATTTATTTCCTAATATATTCCCCCTCTTTAATCATCCAACTAATTCCATTCCTGAGAAGACCATCATTTCTTTCCAAATATATGGTATGAATTTATGCTTGTAACTATGTTTGTTATGGGAGCATTTCATTGAATTTTACTAGCAATTTTATTCATTGTACAGAGGGCATTTTATTTACTTTGTCTGGAAATTTTACATGCATCAGTTTTGCAGTTATATGTTACCCAGAGAAGGACATTTTTACTGTTGTCTTCTCAAAACCTCCTTGGCAATGCGAGCGGCAGCAGCCATGGTGCTGTCCGTGCGCAAGGATGAGAATAGAACTAGCTCGGCCAAAGTACTAGACCATTCATCTGACCATCGTGCAATCATCGAGGCGTGTTGTGGCTTGACGATCAGCCACATGGTTCTCCTGAGTCCTGACTGATCCATGCGACTTGCTTCTTGAGGTAATATTACCAGTTGAAGTAATACATTGATTGCAGGTTCAATCTTGGTGAATCAGTGTGCTCATCTTAGAAAGGAATTAGTTTCCAGCCTTCAAGTTCTAACCGGAATGAGTTTAGTGAACTGATACATGAACTAGTTCCCCTGCGTGCTTGGATATAATGCTAGAGATGTCAAGTATTCACTGGATAGGTGCACCATTTGTTATGGTACCGGCTGTATGGATTTGTGAGATATCATACTGTTGCCTTTTGTGTCAAAATAGGTGCACTAGAACATGATGATACTCATAATTTTTGCACAACTTCAATGCTAAGGTGCATGCAAGCTGCAAATTTGTATAATAGTGAGCCTTAGAATCAGCTAGCTGTTTTTAACCGCACACAACTAATTATGTTGCCTACCAAATGCTGTTAAGTTTGCTATTTTTTCTATTTTGCTGAAAACCGTGCCAATGTGTTGATCTTTTTGACTTGGAGTCCATGGTTGTGATGTCACTGCTTTTGACATATATAGTTCTGCATGTAATTCCTTTTTCCTGTACTTTTCATGTTAACTTTCATGCTTCGCCATGGATCTGTTAGTATGATGGTTTTGCTAGACCAATGCTAAACCAATGGTACTTGGTTCCATGTCTCATGTTATATAGTTAACATATTGGAGTATGAATTATGAAACCTTGTTTAGATCATCCGTTGCACAATACTAATCTTATTGTAAAGGAGGTTTGACTAGTAGTTTCGTTTATGTAGCAAGACGCAATCCAGGGATTTTTGTGTGTCATCGGCTCTTATTTTCTAGAACCATGGAAGTATTTTACTTATCTATGTGTGTAAAAAAAATGAATTGTTAGTTCGATTAACAATTGTAAAAATACAATCCATTAATTGTGTCGCTATTACTTCTTATAAGTATGGTACGATTGTTTGTCCCTGCTTGTAGTGTCCCGCACTAGTACCATGGGTTATTGCTTTTTGTCCATCGTGCCCACTATTTGTATATGCTTTTTTTTAGCATCAGTACAGACACAAGCGCTCATATACACGCGCATACACTCACCCCTATGAAAGCACACACGCTCATCCTACCCCTATGAGCATCTCCGAGAGAATGAGCTGGCATATCATCTTGAGATTTACGAAGCGACCGTAGGCGCCTCGTCGTCAACGGGAACCTCTCCTCCCACTGAAAGTGCATCGTCCGAAATCCTGAAATAAATCCAGGAATAATGCGAGCACCAGGATTTGAACGCTGATCGGTTGGGGATACCACTGTCCACCTAACCATCTCAACCATAGGTTGGTTCGCATATGCTTTTCTTTTCTGTAGTCTTGCTCTTTACTGGTAAAATTTGGATGACAAGTTGCCTACTTTATTGCTATATATTTGTCTGCTAGTTGTGGTTCAGGTTGCTGAAATTACGAGAATCGAAACCAACATGTTTTTATCGTCGCTCTATCAATTAAGTTGAACTTCATTTTTATGTTGCTTACCTTTAACGCTAAGTTGCATATTTGCTGATGTTAAAGTTGCCTCAGCTATGAGCATCCACTACTTAAGTTTCCTAGTACCAATATGCCAGAGGCAATAACACGATCAGAATTAGCACACATCTTTTTTTTGAAAAATCAACCAGGGGGGGGGGGGGGGGGGGGGGAGCTCCCCACCTGAATGTATTTCTCATTTTTGTAACCCAACGTTTGCCTGATAACAAAGGTGAATTACATAAGCACATGTAATTGTGACAAGAAGTAGGAACACCATGAGTGGGCGGCCTGTTTATGCGCCGGCTTCCTCATCCGGTGCGTCATGGTGACTAGGTCATGGTGACAATAGGCAACACTTGAATACAATTCAAACAGATCACTAATAGAATGTAAGCATATTCTTGTGCTGCGGTTGTGATACTTAGTAGGTCATTCGACGCAACAAAACTTAGAAACTTGCCTGGAATCTCCTAGTTTGGATCATGCAATTTTTTCAGGAACCAATGACGGGGCGGAAAATCGTCAGTACCCTCGATAGGGTGTCTAGCAAGGCCGGAAAGTACCGGGATGGAGCCTGCACACACAAGTTACCCAGGTCCGGGCGTCCCTACGTCATGCTTATACTTGTTATTCATGGTGATGGGATATCTCATGTGTATATTTCTACCGAGAGTTGTTCTACGGGAGAATAGATCCATCTAAAACCCCTCGCTCCCCCTTATATACACGGTGGAAGCTAGGATTTACATGAGGGATATGAGATCTATCCAGCCGCCCTTTTGCCTTGGAGTCCACGAAGATCCCAGAACCGCCAATAGGTCGCCCTGGGCCCTTCTCCTGCCTTTGTCCCCATTGGGGGCCTGAGAGGCCCCCGGCTGGGCTAAGAGCCGGGCTCCCTGTGGAGAAGCCACCCCTGGTGCATGGCACCGTCAACCAGGGGATGAAGTAGAAGGAGCCATGTCTAAATTAGGTCAGAGGTTAGTAGATCCAATTCACTGCACAAAATCAGACGCTTCTTTTTGGTAAAAAGAATTAGGTTTTCTGAAGCACATCTAGATGTGACCTAATAGTAGATTTTACGTAGAGATTTGTGTGGATATTTTTTCTTTATCTTATTTTATGTTTGATTGAGCCACTTAGACGTGCAATAACCAGTACATATCTAGATGTGTGTTAGACAGGTCAATTTTATTCTTGTATGAGACCGGGTATTTTTTCCTCTCCAGTTAGACCCAACTCGAAGTGCGCCATGTGGCAACACACATCTCAAAGCAAGGTTTTCAGTACTACCATATGCATATGTGCCGATCTCTCCCTCTATATAAACGTTGGCGAAACATAATCGCACCAACACATTGCACTGCCCATTTGGAGAAGAAGATACTCACGGTCATGGCGTTTATGAAGACCAATGCAAGGACGATCGTCTGCTTGGCGGCCCTTGCGGTCATGGCCACCCACCTGATGTCCTCCGCAGACGCACTAGGTTTGTTAAACTCCTCCTTTTCTATTATTATTCGTATTGCGGACACAAAAAATTCCTGTCCTTTTGCACCGATCTGAAATCTAATGCTAAAGCTATTTTTGGACGTGCAGACTGCTATCCGATCAACGACTGCCGTCCGAACAGCAACGGGGGAGTGAAGTGCGCGCGCATGTGCGCCTTGCTGAACGGTCCTTCCGGCAAGGCCTACTGCAGCGGCACCACCCAGTGCTGCTGCGCGCCGCCCGGCGGCAGGAAGGGGTGGCTGCGGACGAGCGCGCCTCTTCGGACCTCGGATGCTGCTGCTGCTGCCGCCGCCGCCACAAACGAAGCTGCTCCATGATGATGATAGATTGATAGTAGTATCTTTGTTTCTTCTGAACTAGCACACGTTTTGGTGGTGATAGTCAGATAGTGTTGGTTGAGAGAGAGAGAGGGAGGGAGAGAGACAAAGAGAGAGAGTGTGTGATCTGCTGCTTAGACTGTTATGATCGTGTTTTGTGCCTATGGTCTGGAACTATGAAATTTAGAAAGAACAAAAATAGTGTTTTGCGCTGAGTACCTAATAAAATTGTGAATTTGCGGGATATATCGTATCGTTCGTACAAATGTTGTAAAGATTCTCAATCAACTATGAAGATTCTCTCCAGAACTGTCCCTTCAAAATTCTTACCGCCCAAGTCATTTGCATAAGACTATGATCTCATAAAAGGAGCAATGATTTTATTTCCTTACGACAGATGTAGCTTTCTGTGAGGTATGGGTGCGTTTCATGCTTTTATGTTCTCAGTGTGGTAAATATGCTTTCAACTTTCAACTCATCTTGCCCTATAATGGAGCGCAATCTTGCGCGGCCTGATATTATTCTGTTATAGAGATATTCTTAGTACGACATAAAACACCAATACAAATGCTTTGACCTTCGGAATTTACTGTTTTCCGTGAACTAAATCTGCCCATCAATTACTTATTTTAATGTCAACTGGATTAGTAGTTCAGAATCCATCCTATTAACCTCAAAAAAAATTCTGCTTCGATTCTTTTCTCGACCTCGATCTCAGATGCTCTTTTTTAAGCGCATTAGCGCTTCAACCTGTTCTCATGAAGCATTCCGACTACCCAGTACCAATTATGCTTCAGGGTCAAATCTATTGCAGTGGGGTCAGTCTACCTGGTATTGTTTTGATCAGTTAGTTGAGACCACAATACGTAGCCATATGGTGATATTAGAGCAACTCCAACAGATCCAGTATCCGTAAAAAAAAAACTACCGTTTGGGAGAAGTTTGGACAAAAAATGTCTCCAATATATATCCTGTAAACTTGGCCCTAAATTCCTTCAGGTTTAGGCAAAGTTTTGCTCCCGGTACACTTTTGGCGGCAGGTAACCGCCAGAAACTTCCGATGCACCGCCGCCCTGCCGGAACACGGCCACCTCATCGCCACACGCCCGCTGCCGCCGCCGCTCTGCCGGATCGCCGCCACCGCCCAGTCGGAACGCTGCCATGCCAGAGGCCGTCACTGTTGGCGCCGAGCCCTAGCTTGCTCTTTGCGCCGGTGCCCAGCTCCCTCCCTCTCCCCCCTCTCACTCTCTCTCTCTCTTTCTCGCACGAACGAAGATAGAAGAAAGAGGTGACATAGGACACAGAGGTGTTTCTCCGGCGCACATACGCCTGCCGCAACGACGGCCATTTCCTTGAGCAACAACTCGGCCACGGGCGCGCACACTCGGGCAGTACAGCGGAGGGCTTTTTATACCCAGGCTAGCACATACACCAGCACACTCACACGAGACCCGGCCACTAGCCCATGGATGCGCTAATTCGCCAACAACAGACTAACCACCACATTGGCCACTAACCGCATGCAGTGGCTACTCCCTACATGCACATTTAGATACATTATAACTGAGCACCTTTCGTGCCCTCTCACACCATTAGCCTTTTTATCCATTGGATCATCACTTTTAGGCATCCTCGGCCGTCAGATTTGCTTTAATTCCCACCAAAATCGCGCCGTACATGCTAAATCGCGCATACAGGCTGCGCTAGGCTTCTCGGGCAGCTGCTCCGGTGGCTTTTTTGGGCGTCGGAGAATCAATTTGGCCTACTGACCTACTGGGCCTCTACTAGGATCCCTTCCTCTCTCTCCCTTTCCATCCCCTCTAGCTCGCACCGTCGCTGCTGGCCTGCCGCTACCAGCATTGCCTGCCTCCACCGCCGATTCGTACTACAACAGCGTCACACGGACTACATCCTACTCTCCTCCTCCGGCCATCCACCACCGGCTCGCTGTTCTGCCTCGCTAGCGGCACTGCGGCTAATCCTAGCCGCCTTTGTCTGAGGCGTGGCGGCGCCAGCGGCCTCCCGTGCTCCTTGGTCGGCCTTCGTCGCCTTCTCCCACGCCTCCCGCGTGGATTCGCCTCATTTGGTTCAGAGATCCCGGGCGGTGATGACGATGACGACGGTCGATATCCTACGTGGCTAGCGGGACAGGAAGGGAGGGGAGCCAGCATACGTCGTCCATGCTCAAACTCGGTGGCGTGTTTGAGCTCCTGCATTGTTTCACTGCGGTGATAATTTTTCCTAGCTCTAACACTTATCAATTTCGTGGCTTCTTATGGTTCAGAAGAATATATGTGAACATGGACCATTGCAAGAGTACCATATTCATTTATGGTCGAGGGCATTTTGATTGTCGACTATTACCCCCAATAGGTTGCAGGTACACAAATGAGATTGCTCTCATGCATTCTGTCAACATGGCAATGCTACCGAATGTATTAATCTGTTTGGACTTTCTTTGGTATTGGATTTGTGGTTTGTGTTGCTTAGGAATAGCTTTCTTATTGATGGATTCGTTGATCAGACAATCAAAGTAATATGCATCCTATGATATGGAAATCCAAACGATTGGGTTTTGTAAAGTTCTCTAAATGAAGTATATGCGGTGTTGTAGAAAATGAGATGTGAAGTAACTAAGTAAGGCAGATCTGAAGAATGTAATAACTTGTTGCTGCTACTCCGCAAGCTACTGGAGAAGGCGCTGAAGGATGTATGCTACCTCCATGTGCTCTACGTGTTTGCCAATGACACGGTGTGGTGGCACCACAGAGAAGAAATGTGGAAGGGGAAGGATCATCCAATGAAGGGTGCAAAGTGAAGACAGAGAACAATGTCGCCATTTCAGACTTCAAGCTCCGCGATATCGCATCGCTGCTACAGGGGACAGACCTCAAGAGATCACCGAGCCTACCCAAAAAGGACGCCTGTGTCACCATCAAGTAAGTGCTCAAGGTCTTTAAGCCTTTATTGTGAGATCATCGCCCCTCCCTCCACCCCATTTGCTTATACTGCCTGACATTTAACTGAATTTTGTGCCAACTGAACTGCATATTCCAATCAGTTTGCTTGTATGACGTGTTTCATCACTCTCTTCTACCCGTTCATGAAGAACCAACAGCAAGGTCATCATTGCTAAACCCCTTCAAGGTCACCCGGAACCTCCTCAAGTAAGAACGGCGATAGTGTTGATGTTGAGAACAATAATTTGGGCCCATGTCTATTTTGACAGTTATTTTCTTACGGAATGGCTCCTTGCAATATGTGCTGGCAAGTACTATGCCATGAAAAAGTGTAGGTAACAATGATGTGGTACCATTCTTTCAGAACTTGAGCATATTTTTTTGTCTCAACATAAATTCCGAGTGTTAGGGCATGTCATTGCCCCTGCAACTGCTAGCATCTGAACGTACCTACCTGAATGTTCCTACTTCATATCATCCCACAATTTGTTATAAATCTGTTAAACCAACGCATCATCAGCATCATTATGAGACTATACACTATTCCATAAGGGATGGTAATTAATTAGCAATACAACAACCTGCATTTTAATAAAATAAATTTATAGCTATTAACTTAATGTTTCATTTCAAACTTAATTAGGGATTGGGCATTGGGAAGTGGTTTGGAGTGGACGGATAGTACAAGTTCATGGCCATTATCTTCTTAGTTCAAGTTTGGACGAATTGTTCAACTATTGCGATAGAAAATGCACTCTCTAAACAATATTTTTTTTGCTTGCTGATCAAATGCTGATTTTTTTCTTACTGTATCTTATCACTGTTAATGTTGGACTACATGTTTGATAGAATACCACTGAAAATGTTTATCTTCAAAGTAAAATCTTGTCAATCCTTATTTAGTCGTTTTTTTACCACCAAGTAAAAGTAATGAAAATTTTCTGTACAGATTGGCAAGGTACAGAACTGTACTTGAGGACTTTCTTCGTCACGATATAAAAGCGGACAACTTCCTTGTGGTCTTAGGCCGTAAAGCGAGTCAGGTTTCTGCCATCCATGCACATTTACTGGTACAACTGATTTATCACTTCTTTTCACTTATCGACCTTTAGTGAAGGAAAGTTTAGATCTGCATGATGAATGCTTTTCAATCATTGACTTAACAAAATGTAAATCTGTTACAGGTAAAATAAATGGATGTTATATATAAGTCTCAGAGCTATCAGTTATTTTATATCTAGATTCGTATCTTAACAATTAATTTAATGCTATAAGTAAAATAAGTGCTAATGTATTTAATTTCAGAGGGATGCCAAGGTAGCAACTAAGCGGCAGATTATTTTCAGCATAAGCATATCATTCTAGAGTCTTTCAGTTGCAAACTAGATTAATATTTCATTGACTTCTAAGTAGTTTTCTCATGTCCTTTCAATACTGGTCATGTTCTATTCTCCTGTATTTTTCTTCCTATCTACTATATATTAATTGACTAGAAGCAATCCAGTGTCATAAGTAGGAGTCAAGAAACTATCAACTACAGTATACTGGACACTACAAACATGTCAACTTTAAGCTGCATTATATATTAGCATCCATATTTTACTTTTGCTCATTGTGTGGATTATCTTTCTCTAAGTTATGTGAACCAATTTAGGACATTGTGCTATTGCGTGAAGGCAATACATCAGGTAGTACAGGAGCATCATCTACTCCCTTCGTCCGAAAATACTTGTCATAGAAATGGATGTGCCTAGACATATTTTAGTTATAGATACATCCATTTTCATCCATTTCTGCGACAAATAATTGTGGACGGAGGGAGTATTTATCTCATTGTGATGCCAAGTTATCTCGCACCAAATGTGATCAAATCTGAAAAGCTGACCTCAGGCCCGAAAAATGAATTTTCGTTTCTCCGAGTAGTTGCAGAAAGGATAAGCCTGCTCCTGAATGTCGTGACATAGAACAGTCAATTGTGCTTGATGTGAAAACAGTTGTTGTGATACAGTTTTATTCTGGGTAACCTCAGTTTATTGTACACTTACAAAAGGGATGTATACCCGAGTGTAATGCTTCTCAGTTGGGGGTTGTAGATTCGATGCAAAATTAAAAAAGTGTCTATTTGTTAGACGAAAATGAAGAATTTCTTGCGGGTCATCAACAATTTTAGAATGCATTGATACTGTTTAGTTAATATATGTCCAATTTTTTTGCAGTATATGTACTATCTATTTCTTTCAGTTTCTCATATTTCCATTTTTTTTGCTTCAACTTTTCTATTTTTTGGATGTAGTGATGTGAGCCTTTGCGATGGAGCTTTTTTAGGAGCCAAAAGAGGCTAGGATCAATCACAAAACCATCAATCATCCTAATTCAAAACTAAAACACCTCAGACCCAAAGTCAATCAACTACAAGTTCATTGGACCTAAGAAAAAAGCTCAACACACTCTTCTCTTGCAACCAATAGAATGTCTCTATTCAGTTACATACCATCATTGATGGTGGAAAGCACAAACTATACTAAAGCACGGTACTTCAAAACAATACAAACAAATGTATACAAATTACTTTATATGCCTAACAATTATAAGGGCAATAATAGACGGGTGCGGCAACACGCACCATTAATGATCTAGTACTCCCTGAAAACTCCCCAACAGAAACGAGCGCTGGCGATCCGCCTGGCCACGCCCACGGCGCGCCCAACACGCATGAGGCGGCCTGCTCAACATCGCCATGGCCACAGACACGCACACACAAGAACGCATGACTTATCCCTAACAGTCATGCGTGTCACCGACTGGCTAACCCTAGGCCATTATTTAGTTTTATTTAAGGGATAAGTATATTTTTCGTCCTCGAACTCTTCCCAAAGTTTAGAAATCGTCCCTCAACTCTAAACCGAAGAGTTTTCGTCCCTCAACTATCAAAACCCGATAGTTTTCGTCCCTCGTGCCGCTCCGGGTGGTTTTAGTCCGGGATGAACAGTAAATTGATGAACAGTAAAATCGAAAAAAATAGCAAAAAAATAAAAAAAATCTGAAATTTTACAGCATCGAAGATACTTTGGGTGCGCAAGACACGTGCAAATTTTTGTGGTGTTATGATATTCGAGAAGCTCGTGGCAAACAAAAAACTATAAATATGTACGCCAGTGAACAGTAAATTCAAAATAAATAGCAAAATATTTCAAAATAGTATGAATTTTTTTTGACATAAAAGAGGCTTGGGTGCCCAACGTGCGTGCAAATTTTCGTGATGTTTGGGTATTGTACGAACTCGTGACAAAAATAACAAAATTTTGCTCAGATTTATTTTTTTGAAAAAGTGCGCTATTGTTTTTTGCTAGAGCTCCTCGTATGTCATTTGATCATGAAATTTTGCATGCATCTTGCGTACCTGATCTTTGATGCCAAAATGTTTCATTTTTTGATTTTTTTTGCTATTTTTTGAATTACTGTTCACCGACGTACATATTTACAGTTTTTTGTTTGCCACGAGCTGCTCGAATGTCGAAACACCACGAAATTTTGCACGGGTCTTGGGCACCAGAGTATCTTCGATGCTGTAAAATTTCAGATTTTTTTTATTTCTGTTGCTATTTTTTCGATTTTACTGTTCACTGATTTACGTTCATCCCGGACTAAAACCGCACGAAGCGGCACGATGGACGAAAACTATCCGGTTTTGATAGTTGAGCGACGAAAACTCTCCGGTTTAGAGTTGAAGGACGATTTCTAAACTTTGGGAAGAGTTCGAGGACTTATTCCTAACAGTCATGCGTGTCACTGACTGGCTAATCCTAGGCCATTATTTAGTTTTATTTAACGAAAAATAAGATAAAATTATATTTAGGAGAACATGTTTTACGGGATCTCGCAAAAGTAGCCTTCGGTAAACTTTCCATAAAAATTATAGACATCCTGGAAAAGCTTTTACGGGAAGTTTTCTAAGGAACTGTTGGAATTGCTCTTAGTCCCTACTTTTCTGCTGATATTTCGCCAGTAAGTAAAGAGAACACAATCTGTGTAACCTTAATGTCCTTCTGCATCTCGCTAATAGTCTAACCACGCCGGCCGTGCTGGTCTTAGTCCCCACTTTTCTGCTGTTTTTATTCTTTGTTGTGTTACATGAAAGGATAACTAGCTGCATCAAAAGACTGATGCACTTGGATTATTGCGTGACATCCTTACACACCTCGGGTGCTTCTGCCGCATTGCCTATTTACGATGTGTTCTAGCTATACGTTGATTTTGGAAAGACGTAGTGAGTGGAGCAAAAACCATGGGAGCCTGGGAACATGCTTCCACACCTCGGGTGCTTGGGCACCTCTTCTTCACCCGGGAAGCTTCGGCCTGGGCTATATATTGTTGCGGTTGAGCGGTGCCGGCGTGGCTCCTTAGGCCTTGTACAATGCTAGGTGCTTAGGGAGGTGTTTAGAAAAATAAATTGAGTTTTTCTGAAGCATCGGTGCCTATTTCTATAGGAAAGACGCTTAATTAAGCGTCTATCATGTACAAATAAGCACCGGTGCTTAAGGAATGCTTGGTTTATTTCTCTAAGCAGCTCTCTATGTACCTTGCATTGTACAAGGCCTTATGGCCCATGGTTAGATGGAGCTTTAAGATGGTGTGGCGGCATGTGCTCATTGTGCTTGTATTCTCTTGATGCTTCATTTTGAGCCAATAAAATCCACCCTTTGTAAAAAAATGATGGTGTGGTGGTCGCGGGAAGGGGATAGGGACATAAGGTTGGAAGATTGCACCCTGGATGCGGCGGCCGTGTCAGCAGAGGAGGTGAGTTAGTATGGATCTGGTGGTTGGATGAGCGGGAGAGGGTGGGGTGGGGGGCGGGGGAATGCACGATGTACAAGAGATGGATGGAGTTCGTGATGCATGTTCCGCAACCTCTGCCAGCGAGTTCGGTCCAAGCGTTGCGGAGGGGGAGCATCATAGACGAAGTTTTTGATCAGACGCCAAGATACGGAAAGTAAAGTTGACATAGAGTAGAGGGGAGTCTTTCTTTATAGGACGATCATCAATTGTACTTATAATTTGGTGCTCTCCTCTTCATAGAACTAGGGCGGGAGATAAGTGCCCACTTCTACATTAAGTGGAGGAACTTGGCCCTTAATGATCTCCATCCAATGCCCAAGTTTCCCAACACCCCCTACCCCATTAGGTGATTATCCGTATATCCATGCCTCAAAATTTTCAAAAAACCTAGTGGAAAAGATATATGGAGAAAGAGTGCATAGTATACGTTGTTGTATTGCACGAATTGCCTTATAAAAAACCTCGTGCGAGAAGTATATGGAAAACTCACTCAAGGTAAACCGAGTACAATCCACCGAACATCAAGTTTGTGAAGTTTCTCCCCCTGAACCTTGCATCTCCCTAAGTCTCGTTCATATCGATTCAAGGCACACATCTCTTGAAGGATGATGTTGGTAATGATTTAATGAACAAATCAGCAAGATTGTCAGATGACTTAGTGTGCAAGATTCTCACCTAGTTCGTCTTCTACAGCTCATGTGCATAGAAGACCTCGGGATTAATATGTTTCACATAACCCATCTGAACTTGTGCAACACAAGCATCATTATCTTCATAGATAATGGTAGGGGTTTGTATGATGTTCAGCCCACACGTCTACCGAACATGTTCAATCATCCGTCGAAGCCACGCACACTCTCATGATGCTTCATATGGTACTATGATTTCCAACTTGTTCAAGGAAGTTAATACAAGACTTTGTTTGGACAATTTCTACGAAAATATAGTTCCACCACAAAGGAAAACACATACAGTCTGTGACTTAGAAGTATGCGGGTTCGACAGGTACCCAACATCGACATAGCCATTAGTGATAGGTCTTGATTCCTTCTATAAAACAGACCAAGATCTTTGGTCCCTTGCAGGTAATAGAAGATTTCCTTGAAGCCTTTCCAGTGTCTCTTGGTAGGCTCAGAATTATATAGCAATAAAATTGACTACAAACGCAATGTCCGATTGTGTACAATTTGTGAGGTACATTAGGTAGGAAATTTTGATGCCAGAGTTTCACCTCCTCTTCCTTAGGCCTGAATTGGTGCTTGTCTTGCTGCAAAGATCTCCTGATCATCAGGGTCTTATAAGGATATGACTTGTCAAATCCAAATCTTTGAACACCCTCTATGTGTTGGTCGACTAGAATCCCATCAGGGGAATGTTCAAGTTGCAGTCCCACGCAGAATTTGGTTTACCCAAATCCCTCATCTAGACTTCCAACATCAGGTAGGAACTCGGTTCCTCAATATCCTTAGGTGTATTGATTATGTTTAAATCATCTACCTACACGGAGATTATGCAGAATCCATCTTGGGATCGGCATATAAAAACACATGTGCAATGTTCATTGCTCATGTAGCCCTTCTGACGAAGGTAATCACTTAAGTGATTATACCGCATCCTACCACAATGTTCAAGTCCGTATAGTGACTTTTTAAGTTGAACACTGTATAGACCCATGTTTGCTCTATCATGGTTGGGAACAGTGACATTCATGTATATGTTAGAATACAAGTTACCATATAGGTAAGCGGTGACAACATCCCTTAATTTAATTTTCAAGCCAATATTTACTATCATTGAGATCAAGTATCTAAATGTAATTTCATCCATGACCGGGGAATAAGTACCCCCAAAATCTACAACGTTGTTAAGTGAACCATTGAAAACCTTATTATTTTATCTCTCTTTCGAACAAACCCCATTTATGGAGAACAAGATGTATGTAGAGAGGAGTTGGACTTTGTGAAGGGTGTGCGCCTCCTAGATTGGCTAGGTGTACTTGGAAGCCTTCGAGTTTGTGAAGAAGAGAGAAGTTTGTACGGCCCAGAGATCGCCTACTTCATGAAGATCTACCCTAGTGAGGCTAGTCCTTCGTGGGCGTAAGCCATGGTGAAATAGGTAGGACGAGATTAAGCACTATCTTGAACGAGGTATGATGTACATTGCAGACTCGTACTACTTTCTATTTTTCGTCATTTGTGTGAACTCATTAGCATTGCAGACTATTAAACTTTTGTATTCCCGACCAATACATAGCTGAACTCCCTGTCAGTGCAAAAGAGTACAGCAATATGTTTTTAAGCTGTGATCCCAAGAAGTCAAAATAACTACTTGGATATTTTCTTTTAATAATGTGTGAAAAACCACTGCTTGTGCTCCTAGCCAGTGCACATTAGTGCTCCCAAAGAGAATAGGCTAGTGGATCTGGGCAAAGTGCAGAAAATTATTGTGCTCCATCCAGCGTGACAAGTCATTTTGGAGAAAAGGGTACTTTTGTGCTTCCAAACGAGTGGAAAACCACTGCCTGAGCTCCTTGCCAGTGCAGACTAGTGCTCCCAGAAAGAATACAATAGTGCCCCCAAACAGATTAGGCTAGCTTCTAGGCAAAGTGCAGAAAAGATTTGTGCTGCATCCAGCGTGACAAGGCATTGTGGAGAAAGGGTACTTTTGTGCTTCCAAACGAGTGTAAAAGACCACTGCATGTACTCCTTCCCAGTGCTCCTAGAAAGAATAGGCAGTGCTCCCAGCCACCGAACACTTGTGCTTCCATCTAATCGATTAGACTACCGGATTAGAGGATGTGAGATGAGCTGTCGCCGAGCAGGAAGCGTGTCGTAGGTGCCATGTACCAGCAAAGGCGGAGCGTGCTGTATGATGAACATGCGCTTCGACGAACGCACACTTTAACCCATGACTCCCCTTCAAGATGTATATCAAAACTTGACAGGCCGGAGGCGAGCAGGAAGAGCGCGTAGGCACCGTGCACCGGCGAAGCCAGAAGCGCGGTATCTAATTGAAAGCTATTATTTGATATATCTGAAAGTTACAGCCCTCCTCCCTTTTTACCCCATAAAAAACTCCCTCCCTCGGAAATATAATGAGAAAAAGGAAGTCAAAAAGGAAAAAAAAAGGATCAGCAATCTAATTTTCAAGTTTATGTGACAAAAAACGCTTGTGTTTCGCTTCCGTTTAAAGGCCATCACGCGCCGAAGGGGAAACAGGGAAACCAAGAAGGTGGGAGGGGCAAACTGCAAAACTACCAAAACCAGAAATTGGAAAGGGAAACTGCTTTTCGATGGGGTTGCGCACGAGGGAGGTCTCCGCATGTGCCACTTGTCGAACGTGCAGAGCGTCCTAACTGACTGCTTGTTCCCTTTCGCGGGGGGCACCCCCTAATTAGTTGCTCCCTCCCAGTGAGCAGACGATGAACTGAAGAAACAAAATAGTTCTAACAAAGTTGAAAAAACCGGCGAAATATCAACTTAATTAGGTTGGAAATTCATTTATTTCCTAATATATTCCCCCTCTTTAATCATCCAACTAATTCCATTCCTGAGAAGACCATCATTTCTTTCCAAATATATGGTACGAATTTATGCTTGTAACTATGTTTGTTATGGGAGCATTTCATTGAATTTTACTAGCAATTTTATTCATTGTACAGAGGGCATTTTATTTACTTTGTCTGGAAATTTTACATGCATCAGTTTTGCAGTTATATGTTACCCAGAGAAGGACATTTTTACTGTTGTCTTCTCAAAACCTCCTTGGCAATGCGAGCGGCAGCAGCCATGGTGCTGTCCGTGCGCAAGGATGAGAATAGAACTAGCTCGGCCAAAGTACTAGACCATTCATCTGACCATCGTGCAATCATCGAGGCGTGTTGTGGCTTGACGATCAGCCACATGGTTCTCCTGAGTCCTGACTGATCCATGCGACTTGCTTCTTGAGGTAATATTACCAGTTGAAGTAATACATTGATTGCAGGTTCAATCTTGGTGAATCAGTGTGCTCATCTTAGAAAGGAATTAGTTTCCAGCCTTCAAGTTCTAACCGGAATGAGTTTAGTGAACTGATACATGAACTAGTTCCCCTGCGTGCTTGGATATAATGCTAGAGATGTCAAGTATTCACTGGATAGGTGCACCCTTTGTTATGGTACCGGCTGTATGGATTTGTGAGATATCATACTGTTGCCTTTTGTGTCAAAATAGGTGCACTAGAACATGATGATACTCATAATTTTTGCACAACTTCAATGCTAAGGTGCATGCAAGCTGCAAATTTGTATAATAGTGAGCCTTAGAATCAGCTAGCTGTTTTTAACCGCACACAGCTAATTATGTTGCCTACCAAATGCTGTTAAGTTTGCTATTTTTTCTATTTTGCTGAAAACCGTGCCAATGTGTTGATCTTTTTGACTTGGAGTCCATGGTTGTGATGTCACTGCTTTTGACATATATAGTTCTGCATGTAATTCCTTTTTCCTGTACTTTTCATGTTAACTTTCATGCTTCGCCATGGATCTGTTAGTATGATGGTTTTGCTAGACCAATGCTAAACCAATGGTACTTGGTTCCATGTCTCATGTTATATAGTTAACATATTGGAGTATGAATTATGAAACCTTGTTTAGATCATCCGTTGCACAATACTAATCTTATTGTAAAGGAGGTTTGACTAGTAGTTTCGTTTATGTAGCAAGACGCAATCCAGGGATTTTTGTGTGTCATCGGCTCTTATTTTCTAGAACCATGGAAGTATTTTACTTATCTATGTGTGTAAAAAAAAATGAATTGTTAGTTCGATTAACAATTGTAAAAATACAATCCATTAATTGTGTCGCTATTACTTCTTATAAGTATGGTACGATTGTTTGTCCCTGCTTGTAGTGTCCCGCACTAGTACCATGGGTTATTGCTTTTTGTCCATCGTGCCCACTATTTGTATATGCTTTTTTTTAGCATCAGTACAGACACAAGCGCTCATATACACGCGCATACACTCACCCCTATGAAAGCACACACGCTCATCCTACCCCTATGAGCATCTCCGAGAGAATGAGCTGGCATATCATCTTGAGATTTACGAAGCGACCGTAGGCGCCTCGTCGTCAACGGGAACCTCTCCTCCCACTGAAAGTGCATCGTCCGAAATCCTGAAATAAATCCAGGAATAATGCGAGCACCAGGATTTGAACGCTGATCGGTTGGGGATACCACTGTCCACCTAACCATCTCAACCATAGGTTGGTTCGCATATGCTTTTCTTTTCTGTAGTCTTGCTCTTTACTGGTAAAATTCGGATGACAAGTTGCCTACTTTATTGCTATATATTTGTCTGCTAGTTGTGGTTCAGGTTGCTGAAATTACGAGAATCGAAACCAACATGTTTTTATCGTCGCTCTATCAATTAAGTTGAACTTCATTTTTATGTTGCTTACCTTTAACGCTAAGTTGCATATTTGCTGATGTTAAAGTTGCCTCAGCTATGAGCATCCACTACTTAAGTTTCCTAGTACCAATATGCCAGAGGCAATAACACGATCAGAATTAGCACACATCTTTTTTTTGAAAAATCAACCGGGGGGGGGGGGGGGGGGGGGGGGGAGCTCCCCACCTGAATGTATTTCTCATTTTTGTAACCCAACGTTTGCCTGATAACAAAGGTGAATTACATAAGCACATGTAATTGTGACAAGAAGTAGGAACACCATGAGTGGGCGGCCTGTTTATGCGCCGGCTTCCTCATCCGGTGCGTCATGGTGACTAGGTCATGGTGACAATAGGCAACACTTGAATACAATTCAAACAGATCACTAATAGAATGTAAGCATATTCTTGTGCTGCGGTTGTGATACTTAGTAGGTCATTCGACGCAACAAAACTTAGAAACTTGCCTGGAATCTCCTAGTTTGGATCATGCAGTTTTTTCAGGAACCAATGATGGGGCGGAAAATCGTCAGTACCCTCGATAGGGTGTCTAGCAAGGCCGGAAAGTACCGGGATGGAGCCTGCACACACAAGTTACCCAGGTCCGGGCGTCCCTACGTCATGCTTATACTTGTTATTCATGGTGATGGGATATCTCATGTGTATATTTCTACCGAGAGTTGTTCTACGGGAGAATAGATCCATCTAAAACCCCTCGCTCCCCCTTATATACACGGTGGAAGCTAGGATTTACATGAGGGATATGAGATCTATCCAGCCGCCCTTTTGCCTTGGAGTCCACGAAGATCCCAGAACCGCCAATAGGTCGCCCTGGGCCCTTCTCCTGCCTTTGTCCCCATTGGGGGCCTGAGAGGCCCCCGGCTGGGCTAAGAGCCGGGCTCCCTGTGGAGAAGCCACCCCTGGTGCATGGCACCGTTAACCAGGGGATGAAGTAGAAGGAGCCATGTCTAAATTAGGTGAGAGGTTAGTAGATCCAATTCACTGCACAAAATCAGACACTTCTTTTTGGTAAAAAGAATTAGGTTTTCTGAAGCACATCTAGATGTGACCTAATAGTAGATTTTACGTAGAGATTTGTGAGGATATTTTTTCTTTATCTTATTTTATGTTTGATTGAGCCACTTAGACGTGCAATAACCAGTACATATCTAGATGTGTGTTAGACAGGTCAATTTTATTCTTGTATGAGACCGGGTATTTTTTCCTCTCCAGTTAGACCCAACTCGAAGTGCGCCATGTGGCAACACACATCTCAAAGCAAGGTTTTCAGTACTACCATATGCATATGTGCCGATCTCTCCCTCTATATAAACGTTGGCAAAACATAATCGCACCAACACATTGCACTGCCCATTTGGAGAAGAAGATACTCACGGTCATGGCGTTTATGAAGACCAATGCAAGGACGATCGTCTGCTTGGCGGCCCTTGCGGACGAGCGCGCCTCTTCGGACCTCGGATGCTGCTGCTGCTGCCGCCGCCGCCACAAACGAAGCTGCTCCATGATGATGATAGATTGATAGTAGTATCTTTGTTTCTTCTGAACTAGCACACGTTTTGGTGGTGATAGTCAGATAGTGTTGGTTGAGAGAGAGAGAGGGAGGGAGAGAGACAAAGAGAGAGAGTGTGTGATCTGCTGCTTAGACTGTTATGATCGTGTTTTGTGCCTATGGTCTGGAACTATGAAATTTAGAAAGAACAAAAATAGTGTTTTGCGCTGAGTACCTAATAAAATTGTGAATTTGCGGGATATATCGTATCATTCGTACAAATGTTGTAAAGATTCTCAATCAACTATGAAGATTCTCTCCAGAACTGTCCCTTCAAAATTCTTACCGCCCAAGTCATTTGCATAAGACTATGATCTCATAAAAGGAGCAATGATTTTATTTCCTTACGACAGATGTAGCTTTCTGTGAGGTATGGGTGCGTTTCATGCTTTTATGTTCTCAGTGTGGTAAATATGCTTTCAACTTTCAACTCATCTTGCCCTATAATGGAGCGCAATCTTGCGCGGCCTGATATTATTCTGTTATAGAGATATTCTTAGTACGACATAAAACACCAATACAAATGCTTTGACCTTCGGAATTTACTGTTTTCCGTGAACTAAATCTGCCCATCAATTACTTATTTTAATGTCAACTGGATTAGTAGTTCAGAATCCATCCTATTAACCTCAAAAAAAATTCTGCTTCGATTCTTTTCTCGACCTCGATCTCAGATGCTCTTTTTTAAGCGCATTAGCGCTTCAACCTGTTCTCATGAAGCATTCCGACTACCCAGTACCAATTATGCTTCAGGGTCAAATCTATTGCAGTGGGGTCAGTCTACCTGGTATTGTTTTGATCAGTTAGTTGAGACCACAATACGTAGCCATATGGTGATATTAGAGCAACTCCAACAGATCCAGTATCCGTAAAAAAAAAACTACCGTTTGGGAGAAGTTTGGACAAAAAATGTCTCCAATATATATCCTGTAAACTTGGCCCTAAATTCCTTCAGGTTTAGGGAAAGTTTTGCTCCCGGTACACTTTTGGCGGCAGGTAACCGCCAGAAACTTCCGATGCACCGCCGCCCTGCCGGAACACGGCCACCTCATCGCCACACGCCCGCTGCCGCCGCCGCTCTGCCGGATCGCCGCCACCGCCCAGTCGGAACGCTGCCATGCCAGAGGCCGTCACTGTTGGCGCCGAGCCCTAGCTTGCTCTTTGCGCCGGTGCCCAGCTCCCTCCCTCTCCCCCCTCTCACTCTCTCTCTCTTTCTCGCACGAACGAAGATAGAAGAAAGAGGTGACATAGGACACAGAGGTGTTTCTCCGGCGCACATACGCCTGCCGCAACGACGGCCATTTCCTTGAGCAACAACTCGGCCACAGGCGCGCACACTCGGGCTGTACAGCGGAGGGCTTTTTATACCCAGGCTAGCACATACACCAGCACACTCACACACTCACACGAGACCCGGCCACTAGCCCATGGATGCGCTAATTCGCCAACAACAGACTAACCACCACATTGGCCACTAACCGCATGCAGTGGCTACTCCCTACATGCACATTTAGATACATTATAACTGAGCACCTTTCGTGCCCTCTCACACCATTAGCCTTTTTATCCATTGGATCATCACTTTTAGGCATCCTCGGCCGTCAGATTTGCTTTAATTCCCACCAAAATCGCGCCGTACATGCTAAATCGCGCATACAGGCTGCGCTAGGCTTCTCGGGCCGCTGCTCCGGTGGCTTTTTTGGGCGTCGGAGAATCAATTTGGCCTACTGACCTACTGGGCCTCTACTAGGATCCCTTCCTCTCTCTCCCTTTCCATCCCCTCTAGCTCGCACCGTCGCTGCTGGCCTGCCGCTACCAGCATTGCCTGCCTCCACCGCCGATTCGTACTACAACAGCGTCACACGGACTACATCCTACTCTCCTCCTCCGGCCATCCACCACCGGCTCGCTGTTCTGCCTCGCTAGCGGCGCTGCGGCTAATCCTAGCCGCCTTTGTCTGAGGCGTGGCGGCGCCAGCGGCCTCCCGTGCTCCTTGGTCGGCCTTCGTCGCCTTCTCCCACGCCTCCCGCGTGGATTCGCCTCATTTGGTTTAGAGATCCCGGGCGGTGATGACGATGATGACGGTCGATATCCTACGTGGCTAGCGGGACAGGAAGGGAGGGGAGCCAGCATACGTCGTCCATGCTCAAACTCGGTGGCGTGTTTGAGCTCCTGCATTGTTTCACTGCGGTGATAATTTTTCCTAGCTCTAACACTTATCAATTTCGTGGCTTCTTATGGTTCAGAAGAATATATGTGAACATGGACCATTGCAAGAGTACCATATTCATTTATGGTCGAGGGCATTTTGATTGTCGACTATTACCCCCAATAGGTTGCAGGTACACAAATGAGATTGCTCTCATGCATTCTGTCAACATGGCAATGCTACCGAATGTATTAATCTGTTTGGACTTTCTTTGGTATTGGATTTGTGGTTTGTGTTGCTTAGGAATAGCTTTCTTATTGATGGATTCGTTGATCAGACAATCAAAGTAATATGCATCCTATGATATGGAAATCCAAACGATTGGGTTTTGTAAAGTTCTCTAAATGAAGTATATGCGGTGTTGTAGAAAATGAGATGTGAAGTAACTAAGTAAGGCAGATCTGAAGAATGTAATAACTTGTTGCTGCTACTCCGCAAGCTACTGGAGAAGGCGCTGAAGGATGTATGCTACCTCCATGTGCTCTACGTGTTTGCCAATGACACGGTGTGGTGGCACCACAGAGAAGAAATGTGGAAGGGGAAGGATCATCCAATGAAGGGTGCAAAGTGAAGACAGAGAACAATGTCGCCATTTCAGACTTCAAGCTCCGCGATATCGCATCGCTGCTACAGGGGACAGACCTCAAGAGATCACCGAGCCTACCCAAAAAGGACGCCTGTGTCACCATCAAGTAAGTGCTCAAGGTCTTTAAGCCTTTATTGTGAGATCATCGCCCCTCCCTCCACCCCATTTGCTTATACTGCCTGACATTTAACTGAATTTTGTGCCAACTGAACTGCATATTCCAATCAGTTTGCTTGTATGACGTGTTTCATCACTCTCTTCTACCCGTTCATGAAGAACCAACAACAAGGTCATCATTGCTAAACCCCTTCAAGGTCACCCGGAACCTCCTCAAGTAAGAACGGCGATAGTGTTGATGTTGAGAACAATAATTTGGGCCCATGTCTATTTTGACAGTTATTTTCTTACGGAATGGCTCCTTGCAATATGTGCTGGCAAGTACTATGCCATGAAAAAGTGTAGGTAACAATGATGTGGTACCATTCTTTCAGAACTTGAGCATATTTTTTTGTCTCAACATAAATTCCGAGTGTTAGGGCATGTCATTGCCCCTGCAACTGCTAGCATCTGAACGTACCTACCTGAATGTTCCTACTTCATATCATCCCACAATTTGTTATAAATCTGTTAAACCAACGCATCATCAGCATCATTATGAGACTATACACTATTCCATAAGGGATGGTAATTAATTAGCAATACAACAACCTGCATTTTAATAAAATAAATTTATAGCTATTAACTTAATGTTTCATTTCAAACTTAATTAGGGATTGGGCATTGGGAAGTGGTTTGGAGTGGACGGATAGTACAAGTTCATGGCCATTATCTTCTTAGTTCAAGTTTGGACGAATTGTTCAACTATTGCGATAGAAAATGCACTCTCTAAACAATATTTTTTTTGCTTGCTGATCAAATGCTGATTTTTTTCTTACTGTATCTTATCACTGTTAATGTTGGACTACATGTTTGATAGAATACCACTGAAAATGTTTATCTTCAAAGTAAAATCTTGTCAATCCTTATTTAGTCGTTTTTTTACCACCAAGTAAAAGTAATGAAAATTTTCTGTACAGATTGGCAAGGTACAGAACTGTACTTGAGGACTTTCTTCGTCACGATATAAAAGCGGACAACTTCCTTGTGGTCTTAGGCCGTAAAGCGAGTCAGGTTTCTGCCATCCATGCACATTTACTGGTACAACTGATTTATCACTTCTTTTCACTTATCGACCTTTAGTGAAGGAAAGTTTAGATCTGCATGAAGAATGCTTTTCAATCATTGACTTAACAAAATGTAAATCTGTTACAGGTAAAATAAATGGATGTTATATATAAGTCTCAGAGCTATCAGTTATTTTATATCTAGATTCGTATCTTAACAATTAATTTAATGCTATAAGTAAAATAAGTGCTAATGTATTTAATTTCAGAGGGATGCCAAGGTAGCAACTAAGCGGCAGATTATTTTCAGCATAAGCATATCATTCTAGAGTCTTTCAGTTGCAAACTAGATTAATATTTCATTGACTTCTAAGTAGTTTTCTCATGTCCTTTCAATACTGGTCATGTTCTATTCTCCTGTATTTTTCTTCCTATCTACTATATATTAATTGACTAGAAGCAATCCAGTGTCATAAGTAGGAGTCAAGAAACTATCAACTACAGTATACTGGACACTACAAACATGTCAACTTTAAGCTGCATTATATATTAGCATCCATATTTTACTTTTGCTCATTGTGTGGATTATCTTTCTCTAAGTTATGTGAACCAATTTAGGACATTGTGCTATTGCGTGAAGGCAATACATCAGGTAGTACAGGAGCATCATCTACTCCCTTCGTCCGAAAATACTTGTCATAAAAATGGATGTGCCTAGACATATTTTATTTATAGATACATCCATTTTCATCCATTTCTGCGACAAATAACTGCGGACGGAGGGAGTATTTATCTCATTGTGATGCCAAGTTATCTCGCACCAAATGTGATCAAATCTGAAAAGCTGTCCTCAGGCCCGAAAAATGAATTTTCGTTTCTCCGAGTAGTTGCAGAAAGGATAAGCCTGCTCCTGAATGTCGTGACATAGAACAGTCAATTGTGCTTGATGTGAAAACAGTTGTTGTGATACAGTTTTATTCTGGGTAACCTCAGTTTATTGTACACTTACAAAAGGGATGTATACCTGAGTGTAATGCTTCTTAGTTGGGGGTCATAGATTCGATGCAAAATTAAAAAAGTGTCTATTTATTAGACGAAAATGAAGAATTTCTTGCGGGTCATCAACAATTTTAGAATGCATTGATACTGTTTAGTTAATATATGTCCAATTTTTTTGCAGTATATGTACTATCTATTTCTTTCAGTTTCTCATATTTCCATTTTTTTTGCTTCAACTTTTCTATTTTTTGGATGTAGTGATGTGAGCCTTTGCGATGGAGCTTTTTTAGGAGCCAAAAGAGGCTAGGATCAATCACAAAACCATCAATCATCCTAATTCAAAACTAAAACACCTCAGACCCAAAGTCAATCAACTACAAGTTCATTGGACCTAAGAAAAAAGCTCAACACACTCTTCTCTTGCAACCAATAGAATCTCTCTATTCAGTTACATACCATCATTGTTGGTGGAAAGCACAAACTATACTAAAGCACGGTACTTCAAAACAATACAAACAAATGTATACAAATTACTTTATATGCCTAACAATTATAAGGGCAATAATAGACGGGTGCGGCAACGCGCACCATTAATGATCTAGTACTCCCTGAAAACTCCCGAACAGAAACGAGCACTGGCGATCCGCCTGGCCACACCCACGGCGCGCCCAACACGCATGAGGCGGCCTGCTCAACATCGCCATGGCCACAGACACGCACACACAAGAACGCATGACTTATTCCTAACAGTCATGCGTGTCACCGACTGGCTAACCCTAGGCCATTATTTAGTTTTATTTAAGGGATAAGTATATTTTTCGTCCTCGAACTCTTCCCAAAGTTTAGAAATCATCCCTCAACTCTAAACCGAAGAGTTTTCGTCCCTCAACTATCAAAACCGGATAGTTTCCGTCCCTCGTGCCGCTCCGGGTGGTTTTAGTCCGGGATGAACAGTAAACTAATGAACAGTAAAATTGAAAAAAATAGCGAAAAAATAAAAAAAATCTGAAATTTTACAGCATCGAAGATACTTTGGTGCGCAAGACACGTGCAAATTTTTGTGGTGTTATGATATTCGAGAAGCTCGTGGCAAACAAAAAACTATAAATATGTATGCCAGTGAACAGTAAATTCAAAATAAATAGCAAAATATTTCAAAATAGTATGAATTTTTTTGACATAAAAGAGGCTAGGGTGCCCAACGTGCGTGCAAATTTTCGTGATGTTTGGGTATTGTACGAACTCGTGACAAAAAAAAACAAAATTTTGCTCAGATTTATTTTTTTGAAAAAGTGCGCTATTGTTTTTTGCTAGAGCTCCTCGTATGTCATTTGATCATGAAATTTTGCATGCATCTTGCGTACCTGATCTTTGATGCCAAAATGTTTCATTTTTTGATCTTTTTTGCTATTTTTTGAATTACTGTTCACCGACGTACATATTTACAGTTTTTTGTTTGCCACAAGCTGCTCGAATGTCGAAACACCACGAAATTTTGCACGGGTCTTGGGCACCAGAGTATCTTCGATGCTGTAAAATTTCAGATTTTTTTTATTTCTGTTGCTATTTTTTCGATTTTACTGTTCACCGATTTACGTTCATCCCGGACTAAAACCGCACGAAGCGGCACGATGGACGAAAACTATCCGGTTTTGATAGTTGAGCGACGAAAACTCTCCGGTTTAGAGTTGAAGGACGATTTCTAAACTTTGGGAAGAGTTCGAGGACTTATTCCTAACAGTCATGCGTGTCACTGACTGGCTAATCCTAGGCCATTATTTAGTTTTATTTAACGAAAAATAAGATAAAATTATATTTAGGAGAACATGTTTTACGGGATCTCACAAAAGTAGCCTTCGGTAAACTTTCCATAAAAATTATAGACATCCTGGAAAAGCTTTTACGGGAAGTTTTCTAAGGAACTGTTGGAATTGCTCTTAGTCCCTACTTTTCTGCTGATATTTCGCCAGTAAGTAAAGAGAACACAATCTGTGTAACCTTAATGTCCTTCTGCATCTCGCTAATAGTCTAACCACGCCGGCCGTGCTGGTCTTAGTCCCCACTTTTCTGCTGTTTTTATTCTTTGTTGTGTTACATGAAAGGATAACTAACTGCATCAAAAGACTGATGCACTTGGATTATTGCGTGACATCCTTACACACCTCGGGTGCTTCTGCCGCATTGCCTATTTACGATGTGTTCTAGCTATACGTTGATTTTGGAAAGACGTAGTGAGTGGAGCAAAAACCATGGGAGCCTGGGAACATGCTTCCACACCTCGGGTGCTTGGGCACCTCTTCTTCACCGGGGAAGCTTCGGCCTGGGCTATATATTGTTGCGGTTGAGCGGTGCCGGCGTGGCTCCTTAGGCCTTGTACAATGCTAGGTGCTTAGGGAGGTGTTTAGAAAAATAAATTGAGTTTTTCTGAAGCATCGGTGCCTATTTCTACAGGAAAGACGCTTAATTAAGCGTCTATCATGTACAAATAAGCACCGGTGCTTAAGGAATGCTTGGTTTATTTCTCTAAGCAGCTCTCTATGTACCTTGCATTGTACAAGGCCTTATGGCCCATGGTTAGATGGAGCTTTAAGATGGTGTGGCGGCATGTGCTCATTGTGCTTGTATTCTCTTGATGCTTCATTTTGAGCCAATAAAATCCACCCTTTGTAAAAAAATGATGGTGTGGTGGTCGCGGGAAGGGGATAGGGACATAAGGTTGGAAGATTGCACCCTGGATGCGGCGGCCGTGTCAGTAGAGGAGGTGAGTTAGTATGGATCTGGTGGTTGGATGAGCGGGAGAGGGTGGGGTGGGGGGCGGGGGGATGCACGATGTACAAGAGATGGATGGAGTTCGTGATGCGTGTTCCGCAACCTCTGCCGGCGAGTTCGGTCCAAGCGTTGCGGAGGGGGAGCATCAAGGACGAAGTTTTCGATCAGACGCCAAGATACGGAAAGTAAAGTTGACATAGAGTAGAGGGGAGTCTTTCTTTATAGGACGATCATCAATTGTACTTATAATTTGGTGCTCTCCTCTTCATAGAACTAGGGCGGGAGATAAGTGCCCACTTCTACATTAAGTGGAGGAACTTGGCCCTTAATGATCTCCATCCAATGCCCAAGTTTCCCAACACCCCCTACCCCATTAGGTGATTATCCGTATATCCATGCCTCAAAATTTTCAAAAAACCTAGTGGAAAAGATATATGAAGAAAGAGTGCATAGTATACGTTGTTGTATTGCACGAATTGCCTTATAAAAAACCTCGTGCGAGAAGTATATGGAAAACTCACTCAAGGTAAACCGAGTACAATCCACCGAACATCAAGTTTGTGAAGTTTCTCCCCCTGAACCTTGCATCTCCCTAAGTCTCGTTCATATCGATTCAAGGCACACATCTCTTGAAGGATGATGTTGGTAATGATTTAATGAACAAATCAGCAAGATTGTCAGATGACTTAGTGTGCAAGATTCTCACCTAGTTCGTCTTCTACAGCTCATGTGCATAGAAGACCTCGGGATTAATATGTTTCACATAACCCATCTGAACTTGTGCAACACAAGCATCATTATCTTCATAGATAATGGTAGGGGTTTGTATGATGTTCAGCCCACACGTCTACCGAACATGTTCAATCATCCGTCGAAGCCACACACACTCTCATGATGCTTCATATGGTGCTATGATTTCCAACTTGTTCAAGGAAGTTAATACAAGACTTTGTTTGGACAATTTCTAGGAAAATATAGTTCCACCACAAAGGAAAACACATACAGTCCATGACTTAGAAGTATGCAGGTTCGACAGGTACCCAACATCGACATAGCCATTAGTGATAGGTCTTGATTCCTTCTATAAAACAGACCAAGATCTTTGGTCCCTTGCAGGTAATAGAAGATTTCCTTGAAGCCTTTCCAGTGTCTCTTGGTAGGCTCAGAATTATATAGCAATAAAATTGACTACAAACGCAATGTCCGATTGTGTACAATTTGTGAGGTACATTAGGTAGGAAATTTTGATGCCAGAGTTTCACCTCCTCTTCCTTAGGCCTGAATTGGTGCTTGTCTTGCTGCAAAGATCTCCTGATCATCAGGGTCTTAGAAGGATATGACTTGTCAAATCCAAATCTTTGAGCACCCTCTGTGTGTTGGTTGACTAGAATCCCATCAGGGGAATGTTCAAGTTGCAGTCCCACGCAGAATTTGGTTTACCCAAATCCCTCTTCTAGACTTCCAACATCAGGTAGGAACTCGGTTCCTCAATATTCTTAGGTGTATTGATTATGTTTAAATCATCTACCTACACGGAGATTATGTAGAATCCATCTTGGGATCGGCATATAAAAACACATGTGCAATGTTCATTGCTCATGTAGCCCTTCTGATGAAGGCAATCACTTAAGTGATTATACCGCATCCTACCACAATGTTCAAGTCCGTATAGTGACTTTTTAAGTTGAACACTGTATAGACCCATGTTTGCTCTATCATGGTTCGGAACAGTGACATTCATGTATATGTTAGAATACAAGTTACCATATAGGTAAGCGGTGACAACATCCCTTAATTAATTTTCAAGCCAATATTTACTATCATTGAGATCAAGTATCTACATGTAATTTCATCCATGACCGGGGAATAAGTACCCCCAAAATCTACAACGTTGTTAAGTGAACCATTGAGCGACAAGCCTTGCTTTTGTACAGTACTAAACCTTATTATTTTATCTCTCTTTCGAACAAACCCCATTTATGGAGAACAAGATGTATGTAGAGAGGAGTTGGATTTTGTGAAGGGTGTGCGCTTCCTAGATTGGCTAGGTGTACTTGGAAGCCTTCGAGTTTGTGAAGAAGAGAGAAGTTTGTACGGCCCAGAGATCGCCTACTTCATGAAGATCTACCCTAGTGAGGCTAGTCCTTCGTGGGCGTAAGCCATGGTGAAATAGGTAGGTTGCTCCTAAGTGGACCCTTTGTGGACTGTTCCTTTATGGAATCTCGCAACCAGAATCCTTTGTGATTCTAGATCTTTCGTGGATTGAAGCCTTGATGGATGTAAGATAGCACCGACTATCCAAACCACGAGGAAAAACGTTACCGAGCCTATTATGTTTGTGATTCTCTCAACTCTACTCCTTTACCATTGCACTGACATGTTTTACATTCCACTTCATATTATTCTAGATATGAATGTGTAGGGTGCTCCATAGATTTTGAGACAATATTAAAATCTACCAACAATTTAAAACATGGGAAAAGAGTCCATTTTTTAGCTTTAGAGTCTTTCTTTGATTGTACACAACCTACTTAATTTGCTGATCTAGACTATTTTTCTGATGGATAGTTATGTTGTCGTACGCCGGGAACATGGAGAGCTAATGGATGAACCGCGGCTCGACGAGAAAAGCATAGAAGGCGAGGGAGATAGTGATGGTGAGCAAGACCATATTTCCAAACTCCATTGTCACCGTGAACCACTCAGGAAAAGACCCATGCTTTCCCCCTCTTCATCCTCGTCTCCTCCCTCTTCACGACTCCATCGCCGCCCTCCCATCATGCACTTCATTTCTGTCAAAGCCCACGGGAGGCATTGGCGGAGCTTAGTGTAACAGGAGTGGGGGGGGGGGGGGCGCCCCCAAGTTGTGCACATTTGTGAAGAATTTTTATCAGAAAAAGCATATATTAGAGACACTACTGTATTTCTCCCCCTACAAAATTCAGATTTGGTGTTTTTCCCCCTAGCCAGCTTTGTCAAGTTCGGCCACTGACGGGAGGCGCTTCCGACAATGTTTGCATTGTAGTGCGAACTCGCCTCCTCGGGGGGAGGTGCAGGACAATCCTACATTGAAAGGCATTGGTGGCCCAGATGGGATTGTGGAGAAGAGATTTTGGGGAGGGCCTGAGGAGGTAGGCCTTTCCCACTAGTAGAAAAAGGGTCAAACGTGCAGCACATTAGTGCCGGTTTGTATTAGAGCCGGCACTAATGTATACATTAGTGCCGGTTCCAACGGCTAGCCGGGCCGCTCTCATTAGTACCGGTTCGTGGCTAACCTTTAGCACCGGTTCGTGCCACGAACCGGTACTAATGAGGGTGGTGGCAAGATGTTGTCAGTCTGGCCCCCTCCAGCACCTTTAGTACCGGTTCGTGCCACGAACCGGTACTATAGGTCGACGTACATAAACCCTTCGTCCACCCGAGCCACTCTGTTCTTTCCCTTTCCCCTCACTTCTCCTCTGTTCTTCCCCTTTCCCCTCGAGCTCCTCACAAATTTTGCCCAAAATTTGTCAAGATTTGAAGGCCCCCATCCATTCAAATGATCACAAAGGTTAGCAACTTTGTCCTTTCAACTCTCATTGCTAGATTAGCTCTTCCCATGCTTTGTATAGTTACTAATTTGTGAGTTTAGTAATTTGGGAGGAAATATATATATGTGCTAGTATTTGATTTATATGCAATTTGAGGTCAGAAATAACACTTAGTTTGCATATGTAGGTGTGGTTTACTTAGTGCCTTCTAAATCTCTGTCGTAACCACTGTCGATCGCCCGCACCGTCCCGTCACCGGCACCACCTTGTGGTGAGCCTCTTGTTCATGAAATTTTATATAAAAAAAATGATGTTTGTGTGATTTGGATATATAGTTAATCATGTAATAATTATCTTATCCATATATTGTTTGTTATACATAGTGCCATGGTTTTGATATCCGTCCCCGCCGGCCCTCGTCCTTGTTATGATTCGGATGTGGTATATTCTCTTTTAAAACTATTAGTTGCATTTCGTGTTTATGACAAATTATGCCCATCAAGTTGACATAGATATTTTTATCTAGGAGGTATGTGAACCGGAAATTCCAACCGACCCTATTGTCGAGAGGTTAAATGTAGTTGAAAGAGAAAACGAGTACTTGAAAGAAAAATTGAAAAGAATTGAGGGGGAGAAGATGGAATTGGAGTTGCATGTTGCCGATGTCGTCGATGATCACAAGATCAAGATGGAGAAAATGCGCTTGAAGAATAGAAAGATAAGAAAATATGCCATCGATAGTGAGGCTTGGTATCATTATGCTATTGGATCAATTGTTACCTTAGTTGCGATCTTGATCGCATTTGTTGTTGCATTTAAATGCTTTAGCTAGACAGTTATTTGTTTGTTGCATTTAAGTGTTGTATGAACTTTATGTATGAACTTGTATTAATTTGGTCTATTCAGTGTTGTGTAATGAAGATGAGCCGGCAATGGATGTACGATGACCGATGCTCTCCCTAGTTCGTTGAGGGCGTGCATACTTTTCTGCTTGCGGCTGAGGCAAACAAGCGGGCGGATGGTTTTATGCCTTGTCCATGTGCTGGCTGTAAGAATGGTCACAATTACTCTACGTCAAGAACCATTCACGTCCACCTGTTTGAGTCCGGTTTCATGCCCCACTATAATGTTTGGACCAAGCACGGAGAAAGAGGGGTTATGATGGAAGACAATGAAGAAGAAGAGGACGACGACATCTATCCTGGCCATGGGTTCCCTGAATATGATGATACAACAATGGGGGAAGAAGCTGAGCCGGTAATGGGGGAAGAAGCTGAGCCGGCAATGCGGGAAGAAGCTGAAGAAGAGGCATCAGATGAGCCCGTTGATGATCTAGGTCGGGCTATTGCCGATGCAAAGAGAAACTGCGCAAGTGATTTGGAGAAGAAGAAGTTGCAGCGCATGTTAGAGGATCACAAAAAATTGTTGTACCCGAATTGCGTAGGTGACAAGAAAAAGCTGGGCACCACACTGGAATTGCTGCAATGGAAGGCAGAGAATGGTGTATCTGACAAGGGATTTGGAAAGTTGCTGGTAATGATAAAGGATATGCTTCCAAAGGACAATGAATTGCCCGAGAGTACGTACAAAGCAAAGAAGGCTGTATGCCCTCTAGGGTTAGAGGTGCAGAAGATACATGCATGCCCTAATGATTGCATCCTCTACCGCGGTGAGTACGAGGATTTGAACGCTTGCCCGGTATGTGGTGCATTGCGCTATAAGATCAGCCGCGATGAGCCTGGTGATGTCGAGGGCGAGCGCCCCAGGAAGAAGATTCCTGCCAAGGTGATGTGGTATTCTCCTATAATACCACAGTTGAAACGTTTGTTCCAAAACAAAGAGCATGCCAAGGCGATGCGATGGCACAGAGAAGACCGTAAGAAAGACGGAAAGTTGAGAGTATCCGCTTACGGGTCGCAGTGGAGAAAAATCGAAAGAAAGTACGGGAAGGAGTTTGCAGATGACGCAAGGAGCGTATGGTTTGGTCTAAGCGCAGATGGCATTAATCCTTTTGGGGAGCAGAGCAGCAACCATAGCACCTGGCCTGTGACTCTATGTTTGTATAACCTTCCTCCTTGGTTGTGCATGAAGCGGAAGTTCATTATGATGCCAGTGCTCATCCAAGGCCCTAAGCAACCCGGCAACGACATTGATGTGTACCTAAGGCCATTAGTTGAAGAACTCTTACAACTGTGGAATGGAACAGGTGTACGTGCGTGGGATGAGCACATGGGGGAAGAATTTGACCTCAAGGTGTTGCTGTTCGTGACCATCAATGATTGGCCTGCTCTCAGTAACCTTTCAGGACAGACAAACAAGGGATACCGCGGATGCACGCACTGTTTGGATGATACCAACAGTATATATTTGAATAGTTGTAAGAAGAATGTGTACCTGGGACATCGCCGATTTCTTCCGAGCAGGCATCCCGTAAGAAAGAAAGGCAAGCATTTGAAAGGTGAGGCGGATCACCGGACAAAGCCTCGCCACCGTACTGGTGCTGATGTACATGATATGGTCAAGGATTTGAAGGTGATATTTGGAAAGGGTCCTGGCGGACAACCTGTTCCGAAGCACGCGGACGGACGCGCACCCATGTGGAAGAAGAAATCTATATTTTGGGACCTGCCATATTGGAAAGACCTAGAGGTCCGCTCCGCAATCGACGTGATGCACGTGACGAAGAATCTTTGTGTGACCCTGCTTGGCTTCTTGGGCGTGTATGGGAAGACAAAAGATACACCTGAGGCACGGGAGGACCAGCAATGTATGCACGGAGAAGACGGCATACATCAGGGTCATGCAAGCTATGCTCTTACCAAAGAAGAGAAGGAAATCTTCTTTGAGTGCCTGCTCAGTATTAAGGTGCCGTCTGGCTTCTCGTCGAATATAAAGGGAATAATAAACATGGCAGAGAAAAAGTTCCAGAACCTAAAGTCTCATGACTGCCACGTGATTATGACGCAACTGCTTCCGGTTGCATTGAGGGGGCTTCTACCGGAAAACGTTCGATTAGCCATTGTGAAGCTATGTGCATTTCTCAATGCAATCTCTCAGAAGGTAATCGATCCAGAAATCATACCAAGGTTACAGAATGATTTGGTGCAATGTCTTGTCAGTTTCGAGTTGGTGTTCCCACCATCCTTCTTCAACATCATGACGCACGTCCTAGTTCTCCTATGCGAAGAGATTAACGTTTTGGGTCCTGTATTTCTACACAATATGTTCCCCTTTGAGAGGTTCATGGGAGTCTTAAAGAAATATGTTCATAACCGTGCTAGGCCAGAAGGAAGCATCTCCAAGGGCCATCAAAATGAGGAGGTCATTGAGTTTTGTATTTACTTTATTCCTGACCTTAAGCCGATTGGTGTTCCTGAATCGCGGCATAAGGGTAGACTGGATGGAAAAGGCACGCTAGGAGGGGAACAAATAATATGTATGGACGGACATTCTCTCACTGAATCACACTACACAGTTCTACAGAATTCCACCTTGGTGGCTCCGTATATGGATGAACACAAGAATTTGCTACGCTCCAAACACCCGGAGCGGTCTAATGAGTGGATTACACGTGAACAAACCAGGAGTTTCGCCAACTGGTTGCAGACACGTACCATGCATGACACCTCTATTGAAGATGACCTGTACTTGCTGTCCCAGTTACCATCTTCGAATATAATGACTTTCAAAGGGTACGAGATAAATGGTAATACATTTTACACGATCGCCCAAGATAAGAAGAGCACCAACCAAAACAGTGGTGTCCGCTTTGATGCAGAAACCAAGACGGGAAAGGAAACATATTATGGTTATATACAGGACATATGGGAACTTGACTATCGACGTGGTTTAAAGGTCCCTTTGTTTCGGTGCAAATGGGTCAATATGACACGAGGCGGGGTAACGGAAGACCCGCAGTACGGAATGACAACAGTGGATCTCAACTATCTTGCGTATGCAGACGAACCATTCGTCCTAGCCAATGATGTGGCACAGGTTTTCTATGTGAAGGACATGTCTACCAAGCCAAGAAAAAGAAAAGATAAGGAAGCGAATGCATCGTACGATGAGCCAAAGCGGCACATAGTTCTTTCTGGGAAGAGAAACATCGTGGGAGTGGATGACAAGACAGACAAGTCAGAAGATTATGAAAAGTTTGATGAAATTTCTCCATTCACAGTGAATATTGACCCGAGCATCCTGTTAAATGATGAAGATTTTCCATGGTTACGGCGCAAAGGGACACACGCGAAGAAAAAGTTTCACACCCAAAGATCTGGGATGTGATCGGCTTCACTATCATCACTTTCTTCTGTGTTTCACACCCAGGAGGGAATTTCTGTAATAGTTAGGGTATTTATGTGTTTTGGCATTTGAAACGCGAAGAAATTTTATGTGCAAACAAATTCTTTTCATGCATTTACTGATTTTTTTCCAGCTAAATGACCCTGAAATTGAAAAGCAATTCAAATGATCTCAGAAAAGGTTGAAAGTTGACATGGTATCACAATTTCATACAAATAGCATGTGCAAGAAAGTAGAGAGGGTTACGGCAAAAATTGGATGCACTTCGTGTACAAAATGGACAATCACTTTCGAAGTATCAGGGTTTCCGACGAAAACTGAACTGTTACAAAGGCATTTCATTTTTTAAATAACCTAAGCATTACTAAATTGAATATAATGATAAAACACACTAATATTAAACATAAGAAAAAAGAATGACTGAAAAAACTTTTTTCAAAGTTAAGTTATTCACAAACTAGTGATTCACACAAGTTTCAAATAATTCAAAATTTAAACTATTCAAATTTGAAATCTACCGGCACTAACAGAAAGTTTGTAATTTTTTGTACCTAAAGCAAAAATATTCACAAAGAAACTCTAAATACAGCAAAAAAACTCAAAAATAAATAAAACAAAAATAAATAAATCAAAAAAAAATAAGAAAATAAAAAAGCCCGCCTACTGCGCCATAGCGGCCTGCATACGACTAGAAACCCAACCTGTAGTTAGGCCAGGATGCAGGCCTGCAAGCCCAGTAGGCCCACAGGCAGAGTAGGAGAGGTAGGCCAAAAGGCCTGCTATTGAGAGGAGTTCAATGCAGTGCCCGCGCCGGGGCTTACAAACTGGTCCTGGCGCTCCTAAACAAGCGAGGTGGGACTAAACTTCTGCGCCCCTTGCCTGGCAGCGCACACCCTTTAATACCGGGTCGTGGCTCCAACCGGTACTAAAGGGGGAGCCTTTAGTACCGGTTTGTGCCACCACCCGGTACTAAAGGGGGTCGCTTCCCGCCGCTTGGCCTGGCCAAAACAGACCTTTAGTACCGGTTGGTGGCTCCAACCGGTACTAAAGGTGCCTTCTATATAAGAAAACACTTCAAAATTTCGTCAGTTTCTCATCTCTCCCTCTACTTCTTCTCCTCTGCACCGTCGCCCGTCGCCCCCACCGTCTCCATATCCCTCGACGCCGCCCCGGCCCGTCGCCGCCCCCGTCGCCGCCCCGTCCCCGTCGTCGCCGCCCCGTCGTCGCCGCCCCCGTCGCCGCCCCGTCCCCGTCGTCGCCGCCCCGTCCCCGTCGTCGCCGCCCTGTCCCCGTCGTCGCCGCCCCGTCGCCGCCCCCGTCGCCGCCCCGACCCGTACGCCCCCGTCCCCGTCGTTGCCGCCCCGTCGTCGCCGCGCCCGTCGCCGTCCCCGTCGCCGCGCGCCCCCCGTCGCCTCTCGCCTCGCCGGCCGGTGAGCGCGCGCACACACACATACATTTTTAGTTATAGATTTTTCTGTTTTTAAGAAATTGTTAGACATTTTTCTGTTTTTTAGAAATAGTTAGAAATGTTAGAATTGTTAGAATTGTTAGAAATGTTTGAAATTGTTAGAAATTTTTCTGTTTTTTAGTTATAGAAATAGTTATAAAAAAGTTAGAATTGTTAGAAATTTTTCTGTTTTTTAGTTATAGAAATAGTTATAAAAATGTTAGTTATATATATAGAAATGTTATAATTTTTTTCTGTTTTTTAGTTATAGAAATATTAGAAATGTTATAGAAATGTTAGTTATATATAGCATTGTTAGAAATGTTATAGAAATGTTAGTTATATAGAAATGTTAGAAATTTTAGTTATCAAAATCCAATCATTAAAAAATGTTACATTTTGCGGGCATATAGCTAGTATTTGTTCTCGATGATGCCCGGCCCGCATCCTCGCGGTCGACCCGTCCGCGACGACGTCCAGCCGACCCATGTCCGGGACTGGGCTCCGCCGGGCTGGCACTGGGAGGTGCTGCTTGGAGGGGCGCGCCGCTTGACGAGGAACCCGGCCGCGGGTCCCGTCGTCGACCCTGATCTCGTTTGGTGGCGTTCGCGTGGGCCAGTTTCGGTGCGGAGGGACCCGGCCCCGCCGGAAGTGGTACGTCACCGTGTCAGGGAGGAGGACGAGCACGTCCATCGCTACATGGTTGCGTTAGAGGGCGGCAGGTTCTCCAATACGTGGCAGTATCTTCGGGGATCTCACTTCAGCTATGATCCTGTGAGGGTTCCTTCTCTTTGGGTGTCCACCGCACGCGCCGGGGGAACCGCGAGTGTCCTAGATTCTTCTGTAGTATTCGATCTTTATTAGCTAATAGCCAGTGATGTACTATTCAATATTATATATTATTCGAGACGATGTATTCGAGATTATATGTATTATTCTGGACGATGTATTCGAGATTATATCTATTATTCGAGATTTGAATACTAAATTGTTTTATATTTCTTTTGGATTAGTTAAACAAAAGCTATGGAAGACAATACCGACAGAGAGGGAGAACAGACCATGTTCGATATGATACGCGGGGCAGATGATAATCAGAATGAAGAAGATTATGACGGCTCCAAATTTCTAAACAACACCGGAGAGGGTGATATGATATTCGATCGCGACGACGAAATTGATGAAGTCATGAACTATGATTATGACGATGACGAAGAACATGTTGATCCTGAAACAACAAACACCGGCGAGGTATACATATTTATATAAGCAGGCATCTGGTGATCATCACATGTTTTAAATGACTTGAAGATATATTAACGAATCGATCTTTGTTCTTTCAGCCATCCGGATCGAGCAAATCTTCAGGCAAAATGACGAAACGAGGCCCGAACAAAAAGTTGAAGCCGGGCGTAAAGTACAATATCGAGGCATGCGGCCCTACTGGCAAACCATTAGCGCCTAAGAAGATTGCGGACAAGTTCGTTCATCAGTGTGGAGTTCTTGTGAAGGACCAACTCCCGATCAAACTTCAAGAATGGAGAGCGCCAGCAAAGCCACGTCCAGATGTTACTTTTGTCGACAGGAATCAAAAAGATCTGCTTTGGGATACTCTCATGGAACATTTCACCCTACCAGATCATTTCACAGAAGCAGATGTGCAGAAAGTCAAAGAGGCTGCTCTTAGGATGATGGCGACTGCATTCAAGAACTACAAGAATCGTGAATGGAACAAGTACGTCAAGGGAGGAAGGAAGACTCCAGTATTCAAGGGAACACTGGAGAACCAACGTGATCATTGGGACGATTTTGTGAAATTCAAGGATTCGGAATTAGCTAAGGAACGGTCGAGAATAAACAAGAAGAATGCCGAAAAAAAGGATAAGTTCCATAAGCTGGGGCCAGGTGGCTATGCGGTGGCAATGCCTAAGTGGGATAAGTCTGAGAAAGAGATGGAGGATGCAGGTGTCACTCCGGCTACTAAGAGCTGGCCCCCCAGGGTCAGGACTTGGTTCTATGCGCATGGGGGGGAGTTGGACTGGGAGATAGGCAATGTTTCGACGAGGGCAAGTCTGAAGGGAGCCGACGATGCGATACTTGTTGCAATAGAAGAGGCACGAACGGGGGTGTTCCAGCCCAACAGAGAGAACGACGAGCTTACGCGTGCCCTGGGAAATCCTGAACACCCGGGAAGAACACGAGGCAAGGGCGCTATGCCGTGGTATGAGGGGTTTTCAGACTGGAACAACGACTACAGAACCCGTGCGAGAAAGAAGATTGCGGAGGAGAAGAAGAGGAAGATGGAGGAGGAGCAGAGGAAGCGGGACTATGAACGCCTTCAAGGCCTAGAAGCAGGTGAAGCGGAATTGGCAGTCAAATTCCAGCGGCAGCAGGAGCAGATCGACTCACTTACCCATCAAAGGGGGTCTCAGCAGCTGCAGTAGCTAGCGGATGATCCAGCATTGGATAGCACCGGCCCATCCATGCCGAGAAGCAGCGTGGGTTCCGTCCCGGACGACGCAATGCTGGGTAGATACCCCGTGGATGACATCACGGAGAACACTAACTGCGAGCTACACGTCAAAATGAAGAACATATCCATGAAGGTGGCGGACGGCTGTGCTTTCACAAATCCCCCCGAGGCAACCTTCCATTGCAACCCGATTCCAGCGGGCTATGCTCGTGTCTTGGTTGATGAGGTGGTGGACCCACCATATTCGGGGATACAGCTTGACATTGCTGGAGGTGACGGCGAGCGCTTTCTCGGAGAGGCCAAACATCGTATCATCCTATGGAAAAAGGATTGCATCATCTTTCCAAGGCCACCGACACCGCGTCACCCGAGTCCTCGTCGAAGTCCGCCACCGAGTCAGCAGACTCCCGCTCCTCCAAGTCCGGCAAAGTGTCAGGACAATCCTCCTCCTCCAAGTCCGGCAAAGTGTCAGGACAATCCTCCTCCTCCAAGTCCGCCACAGCGTCAGACGTCCACTCCTCCTCCAAGTCCTGCACAACCTCAGGCCACTTCTCCTCGTCCAACTCAGTCCCGTCAGCCGTCCCCGCCGCCTCAGCAATCGCAGAAGAGACACCCCGCAGCTATGGTGCGTAGCGGTACGAGTCGAGGTAGTACAGGAAGTACAGGCGGAGGCAAGCAATATAAATATGGTCCAAGCCTCAAGCCTCTTCCGCAGAGGTCTTATGACAGGTCCGAGCAGGAAATCACAGCCATATCGAAGGCCGAGGTGGAAACCCATTTTGCACCGAAACCGCCACCGCCGCCAAGGGAGAAAGTGCCTGAGGAAAAGATTGACCACTTCATTCGTATGGCTCAACCACCATCTTCCAAGCCTGTTGACACAGACTATGAGCGCCACATCAGGAAGTTAAATCGAGCACGTCTACAAAGGGAGGCGAGCACGTCTACATCGGGATCGAGCAAACAAGAAGCAGCTGCCAAAAAATGCGGGAAAACCATTCCCCAGCTAGGAAAACAGGCGGCGCAATCGATCCCCTCGCTTGTTGTGCCAACAACAGGTGACAGTACGCGCGCCCAATATTATTGTGGGCAAACAGTGCATGTTCCCGAGGTGGGCAATGTGGTAATAACGGAGGAGCATATAATGCAGGCTGAAGTTCTCAACATCACTGTTGGACAACTCCTCGAGATCGAGCCCATGCCTTTGCTTAGAAAGGATGAAGTAAAACGGAAATATGTCCGGGGCCAACCTTTGGTCGCACCAGACAAGGTCAAGAACCTCCCAACGAGAATGTATGAATTGCATCAATGGTACATGAACATGACCAAGATTTCAGAGCGATTGTCCCTCATGGTGAATGTCAAGCAGGACCATTACTACCATGAGAAAGTTGGGTCCGTTGAGTATTCAGAACTATTTCAGTTATACAATCAAGACGCACTCGACAAATCTATCGTCAGTTGCTATTGTCTGTAAGTGATTTCTTTCTATAATTTAAGTCTCAAGCTAGCTGTAGTGATCCTTTTGAGATCAATCATTACCTGTAATTATCCTCACTCTATATTCTTTTCTGTAGTATTATGCAGGATGAAGATATATGAAATGAGAAAAGGTGGACGCTTTGGCATTGGGTTCATTGACCCAAACACCGTTAATGAATACACATGGAAGATGAATGAACGTCTTGCAAAGGAAGTAGAGGACAGCATGCTAGAGTTCTTGAAGCGCCTCAAATACAATGAAGATATACTACTTCCTTACCACTTCCAGTGAGTCACACTGTCTTGTACTACAAATTCTCTGTTTTTGCCTACTAGCTAGCTACATGTTTTTGCTTACATATGCCCGCTTAATTAAGACATGTAAACGTGTGTGCATGCAGATTTCACTGGGTCTTGTGTATCATTAGAGTTGACGCCGGAACAGTTGAAGTACTGGACTCACTAATCTAAAAAAAAACTGACTTTAACATCTTGTATGGGATAGTCAACAGGTAATTTCAATCATTATTAACTATATATCTCGGCCTATTTAGTTCGTCATTTCACGATATGAACTATTTAATAACTCCTTTATTCATTTTCTTTGTCGGCGGGCAGGGCTTGGGCAAGATTCATCAGCGTCACGGAAGGTGAATGGAAACAAAAGCTTCAATGGTTTCGACCCAAGGTAAGTAATTAAGTAGTACTAGCTAGCTAGCTAGCTGCCATCTCTTTAATTATCATGCTTGATTAATTTTTATCTGATCAAATTCCATTCTCGTAAAGGCCCCGAAGCAGGCGCAGGGGACTGATCTGTGTGCATTCTGCGTTTGCGAGAACATTCGCATGATGACGTCCGAAAGGAGCAGATCTCAAAGACAGCAATGGGTACACTTATCAGAACACTATTCACAATTTTTACACCATTATCGATATCTAGTCACACAACTAATACATATGCATATTGATCTCCTTCTTAACAGTTCAAAGAGGTGCGGGAGAAGCTCATAGAAAGGGAGCGCGTAGAAGCACTTCAAGAGGAAATAGCGGGATTTTTGCTCGACCAGGTCATAAATCCGAATGGAGAATTCTATTACCCGCTACCGCCCCCATGAAAACCACTTTCAATTGTCATCGTGCTCCGAAGGCACCAATTAGGCTAATGCCACTGGCTCCGAAGGCAACATTCATATGTAGGAGAAATTGTATATGCATAACGTGTACAATGTGTAGTATCGTAAAATACCAGCAAACGAAAAAGAATTAAAATGGAAACACAAAATTAAATGAAAAAGAAATCATAAAACTAAAAACCCCCAAACCTTATAGTACCGGTTGGTCTTACCAACCGGTACTAAAGGGCTCCAGGTCCCCAGAGTTGGCTCGTGCCACGTGGTTGCCCTTTAGCACCGGTTCGTGCTGAACCGGTACTAAGGGGGGGGGGGGGGGGGCTTTAGTGACCACAAATTAGTGCCGGTTATGTAACCGGCACTATAGGGCCTTATGAACCGGTGCTAATGCCCGGTTCTGCACTAGTGTTCCATCGGAGCCCACAAGAAAGGATTTTGGTGGTGTGAACTCGCCTCCTTAGGGGTTGGTGTAGGACACCTACACTGGATGGTGGCGGTAGCCAAGATGGGGTTGTTGAGGAGAGGGCATGAGGAGTCAGGCTACAATGGGAGCCTGGGAGGCGGCACGGAAGAAGTGGATGGAAGAAGACATCGTTGCGGGGGAAGACAGGTAGATAAGAATTTGGCGGTAGTCGTTGTCTCGCTGGCATCCGCCTCACCCATTGTGGTTGTGTTGGAGTGAGTGCGATAAGCTGGTCCACGACTATTTTTAGGTGGCTAGAAGTTTTGCTTTGGAAGACGCAACCCCCATATACACACAGTCACCACTTGGAAGTCCGAACGCACGCACGACTTAATTTTTGGGGTGACTAGCAATTGGCTCCTCATTCTGTCTCGTGGGCCGGTCAGAAATCAGGCCATGAGGACCCAAAGGCTGAAGCCCACGCAGGAGGGCCTCTTCCTAAAAATTGATCATTTAGTTCCTAATAAATATTTTCCATCTTTGATCACCCATTATTTTCCTTCTTTTAGAAGATGGTCACTTCTTTCCGAAATACATGGTTTGCATTTATGCTATACGTAGGTATGTAAAGGGCACGTTTCTCCCTCTATATAAACAGCAGCAGGAAAACAGAATCGGACCAACACATTGCATTGCCGCCCCGTAGAACAAGCGAAGAAGAAGAAGATACCGGCGGTCATGGCAGCTATGAAGACGACCAACATGAGGATCATCTGCTTGGCCGCCCTCGCCGTCACGGCCACCCTCCTCATCTGCTCTGACGCACAACGTTAGTCGAAGTCCTCCTTTTCTATCATTATTTAGTATTGCGATTGCACTACGCATTGTGGGCAGATAATTTCATATCTTTCTGCGCCAACCTGAATGCTAATGTTGAAGCAATTTTTCCTACGTGCAGAGTCGTGCAGCCCGTACCCAAACTGCTTCAGCAACGAGGGAGGATTGGCGTGTGCCCACCTGTGCGCGGTGCTGATCGGGCCTTCCGGCAAGGCCACCTGCCAAGGACACAGGAATGTGCCTGCCGACAACAAGTGCTGCTGCGCGCCGCCTGCCGGCGGCAGGAAGGAGCGGCTGCGGACGAGCGCGCTTCTTCGGACCTCGGATATTGCACCTGCTGGTGCCACAAACGAATCTGCTCCATGATGATACTAGATCTACTTGTACTAGTATTTTTGTTTCTTCTGAACTACTACCCGTTTTGGTACCCAGAAAAGAAAAAAACCATTTTGGTGGTGACAGTGTCTCTAGCGAGAGAGAATCATATGCGAAGATGTGTGGTCTGGTGCTTAAACTATTGTTGTCGTGTTTTGTTTGAACGAATGGTCTAGAAACTATGAAAACTTCAATTTTTCTTTCATGTTTTGCTGGTGTGCCTGATCATATCTTTCATAAAATTGTGAATTTTTGGAATATCGCATCTTTCATGAAAATGTTCAAAAGGTTCCCCATGTGTACTAGATACCACATGAGACTGGATTTTCTACTCCGGGTGTACTACACCCAGGTGAACAAAAATAATAATCAAATGTGATCCAAAAATTCTGAAATTTTGAGACATCAAGCATGATCAATTGTCTTACGTTCTTGCAGAATTTCATCCACAAATAACATTCGAGGAGCTCTCACAAAAAAATCATTTACTCAAAAAGTGCACAAAAGATTGACCATTGATTTTCTTTTCTTTTGTTCAGGGCTCGTCGAATGTTATTGGTAGATGAAATTTTGCAAGAACGTAAAACATTTGGTCGTGTGAACAACACGTGTCTCTAATACGTCCAAGAACATTATGCTGATATATGTTTTAGAAGTGTATTAACATTTCCAATACAGAAGTAAGACACAAGCTTCTATCTCACGCAGAACCGTTGAAGACTTGTACAAGGTCGTGTTAAAATGCGAGTCTTGCTCAGAATATATCTCACAAGTCATTTAATAGTACGTGCCCTCATCCTCCACTGGTGAACCATATAACATCTCTTCGTAGACAATGCCAAAATTGACAACCTCTTCACCTTAAAATTCTCGTCAAAGAGGATACTCTCAAACTTATTGTCACAATGGACAACTCCCTCAGATTGGATGTGCTCCAACCCGCAGGTAACCTCGAGAGAAATGGATATGTTCTTTTTCAGAGGGACTGAGTGGAGAGTGGTGCTCCATGATGTACAACCTCAGTGATCTCTCGGAAGAACATAGGTAATAATGTAATAAACAGGTTGTCATTTATAAGCTGGTACAAACTATATTGACAAATTACAACCACAATGATTAGAGGGGATTAACCATTTGCAACGGAATGATTGTGTTCATAATTATTTTAATTAGCTCATTTTTGGCAAGCAACCAATCAAATAAGCTTATCGATGAATATTTTGGGTGCTCTATAACACATTGCTAATTCAAAGATACCATATTCTTAAACTTTTTCAAAGTGCATGCCAAGTTATTGATCAATTATTATACCATTATGTGAAATGTTTAACTAAACAAACTTAGAGAGAAGTCTCTACTGAAAACTCTGCCCCCCGGGTCTACTTTTATCATATTACTTAAAACCAAAAAATACTTTGCTACAATTTATTTATTTTTGCTTTACTTTTATTTTTATCTATCTATCACTATCAGAATTAATAATTGCAAGTAATGAGTTCAAAGGGATTGACAACCCTCTTGTCCACTTTGGGTGCAAGTAGTTGCTTTTGTGTGTGTAGGTGCTGACAACAAAAGTTTGCGTGGTTCTCCTATTGGTTGGATAACCTTGGTTCTCACTGAGAGAAATACTTATCTCTACTGTACTGCTTCACGCCTCCTCTTAGAGGAAAAATCCAATACAGTTTACAAGTAGCAGGCACCACCACCTAGATCTTGGCAAATGAGGCCAAGTGACACCGTCGGAGCAGCTCCGCCTTGGTGAGGGCTTTTGAGCCCCCAGACGGGGAGGAGGTCGCGTCATGTGACCATTGCCTTTGACAATGGTAGTACACGAGGAGGGTGTACAGCTGTGGCGGGACATCTGCGGCTCCGTGCTACTTGTGAACTGCGTTGTGATTTTCCCCAAAGTGGAAGGGTGAAGCAATATAGTAACGAATATTATTTGCCTCAGTAGAGAACCAAGGTTAATTATTGAACCAAAAGGAGAATCATGCAAACACCCATCAACAGTTCCTGCACACACAAGAGAAAATACTTGCACCCAATGCATGCAAGAGGGTCGTCAATCCCCTTGTACTCATTAATTGCAAGCATTAAATCTAGTATAGGTAGAGAGATAAATTGCAAAGTAAAAAAAAAGAAAGAAAATTGCAGCAAGGTAGTTTTGGTTTTTGTAATATGATGAAAATAGACCTTGGGTCCATAGTTTTCACTAGAGGCATCTCTCTCATAATAATAGCATATTGTGGGTACACAAATTACTGTTGGACAATTGATAAAGAAGCGCATAGTTATTCCGTTATTCATGGCAATTATCATGCATATAGACATTACATTTGTGACAAGTAGACCATAATGATTCCACATCTACTACTATTACTCCACTTTGAGAGTGCTTCTATGCTTGCATGTCTATGTATTAAGTTCATAACAAATAGGGTAATGCAGGAAGTATGATGACATAATGTAGACAGAATAAAACCAAGAAATATGATTAAATCCCGTCGTTTTACACTTAGTAGTAACAATCCAAATATGTGGCTCACTACCCCTTCCGCCACGAGGTGAGGACACCGCAAGATTGAACCTACTACAAAGTCCCTCTCCCACTGAAGATATATCAATTTATTTGGCCAAACCAAATAGATAGATCAGAGAGAAATACAAAGTTATAATATTCATGAATAATAAAGTTCAGAAAAGACTCAATTACTTTCAATGAATAATCTGATCACAAACCCATAATTCATCGGATCCCAACCAACACACCTAAGATTACATCGAATAGAACCCCCAGGAGAACTTTTTACTGAAGATCAAAGCGAGAGAGAGAGAGAGGGATACATATATATATATATATATATATATATATATATATATATATAGAGAGAGAGAGAGAGAGAGAGAGAGATCTAGCTAATCACGATGGACCCGTAGGTCAATGGTGAACTACACACACATCATCGAAGGTGTAGCAAGGTTGATGTAGAAGCCCTCCATAACCGATTCCCCCACCGGCAGAGTACCGGAAAGGCCTTCAAATGGAAACATGGAAGAACAGAAGGTTCTGGCGGCGGAAAAATTGTTTCGATGGGTGCTCTATTTTTTTGGAATATTTGGGAATTTATAGCGCTGGAATTAGGTTAGATGGAGCCATTAGGGGCCCACAAGACATCAAGGCACACCTACCCCCCAGGGCGCACCTTGTTGCCTTGCCATCTCCTCGTAGGTCTTTTGGTCCTCCCTCGAAGCTTGTAGGGTCTCTTATGTCTAGAAAAAACAGTCAAAAAGTTTCATAGCATTTGGACTCTGTTTGGTACAGATTTTCTGTAAAACAAAAACAAGCAGAAAACAACAACTAGTACTAGGCACTGAGTTAATTGGTTAGTCCCCAAAAATGATTTGAAATTGCATATATAGTATCTAAGATTGATAACATAATACCATGAAACAATCAAAAATTACAAATACATCGGAGACATATCAATTTCCCCAAGCTTAGTTCCTGCTCGTCCTCGAGTATGTAAATGATAAAAACATAATTTTTTATATTGAATGCTACCTAGCATGTCTATCATGTAATCTTTTTACGACATAATTCTTGAGAAACAATGAAGTAATTGATATCAACATAATAATATCCATGAATACAAGAACATAATCATTACTTTTTCAAAATATACGATGTTCATCGAATATTATCCCTACTCATTGAATTATGTAAGCATGACATGACTCTGCCTTGACCGCATTTCGATCATACTTTTCACGTGCTTTAGCATTTTCAAATCTACTCAGTACATGAGCGTGAGCCATGGACATAGCACTACGGGTGGAATAGAATGCGATGGTAGAGATTAATAAGGGAAGTTAAAAAGGGAGAAAGTCTCACATCAACTTGATGGATCTATAGGCAATGGAGAGGCCTTTCAATCGATATCAATGCGACGAGTAGGGATTGCCATGCAACAAATGCACTAGAGCTATAAGTGTATGAAAGATCAATACTAAAACTAAGTGGGTGTGCATCCAACTTGCTTGCTCATGAAAACCTCTAGCAGTTGAGGAAGCTCGTCCTTGGAACGTACAAGCCTATTTCTAATGAAAAGTTAGCACTAGTATATGAAAGTGACAACCCAGGAGACTCTTTATATGAAGAACAAGGTGCTACTTTGAAGCACAAGTGTGGTAAAAAGATAGTAGCATCGCCCCTTCTCTATTCTTCTGTCATTTTTTTAGAAAAATATCATAAACCTCATCCCCACATTTTGGAGGACTCATCAGTCTCCATCATTCTTTACCTCACCGGGACAGTGCTCTAATAATGATCATCATCACACTTTTATTTACTTACAACTCGATAAACTGAAACAATATGACTCTATATGAATGCCTTTGGTAGTGTACTGCTACTTGTGAGCTACGTTGGGATTTTCCACGAAGAGGAAGGGTGAAGAAATATAGTAGCTGCTAAGTATTTCCCTCAGTGAGAACCAAGGTTATTGAACCAAAAGGAGAACCACACAAATCCTATTGAACAACAACTACACACACAAAAACAAATACTTGCGCCCAACGCAGGCAAGAGGGTTCTCAAACACGTTGAACTTGTTACTTACAAGGATCAAATCTTGTAGTAGTAGGTATCTAAATCACAAAACAAAATAAAAGATAATAAATTGTAGCAAGGTATTTTTGGTTCTAGTAATATGATAAAGGTAGATCCGGGGGCCATAGTTTTCAGTAGAGAGGGTTCTCTCTCGAATAAATAACATATGGCGGGTAAACAAATTACTATTTGGCAATTTATAGAACAATGCATAGTTATGATGTTATTCATGGCAATGATCATGTATATAGGCATCACGTCCGTGACAACTAGACCAAAACGATTATGCATATACTACTATTAAACCACTTCAAGAGAACTTCTATGCTTGCCTCTCTAGGTATTAAGTTCATAACAAACAGAGTAATGCATGAAGTATGATGAAATGATTTAGACAAAGTAAACTCAAACAATATGAATAAACCCCATCGTTTTACCCTTAATTGCAACAACACAAATACGGGCCTCGCCACCCTTTCTGTCACTAGGTGAGGACACCGCAAGATTGAAGCCATAATAAAGAACCTTCTCGCGCTAAAGATAAATCAATCTAGTTGGCCAAACCCACAATTCATGCATAATAAAGTTCAGAAAAGACTCAATTACTTTTAGTGAATAATATGATCATAAATCCATAATTCATCAGATCCCAACAAACACGCCGCAAAAGAAGATTACATCGAATAGGACTCCAAGAAGATTGGGGAGTTCATGGTATTGAAGTTCAAAGAGAGAGAAGAAGCCATCTAATTACTAGGTATGGACCCATAGGTCTACTGTGAACTACTCACACATCATCGGTAGGGCGGCAAGGTTGATGTAGAGGCCCTCCGTGATCGATTCCCCCTCCGGCAGAGTACCAGAAAAGGCCGCCATATGGTGTCATGGAAGAATAGAGGCTTGCGATGGTGCAAAAAGTGTTCGGGTGTCTCTCCGTTGGTTTGAGAATATTTGAGAATTTATAGAGGTGGAATCAGGTCAAATGGAGCTACATGGGAGTCACAAGCTCAAGGGGCGCCCCCCTGGGGCGCGCCTGGTGAGCTCGTGGCTCTCCCGTAAGTCTTCCGGCCTCCTCCCAACTTCCTAGGGTCCCTTCCGGTCTAGGAAAAATCACCATAAAGTTTCATCGTGTTTGGACTTTGTTTGGTATTGATTTTCTGAAAAGTAAAAAAACATTCAATCAGATATAAAAATCCTCAAACCTCCCCTCATGCCATAACTGACACTTAAATGAATAGTTAATAACAAGCTTTAATATCGATATATCTACTAACCAATGATCATGAACTAATATCCTCTCATATTACGACATCAATATAATTAAATCACAATTTCATATTTAGTGATCTACATGAAAGTTTTTTATTATATCACTCTTATATACCTATAATTTCAGACTAGCCTTATAACACATGCATATTACCAATTCGTATTTAATACTCTAAAAAATATTTAAGTGAAACATGAGAGTGCAAGCATTTCTACAAAATATAAGCACAGCCGTGCTCTAAAGATATAAGTGAAGCATATGAGCAACTACATAGCTCAAAAGATATAAGTGAATTGATAACCCACAAGTATAGGGGATCGCAACAGTTTTCGAGGGTAGAGTATTCAACCCAAATTTATTGATTCGACACAAGGGGAGCCAAAGAATATTCTCAAGTATTAGCAGCTCAGTTGTCAATTCAACCACACCTGGAAACTTAGTATCTGCAGCAAAGTGTTTAGTAGCAAAGTAATATGATAGTGGTGGTAACGGTAACAAAAGTAAAGACAACAAAAGTAATGTTTTTGGTATTTTGTAGTGATTGTAACAGTAGCAACGGAAAAGTAAATAAGCGAGAACCAGTATATGGAAAACTCGTAGGCACTGGATTAGCGATGGATAATTATGCCGGATGCGGTTCCTCATGTAACAGTCATAACATAGGGTGACATAGAACTAGCTCCAATTCATCAATGTAATGTAGGCATGTATTCCGTATATAGTCATATGTGCTTACGGAAAAGAACTTGCATGACATCTTTTGTCCTACCCTCCCGTGGCAGCGGGGTCCTATTGGAAACTAAGGGATATTAAGGCCTCCTTTTAATAGAGAACCGGAACAAAGCATTAGCACATAGTGAATACATGAACTCCTCAAACTATGGTCATCACCGGGAGTGGTCCCGGTTATTGTCACTACGGGGTTGCCGGATCATAACACATAGTACGTGACTATAGACTTGCAAGATAGGATCAAGAACACACATATATTCATGAAAACATAATAGGTTCAGATCTGAAATCATGGCACTCGGGCCCTAGTGACAAGCATTAAGCATAGCAAAGTCATAGCAACATCAATCTCAGAACATAATGGATACTAGGGATCAAACCCTAACAAAACTAACTCGATTACATGATAAATCTCATCCAACCCATCACCGTCCAGCAAGCCTACGATGCAATTACTCACGCACGGCGGTGATCATCATGAAATTGGTGATGGAGGATGGTTGTTGATGATGACGGCGACGAATCCCCCTCTCCGGAGCCCCGAACGGACTCCAGATCAGCCCTCCCGAGAGAGATTAGGGCTTGGCGGCGGCTCCATATCGTAAAACGTGATGATTTATTCTCTCTGATTTTTTTCTCCCCGAAAGCCAATATATGGAGTTGGAGTTGGCGTCGGAGGACCACCAGGGGGCCCACGAGGTAGGGGGGCGCGCCCAGGGGGGCGCCCCCCACCCTCGTGGACAGGGTGTGGGACCCCTGGTCTTCATCTTTTGTGAGGATTTTTTATTGTTTTTTCTAAGGTGTTCCGTGGAGTATCAGGTCATTCCGAGAACTTTTATTTTCTGCACATAAAACAACACCATGGCAGTTCTGCTGAAAGCAGCGTCAGTCCGGGTTAGTTCCATTCAAATCATACAAGTTATAGTCCAAAACAAGGGCAAAAGTGTTTGGAAAAGTAGATACGACGGAGATGTATCAACTCCCCCAAGCTTAAACCCTTGCTTGTCCTCAAGAAATTCAGTTGACAAACTGAAAGAGAAAAAGAAAAACTTTTACAAACTCTGTTTGCTCTTGTTGTTGTAAACATGAAAAGCCAGCATTGAAGTTTCAGCAATTATTATGACATAACCATACTCACAATGACACGTAGGTCTCACAATTACTCATATCAATAGCATAATCAGCTAGCGAGCCATAATAATAAAACTCGGATGACAACACTTTCTCAAAATAATCATAACATGATATAACAAAATGGTATCTCGCTAGCCCTTTCTGAGACCGCAAAACATAAATGCAGAGCGCCTTTAAAGATCAAGGACTGACTAAACATTGTAATTCATGGTAAAAGAGATCCAGTCAAGTCATACCCAATATAAACCAGTAATAATGAATGCAAACGACAGTGTGCTCTCCAGCGGGTGCTTTTAATAAGAAGGGTAATGACTCAACATTAAAGTAAATGGATAGGCCATTCGCAGAGGGAAGCAAGGATTTGTAGAGGTACCAGAGCTCGGTTTTGAAATAGAGATAAATTATATTTTGAGCGGCATACTCTCATTGTCAACATAACAACTAAAAGACGACGATATCTTCCATGCTAAACAGATTATAGGCGGTTCCTAAACAGAATGGTAAAGTTTATACCCCCCCCTCCTCCACAAGCATCAATCCATGGCTTGCTCGAAACAACGAGTGCCTCCAACATTCAATGGGTCCCATGGGGAGTTTTGTTTGCAGTAATTTTGATTTAGTTTGCATGAAGCATGGGACTGGGCATCCCGGTTACCAGCCATTTTCTCGTGAATGAGGAGCAGAGTCCACTCCTCTTGAGAATAACCCGCCTAACACGGAAGATAAGGGCAGCTCTAGTTGACATATGAGCTATTCGAGCATGCAAAACAGAATGTTTGAAGGTTTAGAGTTTGGCACATACAAATTTACCTGGAACGGCAGGTAAATATAGCATATAGGTAGGTATCATATGGAATAACTTTGGGGTTTAAGGAGTTTGGATGCACAAGCAGTATTCCCGCTTAGTACAGGTGAAGGCTAGCAAAAGACTGGGAAGCGACCAACTGAGAGAGTGACAACAGTCGTAAACATGCATTAAAATTAATTTACACCGAACACAAGCATGAGTAGGATATAATCCACCATGAACATAAATATCATGAAGGCTATGTTGATTTGATTCAACTACATGCGTGAACATGCACTACAAAAAAATACACTTCCGTGATGATACGTGTTTGTCACAGTAGGTCACGTTTTTTGTCATGCATGTACATCCATGACAAATTTATGATAGAATCAAGATACTCATACCTATGCTGTTGTAGAAGTGTTCCATGACATTACCAAAATTATCATCAGGAAGTGTCCACTTCCATGACGATAAATCGCGCGTCACAGAAGTGCTTTCATCAAGGGTGACCGACACGTGGCATCCACCGTAACGGAACGCCGTTAAGCTATTGGGTTGGGTTTTGGATCCGATAACCCGTTAACAGCCCCGACCAATGGGGATTTTCCACGTGTAAAATCATCATTGGCTGGAGGAGACACGTGTCGGCTCACCGTCAGGACAAATGTCATCCACTCATTGGACAGAAGGCGCCTATGATACGTGGACACGTGGCCCAGCCCAACAGAGGCCCATTCCTATGAAAAGGCCGTCCCATTTGACTTGGTCAAAAGGTGGCGGGCCGGCCCATGTAAAGCCTGTTAACGGCATGTTCGCATATAGCCCATTTACAGCCCGCTAACCCAAGGCCCGTTACGCCCTATCTGAATTAGGCCCAGTAGCGTCATCTGGGCCACCCAATACATTTCCAGCCCATTTTCACTTATGGCCCATGTATGGCCCATGACGTCATTCGGCCCATATGAGGCCCTATGTAACTCTTGGCCTATTAACGACCCGTGGTGAAACTGGCCCGTAATGAACAGTGTATTACTTTACACCCATTAATGGCCCATGGTGAAACTGGCCCGTAATGAACAGTGTATCACTTTATACCCATTAAGGGCCCGTTATTCCGTTGGGCCGTTTCCAGCCCATGTTATCTTTTGGCCTTCTCAGAGCCCATTTATTCTTGGGCTCATTTCCAGCATTCGTTTACTTACGGCCCGTTACTGTCATTTTCTGCTTATGGGCCAAATTTAGCCCGTGGTTACAGTCGGCCCATTTGTGGTCCGTTAACACGCTGGGCCGTTTTCATAGCATCATGAAATATGGCCTATTAACAATGGCCCGTTATGGTTGGCCCATGAACGGACGATTCCAACTCTAGCCTGTTTACGGCCATAATGCGGCCTGTTATTGGCCCATGTTTGGCCAATCGATCATACTGCCCGTATAAGGCCCATTGATGATACGGCCCGTAGAAGGCCCAATGTTTTTGTGGCCCGTAGAAGGCCCATTGTTTCTACGGCCCGTAGAAGGCCCGCTGCTTCTACGGCCCGTGGAAGGCCCACTATTTCTATGGCCCATAGGTGCAGTGTCACTACAGTAAATATTAGCCCATGGTTATTGTGACCTAGTTTTAAAAAATAGGTTGTTGCAGCCACTAGCAAACCGCAGAAAAAGAACTGCACTGACTACAAGAAAACAAATAAACAAGACAATAAGGAAATAAATAAGCAAGCAACTTACACTAGGCTATCACGGCTATTACACATATTACATCCACTAGGCATCAAAGTTCGCCAACAGTGCAAATATAGGGAACACATCAGCATATAAACGCCGCAGCAAAACAAGTCCAGAACTGAAACCACTTCACAAGAGCTCAAGAAACAATATCCTGGGTACCCATAATGCTGGCAAGATGCTTAGCAAGCTTATTAACTTTCTCTTGTTTGGCGCTTAAGTCCTCCAACGCCTGCTATTGCACCAGAAAGTATGCATCTGAATTATGCAGGGACTTCCTCAGTCCTTCGGCTTCCTGTCGCATAACATCTGATCGATGTCTTTCAACTTGAAGTTGAGACTCAAGAAGCCGAACTGATTCAGGCAACGAGTTCGAAGAGCTGGTGCCAGCAGTGGTAGCCAGTAACTCGAACACTACATCAAGACAGGACTTTGGGGTTGTCTCAGTGTCCTCAATATAGTTTTTATCAGCTTTCTTAGAGACCAACAGGGATGTCTCACTATCTTGAACCTTATCTGCATTACTTCCTTTACCATTGCATAACAGGGTACTCTTCTCCAATATTTTATCCGCGTTCTAAAAGGGAAACAAACAAACACATCTCAGGTTTACAATGTAGTATATGAAACTCATTTTGGTAAACCAGTTCAGTAGTAAGGTGGACAGGATAACAACATGAAACAAACATATATCTATGTAGTATGGTCACTGTATGGTCTATATCATTCTAGTTTATGTTGCCAAATCAAGATAGATATAGTTCGAATCATATCTATTTAAGACAAAGCAGCATAGACATAATATAAGTGTGGGAAACTACACAGCAATAACAACACTTGTAATGTGCATGGCATGAGAACATAACTGTTTATTCAATTGAAACTGAAATCAACATAGAGCAAGTTACAACAGCAAATAGCCAAACACGTTGAAGAAACAGGTTTAAAACATACCTGTTGCGCCATTGGAGTTTCAATTGCATCCTTCAAATTTGAAATTGGTTGGTATCAGTAAATACAGTGATGCAAGAGCAAAGTAGTATGAATCATAGCTACGGAACCTGACCTTAGAACAATTCTTCTTCTGCTTTGAGCATTGACTCCGGGTTCAGAGTGGTGGTCCTCGTGATTTGGGCACTGCAGTTGCCTTACTAACTACTCGTGTTTGGGTGCTCTGTGGTGGAGACGGTGCAGTGTCAACGGGAACTGGGTGTCTATCTGCTGGGGTTGGGGTTAGAAGGGGTGTAGCTGGTTCTCTGTCCAACTGGGTAGGGGTACAATCTGCATAAGTGTGGGTTATGTGTGGTGGGGCTGATTCTTGGGCAAGTACAACCGTGGTTCTATCTGCATCGACAGGTAGCATGATCTTTTCTGAAGACCGTGTTTTTACTCCCACAGATACTTCCATTGAAATGGCTGATAAACAAGAAAAGTAATTGAATGTACAGACATTGTAAGATAGACAAGTGCAATGGATAGTAGGGAAGAACACATGGCATGAAATAATTCACATTTATGTTGTCTAAGCAAACAGAATAGTAGGACATAATTTCACATATATGATGGCTAATTAAACAGGATAGCATGACACAATTTCACATGTATGATGGCTAACTAAATAGGATAGAATGACATACTTCAAAATATGATGACTATGTAAACAGGATGACATGATATAACTATATGATGTGTCTATTAAAGTGGTTGGCATGCCATAAATCACAAACATGCCGTCGATGGAAACATGATGCCATGATATAATTCATGGATAGAATGACATAATTTAAAATATGATGACTATGTAAACATGATGAGATGATATAACTATATTATGTCTTTAGAAAATGGGTTGGCATGCCATAATTCAGATACATGCTGTCTATGTAAACATCATGGCATGACATAATTCAAATATATGATTTATATACTAAGGAAGTGAGCAGAGGGCAATTGCATATATGATGTGTCAACTAAGGAGATGGCATTCAATATTGTGTATATGATGTAAAAAATAAGCATTGCAATACAACATATGCATTATATGAGTAATATAACCCTGCCAAGTTTGAGCATACACCTCAGGGGGATAATAGGACTGGTCATCTGCCTCTGAATCCTCCTCTGAAGAGCTATCTGTAACCAGCAAGATATCTGCTTCAGCAGGTAGCATTGTCTGCTCTGAAGACCTTGTTTTCACTCCAGATTTCTCCATCACCAATTCAAATGGCTGATGCACAGGAAGAGCAGTGGAATATACAAACATTGTCGACAAAAGCAATGAGAAATACAAAAAAAGGACAGCATGATATAATTCACATATATGACGCTTGCCTAAACAGCATGGCATTGCATAATTCACATACATAATGCCTTGCAACAAGATAACATTGCATAATTCACATATATAATTTCTTGCAACAAGATGGCATAGCATAATTCACATATATGGTAATTAGACACTAAACATGTGGCATTCACACAAAGCATGTCTAAACTAAGCAAATGACATAGCAATGCAAGATACCATACGCACAATATGAGTAACATAACCCTGCCAAGTTAGGGCATGCACCTCAGGGGGGAAATATGACTGGTCATCTGTCTTTGAATCCTCCTCTGAGGAGCTATCGGTAACCAGCAAGACATGCGCTTCGTCAGATAGCATTGTCTGCTCTGAAGACCTTTTTCCACTCCAGGTTTTTCCATGACCGTGCCGAATGGCTGATGCACAGGAAGAGTAATTGAATGTACTAAAATTGTTGACAAATTTAACACATAATAAAAAATGATGGCATGATATAATTCACATATAAGATGACTGGCTAACCAGGGTGGCAGTGCAAAATTCACAGTATGATGCCTGGCTAGACAAGAAGGCATTGCATGATTCACATATACGATAAAGAAACAAAACAGATGGCATTGACACAAAGCATGTCTAAACTAAGAAGATGACATCTTTAATGTATACAGTAAGCAATGCAAGGCACCATATGCATGATATTACCAGCATCAGCATGCCAAGTTAGAGCGAAGACCTCATGGGGTAAATAGGAGTGGTCTTCTCCTTCTGAATCCCCCTCTGAACAGTTATCTTCCTCTTGATTACGATCTGAAATGGGTGGAGGGGGGCTGCCTTTGTGCCCACCATGGAACGACGTCTGCATGAAATTTTATTGCCACGCAAGGCTCGTCTCTTTTGCTCTACATGATCAGTTCCATTGTGTACAATAACTGGCATGCATAGGAATAAAACATAGTGAGATTATGTAAGGAGTGCATGCACAAATCCAGAGTGATGGTAGCAAAATGTGGATAGACCCAAAACCAATGATAGCAGGCAGATAATAGCTTTAGTTAAAAAAAACAGATAATGGCTCCTTTAATGTTTGTTTGCACCCAACATGAAACTCATAGTAGACAGCGGAGATTAACCAGATAGTAGACAGATAGTACTGATTGCTGCCCCAATATGTACCCCACAACCATTTAAAAACTCAAGTTTCAGCATTAGTTTGGACCTGACTCGGAGTCTAATAGGTGAACACGACGATAATGTAGCATGTCATCATATTAAGCGACGCATAACGTAAGAAGACACGGAAGAGTGCGACCTCTCTTGCGGACCCGTGTAGTCCTCAAGCTCATCTGCTCAATTGATGATGGTAATGCAGTTGTCGTGGCTGCCAGCGGCGGGGAAGAAGATCTGAGGCGGCGAAATACAGTCTGGAGAGCGGATCCCTGCTGTAGTGAACCCTTCCATCGTTGGAGTAGCTGAGCTGGGGTGGAACACAGCGCCGCAGGAGCAGGACAAACCACACAAGGTTTTCTTTAACACATATCTGTAACAGAAGTAATTGAGTAAGGGCTTGGTTGAATTTGAGGATTCTAACAATGCAGGGATAGGAAATAGACAGGAATAGGATAGGAATGCACATGCAAAACAGAGAATTTAAAAACACAGGATTTCTGCCAATCTGGGTGTTTGATTCACAACAATTGGAAGATCACAGTATGCAAAAAAGCATGGTGAGATTAAGTCAAACCCCAAGAAAATATACGGTTATAATGCTATTATGCTACTATCTCTTAGTCTTGTGCTTGATGAATAGGAATATGAAAAGGAGGAGAAGTGGAAATTAGAATTCCTACGGTTTTTATTTCAAGGAGACACTAAAGGAAAAAATCCTACAGTTTTCCTTTGCTCCATTCCTTTGCACCAAATTCATGAAAAGTAGTACCATAGGAAACTTTCCAATTCCTATGTTTTTCATTCACTTTTCCTTTCATGGACTGGCGATTCTAGTAGGAAGGCTTGAGCAAGGAAAATCCTATACGAAAAAAATGTTTTTGTGCTACTTCTATTACTTTGGACCCAGGCCACTGCCATACTAGCTCAACTCCCAGGCCCATCGACAAATGCACAGCTCAAACGCGCAGAGATAAATAATGATGGCGTTCAAGAGAGTCCATCACGGATAGCTAAGTTGCCTGGTACCTCACTGCATGTCATATAGTAGGATAAAATAATCGTATTTCCCGTTACTACGAGTGCTCAGTGGACAATATATATAACATGTAGAGTAAAAAAGAGATGCAACAAGTGTACAACCTCTTTGGCGAAGCCATGTCGATCTCAGCGTGATTGGGTTGGCCAGTGAGGATGCTCCGGCTGACTTTGCAGTCGGAGGAGGGGAAGAAGATCTTAGGCGTCTGGAGATGGAGCCCGAGGTACTGCTCCGCTGTGATGGAGGGTTTCGTTGTTGGAGCAGCTCCGGTGAGTTGTACGACGCCGAGGCTGAAGCAGGACAAGAGAGACAACGAACAACGTTAACCTGAGTGGAATTCTAATAGCATCTCCAATACAAGACGTAAAATACATAACCACAAAGTGCTAGATGTAAAATACATCAGCCGCTCATCTCTGAACTTAACTGTCGAAACTGAGCTTAACTGTCGAAACTGAACCTAACTGTCGAAACTGAATTTTGCTGTCGCAACTGAATTTTGCTGTGGAAACTGAACGCACTAGCAAGGTGAGGCTACACGTCAGTCGATTTTGCAGCCGTTGGATACGAAATCACGGGCCTGCGGTTCATCTTCAACCTCCACCCCCCTGAGCCGCCAGCCACCACCGGCCAAACAGCAGCCCCTCGCCACCCGCGGCCGGCGGTGCGCCGCCCCGCACGCCCCGAAAACACTCCCCACCGCCGGTCCGCCGCCGCCCCGGCCATCCCTCTAGCCCCCCCCCCCATGCCGAGCTTTTTCTCCGGCGATCCCCCCGCCACCGCCCCGCCAACGCCCCGCCAACGCCAGCGACCACCGCCTCCATACTGAACCCTAAGATAGATAGTGGGGTACCTCTCCGGCGAGCCCCCCTGCCCGCTGCGGTTGGTTCTTCCTTCACCCCGGCGAGCCCACCCCTTGGAAATCGACTGACCCAAAAGTCGATTTAGTCGACTGAAGTGTAGCCAAATCGGAGCAGCATCGCGAGCAAGAGTGAGGGCAGCAGCGCGAGCAAGAGCAATAGCAAGAGCAGACCAGGCAGGGGACCGAGAGCAAGAGCAGAGCAGCAGGGCGAGCGAGAGCTAAAGCAGCAGCAGCTCCTACTGATGTGGACGTCGCCGCTGAGGGAGCGACGCCGTGGAGGAAGTGGCCGGCGATGCCGTCGTGGATGGAGCCGCGCCGTGTCGGCTCAGGACCGAGCGCTGGCAGCACCGTGAGATCGAATCAAGAAGAAAATGCGGCGATTAGTGTACAACCTCTTTGGTGGCGCTGATTAGGCCGCAGCTTCATCTGAGGAAACGGTGATGATGATGCTCTTCCGGTGGTGCAGGTGAAGACGGCAGTGTGGGAATGGAGGTGGCGCGAAAGACGAGGGGAACGTCGGGGCAGCTCCTTGGAGGTGGAGGACGGGGTGGTTGAACCGGCGGGACGATGAGATTGACGACGGATCCTCATCCGGTACAGTGGATGAGGGACGTCGAGGTGTTGCTGTGGACGACGTCGTCGGGGAAGAAGCTCCGGCTGGGTGGCGGATGGAGCAGGGTGTGGGGTTTCGTCGCGGGTTTTCGCGGCCTCGGTGTACGAATGGTTGGGCGGATGGGATGGCAGTGGGGAACCATGGCTTAGAGACGCGCTTGTACGAAATGTGGGGTAAGTTACGAAAGTACCCCCCACCGATTTGAGGTGGTTCTTTTGGTTCAGGGGTACCACGGGCATTTCGCGTGTCGGGATTTCACAGGAGGTGGGAGTTTTCGCGCGCGTCGTAATTTCGGAATAGCAAGGCGCGGGTTGAGATGGAGGGAGTTGTCGGAGCACAACGAGACAAAGATATATCTTAAATATTTCGAGCTAACAAGGCGCGGGTTGAAGAGGCGGGAGTTTCGCAGCACGATAGACAGAGACACTAGCTTCAATTTTCGGCATAACAAGGCGCGACTTGAAATTTCGGAAGAACAAGCTTAACGTGTACCCAAAAAAAGACAATTTGCACCTCAACACGCACAACACACACACAAACACCATTTAGACTAGAGTAAGGTACACGTGCATTGCAGGCATGAGATTTGGCAACCAAATTATGAATAAATGCCACATTATAGCATGCAAGCTTTGAGTCATATTTGCATGACGTAGATGTTCGTTTAATTCTTATAGTTCATTTCATTCAAAATCATCTAGTTTTTATAAGAAAGCTAATCTATTTTAAGATTCATGGAATTGTGTGTTGTAAGACATAAAGTAAAAACAAATAATGGCAAATCATGTAGAAAAACATTTGGGCAATTATGATACGGAAGATTCTAGAACATATAAGAAGTGCTTGTGTTTCGATGTTTGTGCAATATGCTTAAGTTCAACCATGGAGTCTTCTAGATTATACAAGTGGCGAAATCTGGTGGAATCTAGATGGTATCCAACGGCCAATAGTGCTCAAATTTTCCATCTTTGGACCTTCGGATTCACCTCATCCAACGACCATCTTTCAAAGTTAAAGTTACCCGCTCACAATAAAAAATAATAATATAATATATATATATATATAGGGGTATAGATATAGATATGTGATGCGAAAGCCGCCCATCATCTCCAATTACATGCACGGATGCGACATGGGCAAATGATGTCTGCCATCGGTATCTCAAATTCAAATCAGTCTGACCTTGTTCAATGTGTATACATTACAACATGCTCGTTTCCAAAGCACACCGCGCAGATCTCCGTTATATTCATGCATGCATGGATTTCAAACATCAGGATCTCTTATTCAAATATTTGAATTCAACTTTACATTGATTATGACCTCACCTATTCTTTTACACCCACACAATAGTCCTCTCTTTATAATTGTACCACTAACTTTCTCTCGTGCATGCATGCACACACACTACCAGTCGGCATTATCTATCGCACGCATGCAATCTTTTTCTTCAGGTCGGTCTCCCATGAAGGCACACACCCACACACATCCCCCTCTCCCTCATACCGGGCATTCTTTATCTCTCACGCGTGCATGCGCAACGATCGATGTTTCTATATGTATGTGTGTATATAGCTAGGTTTTTCATAGTTTTCCACACAAACCGATCAATCGATATATCGAGTGAGGTCTCACCCTCTTTCCCACGTCCACATCAATCAATCTATACCTCTCCCACGTCCACATCGATCAATCTATACCTCTCTACATAGGATTAACATAAATAGCTAATACACCCACATTAATTATATATCCAACGTCCCCCTCTCATCATCCATGCCTTCCGCTTCATCTCTCAGATGCCTGCACAATGGCGAAGACAGGGGCAGTAAGGGCCCTGCCCCCCCTAACATCACTATATATCGAGGCTAATATGAATGTGATCATTAGACAATTGCTGCTAAAAAAGGTTTAATTTCATGAATTGACCCTCCTCGTAAAGGTTAGCAATGCTTGCCCCCCTAGCTCATTTATTTTTCATGGCTCCGCCACTACGTGCAGCAGCTCATGTGTTCGACCCCTCTCTCTAAATATCGATCTCGCACTTGTGCATTCCTTCATAGTCTCCCTCCACTCGGCCCCTCGCACCATCTTCTAGCCCCCCCACCGGATTTTGCCACATGTACAATCTAGCAGACTCCATGGTTGAACTTAAGCATAATGCACAAACCTCAAAATAACAGTGGTTCTCTCTTGTTCTAGAATCTTCTGTATCATAACTACCCAAACTTTTTTTCTAGTTGAATTGCCATTATTTGTTTTTTACTTTATGCTTTACAACGCACAATTCCATGAATCATAAAATAGATTAAGGGATTCTTTGATTCAAAGGATTCTCAAAGGAATTTTGGAGGATTCTAATCATTAGGAATTTTTCCTATTTTGTTTGTTTGATTTGTAGGATTGTAAACCATAGGAATTTTTCCATATGATTCATTTGCACTAGATTTCATAGGAAACATCCCATCCACTCAAACCTCTTTGAAAGAATTCTGCGTTTTTTCTATGCACAATCAAACACTCGTACAATCATGTAGGATTCAATACGACATTCCACTATAATCCCATGTTTTTCCTATTCACGCGTTCTTAGCTTTTTTATAAAAACTAATTTGATTTTGAATGAGATGAACTATAAGAATTAAACGAAGGGCTACATCATGCATATATGACTAAGAGCTTACATGCTATAGTGTGGTATTTATTCATAATTTGGTTGCAAAATCTGATGCGTGCAATGCACGTGTAAATTACTAGTACTTCGAGTATGTGCAAAAGACGTAAATTAGAATACCAATGGCACGGTACACAGTGTCTCTCTTACAGTTCATGAAGCCATGTGGCACATGTGGAGGCGTTGTCGCGACCTCCTTGCGTGGATTGATCACAGTGACGTGCTGTTGGTTCCAGAAGAATGTACTCGTCCTACCTGAGCCATACTGGCGGTACATGCACGAAGCGAAGATGTGCACGCATTCCACGCACGCACTCATTCTCTCGCACGCACACGCGGATACACGGGCGGACGCAATTTTGTACCAAGATCCACCCCATGTGATAATTTGACGCGTGTAAAGTCGTTCACTTCATTGATGGTCAATTAATACAGCGCATGCAAATTGAGTGGACGTGAGGGTGGAAGAAAGACATTATTACTCCACTGTGCGCATGCGAGTAGTTAAATCGTGGTTGCTAGTAGTACTTCCATTGGTCTCTGAGGGAGTCCTGGACTAGGGGGTGTCCGGATAGCCGGACTATCATCATCGGCCGGACTCCAAGACTATGAAGATACAAGATTGAACACTTCGTCCCGTATCCGGATGGGACTTTCCTTGGCGTGGAAGGCAAGCTTGGCAATACGGATATGTAGATCTCCTACCATTGTAACCGACTCTGTGTAACCCTAGCCCTCTCTGGTGTCTATATAAACCGGAGGGTTTTAGTCCATAGGATGAACAACCATTACAACAATCATACCATAGGCTAGCTTCTAGGGTTTAGCCTCCTTGATCTCGTGGTAGATCCACTCTTGTACTACCGATATCATCAATATTAATCAAGAAGGAGTAGGGTTTTACCTCCATCAAGAGGGCCCGAACCTGGGTAAAAACATCGTGTCCCTTGTCTCCTATTACCATCCGAATGGACGCACAGTTCGGGACCCCCTACCCGAGATCCGCCGGTTTTGACACCGACATTGGTGCTTTCATTGAGAGTTCCTCTGTGCCGTCACGATCAGGAAGGATGCCTCATCCCGTCTTTAAAGACTGTACCATCGCCAAGCTCTGGCCGCCGGCCAAACTATCCGGCTAGGTGGTTTTCTCATGACCGCCTGTTCGGCCACCGCTTCGACGATGGCCTCTCGGGTCATCAAAAGCAATCTTCACGTCAACTCGGAATTCGCCGAGCAGCTGGATCCAATGGAGCTCTCTTCCGTAAACGAGCTCTTGGATCGCATCGCCGCCCTGGGGGTCGCTACAGACTACAATCAGATTGGGCTTAAAACCGATCTGAGAGAGATTTACTCTCCCCAGGTTACCCACCACGTTGCGGTGGTAGAGGAACAAAGCGGCGATTCTTCTTCTGTATTAAAAACTAGTTATGTCCGGACTCCCGAACCCTCCATGATGGATTCCCGCGGAGGGACGGACGTCGATCAAGTACTGAACCTAAAGTCAGGCAGCAGACCAGACTCGTCTGACAACGTCCAGCAATCCAAGCTTCCAAATTCGGAAACTTTTCGGCCCTTGAGCCTCAAGATGGGCAGGGTTCCGGACTCAATTCCACCCACCCACCCAAACATATGCGATCCATCTCAAATCCGGCAAGAACCCGCTGAAACAGTACATCATTACTGGGCCAGATTCCTCCTGGTTACGAACAGGATAAAGGACTGCAGTGAGGAAAACGCAATTTCAATTTTCTGCAACAATTGCACGGACAAGGGAGTCTTGAACGCCGTAAGTCGTCGCGAAATTACACGCTTCACCGACCTGGCATCCATAGTACGAAAATACTGTGCGATGGAGAGTGTCCGGAAAACCGAACTATGTTTTGGGACAATCCGGCTCCGAACACAACCCTAGTCCGAAACAAAAGGGTGCACCATTCTCAGGCACCCAGGACAAGAACCGAAAAGCAAAAACCCCATAAAGGGCACAGAACCGTACTGGAGGGATGGCTCAGCGGACCCTGTAAAATTCATAGTACAGAGGGTGCCACTCCAACTCATAGCCTTCGAGCATGTTGGATACCGCGGCAGGTGGCCAAAAGTGACGAAGAGCTTCTAGCCCCGGAGACCCACCCCAACAGTACCAGTACGGTACTAACAGACTTCGAGACTTTCGCATCAAATAATATGCGGAAAAGAACAATCCGCAGCCTCGCCGAAGTCTACCAAGTAGCAACAACAAATCCATGGAGCGACACGGCCATCACCTTCAACGCTAGTGACGAACCTAAATTCCGAACAGCCCGAGCACCAGCCGCATTGGTCCTGAGTCCAATAGTGGATGACTTTCGTCTTACCAAGGTACTCATGGATGGCGGCAGCGGATTAAACCTCATTTACGAGGAAACCCTTCAAAAAATGGAAATAGACTGGAGCCGCATTGAGCGAAGCAGCACAACCTTTAGAGGAATAATCCCTAGCCGGGAAGCACGTTGCACAGGAAAATCACACTTGATGTGGTGTTCGGCTCACCGGACAATTACAGGTCCGAGGAGGTCACGTTCCAAGTGGCCCCGTTCAGCAGCGGATATCACGCTTTATTAGGACGAGAGGCATTCACAATTTTCCAAGCCATACCCCATTACGGGTACATGAAGCTTAAAATGCCCGGGGCCAATGGAACCATCACCCTTGCCAGTGATCCGGACATAGCACTCCGCGCCGAAAACAAGACTGCCGCATTAGCCCTAGAGGCACTATCCGAAGCCCTAGCGGCGGAGGAACTCACTGCGCTGCGCTCTACGGTGAACAGGGATGATGTGATACTCGATAAGAGATCCAAGTCCACCCCTTTTAAACCAGCGGACGAAATAGTCAAATTCCAAGTCCATCCAACGGACCCAACAAAGACGGCCTCCATCGGGGCACAGTTAAACCCTAATGTAGACGCCGCACTACGAGAATTCCTTCGGGAGAATTGGGACATCTTTGCCTGGCACCCTTCAGATATGCCAGGAATCCCACGCAGATTGGCAGAACACATCCTAAACATCCTAAAAGGATTCAAGCCAGTCAAACAGGCTCTTCGGCGATTTTCCGAACCCAAAAGACAGGCAATGGGAGAGGAGCAAGCCAAACTATTGGAAGCCGGATTCATCAGAGACATCAAACATCCGGACTGGCTAGCAAACCTGGTAATGGTACCAAAGAAGGACAAATCCTGGCGCCTATGTGTCGATTTTAAAGACCTCAACAAGGCTTGCCCAAAGGATCCTTTCCCCCTTCCCCGCATCGATCAAATAATCGATGCTACTGCAGGGCACGATTCATTGTGCTTCCTCGACGCATACTCCGGCTACCATCAAATTAAGATGGCGGAGGCGGACCAAGCCACAACGGCATTCATTACTCCATACGGACCATTCTGCTTCAACACGATGCCCTTTGGACTCAAAAACGCATGCGCAACATATCAGCGCATGATTCAGATATGTCAGGCTACCCAGATCAGCAAAATAGTAGAGGCATACGTAGACGACGTGGTCGTCAAAACCAAACACGTCGAAACTCTAGTAGACGATTTGAGACTCACATTAGACAACCTCCGAGCATATGACATTAAGCTGAACCCGGAAAAATGCCTTTTTGGCGTACCGGCCGGAAAGCTCCTGGGCTTCATTGTATCCGGTAGAGGAATTGAAGCAAACCCAGCCAAGATCCGAGCTCTGTCACAGCTGGATATTCCAAAAGACCTCAAACAAATACAAAAATTGACTAGATGCGTGGCGGCTCTAAGCCGCTTCATCTCCCGTTTGGGAGAAAAGGCATTGCCCCTCTATCGCCTCCTCAGGCGCACCGAACACTCCGAGTGGACGGATGCTGCCACTGCCGGACTCGAAGAAATAAAGGCCATATTGGCAACAAATTCGGTCCTGGCCGCGCCTAACCTGGGCGAACCAATGTTGTTATATATCGCGACAACACATCAAGTTGTAAGCGCGGTGCTCGTCGTCGAACGAGAAACAGAAGGGCATAAATTCCCTCTTCAAAAACTAGTGTACAACGTATCCACTGTCTTAACTCCCTCCAAGTCCTGGTACCCGCATTATCAAAAGATAGCATACGCGGTGTTCATGGCATCCCGGAAGCTGTGACACTACTTTCAAGAGTGTTCGATAACAGTGGCCTCCGAAGTACCCCTCAACGACATCATAAACAACCGTGACGCGACGGGCAGGATTGCAAAATGGGCCATTGAGCTCTTACCATTTGACATAACATACAAACCACGGTGAGCTATAAAGTCGCAAGTCTTGGCTGACTTCGTCGCGGAATGGACTGAAGCCGAACTCCGTAAAGAGTACAACGCATACTCCAATTGGATCATGCATTTCGACGGCTCTAAAATGTTGGCCGGCTTGGGGGCTGGCATCGTTTTGACGTCCCCAACCGGAGACACAGTCCAATACGTACTTCAAATAATGTACACACACTCCAACAACGCAGCCGAATACGAGGCCCTTCTGCACGGTCTCTGGATAGCAATCTCCATGGGCATTCAACGCCTCGAGGTATGCGGGGATTCAAACCTCGCAATATCACAAGTAAACGGAGACTTCGATGCCAAAGATCCGAAAATGGCAGCCTACCGTAATGCCATCTTAAAAATGTCAGCTCGGTTCGAAGGACTTGAATTCCACCATGTAGCCCGGGATAATAACCAGGCGGCCGACATGTTGGCACACATCGGCACAAAACGCGACGCCGTCCCTCCAAACATCTTCCTGGAGCGGCTCTTTAAGCCATCCGTAGTATGGGAAGAGGAGTCCGGAAACAACAATCCGGAACCAACCGCACCGCCCAACACCGAACATTCTGACACAACCGGTGGCTCAGCCAATGACATAACACCTTCCGCCCACGAAATAATGGCAGTCATCGCCCCGTGGATGGAACCATTCCTAGCCTACTTAATTAGGCAGGAACTTCCCGAAGACCAAAATGAGGCTCGCTGTATAGTTCGGCGATCTAAAGCCTACAAGGTCCATGAGGGGGAACTTTATAAGAAAAGCGCAACCGGAGTCCTTCAAAGGTGTATCTCCGAAGAGGAAGGGCGAAATCTTCTGGCTGAAATTCACGCCGGACTAGGCGGACACCACACTGCAGCCCGGGCCCTTGTAGGTAAGGCCTTCCGTACAGGATTTTATTTGCCAACGGCCCGGGCAGATGCTCAGGACTTAGTCCAACGATGCGTCGGTTGTCAGCTCTTCGCTAATCAGAGCCACATGCCACCCACCGCCCTCAAAACAATACCCATCACCTAGCCGTTTGCCGTCTGGGGGCTTGACATGGTTGGACCCCTTAAAGGGGGAACCCACAAGAAAAAATACCTGCACTACGCTTCAGTCTATCACCCTCAAACCAACAGTCAAGTTGAACGAGCAAATGGTCTAATCATGAGCGGCATCAAACCCAGACTAGTGCGGTCCCTTACGGAATCTAACACGCACTGGGTAGAGGAGCTCGACTCCGTACTCTGGGGGCTACGGACCACACCAAACCGTACTACCGGGTTCACACCATTCTTTATGGTATACGGCGCAGAAGCAGTTTTGCCCTGCGACATAATTCATGACTCACCTCGAGTGCGCATGTACGAAGAAAGAGAAGCCGAGTTGGATCGGCAGGACAGCTTGGACGCATTGGAGGAGGAGCGCGACGTGGCCAAGGCTCGTTCCGCATTCTATCAGCAGCAGGCTCGAAGATATCAAAGCAGAGAGGTACGAACCAAGACTTACAATGTTGGCGAACTAGTTCTACGCCTGCCGGACAAGAAAAAGGACAAACTCAAGCCCAAATGGGAAGGTCCCTTCATCATCGACCAAGTTCTAACCGGCGGAGCATACCATCTGCGAAACGCATCGGACAACAGACTCGAGCCGAACCCATGGAACGCAGCCCGCCTCCGAAGATTCTACGCCTAGCGCCGGACTCAGAGTTCGTCTCCTTCCTCCGTCCACATTTTTACACTTCAGCTATATTTTGTTTCTCTCTTTTCTCCCACCTTTTTCATAAAGCCCTTGAGGGCCGATTTGCGCATTGTTCGCACACACTTGATGTGCTACCCGCACTCACTATACCTGGGGGCTTCTTTAACAGAAGCTTACTTATACGGGCTTTATGCCCAACACATGCGTCAAACTTCCGCATGTACCTTTTATTCACCATTATATGGATCGATATGACTTAAGTTTTGGCCAAGCTGGGTTGCCTGGCTCCTGTGCTTACCCCTACGTTCCCGATTGTTCGGCTAGGAGGTAAAGGGAGCACCTCTGCGATTGCTACTGCCGGGTCAGCCGGATATGTACCTCAGACTGGGTGAAGCCGAAAGCTAGCGTTCTTAAGGGAATATTCGGTCGGTGACTTGAAAGATGATTCTTTACCTATTTATTTATCTGCCCCCAGATGTTTTCCTGCTCTTTTCGTAGTCCGGACATGCACTTTAGGGCATGCCTCCCAGGGAAAGGAACCCTTAACGGAACTATTCTCCCTGGAAGATGTTTCTTACTAACCATGTAATATAACATAACTAGTTGGGCACTTGTCTGATAAAGCACTAATGACCCCTACGCCTGGTCTCCATGCATGCCCCGGTTTTTTTCATAAGCGAGAAGGTATTCGGGCACACTCCAGACTCTAGGGTCCCGAGGTTGAAGCGAAAAGGTCGGCAAAGACAAACGATCTACAATCCGTCTAGAAGGCATTTTACATGTCATTTTAAATACATCATCAAATCGACTGACTGTACTCCTCCTCAATCCCATCTAACAGGCTGTCTAATTTACAGTCCCGTTGGGAATACTTAGCGGCCAACTCTACCTGGCCGTACACTAAGCTCACAGGGATCTCCTTCCCATCGGGCCCCACAGGTCTGACCTCGGCCTTGTGGTTTGGATCCGCCTTCTTGTACCGCGTCTTCACCATGGCCCAGGCCTCCCTGGCACCTTGACGGCAGGCCGATATCTTCCATAAACGGAAGCGCCGCCATGCTCCCTGAAGCTTCTCCGCAAGCTCTCCAAGGCCCTCGGGTAGGGAGACGGATGGCCATAAGGCCTGGACGACGCCACTCATCGCCTGCCGAACACGTTCGAGCAGTTGCACCAGCTCGGGAAGTTGGTCACCCGTTGAACCGGGCATTTCCTCCGCAGGGCGACCTGTGAGCACACCTACAGACATATTTCTGTCAATTGACTTCCTCGCCAAACTCTTCTTTTCAAAAGAGTTTGCTCAAGCACTTACTATAGATGCCAAGACGAAGCCGCTGATTCTCCTTCACGGAGCCAGACAGCTGGGCCCGAACAATTTTTAGCTCTTCTCCAAGCTGGGTGTGAGCATCTTGGAGTTTGTTCCTCTCCTGCTGCACCTTCATAAGCACCCTCTCGCCGGCCTTCAGCTGGCGTAGTAGCTGTTGCTTGTCCGGATCAAGTCCGGCAACATCTGCAATATTATTGTCAGACTTATACGCACGCCGCACACTGATTATCTTTTTGAAATATGTGTTACCAGAGGGGGTCTCGGTGTCTCCTCCTGCGGCGGTTAGTGCGGCCTCCAGTTGGGCCTTGCACCCTTGTAGCTCTTGAGACAATTGGGCATTCTTCTCCGTGAGATCCTGCATATCAAATGATCCTTAAATCAGTTATTTTAACTATTTTAAGTCTCGGGGGCTACTGGCATATACAACTATTAAAATCCTTTACCCGTATGTCTTTTACATACTCCTTCGTGGCTCTGGTTAAACCATCTTGAGCGGCATGGAGGTGCGCGTCTCCCGCGTTAAAGGCATTCAACGCCTCTGGGGAGAAACACGCATCACGAAGAACTGCCTGGCGGCGCCTATGATTCATGGCGCTCTCCACCTCAGACCTAGTGGCGGACAGCCTGTCGGCATCCTCCACTGGAGGAGTATCCAGCTCGCGCCTTGCGCCCGCCTCCCCCTCCGGACCAGGTGTTGGAGCCTGGCTGGCGGAGGCTTGGTTGGCAACCTCTCCAGGCACAGTCCGGCGAGCGCTCTTTCTCCTGGAAAAGTCATGAGCATTAATACGCCTCCCAGGAATCTTTTTCCTAAACGACGGTCGCAAGCTATACCGCTGCGGTGACGTTTCGATTCGCACTGCACCCCTCTTCCGCCTGCTGGGCCGGACTGACCCTTGTTGGTCAGCCGCCGCGGGTTCGGCTTCCCGCCTTGGAGGCACCTCCTGCAAGACATCGTTGTGTACGGTGGTCAGAAATACGCAAGGACGAAGTAATGGTGTTAGGACTCCGGTCATAATTACCTGGGAAGCCGGAGATAAGCCGGGGTAGTCGGCCGTAATGGCGACTAGAGCATTGTCCATGCTGAGTTGGTGGAACACCCCGTCAATTAGCTCCACCGTTATTTCCGGATCCTCTTCGGAGGCCGGGTCAAGGGATCTTCCCGGGTCCTCGGGTTGTGGAGCCGGACTGTGTATGCCCTCCACATCCCGACGCAGTTCTTGCGTCAAAATCATAAAGTAAGGCACTTAACTTTGAAAGCGCGGGTCGGATGAATAAACGTCCGCTTACCCAGCTCTGAGGGTTATTCATGGAGAACCCATTCAATGGGCTCGTCTGGAGGAAGTCCTCCTTCTCCCCCTTGTACAGGCCGGACAGGATCTTCACCAGATCTGCGGCCGATCCCGGCCCCTTGCAGCCATGATGGGTAGCGTCATTCTCCCCGTTGAAATCCCACATAGGGTGGCCCCTATATTGGAGCGGCTGCACCCCTCGCGTAATGCACGTGGCCATGACTCCAATCATGGTCAATCCGGAATGGGCCAGCAACCTTATCCGGCCCATCAAATAATGGACGCTCCTGTCTTCCTCCTGTTGAGGGCTCCGCGGGCGCCAACTTAGGCGTTTCTTCAGAGGAGCCTTGCTGAACTCCGGGAGGCCGATCCGAACTGGGTCCGACAGTGGAGCATCTTCCACATAGAACCATTCCGAGGGCCAGTCTTCGGACGCCTTCTTTGGGGTTTCGGATAGATATCCGGTCCCGGCGATGCGCCATATTTCGGCTCCGTCCACTTGATATATTGACCCCTCGTGAGAACGGGGTACGAGGCAAAATAGTCTCTTCCACAGCACAAAATGGGGCTCGATGCCCAGGAACAGCTCGCAAAGAGCTACGAGACCCGCGATGTGCAGAATAGAGGCGGGCGTGAGGTGATGAAGCTTGTGTCCGTAGAACTCCAGAAGCCCCCGGAGAAACGGATGTATGGGAAATCCGAGCCCTCTTATTAGATAAGGGACGAATCACACCCGCTCTCCTTTGGAGGGACTAGGGGTGGACTCCGCTTGCTTTCCACCTTTGTAGGTGGCCAGCCCGGCTCGAACCGGGACCATAAAGGCCGGAGGAAGGTATCCCTCCGCTTGGAGCTTCACCAGCTCGTTGTGCGGGACTGAACATCTCCTCCAATCTCCTAGCTGAGGGCTAGGAGTGCAAGAGGAGGAGCCGCGTCGACGGTCCATGATGGAATGGATTTTCTGTCAGAAGCGCTCCGATGAGTACTCGCGGAAGGAAGATGGTGTGATTTGGATCTGGATTCTTGCCTCTCTTATAGGCAGATTATTTGCGCAGCTAGGGGGTAAGATATAAAAATACCTTGGCCTTTTGCATTCATGCGACACGTGGAAGAGGGCCATCATTGGGCGTGGAAGCCAAGGAGCGTAACATTTGTAAGGAAGCCGGACACTATTCGGCAAGCACATGGAATTTGGAGGAGAACCCGCCTTGCAACGCCGAAGACAATATACGCGCCAGACTCGTCGTCATTGAAGCCTGGTTCGGGGGCTACCGAGGGAATCCTGGACTAGGGGGTGTCCGGATAGCCGGATTATCATCATCGGCCGGACTCCAAGACTAGGAAGATACAAGATTGAAGACTTCGTCCCGTGTCCGGATGGGACTTTCCTTGGCGTGGAAGGCAAGCTTGGCAATACAGATATGTAGATCTCCTACCATTGTAACCGACTCTGTGTAACCCTAGCCCTCTCCGGTGTCTATATAAACTGGAGGGTTTTAGTCCGTAGGACGAATAACCATTACAACAATCATACCATAGGCTAGCTTCTAGGGTTTAGCCTCCTTAATCTCGTGGTAGATCCACTCTTGTACTACCCATATCATCAATATTAATCAAGCAAGAGTAGGGTTTTACCTCCATCGAGAGGGCCCGAACCTGGGTAAAAACATCGTGTCCCTTGTCTCCTGTTACCATCCGCCTAGACGCACAGTTCGGGACCCCCTACCCGAGATCCACCGGTTTTGACACCGACAGTCTCCTTCGAATTTTGTGCCAATTTTTGATAGTAACATAATATTTACGCATTTGAGCAGTGTGGTCTACTTGAAATTTATGTTCCACTAAGCTCATCGGGAGCCGTTTCGGGCCTCGATACCAAAACAATAAATTAATCTTTACCTTATTCCCATCACATTCGAAAGCCTGCTCACACCTACTAGTATTACGTACCAAACCTGAACGTGTTCCCACTATGCAGGTATTAGTACTACTAGTGCTAGTACTTAGGTTATAAAAAGGGGAACTACCTAACCGAAAATTACTCTACCTTTCCTCCTCATAAGTGCTTCTTCTTCGTCCGTCGTTGCCATGGCCGGTGAGCAGAGCTCTAGGTCGAGAACTACTCGTAACAAGGGAGTGGCAACCAAGGCTGCTGAAAAAAAAGAGGGCTCGCCGCCACACAGAGACCTCAAAAGATCTCTCACGGGCAGGCGATGGCTCCCAGGAGCGCCCTAGCCGCGGAGGCGAACATGCCGAGTCGGCGGAGCTGGAGTCGTTATCCCTTGACGGCATGCCTGATCAACTCAATAAGCACCTCAATAAGCAGAAGGAGTTCATCCAAGGCTTGACGGAGTTGCTGAAGGAGATCCTCGACGACATGCCCGCCGAGCTCAATCAGCAGGGGGAGTTGACCACCAGCTTAGTGATGTTGCTGAAGAAGAGCATTGCCTCGGAGAAGAAGGCGACCGGAGAAATCCTGCGACTTCAGGAGGACAAGGCGAAGCTCTGCCACGAGATCGACCTATTGAAGGAGAAGAACGCCGGCTGGAAGAAGCTGCATGAGAATAGTAGTTCCTCGATGAAGATGCTGCAGGCCCTCGTCATGGAACAGAAGGAGGAGTTGGCGAAACTCCGCATCGAGCACCCGGCTGTTGTCAAGGTACATAATGCGGCCGTGGAACAGATGATGAAGGCTCGCGTCGAGAAATACCGCGTCATGGACAAAATGAAGAAGATGGCGGAGGAGACGCGCAAGGAGATGGAGGTGGTGGAGGCGATGAAGAAGCTGTTATGTTTCATCTTTTGCTTCGGGTGTTTCGCCGCACGTGTCACGTTCTCTGCGAGGCATGAATAGAACAATGGTTTTTTGTTTTTTGAGGGAATGAATAGAACAATGCTAACAATGAGATGACTAGGAAATTAGATCATTTTTATCGCCATATGGCAGTGGGCTGCCGTGTTTCATGCTCCTTCGTCGTAGTACTACTCCAGTGGAAATCTTGAGTATACCGCACGGTTCTTTGCTCCTCCTCGTTCAGGTCGTCAGCGCATTTATACGAGCAGTCAAATCACAAGGCCCCGCCTTCCAGCAGTAATGAGCCGTCAAATCACAAAGGCCCTCGCCTCTCGTGAAACCGACCAAGCTAGACTGCCCCGCCCTCTAGCCTTTTAAAAAATGTATACTTTTGTACAGCAGTAGTATCGATGGATTGCGCCATGGAGCAAAACTTGAAATTAAAAAAGGTGGTACATATAGAGAGCGCTCGTCACCAAATTATGCATATAGTACTATTAAAAAGGCTAGTCACAATATGGTGTCCAGCACAACCCACCCCTCCAATAAAACTAAGCACCCTGGAATTCTTTGACAAAACTAAGCACCCTGAAATTCTTTGACAACTAAACTGCTGGCTATATGATGTTGGCCATATATATTGTACGTATATAATGTGAATAAACGAGTGCTAGTACTATACCAACTAAAAGATGAAATGTAAGAAATACTAGTATGTACTTACTGAAGAGTTAAAGTAACAAGAAGAAACATAACATAGTTCTGCTGGGGGCTCAGCACAACACACCCCTCAAATTAAATTAAGCACACATGAAATTAATCTTTGCAACTATTCCGGTAGACACTACATTAGAACCACCATGAGAAACGACACTGTCACCTTACTCGGAGTCCTCGTCCACGTCCTCGACTTCGTCCTTGTCCATCTTCCACTTGGCCGACACTTCTTTGCTTTAACAGCCAACTTGGCTGTTGCTCTTCATCCAACCCTTGTAGATATTGAAACAAAGGTAGCCATCCATTGCAGCGTACTGGATGTGGTCTATATCTAGTACATTCGGCTGCCATGCATGACGATGAAACGTGTATGGAGGTTTCTCCAGTTTACTGTACGAAGGATGAACCATGGCTCCTGCCAGGGTCAGCATTGAAGGCTGACGAGAGGACACCAGCCGATTCTTTTGGAGGTCGAAGGTGTTGCCTACAACGAGGCCTATCCGACGCAGGACTTCTTTGTTGTTACCAAAGTCTACAGTAACGAATTTGACTAGGTTGCTCTCGAGGAAGTCCTTAAAATCCTGGCACTCAACGTCGGCATGGCATATGTGGTAGACCAAGCATAAGTCATGCACTCAAACCTGGATCACGGCGGGCTTCTTCCTCTCTTCGTCCTTTAGATCCTTCTCTCGTCCCACGACTGTGGTGTACTCAACATCTAGCCCGGCGACCCACTCATCATGTGAGTCTTCGAACATGCGTCTGAAGCGAGAAAGGCATCCTTTCACCGTCGTGGAAGAACGGGTGTAGATGACGTCGAACTCATCGCCGGTGATGGTTCTAACCTTGTACTCACGGCCGATCGGGGAGATTTGGGACGCCATGGATTTCGGAGGAGGGTTATGATTAGTGGAACTGCCGTAATGTGAATGGACGGGACGACTAGGAGCGAACCACCGTAGTATTAAAGGATGTGCGGGAAAGAGTAGGAGCGAACTGCCAGCGTGCGAACGGCAGGGTAGTGGATTTCCATTCTCCCATGGTACGGGCTTCCGAGAGCCCTTGGATCGGAGATCGAACGGTTGCATGGCATGATTCTAGACCAATTGGTGAATATCCTATCCTGGAGTGTTATTCTGCAAATTTTCAGCAACTTAGCATGCGACTGTTTGATCTCAGATCCAAGGGCTGCCAGCAGCCCGTATCATGGTCTCGCCTACCACGACCGCCACGTCGCTCGCGCGGTCGCGCCCTTGGAGATTTAACACGGTGCGTTAGGCTATCTGATGTTGGCATGTCATACATAGTCATCACTTAGTCACTCATACCACAACAAGGTTGGCTATAAGGTTGGCTATAAGTGCATTTTTTACTCCTCTCTGTCTCTTTCTTCGTACTCCCTCCATCCCATAATATAAGAACGTTTTGACACTAGTGTAGTGCCAAAAACGTTCTTATATTATGGGACACAGGGAGTACTAGTATTTATTGCATTTGCCAAGAAGTGACCTCTTCCAATGAAATGGTGTTGCTAAGTTTGCTTCATTTAATTAGCTATAGACTCAAAATGGTATTTTCACCTAGGTACACGCGCTTAGCACCATTTCTTCCTTGGGTCACCAAACTAGTCTCTCTCTTCCTGATTAACTTGCCACATCAAACTTTATGCCTATGTGGCAAGCTTAAGCACCTGTAGGAGCAAGTAAGGTGGCCGTCGGTTGCACGGAAGAGTGAAATGCATTGATCAGGGTGTTGTTTATTTTGACAAAGGATGTGGGGGTCATCTCATGTGCAACCGGGTCGACGTGTGAAGCACGAAATAACAGTGCAGAACAGCAGGGGGGACGCACCCCACTCGTACCGGCCCAGTGTTAGTAATGAGCAATGAGACGTCAAATCACAATGCCGCACTTTCCCAGACGGACGAAGCAACCATTATTTCACACTTCGGTTCGACATCATCTCAAACCACATACTAGTATTGCTTCTGCCTCAAGAGGGACACGCGCATCGCCTTGGTACATCATGACACGTGGGACCGCCTGACAGGCCATGCTCCCCTACCGATCGCTAGGTAAAATCACCTCATTTTTACTATACTTCCTCCGGATCGGTTTACTACATGGCATGCACGTCGTTCTAGGTTGAGAATTTAACTATATATATATATATATATATATATATATATATATATATATATATATGATGAACAGTACGCTAGCCTTTTAAAAAATGTATACTTTTGTACAGTAGTACTCAACTATTGATAGATTGAGCCATGGAGCAAAAATTGAAATTTTAAAAAAGGGTGGTACATATAGAGAGCGCTCGTCGCCAAATTATGCATATAGTACTATTAAAAAAGCTAGTACGTGCTTAATTGGGGTGCTAAATTCTATTAAAGAAATACTAGTACTAGTATGTACATACTGAAGAGTTAAAGTAACGAGAAGAAACATAACATAGTTCTGCTGGGGGCTCAGCACAACACACCCCTCAAATTAAACTAAGCACACCTGAAATTAAACTATGCAACTAATCCGGTAGACGCTGCATTAGAAGTTTAGAACCGCCATGAGAAACGACACTGCCACCTTACTCGGAGTCCTCGTCCACGTCCTCGACTTCGTCCTTGTCCCTCTTCCTCCTGGCCGATACTTCTTTGCTTGAACCGCCAACTTGGCTATTGCTCTTCATCCAACCCTTGTAGATATTGAAACAAAGGTAGCCATCCATTGCAGCGTAATGGATGTGGTCAATATCTAGCACATTCCGCTGCCATGCATGACGATGAAAGGTGTAATGAGGTTTCTCCAGTTTGCGGTACGAAGGATGAACCATGGCTCCTGCCAGGGTCAGCATTGAGGGCTGACAAGAGGGCACCAGCCAATTCTTCTGGAGGTCGAAGGGGTTGCCTAGAACGAGGCCTATCTGACACAGGACTTCTTTGTCGTTCTTAAAGTCTACAGAAACGAATTTGACTGTTCTGTCATCGAGAAAGTTCTTAAAATCCTGGCACTCAACGTCAGCATGGCATATGTGGTAGACCAAGCAAATGTTATGTACGCAAACCTGTATCACGGCGGGCTTCTTCCTCTCTTCGTCCTTTAGATCCTTCTCTCGTCCCAGGACTGTGGTGTACTCAACATCTAGCCCAGCGACCCACTCATCATGTGAGTTTTCGAACATGCGTCAGAAGCGAGAAAGGCATCCTTTCACCGTCGCGGAAGTACGGGTGTAGATGACGTCGAACTCATCGCCGGTGATGGTTCTAACCTTGTACTCACCGCCGATCGGGGAGATTTGGGACGCCATGGATTTGGGAGGAGGGTTAGGATTAGTGGAACTGCCATAATGTGAATGGACGGGACGACTAGGAGCGAACCGTCGTAGTATTAAAGGACTTTCGGGAAAGAGTAGGAGCGAACTGCCAGCGTGCGAACGGCAGGGTAGTGGCTTTCCATTCTCCCATGATACGGGCTTCCAAGAGCCCTTGGATGTGCGATTGAACGGTTGCATGGCGTGATTCTAGACCTATGGGTGAAAATCCTATCCTGGAGGGTTATTCTTAATTTTTTTAGCAACTTAGCATGCGACCGTTTGATCTCAGATCCAAGGGCTGCCAGCAGCCCGTATCATGGTCGCGCCTACCATGACCGCCGCGTCGCTCACGTGGTTGCGCCCTTGGAGATTTAACACGGTGCGTTAGGCTATCTGATGTTGGCATGTCATACATAGTCATCACTTAGTCACTCATACTACAACAAGGTTGGCTATAAGGTTGGCTATAAGTGTATTTTTTTACTCCTCTCTATCTCTTTCTTCGTACTCCCTGCGTCCCATAATATAAGAACGTTTTTGACACTAGCTAGTGTAGTGTCAAAAATGTTCTTATATAATGGGACACAGGGAGTACTAGTATTTATTGCATTTGCCAAGGAGTGACCTCTTCCAATGAAATGGTGTTGCTAAGTTTGCTTCATTTAATTAGCTATAGACTCAAAATTGTCTTTTTCACCTAGGTACACGCGCTTAGCATCGTTTCTTCCTTGGGTCACCAAACTAGTCTTTCTCTTCTTGAATTACTTGCCACATCAGACTTTATGCCTATGTGGCAAGCTTAAGCACCTATAGGAGCAAGTAAGTACAATAGTGCGCTTTACATGGCATTTTTGCATATGTGGAGGAAAGAGAGGCAAGGAAAAAGTGGAGAAGTGGGCTCTCATGCAAGAGACAGCCTCTACTACTACATGGTGGAGCATTGTGAGACGCACCTGTATGGAGGTGGTTAGGAATCGGGAGACTCACGCCGGTCGCAGCGCCGCAGTTAAAATGATAATGGCAAGTCAAATCACGGGGCCCCACCTGTCCAGCAGTAACTCGCTGTCAAATCACACAGCCCTACATTTGCAGCAGCCTACTCCATCGTCTTCTCACATCTCTGTCAAACCGACTAGGCAGAACTGTCCCGCCGCCTACTGGGCAGGAAAAGCCCTGCCCTCGACTTTTAAATAGTATACAGTATACTAATTTTGTATCCATGGATTGCGCCCGCGCCATGGAGCAAAGCGTCTAGAAAACGGCGGTACACATGTACGGAGTATACAACATGCACGTCGCGTTCGCATCGCACCCCAAACTGTCGGTCGGTCTGGCACGCTGCTCTCTGAATGAAACGCGCGTCATATTGCGTTCGCACACACATGTGGGACGTTAATTGAGAACCGACCATAGGCACACTCCCCGGGCCCGCAAGTCGGGTGACTTAATAGACGAGGGAGACAAGCTATAGTACTAGAGAAGTGTCGTACTACGTTGGTGCCTGGACGATCCCTGCAAGACACGGAAGATCAGTTCGTCCATGCATGTGACCAGACTCCAGCAGACACGCCTGGATTGGCTATCGTCTACATATCGTGTAGGCTATGTTGTACATGGCTGTAGTTGTGGTGAGAAATCTAAAAAAAGGTTTCTTGTCATCTCGCAAAATTATGTGTCATGTGCTTCGGATCACTGCGAGGGTTAAACAGCGACAACTGAGTTGGGCTAGTCATTAGGGGCACATGCATGAACAGTGACTACTCGTCTGCCATATAGGTCAAGCCGGCTATGTTAATTAGGACATCTATCGATGGACCCCTTTTCTACGAGTTTATCTTTAATTTGAGCTTTGTTCCTCGTCTAGTTTGTCCGTCGGGATTCATGTTGTCTCTTTGGGCAGTGAGGTTATGATTTCTTGTCATGTGGCATTTTTTCGTGTTATATGTTATAATCCGGCTTCAGATCAAAATGACGACAACTGCGCCTCCGGGCCACGTGCATGAAGACTTCTCGACAGTCATTGACGAGGTCAAGCCGACTCCGGTAGACAAAAGAAAACTAAGTACTACTCCACTATATAGGCAGGAGCCTCCGTGCTTGCTTGCTAGTGTTGCTCTCTTCACACCGTCTCGGCCTCTCCAGATCTAAACACGACAGCAGTGGCCACACTCTCTCTCTCTCTATGCTCACCGCTGGTCATAGATTCGGCCGGATCCTCTCCGCCAGGGAAGGTGAGAAGGTGCAATGTTCACGCGGTCGTCCTCGGCGACGGCTCTTACCCATTGCTGGGCGAGTCCTGATCAGCCTGCCTTGCCGTTCTCTCCCAAGCACCGCTGGCGAGGGAGGGCCTCTGACCCCTTCTTCCTTGCTGCTGTAGTGTGGGCAGATCCGGCCTCCCGCCGCCCACCTAGCGACATGCCGGCGACCATCAGGTATAACTTCCTTCGAAACCGGCCTTGCTCTAGTTCCCGAGCTCCTGTCGTCGCTGCATTTGTAACTTTTACTATTTCTCAGGACCCCTCGTAGATAGGATCGATCGGCTGTTCGAAAACCACCTAATTTTTTACATTTAAGAGGTAAAACTAGTTCATGCACTCGAATCTAGTACTACTTGGTTCAAACAAGGAAGAAAGGGGGTGGGGGGTGGGGGAGAATTTGTTACCTGAATCTAGGACTTGGTCGAAAGAGAAAATAATGGGGGCGAAAAGTAGCAGAGACTGGCTATCCAACTGGTCTCTAGGTCTAATAGGGAAATAAAGGTAAACACAATACAAACTCAATATAAACCCGATCTATTGGTTGAAAAAGGAAAGAATGTAGGGACTGGGGGACAAGTCAACAAAGTAAGTCTAGCACTAGATTTGCTAGCCTCACACAGTATAAGGTGGCTATACCGAACAAAAATGGGACCAACCCAGATATCCTGTTCTGATGTTTGTTGCCCCGATCCACTCCTATGTAATGCCACTGGTAAAATGTAGCAGTCGCACTGTTAAAAGTAAGGACACGTTAAACCAATGTCGTTTTCAATGTAATGCCTCCAGTAATATGAATCAATGGCACTTCTTTACATGTCCTGCTAAAATTTCCCATTAAGATAAGTTGGTTCTTTTCGTTAGAAATGCAACTGTCCTGGTCCGCCTACTCTCCCGTGCCCAAAGTAATGTTGTATTTAACGGTTTTCATAGTTAATCTTGATGCCCACACTAATATCTAGCAATGCCACTGCTTTAAAAATTGCTACTGTCCTTGTAGGATTGCCATTCAGATAAGGAACATGCTTATTTTCATTTCATGCATGTTTCATCACTTGTTACTTGTTAGTCACCCGCCTTTCCACCTTTTTTGTGCAAACAGAGATATACATTTCACGCTCGATCTTAGGTGAACTGCACAAATGATATCCAAATTATAGTTAAGCATTCTAGGAGCTTCACAACCAACCTTGATGTTGCTCAATTTTATTGCATCTAATGAAGAAGAAGCTCTGTGGGTTTCGTTTTCTGATGGAAATGGAACCGGGGCTGGAGCCCTTTTCTTAATTTTTTTTTGAAGAAGCTGCTAGCTCACGGGACATTGCTTCATTTTAGGTGAACTGCACCAAAAGGTCCCATGAATTGAATCATCCATGTTGGTGACTGAAAGAGCCAGCTTCAGCATCCCAGTCTAAGCACCCCCGGCCTCCATCCTTGCGACGCACGGTACACCTCATTTGCCACCTGCTCAACCCTAGTGTCACTGATAAAATGAAGTAATAATACAGTTAAAATAGAGCGAGTGTCATCTCTATCATTTTATTTCCAATGTAGATAAAGAAAGTGCTTCTCTTTGTTAAAGTATGTTTCATCAACTAGTCCCATTGTTAATGTTTAAGTCTTTCTGCAAACTGGGGTGCTTAATTTTAGTTGATATGTATAAAAATAGAGATTTGAATGTCTCAAGGCGCCTCCTTGTACTACTGTTGTACACTGATGTTCATCACTGGCAGAAGGTGTATCTGGGAGACTTGGGACGCTGTCTAGTATGAGGCATACCGTATGAGGCGTCGCAGGGCCCATGTTGCCCTCGCAGCATGTCATACTATGATACTATCGCAATATTTCCTTCTATTTATTTTGTGTGTTTCATCAACTAGTGCCACTATAATGTAATCACGCTTTTTCATTATCTGTGCAAACAGGGTTATTCAGCAGCATTTTGGTGGAACTGCACAAATGTACGTATGGAACCAGCATATATGCAGAGTGCGAGGTGTGCCAAGTAAAAATTACCGACACCAACCATGCTGCATGCACGCATTGGCATCCACCACAACCAGTGGGATGTGTGGCGCTCTCTGTGGAAGGATCTTTCTCGGCAGCAAATCCTCTAACCAAATACTAGTAGCTTATATTGGCAGTTTTCTAGGGAGTACTCTTTTCTAAAAGAAGCGCTAATCTATTTTTCTTTATTTTTGTACACTGTGTCACAACTTTGACCCAAAGGTCCAGAGCTATTTTAGGGTGATTGGCGTAGTACTCGGAGACTGATTGTAAGCATGATTTTCATTAGCTGTCACACTCATTGTAAGCATGAGCAGGTGGAAGATTAGGTTAGTGCGAAGCTTACCTTAAACCCTACCACCGACGTTGAAACAAGGCGAGCATCGAGGGAACCGTGGAGAACATCAGGGAAGCGACTTCGTGCCATCCGGCCTCCTCTTGCGGTGGGAGAACGAATACTCCTGTGGCTCCGGCTGGCTTTGCACCCTCACGAACGGCACACCATACTCGATCGATTCGTTATCCTCTGGGTGCTCGACCTTCGACCTGTACGCCCACCACCTCCGCCTTACTGTCGCCTCGGGCGAATCTGTCTGCTCCATCGCCCATAGGAGATACTCGATGAACTCGGAGGACTGCGGCATGACTGCCGCCGAGGAGTACATGTACATTGCCGCCCTCATCGCCGCTGTCTCGCTCTTTCGCATACATTGCCACATGGCCCACACCATCCTTGAAATCTCCCACTCATTATCAAACCAACTAAGGATCTCCTTCAACCTGGCTAACTTTGCCTGATCGCCGCCGGCGATCTGCCTGATTCGCTGCTGCATCCTCTCCATAGATGTCGTTCTGAGTGGTCCGGTGCTAGCTTTGGAAGATGGGAGGAGAGACGGTGGTCTTGCAATAGAGAAGAGGGAGAGGAGAGGATGTGGTTTTGGAATGGAGATGATGGAGAGGAGACGAGGTGGTTTTGCAATGGAGAGAAGATCAGAAGAGGGAGAGGCGAGACGGTGGTTTTGGAATGGAGATGATGGAGAGGAGAGGAGGTGGTGTTGGAATGGAGATGATGGAGAGGAGAGGAGGTGGTTTTGCAATGGAGAAGATCAGAAGAGGGAGAGGCGAGACGGTGGTTTTGGAATGGAGATGATGGAGAGGAGAGGAGGTGGTTTTGCAATGGAGTAGAGGGAGAGGAGCGTGCGGCAGCGATTTAGGATTGGGCGAGAGGGCCGGCGCGCTGTGACTGGATCAAAAATCAAAATCAATTTACCCTTCAATTAAGAAAGCGACCCCGCATTAACCAGTCTCCCTTTTATTATGGGTCATAATTGACCATGATTTTCGCACATAAAATATATGTTATGTGTTGCAAAAATAATATAATTTGAAAGTACATTCAGATACGAACCAAACGATATAATTTTTGGTGACATGCATTCACATTTTTCTTATCACATACAGTACGTGGTCAAACTTTAACCCAAAATACGGCAAACAACAAAAAATACTTCCAAGACCAGCGCCGCTCTTCCGCTCTTCTCCTGTTCCAATCTAAATCCACCGCCGCTCCTCTCCTGTTCCAATCTAAATCCAGCGCCGCTCCTCTCCTCTTCCATTTCAAAACCACCGCCCCTCCTCTCCTATTCCAGTCCAAAACCAGCGTCGCTCCTCTCCTGTTCTAATCCAAAACCAGCGCTGCTCCTCTCCTCTTCCATTCAAAAACCACCGCCGGCGAGTGAAGGTGTTGTGGAGAAGTAGATCGATGGAGGAGTACAACCAATACGTGAGGATCGTAGACGGCGCCCCTATGAAGCTAGCTAGGATGTTGGAGATATAGTCTTGGTTTGACAACAAGGACCAACTAGCGGCGACGGCGACATCCATGGCCAAATATCTGCAACAGAGCGAAAAGGCGGCGATACTCCCGGAGGGAGTCGCGCCGGAGTACATAGATCTGCTTCTCTGGGCCATGGAGCAAACAGATTCATCGAATCCGATCGTGAGGGAGCGGTGGTGGGAGTATCGATCCCAGATGGAGCATCCACCAGAGATTGAAGGATCAAGCATCTACAGGGTGCCGTTTGTGAGGGTGTCCTGCCAGAGCGAGCCGGTGGAGTCTTCGTCGACCGAACCCAATTGCAAGAGGAGAAAAGCAGTTGGCCCGATGATGCTTCCCCGCCATCGTCTCCCTCACCGTTCACATCGTCTCACGGGGCGGCTGTCTGCCGCCGAGGAATAGGAGGGGACTGCCACCCAGCCCAATAGTCGGGCAGGTTGTGAATTGTCAGGAGGAGCTTAGGGTTGTCAGTAGTTGCAGGTTGTGAATTGTATTTTGTGTTGTGTATTTTGAGAGTACTTTCAGATATGAATGTCTCTTGAATTTCAGATTTGCAGTACTGAGCATATGAAGAATTTTATGAATTCTAGAGATCTATTTTTAGAACTTAAAAAATGTAGTTTCATAGGAGTATAAAAGTGCAGACGAGAAGAAACTGCAAGTTTCAGTTTCAGATAAGAAACTGCAAGTTCAGTTTCAGATAAGAAACTGCAAATTTCAGAGGCAGAGCATTTATATTAACACGGCCTTTTCAAACAGGGTTAACATCATGTTGGAAGTTTTATTCATGGTCGAAAATGGAACTACCAGCCAGTTAACATCATGCTGATCAACATTCATGCATAGCACATCTTCATATGATGCAATGTTGAGTGTGCAAAATACAGAGAAAACGAGGGATAGAGTTTTGGCAAGTGTTGGACGTGGTTTTGGGCTGACCCGTCTAGGCTTTCATTTTTAACATGCGCAGCCCACGACCTTGGATGGGAGGGCCTGTTTGTATTTTCTTAGGGCCGTCTTGTATCGACCGGCCTATGGACCTCCCATCCGAGGTTTTATTTTTGGCAGCCCAATTTATGTATTTTTTTGAAGAAAACGCAGCGGTCTGTTCTATTTTTCTATATAGAATAGGAACGCCAGGTACAACTTATGTTTCCTTTTTAACTATATTATATATATTTAAATTCTTTTATATGTTATTATATATTATTTTTATTGTCATCATATATTTAACAGATACTTACATATGTAAGAAAACAATATCCCACATCTTATTAACTTATAAAAATAATTTCTTAACAAATAAAATCCTGGATTGTTTTTGCACGAAAATCCTAGTGATTGTGTACAAAAGCTTGGTAATATTTAAGGAAGAATGTAATAATATCACATATTATTTAAATATATTTATAACAAAATGCTCAACCCTTTTTTATTTTTTGATAACATTGCTGGCCCAACCCAACATTATAATTAGAATCAGCCCAGCAAAATCTTGTATCTAGATAAACTGCAAATGGCCTGTAATTTTTTAGGAAATAAAATAAATGGGCCGCATGAAAGCTACATTAATTGTTCACCCAGCCCAGCTAATGGCTGTAATTCAAAAAAAAAGATCAAATTGACTGTAAATTCTACCGCGCAAAAAAAAGACTGTAAATTCTGAAAAAATGGGTTGAATACGTGCCACATTTTTGGAGGCTGAAATGTGGGGCAATAGGTTGAAGCCAACGCAAGTCGTTGTAAATTTAGTCAACAAATGATTCTGACATGTTAGCCGTTGGATTTACATCCAACGGCCGGCATCCATCTTCAATCTCTCGTCTTCTTCCTCCAGCGCCGCCGGGACCACCTCCCTACTCCTGCTGCTAGCAGCTCTGCTTAGCACGCTTCGCTATGAAGCGCTACTCCACCATTGACCAGGCCATCCCTCCAACCCTCCACACCTCCTGTTCTTCTCCACCGACTGCTGAACCACACCGCACTAGAACCAGTTAACCCTTGTACAGCTCTCCGTCTGCGACTCTACTCCCGCGTCTTCCCATCTCCGGCTCGTTGTTGTCCGGGGCCTCGCCGTCGTGATGCGCTCGGTGCGGCATGGTCAACGTGGTCAACGAACGACACCATCGGAAGTAGGCTGTGCGTGGAGAGGCTGACAGCTGGGTCCACGGCCGCACACACGGAAATGCCTCCTTATTATGCGCAAAATAATGATTCCTCCACCTGACATCTGGGACCCACCGGAAGGGCCTTTGTATTTCACAAAAAAAAACGTGCCCCCCGCTGACTTGTCGGACCCACCAGCTATCTTCGCACGCAAGGAAGTGCCTCCTTATTACGCACAAAAAATGAATACTCCCCCTGCCAGCTGGAACCCAGCATACTGGGAGGCTGACTTGTGGGCCTACCAAGTTGACGGGGACGGAGGGCTTTGTCAACTTAGTCAATATGAACGATTCTAGCTCCTGTTACTGTATGATGTTCATCCAACGGTTGTAGTGCTTCTTCAACCTCTGGTCTTCTTGCTACAGCCGCCCAAACTAGCGTCGGTCGTGCCGCGTGCTCCTGCCTCCCGTGGCCGCTGTGATGTCGCGGAGGCCTCACCGCCCCCTACTACTCCCACCGCTGGCCAGGCCATCCCTCTACTCATCCACACACCCTGTTAATCTACGGTGACAGCAGACTCACACCGCAGCCGAACCAGTGAACTCTCATACTCCTCTTCGCGTGGGCATCCGCTGCTGCGTCTTCCCCGGCTCCGAGTCGTCCCCTTCCTAGGCCTCGCCGTCGTCCATCGCCATGGTGCTCTTGGCGCAGCGTGGTCAACGTGGTCAAGGAACGACTTCCATCGGACGTGGACTATATGTGGAGAGGCTGACAGCTGGGTCCACGGCCTCAGCAAGGAAGTGCCTCCTTATTATGCGCAAAATAATTTTTCCTCCACCTGAAAGCGGGGACCCACCGGACGGGCCACCGTATTTCACGAAAAAAATGTTTCCCCCCTGACTGCTGGGACCCACCAGCTACACCTTCGCATGCAAGGAAGTGCGTCCGGGCATAAAAAAAATGATTCGCCCGCCTGACTGCTGGGACCCACCAGCTACATCTTCGCACGCAAGGAAGTGCGTCCGGGCAAAAAAAAACGATTCGCCCCCCTGACTGCTGGGACCCACCAGCTACATCTTCACACGCAAAGGAAGTGCGTTCGGGCAAAAAAATGATTCGCCCATCTTACTGCTGGGACCCACCAGCTACATTTTCGCACGCAAGGAACTGCCTGACAGTCGGGACTCACCTGGTCGAAGCGTACATAGTGTTGTCATTCTGGTCGCGAACTTGTACGTACATATATACTGGTCGATGTAGAGGCGCGCGCATGTCGTAGTAGAGGCGCGTACGTGTCGTAGTAGAGGCGCGCACGTAGCACGTACACGTATATACAGTGGCCAGGGTGCAAGAAAGAAAATACGACCATGCATGTGTACATACGGGCGGGGTCTCGAACGCCTAGTCGCGCATACGTATGGCGAGGGCTCGTCTTCATGGGGAGGCAACGGAATGCGTCGTGTTCATGGGGAGGCAACAGAATGCGTCGTGTTCATGGGAAGGCAACGGAATGCGTCCCATTCATGGGGAGGCAACGGAATGCGTCGTGTTCATTGGGAGGCAACGGAACGCGTGGGAGCCAACCGGCTTGGACGGAACAGGCGATGGAAACGAGGCCTGGCGTACCGCAGAACGGAGGAAACGGACCTCCTATGATCGAAACGGGGGTCCTGTTGATCGGGAGGGGTGTGGCGTACCGCAAAACGGAGGAAACGGACCTCCTACGGTCGAAACGGGGGTCCTGTTGATCGGGAGGGGTGTGGCGTACCGCAAAACGGACGAAACGGACTTGTGTTGGAGCACTACGGTCGAAACGGGGAGGAGGGGTGTGGCGTACCGCAAAACGGGACTCCATGGGATACTATTCATCTCCACCGTCGACATCCTCCAGCCTCCACGGGCTCCTGTTCATCCAGCCTCCACCGCGTGCTACTCCACCGGCTACTGTTCAACCACCCCTCTACGGGCACCCCTCCACCGTCTACTGTTCATCCATCCCTCCACACCACGGGGTCCTGTTCAACCACCCCTCTATAGCCACCCCTCCACCGTCTACTGTTCATCCAGCCCTCCACACCACGAGTTCCTGTTCATCCAGAGGCAACGCCACCGCTCACTGTTCATCCAACCCCCCCCCCCCCCCCGCCCCCCGCAATGCTCACTATTCATCCAATCGATCGGCTTCAGTTAGCAGCAGTAGCGAAGGAATCACTCCATCGGGTTCAGTTAACAGCCATCGATCGATCGCTCGGGTTCAGTAACGCGTAGCCTGCAATGCAATCGCTCGGGTTCAGTTAGAGCCCAACGCCTCGCTTGGGTTCAGTTAGAGTCAACGCCTCGCACACACGTGCGTACCTGTACGAGAGAAACGCGCATCGCTCTCCCACCGTAACCGGCAACTCCCCGAAATTTTCCTCCCCCTCGCTTTTACCACGGTTTTTTCCGTCATGGACGGCCCAAAGAATGTCATGCAGCTGCGTCTCCGGCCCTCCCAGGACGAAAAGCCCATTTTCTTTCATGATTTTTTGTCATAGAAGTAGGAGCCCAGCACATCTATGATGATACCGGGTTTTGTCACAATTATCGTCATAGAAGTGTCATATGTATGACAGAAAAAAAATTCGTTCGGCCCAAAATGTCACGGATGTGTCTTTTTTTTTGGTAGTGATGTGCCAAGTCGAGTCACTCAATTCATTTAAAGGAGGATACCATCCCATCATACCACATCATAATCATTCTAATAGCATGTTGGCACACAAGTTAAACCATTATAACTCATAGCTAATCAAGCATGGCACAAGCAACCACAATCTCTAAATGTCATTGCAAATATGTTTACTTCATAATAGTTGAATCAGGAACGATGAATCATCCTATTTACAAAAACAAGAGAGGTCGAGTTCATACCAGCTTTTCTCATCCCAATAAGTCCATCATATATCATCATTATTGCCCTTCACTTGCATTGGACTAAGCTGGAATCTGCAAGCATTCAAGTCAAGAGAGAAGACAAGTAATATGGGCTCTAAGTTAAATAAACAATCATGCATATAAGAGCCACTAAGCATTTTCAATATGGTCTTCTCAACCCCCAAAGAAAGGAAAAGAAATAAAAACTATTTACATGGGAAAGCTCCCAACAACTAACTAATTTTTTTTCTTAAGGTTTATTAAACACACAAAAATAAAGCAGGAAAAAGAAATTTAAACTAACATGGATATTATAGTGAAAAAGTATGAGCACCGACATCTGGCAATGAGTGTGTGTGAACATGAATGTAATGTCGGTGGGAAATACGTACTCCCCCAAGCTTAGGCTTTTGGCCTAAGTTGGTCTATTGCCAGGGATAGCCTGGTGGATACCCGTAGGTGAAGCTGGGGTCATACTGCGATGCAGTGGCTATCGCTGCCTGAGCTATAGCGTGGAGTCGAGCAGCCTCCGCTCTCCTCTCATACTCATCTGCCTCCTCTCTGGTAATAATATATCTTCCTTTTGTCTGTGAATCAAAGAAGGCAGGAGCAGGAAGAGCAATATGGACTACACGACGTCTGTTAAAGATTAGTCGATACTGGAGAGGTGGCTCGGTCCTCTCAACAAACTGGTGGGAAACCATAGAATCAAAGTCTAAATAAGAAGGGGGTAATTCCATTTCACCCTCGCAAATGTCTATCTCAAGAAAATTAGCTAAACGGGTTGCATAAATTCCTCCAAAGAAATCTCCGTTGTGCCTATTCTGATGCAACCTGCGAGCTACAATGGCTCCCATATGATAAGTTTGGTCTCCTAACACAGCACTTCTGAGAATGCTGAGATCAGGGGCACACATGTGACATGCTTCATCATTAGCATTTATGCATCTACCTATGAAGAGAGCAAAATAATTTATAGCAGGAAAGTGAACGCTCCCTATAGTGGCTTGTGTTATATCTCTAGATTCCCCCACAGTTATTTTAGCAAGAAACTCTCTATATTCAGATTTAGGGGGATCCCTGACATTACCCCAAGATGGAAGTTTGCAAGCAGAAGTAAAATCCTCTAAGTCCATGGTATAAGATTTGTCATAAAGGTCAAACATGACTGAAGGAGAATTACGCGAAGATGAAAACTCAAACCTCCTCACAAATGAACTTGTGAGATCATGATACTGGGGGCATTTGTCAGCCTCAAAGTCCTCAAGACCGATGTTACTCAAATATGCACTAAATTCTTCTTTGATTCCCACTTGATTCATAAAATTTTCCGATGGCCATTCACAAGGCCTCACAGGAGCGTCTCTTGGTGGTTCGTCGTTAGCATCACGTATTGCAATCCTGGGACCTTGCTTCCTTGAAGGACCACCTTGGAACATCCTCCTAATCATATTGTTTCCTCTGAAAAATTTCTGAAATGTTTAGTAACTTCAAATAAAAGTGAACCAACTTCAATAAAATTGATAGTAACAACTCCCACAAGTGCCTAGATCATATATAAAGCATTGGAACTACTTGGAACCATATAAATTTGACATGCAAGCTCAAGAACATGGTCACCTATGCAACACAAATTTGCAATGAATAAAGCACTAGAACAAAAACTAATTGGACCAATGGAGGAGTCACATACCAAGGAACAATCTCCCCAAGCAGTTTTGTGAGAGGTGCTTTGAGCAAGGAGATCGAAAATCACAGCAACGGGGGATGGAACTCGTGCTTGAGTTGGTTTATTGTGTTTGTGTGAAGCAGAGGAAGAAGATGGGTGCAGGGATAAGTGGAGGAGGGCCACCGTGGGCCCACAAGGTAGGGGGCGCGCCCTCCACCCTCGTGGCCAGGTGGCAGCTCCCCCCACGGTAATTTTTGCACAGTAAATCCTCAAATATTCCCGAAAAACCATACTAAATTGGCATGGCATTCTGAGGACTTTTATTTTTGGGATATTTTTATATTGCACGGATAAGTCAGGAGATAGACAGAAAAATACTATTTTACTTTATTTCTAATAAATAACAGAAAATATAAAGAGCGTACAGAAGGTTGTGCTTCTAGTTTCATCCATCTCGTGATCATCAAAATGAACCCACTAACAAGGTTGATCAAGTCTTGTTAACAAACTCATTCCGAATAATCACGGAACCGGGGAAATTTCGAATAACACTAAGTTACCTCAACGGGGATATGAAAATCCCCAACAATAAGAATATCATACTTTTTCTTGACAGTAGGGAGAGGAAATTCAAAACCTCCAAATATAATCGATGGAACTTTTCCAATAGAGTTGATACTATAAACTTGAGGTTGTTTTCTTGGAAAATGTACCGTGTGCTCATTGCCATTAACATGAAAAGTGACATTGCCTTTGGTGCAATCAATAACAGCCCCTGCAGTATTAAGGAAAGGTCTTCCAAGAATAATAGACATACTATCATCCTCGGGAATATCAAGAATAACGAAGTCCGTTAATAGTAACGTTTGTAACCACAACAGGCACATCGTCACAAATACCGATAGGTATAGCAGGTGATTTATCAGCCATTTGCAAAGATATTTCAGTAGGTGTCAACTTATTCAAGTCAAGTCTACGATATAAAGAGAGAGGCATAACACTGACACCGGCTCCAAGATCACATAAAGCAGTTTTAACATAATTTCTCTTAATGGAGCATGGTATAGTAGGTACTCCTGGATCTCCAAGTTCCTTTGGTATTCCACCCTTAAAAGTATAATTAGCAAGCATGGTGGAAATTTCAGCTTTAGGTATCTTTCTTTTATTAGTAATGATATCCTTCATATACTTAGCATAAGGATTTATTTTGAGCACATCAGTTAATTGCATATGCAAAAAGATGGGTCTAATCATTTCAGCAAAACGCTCAAAATCCTCATCATCCTTTTTCTTGGATGGTTTCAGAAGAAAAGGCATGGGTTTCTGAACCCATGGTTCCCTTTCTTTACCATGTTTCCTAGCAATGAAGTCTCTTTTATCATAACGTTGATTCTTTGATTGTGTGTTATCAAGATCAACAGCAGATTCAACTTCTACATCATTATCATTACTAGGTTGAGCATCAACATGAACATTATCATTAACATTATCACTAGGTTCATGTTCATCACCTGATTGTGTTTCAGCATCAGAAACAGAGATATCATTTGGATTCTCAGGTGGTTCAGCAATAGGTTCACTAGAAGTTTGCAAAGTCCTATCATTTTTCTTTTTCTTCCTCTTAGAAGAACTAGGTATACCAATATTATTTCTCTGCGAATCTTGCTCGATTCTTTTAGGGTGGCCTTTAGGATACAAAGGTTCCTAAGTCATTCTACCAGTTCTAGTAGCCACTCTAATAGCATAATCATTTTTCTTACTATTCATTTCATCAAGCGCTTCTTTCTGAGCTTTAAGTACTTGTTCTACTTGAGTGGTAACCATAGAAGCATGTTTGCTAACAAGTTTAAGTTCACCTCTAATATCAGCCATATAATCACCCAAGTGTTTAATCATAAAGTTATTCTGTTTTAATTGTCTACCAAAATAAGCATTAAAGCCATCTTGCTTAAACATAAAGTCATCAAACTCATCCAAGCACTGACTAGCAATTTTAGTAGGAGGGACTTCAGCTTTATCATATATATATAGAGAGAATTTACCTTTACTACCTGTGTCGGGATATCGGGAGGTTCTTCAGTAAATAAATAATTGAGATCATATACTTCTTCAGCAGGCGGTAAATTAAGACCATGTATTTCTTCAATAGGAGGTAAATTCATAACATCTTCAGCTTTAATACCTTTTTCTTTCATAGATTTCTTTGCCTCTTCCATATCTTCGGGACTGAGAAATAGAACACCTCTCTTCTTCGAAGTTGGATTAGGAATAGGCTCAGTAATTGGCTCTGGAGCTGGCTCAGGAGGTGGGTGAGGAGGTGCCCAATTATTTTCCTTTGCCAACATATTATTCAATAGAATTTAAGCTTCATCTGGTGTTCTTTCCCTGAAAAGAGAACCAACACAACTATCCAGGAAATCTCTGGAAGCATCAGTTAGTCCATTATAAAAGATATCAAATATTTTAGGTTTCTTAAGAGGATGATCAGGCAAAGCATTAAGTAACTTGAGAAGCCTCCCCCAAGCTTGTGGGAGACTCTCTTCTTCAATTTGCACAAAATTGTATATTTCCCTCAAGGCAGCTTGTTTCTTATGAGCAGGGAAATATTTAGCAGAGAAGTAATAAATCATATCCTGGGGACTTTGCACACAACCAGCATCAAGAGAATTATACCATATCTTAGCATCACCCTTTAATGAGAACGGAAATATTTTGAGTAAATAAAGGTAGCGCAATCTCTCATTATTAGTAAACAGGGCAGATATATCATTTAACTTAGTAAGATGTGCCACAACAGTTTTAGATTCATAACCATAAAAAGGATCAGATTCAACCAAAGTAATTATACCTGGATCAACAGAAAAATCATAATAATCCTGATCAGGAACACAGATAGGTGAAGTAGCAAAAGCAGGGTCGGGTTTCATTCTATCTCTAAAAGATTCTTTACTCCATTTAACTAGCAACCTCTTAAGTTCCTGTCTATCCTGGCAAGCAAGAATAGCTGCAGAAGATTCGGCATCAAAAAGATAACCCTCAGGAATAGCAGGCATATTTTCATCATCACTAACATCATCGTGTTCAAGTTCAATAATTTCTCTTTCTCTAGACCTAGCAATTTGCTCATCAAGAAATTCACCAAGGGGCACAGTAGTATCAAGCATAGAAGTAGTTTCATCATAGGTATCATGCATAGCAGAAGTGGCATCATCAATAACATGCGACATCTCAGAATTCATAGCAGTAGTAGGTTTAGGTGTCGCAAACTTACTCATAACAGAAGGAGAATCTAGTGCAAGGCTAGATGGTAGTCCCTTACCTCCCCTCGTAGTTGAGGGCAAAATAGTAGTTCGATCATCTTTCAAGTTCTTCATAGTGTCCAACAGATATAAATCCCAAGTGACTCAAAGAATAGAGCTATGCTCCCTGGCAACAGCGCCAGAAAAAGGTCTTGATAACCCACAAGTATAGGGGATCGCAACAGTTTTCGAGGGTAGAGTATTCAACCCAAATTTATTGATTCGACACAAGGGGAGCCAAAGAATATTCTCAAGTATTAGCAGCTGAGTTATCAATTCAACCACACCTGGAAACTTAGTATCTGCAGCAAAGTGTTTAGTAGCAAAGTAATATGATAGTGGTGGTAACGGTAACAAAAGTAAAGACAACAAAAGTAATGTTTTTAGTATTTTGTAGTGATTGTAACAGTAGCAACGGAAAAGTAAATAAGCGAGAACCAGTATATAGAAAACTCGTAGGCACCGGATTAGCGATGGATAATTATGCCAGATGCGGTTCGTCATGTAACAGTCATAACATAGGGTGACACAGAACTAGCTCCAATTCATCAATGTAATGTAGGCATGTATTCCGTATATAGCCATACGTGCTTATAGAAAAGAACTTGCATGACATCTTTTGTCCTACCCTCCCGTGGAAGCGGGGTCCTATTGGAAACTAAGGGATATTAAGGCCTCCTTTTAATAGAGAACCGGAACAAACCATTAGCACATAGTGAATACATGAGCTCCTCAAACTATGGTCATCACCGGGAGTGGTCCTGATTATTGTCACTTCGGGGTTGCCGGATCATAACACATAGTAGGTGACTATAGACTTGCAAGATAGGATCAAGAACACACATATATTCATGAAAACATAATAGATTCAGATCTGAAATCATGGCACTCGGGCCCTAGTGACAAGCATTAAGCATAGCAAAGTCATAGCAACATCAATCTCAGAACATAATGGATACTAGGGATCAAACCCTAACAAAACTAACTCGATTACATGATAAATCTCATCCAACCTATCACCGTCCAGCAAGCCTACGATGCAATTACTCACGCACGGCGGTGAGCATCATGAAATTGGTAATGGAGGATGGTTGATGATGACGACGGTGCCGAATCCCCCTCTCCGGAGCCCCGAACGGACTCCAGATCAGCCCTCCCGAGGGAGATTAGGGCTTGGCGGTGGCTCCGTATCGTAAAACGCGATGATTTCTTCTCTCTGATTTTTTTCTTCCCGAAAGCCAATATATGGAGTTAGAGTTGGCGTCGGAGGGCCACCAAGGGGCCCATGAGGTAGGGGGGCGCCCAGGGGGTGGGGCGCCCCCACCCTCGTGTACAGGGTGTGGGCCCCCTGGTCTTCATCTTTTGCGATGATTTTTTATTGTTTTTTCTAAGGTGTTCTGTGGAGTTTCAGGTCATTCCGAGAACTTTTATTTTCTGCACATAAAACAACACCATGGCAGTTCTGCTGAAAACAGCGTCAGTTCGGGTTAGTTCCAGTCAAATCATACAAGTTAGAGTCCAAAACAAGGGCAAAAGTGTTTTGAAATGTAGATACGACGGAGACGTATCATGAATCACATAGTGTATTCTAAGAAAGCATGAATGTGTGTCTCTCTCAAAAGGTGTGTCCAGGAAACAATGACTATGGAAAACTAACAACCAAACAAAATAAAACTATGGTACAAGAAGCTCCAAGTAAAACTCATATCAGTTCATGAATAAAAATATAACTCAAAGTAACATACCGATGAATTGTGGACGAAAGAGGGAATGCCATCCGGGGCATCCCCAAGCTTAGACGCTTGGGTCTTTCTTGAATATTACCTTGGGGTGCCTTAGGCATCCCCAAGCTTAGGGTCTTGCCGCTCCTTATTCCTTCATCCATCGTGATCTCACTCAAAACTTGAAAACTTAGCACACAAAACTCAATAGAAATTTCATGAGATCCATTAGTATAATAAGCAAATCATAACCTTTAGTTATGGTTGTAAACTCATTCATAATTATTCTTGCATAATACCTAGTGTATTCTAACTTCTCCATGACATCCTTAAAATAAGCACATTATGCAATAAAAATCAGAACAATATATAATGATCTGAACAAACATCATACTTCAGTAACTTTGAAAATCTGAATAATTAGGATAATTGTTCGGAAAATTCAAAAAATTATTTGTTCTTTTAAAAAAATGTTCATTCTTTTAGAAAACCCGTCGTGTTTTCGCATATTCAAAAAATTCACATTTTTAGAAAAATACTTTGAGAATTTCAAAAAATGTTCCATTTTCCAAAAGTTGTTCAAATATTTTTGTTCATTTTTTCAGAAATTTGTAAATAAAGACAAGGATTTCAAAATATGTTCCTGGTTTCGAATATTGTTCACAAATTTCTATCAATATTCTTATCTTCAATTTTTTGTTCATGTATTAAAAAATTGTTTGCATTTCAAATTTGTTTGGGATTTTGAAAACAATTCTCCATTTTGAAATTTGTTCTAGGAATTCCAAATTTGTTCATTATTTTAAAAATTGTTCCCATTTCAAAATTTTGTTTGAAAGAAAATGTTCATGTTTACACAAACAGTTCAGAAATTTCAAAATGTGCTCGCCATTTCAGAAAATTGTTTGCGTTTGTCGATAATTGTTTGTAAGTTCATAAAATAACTCAAATTTTGGTGTATTTATTCAGGATTCTTTCAAATATTTTTAAGTTTGCTAGGGCTATTAGTATTTAACTCTCGCGATATATTTCTATCATGAGTCCTCTTCGGTCGTAGTGGCTAGCAGCCTACGTACTTGAGCAGGTTGTTGTGGGTTCGATTCCCAGCAAACGTGATCTAGCGTTTTTGTGATCTTTCACCATCCCAGTCGTTGCGCAACACAATGGCCCGGCCCAGTCGGACGTACCCCTGTGTGATGGCTATGTATTTTCCGCAAAATGCGGCGCATAGGAGTTCCCCTTGGGAATATGCTTCTTCACCAGGGGAGCTTGGGCTTGGGTTATATATTGTTGCAGTTGAGCTATGGCGTTGTGGCTCCTTATGGCCCACGGTCCCATGGTCAGATGGAGCTTTAGGATGGTATGGTGGTGTATGCTCATTGTGCTTGTATTCTCTTGATGCTCCAATTTAAGTCAATACCCACAATTTGTCGAAAAAAAGGATGGTGTGGTGGTCGCTCGGGAAGGGGACATGGTTGGAAGATTGCACCCTGGATTCAGCGTCCGTGTCCCCGAAAGAGGCAGGGGGTGTGCGGAGGATGCGAGTTAGTGTGGATCTGGCTGTTAGATGAGCGGGAGAGGGGGAGGGGAGATGTAGGATGTACTAGATATGGATGGTGTAGGTAATGCATGTTCCACAACCTCTGTTGGCAAGTTTGGTCCAAGTGTTGCAGAGTGGGAGCATCATAGACAAAGTTATCGATCAAACGCCAAGGTACAAAAAGTAAAATCGACACATAGTAGAGGGGAGTCTTTCTTTATTAATGATGATCATCAATTGTACATACAACGTGATGCTCTACTCTTTATATAACTAGCTAGGGGTGGGGGATAAGTGCCCACTTTTACATTAAGTGGAGGAACTTGATCCTTAATGGGCTCCATCAAAGGCCCAAGTTTCCCAACACCCTCTCCCCTATTTGGTAATTATCTGTATATTCATGCCTCCAAAATATGAAAAACTTAGTGGAAAAAATATATGGAGAAAGAGTGCTTATTATATGTTGCTGTGGTGCAAAAATTGCCTCATCAAAATCTCGTGCGAGAAATATCAAAACTAACTTGAGGGAAAAAATAATACAATCCACTGAACCATCAAGTTGAGTACTCAATCATCGGTACAAAGATTTTGACAATGAGTTTGCAAAGTTTGCCCCGCCGATCCTTGCATCACCCTAAGTTTCGTCATATCAATTTAATGCACGCATCTCTCGAAGGATGATACTTAGTGTGCAAGATTCTCACCTAGTTCATCTACTGCAGCTTATATGCATAGAAGAACTCAAGATTAATATGGTTTATGAGGTTCCTGTACACACAACCTATCCGAGCTTGTATAGCAAAAGCATCATTGTATTCATAGATAATGGTAGGGTTTGTATGGTGTTCAGCCCACACGTTTGTTGAATGTGTTCGATCATCCGTCGAAGCCATACACACTCTCGTGATGCTTCATATAGTGCTATTACTTTTTAGTTGTTCATGGAAGTTGATACAAGACTTTGCTTGGAAGATTTTCAGGAAAACATAGTTCCACCACAAAGGAAAACACATATAGTATGGGACATAATTAGAAGTATGCAGGTCCAGCAGGTACCCATCATCGACATAGCCATGAGTATAGGTCTTCATTCCTTCTATAAAATATTCCAAGATTTTTGGTCCATTGTAGGTAATAGAATATACACTTGAAACCTTTCCAGTGTCACCTGGTAGGCTCGGAATTGTATCTAGCAAGCAAATTGACTGCGAACACATTGTCCTATTGTTTAAAATTTGTGAGGTACATGAGTACTTCAACCGTAGTCAGGTAGGGACATTCTGGTCCCAAAGTTTCACCTCCTTTTCCTTAGGCATGAACGGGTCCTTGTCTTGCTACAAAGATCACCCGATCATTGGGGTCTTAGAAGGATGTGCCTGGTCAAATCCAAATCTTTGCAAGACATTCTATGTGTAGGTTGGCTAGTGCACCAGAATCCCATTAGGGGAATATTCAAGTTGTAGACCTAGACCGAACTAGGTTTACCCAAATCCTTCATATTGAATTCCTACATTAGGTAGGAACTCCGTTCCTCAATATACTCAAGTGTATTGATTGTGTTTAAATCCTCTACTTACACCGAGATTTTGTAGAATCCATACTGGGATCACCGTAAAAAACACATGGGGAATATTCATTGATAATGTAGCCCTTCTGATGAGAGAAATCCCTTAAGCAATTATACCACATCGTACCACAATGTTCAAGTCTGTATAGTGACTTTTAAGTTGAACGCTATATAGACCATTGTTTGCTCTATCATGGTTCAGAATATAGATATCTTTGGGTACCTTCATGTAATGTTTATATCCAAGTTACCATATAGGTAAGCGATGACAACATCCATTAATTTAATTGATAAGCCCATATTTATTGCCATTGAGCTCAAGTATCTGAATGTAATTCCATCCATGACCGGGGAATAAGTGCCCCCAAAATCTACATTGTCGATGAGTGAAACCTTGAACGATGAGCCTTGATTCAGTCAAAAAAAACGATGAGCCTTGGTTTTGTATGGTGCTACCATATTTTTTATCTCTCTTCCGAACAAAAACCCACTTATGGAAAGCAGGGTGTATGTGGGGAGGAGTTAAATTTTTTGAAGGGTGTGCACCTCCTAGACTGGCTAGGTGTGCTTGGAAGCCATCAAGTTTGTGAAGAAGACAAGAAGTTTGTACGGTCCCAGAGATCGGCTACTTCGTGAAGATGTACCCTAGTGAGGCTAGTAATTCATGGGTGTAAGTCATTGTGGAATAGATAGGTTGCTGCTAAGTGGGCCCTTTGTGGGTGAGTGTCCTCCGTGCACCGTCCTTTGTGGAATCTCGCAACCAGAATCCTTTGTGATTCTAGATCTTTCGTGGATTGAAGCTTGATGGATGTAGATAGTGCTAACTAACCAAACCATGGGAAAAAATCTTCACCGAGCCTATTGTGTTTGTGATTCACTAAACTCCACTCCTTTACCTTTTTGCACATACATGTTTTACATTCCACTTCATGTTACTCTAGATATGCATGTGTAGGGTGCTTCATAGATTGGTAGGAAAGATTAAAATCTGCCAAGAATTTAAAACTTGAGAAAATAGTCCATTGTTGAGCTTAGTAGTCTTTCTTTTGGTACACAACCTACTTAATTTACTTATTTAGACCATTTTTCTGATGAATAGTTATGTTGTTGTAGGTGGGGAAGATGGAGAACAAATTGATGAACTGTGGCTCGATGACAAAAGTGCAGAAGGGGAGGGAGATGGCGATGGAGGGCATCAACATATTTCCGTCCTCCTTCATCACGGTGAACCACTCAGGCAACAATCCCTGCTTCCCCCCTTTTCATCTTCGTCTCCTCCTTCTCTGCGGCTCCACCGCTGCCCTCCCCTCCTCCACCGCTTTGTTACTAGAGCCCACGGGCGGCTCTTTTGACGGTGTTTTCAGGGTGGTGCTAACTCTCCTCCTCAGGGGGAGGTACATGACAATCCTACATTGAAGTACGACAGTGGGAGCTGGGGTTGTGGAGAAGAGGCTTTGGGGTTGGCCTGAGGTGATAGGATTCTACCGTCGGAGCCCACAAGATGGGCTTCTGACAGTGTTTTCAGTGTGGTGTGAACTCGCCTCCTTAGGGGTGAGAGCAGGACATTCCTACATTGGATGGTGGCAGTGGATGAGATGGGATTGTTGAGGAGAGGCTTTGAGGAGGGCCTGAGGAGGCAGGCTACAATGGGAGCCTAGGAAACGACAGGGAAGAACAGGACGGAGGAAGTCATGATTGCAGTGGAAGGCGAATAGATGAGAATTTGGCGGTGGTCATTGTCTCGCTGGCATCCGCCTCGGCCATTGTGGTTGTGCGGGAGGGAGTAGGATAAGGTGGTCCGCGACTTTTTTTGGGTGGCTAGAAGTTTATTTAGAAGACCCAATCCCCCTAACACATACACACAGTCATCCCTACGAATGCATGCATGACTTTTTTTAGGTGACTAGCACTTTTTTTAGTAACAGGTGACTAGCACTTGGCTCCTCATTCTGTCTCATGGCCGGTCAGAAATCGGGTCGTGATGACCGAAACGCTGAAGCCCACACGGGAGGGCCTCTTCCTAGAAAAATATTTTTTAGTTTTTTTGACATCATATTTATTTTTAGTTCCTAATAAATGTTTTCCCTCTTTGATCACCCATTATTTTCCATTCCTTCGAAGATGGTCAATTCTTTCCAAATACATGGTTTGCATTTATGCTATACTAGGTATGTACACGGTATGTATCTCCCTCTATATAAATAGCAGCAGGAAAACAGAATCACACCAACACAATGCATTGCAGCCCGTAGAACAAGCGAAGAAGAAGAAGATACCGGCGGTCATGGCAGCTATGAAGATGACCAACACGTGGATCATTTGCTTGGCCGCCCTCGCCGTCATGGCTACCCTCCTCATCTCCTCTGACGCACAACGTTAGTCAAAGTCCTCCTTTTCTATCATTATTTAATATTGCAATTTCACTACACATCGTAAGCAGAGAATTTCATATCTTTTTGCGCCAACCAGAAAGCTAATGTTGAAGCAATTTTTCCTACGTGCTTAGACATGCAACCCGTATCCAAACTGCTTCAGCAACGAGGAAGGATTGGCGTGTGCCCGCCTATGCGCGGTGCTGATCGGGCCTTCCGGCAAGGCCATAGGGATGCGCCTGCCAATACCAAGTGTTGTTGCGCGCCGCCCGGCGGTAGGAAGGACCAGCTGCGGACGAATGCCCCTTTTTGGACCTCAGATGTTGCGCCTGCTGGTGCCACAAATGCAGCTGCTCCATGATGATACTAGACTTACTAGTATTTTTGTTTCTTCTGAACTACTACACGTTTTGGTGATCTGGTGCTTAAACTATTGTGATCATGTTTTGCTTCAAGGAACAGTCTAGAAACTATGAAATTTGGAAAACATAATCATTTTCTGTGCTGGTGTACCTGATCATATCTTTCATAAAATCGCGAATTTTCGGAATATCACACCTTTAATAAAAATGTTCTGAAGGATCCCCATGGGACACATCAAGGGACTGGATTTTCTACTCTCAGGTGTACTAAAAAAGACAAAAAAAATCAATTTGAGGATATCTCTCCCAAAGAAATAATGTACCCAAAAAGTGCACAAAACATTGTCCAGTGACTTTGTTTCTTTGTAGAGAGCTCATCGAATGTTTTTTTGATGAAATTTTGCAACTCTCTAAAACATTTGATAATGTGGACATCAGTGTCTCCAATACGTCGAAGAATAATACGTAGATATATATTTTACAAGTGAATTATAGTGCCAGAAGTAAACTGTCAAACACTTGTACAAGCTAGTGTTAAGATGCGAGTTTAGGTTGGAATACATCTCACACGTCATCTAGTACTATGTTTCCTCATCGTACACTTGTGAATCATATAATAACACTTCGCAAACAATGCCAAACCAGCAATCTCTTCAACTTAGAGTTCTCATAAAAAAGGATGTTGTTCTCAAGAATAATACTACGATGGATAACTCCCCCGGAGTGGAAGTACTACAACCTGCAGGTAATCTTGAGAGAAATAAACATGTTCTTCTTCAGATGGAAGGGCGGTGCCCTATGCTGTACATGTATGACCTAGGGGAACCACCAGGAAGAACTTATGTAATAATGTAATAAACTGGTTGACATTTATAAGTTGTTACAAGCTACATTAATAAGTTAATAATACAATGATTAGAGAGGGTTAGCAATTAACAATGACATGATTTATTTTCATTAAATTATTGTGATTAGTTCATTGTTAGCAATCAACCAATCAAATGAACTTACTGATGGATATTTTGAGTGGTGGACAACACTTGTTTCTCAAAATAACATCAGCACTAATTTCAACATAACATTACGTTAAAACTTTTCAAAGTGTATGACAAGTTACTGAGGAACCATTAGTTCATTATGTGAAATGTTTAACTAAAATAAATATTTTCTATATTGAACTTTTATACATTTTAAATCCTATTTTATCATCCTATAAATTTAATGAGAATATTTTTGTATTATATTAGTTACCATAGTTAACTACATAAAATACATGCTAAATATTGGTTATAATATTTTGTTACATAATTGATGTATATATAACCTGGTAAAATATTGGAAATTATATCACTGCAGAAGTTGATTCTACTAATGAATATAATATGTGTTGTAACCAAACTTTTTTAGAATCAATTTTGCTTGTTCCAGATACTTAATAGTGTATACATATATATTTCTATATTTGTGCATCTTCATGTGTATTTTAATACTAATAAATATCATGGCAGAGATTCTAAAAAAAAGTAATGGTAGAGATTTCTAAATACTACTCCTACAATCTAAAAATATATGTTAATAGAGGTCGCTAGTGTATTATCACTTAAGCATATTGTAGAAAGTTCTAGAGTATGTATAGGTCTGGCCAGTTTGGTTCACTAATAAGTTGACAACATGAGTCTCCTATATACTTAGTTTTGACATATCTTTGCTTATCATCATACCAATAAACAAAAAATTGTCAGAGTTTATACTTTTGCATAGATACTATTTGCTTATTTTAGATGGGCGTGAGGAGGAATGGGTGAGGTAGGGTAAGATCGAATTTGTTCACATAAGCCAAAATCCAGTCATATTGCACAGACAGGCGAAATGGGCCACTCCACTGGCAATAGTTGGTACTACCTCTGTCCCCAAATATAAATAGATGGCATATACATTCTGTCAAAAAAATCAATGCTTTCTAAACTTGACCAAGTATATATATGCAATAATACAAAGATAAACAATATCAAATCAATATCAATATACTCACTATTGCATATATTTTCATAATCTATTTATTAGTATTCTAGTTGTTGATATTTTCTTCTATATATTTGATGCACAAAGAATTGACCTTTTGACTATATTTATAAGCCATGTATTTGGGGACGGAGGGAATAGTTCACACACTTATATGCTCTAAATGAACATCGATACACATATAATACCCCAAATACACGATGATAGCCAACAATGTACGTCCTCCTAGATTGCGCCTATGGTGTTTAAGCATCACCTAGGTTCTAGGGAAAGGCCAATTGTCTTGCTTCCGCTTAGTGCCTTTTCCATCCTTGGGTGAATCTATCAAAACTCCCTTTCAATAATAGAGATTTGTGTCGGCTTTTGTTTTGTGCGGCATCGGTGACATTACCAAATAACTAAGGAAAACCAAGAGGAAATGGGGGCATGGAGAGAAGATGATGCGAATATACCAACTCTCTTTATTAATAGTGATATATGGCATCGGCTGAGATTGAAAAAAAATCTATAGAAAACAAAGAGAGAAATGAAGGCATGGGAAGAAAAAAAAGGTGAAGAGGTGAGGTGAACTTACAAACCGATGAAGAATACCAAGACTCCTGGTCCTCGGGATTGCAAATTTCTGCCCATTTCACCATGTGGTATTTTTGAAGGGTGTTGGATCCCTGCCAGATGAATGAGATACCTCCTTCTGAAGGGATCCATGGGCACCCTAGGGAGGATGTATATCCCCACAATATACATGGGAGACTAGATTGGTGGGAGTTTTATTTAGTGTATCAAGGTCCTTAATCTGGATCCCAGTGTCCCTCACAGGCACCCCTAAGTAGGTGATCGGGTAGTAGGACAGAATGTGATTGTCTGCAATCCGTTGTTGCTCTTCAAGCGAGTAGCCCATGACCATCCCTTCACTCTTCATGAAGTTGATCTCGGGGCCAGACATGGCCTAAAAGCAGAGAAGATGGAACTTAAAATTGATAATGCCAAGCTTCGATCCTTCTACAACCACACATGGTCTGGGGTGTAGCTTAGTGATCTGGGGAAGTGCGTACTAAGCATCGATCAGATGTAATCAATGGCTCTCTGTAGGGGTGAGGAGGGGGCGTGGATTTGTAATCTAGGGTACTGGGCTGGTACAACAGAGACTCACGCAGTAATAGCAGTGTGGCATGCGGCAAGAACACCATGATATAATGAGGACACTAGTGGTCATACAGGTGGTTAGACAAGTGTGGAGGGTGCTTGAAGGTTCAAAGATGAGGAGAGCATCCATACCACGGTTAGGCGCTACACATGTTAAAGTTCTAGAAATAATGACCAGTCACTAGAGTCTGTAGTCGCGACTTAAATTCAAGGCTCCGGAAGAAGAAGGGGGAATTTTAATATAGAAGTTCAATTAGACCATCCAAATTGGAGCGCACACATTCTTTAGATCGAAGTAGATCATTCAAATTAAACTCATTCCGCTATTATTCATTTGTACCTTCTTTCTTTTTCCTTTTAATTTTCCAAATGGGTTATTGACCTTATTAACACTCGTATGGAAAATTGTATGTAGAGTGATAGTGAAGGGGCACATAAAATCCACCTGGCCAATTGGCCCTCTATTTGTATGAGGAAAAAATATGGTGATATGTGGGTTCTAAATTTGCAGGACATGAATATATGTCTGATTGGGTCTTGGGTTAAGTGATACATAACAGGAGAGGGCTCTACGTGGAAGAGAATAGTGGATAGTAAGTTTAATACCAGGAATCCTAATATCCTTTGCTGTCAGGATAGTCACCCTTCTCAGTTTTGGAAAAGCTTTCAGTGGGCTTTACAAACTATGAAGTTAGGATATAAATGGCATGTAGGTAAAGGGAGGATGGTGAGATTTTGGGAAGATACTTGGCAATGAAATGCTCCTTTAGCCATCCAATGTTGGGATTTGTATTACTTAGTTCATGAGAAGAATAAAACTATTGTTGAACCATGGGATGGGATTGAGCTTAAATATACACTTAGGAGAGTTTTCTAGATGATTTGATTATCCAATGGTTGGATCTGGTTAGATACAATTCTGGAATGTGATTCAGTCCATGTTTCATGTTCAGATTGTTGATTTTGAGTCACTTGTCAAATCATGGATTTGCAATAAGAAATATCTTCATCTTAATGTAGTCATATTCTTATTGTTACATTGGATTGAGGCAAATACACAGTGCATGTTAAATTGTGATCCAAATTATACCGTATTGGACTATACGTAGTACATACGGTGTGGGCCTTTGCGTTGGTACCGACGCGTACGAGTACAACTCGTTTACTTGTCCTTCAAGGACTCTCATGTATTGCTCTCATATATACCCCATGTAGTCGCACCTCAGACTGTGTGTCGTCTCGTGCTTGTAATACTCCTCCATCATTGTGATTGCGCCTTCGTGCGTCCGTGGTTTTCTCCCGCAAGGGTTTCCACGTAAAAATCCATGTCTCTCTGTCCCATTTATTTCTCGTTATTATCTAACAAGTGGTATACAGAGCCAAGTTACATATACGAGATTGAGACGAGAGTTAGGGTTAGCGTGCGCCGCCGCATCGTAACCAGGCGATCCGGCTTCGGATCGATTTCCGCTGCACCGTCCGCTATACGAAGCTGAGACAGACAGGAGTGCGCGTATTGTGTGCCTCGCGAGCGGTCAAATCCGCAAGACCACTGTCATTCCGCCGAGTTGCGGTTGCTGCTCGTTCAAGTTCCAAGGCGAAAGAGATCGGGCGAGTTGATGCTGCTGCCGTGCGGTGCCTCTAGTCCCGAGGGCATCCACGGGTGCTGCTGCTTCTACTTTTCACATCAAGACAAAGCTGGTCCATCGGTGGTACTAGTACTTGTGCTACAGTACAGATCTGATTGATCTCTAATTATTTCTCCCGTGAGGTTGTGCTAGTTAATTAGTACTAGCTCAGTTTTTTGTTCTCTGCCGTCAATTGCTACGGCCACCAGTGAACATCTATCAGGTGCTATTTTTTCAACTTCATTTGATCCGCAACTTTAATTCTATCAAGAATTTTTCTACGGGCTTGTACTACTTTGTGTACACAGATTTAATCGACTCATGGCTTCCATGAAGTATGATCCTCCGCTGCTGGACCGTGACACAAGGTTTACCCTATGGCAAGTCAAAATGCGGGCGTTGTTGGCACAGTCCGACTATGATAAAGCACTGGATAGTTTTGGGAAGAATAGAATTCAGGACTGGACTAATGAGGAGAAAAGAATTGATTGTAAGGCTTTGTCACAAATTCAACTCCATTTGCATAATAATATTTTGCAGGAAGTTTTGAGCGAGAAAACTGCCGCCGCTCTATGGTTAAAGCTGGAAGGGGTTTGCATGACTAAATATCTCACCAGCAAGATGCATCTGAAGCAAAAATTGCTCCTGCACAGGTTACCCGAGGGAGGTAACATTTTGAATCATATTTCCGAATTTAAAGAGATCATATCTGATCTAGCGGCAATGGAGGTTAAGTATGAAGAGGAAGATACTGCTTTAATGTTACTTTGTTCACTGCCAAGTTCTTATACCAATTTTAGAGACACCATATTATACAGTCGTGATACTCTCACGCTTAATGAAGTTTACGAAGCTTTGAACTCTAAGGAGAAGATGAAATTAATAGTTCCTCATGATGGTTCGAGTTCATCCCAAGCCGAGGGATTATCTGTTCGTGGCAGGACAAAGGGGAAGAACTCCAATAATGGAAACAGAGGCAAAAGTAAAAATAGCTACAGGGGCCGGTTGCAGTCCAGAGACAAGAAGTATTGCAAATATTGCAAGAGAGATGGGCATGACATCTCAGAGTGTTTCAAGTTGCAGAATAAAGAAAAGAGGAAAGGTAACAAACAAGGTGAAAATTCTGCTAACGTTGCTCGTGATGATAGTTCTGATGATGCTCTTGTCGTTATTGCTGGATGTGCTGAGACCATTGATGAGTAGGTACTTGACACTGCATGCACTTTTCATATGTGTCCACATAGAGATTGGTTCAATACTTTTGATTCCACTACTTCTGCTGGTTCCATTTTGGGTTTTGATAATTCACCATGCAAGATTGAAGGCATAGGTTCTATTCGAATCAAGATGTTTGATGGCATAATCAGAACTTTGGCAGATGTTCGGTATATTCTGAAGATGAAGAGAAATCTTATTTCTATGAGTGCGCTTGATGCAAAGGGGTACAAGTATTCAGGTGGAGGTAGTGTTTTGAAAGTCACCAAAGGTTCCCTTATTGTGATGAAAGGTGATTTAATTTTGACCAATGGTCTTTACTACCTTCGAGGTTCTACCGTTTCAGGTAACTCTACTCCAGTTGTTTCAAAGAATTCTGATTGTGATGCTGCTAACCTTTGGCATATGCGTCTTGGACATATGAGTGAACTTGGTTTAGCAGAGTTAAATAAGAGAGGTCTCCTAGATGGATATGAACCTGGTAAATTGAAATTTTGTGAGCATTGTATCTTCGGCAAGCACAAGAGGGTGAAGTTCAACACTTCGACTCATACAACTGAAGGTATTCTTGATTATGTGCATTCTGATTTATGGGGACCATCTCGCAAGAAGTCACTAGGTGGTGCTAGTTACATGCTGACTATTATTGATGATTATTCAAGAAAAGTTTGGCCTTATTTCTTGAAGCATAAATATGAAGCATTCTCAGCATTTAAGGAGTGGAAGATTATGATTTAAAGGCAAACTAAAAAGAAGGTAAAAATACTTCGCACTGATAATGGTATGGAATTCTGTTCTAAGCAATTTAAGAATTATTGCAAGTCTGAAGGCATTGTCAGACATTACACCGTTCCTTATACTCCTCAAAAAAACGGTGTTGCTGAGCGTATGAACATGACCATTATTTCCAGAGCCCGTTGCATGTTGTCCAATGCAGGTCTGCATAGGCGTTTTTGGGCTGAGGCCGCTTTCACTGCTTGTTATCTCATTAACCGCTCATCATCTATTGCTCTTAATAAGAAAACTCCAATTGAGGTATGGTCTGGTGATACGTCTCCATCGTATCTACTTTTCCAAACACTTTTGCCCTTGTTTTGGACTCTAACTTGTATGATTTGAATGGAACTAACCTGGACTGACGCTGTTTTCAGCTGAATTGCCATGGTGTTGTTTTATGTGCAGAAAATAAAAGTTCTCGGAATGACCTGAAACTCCACGAAACACCTTAGAAAAAACAATAAAAATCCTCGCTAAAGATGAAGACCAGGGGGCTCACACCCTGTCCATGAGGGTGGAGGGCGCCCTCCCCCTGGGCGCGCCCCCCTACCTCGTGGGCCCCCTGGTGGCCCTCCGATGCCAACTCCAACTCCATATATTGGCTTTCGGGGAGAAAAAAATCAGAGAGAAGAACTCGTCGCGTTTTATGATACGGAGCCGCCACCAAGCCCTAATCTCTCCCGGGAGGGCTGATCTGGAGAACGTTCGGGGCTCCGGAGAGGGGGATTCGTTGCTGTCGTCATCATCAACGATCCTCCATCACCAATTTCATGATGCTCACCACCGTGCGTGAGTAATTGCATCGTAAGCTTGCTGGACGGTGATGGGTTGGATGAGATTTATCATGTAATCGAGTTAGTTTTGTTAGGGTTTGATCCCTAGTATCCATTATGTTCTGAGATTGATGTTGCTATGACTTTGCTATGCTTAATGCTTGTCACTAGGGCCCGAGTGCCATGATTTCAGATCTGAACCTATTATGTTTTCATGAATATATGTGTGTTCTTGATCCTATCTTGCAAGTCTATATTCACCTACTATGTGTTATGATCAGGCACCACCGAAGTGACAATAATTGGGACCACTCCCGGTGATGACCATAGTTTGAGGAGTTCATGTATTCACTATGTGCTAATGCTTTGTTCTAGTTCTCTATTAAAAGGAGGCCTTAATATACCTTAGTTTCCAATAGGACCCCGCTGCCACGGGAGGGTAGGACAAAAGATGTCATGCAAGTTCTTTTCCATAAGCACGTATGACTATATACGGAATACATGCCTACATTACATTGATGAACTGGAGCTAGTTCTGTGTCGCCCTATGTTATGACGGTTACATGATGAACCACATCCGGCATAATTATCCATCGCTAATCCGGTGCCTACGAGTTTTCCCTATACTGGTTCCCGCTTATTTACTTTTCCGTTGATACTGTTACAATCACTACAAAATACCAAAAACATTACTTTTGTTGTCTTTACTTTTGTTACCGTTACCATTACTATCATATTACTTTGCTACTAAACACTTTGCTATAGATACTAAGTTCCAGGTGTGGTTGAATTGACAACTCAGCTGCTAATACTTGAGAATATTCTTTGGCTCCCCTTGTGTCGAATCAATAAATTTGGTTTGAATACTCTACCCTCGAAAACTGTTGCGATCCCCTATACTTGTGGGTTATCAAGACCTTTTTCTGGCGCCATTGCCGGGGAGCATAGCTCTATTCTTTGAGTCACTTGGGATTTATATCTGTTGGACACTATGAAGAACTTGAAAGATGATCGAACTACTATTTTTCCCTCAACTACGAGGGGAGGTAAGGAACTGCCATCTAGCTTTGCACTAGATTCTCCTTCTATTATGAGTAAGCTAGCGACACCTAAAACTACTACTGCTATGAATTCTGATATGTCGCATGTTATTGATGATGCCACTTCTCCTATGCATGATACTTATGATGAAACTACTTCTATGCTTGATACTACTGTGCCCCTTGGTGAATTTCTCGATGAGCAAATTGCTAGGTCTAGAGAAAGAGAAATTATTGAACCTGAATACGATGATGTTAGTGAGGATGAAAATATGCCTGCTATTCCTGAGGGTTACCTTTTTGATGCTGAATCTTCTGGAACTATTCTTGCTTGCCAGGATAGATATGAACTTAAGAGGTTGTTAGTTAAATGGAGTAAAGAATCTTTTAGAGATAGGATGAGACCCGACCCTGCTTTTGCTACTTCACCTATTTGTGTTCCCGATACGGATTATTATGATTTTTCTGTTGATCCAGATATAATTACTTTGGTTGAGTCTGATCCTTTTTGTGGATATGAATCCGAAACTGTTGTGGCACATCTTACTAAGTTAAATGATATAGTTGCCCTGTTTACTAATAATGAGAGATTGCGCTACGTTTATTTACTCAAAATAATTCCGTTCTCATTAAAGGGTGATGCTAAGATATGGTTTAATTCTCTTGATCCTGGTTGTGTGCAAAGTCCCCAGGATATGATTTATTACTTCTCTGCTAAATATTTCCCAGCTCATAAGAAACAAGCTGCTTTGAGGGAAATATACAACTTTGTGCAAATTGAAGAAGAGAGTCTCCCACAAGCTTGGGGGAGGCTTCTCAAGTTACTTAATGCTTTGCCTGATCATCCTCTTAAGAAACCTGAAATATTTGATATCTTTTATAATGGACTAATCGATGCTTCCAGAGATTTCCTGGATAGTTGTGTTGGTTCTCTTTTCAGGGACAGAACACCGGATGAAGCTGAAATTCTATTGAATAATATGTTGGCAAATGAAAATAATTGGGCACCTCCTGAGCCACCTCCTGAGCCAGCTCCAGAGCCAATTAGTGAGCCTATTCCTAAACCAACTCCAAAGAAGAGAGGTGTTCTATTTCTCAGTCCCGAAGATATGCAAGAGGCAAAGAAATCTACGAAAGAAAAACGTATTAAAGCTGAAGATGTTAAGAATTTACCTCCTATTGAAGAAATACATGGTCTTAATTTACCGCCTGTTGAAGAAGTATATTATCTCAGTTAATTATTTAATGAACAATCTCCCGATATCCCGACATAGGTAGTAAAGGTAAATTCTCTTATAGATATGATAAAGCTGAAGTCCCTCCTACTAAAATTGCTAGTCAATGCTTGGCTGAGTTTGATGACTTTATGTTTAAGCAAGATGACTTTAATGCTTATATTGGTAGACAAATGAAACAGAATACCTTTATGATTAAACGCTTGGGTGATTATATTGCTGATATTAGAGGTGAACTTAAACTTGTTAGCAAACATGCTTCTATGGTTACCAATCAAGTAGAACAAGTACTTAAAGCTCAGAAAGAAGTGCTTGATGAAATGAATAGTAAGAAAAATGATTATGCTGTTAGAGTGGCTACTAGAACTGGTAGAATGACTCAGGCACCTTTGTATCCTGAAGGCCACCCTAAGAGAATCGAGGAAGATTCTCAGAGAAACAATATTGATGTACCTAGTTCTTCTAAGAGGAAGAAAAAGAAAAATGATAGGACTTTGCAAACTTCTAGTGAACCTATTCCTGAACCACCTGAGAATCCAAATGATATCTCTATTTCCGATGCTGAAACACAATCAGGTGATGAACATGAACCTAGTGATAACGTTAATGATAATGTTCATGATGATGCTCAACCTAGTAAAGATAATGATGTAGAAGTTGAACCTGCTGTTGATCTTGATAACCCACAATCAAAGAATCAACGTTATGATAAAAGAGACTTCGTTGCTAGGAAACATGGTAAAGAAAGGGAACCATGGGTTCAAAAACCCATGCCTTTTCCTCCGAAACCATTCAATAAAAAGGATGATGAGGATTTTGAGCGCTTTGCTGAAATGATTAGACCCATCTTTTTGCGTATGCGATTAACTTATGTGCTCAAAACAAATCCTTATGCTAAGTATATGAAGGATATCATTACTAATAAAAGAAAAATACCTGAAGCTGAAATTTCCACCAGGCTTGCTAATTATACTTTTAAGGGTGGAATACTAAAGAAACTTGGAGACCCAGGAGTACCTACTATACCATGCTCCATTAAGAGAAATTATGTTAAAACTTCTTTATGTGATCTTGGAGCCGGTGTTAGTGGTATGCCTCTCTCTTTATATCGTAGACTTGACTTGAATAAGTTGACACCTACTGAAATATCTTTGCAAATGGCTGATAAATCAACTGCTATACCTATCGACATTTGTGAGGATGTGCCTGTTGTGGTTGCAAACGTTACTATTTTAACGGACTTTGTTATTCTTGATATTCCCGAGGATGATAGTATGTCTATTATTCTTGGAAGACCTTTCCTTAATACTGCAGGGGCTGTTATTGATTGCACCAAAGGCAATGTCACTTTTCATGTTAATGGCAATGAGCACACGGTACATTTTCCGAGGAAACAACCTCAAGTTTATAGTATCAACTCTATTGGAAAAATTCCATCGATTATATTTGGAGGTTTTGAATTTCCTCTCCCTACTATCAAGAAAAAGTATGATATTCTTATTGTTGGGGATTTTCATATCCCCGTTGAGGTAACTTAGTGTCATTCGAAATTTCTCCGGTTCCGTGATTATTCGGAATGAGTTTGTTAACAAGACTTGATCAACCTTGTTAGTGGGTTCATTTTGATGATCACGAGATGGATGAAACTAGAAGCACAACCTTCTGTACCCTCTTTATATTTTCTGTTATTTAGTATAAATAAAGTAAAATAGTATTTTTCTGTCTATCTCCTGACTTATCCGTGCAATATAAAAATATCCCGAAAATAAAAGTCCTCAGAATGCCATGCCAATTTAATATGATTTTTTCGAGAATATTTGAGGATTTACTGTGCAAAAATTACCGCGGGGGGAGCTGCCACCTGGTCACGAGGGTGGAGGGCGTGCCCTACCCCCCTGGGCGCGCCCCCCTGCCTCGTGGGCCCACGGTGGCCCTCCTGCACTTATCCCTGCACCTATCTTCTTCCTCTGCCTCACACAAACATGAAAAACCAACTCAAGCACGAGTTCCAGCCCCCGTTGCTATGATTTTCGATCTCCTTGCTCAAAGCACCTCTCGCAAAACTGCTTGGGGAGATTGTTCCTTGGTATGTGACTCCTCCATTGGTCCAGTTAGTTTTTGTTCTAGTGATTTATTCATTGCAAATTTGTGCTGCATAGGTGACCATGTTCTTGAGCTTTCTTATCAAATTTATATGGTTCCAAGTAGCTCCAATGCTTTATATAGGCTCTAGGCACTTATGGGAGTTGTTGCTATCAATTTTATTGAAGTTGGTTCACTCTTATTTGAAGTTACTAAAAATTTCAGATTATTTCAGAGATAATGAAGAAATTTTTTAGGGGCTCGTCGAGCCGAAGCTGTAAGGAAAAACAAAAGGAAGAAGAGGAGAGGCCCAAATTCAATTTGCCCCGCACCGCGGAGCTCCGGATGTGTGAATGGCCTTCCAATGACTTCTTGAGGAGAGCCGAGATTTATGAGGATTTCTATTTATTGATTGAGATCGCCGGCCTCACCAACTTCCTCCACGACCAACGTCATCAGTATCTCTTACTCACAAATACTTTTGTGCAAAACTTCTACTTTTTCCCTAAGAAATCTCCTCCAACGGTAGAGTTCTGTTTATATGACGTTGTTAAAGAGATGACATTAGCTGAATTCTGCGAGGTTTGCAGAATACCCTTTGAGGGCACCTTGGATGAACCCCACCGTAACGAAGTAGAAGCTTTTATTAACACCATCACGGTGGGAGAAACCAGAAGGGTTTCTGATGCAAGGATCACTATCATACATTTTCCTGTTTTACGCTACTTTGCCTTATTTGCTAGTCATTGCTTGATTGGACGCGGGAACTGTGGGAACCTTAGTATTCCTTATATTATTATTTTGCTCCATGGTTTATACCGCAATAACACTATTAGTATGGGTGAAATTGTTGCTAGACAGTTAAGTCTGAACCATACTAAGGGCCCCATCTTTGGAGGCATTTATGCTTCACGCCTATCTGAACATTTTGAAATACCTATTAGCCATGAGGAGAACGAAGAAACAACGCTGCTCCGTGTTTATTTAGATTATAAGAGTATGATAGCGCATAACTTTCTTGTTAAGATTCGTGAAGGGGAGCTCAAATACAAATTATACTTTGATAAACATCACCCTGAGACTATTACTTTGCCTACTCCTTCTTTGTTTAACTTGTCTGCAGAACCTCACATCGTTCCATGGTCGGCTATTCAAGCCTATCGGAATCCTGCACCTGCGCTGGAACCGGAGCCACAAGATGAGCCTCCACGACTATCTGTTTATTCTTGGGATCCAGAGGAGGCTGCCAGCCAGTGGCAGTCAGAGTCTTCCTCATCGCAGTATGACCCAGCTACACCTACGGGTATCCGCCAGGCTATCCCTGGCAATAGACCAACTTAGGCCAAAAGCCTAAGCTTGGGGGAGTACGTATTTCCCACCAACATTACATTTATGTTCACACACACTCATTGCTAGATGTCGGTGCTCATACTTTTTCACTGTATTATCCATGCTAGTTTATTTTCTTTTTCTTGCTTTCTTCTTGTGTGTTTGATAAACCTTAAGGCAAAAACCAAAAAATTAGTAGAAGTTTATTTCTGTGTTGTAGTAATTAAAAAGAAAACCCAAAAATATTTCCCGTTCTTCTTTTTACTTGTTGGGAGCTTTCCCGTGTAAATAGTTTTTATTTCTTTTCTTTTCTTTGGGGGTCAAGAAGACTATATTGAAAATGCTTAGTGGCTCTTATATGCATGATTGTTTATTTAACTTCGAGCCCATATTACTTGTCTTCTCTTGAGTTGAATGCTTGCAGATTCCAGCTTAGTCCAATGCACGTGCACTCTTATTATTATACACACCGTTCGGTCGTGCAAGTGAAAGGCAATAATGATGATTTATGATGGACTTATTTGGATAAGAAAAGCTGGTATGAACTCGACCTCTCTTGTTTTTGTAAATACGATGATTCATCGTTCCTGAGTCAGCTATTAAGAAGTAAACATATTTGCAATGACATTTAGAGATTATAGTTGCCTGTGCCATGCTTGATTAGCTATGAGTTATAATGGTTTACCTTGTGTGCCAACATGCTATTAGAATCATTATGATGTGGTATGATGGGATGGTATCCTCCTTTAAATGTATTGAGTGACTAGACTTGGCACATGTTCACGCATGTAGTTGAACCAAATCAACATAGCCTTCATGATATTTATGTTCATGGTGGATTATATCCTACTCATGCTTGTATTCGGTGTAGATTAATTTTAATGCATGTTTACGACTGTTGTCGCTCTCTCAGTTGGTTGCTTCCCAGTCTTTTGCTAGCCTTCACCTGTACTAAGCGGGAATACTGCCTGTGCATCTATACTCCTTAAACCCCAAAGTTGTTCCATATGAGTCCCCTATACCTACCTATATGCGGTATTTACCTGCCGTTCCAAGTAAATTTGTATGTGCCAAACTCTAAACCTTCAAATAAACAATCTATTTTGCATGCTCGAATAGCTCATATGTCAACTAGAGCTGCCCTTATCTTCCGTGTTAGGTGGGTTATTCTCAAGAGGAGTGGACTCCGCTCCTCATTCACGAGAAAATGGCTGGTATCCGGGATGCTCAGTCCCATGCTTTATGCAAACTAAATCAAAATAATTGCAAACAAAACTCCCCCTGGGACCAGATGAATGTTGGAGGCACTCGTTGTTTCGAGCAAGCCATGGATTGATGCTTATGGAGGAGGGGGAGTATAAACTTTACCATTCTGTTTGGGAACCGCCTATAATTTGTTTAGCATGGAAGATATCATCGTCTTTTAGTTGTTATGTTGACAATGAAGTATGCCGCTCAAAATATAATTTATCTCTATTTCAAAATCGAGCTCTGGCACCTCTACAAATCCCTGCTTCCCTCTGCGAAGGGCCTATCTATTTACTTTTATGTTGAGTCATCACCCTTCTTATTAAAAAGCACCCGCTGGAGAGCACACTGTCGTTTGCATTCATTACTATTGGTTTATATTGGGTACGACTTGACTGGATCTCTTTTACCATGAATTACAATGTTTAGTCAGTCCTTGATCTTTAAAGGTGCTCTGCATTTATGTTTTGCAGTCTCAGAAAGGGCTAGCGAGATACCATTTTGTTATATCATGTTATGATTATTTTGAGAATGTGTTGTCATCCGAGTTTTATTATTATGGCTCGCTAGATGATTATGCTATTGATATGAGTAATTATGAGACCTACGTTTCATTGTGAGTATGGTTAGTTCATACTATTTGCTGAAACTTGAATGCTGGCTTTTCATGTTTACAACAACAAGAGCAAACAGAGTTTGTAAAAGTTTTTCTTTTTCTCTTTCAGTTTGTCAACTGAATTGCTTGAGGACAAGCAAGGGTTTAAGCTTGGGGGAGTTGATACGTCTCCGTCGTATCTACATTTCCAAACACTTTTGCCCTTGTTTTGGACTCTAACTTGTATGATTTGAATGGAACTAACCCGGACTGACGTTGTTTTCAGCAGAATTGCCATGGTGTTGTTTTATGAGCAGAAAATAAAAGTTCTCGGGATGACCTGAAACTCCACGGAACACCTTAGAAAAAACAATAAAAAATCCTCGCAAAAGATGAAGACCAAGGGGCCCACACCCTGTCCACGAGGGTGGAGGGCGCCCCCTGGGCGCGCCCCCTACCTCGTGGGCCCCCTGGTGGCCCTCCGACGCCAACTCCAACTCCATATATTGGCTTTTGGGGAGAAAAAAATCAGAGAGAAGAAATCATCGCGTTTTACAATACGGAGCCGCCACCAAGCCCTAATCTCTCTCGGGAGGGCTGATCTAGAGTCCGTTCGGGGCTCCTGAGAGGGGGATTCGTCGCCGTCGTCATCATCAATGATCCTCCATCACCAATTTCATGATGCTCACCGCCGTGCGTGAGTAATTGCATCGTAGGCTTGCTGGACGGTGATGAGTTGGATGAGATTTATCATGTAATCGAGTTAGTTTTGTTAAGGTTTGATCCCTAGTATCCATTATGTTCTGAGATTGATGTTGCTATGACTTTGCTATGCTTAATGGTTGTCACTAGGGCCCGAGTGCCATGATTTCAGATCTGAACCTATTATGTTTTCATGAATATATGTGTGTTCTTGATCCTATCTTGCAAGTCTATAGTCACCTACTATGTGTTATGATCTGGCAACCCTGAAGTGACAATAATCGGGACCACTCCCGGTGATGACCATAGATTGAGGAGTTCATTTATTCACTATGTTCTAATGTTTTGTTCCGGTTCTCTATTAATAGGAGGCCTTAATATCCCTTAGTTTCCAATAGGACCCCGCTGCCACGGGAGGGTAGGACAAAAGATGTCATGCAAGTTCTTTTCCATAAGCACGTAGGACTATATACGGAATACATGCCTACATTACATTGATGAACTGGAGCTAGTTCTGTGTCACCCTATGTTATGACTGTTACATGACGAACCACATCTGGCATAATTATCCATCGCTAATCCGGTGCCTACGATTTTTCCCTATACTTGTTCTCGCTTATTTACTTTTCCGTTGCTACTGTTACAATCACTACAAAATACCAAAAACATTAGTTTTGCTATCTTTACTTTTGTTACCGTTATCATTACTATAATATTAGTTTGCTACTAAACACTTTGCTGCAGATACTAAGTTCCAGGTGTGGTTGAATTGACAACTCAGCTCTTAATACTTGAGAATATTCTTTGGCTCCCCTTGTGTCGAATCAATAAATTTGGGTTGAATACTCTACCCTCAAAAACTGTTGCAATCCCCTATACTTGTGGGTTATCATCTGGTTCACCTGCTGATTATTCACAGTTGAGAGTTTTTGGTTGCAGTGCTTATGCTCATGTTGATAATGGAAAGTTGGAGCCTAGGGCTGTTAAGTGCATCTTTCTTGGTAATAAGTCTGGTGTTAAAGGTTTTAAATTGTGGAATCCTGAAACCCAGAAGGTTGTTATTAGCAGAAATGTTATCTTTAATGAAACTGCTATGTTACACGATGTTTCATCTACTAATGTTCCCGTTGAGAGTGAACAGCAGCCTACTATTCAGCAGCCTACTGTTCAGGTGGAGCATGTTATTGAAACAGGTGATACATCTGGTAATGAAATTGTTAATGCACATGATGAACCCATCGTTGAGGATGAACATGTCACTCCTACTCCCAATTGGCCTATTGTTCCACCCAGTTGGAATCTTGCACGTGACAGAGTTAGGCGGGGTGTTAATAAACCTGACTGGTTAATTGAAGAGTGCAATATTGTTTCTTTTGCTTTATCTGTTGTAGAAGAAATTGAAGGTAATGCTGAGCCTTCTTCATATTCCGAGGCTATTATTTCTAGTGATAGTAATAAGTGGATGACCGCTATGCATGATGAGACGGAATCACTTGAAAAGAATGACACTTGGGATTTAGTAAAATGGCCTAGAGAGAAGAAACCTATTCATTGCAAGTGGGTTTTCAAGAGGAAAGAAGGTGTTTCTCCTAATGATGAGACAAGATATAAAGCAAGGTTAGTTGCTAAAGGTTACAGCCAGATTCCAGGTGTTGACTATAACGAAGTCTTTTCTCGTGTTGTGAAGCTTAGCTCTATTCACACTTTACTCAGTATTGTTGCCACGCATGATTTTGAGCTTGAACAATTGGATGTTAAAACTGCATTCTTACATGGAGAATTAGAAGAGGATATTTATATGGAACAACCTGAAGGTTTTGTTATTCCTGGAAAAGAAAAGCTTGTCTGCAAGTTAAAGAAATCTCTTTATGGATTGAAGCAATCCCCGAGACAGTGGTACAAGAGATTTGACACCTTTATGCTCTCTCAAGGTTTCAAAGGTCTAATTGTGATACTTGTGTTTATTTGAAAACTGTCAAAGGTTCAACTATTTATTTGCTCCTTTATGTTGATGATATGCTTATTGCTGCAAAGAGTATGTCAGATATTGATGAACTAAGGAAGCAATTGAGTAATGAATTTAAGATGAAGGATTTGGGTGCAGCTAAGAAAATACTTGGCATGGAAATATCCAGAGATAGACCGTCTAAAAAAGTATATCTAAGTCAGAAGGGATATATTAATAAAGTCCTTCGTCGTTTTAATATGCATAATGCCAAGCCAGTGAGTACTCCATTAGCTGCACACTTCAAATTATCATCAGCTTTATGTCCTAAGTCAGATGCAGATATTGAGTACATGTCTAGAGTTCCCTATTCGAGTGCAGTTGGTTCACTTATGTATGCCATGGTTTGTTCTCGTCCGGATTTATCATATGCATTGAGTGTTGTCAGTAGATACATGGCTAATCCTGGAAAAGAGCATTGGAAAGCAGTTCAGTGGATTTCCAGATACCTGCGAGGTACTTCTAATGCTTATTTACAGTTTGGGAAAACTAGAGATGGACTTGTTGGTTTTGTTGATTCTGATTTTGCTGGTGATTTGGATAAGAGAAGATCACTCACATGTTATGTTTTCACCATTGGTGGTTGTGCTGTGAGTTGGAGAGCAACTTTGCAGTCTATTGTGGCTTGTTCCACTACTGATGCCGAGTATATGGCTATTTCTGATGCATGCAAAGAAGCTATCTGGTTGAGAGGTCTGTACATTGAGCTTTGTGGAGATTCATCTTGCCCTACCATATTTTCTGACAGTCAAAGTGCCATATATCTTACAAAGAATCCAATGTATCATGAGAGGACAAAGCACATTGACGTCAGATTTCATTATATTCGAGATGTTGTTGCTGAAGGCAATTTGAAGGTATGCAAGATAAGTACTCATGATAATCCTGCTGATATGATGACAAAGCCAGTTCCGAGCAATAACTTTGAGCTTTGCTCAGGCTTAGTTGGTATTTCTCACTAGTCCTATGGACTTTGACGCGCAACGTGTTTATGCTGATTTGGATGGAGTTTTTCACTTTCTTCGACTACTGGAGGGAATTTGGATCAAGGTGGAGATTGTTAAATTGTGATCCAAATTATACCGTACTGGACTAGACGTAGTACATACGGTGTGGGCCTTTGCATTGGTACCAAGGCGTACGAGTACAACTCGTTTACTTGTCCTTCAAGGACTCTCATGTATTGCCCTCATATATACCCCATGTAGTCGCACCTCAGACTGTCTGTCGTCTCGTGCTTGTAATACTCCTCCATCATAGTGATTGCGCCTTCGTGCGTCCGTGGTTTTCTCCCGCAAGGGTTTCCACGTAAAAATCCGTGTCTCTCTGTCTCGTTTATTTCTCGTTATTATCTAACAGTGCATACTTGATAAAACGAGATACATTCAGGGGATATATAGGTGTGCAAACTAGCACACACCAATCGGTCCATCCTGGTTAGGGATATCCGTTCCTCTCTTGCAGAACGAGAAGGGGGTGGTACCTCCGAATTTGGAACAGCGATAATACAAGGACATGTTTGCTGCTCGATCATATATAGTCACCCCAGATGCACTTTCAAATAAGTGTACACCTAAATAGCTGGAGTTACAAACCAATAATAGAGGTAGTGCGTAGTAAATATTAATCGGAAGATGGGAGGATAGCAGGAGGTGTACTATTACCTGGCACCCTTTCTGTTGCAGCCCCTGCACTGTGCTGTCATCTCCAGTGATCGAGGTCATGTGGTTCATCTTCACGTACTTTTGGGAGGGAAGACGTAACAACCCTCGGGGAGCCTGCTCATCCGTTTGAAATTATCAAGTTCAAGGTAAGAGAGCTTTGGCATTGTTCCTTCCTCCAAGCTCCACACGGTGGAAAACCTATGAAGTACTAACTCTCGCAATCGAGGAAGTCCTTTGGCACTACAGGACATGGTTTGGAGTTCATAACGATCTAGCTTCAACACAAACCTATGAAGTACTAACTCTCGCAATCGAGGAAGTCCTTTGGCACTACAGGACATGGTTTGGAGTTCATAATGATCTAGCTTCAACACCAAAAGACAGGGAAGCTTCTCAAGGATGGGCATCAGGTTTTCTCTAATGATACTTGTGTTGAAATATATTGTCTGTCTCCCTTCATCAGTTTGGACTTTTGGATGGGTTGGCTGGTGCATTATTCAATATGGTATCAGAGCCAAGAGGTCCTGAGTTCAAGACCTTGCCAACGCAGTATTAAAAATAAAAACGATTCTGCGGCCTACATCAATACCACGTCTAAGGACTAAAATAGCCTAGACATGAGGGGGAGTGTTAAAATATATTGCCCATCTCCCTCCATCAGCTCGGACTTTTCGATGAGTTGACTGCTGCATAAATTAAATAACTTGGACAGTGAGACTCACTAACATCTTGGAAACCTCCGATGGAAAGGTCAACTAGATGAGGCATATTTGTGAATATATAACCAATCCTCCTAACGTCCCAGGCTAGTAAGAAGGATAAGGTTGTTAGTTTAGTCATTTCTCTCATGAACTTAACATCGCGGTTAAAGCAATACCCTATTCTCAAGGTCTCGAGATCGTTTTGTTGAACACTCCTCCCAGGTGAAATTTCAGCAATGTAAGCATGCCTTAGAGTAGGGATTTGCCAGAACGATTTTGGCATACATTTTTTCTTGTGTATGTGTGTGCCTATCAGATCAATAGTCTGTAAATACAAGAGTTTTGTAATTGAAGAAATGAGCTTCATCTCGGAAGACCGTCTCAACCTAAGGTAACTTAGGTTAGTGCACCCATCGATTACCCTACAAATACCTGTTAGGTTTGAATTTTCGATGTGAAGAACTCTTAGAAGACTCATCTTAGGTATTCATGAGAGTTGATAGCCAACGAGAGATCGAAGATCAAGTCTTGTTTGTAAAACCAGATCACTAGGGTTTTGAAGGGAGGAACGATAGAATTTCAGGGTATCGAATGATGATGCATTAGCTTGGCCTGCACATTTATAGAATGCGTGCATATATCAGCCATAAGACACATTTCACGAAAAACTGAGGTATTGAAACAGAAACTAGAGTTATCTAAACAGAGAAGAGGGGAAGTTTGACCTGTAGTTTCATTGTTGGCATCAAGAAAACCATCTTTTCTTGATTCTTCTATGCACCACTCACGTAAGATATCATGAACCCTTATTTTTTCAATCCACCCATGTCCCTTGCTTCTGTGACAACTTGGACAAGACTTCTTTGAGCCAATTCAGTTACATACATGTGTGCCGTTTCTTCCGTTTTATGATTTGGTATATCTGGAATAAGGCTTTCTGCTATCCATAATTGAATGAGGTGGAACACTGATATTTCAAAGTCCTCGGGAAAAGCAGCGAGATAGAGAAAAAAAGATTTTAAATAATGACTTGAAAGATCTTTGTAACTGCGAGCCAGTATGTCTTGCATCATCTGTGTATCCTTGGTTGATGACCAACCCGATAGTACATATGACCATGCTTGTGTATTTAGATTCTTTGACACATGACCCCCCAATACTGCAAGTGCAAGAGGCAACCCATCACATTTCTTTGCAAGCTTTCTTCCATGTTTTTCAAACTCATCCACATCATCTATAACAGGCCTTTTATATGATGGTAGTGCTTTGCTACTAAAAAGTTCCCAACTCCTCTCTTCATCTAACTTTTTCAAAGGATGAACATGTGTTGGCATCTGAACATGATTTGCAACATCTTCTTTCGGTGTAGTTAACAATACTCTACTACCATTAGTTACATCCGGAAAGGCTTTAACTGTTGTGTTCAACTGCTCCCATGTGTCAGTTTCCCACACATCATCGAGAACTAGCTACCAGGTACCGTTTATGCAGGAGGAAGTCATGGATCTTCTTTCCCACCTGGTACTCATCCATTTTGTTAATTTCTCTACAGCCATCTTTGTCCTCTATTATTTGTTTCATAATATCCTTTAGTAACTCTATGCCCTTGAATGTTTGAGATACAGTCGCCCAAGCAACTGTATGGAAGTGCTCTTTAACTCTGGATGAAGTGTATACTTTTCTTGTGAGTGTAGTTTTCCCTACTCCACCCTCCACCCATGGCAAGGATAGACACAGCTCTAAGCATTTTCTCATTGCCAACTAATTTTTCCACTATTTCTCGTCCTCGTCCTGGAAATCAACCATGACAACATCATCTTCAGAATTGTGTTGTAAATGACTGAAATCCTCTGGAAACTCATCCTCAGCTACAACAGTATCATCCAAATCAATTTTCAAATTCACGGCACTTGTAAAAATATCAGTGAGCTTCTTTCTTACTCTTTGAATTTCCGCACCAATATTATGAAGTGCGACCAAGTCACTCGGCAAACGAGCATACCTTGAGATGGCACCCATGAAACCCCTCTTGAGCCTGTTTATCATCTCCATGTAATCTGCAGCTTCGATGACATTCTGAGCCTCATACGCCACATCTCTGATCTCGCTCACAAAGACAACAACAATTGCATTTCCTGACCTCGATTTGTTGTCAGCGTCTTTGAGGTAGGCCTGCTGCCGCTTCAGCTCATCTCTTAAGAGCCCCACTTCAAGGGTGACTGCACAGAAGAATGTGGTCTCTTTGAGGTAGGTCTTATAGAGAATACTACTATGATACTTCGTTCTCGAGGTCTACAAGTGGAGGTTTCTCTAAGTGCAAATGGGTGGATCTTTCTATGAGCCGAGCTGCCTGTGTGACACTAGTAGAAACGGGGGCAATGGTCTAGGCAGGGCCAGCCCATTAGTCCCGGTTCAGTCCAGAACTGGGACCAATGGGGGCATTGGACCCAGTTCATGAGCCCGGGGGCCGGCCGGGCCACGTGGGCCATTGGTCCCGGTTCGTCTGGACCTTTTGGTCCCGGTTGGAGGGACGAACCGGGAACAATGGGCCTCGCTCCTGGCCCACCACTATTGGTCCTGGTTGGTGGCATGAACCGGGACCAAAGGCTGCCCTTTAGTCCTGGTTCATGCCACCAATCGGGACTAAAGGGTTGGTCCTTGTTGCGGCCAGAGTTTAGTCCCACCTCGCCAACCGAAGGGAGCTCACACTGGTTTATAAGCCCCTCCCTCTCTGCCTTGTTGAGCTCCTCTCAAAATAAAAATAGATGCCCTTACTGAATTTCTCTGAAGTTAGTAGAAATTTATTATGAATTTAGGTTGAATTCTCTCTATAAGCGCATCTATGCTCATTTTTTTAGTAAAGTTAATCACAACTATTTTTTCTTCTATTTATTTCTGAGTTGTAATAAGTCATTAAAAATAAGAACCTATGCTCATTTTTTTAGTAAAGTTAATCACAACTATTTTTTATTCTATTTATTTCTGAGTTGTAATAAGTCATTAAAAATAAGCATCTATGCTCATTTTTTTAGTAAGTTAATCACAACTATTTTTTTCTTCTATTTATTTCTGAGTTGTAATAAGTCATTAAAAATAAGCATCTATGCTCATTTTTTTAGTAAAGTTATTCACAACTATTTTTTCTTCTATTTATTTCTGAGTTGTAATAAGTCATTAGAAATAAGCATCTATGCTCATTTTTTTTAGTTAAGTTAATCACAACTATTTTTTCTTCTATTTATTTCCGAGTTGTAATAAGTCATTAAAAATAAGCATCTATGCTCATTTGTTTAGTAAAGTTAATCACAACTATTTTTTTTCTATTTATTTCTGAGTAATTTTTTATATAGTTTTTTCCTTTTCTGCTATATTTATTTTTTTCTATTTTTTCTGAGTTGTAATAAGTCATTAAAAATAAAAAAGAGGAGCAATGCTCGTTAATTAGCTTCAAGCCTTTCGGAATAGTGTAAACTGCACTGCACATAGCTCCGTGCAGTCTACCCTAATCCTCAAGGCTTGAAGCTAAACAACGTGCAGGTGAGCATTGAGCCTCTTCTTCATCGTCTCTGCACTCAGGGCTTATAAACCGCTGCGAGTGTCTCTCGCTTGGCGAGGTGGGACTAATTAAAAATAGCTGCAGAAAGAATCAACTAAAAACAACTACAAAAAATAAATAAGTAATTAGACGGGTGCATTGGTACCGGTTGGTGGCACCAACTGGGACCAATGCCTCTCTTTAGTCCCGGTTGGTGGCACCAACCGGGACCAATGCCCCTCTTTTGACCCGGTTGGAGCCACCAACCGGGACCAAAGGTCTTTGTTTCCCTCCCTTTGGGCTGCTGAAAAGAGGCCTTTGGTCCCAGTTGGTGGCTTCAACCGAGACTAAAGGTTGCATTGGTCCCAGTTTGTGCCACGAACCGGGACCAAAGCCTTTCCTATATAAGTAGCACTTAGGAAATTTCAGAACCGCGCATCCCCACTTCGATCTATCCTCCTCCTCTCCCCCGACGGTGGCGAATCCATCCTCGACGTCGGCAGGCTGCCCGAGCCAGCCCTCGCCCCGCGCCGCCCTGTCCCGCGCCGCCCCGACGCCGCCGTCCCCTGCCGCCCCGACGCCGTCGCCGCCCCGCCCCAACGCCGCCGTCCCCTGCCGCCCCGGCCTGCGTCGCCCCGACGCCGTCGCCGCCCCGCCCTGCCCTGCGCCGCACCTCGCCGTCGCCGTCGCCGTGAGCAACTTTTTATGTTTTTGTTAGATTTTGTTAGATTTTTTTTGTAGTTCATAGATTTTTTTGTTAGATGTCTAGTAATTTAGATGTGTAGTTCAGAGAGTGGCGTTTTGGCTCCTAGGTGCATATGCACCCATTGTCGAAATACACATTTTGAAAAGTTGAAAAATTCGGAACAAAAATCCCGCGTGTATATTCGGACATTTTATGTGCGTTCACAAGGTTTCGGTGAAAAATGACGTTTTTTGTGGCTTGTGTAAAAAAGATAAAGAAATGCCTCGTGAATAGCTAGAATGAAGCATCAGAAATTGTCTTTTTTACACAAGCCACAAAAAATGTCGTTTTTCACTGAAACCTTGTGCACGCACATAAAATGTCCGGATATACACGCGGAATTTTTGTTCTGAATTTTTCAACTTCTCGGAATGTGTATTTCGACAATGGGTGCATATGCACCTAGGAGCCAAAGGCAATTACTGTGTAGTTCATAGATTTTTCTGTTAGATTTTTTTTTAACATTGTGTAATAAATTTGTTCATATTGTGTTAGATTTTTTTTACATTTTTTTGTAGTTCATAGATTTTTTTTGTTAGATGTGTAGTTCATAGATTTTTCTGTTAGATTTTTTTTCATATTGTGTAACTAATTTGTTCATATTGTGTTAGATATTTTTAATAATTTTTTTTAGTTCATAGATTTTTTTGTTAGATGTGTAGTAATTTAGATGTGTAGCTCATAGATTTTTCTATTAGATTTTTTTCATATTGTGTAATTAATTTGTTCATATTGTCTTAGATTTTTTTTTCTGTTAATAGATTTTTTTTTGGTGATATTATTGTTGAATACGCATGTTTGTATGTTTGTATGTTAATAAATTTTTATGATTTTTTTCTGTTCATAGAATTTTTATGATTTTTTTTCTGTTGTAATTTTGTTCATAGAATTTTAATGATTTTTTTGTTCATAGTATTTAGAAAAAGGAAAAAAATAAGAAGAGAAAGTGTTTAATATAATTAGTTAGAAAAATACTAGTTTATTTTTAGTAAGTACTACTTTATTTTATTTATAGTAAGTGCTTCATATATAGTTGAACTAGCTAGTTGATTTAATAAACTACTTTATTTTACTATATAGAAGTAGTTTGTTTTTAGTAAGTACTACTTTATTTATTTATAGTAAGTGCTTAGTATAGTGCAGAACCGGGCAATAGCACCGGCTCGTAAGGCCCTATAGTGCCGGTTCCATAACCGGCACTAAATTGTGGTCACTAAAGGCCCCCCCCTTTTGTACCGGTTCAGCACGAACCGGTGCTAAAGGGCAACCACGTGGCACGAGCCAGCTCCGGGGGCCTGGAGCCCTTTAGTACCGGTTGGTAAGACCAACCGGTACTATAAGGTTTGGGGGGTTTTTAGTTTTATGATTTTTTTTTCATTTAATTTTGTGTTTCCATCTTAATTCTTTTTCGTTTGCTGGTATTTTACGATACTACACATTGTACACGTTATATATATATATATATATATATATATATATATATATATATATAGAGAGAGAGAGAGAGAGAGAGAGAGAATTTCTAGTAGAACCAATCATGCACATATATATCATCAATGTCTCACAAACCACCATATTAATTAATTCACACTTACACACATGTATAGCTATATACAATTTCTCCTACGTATGCATGTTGCCTTCAGAGCCAGTGGCATTAACCTAATTGGTGCCTTCGGAGCACGATGACAATTGGAAGTGGTTTTCATGGGGGCGGTAGCGGGTAATAGAATTCTCCCTTCGGATTTATGACCTGGTCGAGCAAAAATCCCGCTATTTCCTCTTGAAGTGCTTCTACGCGCTCCGTTTCTAGGAGCTTCTCCCGCACCTCTTTGAACTGTTAAGAAGGAGATCAATATGCATGTGTATTAGTTGTGTGACTAGATATCGATAATGGTGTAAAAATTGTGAATAGTGTTCTGACAAGCGTACCCATTCCTGTCTTTGAGATCTGCTCCTTTCGGACGCCATCATGCGAATGTTCTCGCAAACACAGAATGCACACAGATCAGTCCCCTGTGCCTTCTTCAGGGCCTTTACGAGAATGGAATTTGATTAGATAATAATTAATCAAGCATGATAATTAAAGAGATGGCAGCTAGCTAGCTAGCTAGTACTACTTAATTGCTTACCTTGGGTCGAAACCATTTAAGCTTTTGTTTCCATTCGCCGGGTGTGACGGCGATGAACCTTGCACAAGCCATGCCCGCCGACAAAGAAAATGAATAAAGGGGTTATTAAATAGTTCATATCATGAAATGACGAACTAAATAGGCCGAGATATATAGTTAATAATGATTGAAATTACCTGCTGACTATCCCAAACAAGATGTTATAGTCAGTTTTTTCTGAGATTAATGAGTCTAGTACTTCAACTATTCCGGCGTCAACTTTAATGATACATAAGACCCAATGAAATCTGCATGCACACACATTTGCATGTCTTAATTAAGCGGGCATATGTAAGCAAAAACATGTAGCTAGCTAGTAGGCAAAACAGAGAATTTGTAGTACAAGACAGTGTGACTCACTGGAAGTTGTAAGGAAGTAGTATATCTTCATTGTATTTGAGGCGCTTCAAGAACTCTAGCATGTTGTCCTCTACGTTCTTTTGCTGACGTTGATTTATCTTCCATGTGTATTCATTAACGGTGTTTGGGTCAATGAACCCAATGCCAAAGCGTCCACCTTTTCTCATTTCATACATCTTCATCCTGCATAATACCACAGAAAAGAATATAGTGAGGATAATTATAGGTAATGATTGATTAAAAGGATCACTACAGCTAGCTTGAGACTTAAATTATAGAAATAAATCACTTACAAACAATAGCAACTGACGATAGATTTGTCGAGTGCGTCTTGATTGTATAACTGAAACAGTTCAATATACTCAACGGACACAACTTTCTCATGGTAGTAATGCTCCTCCTTGACATTCACCATGAGGGACAATCGATCTGAAATCTTGGTAATGTTCATGTACCATTGATGCAATTCATACATTCTCATTGGGAGGTTCTTGACCTTGTTTGGCGCGACCAAAGGTTGGCCCCAGACATATTTCCGTTTTATTTCATCCTCTCTAAGCAAAGGCATGGGCTCGATCTCGAGGAGTTGTCCAACAGTGATGTTGAGAACTTCAGCCTGCATTATATGCTCCTCCATTATTACCACATTGCCCACCTCGGGAACATGCACTGTCTGCCCACAATAATATTGGGCGCGCGTACTGTCACCTGTTGTTGGCACAACAAGCGAGGGGATCGATTGCGCCGCGTGTTCTCCCAGCTGGGGAATGGTTTTCCCGCATTTTTTGGCAGCTGCTTCTTGTTTGCTCGATCCCGATGTAGACGTGCTCGCCTTCCTTTGTAGACGTGCTCGATTTAACTTCCTGATGTGGCGCTCATAGTCTGTGTCAACAGGCTTGGGAGCTGGTGGTTGAGCCATACGAATGAAGTGATCAATCATTTCCTCAGGCACTTTCTCCATTGGCGGCGATGGCGGTTTCGGTGCAAAATGGGCTTCCACCTCGGCCTTCGATATGGCTGTGATTTCCTCCTCAGACCTATCATAAGACCTCTGTGGAAGAGGCATGAGGCTTGGACCATATTTATATCGCTTGCCTCCGCATGTACTTCCTTTACTACCTCGACTTGTACCGCTACGCACCATAGCTGCGGGGTGTCTCTTCTGCGATTGCTGAGGCGGCGGAGACGGCTGACGGGGCTGAGTTGGATGAGGAGGAGTGGCCTGAGGTTGTGCCGGACTTGGAGGAGGAGTGGACGTCTGACGCTGTGGCGGACTTGGAGGAGGAGTGGCCTGACACTTTGCCGGACTTGGAGGAGGAGGAGTGGCCTGACACTTTGCCGGACTTGGTGGACTTGCAGGAGCGGGAGTCTGCTGACTCGGTGGCAGACTTCGACGAGGAGTCGGCTAACGCGGTGTTGATGGCCTTCGAAAGATGATGCAATCCTTTTTCCATAGGATGATACGATGTTTGGCCTCTCCGAGAAAGCGCTCGCCGTCACCTCCAGCAATGTCAAGTTGTAGCTCCAAATATGGTGGGTCCACCACCTCAGCAACCAAGACACGAGCATAGCCCACTGGAATCGGGTTGCAATGGAAGGTTGCCTCGGGGGGATTTGTAAAAGCAAAGCCGTCCGCCACCTTCATGGATATGTTTCATTTTGACGTGTAGCTCGCAGTTAGTGTTCTCCGTGATGTCATCCACGGGGTATCTACCCAGGATTGCATCGTCCGGGACGGAACCCATGCTGCTTCTCGGCATGGATGGGCCGGTGCTATCCAATGCTGGATCATCCGCTAGTTGCTGCAGCTGCTGAGACCCCCTTTGATGGGTAAGTGAGTCGATCTGCTCCTGCTGCCGCTGGAATTTGACTGCCAATTCCGCTTGACTTGCTTCTAGGCCTTGAAGGCGTTCATAGTCCCGCTTCCTCTGCTCCTCCTCCATCTTCCTCTTCTTCTCCTCCGCAATCTTCTTTCTCGCACGGGTTCTGTAGTCGGTGTTCCATTCTGAAAACCCCTCATACCACGGAAGAGCGCCCTTGCCTTGTGTTCTTCCCGGGTGTTCAGGATTTCCCAGGGCACGCGTAAGCTCGTCGTTCTCTCTGTTGGGCTGGAACACCCCCGATCGTGCCTCTTCTATTGCAACAAGTATCGCATTGTCGGCTCCCTTCAGACTTGCCCTCGTCGAAACATTGCCTGTCTCCGGGTCCAACTCCCCCCCCCATGCGCATAGAACCAAGTCATGACCCTGGGGGGCCAGCTCTTAGTAGCCGGAGTGACACCTACATCCTCCATCTCTTTCTCAGACTTATCCCACTTAGGCATTGCCACCGCATAGCCACCTGGCCCCAGCTTATGGAACTTATCCTTTTTTTCGGCATTCTTCTTGTTTATTCTCGACCATTCCTCAGCTAATTCCAAATCCTTGTATTTCACGAAATCGTCCCAATGAGCACGTTGGTTCTCTAGTGTTCCCTTGAATACCGGAGTCTTCCTTCCTCCCTTGACGTACTTCTTCCATTCACGATTCTTGTGGTTCTTGAATGCAATCGCCATCATCTTAAGAGCAGCCTCCTTGACTTTCTGCACATCTGCTTCTGTGAAATGATCTGGTAGGGTGAAATGTTACATGAGAGTATCCCAAAGCAGATCTTTTTGATTCTTGTCGACAAAAGTAACATCTGGACGTGGCTTTGCTGGCTCTCTCCATTCTTGAAGTTTGATCGGGAGTTGGTCCTTCACAAGAACTCCGCACTGACGAACGAACTTGTCCGCAATCTTCTTAGGCGCTAATGGTTTGCCAGTAGGGCTGCATGCCTCGATATTGTTCTTTACGCCCTGCTTCAACTTTTTGTTCGAGCCTCGTTTCGTCATTTTGCCTGAAGATTTGCTCGATCCGGATGGCTGAAAGAACAAAGATCGATTCGTTAATATATCTTCAAGTCATTTAAAACATGTGACGATCACCAGATGCCTGCTTATATAAATATATATACCTTGCCCGTCTTTGTTGTTTCAGGATCAACATGTTCTTCGTCATCGTCATAATCGTAGTTCATGACTTCATCAATTTGGTCGTCGCGATCGAATATCATATCACCCTCTCCGGTGTTGTTTAGAAATTCAGAGCCGTCATAATCTTCTTCATTCTGATTATCATCTGGCCCGCGTATCATATCGAACATGGTCTATTCTCCCTCTCTGTCGGTATTGTCTGTCATAGCTTTTATTTAACTAATCCAAAAGAAATATAAAACAATTTAGTATTCAAATTACATCGTCTCGAATAATAGATATAATCTCGAATACATCGTCTAGAATAATAGATATAATCTCGAATACATCGTCTTGAATAATATATAATATTGAATAGTACATCATTGGCTATTAGCTAATAAAGATTGAATACTACAGAAGAATCTAGGACACTCACGATTCCTCCGGCGCGAGCGGTGGACACCCAAAGAGAAGGAACCCTCACAGGATCACAGCTGAAGTGAGATCCCCGAAGAAACTGCCAGGTATTGGAGAACCTGTTGCCCTCTAACGCAACCATGTAGCGATGGACGTGCTCGTCCTCCTCCCTGACACGGCGACGTACCACCTCCGGCGGGGCCGGGTCCCTCCGCACCGAAACTGGCCCACGCGAACGCCACCAAACAAGATCAGGGTCGACGGCGGGACTCGGGGCCGGGTTCCTCATCAAGTGGCGCGCCCCTCCAGGCAGCACCTCCCAGTGCCAGCCCGGCGGAGCCCAGTCCCGGACATGGGTCGGCTGGACGTCATCGCAGACGGGTCGACGGCGAGGATGCGGGCTGGGCATCGTCGAGAACAAATACTAGCTATATGCCCGCAAAAAGTAACATTTTTTTAATGATTGGATTTTGATAACTAAAATTTCTAACATTTCTATATAACACTAATTATGCTAATCTAAATAATCTAAATAAAACTAAAATTTCTAACATTTCTAACATTTCTATATAACACTAATTTCTAACTAATTAAACACTAATTATATCCATCTAACATGCATTCATACATATATAATAGTGAAAAAATAATAATCTAAATAATCTAAACTAATTAAACATACAAAATACGTGTGTGTGTGTACTAATTAAACACTAATTATCTAAACTAATTAGACATACAAAATAATAATCTAAATAATCTAAACTAATTAAAGACTAATTATCTAAACTAATTAAACATGCTTGTGTGTGTGTACGGGCTCGGGGAGGGGCGGAGCCCATGGTGGCCGCCGGGGGCGAGGGAGAGGGGTTAGAGGGGGAGAGCTCACAGCGGGCGACGGCGACGGCGAGGCGACGGCCAGGGCGGCGACAGCGGGGACGGCGCGACGGGTACGGGGACGGCGCGACGGGGACGGGCCTGGGGCGGCGACGGAGATGAGGGCGGCGACGGGGACGGGGGCGGCGACGGAGACGAGCGGTGACGGAGACGATCGAGGGCGGCGGTGACGGCGACGGAGACGGAAACAGAGGAAGAAACAGAGAGGGAAACTGAAATTTTCGTAACTGTTGTATATATAGAAGGCACCTTTACTACCAGTTGGAGCCACCAACCGGTACTAAAGGCCTGTTTTGGCCAGGCCAAGCGGCGGGAAGCGACCCCCTTTAGTACCGGGTGGTGGCACAAACCAGTTCTAAAGCCCCCCCCCTTTAGTACCGGTTTGTGCCACGACCCGGTACTAAAGGGGGTGCGCTGGCGCAGGTGCGGTGCGGCAAGTTTAGTCCCACCTCGCTAGTCGAGGGGCTACCGCACTAGTTTATAAGCCCCAGTGCGGTAGCTCTCTCGAGCTCCTCTCCTAATCAGGCCTACTGGGCCTACCTGTCCTCTTCGCCTAGTGGGCCTACTGGGCCTTCGCGGGCCTGCATCCTGGCCCAACGAAAGGTTCTGTCGCTAGTCGTATGCAGGCCGCTTTGGCCCAGTAGGCGGGCTTTTTTTTCTTATTTTTTTTTCTTAATTTTTTTTGCTTTATTTTTTTTTGTTTTATTTATTTTTGAGTTGTTTTTTTGCTGTATTTAGAGTTTCTTTGTGAAAATTTTTGCTTTAGGTACAAAAAATTACAAACTTTCTGTTAGTGCCGGTAGATTTCAAATTTGAATAGTTTAAATTTTGAATTATTTGAAATTTGTGTGACTCACTAGTTTGTGAATATTACTGTTTAATATTATTTGAAATTTCAGTGATTCTTTTTTCTTATGTTTAATATTAGTGTGTTTTATCATTATATTCAATTTAGTAATGCTTAGGTTATTTGAAAAATGAAATGCCCTTGTAACAGTTCAGTTTTCGTCGGCAACCTTGATACTTCGAAAGAGATTGTCCATTTTGTACACGAAGTTCATCCAGTTTTTGCCGTAACCCTCTCTACTTTCTTGCACATGCTATTTGTATGAAATTATGATACCATGCCAACTTTCAACCTTTTCTAAGTTCATTTGAATTGCTTTTCAATTTCAGGGTCATTTAGCTGGAAAAAATTCAGTAAATGCATGAAAAGAATTTGTTTGCACATAAAATTTCTTCGCGTTTCAAATGCCAAAACACATAACTACCCTAACTATTACAGACATTCCCTCCTGGGTGTGAAACATAGAAGAAAGTGATGATAGTGAAGCCGATCACATCCCAGATCTTTGGGTGTGAAACTTTTTCTTCGCGTGTGTCCCTTTGCGCCGTAACCATGGAAAATCTTCATCATTTAACGGCATGCTCGAGTCAATATTCACTGTGAATGGAGCAATTTCATCAAAATTTTCATAATCTTCTGACTTGTCTGTCTTGTCATCCACTCCCACGATGTTTCTCTTCCCAGAAAGAACTATATGCCGCTTTGGCTCATCGTACGATGCATTCGCTTCCTTATCTTTTCTTTTTTTTTGGCTTGGTAGACATGTCCTTCACATAGAAAACCTGTGCCACATCATTGGCTAGGACGAATGGTTCGTCTGCATACGCAAGATTGTTGAGATCCACTGTTGCCATTCCGTACTGCAGGTCTTTCGTTACCCCGTCTCGTGTCGTATTGACCCATTTGCACCGAAACAAAGGGACCTTTAAACCACGTCGATAGTCAAGTTCCCATATGTCCTGTATATAACCATAATATGTTTCCTTTCCCGTCTTGGTTTCTGCATCAAAGCAGACACCACTGTTTTGGTTGGTGCTCTTCTTATCTTGGGCGATCGTGTAAAATGTATTACCATTTATCTCGTACCCTTTGAAAGTCATTATATTCGAAGATGGTAACTGGGACAGCAAGTACAGGTCATCTTCAATAGAGGTGTCATGCATGGTATGTGTCTGCAACCAGCTGGCGAAACTCCTGGTTTGTTCACATGTAATCCAGTCATCAGACCGCTCCGGGTGTTTGGAGCGTAGCAAATTCTTGTGTTCATCCATATACGGAGCCACCAAGGTGGAATTCTGTAGAACTGTGTAGTGTGCTTCAGTGAGAGAATGTCCGTCCATACATATTATTTGTTCCCCTCCTAGCGTGCCTTTTCCATCCAGTTGCCCTTATGCCGCGATTCAGGAACGCCAATCGGCTTAAGGTCAGGAATAAAGTCAATACAAAACTCAATGACCTCCTCACTTTGATGGCCCTTGGAGATGCTTCCTTCTGGCCTAGCACGGTTATGAACATATTTCTTTAAGACTCCCATGAACCTCTCAAAGGGGAACATATTGTGTAGAAATACAGGACCCAAAACATTAATCTCTTCGCATAGGTGAACTAGGATGTGCGTCATGATGTTGAAGAAGGATGGTGGGAACACCAACTCGAAACTGACAAGACATTGCACCAAATCATTCTGTAACCTTGGTATAATTTCTGGATCGATTACCTTCTGAGAGATTGCATTGAGAAATGCACATAGCTTCACAATGGCTAATCGAACGTTTTCCGGTAGAAGCCCCCTCAATGCAACCGGAAGTAGTTGCGTCATAATCACGTGGCAGTCATGAGACTTTAGGTTCTGGAACTTTTTCTCTGCCATGTTTATTATTCCCTTTATATTCGACGAGAAGCCAGACAGTACCTTAATACTGAGCAGGCATTCAAAGAAGATTTCCTTCTCTTCTGTGGTAAGAGCATAGCTTGCATGACCTTGATGTATGCCGTCTTCTCCGTGCATATGTTGCTGGTCCTCCCGTGCCTCAGGTGTATCTTTTGTCTTCCCATACACGCCCATGAAGCCAAGCAGGGTCACGCAAAGATTCTTCGTCACGTGCATCACGTCGATTGCGGAGCGGACCTCTAGGTCTTTCCAATATGGCAGGTCCCAAAATATAGATTTCTTCTTCCACATGGGTGCACGTCCGTCCGCGTCCTTCGGAACAGGTTGTCCGCCAGGACCCTTTCCAAATATCACCTTCAAATCCTTGACCATATCATGTACATCAGCACCAGTACGGTGGTGAGGCTTCGTCCGGTGATCCGCCTCACCTTTGAAATGCTTGCCTTTCTTTCTTACGGGATGCCTGCTCGGAAGAAATCGACGATGTCCCAGGTACACATTCTTCTTACAACTATTCAAATATATACTGTCGGTATCATCCAAATAGTGCGTGCATTCACGGTATCCCTTGTTTGTCTGTCCTGAAAGGTTACTGAGAGCGGGCCAATCATTGATGGTCACGAACAGCAACGCCTTTAGGTCAAATTCTTCCCCCATGTGCTCATCCCACGCACGTACACCTGTTCCATTCCACAGTTGTAAGAGTTCTTCAACTAATGGCCTTAGGTACACATCAATGTTGTTGCCGGGTTGCTTAGGGCTTTGGATGAGCACTGGCATCATAATGAACTTCCGCTTCATGCACAACCAAGGAGGAAGGTTATACAAACATAGAGTCACAGGCCAGGTGCTATGGTTGCTGCTCTGCTCCCCAAAAGGATTAATGCCATCTGCGCTTAGACCAAACCATACGCTCCTTGCGTCATCTGCAAACTCCTTCCCGTACTTTCTTTCGATTTTTCTCCACTGCGACCCGTCAGCGGGTACTCTCAACTTTCCGTCTTTCTTACGGTCTTCTCTGTGCCATCGCATCGCCTTGGCATGCTCTTTTTTTTGGAACAAACGTTTCAACCGTGGTATTATAGGAGAATACCACATCACCTTGGCAGGAATCTTCTTCCTGGGGCGCTCGCCCTCGACATCACCAGGCTCATCGCGGCTGATCTTATAGCGCAATGCACCACATACCGGGCAAGCGTTCAAATCCTCGTACTCACCGCGGTAGAGGATGCAATCATTAGGGCATGCATGTATCTTCTGCACCTCTAACCCTAGAGGGCAGACAGTCTTCTTTGCTTCGTACGTACTCTCGGGCAATTCATTGTCCTTTGGAAGCATATCCTTTATCATTACCAGCAACTTTCCAAATCCCTTGTCAGATACACCATTCTCTGCCTTCCATTGCAGCAATTCCAGTGTGGTGCCTAGCTTTTTCTTGTCACCTACGCAATTCGGGTACAACAATTTTTTGTGATCCTCTAACATGCGCTGCAACTTCTTCTTCTCCAAATCACTTGCGCAGTTTCTCTTTGCATCGGCAATGGCCCGACCTAGATCATCAACGGGCTCATCTGATGCCTCTTCTTCAGCTTCTTCCCGCATTGCCGGCTCAGCTTCTTCCCGCATTACCGGCTCAGCTTCTTCCCCCATTGTTGTATCATCGTATTCGGGGAACCCATGGCCAGGATAGCTGTCGTCGTCCTGTTCTTCTTCATTGTCTTCCATCATAACCCGTCTTTCTCCATGCTTGGTCCAAACATTATAGTGGGGCATGAAACCGGACTCAAACAGGTGGATGTGAATGGTTCTTGACGTAGAGTAATTGTGACCATTCTTACAGCCAGCACATGGACAAGGCATAAAACCATCCGCCCGCTTGTTTGCCTCAGCCGCAAGCAGAAAAGTATGCACGCCCTCAACGAACTGGGGAGAGCATCGGTCATCGTACATCCATTGCCGGCTCATCTTCATTACACAACACCGAATAGACCAAATTAATACAAGTTCATACATAAAGTTCATACAACACTTAAATGCAACAAACAAATAACTCTCTAGCTAAAGCATTTAAATGCAACAACAAATGCGATCAAGATCGCAACTAAGGTAACAATTGATCCAACAGCATAATGATACCAAGCCTCACTATCGATGGCATATTTTCTAATCTTTCTAATCCTCAAACGCATTTTCTCCATCTTGATCTTGTGATCATCGACGACATCGGCAACATGCAACTACAATTCCATCTTCTCCCCCTCAATTCTTTTCAATTTTTCTTTCAAGTACTCGTTTTCTCTTTCAACTAAATTTAACCTCTCGACAATAGGGTCGGTTGGAATTTCCGGTTCACATACCTCCTAGATAAAAATATCTATGTCAACTTGATGGGCATAATTTGTCATAAACACGAAATGCAACAAATAGTTTTAAAAGAGAATATACCACATCCGAATAATAACAAGGACGAGGGCCCACGGGGACGGATATCAAAACCATTGCACTATGTATAACAAATAACGTACAGGTAAGATAATTATACGAGTAACTATATATCCAAATCACACAAACATCAATTTTTTATATAAAATTTCATGAACAAGAGGCTCACCACAAGGTGGTGCCGGCGACGGGACGGTGCGGGCGATCGACGGTGGTTACGACGGTGATTTAGAAGGCACTAAGTAAACCACACCTACATATGCAAACTAAGTGTTATTTTTGACCTCAAATTGCATATAAATCAAATACTAGCACATATATATATTTCCTCCCAAATTACTAAACTCACAAATTAATAACTATATAAAGCATTGCAAGAGCTAATCTAGAAATGAGAGATAAAAGGACAAAGTTGCTAACCTTTGTGATCACTTGAATGGATGGGGGCCTTCAAATCTTGATAAATTTTGGGCAAAATGTGTGATGAGGTCGAGGGGAAGAGGAAGAACAGAGAGGAGAGGAGAGGGGAAAGGGGCAAGAACAGAGCGAGCTGGACGAAGGGTTTATATGCAGGAGGACCTATAGTACCGGTTCGTGGCACGAACCGGTACTAAAGGTGCTGGAGGGGGCCCAGACTGACGACATCCTGCCACCACCCTCATTAGTACCGGTTCGTGGCACGAACCGGTGCTAAAGGTTAGCCACGAACCGGTACTAATTAGAGCGGCCCGGCTAGCCGTTGGAACCGGCACTAATGTATACATTTGTGCCGGCTCTAATACAAACCGGCACTAATGTGCTTCACGTTTGACCCTTTTTCTACTAGTGGTAGTTGAACTAGCTAGTTGATTTAATTAATAAAACTACTTTATTTAACTATATATAGAAGTAGTTCCCGCATCAACGTCGGCTATGCCTATCCTGCATCCTCGTCGTCGTCGACTCGGCGGTGGAGGCCTGCTTGATCAGGGCCATGTTCGGGACTGGGCTTCGCCGGGCTGGTATTGGGAGGTGCTACCTTCCGGGGGACGTAGGTTGGTGAGGAGGCAGCCCGTTGTTGACCCGATCCTTGTTTGGTGGCGGTCGCATGGGCCAGTTACGGTGCCGAGGCTTCCGGATACCACAGAGGTGGTACGTCACCGTGTCAGCGAGGAGGACGAGCACGTCCGTCGCTACATGGTTGCATTGGAGGGCAGGTTCGACAATACCTAGCAGGTTCTTCAGGGATCTCACTGGAGCTATGATCCTGTGATGGTTCCTTATCTTTGGGTGTCCACCGCCCGCGATGATACCCGTCGGGCGCTACGGTTCTAGTTGTATTAGTGATGCTATATTAGTGATAATATTTGACGATGTATGGACACCAAGAGATGATGTACTTTTGCTTATAATTATTGAATGCATGCTAATTTGAATACTACTTTATTTTATGATTTGGTTTTGCTTATTTTATGATTTGATTTTGCTTATTGAATGCTCATATTGGAAAAGTTCTCCTTCATTACCATGTGCTAGACAATTTGGTGTAATAATGCACTCGGGAATGAAAGGAGGAGCTACATACATCACCGATAGTCAACCCGTGATTAATAATAATGATCTAGTTTAATATTTGAATTATGAACATAGGACGGAATTGTCGTACTCAGACGACGAAAACCGCCCGGGGGAGTGCGACTGGTGCCACGACGACCGAGGTATGTGCGACAGGTTCATTGAGTTGGACGACGATCGGCGCTTCAGCATTAAGCTCGAGGAGACCTTCGATGTTCATATGGTATGCAACGACGACAATAGTTTTTTTCATAATTAAGCACGACTTCAACTATTTTAACGTGTATTTTTCATCTTTTCCAATTCGACTAGCTTATCCCATGCTATGCAAGACGCTATGTCTTGGAGGGGATGGGTTTTGAAGACCATGCACTACTAGGAAAAGACCTACTAATGGCGCACCGGTTTTGCCTACTAATGGCGCACTACCGGTGCGCCATTAGTAGCACGCCATTAGAATTTTTTACTAATGGCGCACCACTGGTGCGCCATTAGTATCTGGTATACTAATGGCGCACCTAGCAGTGCGCCATTAGTATACCATTCGGTGCTCCACTGGTATTCCCTCCAGGTGCGCCACTAATAACCTTATAGGTGCGCCACTAGTAATAGAGGACGGTGCGCCACTAATAAGGGCTTAAATGCGCCACTTGTAATGTATTTGGAAAACAAAAAAATTCAATTTTACAGAAAACAACCTATAAGGAAAATAATTTAAAAACAAAAAATGAAATAGAATCATATTTTTTATTATAGTAAGAATATTACAATGTCTTTACAAGTATCCAATAAAAGGAAAATTGCAAGGAAATAAAAGAAAATCCTAAAACTAATCTTCTAGTAATCTTTTCTTCGTTTTCTTCACTTTATCCCTGCAAAATGTAACAAAATAAACAGAAATACAAACAAACTATTTATAACATGTCAATACTGTCATTTTTTATAACATGTCAATACTGTCTTTTCCAGAATTACATGGTGTGAATATTGTATGAGTAAGATTATAATGGAAATGAATTGCAGAGGACATATGAGGTTCAACACTAATCATCGACAACAAAATCGTGCAAGAAATGATTGATCAGTAAATGGACAACCTTCTTAGAGATTGTCATGCGATGTCCAATGAATCAACAGAAAATAAGTAACATGCCTTCCAAGACATAATTCACTATTACACATAAATGTATATCCCAAACTGAAGAACGTGCTAATATGTAATCATCATTTAGAGATACCAAACTGGAAGACCATTCATTTGGTCGCAAAATGACCTACTTAACTAGTCCTTGACCATCCATCATGCGCAAGAGCAAAGATAAAGATGGGCCTTGCAGCAGCGCCCAGCCCTTGAAACAGTCCATTGCATTACGTGGAACATGCTCAGATTAAGCACTATATCATCACAACTTAACAAAAGTAAATCTGAGACACATCAAAACTAAAGATTCATCCTACTTGAGGATCGTCACTAATCATGGACACCAAAATCTTCCATTTGCAAGACATGCTTCATGAGTAAATGCATAACCTTTTGGCATATAAAGCTTACACATTTTTCTGCATCCAGTAGCAATTAGGTAACGAAAACAGTGAGCGGCTTAGATGGGTACAAATTGAAATAACACTGTCTAGCAGTAAAAGAATCATAGCTAGTAAGTGACCAACACTGTCCACACACGCATCATACTAGACCAAGACCTCATCAGGCCAGACAGAGGCAGTGTAGCGCACTAGGCTAGAGCTTAGAGCTATGCATGTACATTGATTGTTATAGCAGTGCGGCGACAACTACTTGTTTAGATGCATATAAATCATCTCCTTGCTTGAAGTAGAAAGAAAGCAGAGTAAAGGGCCCTGAAGATGTTGACTACTCACTTAATTAGAAGGTAGTGAGAGAATCCCTTGCCCAGTTGGGACGAGTTTCAGACCGGCGGTGGAACTTGTTCTTGCCTGTTGAGGATCCTCAATGGACAAGAGAATGAAGGCATCATCAGCTGACACACAAAAAAGGGCTCTCTGAAAACTAAAATGACCATGGGGGTTGTGCTGCTTACCCAAGCTAGGAGCCGTCTTGTCGGAGGGGAGTTTGCCCTCGTACACGGCTTGGTCGTTGGCCCAGCTCGGTTGCACCACACCGGAGCAAGCGACCAAGGCACTGGTCATGCGTCGAGTTGCGTTGACAACGGAAGAAAGTCCGGTCTTACACACAAGTAAAGACTGAATGTTCAGTGAACATGTACGTACATTATAATGGCAGTCCATACAGATTAAAAATGACACGTACGACATCAGATAAATTGAACCAAGCGGGCCAATGGATCAATTTGACGGACAAATTAACCCAAAAGGATGGCATGTACGACATCCATCCATCCATCCAACCAGCAAGCATCAATTAAAGTGCTCATTCATTCATTCATTTATTCATTCAGGAGACATGATGAGATGGATATAGTGAGCAATCTAACCTAACAATCCGTCCATAAACAGCAGGTAATGGAATTAATTAAGCCCGAATCTGGGCATGGAGATGCAAAAGCACAAGAGAGGAGGAAGAGACCGAGAGGTGCATTCAGATTGAAACTGAACTGAACTGCACAATGTCAATCAACACCACCAGAAAGAAGAATTGCAATCAATCAAATTGGCAAGCTAGATAAGATGTGCTCACCATGTCCACCTGCAGTAGGCAGAGGAGGAGGGAGCAGCCATGCGTTGTGCACCTGCAGCAGCAGCAGCAGCAGCAGCTCGTCCGGAGCAGCCTGCCCTGCACATAAAATGAACCAATGAGGGGACGAGAGGGGAGATGAAGAAGATGGCCTGCAGCCGCACGCACCATGGTCGGGGTCGGAGATCCGTCACCGGAGATGGCCTGCAGCCGTCGTCTGTCGCCGGGAGGTTGAGGCGTCGTACCTCCATGGCTAGGCTAGGCTAGGGTTTCTGGCATCTCCGTCCTGGCTTCTGTTGGCCCTGGATGGATGGTCGCGGCTCAGGTCGACGACGGGACGATGCGCCGTGGATCTGGATCTGGGTGCTCCTCACCTCCCTGGAAGCTCGCCGGAGAAGGCCCTCCCTTCCCTCCCCTCCTCTCCTCTACTGGGAGAGAATAGGAGAGAAGAGAAGAGAAGGTGAGGTGCGGCAGCGCTGCAGGGAGAGGAGGCCTCCATGACCGGGCTCCTCCTGCTGCCATGGTCACCATGGCATCGGGCTAGGGTCTCGGCCTGACCAGGCAGACAGAGGAGAGGATAGGGAGGTCGCCGGCGCGGCGTGGATGGGGAGAGGAGGCCGCCGGAGAGGTGATGCGGAAGAGGAGATCGGCGGCGGCATTGGGTCAGAGCCAGAGGAGAGGCGGGTGGCTGTGTCAGGAGGAAGGGGAGGGGAGAGAACGTGACTAGAGGGAGGGGATAAGGCCTCTAGATAGCAATGGCGCACCGGTAGGGGGTGCGCCATACGTATAGATAGCAATGGTGCATCTCTTACTGGTGCGCCATTACTAGTTAAAACTAGTAATGGCGCACTTTCCCCCTGGTGCGCCACTGGTAAGTCTGGGGAGGGGTGTGGGGCCAGGACAAAACTACTAATGGTGCACCACACACTAGGTGCGCCATTAGTAATGTGGCCACTAATGGCGCACCCATATCTGGTGCGCCATTGCTCTATAGCAGTGGCGCACCACATGTCTGGTGCGCCATTAGTGTCCATATCATCTATAGCTCTTTTCCTAGTAGTGATGAAAGTATGGAAACCAAAAAAATTATCCTAAGTACCCATCATGGTGTGGATTTTCAAGTAAAGCTATACAATGCTGAGAGTGTAACCCATTTTGGTTGCAAAAATTGGGAAGCACTTTGCAAGATATATGGTTTTGATGAGGGTATGCTTGTCACCATGGATCTTGGTGATCCTACAATCGAGCAAGAGAGACCTTCGATTTGGGTCCTTGTGGATACACCTCCAATTCTTCCCCCATGTGAGCTTAACATAGTTATTAAGTAATTTATATGGTTTATTTCAAAATAGTTGACAACTTATTTCCATTGACAGCTTATTTTCATTCTTCAAAGAATGTGCGGAAGATGGTAGACAGGACCTACTACACCGAAGGCTCCGAATTAACTTATCAGGAGAAAAATCATCTGGTCGCATTTTGTACTGATCTTGAGAATTACAATATCTACAATCAAACTCCTCAACATTATGATCAATACGTGCCAGTAGTGCACGTGTTAAACTAGGTAACTACCATGGAGATACCCAGGTAAGATTTTTTACTATTACGACATCCGTGCATCTTTTTGCACACTTCTAAAACTAGTACATCATTGCTAACTACGAAGTTATTACTATGTTTTTCAATAGATAATCCCGAATGATTATGTGCCTCATCTGATGTATACGCACGGTACCCTTCATGTTTTGAACATACAACCAGGTCTTCCTACGAATCTCAACTGTCCATACCGGGTTTCTAAAAGAAGTGGAGACATGACAATCAAAGAATGGAAAAAATGTATGGACAGACGTAAGGAGCTTCTTGGAAGCAAAAGGCAGCGAATGGCAAGAATTGGAGACAGGATGATCGCCATTCTTCATAATGGAGAGTCAGGGTCTATATTGTTTTATGCTATTTTACCTTAAGGGTGTTTAGGTCCTACCTGATACTGATGATCATGTGCTAAGAACAATTATGTAGGGTTGGGTTTGATGACTATGAGGATGATGATCGTATGAGTTATTATTAATAACGAGTAGAAGTTGTATGATGATGCATAGGACTTGTTATTATATATTTAAAGATATTATAACTGAGCACTAATCCAGCCATCTCAGGGCATTAGCAATTTTGGCCATTGGATCAGCTGTTCTAGGCGTTCCTTGCCGTTAGATGCCTTGTCAATGTGCGCATGGGCCGCGGATTATCTTCCGCTCCAGAATGGGCGACGGACTGGGCTGACGCCGTGAGGGCCGCTATTCCTGTAGCAAAATCGGAATGCTCTGGTTGATTCAGGTCCGCGGGTGGCGTTTGCGGCATCGCCATCCCCGCTGCTTCCCTTCCGTCCGCTCAGCCACCGCCGCCGCCCTCGCCCTGTCCTCCACGTACTGTAAAAAAGCCAAAGAGAAAATCGCCAACCTTTTTAATTTCTTCTCGTACTCCCATGACCAGCAGCGAAGATGAGTAGGCGACAGATCCGCATGGGCGAAGAGGTGTCGCTGATAGCCAGGCCCGCCGGTTGGGATTCGGGCTAAACTTCTCTTCCCCATTTTCCTCTGGCATGGGCGAGAGCAAATCCTTGAGGCGACCCAACCGCTGGCCGCTGCGGTGCCTCATCGGCAGGGGCATTTGGTGACCTCGGTTGCAACACGACAACGATGATCACGGCAATTGCCTTGCTCTTGTTTCCGGGCGATGGATATGACCCCTATGTGGCTCTCTGCTTCACCATCAGCCAAAATCTGGATGCATCCCATCGTTGATCCCTGCACTCATCGCCCCCCTTGTAAGGTTTGATTGCGAGGTCCGGCTTTTTCAGAATTTAATTTGGTTTGCATTTGCCACCATGATTTCCTTCTCATACAGTTCTAGTAAGACCATCGCATCGATTGATTGGTCAGGAGGAGGCCAGCATCCAACAAGACATGGTGCTGCAAAATCAGCAAATCAGATCCGTGTGTTGTACCTTCGGCTGTTCTTAGCTTCATTCTTTGTTGCAATTATTCATCTCCTGATTCTGTTGCTTAGTTGAGATATATATTTCCATATACACGTGTTGTCTCTAGATATCTGGAAACCTGTGATGAAATTGGTTGCTTGAATGGTCAACCCCATTACTGAGTATCTTTTAGTCATACTATACTGTTATACGCTAGGAAATTGTGATGCATATATATAGTACTTTACTATACTGTGAATGGTCAAGTAGTTAATTATGATAAAACCATTGCACCGGTTGGCTTGCTCAAACTATATTGGCTATTTTTGACTTTTGAGATATCGGTTAGTCCTTTGCTGATGCACCAGTGCACTTACTTTTTAGGACTGATACATCTTCCTATATGTATCTGAACCATACATCCATCTTGATCAGAACTATGTTTATATGGCTCTATATTGGTGTCTATGTTAGATATCACTTTAATGGCCTTCGCGATCCAAACCCCTTAATTAATTAATCCAAACATTTGATACTATTTATGGGGTAGGAAATTTTTATGTGAGCAGGTTTGTTTAATGCATGTATGTCTAATCTGTTTTCAGCATGTTTTTGGTACTTGCATTACCTGTCAAGAGAAAAAAAGATATATATCTTCACGGCAGTCCATAGTCCTCGAATGTATGTACATAAATTCCTTGTGAAGAAATGAACAGAAGCTTATCAAACTTCTCTTAGTATGTAGCTTTTGTTTTATGTTTTTTACAGCACTGAGCACTGGATAATGATGATTATGGCTTAGGGTTGTACTTGTAGCAACATCATAATGATCTTTTTTCAGGCACCAAATATGTGATGATTAGTTGTCTTGTTTTCCATCAGTGTTGAATGCAGCGGGCGATTGTTATTTCCATTGAGCCGCTGTCTGGATTGTTACCGAGCTAACGGGATGTCCATGGAACTTGCTGGTACCTGCGCCCATTGGGCTTCCATCCATATTGTGGAGTTGCAGAAGGTAGAGAAAATATCTACTTCAGACTTCATTCCCTCTTGTGTTTAGGTTAGTGAGTTTTTTATTCTTGCAAAAATGACATGCTCGAGACCTCAATAGTGAAGAATTTTGTCTTAGTGTGTTTGTGCTAAAAACGCGCTCTTACCATTTTAGTTAGCGTCCAGCAGAGGACATGTTTCTCAGAAAAGATGTATCATCTATGCAAAGCTAAAATCATATGAAGATTTTACTTGCATCCTCACAGTAATTATTGCATTCTGAAATCTTTGTCCCTGTTGATGGGTAAAAACTGCAATGACAGCTGTGAGTCAATGATATCTCTTATGCATTCTTGCCATTCTCTGCAAATTATTGCTTAAGGTTACTGTTCAGTGTGTGAATGCAGATGTTGCTCCATCCTAGCTTAGTATGGTACAATATTAGTATCTTTTCGGTTTTTACTTACTACTTCATGAAACAACTTATTTTTGTATGTTTTAGAATTTCTCGCGGTTGATCTTATCTTCGTGTATTTCAAAAAGTTCCTATCTCACTATCATAAAACACTAAAAATAGACGGGCGCAGCAACGCGCGCCATCAATGGTCTAGTGATGATGTATGATGCGAGCATGCATGAGTTATTATATCAGCGGGTGAAATGAACATAGCAGCAGTGTTGGTAAACCAAGGACGAAGATATAAGAGAGGACACTTCTCTCTATTAGCTAGCTAATAACAACCTAAAAATAACCCCCAAAACCCCTAAAGCAGCCACTTTTTTTAAAAAAAAAAACATCGACTTTTGGTCCCGGTTGGTGCCACCAACCGGGACCAAAGGCCCCCCTGACTGGGCTCGGCGCACCGGCCACGTGAAGGCACATCTGTCCCGGTTCGTGTTTGAACCGGGACTAAAGGGTGAAGGTATTAGTAACGTCCCATTAGTCCCGGTTCATGAACCGGGACTAAAGGCCCTTACGAACCGGGACAAATGCCCCCTTTTCTACTAGTGTGACTACGAACTCTTTAGCACCGAGAGCTATGGTGAGTCGGGTATGTGGTAGTGCACCATGATCTCATGATTAGGTTTGTCAAGATACATGTAGACCCTTTCCCCAGCTTCAAACGCGTACTCTTCGGCAAGTTTTCTCCAATGAGGGCAACCAAAAAAGGTTCAGTCTGCTTCGTTTGTGACAAGAACACTGAAGACCCGGCCCTTTATTAACATGATCAGGTTGGCCATAGTTGTAGTCTCCTCACCGATACCAATGTGGAGCTTCTCCAGGACTTCACGCCTTGCCATGAAGGGGTGTACTGAGCAAAATTAACAGAAAACAATAATTAGACATTTCTTAGGCGCAACTATGAACAACTCAGCCACAACATTGTGACATCACCAGATTACTAAACACTAGTTATGCTAATTAACTTGACATGTCATCATGATTAATAAAACCTAAATTGCAATTAAGGAATAGTCCAACTTCAAATTCAATTTTAAATTGCACGTCAGAAAATCATATCATCAATCAGTGAATAAAAATTGTTTGTAATATTTCAAATTATCACAAAGTAATTTTCATGTAAGAACCAACATCATTTGAATATTTAAATGGCCCTAACCTATTTAAAACGGAACCAACAACATTTAAATTAACCATTTTAAAATAAACAAATGTTTAAAGTATTAAAAATAAATTTAAACTCTGTGGGCTAGCTCAAGTCACTGCCTAGTATTTATGTGCCAAATACCATGCTCAACTAAATTCATTTACTATTTACAAAAATGCAAAACAGAAACAAAATAAAAAATGGAAAAAAGGCCACAGGCCACTGTGCACTTAGGCCTGCACAGCGCCAGTGCAGCCTTGCCCGACCCACCTCTGCCTCCTTCAACCTCCCGCAGCGCTTCCCTCCTCCCCGTGTCGCGCTCGCGCACGCTCTTGCCGCAGATGGCCACCTGTCGAGCATCCGCCGGCAACCTGGGATGGATAAGGACCCCCTCGTTCCCCTGGACGAACCTTAATCCCCTTTCCCCATTCCACCTCGTCGCTCTCCTCGGAAACGCCCGCGCCCGACGCTGCCGTCGCCGCGCCGTCGTCGTTTGTGTGGCCACTAGCCTCCCCTCGCCGCGCAAACATATCCAAAAGATGCACGCCATCGTCCTCAACCTCGACATGGACTACCCCAAACTGAATCGCCAAGATGATGCCGCATCCGTCGATCCCCTCTGCCGGCAACCGCCACTGTGCATCATCGATTTGTGCCGCCCCGGCTGCCCGCCCCGAGACATCCATGAGTTTTGTTGTGAGCACCGCCTCATCCTCGCCTCTTCCCAAGCTCGGATTCGAGCTCGAGCGTGCTCCCCTGCAGCAACCTTAGCTCGCCGCCACCATAGCTCGTCGCCGGCGTCGTTAAGGCCATCTTCAGCACGAACCACTGGCACCAGTAGACGTGTCGCGCCGCGCTTGTTCATTTGGTGGTCTCCGTGCATCGTTTGGTCGATGGAGCACGACTCCGGCGGGCCTCCGACGTGTCCTGTGGAGGCAGTCGGTTAAACGCCGGCCGGATTAGTTTAGGTTTAAAGTTAAACTAATTAACTGCTAACTAGCCACTGACATGTCGGCCAGCATACTGTAGCAATCAACTTAGTCTAATTATGTCCAGTAATTAACTTAGCCGCTGACATACTGGCCCCACATGTTAATTACCCAATTTAATTAACTAAAACTCTGTTAATTGTCATTGAGTATGACATGTGGGTCCTGCCCCTGCACTGTTTAAATGGATAGGGCCAGCTGAGTCAGCTGCTGACTCGGCAGGCTGGGCCCACTGTCAGCCACTCTAGCACATCTCTGGGTACACTCTCCGTGTACCCGTAACATTTAGTTATTTAGTATTTTCGAATTAAATTAAATCAGGAATTTCAGAAAATCATTTAAACTTCCGAAAATCATATAAAATAAATCGCAACTCGGATGAAAATAATTTATATATGAAAGTTGATCAGAAAATATAACAAATCTGAATATGCAATCCACATACCTGCAACACATCTCTAACATAACAAACCTTGAACATTTGCACCTGAATCAATACAGGCAATAATTCTCAAAGAATATTTCCCACTTCGTCGAAAATACCTAGTAATGTATTAGAGCAACTCTAGCAGACCCCGCATCCGCCCCCAACCCGCAAAATAACCGCCAAAATGCGGGTACGGGCCGGAAAGCCTGCCCGACCAGACCCCGCATCCCACCCCCGCCCGCAAAAACATTTAGGGGGCACGGCAAATTTCCGGCCCCAACCAGGGAAAACGCGGGTTTCCCCCTCGCGGCTGCGGTGCCCTGCATCACAAGGAAGAAGTTGGCGGGAGGGACATTTCAGCCCGCGCTCTTTTCCCCCTTCCTTCCGCCGCCGCCCGCCCTTGCTTCCGCCCGCCCGCCGCCGGCGATTCCGGCCATATCTGCGGGCGGAATCGCTACGCGGGGCCGCCCCACACCCTCCCGCCGCCGAGCCGCTGCACCGCCCCTCCAGATCCGGCGAGAAGAGCCGCCCCCAGTCGCCGCCGCTGCTGGGATCGACCACCGCCGAGCGCACCACCCTTGTCGCCGCCCGGGATCACTCGCCACCGGTTAGTCCCTTTTTTGTGATTTTCGCGAGCTGTGTAGTAGATTGACGCGCCGGCATGCGTGTAGATGGAGTTGACCCCATGCGAGAAGTTCTTGCTATCCGATTCGTCCGATTCGGATGACTCGGATGTGGAGACCATGCTTGCGACCTTTTGGCAGCAAACATTGGTCATGGCGCTTGCCGTGAAGCAGCATGAAGACGAGTACCGAAAGAGGAGGCGAGGATCTATTGTCGGGCGTTTGTGCATTCCGCAGAATCTCCATCTTGGAAACGAGATGTTGATGCTATTGGGGAACGTAGTAATTTCAAAAAAATTCCTACGCACACGCAAGATCATGGTGATGCAAAGCAACGAGAGGGAAGAGTGTTGTCTACGTACCCTCGTAGACCGAAGCGGAAGCGTTGACGCAACGTAGAGGAAGTAGTCGTACGTCTTCCCGGTCCAACCGATCCAAGCACCGTTACTCCGGCACCTCCGAGTTCTTGACACACGTACAGCTTGATGACGCACCCCGAACTCCGATCCAGCAGAGGCACGGGGAGGAGTTCCGTCAGCACGACGGCGTGGTGACGATCTTGATGTTCAACTGTCGCAGGGCTTCGCCTAAGCACCGCTACAATATGACCGAGGTGTAATATCGTGGAGGGGGGCACCGCACACGGCTGAGGAACGATCACGATGATCAACTTGTGTGTTCATGGGGTGCCCCTACCCCCGTATATAAAGGAGTGGAGGAGGGGAGGGCCGGCCCTCTACTATGGCGCGCCCTAGGGGAGTCCTACTCCCACCGGGAGTAGGATTCCCCCTTTCCTAGTCCAACTAGGAGTCCTTCCATGTATTGGGAGTAGGAGACAAGGAAGGGGAAGAGAGAAGGGAAGGAAGGAGGGGGTGCGGCCCCTCCCCCTAGTCCAATTCGGACTAGGCCATGGGGGGGCGCGCGGCCTGCCCTAGGCAGCCCCTCTCTCTTTCCCGCAGGGCCCAATAAGGCCCAATACTTCTCCCCGGCGAATTCCCGTAACTCTCCGGTACTCCGAAAAATACACGAATCACTCGGAACCTTTCCGAACTCCGAATATAGTCGTCCAATATATCGATCTTTACGCCTCGACCATTTCGAGACTCCTCGTCATGTCCCCGATCTCATCTGGGACTCCGAACTCCTTCGGTACATCAAAACTCATAAACTCATAATATAACTGTCATCGAAACCTTAAGCGTGCGGACCCTACGGGTTCGAGAACTATGTAGACATGACCTAGAACTATTCTCGGTCAATAACCAATAGCGGGACCTGGATGCCCATATTGGCTCCTACATATTCTACGAAGATCTTTATCGGTCAAACCGCATAACAACATATGTTGTTCCCTTTGTCATCAGTATGTTATTTGCCCGAGATTCGATCGTCGGTATCCAATACCTAGTTCAATCTCGTCACCGGCAAGTCTCTTTACTCGTTCTGTAATGCATCATCCCGTAACCAACTCATTGGTCACATTGCTTGCAAGGCTTATAATGATGTGCATTACCGAGAGGGCCCAGAGATACCTCTCCGACAATCGGAGTGACAAAACCTAATCTCGAAATACGCCAACTCAACATGTACCTTCGGAGACACCTGTAGTACTCCTTTATAATCACCCAGTTACGTTGTGACGTTTGGTAGTACCCAAAGTGTTCCTCCGGTAAATGGGAGTTGCATAATCTCATAGTTACAGGAACATGTATAAGTCATGAAGAAAGCAATAGCAACATACTAAACGATCAAGTGCTAAGCTAACGGAATGGGTCAAGTCAATCACATCATTCTCCTAATGATGTGATCCCGTTAATCAAATGACAACTCTTTTGTCCATGGCTAGGAAACATAATCATCTCTGATAAACGAGCTAGTCAAGTAGAGGCATACTAGTGACACTATGTTTGTCTATGTATTCACACATGTATTATGTTTCCGGTTAATACAATTCTAGCACGAATAATAAACATTTATCATGAAATAAGGAAATAAATAATAACTTTATTATTGCCTCTAGGGCATATTTCCTTCAGATGCAAGATTATTTTTTGGAGAATCCTACATATCCTGCACACCTCTTCCGTAGAAGGTACCGAATGCGCCGATCCCTTTTTGTGAAAATTGTTGAAGCTTGCGAGGCAAATTGCCGGTATTTCATTCAGAGAAGGAATGCCGTGGGTTTAAAGGGATTTAGTGCATATCAAAAAAATCTCCGCAGCTATGCGGGTGATTGCATATGGCGTTCCGGCTGACTATACCGATGAGTATCTTCGCATTGGTGAAGATAGCACAATTGAGTCTGTGCGTAGATTTGCGAAAGTGATCGTCCGTGTCTTTGGTCCCGAGTATCTTCGGGCACCAAATGAAAATGACACAAAGAAATTGATGGCAGCTAATGAGAGGAGAGGTTGGCATGGGATGCTAGGTAGCATTGATTGTATGCATTGGAATTGGAAAAATTGCCCCAAGGCTTGGCAAGGAATGTATTGTGGCAAGTCTCGTGATGCAACAATTGTGCTAGAGGCCGTAGCATCCGAGGATTTATGGATTTGGCATTGCTTTTTTGGTATGTCTGGCACACTCAATGATATCAATGTGTTGCAACGCTCTCATTTATTTGCTAGGCTTGCTAGTGGTGATGCTCCTGCTTGCAACTACACTATCAATGGGCACGAATACACAAAGGGGTACTATCTTGCAAATGGTATATATCCTCCTTGGTGCACATTTGTCAAGAGCATCAAAGAACCCAAAACAAAAAAACAATGTGAATTTGCAAGGGTGCAAGAGGCAGCCCGAAAAGACATTGAAAGAGCATTCGGTGTTTTGCAATCTAGGTTTGTCATTGTCCGTGGTCCTGCTTGTTTTTGGGATAAGAAAACACTGAAGAACATCATGACTTGTTGTGTTATCCTGCACAATATGATTCTTGAAGACGAGAGAGGAATGGACTTAGAATTATTTTACGACAATATGGGTAGCCGTGTCAAACCGGCTAGAGACCCAAACCGCATTAGAGCTGTTCTTCAGACATACAAGGAGGTTGAAAATGCAGACACACACTTTCAACTTCAGGAAGATCTCATTGAGCACCATTGGCAAAGGGCTGGACAATGACTAATTTTTGTATTCATTTGTATTTGTATTCATGACATGTTTTGTATTACATTATTTTAAGTTTTCTACGGTGATTTGAATAATTATTTGTAATGAGGATGATTATTGTTTTATGTTTGATTTGAATAATTCAGTTTGTTTTCCATTGTTGAATTATGTTGGATTTGAGTTTTGCGGGCTGATGATTTGTGGGGATGCAGCGGCGCAAAGAGCAGAACCCGCATAGCCGACCCGTAAAAAAGCATATTCCGTGAATATACTCTTTTACGGATCCGTTTGGAGGGTCTGCATCTGTGCCAGCCCGCGCCGGCCCACAAAGCTGTTTTGCGCGAACTACATACGCGTTTTGCGGGCCGGCGTTTTGCGGGGTCTGCTAGAGTTGCTCTTAGAGCACCTCTAGCATAAAATTTGCCATGTCATGCATTGTGTTGCATTTGTATGCCTTATATTTATTGTTTCTTCCCACTCCTTCTTCGGTAGACCCCCAGACCACTGACGCCACCAGGTACGACTACGCTCCGGACGATCAGATCCTTTCAGCAGAGCTTTCAGGCAAGCAAAGCCCCCTTGATCATTTAGACATCGCCCATTCCTTCTCTCTTATGCTTGCATTAGATTTTGCTACTGCTGTTGTTCCAGTAGCTCCTATTCTGATGCATAACCTGCTTTTGTAACCTGCTATTGATACACTACCTGTTATCCTAGCATGCCTAGTTTAGTTATACTGGTGTTCCATCAGTTGGCCCTACTCCCTTGGATCATGTTGCCGTGCTATATTATTAGGGTTAACTGAACAAGTGGTCATTGTATCGAAACTTGAACACACCATTAGGACCATGTAGTTGTCCGACTCTGCAGAGCTGCGCACCAAGCCTGATCTTACTGAGGGTGGTTCCTCGTAGTTCCCTCTCGATGATGACTCTGCAGTGTAGCACATCAAGTGTGATCGATCTTACTGAGGTTGGTTCATCATATTTCACCCTCGATGATGACTCTGTCGTGCATTACATCAAGTGTGAACTTATCGAGGGTGATTCCTCGGATTTCACCTTGATGTTATGGACCCGAGTCACGACATCCACCAATGTTAAAGACGGGTCGGCACCAAGAGCACCCGTGAGAGATATTGTGGCGGAACGACAGGGCAGGTGGAGACCACCTAGGAGAGAGGCGGGCCTGGTCCCTGGTCGTGGTCCGCGAGTTACCAAGACGGAGCGACAGGAATTTTGGTCGTGTCCGCGGACTACTAATAACACACTAACGGATTTGGGTACTTGATCTGAGTGGGCTGTTGGCCTATACGCACTGACCACCACGCGATATAAAGGTTATGGGGCCCTCGGCATCGTACATTCTCCCGAAAGCTCTGTTAGAGGTCACAGTTGAGCGACACGTGTCTGGGTGAGCTGGTTACGCCTGCTTGTGTATACAGAGGTGCGCTTGGTCCCGACCGTCCTTGCAACGCGCAGTAGTGCTTAGGAAAATTGGCCCATGACCCCTCCGCGCTTAAAATGTAGACCGGCGTGCTTACCTCTCTACGAAGCCTAGGTAGGAATATGGCGTGTCGGTTATCCGATGCTAGGCATTACCCAGAAAAATGTGTCCTGTCAGAGGTAATCGAGCATGCTGGAAAACGTGGTGCACCCCTGCAGGGAAGTAATCTATTCGAATAGTCGTGTCCACGGTAACAGGACGCTCGGAGTTGTATCCTGTTCTCCTACAACTAGAACCGGATACTTTTATAATACTTAACTGTTATACTACTCTGAGATCACTTTCTCGCAGGGTAGTCGCGGAAGGATCTCAGGGTATTGCTGATACATACATGTTTTTATAAGTTATGATATACTATATAATACGATGTTCTCTTCTGATGTTGCAAGATGCTAGTCTTTGTTAGGATAGGCTTTTCCCCTCTCTACTCTGGCATTTCTGCAGTATAGTCCGAAGATATAGCCCCATTCCTTTGACACCGATGCATACTTAGCATAGTTTTGATGTAAGTCTCGCGAGTACTTTCGATGAGTACTCATGGTCACTTTGCTACCTTTTTCCTCCACTCGGTTGCTGGAATTAAATGATGACTCCATGGAGCCAGAAGACCCCCAGGGCGAGTACTACGTGGAGCTCGACGACCAGGAGTAGCTCGGAGGTCTCAGGCAGGAGGCCTGCGCCTTTTCGATCAGTTGTTATTGTTTTGTTCAGCCTTCTTAAGGCAGACTTGTCTAACTTCGTCTATACCCAGACTTATGTCGTTTGATGACTGATGTATTCGGGTCCTCGTGACCCTGGTTTGTAATATAAATATTTATGTTTAATTTGTGTCTTAGAGTTGTGTTGTGATATCCTGCCGTGAGTCTCTGATCTTGATTGTGCATGTTGTGTGCATGTTTAGTGCACGGTTAAGCTCAGCGGTGTCACAAACATATTGAATTAAAACATATCGTCTTAGATAGAAAGTTCTTTGGAAGCTCTATGTAGGAAGAATTGTCCCTTAGGCACTTGAACTATGGGAATCGAACCATCTTGCAGCATAGCCTCCTGTCGCCACACTTGGGGCACACGCGATCCGTTTGCTACATTTATGTCGACAAATAAAACAAACATCATGATGAAAAACGATGAACCAAAAATGCTAACGAAACATGAAGAGAACATATTTTTTAAAGAAACATGAAGAAAACACATAGTTCATTGCATAATTTAAACACTCTAGCTAGTATGATCAGTTGCACATTAAACATAAAATATGCATAAGCACTCCAGATCCGGCATGTGTGTTGAATTTCAGTCCGTCGAGGCTCCCTTCGTAAGAAAAGCTTAATTTGGAAGGCAAACATTTTGCATTCGTTCCACACAGGGGCTTTGCTATGATGGAAGAAGAGACAGCCTTTCAGGGCTTGTCAGGCTTCGAGTTCTTCATAATCCCACTCCCAAATTCTATGAAGAAACTGGTACTGAATGCATCCTAGACGGATAATCTCTCACTTTGTTTTATGTTTCTATTCTACGCTTTGATCTTTGGTCATTAGTCTGTTTGGTTGGTTCGATACTTCGCTCAAACGGACCAATGGCAGAATATCCGCTCTCTGCCGCCAGCGTCGTCGCGCCACAGCCAAAAATCACTTTTAGTGGAAGTTTTTACGAGAACTAAGAAAACACCTCATCTGTGAACTTCCCCTAAATTATACGAACACCCCATAAAACCACTTTTACCGGGTGTTTTTTTTACAGGAACTGTTGGAGATGCTCTAACGAGTACAAAGCACGGATAAACTATGTAATTTGACAGCCTTCAAATAGAGAGCATGCTATTGACTTTATGACCAAATCGAGCGGTGCAAGAGATAATCGGAAAGGTATCCGCGGCAATGCTAACTCTCCTTCGGTCCTTCCTCTATCTTACATTGCTGGCACTCCACGGCGCCCCTGTGGCCTTCAGGCTATTGCTCCCCAACGGCGGCCCCTCCTCCGCGGCAGCGCGGCTCACCTTCTTCTCCTCCACGGCGGGGCATCCCCGGCCTCCTCCCCCTCCTCCGCTGTAACCTCTCCTCGGCGATGTGGCGTGGGAGAGAACGAGCTCGCCGAGCCCGCTCGGAGCGTTGCCATGTGTTTGTCTGACAAGAATTTTGCTGCTGAAAACTGCAAGTATGGGCTGTTTTCCCCTTGGGCCAATCCCCTCCGTTAGATATACAATGGACGTCAGATAGAGGGGGGCTGGTTGCAGCGTGTGACCCTGATCTCTGTCCCCCAAACTCAGCTCGAGCTGATCCCCACTTTTCGTCGCCGACAACCGAGAGCTCCGTCTAGCCTACCCCTAACCCAGAGGCAGAGGGGATCCGGAGGAATCCGAGATCCGCCGACGCCAACGGCCTCCATGACCAGGTACTCCTCTCTCCTCCCATTTTGCTGCCGCCGCCGCTGCTTGTCGTGCTTGCCGCTGTTTTTTTTGCCGATCCGCATCTCGCGGGAGCGAGGCAGAGGTGGTTGGCCAGGGGAGATGAGATGCAGGGGCGGGCGCTGGCAGCGGTCGGCCACGGCGCATTCCTCCCCGGCAGCGTGATCCCCTTGACGCATGGCCGATGAAGGAGACCTCGGGGCAGACAGCACGTTGATTTTTCTTTGAAAGTCACAGCTGCTCTTGGTATTACTGATGGTGCTTTCGTGGTGCTTGACTGTATTGAGGGTGTCTCGACAAACTGAAACTGTGCTCCGCCAAGCCCTTGGTGAACAAGATGGACAGATAGTGAAAACTTGAAGATTCTCCATTCATTTGCTAATTGTCCATGTTGTGTGCACAAGACAAATGAATAGAAATGCACCGATGGTTGCTATCAGCCAATTGTGTATGATTTTTATCATGAAGGAATTATCATCTTCAGAAACTTTTATGGTCATCTAGGGTACATACATTCATCATCTGTACTGCTGTATTTTTTTGTAGACATGAACTAAGTAAAGTCACTCATGCTTTTTTCCCGCAATTTTTTTTAAATGTACTCACGCTTTAGACAAGTATCTATATTTTTTAAACCTGCACGCATGCTTGTTTGCACGAAACACTACCCAGTTGTGGATTTGGTAAGCAGGGTCTGCTTGATCAGGATCAGAGTTTGGATTGGGTTACCGTAAATCCAGTAATCTACTTAGCTTCAAGTTTTCCAAGAAATTTTATGAAATGCATTACTTGATCTAATGTTCTAAAAGAAAAAAAAATCAACTTTTCACTATTTTCAGCAAATCTTGGCTTCTCCAAGAAATTATTAATTTGCTTTCTTAAACTCAGTTGACAAAACCTTGCTAATCATATTCTTTGTTACTAAAGAGTGTTGATGCTAAGTATTATTATTGGTTATTTTGTGCAGGAATGGAGAAGCATCACAGCAGCTCTAGATTTGCACCCTTCAGGGATGCTCCATTTGCTCTTCGTGGTAAGAGCTCTTGGGCTCATTTCTATGTTATTTGCCCATCTGATGCAGTTTGAACTTTGAAGATATCAAGAGAATGGATTTTCAACTCCCGGTTGTCCCGACACCCCACTATCGAAGCCGTTCACGTCAGTTTCATCTGCGCCACCGCCTGCAACTCTCTGATTTGCAAAACCCAAACATTAAGCCGCATATGCACTGTTGATTTCAGATTCCTCTGACACGGCTGCATCTAGGGCTTCTAGCTATCTAGCCCGTGACTCCAATAGCAAACAGGAAAGTTGACCCTGACTGCACAGCGGCACAGTAACGAGCATAAAGTTTCACCTTACCATGATTTTCTTTAATAGGAACACTGTACCACGGAATCAAACCCGAAGAAAAGAACCTAAGAAATCTACTAGTAACACAAAAGAACAGTGACTAATGTTTTCCCCTCACCTTTCTCTCTCTTAAACTGCTCTCTCTCCTCACTTTTCTTTTGTCTGCTATCATTACTTCTCTCTCTCACATTCTGGAAACTCTTATCTCCTTTCTCCTCTCTCTCTACTACTCACATGTCACAAGTACAGTGACCTGGCCTCACTTGTGACTAGTACAGTGTCTGAAAATATAGACAAGCAGCAGGGCCTGACCTCCGTGCCAGACTATCTCGGTGCTGTCACACCTACTCTGTCTTCTGCAGCCTAGGACCAACACTGTTATGGTCTGTAAAACCACTGTTTAATTGACATGTATACACAAATGACCTGCTGTTGTCTAGTCCCAGCACGAATCGGGAGTCGGGACACCCTTTTCGAGATATCAAACAACAACAACAAAGATCGATCGCAATGGTGGAGCTTAGTTGGGGCCAGCAGGGGCCATGGTGGTTCAAAAACCTTGCTCATCGGTGAGCACCGGGCCTCATCAACGATTTTGCGAGCTACCTGTGTCTCGGTACAGACTTTGCCCCCGAAAATCCTGGCGTTTCTCTCCTTCCAGAGGCACCAAGCCACCAGCAGGCAAGTAGCTCGCCAGGTGGGTCTGCAAGAGCGCAATAGGGTTGCAGTCTGACGTCTGAAGCGGTCTCTCAGGCGGCCACCAATGTTCATGTCGATGGCCGAGAATGGCTGGCCGAGGGAAGCTGCAGTTCTTGCCCAGATAGACTTGGAGAAGTGGAAAGAGCTGATCAGGTGCAGTGCGGATCGCCGCGACAGAGAGGGCACAATGGGTCATGAGGGATCTGTCGTCGGGCAAGGTTATCAGCCGTGAGACACTTGCCTCAGAGGAGGATCCATGCAAAAGCCTTGGCCCTCGGCGCCGCTTTGGCATTCCAGATGATGGCGTTGTCATTTGTCGGGATCGAGCCCTGGAACTGCATCCGGTAGGCCGATGCCGCGGTGTACTGCCCAGACGTCGTCAATCTCCATCTGATCTGGTCTGCTGAGCCCTCCGTCAGGGTAATGGCTCTGGTCGCCTCCCACAAGTCACCGAGCTCGTGGAGCACCACGCCCGACGGGTCAGCCTTGACATACTGCAGCCACCTATCGTTGGTGATTGCATCTCTGATGGTGAATCGGCGGCCGTTGCAGTGGCGGAAGAGGTTGGGCCGTTCAGTCTCATGTTTGATGTCAGAGTGAAATGCAACCTGCAATGATCAGAATTGAGAGTCGTCGTTTCATCGTCTGGATGTAATGCAACTGTAGGTAGAGTTGTAAAAACATCATATTATGCCTGCGGATTTTCATAAATAATAAGCAAAGCTAAATGGTGATCGAGTGCAAAAAACTTCATTATGAATGTCCTTTGTCAGGAGGTCTGCAAAGTTGAATCATAATTTTTTTATTTTGCTTTGGCTTCAATATTTTCCCTACTGATATAGGAGGCACATAAGTGTTGATAGATTTTATCTAGTGCACGGATATCTACACTCTGAGCATAATATATGTATATTACTGTTCCTCTTATTTTTTTCCCTTTAAGAATTGGTTTCATCGCGGTATCACACTGATAGATAGCTTGTTTATGAACTTTGCTCCAAGTATAAAATCTGTCGTAAATTCATGAAACCATGCAGGTGGTTCTGCCGGTTCTTCTAGGACGAGACTTGCCTGCTCCCTTCCCATGCTCCCATCCGTGCTCCCGCGTACGTGGCTTGATTTGATTGGAAGAAAATAAGACCCGGCCCCACCCCCTGAAAATCAGGGGGGGAGATGATTAGATTAAAAAAGAAAAAGGGAAAAGGACAACCGTAGGATGAAGTGGGAGCACGGATGGGAGCATGAAAAGGGAGCAGGCAAGCCTGATCCGTTCTTCTGCCCCCCATCATTCATTATAACATGCGTGTCTTCATGATATATAACTGACAGCTGATCACAAATCATAAGAAACTACCTATTATAGAAGTACAGTAACAATGCCATAGATCTTGTCTTAATTTCAGTACATCATCAACGGGTCAAAAAAATTTCAGTACATCACTACATGTTAATCAACATTTATTTTTCTTTTTCTTACAGGAGGCTGTTGTGGTGTTATGGAGCCTTTGTCCTCGAACCAGCCGAACTGCCCTCAGCTGTACATATGCAGCTCTGCCGATCAGATTATACTGGCAAAGTCAGTGGAGTCATTCGTGGAGAAGCAACGGAAAGCGGGGTGTGAGGTGAGGTCGTGCCATTTTGTGTCGTCGCCCCACGTGGACCACTACCGGAGCAACCCGGCGCTGTACACCTCCCATCTGACCAACTTCTTGGAGGACTGTGTGCTGGCCCGCCATGAGGACTCCTCGCCGTCGCCTGCATAGGATGTTCTTTGCAGGAATACCAACATATTTGTTCCTGGTGATCCATTGAAATGTACCAGGATTATACAACGATTAATTATACATCTGACCCTATTTACTCGGGGTTTTTTTTTCGTTTGCTCGTGGGGTTAACTTTAGGAGGCACAATTGTAGAAAGTGAGTAAGAAAAGCAAAACAAAGTTGTGGCTACCGACTGCCGTTGACTTGCTGTTGGTTCCTTCGTGGATGGAAGACGTGTTGGTTTCTTCGTGCATACTCAGATGACTGGTTTCTGTGTCTCTGTGGTTCTGGCTGTGAACAAAGCTTCTTGTTTTTTTAATTATGTCCACAGGACATTGAGCTGTTTCTGTTATTCCGAATATTCAAAAATTTCATGGCGAAAGTAAATTGTGAACTCAGATCTAACGGCATCTTTCATGATTCAGAATTGTTGCATACAATCATTTTTCAAGTGTTTTTTTACAAAAAAAATTCAAGTATTAACTGAAGATGCTAGTTGGAAGGATCCTTTTTCACATGATTCAACCAAGCAGAAACGATGGCTGTGAGATGTGATAGTTGCTGGTGGTTTGCAGTAACAAGTATGAAGAACAAATTAATTTGCTGGCGACATGCATACAGTTGAAGATGCTTCTTGCAATCCAAGTATGAAGAACAAATTAATTTTAAGGCAAAAAAGAAGAAGAGCGAAACTTGATGCATGCGGGATAGACACAAATTAAAGCAATTTTGACACACAAATCTACAGATGGCTTTATACAAATGTGAATCAAGGCAAGTCATTGTTTGTTGATCATGAAAAGACAAAAAAAATGTGTACATCAGAAATCTGGCAATATGCAATACATGAACGCACAGGTCAAACAGAAAAGGTACACGCACATACTCATGTCATCATTTCGACGACATTTCTGCATATCCTTCCAACTGTGTATGTCTACCTGCAAGTTTGCCTCCATGTAACCTCGCTCGCTCACAAAAATGCTTGGTCGTCGAAATGATGACATACACATAGAACGAGAATTCATGCATTAAAACGTTTCGCCGCTCGTGCATATACAATGAGAATTCATCATTGCTTTGGGAACAAGGAAATATGTCCGTCCTCGCCAACATTTTGAACTTTCATGGTTAACATTTCACTAGTCCCTTTCCACCTGCGCAAAAAAATAAATAAATAAAAATTGCCGATTGTGTCAAGTGTCGCCTAAAAAACACTCAGCAAACGAGGCCATGCCGTCAACCGCGGCGAGTAGGACACGTGTCACTGTGTTTGCTGAGTGTCCATAGTTTGTCGAGTGTTTTTCCTTCGCACTCGGCAAATGTTAATAGTTTGCCAAGTTTTTTTAGCTTGTACTCGGTTTAGGAGGGCCTTTGCCGAGTGCCTGACAGAAAACACTCGGCAAAGTTGTCAATTCTGGTAGTGAAGCATAAACGCCGATAATTAATTAAAAGGGTTTTTATGGTACATCTTACTACTTCTAGGACCGAGTAGTATTGAATCATCTCATCCGTTGATTAGCAGGGTAGTTTTGTAATTTTTTGTTCTCTAATTTGTAGAATCACTCGCCCTGATCACCCTCATCCGGCCTAGTTGTTTCCATCGCCGGTCATCGTGGGCGCCCGTTCGTGCTGTACAATCCGTCATGCTCCCTCTGCGCTCGTTCGTCCGGCCACGGTCACGCGGTGCTGCCACCGCTGTTCGTCCGTCCCGTCTGTTGTCTGTCCCGTGTTCCAGCAAGATTCGATCGACGTCGTGTGCGTGCCTTATTTGTGTGCAGCCACCGGCTTGTGTACGCGTGATCACCGGAAAGCAATCGGCTGCTCACGTGCGTACTAGTGCATCTGGACATAATCGATCAATCTGGGAGGCTAGCTTGGCTAGCTTTGTACGTGGTGATTTCCTTGGCCAAAAGCACCGACAGGCGAGGATCGATGGACTACGTACAATCTTCTCTTCGTTGCATCTCCTCCGGAAAGTACTTGCCAGATCGGGCCTGCGCCAATAGTCCTGGAATGGATGGACTGCGTCCGGTCAGAGCGAGAGAAGACACACGCGCTTCTGATTTTGCCTACAGTTATGGTATTTGTTTTGTGTGTCTTTCCATTTTACCCCTTAAACGAAAAATACTACTCCTACTGATCTTCTCCAATAGTATTGGTGGATCTAGTCCATTGGATGGCTGAGAAGAATGGACACCTCGTATTGTTTAGATGTACTGTAAAACAACTCTTAATTAACCATGAATCAGGGAACGTAGTACTCTAGTGTAGGGAGCAGGTACTTCATACATAATTCAAACTAGAAGGTGGCGTGCGCTTTGCCACGCCGCTTTTTTTGGAGGAATAACATGGTGTGGGGGGGGAGTTCCCCCACCTGAATATACTATTCAATGTCTGAATATATTATTCAATGTTTGTAGACCGCCGTTAAGGCGGGTACATACGTGCCTTACAGAATTACATGCATTAGCACGTTGAGAGAGGTATAGCTGCCACGAGAGGACGGCCACCTTGTAGGCCGACTTCTTTAGCCGGTAAGTCCATAGTATTAGGTCGTCTATGATGAGCCGAAGCATGAGGGAGCTATGTTGATCAACGTGTTCGAAGGCCATCTTGTTCCGAGCAGCCCATATCTTCCATAGGATGATAAGCAGGATTGTGTACCAAGTGGATGGATCGACCCCAAGGGGCAGCATACAAGTCCATAAGGAGCCGATGGCAGGCGATGGATGGATGCCTAGTCGCTGCCAAGTCCTGTCAGCAAACGGGCATGTGATGAAGAGGTGGAGCGAGTCTTCTGATGCATGGCCACATCTAGGGCATGCAGCTGACTTGCGATGTGCTTGTGGAAGAGGGTGGCCTTGGTGTGGAGACGATCACGGAATAGGAGCCAGGAAAAATCTTGACGCGCGCGGTAGGGGACCCATGTGGACCAGATTGTGGACGCATGCATGTCCACATCATCTTGCTCCATAGAAAGCTTGTATGCCCGGCCGGTGGAGAAGGTGTGGCCGGCCTCTGTGAAGAAAGCGCACGTCGTGGTTGTGAGATGGTTGGAAGTCCTGCAACAAAGAGGAAAGAGAAGCCATTTCTGCAGATGCAACATTAGATAGACGGTTCTGCAGGCAAAAGTCTAAACCTTGATTAATAACGTTTGCCACCCTGACAAAACAATTTAAGGCGTGGGAGAAAAGGTTAGGGAAAGTTGTGGCTAGGGGTCTGTGGTGGAGCCAAGTATCAAGCCAGAAGTAAGTTTGGGTGCCAGAGGCAGTGAAAACAAACACTGGTAGAAAAAGAGGCTTTCATACGCCCCCATTAGTCCCCAAAACAACCGAACCGCGACCAAAGGGGTCTTTAGTCGCGGTTCGGGAGAAGACCCGCGACCAACTATCTGGGCCCAGCGCGCTCGGTCGACAGCTGGCGGACGGGAGGGGCTTTAGTCCCGGTTGGCCTGGCCAACCGGGACTAAAGGTCCCCGAAGGCCTTTAGTCACGGTTGGCCAGGCCAACCGGGACTAAAGGCCCATCCCTATATATAGGACTCAGCTCACTTCACTTCACTCAGCTCACTTCACAATTTTCAGAAGGTGGTGGTGGGTTTGCTTTTGGTTTCTCCTATGCACACAAGGTGTTTGATGAAATGCCCGAGAGCCTGAAACAAACATGATATGAAGTGTCCGAGCCACACTTGAGCTTTCTCATTTATTTTTCCTCCGCGATCGCGGTTAGCAACTTGAACCTTTCATGTGTCATTGATAAAATACGCATGTGTGTAGTTCATTGTTTAATTTGTATTATTTCTAGCTAGTTAGTTTAACAAATGCATCATGGTTAATTATATACTTTATATAATAATAATGCAGATGAATCGGCAATGGATGTACGGTCCCCGACTCTCCGGCGAGTTCACTACGGGTTTGAAAGATTTCCTCGTAGTGGCAAATGCGAACAAGCAGCAAGGTTTTATTATCTGTCCATGTGCTGTCTGTAAGAATCAGAAGGGTTACTCCTCCTCAAGAGACGTTCACATGCACCTGCTTCGGCATGGTTTCATGCCAAGCTATAATTGTTGGACCAAGCATGGAGAAAGAGGGGTTAGAATGGAAGAAGATGAAGAAGGCGATGATATCGATGACAACTATCATGATCATTTCGGTGATACTTTCATGGAGGATGTTGCTGAAGGTGGGGAAGGGTTAGGTGAAGGTGAAGAAGAGGCACATGATGAGCCCGCTGATGATCTTGGTCGGACCATTGCTGATGCACGGAGACGCTGCGAAACTGACAAGGAGAGGGAGAATTTGGATCGCATGTTAGAGGATCACAAAAAGTCGTTGTATCCAGGATGCGATAATAGTCTGAAAAAGCTGGGCTGCACACTGGATTTGCTAAAATGGAAGGCACAGGAAGGTGTAGGTGACTCATCATTTGAAAATTTGCTAAAAATGTTGAAGAATATGTTCCCGAAGAATAACGAGTTGCCCGCCAGTACGTACGAAGCAAAGAAGGTTGTCTGCCCTCTAGGTTTAGAGGTTCTGAAGATACATGCATGCATTAATGACTGCATCCTCTACCGCGGTGAATACGAGAATTTGAATGAATGCCCTGTATGCACTGCATTGCGTTATAAGATCAGAGGCGATGACCCTGGTGACGATGTTGAGGGCGAGAAACCCAGGAAGAGGGTTCCCGCCAAGGTGATGTGGTATGCTCCTATAATACCACGGTTGAAACGTCTGTTCATGAACAAAAAGCATGCCAAGTCGTTGCGATGGCACAAAGAGGACCGTAAGTCCGACGGGGAGTTGAGACACACCGCTGATGGAACGCAATGGAGAAAGATCGACAGAGTTTTCAAAGATTTTGCAGCTGACGCAAGGAACATAAGATTTGGTCTAAATACTGATGGCATTAATCCTTTTGGCGAGCAGAGCTCCAGCCATAGCACCTGGCCCGTGACTCTATGCATCTACAACCTTCCTCCTTGGTTGTGCATGAAGCGGAAGTTCATTATGATGCCAATTCTCATCCAAGGCCCTAAGCAACCCGGCAACGACATCGATGTGTACCTAAGGCCATTAGTTGAAGAACTTTTACAGTTTGTGGGCCAGACCTGGTGTACGTGTCTGGGATGAGCACAAAGGAGAGGAATTTGACCTACGAGCGTTGCTTTTTGTAACCATCAACGATTGGCCTGCTCTCAGTAACCTTTCGGGACAGACAAATAAGGGATACAATGCATGCACGCACTGCTTACATGAGACTGAAAGTGTACGTTTGGTTAATTGTAAGAAGAACGTGTACCTGGGTCATCGTCGATTTCTTCCCCGAAATCATAACGTAAGAAAGAAAGGCAAGCATTTCAACGGGAAGGCAGATCACCGGCCGAAGCCTGCGGAACGTACTGGTGCGGAGATATTTGATATGGTCAAGGATTTGAAAGTCATCTTTGGAAAGGGTCCTGGCGGACAATCAGTTCCGCGGGGAGTTGACGGGCACGCACCCATGTGGAAGAAGAAATCTATATTTTGGGAGCTAGAATATTGGAAAGTCCTAGATGTCCGCTCTGCAATCGATGTGATGCATGTTACGAAGAATATTTGCGTGAACCTGCTAAGCTTCTTGGGCGTGTATGGGAAGACAAATGATACAAAGGAAGCACGGCAGGACCAGCAACTTTTGAAAGACCCAGATGACCGGCATCCGGAATGGTTTCAAGGTCGTGCCAGCTACGCTCTTACCAAAGAAGAGAAGGTCATTTTTTTTGAATGCCTGAGCAGTATGAAGGTCCCGTCTGGCTTCTCGTCGAATATAAAGGGAATAATAAACATGTCGGAGAAAAAGTTCCAAAACCTGAAGTCTCACGATTGCCACGTGATTATGACGCAATTGCTTCCGATTGCTTTGAGGGGGCTCCTACCGGAAAATGTTCGAGTAGCCATTGTGAAGCTATGTGCATTCCTCAATGCAATCTCTCAGAAGGTAATCAATCCAGAAGATCTACCACGGTTACAGAACGATGTGGTCCAATGCCTTGTCAGTTTCGAGTTGGTGTTCCCACCATCCTTCTTCGATATTATGACGCACCTCCTGGTCCACCTAGTCGAAGAGATTTCCATTCTCGGTCCTGTATTTCTACACAATATGTTCCCCTTTGAGAGGTTCATGGGAGTATTAAAGAAATATGTTCATAACCGTGCTAGGCCAGAAGGAAGCATCGTCAAGGGCTATGGAAATGAGGAGGTAATTGAGTTCTGTATTGACTATGTTCCTGACCTTAAGCCGATTGGTATTCCTCAATCGCGGCACGAGGGGAGACTAAGTGGAAAAGGCAAGATCGGAAGGGAATCCACGATATGTATGGACGGTCATTCTATGACTGAAGCACACCACACAGTTCTGCAAAATTCCAGCTTGGTGGCTCCGTACTTCGAGCAACACAAGAATATTTTACGCTCGGACAACCCGGGGAAGTCTGAATCCTGGATTAGAAAGGCCCACATGGAGACTTTCGGCAGTTGGTTGCGAAAACATTTAACGAATGACAATGATGTTGGAGATCAGTTGTACATGTTGGCCAAGAAACCATCTTCGACTATAACGACTTTCCAAGGGTACGAGATAAATGGGAATACATTTTACACCATCGCCCAAGATAAAAAGAGCACCAACCAAAACAGTGGTGTCCGCTTTGATGCAGCAACCGAGAATGGGCAAAAGGTCACATATTATGGTTACATAGAGGAGATATGGGAACTTGACTATGAACCCTCCTTTAAGGTCCCTTTGTTCCGGTGCAAATGGTTCAAGCTAACAGGAGGTGGGGTAAAGGTGGACGAGCAATACGGAATGACAATGGTGGATTTCAACAATCTTGGTTACCTTGACGAACCATTCGTCCTTGCCAAAGATGTCGCTCAGGTTTTTTATTTGAAGGACATGAGTAGCAAACCGAGGAAACGGAAAGATAAGAAAACGATCAGTACATCATGCGATGATCCAAAGCGCCACATTGTTCTTTCAGGGAAAAGAAACATCATGGGAGTGGAGGACAAGACAGACATGTCAGAAGATTATAATATGTTTGGTGAAATTCCGCCCTTCAAAGTGAACACTGACCCAAGCATTAAGTTAAATGATGAGGATGCTCCATGGATACGGCACAATCGTAAGCAAGCAGGGACACAAGGGAAGAATTGATGTGTAATAATTTATTGTACCAAACTTTGTATTTGGTCGATGAACTGAATGATGTATCAAACCTTTTGTCAAACCTTCAAGGGGTTTTAAAATGAATTGGTTTTATTTTTCTGATTTTTTTGATATATAATTGTATTTTTAAGATTTTAAAATGAATTAGTTTTATTTTTCTGATTTTAAAAGGAAAAAGGAAGAAGAAGAAAGAAGGAAAAAGGAAGAAAAAAACAGAAGAAAAAAGGAAAAACAGAAGAAAAAAACAAACAGAAGAAAAACATAAGAAAAAAACAGAAGAAAAAAGGAAAAAGGAAAAAAGGAAGAAAAAAGGAAAAAGGAAGAAAGGAAGAAAGGAAGAAAAAAAAGAAGAAAAACAAAATAAAATAAATAAAGCAAAAAAGAAAACAAAAAAAAGAAAAAATGCCACCTACTGGGCCACCACGGCCTGAATACGACTAGAAACCCATTAAAGGGCCAGGATTCAGGCCCGCAGAAGGCCCAGTAGGCCCACAGGCACATAGTGACAGAATAGGCCCGTAAGCCTGCATTTGAGAGGAGGTCGAAGTGGTGAGCGCAGCCGCGCTTATAAACCACTGTCGAAGCCTCTCGGCTAGCGAGGTGGGACTAAACATCCCACCGCACCGCGCCAGTTCTAACACAGACCTTTAGTCCCGGTTGGGGAGGCGGACCGCGACTAAAGGGTACCCTTTAGTCACGGTTGTTGTCCCCAACCGCGACTAAAGGGTCTTTCTGCGCGGGAACGAAAGCGGCGCCAAAACCCTTTAGTCGCGGTTGGGGAGCCGGACCGCGACTAAAGGGTACCTTTAGTCCCGGTTGGGGAGGCGGACCGCGACTAAAGGGTACCTTCAGTCGCGGTCCGCCTCCCCAACCGCGACTAAAGGTGCGTCTATAAATAGATCTCCTCTCTCTCGACGCCGAAGCGCTGCCCCGACGCCGATCGACGCCGAAGCCCTGCCCCGACGCCGACGCCGAAGCCCTGCCCCGACGCCGACGCCGACGCCGAAGCCCTGCGCGCCGCCGCCCCCGTCCCCAGTGAGCGCCGCCTCCGCCCGTGCCCTGCCCTTGCCCGCCGCCCGTGCCTTGCGCCCTTGCCCGCCGCCAGCCGCCCGCCGCCCGCCGCCCGCCGCCCGCCGCCCGACGCCCTGCCGCCCGCCGCCTGCTGGCCCTGCCTGCCGTCCTCCGCGCGCCGGCAGAAGAAGAAGAAGGAAGAAGAAAAAGGAAGAAGAAGAAGAAAGAAAAAGGAAAAAGGAAGAAGAAGAAAGAAGGAAGAAGAAAACAAAAAAAACAGAAGAAAAACAAGAAAAAGGAAGAAAAAAGGAAAAAGGAAGAAAAAAAAGAAAAAGGAAGAAAACAACAGAAGAAAAAAAGAAAGAAGAAAAAAAAGGAAGAAGAAAAAAAGAAAGAAGAAAGAAAGAAGAAAGAAAAAGGAAGAAGAAAAAACAAGAAAGAAAAAGGAAGAAGAAGAAAGAAAGAAGAAGAAAACAAAAGAAAAACAGAAGAAAAACAAGAAAAAGGAAGAAAAAAGGAAAAAGGAAGAAAAAAAAGAAAAAGGAAGAAAACAACAGAAGAAAAAAAGAAAGAAGAAAAAAAAGGAAGAAGAAAAAAAGAAAGAAGAAAGAAAGAAGAAAGAAAAAGGAAGAAGAAAAAACAAGAAAGAAAAAGGAAGAAGAAGAAAGAAAGAAGAAGAAAACAAAAGAAAAACAGAAGAAAAACAAGAAAAAGGAAGAAAAAAGGAAAAAGGAAGAAAAAAAAGAAAAAGGAAGAAAACAACAGAAGAAAAAAAGAAAGAAGAAAAAAAAAGGAAGAAGAAAAAAGAAAGAAGAAAGAAAGAAGAAAGAAAAAGGAAGAAGAAAAAACAAGAAAGAAAAAGGAAGAAGAAGAAAGAAAGAAGAAAGAGGAAGAAGAAAGGAAGAAGAAGAAAAAAAGAATTTTTTACTTAAAGAATCTTATTTTTTAATTCCTCCTCCTCTATGTCCCCTTAATCTTATTTTTTAATTCCTTTATACTTAAAGAATTTTTACTACATGCAGGAGTGACATATGGCGGACGATAGAACCGAGCCGCTTAGGGATCCGGAGGCTGAACGTTATTTAATGGGCATCATCAACAATGAGATTCCTTATGTGCCGGGCTCAGAATATGAGCAACAAGAGGATGTAGTCTCTTCTTATCTGAACCTTGACGGTGGAACAGAGATTGTCGATGATCAAGAAGGTGAAGGAACGGACATTGTCGACGGAGGTCAACCGTCAACAACCGACGATCTCGAATTGCAAGTAGCAACCACCTCCGGCGAGGTATATATATACATTGAGCCTCTCGTGATACAAACTTACTGAAATGTGAATACATATGTATTAACGCGCGCGACTCTCTTTCTTTTTTTAGCCCTCCGGATCGAGTACGACAAAGCGTGGCAAATCCAAGGCGATGAAAACAGGAGAAACATATGCCATTGAGTTTGTCAGTGAAACCGGCAAGCCCCTACAGCACACCTCAAAGTTTATCAACCAATGCGGAGTCGTTGTTAGAGACAACGTCCCGATCACCGTCCAGGAATGGAAGGAGCCAAAGAAGGCACGTCTTGGTTTCAGTTTTGTCGACAAGAGAACAAAAAAGGATTGCTGGAGAAAGCTTATGGAACATTTCATTCTACCTCCGGAATACAACAAAGTCGATGAATTCGGTAACGAGGTTCCGGGTGGACGTCAGAGGAGGAGGCTAGTTAAAGAGTTCGCTCTTCAGAAGATGGGCGAAGCATTCCGGAACTTCAAGAAAAATTTAACCCGTGACTATGTCAACAAGGGCAAGACTCCGGATTTCAATGGACAACATGAGAAACTGAAAGATGATTGGCCAGAATTTGTGAGGCAAAAGCAATCGGAGCATTTCAAGGAAATATCAAAAAAAAATAAGGATAATGCGAGTAAGAAAAAGTACCATCATATTATGGGGCCAGGAGGATACCTCCTTTCGGAGCCTAGGTGGCAGAAGATGGAGGAGGACCTGAGGGTGCGAGGAATCCCTCTAGGTACAGAGGGATGGGACCCAAGGGCCAAAAGCTGGTGGTATGGGCATGGGGGATCGCTAGACCCGGAGACAGGGGTGTGTGTTCACCAGCAGAGACAGTTTGCTCCCACCCAAGCCCTTATTGACGCAATGACCCAAGCTCAAGAGGGCTTGATCAAGTTCAACAGAGAGAAAGACGCACTGACAATAGCCCTCGGGAATGATGAACACGGAGGACGTGTACGAGGCAAAGGCAAAGTTCCGTGGAAAGTAGGGTTTTCCCAGGACAATGACCCGTACTGTTACAGAAGCCGTAAGAGAAAGACGGACCGGGATGCAGATCTTATGACGAAGTTAGCATCGGAACTCCATGAGTTGAAGCAGACCGTGCATGAACTAGTGAGAGAAAAATCGGCTGCAGGGCCGCATGAAGATCATGAAGCGGATCGCGGAAGCCAGCAGCGGAGAAGCAGCGTGGCTTCCGCGGATGCCCCGCCTGGTGCTAGTGCACCGATGATCGAGATTCATGCACCGGAGCCTCACTACCCCGTGGATGATGTAAAGGAGATGAAAGAATGTGATCTGCATTATCCCGTGGGGAACGTTTCCACGAAGGTAGCTAGCGGCAGTGCTTTACCCTGTACACCTGGAGCACTCCACCACAACAACCCCATTGCATCTGGCTATGCTCGTGTCATGGTGGAAGACATAGTCCAACGGTTTGAGGACCTGGAGATTGACAAACCTACACCCGAAGGGGAGAGAAGACTTGGAGATGTCAAGCGCCAGTTCATTCTATGGAAAAAGAAGTACATAGTGTTTCCAGGTGAGGCGCCAAGGCTAGCAAGTCCACCCCCCTCCGATGGTGGTGGTGGCGGTGGCGGTGGCGGCGGTGGTGGTGGTCGTGGTGGTTCACCTACACCTCCTTCACGCCATTCGACGCCGTCCCCCGATCCACAACCTCCGGCGGGTACGACGCCCCCCAATCCTCCTCCGGCGGGTACGACGCCCCCCAATCCACCTCCGGCGAAGAAGCAGAAGCAGGCGGACAGCAAGGAAACCCGCTCCTGGACTATTAACCCGGACCCTTATGTACCTAAGACCACAAGGGTACCAGAGCCATCACTGAAGCCTCTCCTCCCAAGGCCTGGGGAACTTAGTGAAGCTGAAATCAAATTGGCCGCGTCTGCTGATTATGAGAAATGGAAGGCGGATATGAAGGCGAAAAAAGAGCCTGAGCCCAAGCAAGTATTCACTGAGAAGCAAAAGAAGTGGGCTAAGGATTTTTTGACGACACCGTCCCAAGCCGAGCTGAATATGCCTGACGACTATGGACATGAACTTCGTAGGCAAGCAAAAATATTGAAGGAGGAGAAAGAAGAAAGTACAAAAAGCGGGAAACAAGTTGACCAGCTCGGGATGCAGAAGAAACAATCGATCCCCCCGCTCATAGTGAAAGCCGGTCCGGAAGAGGACCCCGAGATCATAGCAGCTGCGGCAGCAGTTGGATTGACTGTAGCGGGTGCCATGAAACAAGCGTCCGAGATGGGTTTGACTCTTCGTGCCTTCTTAGACCTTGAGGATGCGCGAGTATGTGAGATAGCATTACAATATGTGCGGAATGGGCCTCTCGTCGAGCCTGCGCAGGAAAAGAGTCTACCACCACAAATGCGAAATCTGCTACGTTGGTACAAGCAATTCATAACATGGGCCGACAAAGAATATGTTTATGCGGATGTTACAGATGAGCATCACACCAAACGGTACTCTGTAGAAGTTCATATGAGTGAATTGTTCCAGCTGTTCAATCTGCGCGACCTCGACAAATCTATGCTGAGTTGCTACGTTCTGTAAGTGATTTATTTCTACCTCATCTCGTTCTTCATTGCCTGCACTATATATATATATATATATATATATATATATATATATTGTCCTAACTATATTGTTGCGTACGCTATTATGCAGATTGAAGATTTGGGAATGCAAAATAAGAAACATCCATGATGTTGGGTTCATTGACCCACATATCGTTAATGGACATGTGTTACAACATCACCCCGAAGACGTGGAGAAAGACCTGTACAAGTTTCTTAGAAAGCATCAACTCAAAAGTCATATTCTATTTCCTTACCATTTTGGGTGAGTGTTTCTCTCTTGTGCCCATTCTCTTTTGTTTACTCCATGCATGGTATGTCTAATCGATGAGTTATGCATGACTGTGCATGTAACGTGTCCGCAGGTTCCACTGGATTCTGCTAAATATTGAACTTCACACCTCCAGAGTTCTAATCATGGACTCTATGGATTCGGATCCAAAGCGTTGGGCCGACATGAGAAAAATGCTGCAAAAGTAATTATTTTCAATCATTTGAGCTCTATATCGATCGGTCTCTTTCGTTCATTTCCTAATATCAAGTAACTAATAACTCCCTTATTCATTTAATTTTCTTTGCCCTGTAGGGTTTGGAGACGGTTCTCAGAAGAAATTGTCGGTGAATTCAAACATGAACTAGATTTCAGAAGGTTAGTTAATGTGGATAAGCAGCCACCGGGGACCAATCTATGTGGATACTATGTTTGTGAGAACATCCGGAGACACACCACTGAGCGAAAGGCATCAGATAGCGTGCGGAACGCGACGGATAACTTGCGGAGGAGGCTTAGTCCAGAAGCTCGCTTCCGACCAATTCAAGAAGAATTAGCAGGATTTTTCATGAGGGAAGTCATCAATCCTAAAGGAGAACACTATACCGAGGACGAAGAAATTTATATGCATACCCGAGATTGAAACTTGTTCGAAGTTGTATATGGTCATCCATCCTAATTGTGTATGGAAACTTGTTCGAAGTTGTATATGGTCACCCGAGATTGAATATATATTATATATTCCTCTTGAATTCTTCTTGTTTGAAATTTCATATGCATGTATATAGTAGAGTAGAATATGTGTACTGAAACTTTATCAAAAATAAAATAAAACACAAAATAAAATATAAAACAAATAAAACACTACAAATTAAAAAGAAACCAGGTTTAGGGGGGCTGAAACCCTAAACCTGCGGAGGAGGCCTTTAGTCCCGGTTGGCCACGAGAACCGGGACTAAAGGTCCTCCGCCCCGACGGACCACGGGCGCCCACGTGGACGGGCCTTTAGTCGCGGTCCGTAAGGGGCGCGACTGGGTCTTTAGTCGCGCATATTTAGTCCCGGTTGCACAGCCGGGACTAAAGGCTGTTGCGAACCGGGACTAAAGGGCTTTTTTCTACCAGTGAAAGGATAGTTGTAGTTGAGTCGGGATCTGGCCATTGATAGTTTTGCATAGGAAGGAGTTGTTTGATTGAGGGGCAATTAGGGCATTTGGGTGTTGGAGGATTGAGGCGATCAGAGTGGCGTCCACTGGCGAGGCATGCATGGGAACAATGGTTGTTTTTGAGAAGTTTGGGTTGAGGCCGGTGGCAAGCGAAAAGTCATGTAGGATTTTTTTTTTTGGAGGAGCATGGCGGCATGCGGAGAAGCCCGTGCAATGATTAGCATGTCATCGGCGTACTAAAGTGTTGTGGGTGGTAGGTGCGTGAAGATGGGGTGGTGGAGTTCAAGTAGATGGTCGTTTTGTTGGATTATTTGTTGTAGTACATCAGCCACAATTGTGAAAAGATAGGGTGAAAGTGGGTCACCTTGGCGCCAACCATTTTTGCAATCGATCCAGTTACCAGGGACCCCATTTAGTAGAATTGCAGTCTTGCTAGTTGAAAGTAAGTCTTGTATCCAGGAGCGGCAGAGTTCAGGAAAACCTCGATGGTGAAGAATAGTGATAAGGGAGTCCCAGGAGACAGAATCGAAGGCTTTTTTGAAGTCTAGCTTGATGATCATGGTGGGTGTTTTCCGTGTGTGGCAGGAACTGACTAGGTCTTTGTTCGTGGGGCCTTTTTTGTTGGCGTCTGTGTTCTTTTCTTTCATTTGATAGATGTTGGCGGTGTGGAAGAGCGGAAGGCCGGTGGTGCAATGGACCCTCTATTCGGCAAGGAAACAACACGGTAGCCCTCCCACCACACCCATAGCGGCAGCAAAATCGACACAGACCAACGCCGCCCCTTTAACACACGCTCAGACCACAGAGCCAAGTCACCACACACTCAACAATGTTTGAATATATTATTCAATGTTTGTAGACCGCCGTTAAGGCGGGTACATACGTGTCTTACAGAATTACATGCATTAGCACATTGAGAGAGGTATAGCTGCCACGAGAGGACGGCCACCTTGTAGGCCGGCTTCCTTAGCCGGCAAGTCCATAGTATTAGGTCGTCTATGATGAGCCGAAGCATGAGGGAGCTATATTGATCAACGTGTTCGAAGGCCATCTTGTTCCGAGCAGCCCATATCTTCCATAGGATGATAAGCAGGATTGTGTACCAAGTGGACGGATCGACCCCAAGGGGCAGCATACAAGTCCATAAGGAGCCGATGGCAGGCGATGGATGGATGCCTAGTCGCTGCCAAGTCCTGTCAGCAAACTCCGCCCCTTTAACACACGCTCAGACCACAGAGCCAAGTCACCACACACTCAACAATGCACATCGTACCAGCGGTGACACGTGAGATGCAAAAAGCCAAATGCACACCACACCTACCTACAATTGGACCCAATAAGGCAATAACCCTACACAACTAAACCACCCACTTACAGCCGGGCCCTAGGTTGTGCCCCCAACCCTAGTGCACCACAAGGCCCCCTTTCTAGGGAGCTTAGTAGTTGCAGGGTGTTTGGTTTAGCTTTTTCTTGCCCGAAGTGCAAAAGCCAAGAAAAAGCCCAACCAAATACCCCCGTAGTGATGCTTCCTGCACTAGCACCAAAATTTGCCAGGTAGGAATTAAACAGAGGTGGAATATCAAGCAAAATCTGCAATCTGGACATTCATCTCAATGCTAATGGGTGGCACAGATAAAGGGTCCATCTGAGCTCGGGAGCCATTTTGAGTTTCTGAATCTGCAACATCTGAGTGCATGTATAACTTTGTATTGACAGGGAACCACGAACAGGCTAAATAATACGGTGGCTCGTTTGCGGAGATAATAACCACAATTCAAATTGTCATCAGAAATAATAAAAGTACAACACATCTATATTATTACCTGTTTGTACATATACAGATACATGCAGGAAGGATATGTGCAAAACTAGCACATCAACCGATCCACCCTGCGAGATATTCATTTCTCTCTTGCAGAACGAGAAGGGGAACAATTAATACCTTCGGATTAGGAATAATACAATAATTAAACAAGTTTGTCGGACGCAAATTAATTGTCTGTCATAGACAATGTTCTGAATGCAGCAAACCATTACATGCAGATTCAGTTAATCCATGCTTGTGTTTTTAACTTTGAACAGCAGATTGCCTGACTTTATGGATCATATCTCTTGTCTCCTCAAAGCAATAAAAGTGCCCCCGAATATAATCTGTGATCACCTGAAGCACGTAAGAAAATATCACTCCAAGAGCAAGCCACGAGCAAGGTAGACAAAACAGCACGTAATTATTTACGAGCATCTACATCCCTCCTTTTACCGAACGCGGGTAGCAGCAGTAAAATCAAAGAAACTAAACTTAATGAGTGGTTCGGGTGAGGGATGGACCAAGGAATATATAGTTACCTCGCATCCTTTCTGCTCCAGCTCCTTCAACGTGATGTCATCTCCAACAGAAATCAAGGGTGTATTGCGTAGTTTCACAAGATTGAACGACGGAAGGTGCAGCAACCCCTTGGGGAGCTTGCTCATCTGATGGAACCCGTCGAGTATCAGGTGGGAGAGCCTTGGCATGGCCCCGACCTCCATCTTCCACTCCTCAGTGTCATAAAACCCCGAAAGATGTAAGTTTTGCATACGAGGAAAACCCCTAGCAGAGCATGACATGGTTCGGCCTCTGTACCCCTCCAACTTCAGCACCACAAGACACGGAAGCTTCTCCAACACCGGCATGGGGTCTTGTTTAATGGAATCTGCTTCTAGAACGAAAAAACGTAGGCTTTGTGGGAAGTGATGGCTCTCCGGCAATTTATCAAGCGCACTTAATTTATTGAGGCTAATATCAACCAGTCGAGGCATGTTTGCGAATATATTCATCATTTCCGTAGGTATGCGTGCAAGTGTTGTTAGGGACAAAGTTGTTAGTTGAGTCATCTGGCCCAAAAACCTTACCATGTTAAGGTTCCAGTATTCACTGCTACCAGAGCTAAGATTTAACCACAAGGTCCGGATCTCTTTTTGTTGCAGACCCCTTATTGGAGAATGATGATAACTAAGGTAAACATGCCTCAGAGAAGGGATATCCCACATAGAGCTAGGTACCAGTGCAACTGTGCCCCTCGTATCAATAGTTTGCAAGTAAATGAGTTGTCCAATTGATGAAGGGAGTGTCACATCTTGACATCTTATCAATCTGAGGCATCTTAGGTGAATGCACCCTCCAATTGCCTTAGGGAAATCCTTCAGGCTTGAGTCTTCAATGTGAATAACTCGAATAAATCTGAGTTTAGGGAGGGATATTGATTGAAGTTGAAAGCCAAATAGACCTCGGAGATTAGGTGTTGCCTGCAAATTCTGATCACTGATGTCTTGATAAGAAGAACGATATGATGCCATGATATCAGTTGATGGTGCACCAACTTGGCCTGCAAATTTTGTGTGTGCCATTTGTCAGCAAGAGGCCACATAGTCACGACATATCAAAGAGAGATTTATCCACATGCCAATTATAAGGAGGCAAATTCCAATGTATCATTGGGATACTTATCTCTACGATGTTCCCTTACAGGGGCACCGTAAAGAGTGTGAAAAAACTATTTTGCCCCTAAATAAAAAATTCTATTTATGTTCTCTTTGCGATCTTTAGATAGTACTCCCTCTGTCCCAAAATTCTCGTCTTAGATTTGTCTAAATACGGATGTATCAAGTCATATTTTAGTATTATATATACCCGTATCTAGACAAATTTAAGACAAGAATTTTGGGATGGAGGGAGTTTCTTTTTTCTTCTGTTTCGACATAAAAAGAGAGAGACATGGGAAGTGAATAAAGTTTAAGGACAGTAAAATACTGATTTCTAATGTGTAAATTTGGACAACATCTTTGTGGACACTGATTTCTCCGCAGCGACAGTTTATTGTGTCTCCGCTATTCGAAAGTTAACAAAATTAAACAGAGAAAACTAAACACTTTATACAGTAATTGGTAAGGAATAAGCTTTAATTTTATTAGTGGCACAAATGAAATTAGGCTCTTAAGAGTGTCGTGTAGGGAGTGCTACTAAAATAGAAAATGGAACTACATTCAATTGGATGAAAGGGAAAGGCAACATGACCTGAATTTTTGTCGATGACATCAAGAAAACCATCTTGTCTTGCCTTTTCTATGCACCAATCACGTAAAATATCATGAACCCTTATTTCCTCAATCCATCCATGTGCCATGCTTCTGCTAGTAACCTGCAGCAAGCTTCTTTGAGCTAGCTCGGCTACATACATGCGTGCTGTTTCTTCTGGTTCATGTTTTGGTGCACCTGGTATGAAGCCTTCTGCTAGCCATAGTTCAATAAGAACGTAGACATCTATTCCAAAATCCTCAGGAAATGTAGAAAGATAGAGGAAACAACATCTTAAATAGTGATTTGGCAGATCCTTGTAACTACGAGCTAGTATGCCTCGCATCATTTGTGTGTGTCTGGTTTTTGGCCAACACAATGATACATCCGCCCATGCTTGTATATTGAGATTCTTTGATAGATAACCTCCCAAAACTGCAAGTGCGAGTGGTAATCCATCACACTTTCTTGCAATCATTCTCCCTAGTTCTTCAAACTCATGCATGTCACCTAGATCAGACCTTCTGTATGATGGTAAAGCTTTGCTACAAAAAAGTTCCCAACTTTTTTCTTCATCTAACTCCTTAAGAACATGAACATGGGTTGGCATTTCAACATGATTTGCAACTTCATCCTTTCGTGTGGTTAAGAATACCCTACTACCATTATTTGCATCTGGAAAGGCTTTAACCGTTCTATTTAATAGCTCCCATGTGTCTTCATCCCACACATCATCAAGAACTAGCAAGTATCTTTTCCGTGATAGAAAATCACGGATCTTTGTGCCCACCTCATACTCTGAAACTTGATCAAAAGAGTCATCTCTACGCCCTAATATTTGTTTCGTAATGTCTTTTAGTAAATCAATTCCCTTGAACTTTTGGGATACAGTCACACAAGCAAGTGTCTCAAAGTGCTCTTTGACTCTAGATGAAGTGTATACTTTTCTAGCGAGTGTTGTTTTTCCTGCTCCACCCATGGCAACTATGGAGACAACACGAAGCATCTTCTTGTTGTCAACTAACCTATCCACTATTTCCTTCTGCTCATCCTCAAAACCAACCATGATGATGTCATCTTCATGGTTTTGGTGCATTACACCCATATCTTGTGGAAACGCATCCTCAGCTACAACAATATTATCCAAATCTATTTTCAGATGTTGTGCACATTGAAATATCTCAACGAGGTTCCTTCTTACACGTTGGATTTCATTACCGACTTTGTGAAGGGTGAACAAGTCACTCGGTAAGAGAGCATACCTTGAAATGGCACCCATAAAACCCTTCTTGAGCTTGTTTCTCTTCTCCATATAATCGACAGTTCCGATGACATTCTCAGCGTCATATGATGCGGCCCTAATCTGGTTGACCAAGGTAGCTACTGCTTCCTGTCCCAGCCTTTGTTTGTTGTCAGCATCTTTAAGGTAACCCTGGAGCCGCTTTAGCTCCTCTTTCAAGAACCCCACTTCATCGGTAACTCCACATAAGAATTTGGTCTCCTGAATCGCAAGGTTGTTCACGTTTGCAACCACAGTTCTGACAGCAGCAGCCTCGGCCATTAAATGATGATTGCCTCTGTCCCTCCCTCAGCACGGACGTCTTTTCTGATTCATTGCTTCTTCTCTATTACAAACTTACTTAAGCTTGGAACTCTACTACCTATACATGGAAGCAGAAATTAGAACACAAAGTGATCGAGCACCTTACTGACTAGAAAATTGATGGGGGAAGGGGAAAGGGGATCTAGCTTGAGACCAATTGATAGACTCACCGGGGGTAGTGCGCCACTGAGATAATCTGAGCCGTCAGGCACTGAGATGAGCCAATTGCAGGGAGGATGATCCCGTGACGGGTGCAGAAACGACTGGCGGTATGGTGGCACATGAACAGATGCCGGCAAAGGCAAGGCAAGGATGTCTTATGAGTCAATGCTTTGGAGGAGAGGCTTGGAGAGCTAGCTTCCCCTTCTATGTGCTTTCATTAGCAAGTTCGTAGGCGTAGCACAGCTCAACATGTCCAAACTGCCGTAAATGCTCCTTCTTTCAGTGACTCCCTAATCGCCGGTGTCAATGGTCCTCCAGCCTCTAAACAAATGAAATGTATGTGTCATCTGCAAGTTGCCATTTTTGAAAGGGCTGATAATGCCGGCCAGTTGGATATAATAATAATAATGTGACGTACAAGTTTGAACGTAAATTATGGATCTGTAACTGGTTCTGTTCACAAAGTGTATAATAGCATCAATCATTGGCATGGTTTAACAACTAGTGGAACCTATTTTGATGAAACACGGAAGTAGACAATAGTTAATTAGCTTAAAATATCATCAAGTTATTTTCACAAGACAGTGGATGGCCAATACCCGAGAGAAATGCTCGGCACCCTGCGGAGGTTGCCGGGGCAAGCAAGCAAGCATGTGAATTGATGCTTCAACAACCGGCCCACCTTACAATCGACTTGTATATGATCTAAACGAACAGAGTTGATCAAGCCCAGCTAAGATAACCTGTGAGTTGTGAACAGGTCATTGCCCATATATCAAACTATTCGTCCAATGAGAGAAGTCGGATCAGCATCCCCCGCATGTGTAGCTTTCGTTTTTGTAAGCTGGCTTGTATACCCACCATGTTTTGACTGAGACTTGGTCCATTTTGGGACTATATATATGAAGCCGGCTGAGGGAGTCCTGGACTAGGGGGTGTCCGGACAGCCGGACTATCATCGTCTGCCGGACTCCATGATTACGAAGATACAAGATTGAAGACTCCGTCCCGTATCCGGATGGGACTTTCCTTGGCGTGGAAGGCAAGCTTGGCAATACGGATATGTAGATCTCTTAACATTGTAACCGACTCTGTGTAACCCTAGCCCTCTCCGGTGTCTATATAAACCGGAGGGTTTTAGTCCGTAGGACACAACATACATTACAACAATCATACCATAGGCTAGCTTATAGGGTTTAGCCTCCTTGAACTCGTGGTAGATCCACTCTTGTACTATCTATATCATCAATATTAATCAAGCAGGACATAGGGTTTTACCTCCATCAAGAGGGCCCGAACCTGGGTAAAACATCGTGTCCCTTGTCTCCTGTTACCATCCGCCTAGACGCACAGTTCGGGACCCCCTACCCGAGATCCGCCGGTTTTGACACCGACATTGGTGCTTTCATTGAGAGTTCCTCTGTGTCGTCACTGATAGGCTCGATGGCTTCTTCAATCAACAACGACGCCGTCCAGGGTGAGACTTTTCTCCCCGGACAGATCTTCGTATTCGGAAGCTTCCCACTGCGGGCTAATTCACTTGGCCATCTGGAGCAGATCGAAAGCTACGCCCCTGGCCATCAGGTCAGGTTCGGAAGCCTAAACTTCATGGCGACGTCCGCGGGGACTTGATCTTCGACGGACTCGAGCCACAGCCGAGCGTGCCGCACTGTCACGATGGGCATGATTTAGCTCTGCCGCCGGACAGTGCCTTGGTGGCCGCACACGAATCCGCTCCGGCCCTCAGTCCGGAGCCGATCGCCCAGATCGAGGACCGGTGGCTGGACACCGCCTCGGGGGCTGCAACTTCCGCGGCGATGGAGCCGAACACTGACCTTGTCCCCTATAAAGCTCGTGACTCCGAGGTGCCGGACTCCCTGCCGGACTCCGAACCTCCTGCGCCCCAGCCAATCGAATCCGATTGGGCGCCGATCATGGAGTTCACCGCTGTGGACATCTTCCAGCACTCACCCTTTGGCGACATCCTAAATTCGCTAAAGCATCTCTCGCTATCCGGAGAGCCCTTGCCGGATTATGGTCAGGATGGTTGGGATTCAGACGGCGAAGAAATTCAACGCCCACCCACCACCCACTTTGTAGCCACTGTCGACGATCTAACAGACATGCTAGACTATGACTCCGAAGACATCGACGGCATGGACGACGATGCCGGAGACGATCAAGAACCAGCGCCTACAGGACACTGGAAGACCACCCCAACACACGACGTATATATGGTGGATACCCCAAAAGGAAGCGATAACGAGGACCAACGGGGCGCGGCAAAGGATAATCCCGCCGATAAACAACCAAAACGGCGACGCAGACGCCGCCCTAAGTCCCGCCTCGACAACAGCAGCGCTCCTAATGACCGAACAATAGAGCAGGGCAAACCAGTGGACGACGAACATGCAGCCAAGCAACCGTTCGAACAGGACGAGTCGGATAATCAATCCATGCCCGGCGAAACCAACAGTCCAGACGACCTCACGCCAGACACACCACCGGAGAATAAGAACCTGGAAAAGACTCGTCGCCACTGCAAGAAGCTTGACGAAGGAAAAACGGAAGCTCAAAACAGCGGAAGACATACTCAGAATGAGGTGGAGCAAAGTGCTCAAAACCGCAGACAAATACGGCAATGGCCATCAATCAAAGAGCTACCCGAAGCGCAAGCTGTTGCCAGAATTTGACGAGGAAGCCATAGAGCCCCCACAGTCAAAAAACAAAGAGGCCGCCTGGCCGGATAGACGGCCAAATGATAGGCCAAAATCTACAAGCGGCGCCGCACACAAGCCGACTCATGACCCTGGGAAAACAGATGGCCCAGCCAGGTCCATCTACGGGCCAAAAAAGAGGGCCCCAGGAAGCAACACAACACGCCAAGTGTTCGAAGACAGCGGTACACCCAAATACAGGGGCGCCGCACACCCACTATGTTTCACCAATGAGGTGCTGGACCATGAATTCCCAGCAGGGTTTAAACCCATAAACATAGAGGCTTACGACGGAACAACAGACCCTGGAGTCTGGATAGAGGATTATATACTACACGTACACATGGCTAGAGGAGATGACCTCCATGCCATAAAATACCTACCCCTCAAGCTCAAAGGGCTAGCTCGGCATTGGCTCAAAAGCCTCCCAGAAAACACTGTTGGAAGTTGGGAAGAGCTTGAGGACGCGTTTAGAGCAACTTTTCAAGGGACTTATGTCCGGCCTCCGGATGCAGACGATCTAAGTCATATAACTCAACAGCCCGGAGAGTCAGCGCGCAAATTCTGGAACAGGTTCCTTACTAAAAAGAACCAAATAGTCGACTGTCCGGACGCCGAAGCCTTAGCAGCTTTTAAACACAACGTCCGAGACGAATGGCTCGCCAGACACCTCGGCCAAGAGAAGCCGAGGACAATGTCCGCGCTAACAAGCCTCATGACCCGCTTTTGCGCGGGGGAAGATAGCTGGCTAGCAAGATGCAGCACCAGCGACCCGAGTACATCCGAGATTAGAGATGGAAACGGAAAATCACGGCGCAGAAAGGATCAGCGCCGGAATAAAGAAAAAAGCCCAAAGAATACAGCGGTCAACGCCGGATTCAAAAGCTCGCGGCCAAACAACAAAACACTGCCTCTTAAGGATAACAGTGATGAGCTATCCAACGTAAACAAAATTTTGGATCGGATATGTCAAATCCACAGTACCCCCGGACGGCCTGCAAACCACACCCACCGAGATTGTTGGGTTTTCAAACAGTCCGGCCGACTCAACGCCGAACACAAGGGGCTCGACGCATCAAGCGAGGATGATGATAAACCCCACCAGCAGAGCAACGGAAAACAAAAGACTTTCCCACAAGAAGTCAAAGCAGTAAACTCACTTCACGTGATAATACGGAAAAACAATGCGGCACCCGCTAAGATGGGTCCCGCACGGTCCACCCCAGCGGAACCTCGAGATTGGATGTCAAAACCAATCACTTTTGACCACCTGAATTATTCCAGAAGTGTTCGAAATGCAGGATGGACTGCTTTGATATTGGATCCTATAATCGACGGACTACAATTTACACAAGTCCTTATGGACGGAGGCAGCGATTTAAACCTGCTATATCCAAACACAATCTGCGAGTTGGGGATAGACCTTACTAAAATTCGACATAGCCGCACTTCATTTAAAGGAGTGACGCCAGGCCCTTACGCCAAGTGCACAGGCTCCTTATTACTAGAAGTTGTGTTCGGGTCACCGAACAACTTCCGAGCGAAAAACTAATCTTTCATGTCGCCCCGTTCAAAAGTAGCTATCAAGCACTATTGGGACGTGAAGCTTTTGTCCGCTTCAACGCCATACCACATTACGCGTCTCTTACACTTAAAATGCCCGGTCCACGTGGCATCATTTCATTGCGAGGGTCATTTAAAGACCCCGGACACGGCTAGATGAGTCCGGCATAAATAAGCTAGGGGCTCCCTAGCCGCACACCCCTTCACAAGGGGCTGTGCATATAAGCAACAACGAGCTAATATAGACTCCGCTTTACTTATTAATATTTTTCATATACTTTTTTTTCGCACGATTTCCTTTCAAACTAAGTTCCTCTCTTTTTACAGATGAACAACGTGCACACCCATCTAGGATAATGGCACAACAGAGACACAGGAGCAGACGTGCAGTAGGGACCCGTCGCAAGGATTCTTTTCAGATTAAGACCCTGCGTAAACCTTTTTTACTGTCTCTTGTTGCTATAATCCCCTGGTTTCTCATTATAACCAGAGTGGAGCCTGACGTTTTGGCATCGGCCCCGTCAGAGGACCTTGCCCGTACCTGGACACTAGGGGCTTAGGGCATTGTTCTTCCCATTATTATAAAGACCGAACACCTTAGGGAGTGTTCGGCATCTCGAGTTAGGCCTTATATGCATCAGCTCCGAATCATGTCTTTGGTCAAATGTTGGGTTTGCCCGGCTCCTGTGTTTTGCTGCCTTACGTTCCGTATCATCGGCTAACGCGACACCAGGAGAACTACTGCGATTGTGCCCCAGTTCGGCTGGGCGAGCACCTCAGTAGAGAAAGCCGAAAACTGACTGTCATGATACAGCGAGAGACTGGTCAACCACTCGATCGACCACCAGAATGTTTAGAATTCCTCCGCTTTGACGAAGGACCGTTTCCCGGTCAGGCACACACGCGCCCCGAATTCGGAGAGCGCGGTGCCCCCAGGGGCTATATCGTAGCCCCACCCTCGAACTCCATTGGCCAAGTGAAAGTGATAAAGCATCATAGTCCGGTTGCCTCATTTGCTACGCTACCACCTCCTCAACAAGACCGAGACGTCGGATTAAGTGTGAAAATGCGCTATTTTTGCGAACACCCCCGCACCTTGTGCGTGGGGGCTGAAGCCGAAGACTGCCATCTTTCAGGTTATACACACGTATACATAAACGGCCGCATAGGAGATATTTCAATACTTGGAATGCACAAGTATAAAAAGCGATTAAATCATAACCATTGTTTTACAAAATAAAACGTTCATTTGAACGTGACATTTTTCGAGCACTTCGACTCTATTACACGAGCACCACGCATAACTTCCCCAAAATAGTGCTCGACGGGTAATCGGCTTTCGTCCGAGCCCTGGGTTGCAACAGCGGTGGCATCCATCTCTGTCCAATGTGTCTTCACACGGGCAAGGGCCATCCGCGCACCCTCTATGCAGGTCGACCGCTTCATCTCCTTGATATGCGGCACCGCCCCAAGAAACTCCTGCAATAAGCCAAAATAGCTCGTCGGCTTGGGCCTCTCCGGCCAGACATGAGTCACGATATCCGTCATGGCAAGTCCGGACAACCTATTCAGCTCAGCCCATTCGGCCAACCGATCGGTCAGCGGAAGTGAACGATCCGGACTATGGAATTGAGACCAAAATAGCTCTTCCGTCTTGTGATCCTTCTGACTTCGGAAGTGCACAACGGCATCCGCCGCACTCGCCGCTAAGTCCATATATGGATCCTCCGGACCCCACAGCTGGCCAAGCTGGGCATACTTTGGATCCGTAAACCTGCGGCGTAGCAGAAAAGGCTTGCCAGCCACAATGTCTCCGGCCTGACGCAGCTCCTCCTTCATAGCCCGCATTGCAGAATGGGCATCCTTGGCTTCGGCGGTGGCGTTCCCCATGTCTTCTCGCTCCGATAGGCGCTCCTTTTCAAGAGACTCATTGCGATCGGTAGCATCCTTCAATTTAACGGCCAATTTGGCCATCTCTTCCCTGCTTCGGTAGTGTGCAGCCCTTTCGGCTTCTAACTCCTCGGCCGCCCTCGAGGCAGCCGCATCACTCCTTCTGGCTTGCTCCTTGGCTTGAGCAAGTTCTGCCCGAAGTCTCTCCACAGCAGCAGCACCATCTGCGTCAAGCATAAATATTGTAAGAGGTGGGCTTTAGCTCCCTTAATAGGTGACTGCGGAGAATCAATTTACCTTGCGACTCATCAAGTCGCTTTTTGACTAGCGCGATGTCTGCATCCGCCACATCGAGTGGCCGCATTAATTCGGCAACTCCATCAGTCCAGCTAGCCCCCGGACTATCCGCCACCTGCATAGGAAAGGCGGCACTCAATACCTGCGATTTTGATCCTCGTCACGCTGTCGCTTTTGACAACCTACCGAGTCTCAGGGGCTACTATCTATACAGGGCGCACTTTCATGTGCAAAACTGTCAAAAAGGCGCGTCGTTTTTACGTACCTCAAAACCCGCCAGCAAACTCCTGACGGCATTATGCAATCCGTTTTCGGCGGACGAAATCCTTCCAATCACCGTACTCATCAATGCACGGTGATCTTCTGAGATGGACGCCCTCTCAAGCAGATCCTTCAGCTCCCCCGGCCGAACACTAGTCGGCGCCGAACTCTTCGGCTCCGCCGGGCTCGGGGATACCCTCCGTGACGACACTTCAGGCTCGTCCGCCCTATCCGACGGCGCAGCAGACGGAGGCGTCTCGCTCTCCATCATCTCCGGACGAAGATCCCCCGAAGACGAGCTCATCTGAGAAGGTCGCAGGTCCGAACTACAAGGTATAAATTTCGGTTATCCTCAGAAGCACAAATAGGGATGTTTCTTATTAACAAACTCCCCCTTTTTTACTCACGGCTTGCTGGAGGGCTGATTCTTTAGAGAAGACTGTGCGGCCGGGGCCTCCCCGGACGCAGGACCCTCTGGTGAAGATTTCTTCCCCCGCTTAGGGGCTTTGGCCTCCGGGTCTTCGGAGGCGGTCCTCTTCTCCCCCTGGAGGGAGGGATTCTCGATCCCCCCTTCTTCAAGCGCCCCCTTGGGCGAGGCGGTAGCTCCTCTGTTTTCCCCTTCGCCTTCTTTTGAAGGTGCAACCTCCAACATTCTGACCAGCACGGGCTCCGGCGCGGTCTCTGGGAGGGGGGGCGGACACCGTATCAGCTTTGCTTGCGCTATCCACTCCTGTTGAAGGATAACGGGTTAAAAGGCGAATTGTAGAAAGGCAAACAAATGGTACGTCCGAACACTGATCTACTTACTTGAGTATCCGGACGATAGCAGCTTAGGCCGGCATCCTCAGTCAATTCCGGACACACCTCCTTTGATCCGAAGAACAACTTGTACATCTCCACGGGTGTCGTACCCATGAAGTGTTGGAGAATCTGTGGTCCCTCCGGATTGAACTCCCATAGCCGGAGAGGACGGTGTTTGCAGGGCAGGAGACGCCTAATTAGCATAACCTGTGCCACCACGACCAGATCGATCTCCCTCGCTTGGAGGTCTCGAATCCGGCCCTGCAATAGGGGCACGTCTTTTGATGGCCCCCAATTGAGCCCTTGGTTGACCCAAGACATCAACCGTCGTGGAGGTCCCGAGCGGAATGGAGGCGGCGGCTTCTGCCTGCTGCCCTTTGGAGCGGTGATATAGAACCACTCCTGCTGCCACAAGCCGAACTCCTCTTGGAAGGAGCCCTCGGGCCATGGGGCATCGGCCCTCCTGCTTACGGCCGCCCCGCCGCACCCTGCTTGACGCCCCCCGATCATCTTCGGCTCCACATTGAAGGTCTTCAACCACAGGCCGAAGTGGGGGGGTGACGCGAAGGAAGGCTCCGCAGACGACGATGAATGCGGAGATATGGAGGATGGACTTCGGAGCCAAGTCATGGAAATCCAACCCATCGTAAAACATGAGCCCTCTCACAAAAGGATCCGTCAGGAAGCCTAAACCCCGACGGAGGTGGGATACAAAGACGACATACTCGTCGGGCTCGGGGGTGGGGATGGCCTACCCTTCGGCGGGCAACCTGTGCGAAATCTCGTAGGACAGGTACTTGGCTTCTCGCAGCTTTAGCACGTCCTCCTCCGTAACAGAGGAGGGCATCCACCGGCCCTGAAGGTCGGAGCCGGACATTGCTGGAGGTCTGAGGCGCTCGAATCTGGGGCTCTGGGTGTTGGAACTTGGAGCAAGGAGAAGATTCGGTGGGAGATTGAAGAAAAGGAACGAGCCTCGGTCCTATTATAAAGAGGGAGAATACCAAGAGCCGTCTCCGTGACCGTTCGGGACTCGCCTTCGATAGAGGAGGCGTGGCGACGGGTGCGGTTGGGTTACCCATGTCCGTATTGATGAGAATCCCGGAATAAGGGGAACACGATCTCTGCTTCGACAAGACATGCCAAGGAAACCGCTTCGCTAAACACGCTGAGGTGGTATAATAAAAAACGATTCAAGTAAAGGCTTGGTAGTGGTGTGACGTCATGCCGCAAAATACGTCAGCAGATTGAACTTGTGTATATATTATTCTCTCTCGGGTGGAACGTGGAATTTATTTTGCAGAGCCGGACACTATCCTGGTGTTCACAATCTTCTCTGGATTATTCAAAGGAGGAACCCGCCTTGCAATGCCGAACATTATGCGCGCCGGACTCATCGTCATTGAAGCCAGGTTCAGGGGCTATTGAGGGAGTCTTGGACTAGGGGGTGTCCGGACAGCCGGACTATCATCGCCCGCCGGACTCCAAGATTACGAAGATATAAGATTGAAGACTCCGTCCCGTGTCCGGATGGGACTTTCCTTGGTGTGGAAGGCAAGCTTGGCGATAGGATATGTAGATCTCTTACCATTGTAACCAACTCTGTGTAACCCTAGCCCTCTCTGGTGTCTACATAAACCGGAGGGTTTTAGTCCGTAGGACACAACATACATTACAACAATCATACCATAGGCTAGCTTCTAGGGTTTAGCCTCCTTGATCTCGTGGTAGATCCACTCTTGTACTACCCATATCATCAATATTAATCAAGCAGGACGTAGGGTTTTACCTCCATCAAGAGGGCCCGAACCTGGGTAAAACATCGTGTCCCTTGTCGCCTATTACCATCCGCCTAGACGCACAGTTCGGGACCCCCTACCCGAGATCCGCCGGTTTTGACACTGACACCGGCCGCTATCCTTTTTTTTCTATAAGTCAGACATTAAACATTTTTGGTTATTCTAAGAAATCTAGCAGCAAAACTCTTAGGACATTAATCATACACAACAATCATCGTCGGAGGTAACGCCACGTCGTAGTACCCGACATGGTTGCTAAGGATGGGAGGATGGAGACTGATGAGGACTCGTTGGCCAAGGCAATGCGCCGTAAAGTGGTGCAGAACCTCAACAATATAGCTATATCATTTCCATCCAAGATCTATATTCAGCTACCCCCTTCACCCCCCCCCCCCGCGCGCAGCATTGTCCCCACCCCGGGCAACTCAGGTGCCCCAAACCCTAGCCGCCGGGCTCCTCCTTCCGCCGCCGCCAGAGGACGCCACCGGGCTTAGCCCGGTGGCCGACGATAGTGGCTGGGGATCCCCTCCCTAATCGCAATGGAGGAGGTGGGGCGGATCTCATCCCGCAAGGAGACGCGGCCGATCTGGATCTTGGCAGCGAGATAGCTTGCTCCGGGCGGCGATGCGGCCGTCTAGTGGCAGGCCGGTGGCGGCAGCGTGGTGAGGACGCCATGGAGGACGGGCAGATCGGGCTGGGTGCATGCGGTGGTGGCCTCCGGTCATGGCCTGGCCGGGGTGTCACCTCGCTGGGCGGCGGCGGATGCCGGGGCGGTGGCGGACGGTGAGCCCAGATCGTCCTCGGCTGCATAGCATGGATGTACCCATGACCAAGGTGGAGCTACTCTGGTGGTCCGGAGGATTTGACCCCAGTTCCCGTTTGGTACAGAGACGGTGAAGAGCGTGCTTGGGATTCATCCTAACGGCTCTTCCAGCATGGAGCGGTGGGGTGGCAACTCTCTCTCTCTCTCTCCATGTTCTAGTGGTGGCGCCCTTCGGCAGTGGCTGGAGCGTCCGGATACACCGCGGTGGTTGTGCGGCTATGGATGATCACCGGATCTGGGCGGCCAGCTCCGGGGCTTTAAAGGTAGTCTTGCAGATGCACAAGTTCTCGGTTGGATGTTCTTCGGACGGATCTGGGCGAAAACCTAGTCTCCGACCAATGTCTGGAGCCAGTGATGGTGACGCCCTTGGCGTCGTTTCCTTCATGAAGACATCATCGAGGTGAAGCTCCCAACTCCTCGCACAACCTCTGTAGGAAACCCTTGATCTGTTGATCGGATGATGGCGGCACTCTTGTGTCGTTCCCTCATTGGGGGCATCATTCTTGGAGGTGTGCATTGGCTCGAGGGACCAGTGGACGGTTTTACCGGTGGAGCGGCATCTCATATCACGCATCCATGATGTGGAGTCTCGGCAGCGTGGCGCAGCAGGGTCTCGGTGACGGATGTATGATGAGGACACATGTAGGGAGGTGGCGTGGCAGACCTACCAAGGTCTATGCGTTAGTACCTGCTCTAAAGATGGATCGGTGGAAGACGGCGGCCGCGGCCTGTCAGAATGCGCCAGACCGATGAGTGCCCCAGACCCGGCAAGAAGCTTGGTTGGGGCCTCCGGCTTTAGATGTTAGGCTTTTGTGCGAGGTCTGTTTGGTATTTGGCTCGGAGATTCGGCAGCCCTCCATTGAGTGGTTAGGAGTAGCGGCAAATGTTGTCAAGATGGTGGCTTCAGACTTACTGATGTATTACTTTGTAAGGTCTTTGTGAATAATTAATAAAATGGCTGCATGCATCGCCCAGATGCAGAGGCCGAGGGTCATCCTTCTTTTCAAAAAGAAATCTCCATCCAAATCCTTTTTATCTTTCTCTTCTAATACCATGACCACTAAGTTAAATAATGTTGGTGTTAGCCTAGGAAGTAATTAGAAGGATATTTTTCTTTCGGAAATTTGTTTCCTCACACCTAGATGAGGAGGAGCCGCATGCCACAACCAGATAGTCAGCTCCTTTCTCATATAGTAGGAGTGGTTCAGACGTGGGCTTGGATGGAACTGGGGCTAGTTCATTAGATGAACTTATAGCATCCAGACTTAAATCAAAAGCCTACCGGTCGAAAAAGGGTGAAAAGTCCTCTGAGAGGGCCAAAGTATCTAAATCGCCCACTCTTTCCAAATGAATGGCATGTTTTATAATATCAAAGGTCTTGGTGACTTGGCTGAACATATATTCATTGCAGATTGTAATAGAGTTCATAATTTAGAAGTTTTTGGCTATTTCTAAAATGGGTATACAAGATTTCTCGGTACTCCTTAACCATCTCTCTAGCGGTACTTCACTTGGATTTCATTCCGCCCAGGGGCCGTTCCGGGGGCATATTACTTGGCGTGAAAACATGGACTATGGATGTTTTGGCTAGTTCACATGGTGAGTATTGTATTAAACTCCATATCTGTAACAAAGCCAACAATTTCACATAGACCCTTGTCGCCGTGTATGGTGTAGCTCAGGATGAGTTCAAGGCCGACTTTCTTCGTGAATTGGTTAATCCGGCGAAAGATAATCTCTACCCTATTCTCATAGGTGGCAATTTTAATTTGCTAACATTTCATCATGAGAAAAGTCATGGTCGGTTGATAATCATTGGCCTTTCCTCTTCAACATTGTTATTGACAGGCTAGATTGGAGAGAGGTGGCCATGATGGGAAGAAAGTTCACCTTTTTTGAAAAGGAGGATGACCCCAGCCTCTTCATCTGGGAGATGCATGCAGCCACTTCATTAATTATTCACAAAGACCTTACAAAGTAATACATTAATATGTCTAAAGCCACCATCTTGACAACATCTGTTGCTACCGCTATCCATTGATGAAGGGGTGCAGAAAGTGTGAGCCGAATACCCAAACCTCTCACCTAGCCTAACATCTAAAGTCGGAGGGCCTGACCGAGCCACATAGAGGATCTGGGGCACAAACCGGTCCGACGCACTCTCATAAGTCGTCGCTGCCGTCTTCCATGAATCCATCTTCAGAATAGGTACAGAGGCATTGACTGAGGGAGTCCTGGACTAAGGGGTCCTCGGGCGTCCGACCTGTTATCCATGGGCCGGACTGATGGGCTACGAAGACATGAAGGCCGAAGACTATACCAGTGTCCGGATTGGACTCTACTTGGCGCGGAAGGCAAGCTTGGCGACCAATTATGAAGATTCCTTCTTATGTAACCGACTCTATGTAAACCCTAGATCCCCCCGGTGTCTATATAAACCGAAGGGGTTAGTCCGGAAAGGACACACATTACCATAGTCATATAGGCTAGACTTCTAGGGTTTAGCCATTACGATCTCGTGGTAGATCAACTCTTGTAATACTCATATTCATCAAGATCAATCAAGCAGGAAGTAGGGTATTACCTCCATAGAGAGGTCCGAACCTGGGTAAACATCGTGTCCCCCGTCTCCTGTTGCCATCGATCCTAGACGCACAGTTCGGGACCCCCTACCCGAGATCCGCCGGTTTTGACACCGACATTGACCTTGCTAGGCCTGCCATTGACGCCACAACGGCACCAGACCGTGCCTTCTCCCTACGCGCGTTCATCATCATGCATCCATCATGGAGACTTTGCTGTGCCTCAGCGCTGAGACTCCACGATGTCGGTGCGTCACAGGGAACACCACACCACCGCAGATGTCGTCCACTGGTCCCTCGAGCCTATGCACACCTGAAAGAATGACGCCCTCAAGAGGTGAAGGAAATATGCCCTAGAGGCAATAATAAAGTTGTTATTTATATTTCCTTATATAATGATAAATGTTTATTATTCATGCTAGAATTGTATTAACTGGAAACTTGATACATGTGTGAATACACAGACAAAATAGAGTGTCCCTAGTATGCCTCTACTTGACTAGCTTGTTAATCAAAGATGGTTAGGTTTGCTGACCATAGACATGTCTTGTCATTTGATGAACGGGATCACATCATCAGGAGAAAGATGTGATGGACAAGACCCATCTGTTAGCTTAGCATAATGATCGTTAAGTTTTATTGCTATCGCTTTCTTCATGACTTATACATATTCCTTTGACTATGAGATTATCCCACTCCCGAATACCGGAAGAACACCTTGTGTGCTATCAAACGTCAAAACATAACTAAGTGATTATAAAGATTCTCTATAGGTGTCTCCGAAGGTGTTTGTTGGGTTGGCATAGATCGAGATTAGGATTTTTCACTACGAGTATCGGAGAGGTATCTCTGGGCCCTCTCGGTAATGCACATCACGATAAGCCTTGCAAGCAATGTGATTAATGAGTTAGTTGTGTGACGATGCATTACAGAACGAGTAAAGAGACTTGCCAGTAACGAGATTGAACTTGGTATGAAGATACCGATGATCGAATCTCGGGCAAGTAACATACCGATGACAAAGGGAATAAACGTATGTTGTCATTGCGGTTTGACAGATAAAGATATTCGTAGAATATGTAGGAACCAATATGAGCATTCAAGTTCCGTTGTTGGTTATTCATCGGAGATGTGCCTCGGTCATGTCTATATAATTCTCGAACCCATAGGGTCCGCACGCTTAATGTTCGGTGACGATTTGTATTATGTGTTATGTGTTTTGGAGACCCAAGATTGTTCAGAGTCCCGGATGAGATCGCGGACATGACGAGGAGTCTTGAAATGGTCGAGAGGTAAAGATTTATATATTGGACGATGGTATTCGGACACCGGAATGGTTTCGGAGTGCTTCGGGTATTTTTTGGAGTACCAAGGGGTTACCGGAACCCCCCTCCCCCCCGGGAAGATGATGGGCCTACATGGGCCATAGGGGAGCCCACAAGGGGTTGCCCCCCCCATGGGAGTCCGAATTGGACAAGGGGGAGGGGTCGCATCCCCCTTTCCTTCTCCGTCTCCCTCTCCTTCCCTTTCCCCCCTCCGGAAGAAAGCAAAGGGGGTGGGCGACTAGGACTAGGAGTCCTAGTCGGTTTCCCTCCCCATGGAGCGCCCCCTGTGGCTGGCCTCCACCCCTCCTCCTTTATATACAAGGGCAGGGGGCACCCCAAAGCACACCAATTGTTCTAGTAGCCATGTGTGGTGCCCCCCTCCACAGTTTACTCCTCCGGTCATAGTGTCGTAGTGCTTAGGCAAAGGCCTGCACAGATCACATGACCATCACCGTCACCACGCCGTTGTGCTGACGAAACTCTTTCTCGCCCCTCTACTGGATCAAGAGTTCTAGGGACGTCATCGAGCTGAACATGTGCAGAACTCAGAGGTGCCGTATGTTCGGTACTTGATCGGTTGGATCGTGAAGACGTTCGACTACATCAACTGCGTTAAACTAATGCTTCCGCTTTCGGTCTACGAGGGTATGTGGAAACACTCTCCCCTCTCATTGCTATGCGCTACGTTCCCCAACAAGAGGGGTACGACACATGAGCGCCGCCGCCATCCGATCGACTGATCTAGGGTTTCCCCCGGAGGTAGCAGATAGGGGTCCAGAGCTTCTCCATCATGATGCCTTTAAGAAGGGAACGACGCAGAAAAACGCCGCCATCACCGACCTTGGCAATGTGCCAAGAGTAGGGTTTTCACCCGGATTCGATCGAGGACCCTGCATCTAGCATCGTGTGACGGCACCGCCACTGATCACCGCCGTCACGCATGGAACAGGTCGCACCGGCCTGATCAGATCTAACAAGAGACCAGGCCCATCGTGCCGCCGCCACAGTTCCGTGGCCAGATCTGATCTGACCTGCTGCCGCCGCGAGCATGCAGCCAACGTACAACGGGCTGCCCCAACCACATCACCGTCCCGATGAGGACGCCAGTGCCGTGAGCAGCCGCCGCCGCGGCGCCAATCCCCGTGCCCGCCCGACACCGCCACGTGGCAAGACTGCCCCCACTAGCCCTCCCGAGGGACGAAGAACAGGGCCCCCTCGCCGGCCATCGCGAGGGGCTTTGCCCTGTCGGCCCCGGCAGGTGGCGAGCAGAATGAGATGGGCGCCGCCGCCTGAAGACATTGCACCTGGGTGAATAGTCTACTGGAACCGACATAAAAAACTAGATCATGTATTGATGGATACCGAATGGGAGTCCAAATTCCCTATTGTGTCCGTGCGGGCAGTACCACGCATTGAGGCTCTATCGGACCTGCACCCGTCCTTCTAGCTACAGGTTTGCCACAACTACAATGTAGAAGAAAGTTTAAATTCAAACTTGGATGGCTGCACCGTGATGGCTTTGATGATATGGTGGAGGTATGGGACAAACCTGTCGTTGGGCGTACCCCAATTCACAAACAGAATAATAAAATACGTGCATTACGTAAATTCCTTAGTGGATGGGCTAGGCATACTGCGGGTATTCTCAAGAATGAGAAGATCCTTCTCTCGTCTATTATCGACGACTTAGAAGCCTTGGCTGATGTTCATCCGTTATCGGTGCAAGAAATTGAGATCAAGAATCAATTGAATGCGCAGATAGCTCGGATTCTGAGAGAAGAGGAGCTCAAATGGTACTCGGGTGGCAGCTTATCGAGCACACCAAATATGGAGAGAACAATATCAACCAGGTGAGGCATGTTTGCAAACAAGCTAATCATCTCTGGGGAAATGAGTGCCATCTCCAAGGAGAAGGTTGTTAGTCTATTCATCTGGCCCAAGAAAATAACCATGTCAAGATGGCGGAAACTAGGGTTACCATTACCACGATGAAACGTAAAGGTCTGGAGCTCTTTGTGCTGTAGTCACACACTCCTTGTTGGTGGTGGTAGAGGAAACACCTTGACCTTGCCAAAGTAAACATACCTTAGAGTAGGGATATCCCAGAGAGAGTTTGGCACTACCGACTCAAGTTCTGTGCCTCTGAGTTCTATAGTCTGCAAGTAAAGGAGTCACCCAATTGAAGAAGGGAGCGTCATACACCCACATCTTCTCACCCTAAGCAATCTTAGGTGAATGCACCCACCAATTACACTGGAGATATCATTTAGTGTTGAATCTTCAATGCAAAAAACTCTTAGGAATCTCAGCTTAGGAAGGGACACTGATTCCAAGTTCAAAGCCAAGCAGACTTCAGACATTGGGTGTCGAAGGTAAAATATCACCACTCAAAGTTTGATAACTAAAACAATAAGATATCAGGTTGTCAGACGATGATGATGCACCAGCTTGGTCTGCAATTTTTTAGAGTGCACCACATGTCAGAAAGAGCTAGCCACATATAAGGACATATAGTAAAATAGAAAATGAAATCAGTTAATAGGAAGAGATCAGAAGACAAAGCCTGACCTGCTGTTTTGTTAATGCCACAAAAAAAAACCATCTTGCCTTGCTTATTCTATGCACCAGTCATGTAAGATATCGTGAATCCTTATTCTCTCTATCCATCCATGTGCCCTACTTCTGCAAAGAACTTGGACCAAGTTTCTCTGAGCCAACTCGGTTACATAGCTCCATGCTGTTTCGTCTAGTGTATGGTTTTGTGGCCGTGGAATGAAGCATTATGCTATCCACAATTCAATAAGATCCGACACATATATTTCATAATCCTTGGGAAAAGCAACATAATAAAGTAAACAAGATCTCAAATGATGATGTGGTAGGTCCTTTGTAACTGCGTGCCAGTATGTCTTGCATCATCTAGCCATCCTTGGTTGCTGGCCAATCAGAGAGTATATCAGACCATGTTTGTGCATTCATATTTTTTGATAGATAACCCCCCAAAACTACAAGCGCAAGTGGCAATCCATCACATTTCTTTGCAAGCCTTCTTCCAAGCTTTTCAAACTCGTCCACATCATGTATGATGACAAACCTTCTATATTCTGGTAAAGCTTTGCTAGTAAAAAGTTGTCAACTTTTTTCTTCATTTAATTTCTTCAAAGGATGAACATAGGTTGGCATTTGACATGGTTTGCTACATCTTTTTTTCGTGTGGATAACAGTACTCTACTACCATTTCTTGCATCTGGAAAGACTTTTTTTACGTGTATATGGAAACACTTTAACCCTTTTATTTATTCGGTCCCATGTGTCGGTTTCCCACACATCATCAAGCACTACCAAGTATCTTTTTTGCAATACAAAATCATGGATCTTATTTCCCACGTCATCCTCATTCGTTTGGTCAACTGACTCATCCTTGTCCCTTATGATTTGTTTCATACACTAGTAGAAAAAGGCCCATTTGTCCCGGTTCATAAGCCCATTTGTCCCGGTTCCTGAACCAGGATTAAAGGGTCGGTACTAAAGCCCGGTACCGTTAGTCCTGGTTTTTATACGAACCGGGATAGATGGGGCTCCACTTGGCCGCTGCGGCCTGCCCAGGCAGGGGGGGCCTTTTGTCCCGGTTGGTAGCTCCAACCGGGACCAATAAACGTCCACGCGTCAGCAGTTCAGGGCCTGGGGTTTTTGTTTTTTTTTTGAAAGGGGGGGGGGGTTGGGGTTTTTGTGGGTTTTGTAGGGTTAATTTAGGGGTTTCATATATTGTGTTAGTTAGCTAATAGAGAGAAGTGTTCTCTCTTATCTCCGTGCTTGGTCGATGCTACGTAATATACGTATAGAGAGGACTCGACATGCTAGCTAGTAAGCAAATGAAGGAAACCATTAAGTACACAAGATCGTCATGAACATATACAAAGAGAAGTGATCGACCTCTCTTTCTCCAAGAGATTGGTTGAACAACAAGTGTTCGTACATCTATCCGACGCTACTAGCTACATATATACAATATAAGATCTCTTACAATCCCTAGCATATGATGTCAACTTCCACATGGTATTCTCCATCTTTATCTTTGACGTGGTCAAGAAAGAATACCACCAATTCCTCTTGAATTGCCTTTATGCGATCTTGTGGTAGGATTTCCTCCCGTAGCTCCCAAAGCTAATTGGAAGAAGGGGGTCAATACATATAAATGAATGAAACTCAACACAAATGCTGGTATTAAAATAAAATTGTGAATATTATTGCTTATGCACTTCAAGATCTTCTTTAGAGTAGCCCCGCTTAGAGGTCGTCGCATTGTAGATGTACTCGCAAATGTAGTATCCATAAAAATTATTTCCGCCTTCCTGTCACAACCACTTTACGAGAAATAGAGGTCAATCAAACTGATAATCAAGCATTATAAATGGTATTGATGAAACTAGCTAGAATCTATGGGAGATTCCTGGAACTAGCTAGTAGTACTTACTTTCGGGTGTGTAAATCGCAGCTTCATCGGCAGTCCTGGAGCTTCTGCGCTGAACACTTTCCAAACCTTGCGAGACAAAGAAAATAACTATTACTTGATATGAGGACATGAACAAAGTTGCCGATATGGTGCGATAATGATCGATTGAACTTACACATCGAGCATTTCAGTCATGACCGCATACTCCTTGGGATCTTTTCGTCTTAAGTCTAAGACGGTTACTAGTCCCTGCTCAAGCTCAATCTCTAGGAGAATAAAGTGGAAGCTGCGCATGCATGCATAACTCATCAATTACATTAACCTCGAGTAATAAGGGAAACCAAATATGCACAAGACAGTAACACTCACTTGAAGTTGTAAGGAAAGAGTATTTTATATTTGTTTTGATTTTGAAGCAACGATTTTATCAAGTTGGCCTCGGCTTCTTTGGCATCATGTTTAACCGTCCAGTCATCTAAGAGATTTGTGTTAATGAACCCGATATCATAGATTTGTCTTTTCTTGCATTCGACAATCTTCAATCCGCATAATATAGCGAGGATAATTATATATACATGTAATGAAAGAGCTGAGCTATATATAGAGACTTAATTACAGAAGTAGTACTTACAGACAGCAGCAAGTGATGATTATTTTATCGAGGGCCTTTCGATTGAAAAACTGGAAGAACTCCTCAAATGGAAAAGACAACAGATCAATTCCAACGAGGTCGTGCTCCTCTTTAACTCTCAGCGTCAAAATATCCTTCCCAGACTTGTAGGTGTCCATGTACCACTTATGGAATGTTCGCATCATCGTTGTTAGAGGAGGATGACCAGGTTTGTCGAGAGGCCTCCCGTACCGGTATTTGTGTTCGTCCACCTCCATTGTATCAAAATGTGCAGAGTCGGCCAGGTAATCACTAGGATTGGTACTGGGCAGCATCCCGGGCAGATTTGCGACGATATCGCTAGACACCTTCAGCAGGGGGAACGAATGGTTTGCCTGTTCGCTGAGCTGGGGAATTTTTTTCCCCACTTCATCGTTCTTGTAACCTTTTGTAACTTGAAGTAGTTCCCAACTGGTGCGCTGCTTGTGCTGCCTTTTTAAGAGCCCGAACATGGTTGTCATCCGGTGGAGGCGGTGCTGGTCGCTTCAGGGCATCCAAAGTGCGCTCCAATTTCACCGAATCTATCTTCTCCTCTGGAGGTGGATTCTTCTTTGCAAAAAAGTCCTTCACTTGGGCTTTACAGATCTTGTCGTTTTCCTCCTCGGTTATCTCGTATGGTAACTTCTCTAGAGGCTTGAGAGATGGACTGAATCTGTATTGCCTCCCGCCTCCTACTGTACTGCTAGACGCCGGAGTGGCCGGAGCGGTGGCGGTTGTATTCATTTGTTGCTTACGAGGCGGAGAAGGAAGCGGAGTGTTACAACGCGCCGGAGCAGCCGGAGTGGCGGCCGCTCTCTTCCGCCCTTGCTGACGAGGCGGAGGAGGAGGCGGACTGCTCGGACACGCTGTCGCAGGCGGAGAAGGAGGCAGAGTGCCGCCACACGGCGGAGAAGGAGGTGGAGTGCTTTGATCACTCACTGTAGGAGGAGGCGGAGTGGTCTGACTCGCCGGAGGAGGAGGAGGAGGCGGAGGCGTCCATTTCGGAAGGTTTGAGCTCCTTCTACCATAGACATGGAGTCTTCAGAGCACAACCCAGCCGAGTCTCCCCTTCACCGGTAGGGCAGTCAACCTCGAGCTCCTCAAATCCCTCCGTTATTTCATCCACCATCACAGCAGCATATCCTTCTGGAATCGGACGACAGTGAAAAGTTGCGCCGGGTTCAGGAGGTGAACTAAAGCCGACAACCGCCTTGACTTTGAAGTTCTGCCATTGCGTCATAAGTTGGCAATCTTGAGACTCCGTGATAGCATCCACGGGGTAGCTAGCAGGAGCCGTTAAGACAGGCTCCTGAAGCATCTCGGTGGAAGCCACGCTGCTTCTCCGTTGAGATGGTGGGGCAGCTTCGGCAGGTCGCTTGCTGTGAACTGCTTGTTCCTCTAGTGCTTGTATCCTTGCGTGCAGCGCCTGCACTTGGGTCTGCTCCACTTTCCTCCTCCTCTCCCGGGTTTTGTAACCGCCTGCATCAGGAAACCAAGCCTGGCATGCCTCGTGTCCATCCAGGGTGCTCAGGATTCCCGAGGGCCTGTTTAAGCTCGTCGTTCTCTCTGTCGGGAACGAACGTCCCTTGCTGCACTACGACGATATACTCATGAAGCTTCATGACAGGTATTCTCAGTTGCTCGTTCATCCAAACGCACTTCCCTGTTTTAGGTTCCAACGATCCCCCAACACCGAAGAACCAAGTCCTTGAACGGTCTGGCCAGTGCAATGTCTCTGTTTCAAACCCTTTATCAAGCAGGTCATTCTCAGCCTTGTCCCTGTGCGATGGTGAAGCTCCTTCTTTGCAGCACTTTTCTTGTTTATCGCTGACATCTTCTTACTCTTCTCTGATATTTTGTTGGCCACAAATGCGTCCCAGTGATATCTTATCTTCTCAAACCGGCCGGTGAATTCTGGAGTCTTTTCTTTGTTGACAAACATTGTTTTCAACTCATTCTTCCACCTCCTAAATAGATCTACCATCTTCTTAAGAGCATGAGCCTTGACCGATGGCTCTATAGCTGGCTTCTCCGGATCCTCCTCTGGCGGCAGGGTGAAATTTGCCTTCAGCGCGGTCCAAAGATCAGCTTTCTGCCTATCATTAACATAAGACACCTGAGGGTCTTTGTTCCTAGGCTTATACCATTGGTGGATGCTGATCGGGATCATGTCCCTAACAAGAACCCCGCACTAAGCAGAAAATGCTTCCTTGGTCCGGATGGGTTCAATCGGTTGGCCATCGTGCGCGATTGTTGTGATCGTGAACCTTTCATCCTGGCGCAACATTTTCTTAGGGCCTCGTCCCATTACCAAAGTTTTGCTCGATCCGGAGGGCTAGAAAAGAAGAAAGAAGAGAGTTAATATGTGTACACACCAAAACAATTAATGCATCAATAGCTATAGTTGGCACATGCTTAATTAATATATATACGTGGCCGGACTCCGTTCGTTCACCGGAGCCATCATCACGGCGTCCTTCTTCCACCGACATTCGGTCACCGGAGCCATCATAATCATGTCCTTCCTCCTCCATTATTAAATCACCGTAGCCTGCTTCACCCTCTCCTTCCAGACCATCGGTGTCATTGAGATACGACAAGACATCAGCTCCGGCTGCGATTATGCCACCAACACCTGTTTTGCTCACAAGTCTCGGTGCTCCATAGTTTTTGCAAATATTACAACATGGCAATTATTATATGAAAGAGGACAGATGGATATATTAGTGACAAACATAGACCTAGCTAGCTAATCACAACAAGGAATCATATTAGTGGCCTCGACGCTTCTCTATGGTTTGGGGTGGCCTCGGCAACGCTTCTATGGTTCGGGGTGGCCTCGACGATAGCGCTCTTTTAACTTGGTAAATTTGGGTGTCCTCGGCAGCGCTTCTAGGGTTTGGGTCGGACCGCCTCTCTCATGATTTTCCGACGTCCGGACCGACAAGGGATTTAACAAAATGTCACCATTCTGGATGTGCAGAAAATGGTCCATATTTTTCCTGTTCTCATCTACCCTTCTATATGTCACGTTGTCTAGTGTGAAAGAATTCAAGAAAACCATGACTTCATCGTTAGCCGGAAATGACAGGCGCATAATGGTACGAAGCTCTTCAAAGTTGTTTTGGAATAGAGTTCCCGATAGAACAATTCTCTTTTTGGTACAAAGTTCAGCAAGAGCCTTCCGAATATCGCTATTTGGAAGGCCTTTGTTGAAATCATACCAGAAGGCGAATTATTCTATCAGGAACTCCATTCCAAAACAACTTTGAAGAGCTTCGTAGCATCATACGCCTGTTACTTCCAGCTAATGATGAAGCCATAGATTTATTCAATACTTTGACAGACAACGTGACATATAGAATAATTATATATATATATATATATATATATATATATATATATATATATAGGGTGGGTCTATTCTAATAACAACCCTTAAGACCTTATTCTAATAACACTACTGCCTTATTCTGATAACACCCCCACCTCCCACCTTATCCTCTCGTCACCACTCACCTCTGTCTCCCGTCCCCGTGCTCCTCCCTCCACTCCCCACGAGTTCCCCTTCCCAGCCCCGCCACTCCATCTCTCTCCCAGCGCCGCCGCACAACCTCCCGTCGCAGGACCACCCCAACCATTTCCTACCGCACGGCGGTGCCCCAACCCTACCCCCGACCACCTCCCATGCGGCGGTGCGCCCACCCCTGACCACCTCCCACCATGCGGCGGCGCGACCACCCCCGACCACCTCCCACCATGCAGCGGTGCGCCCACCCTCGACCACCTCCCACCACGCGGCAGCGCGCCCGCCCCCGTCGCGGCCTATGCCCCACCCTCAACTAACCGCTGCCGGCGCACCTCACCATGACCTTCGCGGCTCCCTGGCGTTGGATCCGGCCAAGCCGTGCCGAAATTGAGCACCCCGTTCTTCCTCCTTTCTCTAACCTATGTTCATTCCTGAGATCTCGTCTCTCTCTCACAGCAGGATGTCGTTGGTTGCCGCTCCTCATGCCCAGGCGCTACTGCCCTCGTTAGATCCGGCACCTCTAACCGGGTCCATCCCTTCCATAGCCTCGCCGACACCTCCCCGTGCAGGATCCCGACGGCCACGCCATTGATGATACGAGGAGGACGGGCAAGGCCCCGGGTATGGCCGCAGCTCCCCCCTCTTCACAGCTCCCCTCCTCCGCCTAAAGCACACCGCCAGTAGCACGCCCGCAGTCCTCCGGTGCGAGGGCGTGCAGTTCGGCCGCCCACTGACCATGGACTCCGCCAGGGGTGGTGAGGACATGGCCATCCCAAGGAGGCAGCGGTGATGCCTTACAGCCCAAGGAAGGGCAGGGCAGCAGTCCGGCCGCCCACCTGCAGCCCCCGTGCAGTTGGCGTGGCGCGTCCGGTGTTGTGCGGAACGCGTGTGCGTGGGTGCGCCGTTCTGGCGAGGTCAAAGAACTCCCTCTTCCTCGTCCCATGGCCGATCCAAGGTGCTCCACGCCGACGTACAGGAAAACAATGGGAGCGACGGCGAGGATGGTCTTTTGCTTCACTGATTTTGTTTTTTGCGGTTGAAAATCGTCAGGGCCTTATCATACTGTAGTTTACTTTTCCTCAAGGTGCTCGCCGCCGACGTACTGCGGTTTGCGAGTTGTTCTTCCTGTTGAATTTGCAGGTTTTTTCCACTTAATTTTTAAAAGGAAATCAGTTCCTTTTCCTGAGGTGTGAAGTTTACTTGTGCATATTTCCATGTAATTTTGCACTTAGTCCTGCAGTGCACTCGATGCGGTAAGCTCTGACCGTGCCCGCAGTTTAGATGGTAGCTTAATGAGGTTCACATTCAAATGTATTGCCCAACAGTGGTTCAGCAGCTCATCCCATGCAGCTCGGTTTGCACAGGCATGCGGTTTGGTGTATTGCCGCGTGCAGCTCGGGGGTGTGCAGGCGTATGGGTGTTTTTTTAAGTTAAATGAAACTGCAAGTTTTGCATCCTGGGGGTTTGATGTGTGTGCGGCATTGACCATGCAGTACTCGGATGAACAAATGTCTCTTGCAGTTAGGCAAACGTGTGAGTGCAGTATGACATGTAATTTCTGGGGGGGGGGGGGGTTGCATTTTTCTTCTGATTTTGTTGTGCCATGCGATGTGTGGTTACTGGATGTACTTATTTTCAAGGTACTATTGTTTGTGTCTAGAGGTTCGTTTCATCATTCTCAAGCCATTCATTTTGAAGAAATAAAAGGATAGTTAGAAAAAGAAACTAATGCAGTACACTAGCCTTTACTCTGGAGTTCGGACGCGTTAACACAAAAAGGAAAAAAAATAGAAGAATGCAGTGCACTAGCCTCTACTCTGGAGTTCGGACGTGTTTCATCATTCTCAAATGCGGTTCATTTTGAAGAAAGAAAAGGATAGTTTGAAAAATAAACTAATGCAGTACACTAGCCTCTACTCTGGAGTTCGGACGCGTTAACACAAAAAAGAAAAAAATGACAAAAATAGAAGAATGCAGTGCACTTGGCTCGCCACTATAGTCTCATAAGTGCGGTTTTCATTATGTAAAAAAAACTCGTATGAGAAAAATAACGTCCGACAAAAGAAATTATGCAGCTCACTTGCTCATCCGATGCAGTGCAGTTTTCATTCTGTAGCAGTGTTGTCGGTCGTATGATGTTGTTCATCCCGTAAGTGCAATTTTTTTTTACGAAAGCGAAAAACAAGTAATGCGGTTCACTTCTTGATAGTGTTGTGGTTTATTTACACCCGATGTAAAGTGCACTCTACTTCCTCGTCCTTGAAAAAATTACGTTTGAATAAAATAAACCATGCAGTTCTCTAACACGTCTGCTGTAGTGCGGTTTTTCGTCCGATACAGTGCGGTTTTCAATCGGATGAAGTACCCACGTCGATTTTGGTGTCGTGAAAAACAGAGTGTGTGCATTTCAATAAATTTAAAACTGCTCTTAAACCGTAAGGAATTAGAGAGAGTGTTCTACATGAAAAGGTTGCGTCTCGTCGATATCTCTCCAATGGCATATCACTTGAATCATTTCGACAACCGGTTTGTAAAAATTTCGCGAAAAACGGCCGCGGCCACTCGTTGTCCGCCGCACAATTTTCAAAATTAACTTAAAACTGTAAGGAATCTCAAAACCATTTCTACATATGAAAGTTGCGCCTTGTCCATAGCTTTCCAACTACGTATTACACGCCTCGTTTCGACAAACGGTTCAAAAACTAGAGCAAAAACAGTACCAAAAATTGCAAAATTTTCAAAAAAAAACAGAATTCCGCGATTTAGTAAATTCAAAATTTCTCTTGAACCGTAAGGAATTAGAGAAAATAATACATATGAAAAAGATGCAACTCGATGATATCTTTCAAACGGCGTATCATTTGCCCTATTCCGATGAGCGGTTTAGAAAAAATCACGAAAATACGCTCGCTGCCACTCGTCATCCGCCGCACCATTTTTGAAACTGCTCTTAAACCGACAGGAATCTCGAAAAGTGTTCAACATGGCGAAGTTGCGCCTAATCAATAGCTATTCAACGGTATATTATACGCCTCGTTCCGATAAACGGTTAAAAAATTAGAGCAAAAACAGTACTGGAAAAACACTGCGTGCAGTTTTTTTCGACACGAAGTTCACTCGTGTGAGTATTGCAGTACACTTGGTTCAAGCAATGTCGTGCACTTGCATTGCGCGTGCAGTGTGGAAGTGTTATCAGAATAACTATTCTGATAATATTATCAGAATAGACCGGCTATATAGGGTCGCGCTATTCGTCATCCTGGGTGAGGAATAGTTATTCTTCACCCCCCCCCCCCCCTCTATTTTAACATGAATGCACCGTAATTTTATCTTCCGTAAAATTTATCTTATTTCAGACATAAAAAGAGAACGTAAAAAAATATATAATCGCCGTAAAAAATATTTTATGTTACGCAAATATCAAACGTAAAAATATAGTGTAAAATGTACATAAATTGTAATTTTTTTCTGGTCTTCTGACATTTTTTATGCCAAATTTTACGCAGTGATTCAATATGACTGTAACTATTTGTATTTGAAACATAATTTATTTATGAAATGATCGTAAGATTACCTCGGGTGAAGAATAACGTATTCTGGACCCTGGGTGATGAATAATAACACTATGTATATATATATATATGGATGAACTTGTGCACATCCATAATGGGTGCATTCTTGATAAATCTGGACCCTCGACCCTAGACCGCTCGGCGATCCACGACCCTCTATACCCTAGTTCCCGACCCTCGACCCCCTCATGTCACGTTTGTCTAGTGTCAAAGGATTCAACAAAACCATGTCTTCATCATTAGGCGCATGATGGTACGAAGTTCTGCAAAGTTGTTCTGGAACGGAGTACCGGATAGGATAATTCATCTTTTTGTACGAATTTCAGCGAAGGCCTTCCAAATAGAACTTCGTACCATCATGCCCCGGTTACTTCCGGCTAATGATGAAGCCATGGATTTCTTCAATACTTTGACACTAGGCAACCTCTCGACCCTCGATGATCCTCGACCGTCGACCCTCGAACCCTCGGCCCCTCGACGACCCTCGAACCCTCAACCCTCGACCCCTCGACCCTTGAACCCTCGGCGACCCTCGACCCTCTACCCTAGTTCCCGACCCTCGCCCCTCGAACCCTCGGCGACCCTCGACCCCCCACCCCCCTCATGTCAAAATTATCGGGGAGGGGGTATATCGACCCCCCCCCCCCCTCATGTCGAAGTTATCGGGGAGGGGGTATATCGACAACGACATACCTGATGAAAAATAAGAAGAGAAAGAAGAAGAAAAAAAGAGGAGAAGAAGAAAGGAACAAAGAAGAAGATCGAAGAAAAAAAAAGAAAAAAAGAGGAGAAGAAGAAAAAAAATAGAATATTCTATTTTTTTCTTCTTCTCCTCTTTTTTTTCTTCTTATTTATTTGTCCTTTTCTTCCTCTCCTCTTCTTCTCCTTCTTGTTCTCCTTCCTCCTCTTCTTATTTTCCTTTTTCCTCTCCTTCTTTATCTTCTAAATATGAACACATAAATTGACAAAAAATACGCACAAAAAAATATACATAAATTTTCCTATGCATACACATTTTTTTTACAAATATGCACATATATATGAACATATACATAAACTGATAAAAAATACATTTATGAAAAAAAATACTATGAACATGTACACACATATATACACATACACACACATATACACAAAAAAATACATTTATGAAAAAAAATGCTATGACAAAAAATTTGCAGGGTAGGGGCGGCGCGTGGCACCAGCGCAAGGCAGGGCGGCGGCACCGCGGCCGCGCAGGGCAGGGGCGACGCACAGCGGCAGCGAAGGGCAAGGGCGGCGGCAGCGCGCGGCGGCGACGGCGGCCAGTACAGGGAGGACGAGGAGCGGATCGGGGCGGCGCTCACAGCGAGGAGACGTCGGCGACGAGGAGCGTGCTCGAGGGCGGCGAAAGGCGCGCTCGGGGTCGACGGCAGGGGCGCGCGGGCTCGGGGACGACGTTGGCGAGACGACGACGAGGCACGGGCGACGGCGACGGCGCGCTCGGGGGCGACGGCAGGGGCCGCGGATAGCGTCGGGGCAGCCTGGCGGCGTCGACGAGGTCGGCGTCGTCGGGGGCAACGGCAGGGGCCGCGGACGTCATATTCAGGCCGTGGTGGCCCAGTAGGTGGCACTTTTTTTAATTTTTTCTTTGTTGCTTTATTTATTTTGTTTTGTTTCTACTTACAACCAAATACTTACTATTGCTATTTTTATTTTATTAAAGTTTAATTATTTTACTTTATTAAAGTTTATTTTGTTTCTACTTATTTATTTTATTGAAGTTTTTGTTATTTTGTTTATACTTATTTATTTTATTAAGTTTTATTAAATTTTATTTTATTTCTACTTATTTATTAAAATTTATTTTGTTTCTACTTATTTATTTTATTTTGTTTCTACTTATTTATTTTATTTTATTTTTATTTTTTTATTCATTATATGAAAATTCTTTTTGCTTTTAATGTTTTCAACAGAAAATACTTTGATAATTTTAGTTTCATAAATTTTATATAATTTTAGTTTCAATAATACTAGAGGTTTATAAAAGCTTTTTAGTTGATTCCATTAGCTATTAGAGTTTCATTTAATTTTTCTAGTTCATTCTTTTTCCTATTAGAGTTTCATTAAAGTTTTCTAGTTCATTCTTTTATTTTATTATTGTTGCTATTAGAGTTTCATAAAAGTTTTCCAGTTTATTCTTTTTTATATTAGTTCATTCTTTTAGCTAAATAACCCTGAAATTGAAATGCACTTCAGATGAACTCTGAAGAGGTTGAAAATTGGCATGGTATTATCTTTTCACACACATAGCATTTTCTAAAAAGTTGAGAGGGTTATTGCAAAAACTGGTTGCACTTCGTGTACAAAATGGACAGTCTCTTTCGAACTATCAGGGTTTCATACGGAAAGTCATTTGTTACAAAGGGATTTTATTTTTTGAAATTATTTAAACTCCAGACTTTTTGTGTGTTTAAAATGCACCATTCAAAGCCACATCATCAATTTTCAACCCTTTCTGACTTCATTTGTTATTTTTCATGCATTTACTGATTTTTTTGAGCTATATGACCCTAAAAATGAAAATCACTACAAATGAACTCTGAATAGGTTGAAAGTTGGCATGATATCATCATATCACCCACATAGCATGTGCTAAAAAGTTGAGAGGGTTACGGCAAAAACTGGATGCACTTCGTGTACATAACGGACAATCTCTTTCGAAGTATCAGGGTTTCATATGGAAACTCGTCTGTTACATGGATATTCTAGATCAAAGGCATTATCATAATAGTCATGGAGAGAAAGTCTTCACTTTTTCTTCGCTTCTGTCCTTTTCTTATTGCGCCGTAACCATTGATAATCTTCATCGCTTAACAAGGTGCTTGGGTCAGCCTTGACTTTGAAGGGAGGAATTTCATGAAACTTTTCATAATCTTCGAACATGTCTGTCTTGCCCACCACTTCCATGATGTTTCTTTTTCGTGAAAGAACTATGTGGCGCTTTGGCTCATCATATGATGTGTTCGCTTCCTTATCTTTTCTTTTTCTCGGTTTGGTAGACATGTCCTTCACATAGAAAACCTGCGCCACATCATTGACTAGGACGAATGGTTCGTCTGTGTACCCAAGATTGTTCAGATCCACTGTTGTCGTTCCTTACTGTGGGTCTACCTGTACCCCGCCTCCTGACAGATGGACCCATTTGCACTTAAACAAAGGGACCTTAAAATCATGTCCGTAGTAAAGTTCCCATATGTCCACTATGTAACCATAATATGTGTCCTTTCCCCTCTTGGTTGTTGCATCAAAGCGGACATCGCTGTTTTGGTTGGTGCTCTTTTGATCTTGGGCGATCGTGTAAAATATATTCCCATTTATCGCCTATCCTTTGTAAGTCAATACAACCAAAGATGGCCCCCTGGACGACGAGTACAGCTCATCACAAACAGTGTTGTCACCTTTGAGACGTGTTTCCAACCAACTGCCAAAAGTCCTGATGTGTTCACATGTAATCCAGTCATCACACTGCTCTGGGTGTTTGGAGCACAGACTGTTATTGTGTTCATCGACATACGGGGTCACCAAGGTAGAGTTTTGTAGAACTTTGTAGTGTGCTTGAGACCAAGAATGCCCGTCCCTGCATATTATTGAGTCCCCTCCTAGCATGCCTTTTCTAGTCAGTCTCCCCTCATACCGCGATTGAGGAAGACCAATCTTTTTAAGGCCAGGAATGAAGTCAACACAAAACCCAATGACATCCTCTGTTTGATGGCCCATGGAGATGCTTCCTTCTGTCCTAGCGCGGTTACGGACATATTTCTTTAGGACTCCCATGAACCTCTCAAAGGGGAACATATTGTGTAGAAATACGGGGCCCAGAACCACAATCTCGTCGACTAGATGAACTAGGACATGCGTCATGATATTGAAGAAGGATGGTGGGAACAGCAGCTCGAAACTGACAATACATTGCGCCACATCACTCCTTAGCCTTGGTATGATTTCTGGATCGACCACCTTCTGAGAGATTGCATTGAGGAATGCACATAGCTTCACAATGGCCAATCGAACGTTTTCCGGTAGAAGCCCCCTCAATGCAACCGGAAGCAGTTGCGTCATAATTACGTGGCAGTCATAAGACTTTAGGTTCCAGAACTTTTCTCTGGCATATTTATTATACCCTTTATATTCGACGAGAAGTTAGACGGGACCTTCATACTGAGCAGGCATTCAAAGAAGATTTCCTTCTCTTCTTTGGTAAGAGCGTAGCTAGCAGGACCTTCATACTGCTTTGGAGGCATGCCGTCTTTTCGTGCAAACATTGCAGGTCCTCCCGTGCCTCCGGTGTATCTTTTGTCTTCCCATACACGCCGAAGAAGCCTAGCAGGTTCACGCAAAGGTTCTTCGTCACGTGCATCACATCGATTGAAGAGCGGACCTCTAGGTCTTTCCAGTAGGGTAGGTCCCAAAATATAGATTTCTTCTTCCACATGGGTGCGCGTCCCTCAGCGTCATTCGGAACATATAGTCCACCGGGACCCTTTTCAAAGATTACGTGTAAATCATTGACCATAACAAGTACGTGATCACCGGTACGCATGGCGGGCTTCTTCCGGTGATCTGCCTCGCCTTTGAAATGTTGCCTTTCTTTCGACATTGATGGTTGGTTAGAAGAAATCGACGATGCCCCAGGTACACATTCTTCCTGCATTTGTCCAGGTATATACTTTCGGTGTCAGCTAAACAGTGCGTGCATGCATGGTATCCCTTGTTTGTCTGTCCTGAAAGGTTACTGAGAGTAGGCCAATCGTTGATGGTTACAAACAACAAAGCATGCAGATTAAATTCCTCCTGTTTGTGCTCATCCCACACACGTACACCATTTCCATTTCACAACTGTAAAAGTTCTTCAACTAATGCCCTTAGGTACACATCAATGCCGTTGCCGAGTTGCTTAGGGCCTTGGATGAGAACTGGCATCATAATGAACTTCAACTTCATGCACATCCAAGGAAGAAGGTTATACATACAGAGAGTCACGGGCCAGGTGCTGTGATTGCTGCTCTGCTCCCCGAAAGGATTAATGCCATCCGTGTTTAAACCAAACCATACGTTCCTTGGGTCACCTGCAAACTCAGCCCGATACTTTCTCTCGATTTTTGTCCACTGGGACCCGTCAGCGGGTGGTCTCAACTTCCCTCTTTCTTACGGTCATCTCTGTGCCATCGCATCAACTTGGCATGCTCTTCATTTTTGACAGACGTTTCAACCGTGGTATTATAGGAGCATACCACATCACCTTGGCAGGAACCCTCTTCCTGGGGGGGCTCGCTATCAACATCACCAGGGTCATCTCTTCTGATCTTATACCGCAATGCACCACATACCGGGCATGCATTCAAATCCTCATACGCACCGTGGTAGAGGATGCAATCATTAGGGCATGCATGTATCTTCTGCACCTCCAATCTTAGGGGGCATACGACCTTCTTTGTTGCGTATGTAATGTCGAGCAATTCGTTATCCTTTGGAAGCTTCTTCTTCAGTATTTTTAGTAGCTTCTCAAATCCTTTGTCAGGCACAACATTCTCTGTCTTCCACTGCAGCCATTCTAGTACGGTACCGAGCTTTGTGTCGCCATCTTCACAATTGGGGTACAACCCTTTTTTGTGATCCTCTAACATGCGATCGATCTCCTTGCATCAACAATGACATGGCGGAGATCATCATCGGGCACATCATCTGGTTCCTCTTGATCTTCAGCAGCTTCCCTAGTTGCAGCATCACCGTATTCAGGGGGCACATAGTTTTCATCGTCCTCTTCTTCTTTGATGTCTTCCATCATAACCCCTATTTCTTCGTGCTTGGTCCAAACATTATAGTGTGGCATGAAAACCTTATAAAGCAGGTGGCCGTGAAGGATTTTCCGGTCAGAGTAAGACTTCGTATTCCCACATATTGGGCATGGACAACACATAAAACCATTCTGCTTGTTTGCCTCAACCACTTCGAGAAAATTATGCACGCCCTTAACGTACTCGGAGGCGTGTCTTTCACCGTACATGCATTGCCGGTTCATCTGCGTCCATTATAGAACATCATGGATAGATAAGTGACCAAATTAATAGAAGTTCATTCACACATTAAAACCAAAGTACATACAAAGTTCTCATTGAACAACATATAGCTCTCCGGAGCATCTAATTAAACCATACATTGAAACCATGTAAAATATTTCAATGCAACAACAAATGCGATCATAATCGCAACCAAGGTAACAATTGATCCAACGGCATAATGATACCAAGCCTCAGTATGAAGGGCATATTTTCTACTCTTTCTAATCTTCAAACACATTGCATCCATCTTGATCTTGTGATTATCGACGACCTCCACAACATGCAACTCCAATATCATCTTCTCCTCCTCATTTTTTTATTTTTTCCTTCAAGTAATTGTTTTCTTCTTGAACTAAATTTAACCTCTCGACAATAGGGTCGGTTGGAATTTCTGGTTCACATACCTCCTAGATAAATAAAATCTATGTCACGTTGGTCAGCATAATTGTTATAAACAATAAATGAACCAAATAGTTATAAAACATAATATACACCACATCCGAATCCTGGATAGGACGAGGGCCGACCGGGGCGGATACCAAAACCATCGCACTATATAATAACAAGCAATAATAGAAGTAAGAAAATTAGACAAGTATCTATCTAAAGTAAGAATTTATTTCTTTTAGAAAGAAGATAAGAACAATAGGCTCACCACGGTGGTGCCGACGATGAGATCGGTGTGGGCGATCGACGGCGGTGAAGACGGGGACGGGACGTGACAGACCGCTAAACCTAGACAAATCTCGAGGAAAATGGAGCTTGGAGGTCGAGCTTCGAGAGGAGAAAGCTTAAATAGTGTGGCTCAGGCATTTCATCGAACACCTCATGTGCATAGAAGATGAGCTAGAGCACTACAAAGCTCTCCCCTCGTCAGCCAGAAAATACAGAGCAATGTGGAGTGCTCTGCTCCGCCGATGGGGTATATATAGGCAACTCATTGGTCCTGGTTTGTGGCTGGGACCGGGACTAAAGGTCCCCCTTCTGTCCCGGTTCCAGCCGCGAACCGGGACCAATGGATGTGGGCTAGGAGCGAGGAACATTGGTCAAGGTTTGTGCCTGGATCCGGGGCAAATGGGTCCAGACGAACCGGGACCAATGCCCCACGAGGCCCGGTCGGCCCCCTGGGCGCACGAACCGGGACGTATGCCCCCCATGGTTCCCGGTTCATGACTCAACCAGGACTAATGGGCTGGCCAGGCCCGAACCAAAGCCTTGTTTTCTACTAGTGATACTCTTTTAGCAAATCAATACCCTTGAACTTTTGAGATACAGTCACCCAAGCAAGTGTGTCAAAGTGCTCTTTGACTCTAGGTGATGTGTAGACTTTTCTAGCAAGTATTGTTTTCCTAGCCCCGCCCATGGCAACTATAGACACAACACTAAGCATGCAGTCATTGTAGACTAACTTGTCCACTATTTCTCTCTCTCATCCTCAAAACCAACATCATCTTCAGAGTTTTGGTACATAAGGCCAAAATCTTGTGGAAGCTCATCCTCAACTACAACAGTATTATCTAAATTAATTTTCAGATGATCCGCACTTGAAAAAAATCTCATTGACCTTCCTTCTTACATGTTGAATGTCAACACCAATTTTACGAAGGGTTGCAAAGTCATTCGGTAAGCGAGCATACCTTGAAATAGCGCCCATGAATACCTTCTTGAGCCTGTTTCTATTCTCCATATAATCTGCAGCTTCAATGACACTCTTAATCTGGCTCACCAAGACAGCAACTCCTACATTTCCTGAGTTCCATTTGTTGTCGACACCTTCGAGGTAGGCCTCCAACCTCATCAGCTAATCTCTCAAGAATCCTACTTCAAGGGTGACCCCGAACAAGAATGTGGTCTCCTTGAATGCAAGGTTGCCCACGCTCCCAATCACGATCCGAACAGCGGACTCGGCCATATTGCTTCTAGCCTCTGCTCGATTGCTTGATTAGGTTCGGCAGGAATGAAATTCTAGTGTTTCTCAGTTCATCTTGTGGACCCCCCTTTATCATCCACTATCACTACACATTGTTAAATGATAGGCTAGTAGTTGTAACGTGACATGTGTGTCACTGTGTAATTGTGTATGTGTGTGAGTTGTAAATGATAGGCAGGTTGTTAGATGGATTTGTTCTCTATCTCTTGTATAGTCTTGGACTAGGGGTCAAGCCAACAACAACCTGCCGATGATGTACTTGTTCTCTACATAAGCACGTACGCGTCCTTGCCTCAAGGGCATACGCTTCCACCAATGCTTTCATGGTAATCTGAGCCTGCCTCGCTCACATCCGTGGCGACGTCTTCAAGCACCACCTCCTTCCCCTCGTCACCATTTGCACACAGCGTCACCGAGAAGCTCACGAGAGGGAACGAGGCGCTATGGCGCGCAACCGTGCTCTCGGCCATCAGGGAGCCCAAATGCAGAACTAACTCGACATCGACCAGGTGGTGCCCCCTGAGAACGTTGAAGTCACCTCCGACGATGGCAAGACCAAGTCGAAGGCGCCCAACCTGGAGTTCTCCGCGTGGTACACGAAGGACCGGCAGGTGTTCTCCTACCTGCTGTCCTCCCTACCGCGTGAGATGGCCATCCAGGTGGCAACCTGCCACACCGCGGCCGAGCTCTAGAACACAGTGTAGGGGATGCTGGCCTTGCACACCCGCTCCCGCACCGTCAACATCAGAATTGCGCTGGCGAATCTTTAGAAGAGCAACTCCAGCATTACTGAATATGTTGGTAAGATTAGATCTTTATGTGATGAACTTGTTGCTTCATGAAAGAAAGTAGATAAGGAGGATGTTGAGTTTGATCCCGTGGTCTCTGCCATGTGCTCCCGGATCGAGCCTATGACCGTCCCCGGGCTGTACTCGCAGCTCTTGAGCTTCGAGACACGCATGAACCTGCGCAGCGGGTCCTCCCAGTCCTTTGCAAACGCGGCATCCCGTGGGCACTTCAACAAGCAGAACAACAGCACCGGCAGCGGCGGTGGTGACCGCGGCCGAAACTTCCCCAAGCAAGGCAGCGGCGGCAATGGCGGTGGTGGTGGTGACCGCGACCATGACAACTTCAACAAGCAGCCGAACCGCGGCAACATGGGGGCAGCAACGGCGGCGGCGGGAACTACAAAAACAATCCCGCTGCCAAGATTGCTTGCCAGATCTGCGGCAAGCTCGGGCATCCAGCATGGAAGTGCTGGAAGTGCTACGACTCCTCCTATCAAGGGGGGAAGAGCGCTCGGTGAATGTGGCGGCTCCCTAGTACGGCGTGGACACGAACTGGTATATGGACAGCGGAGCCACTGACCATATCACCGGCGACTTGGAGAAGCTGACCGTCCGGGAGAGGTACACCGACAGCGAACAGATCCACACCGCCAATGGATCGGGTATGGCTATCGATCACATTGGTCATACAACTATTTCGACCCCTGATCGTGATCTTCTTTTGAACGATGTCCTTCATGTTCCGGAGGCCACAAAAAAAATCTGATTTCAGCAAGTAAACTTGCCATTGATAATGATACCTTTGTTGAAATTCACCCTCATTTTTTCCTTGTAAAGGATCTGGAAACGAGGAGGGTTCTTCTTTTAGGCAGGGGTAGAGGAGGTCTCTATCCTGTCAAACACACCGGGGCAAACTTCAGGAAGCAAGTGCTATGTGTCACTAGACCATCTTTGGACTAGTGGCACCGACGTTTGGGTCATCCATCTTCAATTGTTGTTAGGAAGATTCTTAGTGAAAATAAACTCCCGTGTGTTAGCAATAATGAGAATAATCTTGTATGTGACGCCTGTCAAAAAGGCAAAAGTCACCGGTTACCTTATCCAAAGTCTGTTAGTGAATCAAAGTTTCCTTTGGAACTCATTTTCTCTGATGTATGGGGTCCTGCTGTTGAAACCGTAGGAAGAAAAAAAATACTATGTGAGTTGCATCGATGATTTCAGTAAATTCACCTGGATCTATCTTATCAAACATAAGTCTGAAGTTTTTCAGAAATTTCATGACTTCCAAAACCTTGTTGAAAGACAATTCGTTAGAAAAATTCTTGCCCTTCAAACAGATTGGGGTGGAGAATACGAGAAGTTGAATTCCTTTTTTACAAAAATTGGAATATCACATCATGTCACCGGTCCCCATGCTCATCAGCAGAATGGGTCAGCCGAGTGTAAACACCGACATATTATCGAAGTTGGTCTATGCTTGCTTGCTCAAGCCTCCATGCCTTTGAAGTTTTGGGATGAGGCCTTCATTGCTGCCACCTATCTGATCAATATGATGCCTAGCAAAGTCATAAACTTCAAAAACCCTCTCACTAGCCTATTGGTGAGACTCCAAACTTTTCATCCCTTCGCATTTTTGGATGCGCTTGCTGACCTAACTTACGACCATACAATAATCACAAGCTCCAATTTCGCTCTGAGCAATGCACATTCCTTGGATATAGTAATCTGCACAAGGGCTATAAATGTCTAGACGTCTCTACAGGACGAGTTTATATCTTTAGGGATGTTGTGTTTGATGAAAACACCTTTCCCTTTTCCACTCTTCATCCTAATGCAGGTGCTCGGCTACGTGCTGAAATCCTTTTGTTACCACCGGAGTTGCTTAATCCTACTGATCATGGGGGAGAAAATGTTGATGATCATGTGACTAATAGTACTACTAATCCTGGTGGTCATGTTGTAGATTAGAATGCAGAAAACACAACAGAAAACCCTGGTCTGGCCTATAATTTTATGCAGCAAATAAGTCCAAACTAGGCTGGCACGAGATATGAGGGTGATTCTCCTGCTGCTTCTGATCCCGAGAGATCTGGCAGCGCATCTCCTACCATATCTGTGCGAATGGATCCCCAGGCAGATAGTGTCGCTGGGTCCGCAGGCGGCGGGTCTGCGGGCGGCAAGTCCGAGCGTGACACGCGGCTCGAGACGGGCACGCGGTCTGGAGGGACCGCGGCGTCTGGTCTGTCCCCACGCGGTGGGCCTGACCCATGCACTACACTGCGCAATGATGATGGCGGCGCACGGTCTCCTGGGCTTTTGTCGCCTGGCGCGCTATCCCCTGGACAGTTGTCGCCTGCACGTGGGCCTGGCCCGTCGCTGTCACAGGCGCGTGATCCCACGCCCGACCGAGCGACAGTCGAGGGAGATCCGCTGGCCCATTCCTCGGAGGTACGAGGTACTGGATCTTCTGCGGCAACAGGATCCCCTGTGAATAGCAACTCAGGACGGCCCAGTACACGCTCGCAGAAAGGTATTTTTAAACCACTTGTTCCCAAGGATGGAACGTCCAGGTATATTAAAAACTTCAAGTTTGTGAACTTTGCTGCTGCTAAAGAACCAAGAGATTTAACAGAAGCTTTAAGTGATATCAATTGGAAACATGCTGTGGAGATAGAGTATGATGCACTTATGAGAAATCGAACTTGGCATCTAGTTCCACCTAAAAGAGGAAGAAATATTATAGACTGTAAATGGGTGTACAAAATAAAAAAGAATTCTGATGGACCATAGATAGGTATAAGGCTAGACTAGTTGCTAAAGGGTTTAAACAACACTATGGCATTGATTATGAGGACACCTTCAGTCCTGTTGTGAAAGCACCTACTATCAGGCTTGTTTTGTCCATTGCTGTTTCTAGGGGATGGAGCCTTCGTCAATTGTATGTACATAATGCGTTCTTACATGGCGTTCTCGAGGAAGAGGTTTATATGCGACAGCCACCCGGTTTTGTGGATGGCACTAAGTCACAACATGTGTGTAAACTGGACAAAACTCAGTATGGTTTGAAACCGGCACCCAGGGCTTGGTACTCTAGGTTTAGTATGAAACTGCAACAACTTGGCTTTCGACCCTCAAAGGGAGATACTTCTTTATTCTTCTTCAAGAAAGGGAAGGTGATCATCTTTATGCTCATTTATGTAGATGATATAATTGTTGCTAGCTCATCACAAGAAGCCACCTCAGCTTTACTTATAAGAATTTGAAAAGTGAGTTTGCTCTTAAGGACTTGGGAGAACTAAGTTACTTTCTAGGTATTGAAGTAATAAAGGCACATGATGGTATTATGCTAACCCAAGAGAAATATGCTAAGACATAATCAAGCGTGTAGGCATGAAGGATTGCAAACCCGCAAGCACACCTTTGTCTACAACTGAAATATTATCATTGCATGAAGGAGAAAAGTTAAGTCCAGAAGAAGGGACCAAGTACAGGAGTATAGTTGGTGCACTCCAAAATTTAACCTTAACAAGACCTGACATATCTTACTATGTTAATAAGGTTTGTCGGTTCTTGCATGCTCCTACATCTCTACACTGGACAGCTGTAAAGAGGATATGAGATATATTCAAGGAAGTGTTGGAACAGGTCTCAGAATATGTAAGTCACCTTCAACGACAGTAAGTGCTTTTTCTGATGCAGATTGGGCAGGATGTCCTGATGATAGAAGATCTACTGGTGGGTTTGCTGTGTTCTTTGGTTCTAACCTCATAACATGGAATGCAAAGAAACAAGCAACAGTTTCTCGTTCTAGCACTGAAGCAGAATATAAGTCTCTTGCAAATGCAACAACTGAGGTAATGTGGGTTGAAACCATACTAGATGAGTTGGGCGTTGAAAGGCCATATATCTCCTGTCTTTGGTGTGATAATCTTGGGGCAACATATCTTTCTGCTAACCCTGTGTTTCATACGAGGACAAAACACATAGAAATTGACTTTCATTTTGTTAGAGAAAGAGCTGCAAGAAAATTGCTAGAAATCAGATTTATTCCAGCAGGAGATCAAGTTGCTGATGGTTTTACAAAACCTCTGCAAGTTCGACAACTACAAGCTTTCAAGAACAATCTAAATCTTGACACATTCAGATTGAGGGAGGATGTTAAATTATAGGCTAGTAGTTGTAACGTGACATGTGTGTCACGGTGTAATTGTGTACGTGGGTGAGTTATAAACGATAGGCAGGTTGTTAGATGGATTTGATCTCTATCTCTTGTATAGTCTTAGACTAGGGGTCAAGCCAACAACAACCTGCCGATGATGTACTTGTTCAGTTGTTCTCTATATAAACACGTACGTGTCCCTGCCTCAAGAGCATACGCTTCCACCAATTCTTTCACCCATGGCTGACCAGTAATGGCAGAAGAGCAATAGTGAGAGCAAGAAGTGAAGTGATCGAGCAGCGCGCTCTTAAAGTGGAGAAAATTCAAGGGAGAAAGGAAAAGCCGAGAGACATATAGACATACTTGCCGAGGGGAGAGCGCCCCTATCTTCTCCACTTGAATCAGTGCGCCGCTGAGATCATCTGGACCGCGCAGGGAGCTGACGGGAGCTGACGGGAGCGAATGAGAGGAGCTCATACGGATCAGGAGAAGGGGAATTGAGGGGACTAAGGGGAGAGCTAGAGCTAGAGACTCACCGATCTAGGGGCCGGCTGCCTTCTGCCACCCAGATCAGGTGACTTGGTCGAGCTTGCTCGCCACCTGGCTTCACCACGCTCTCGTCTCTATCCCACAAGCCAATGATGCAAATCAATCGTGGTAGAGTGAGCGTCTTGCCGCGTGCGAATATATACATGCAAAGTTCTGATTTTTTTTTCCTTGTTTGAATTGACAGGCATAATGTTTTGATGGCGAACGTCGTTATGAGAGTGACTGTGAGAGGTAGCGATATGGTTGAACCGTCCATGGTTATCAACTCCTTGTTGATTCCTACGTTACGTGCGTTGCTGGAACAATGGGCACCTCTCGACCTGGATGTAGTAACAGAGATTTAGTCGCACAAAACCAAACAAAACATCGGCGCCATTAGTATCAGTTATTATTATCTGGTCTAAGAGAAGGAGAAGAAGAGGCATGTGACTGGGACTGTGAGTGACGAACTGGTCAAGAAGACGAGTTCTTTTGAGATCTTCTTGGGAAGTATGCATCGATCATCAAATGTGTTGTGGGCACTATGATGCAGCGGCCGGCCAATACAGCATGCTCACCGATTCTTCTTCCTTTGACTTGTCTCGGTTGCTAGATAGATAGAGGTATCTCTCGCTCTAATATAAGGGAACAAGAAGTAGTAGCTACTGTATTCTGTCAGAGTTGGACATGCCGTTCCATGTTGCTCTCAACCCAGTAGCAGTACGTATTCAGCCATTAACACGGAAACAGCGTGCTACCTGTCAACTTGATAGGCCATTCAATGATGCAGATGTTTTCCATGGTTATCCACAAATTTTTCACTAATCATGTTGATCCCGGGATTTAACATCACCACACTCGCAATCTGCACTCTGTATAATTCTTCTCAGGAATTTTCCTATCTAGAAGAGATTTTTTTTGGTGGATTCTGGTCGTGATCCTGATGCTCCTCTTGAGCGAGTCTTTTGTTCTTTAATTCTGGAATTTGATCAGCAGTTTATTGCATTCTTTTGTATTCTGAATTTGTAGCAGAACCCTGATTATTGTGGCGTATAACAGTTGTGCATATGTATAGGTATAACCTTTATGAAAAATATATACCCCTAGTTGGCTCTTCAAGTATTAAAAAGTATTCACATTTGGAAGAATCAGATCAGCTTTGCCGAGTGAATGGTTTTCGGAGCTGCTTAAACCGATCAGGGTCATCAGTAATGATCCAGGGATAGTAAAGTCGAGACAGGTAAAATTTTCTTCTGGTTCTCCATGTGATTACTCGAAAGAAAATCAAGTGCCAACCCGGGACACTTGCTGCATGCACGCGTGAAAGCTTTGCGACAGTACAAATGAAGTCAAAAAATTTATAGTAAAAAAACGAACTCAATAATTTTGATGGATGAACAGTAGGCACTACATATGTGAATCAAGTAAAGATCATGAGAAGAGAAAAATAAATAAAACAGTACACCAAGAAACAGGTATTAACACCCCCCGCCAAAAAAAATTTAGGCATTAACATGCACACTATGTGGCCTCGCAAAAAAAAGGTAAAAAAAGATAATCTAGCATTTACACATAACGTCGCATCAATATGATCCAAATAATATTGAATCATACAAAAACCTACAAAACTATACTCCCTACATCCCAAAATTTAGCGTGTATTATTTCCTTTTGAAAAACTTTTCCTTTTTCTTTCTTTTCCAGCTTAGTTTTATTTTCTTTTTCTATTTTCATCTAATTTTCCTTTTTTTCCTTTTTCTGTTCCCGTTTTTGAATTAATGAAATTTTTAAAATTCATGGATTTTGATTTTTTTTAATCCGAGATTTCAACAAAACATTCATGATTTTTTAAAATCCGGGAATTTCCTATAAAATGCGTGAATTGCTTTGTTCTAAATTTGCAAACATTTTTAAAATTCATGAATATTTTAGAAAATTCAAGAACATTTTTAAAATCCACAAACAAGAAGATTTCTTTCAGTTTATGATTACCTATTAAAATTCATTATCATTTTTTTCAAATTCGTGAACAATTTTGAATTCTAAACTTTTTTGTGTTTTTGTAACAAACAAAATTCATGAACATTTCTGAATTCCTATAATTGTTTTAAACCTGTGGACCTTTTATTAAATTCAGGATTCTTTCAAATCCATAAGAAAACAGTAGCTGTTTCATCTAAACAAGCGACCAAGGAAACAAAAGATCAAGTGTTTGAACTTTGAACGAGCGCTGCACGGCAGGGTAGCCGCAGCAGCTATATGTTGCCTGCAGCGAGATGGTAGCTCGTCTCGCCACTGGTGCGGGCCAATATTGAAGGTTCCTGCAGCTGTTTTAGGAAGCTTCTGTAGACACTAGGACCGGTTTTAGAAGCTTTCAAGCAGTTCTTTTTTCTGTATTTGCTGTTTTCTCTTTGAATTTTTTCTTCATTTTTTCAAATACAGTCTACTTTTTAAATACACATTGTACATATATTATACACACAGAACATTTTTTGATAGGCGGTGAACATTTTACAAATACATGATGAATTTTTCTTTTAAATACATGTCCTTATATTTTTTTTTCCAAAGACATGTTAAACATTTTTCAAATGGCATCGACCATTTTTTGGATACACGTTGAACATTATTCAGATACAACCTTAACATTTTTTCTAGTACACATCAATCATATTTGGAATACATGTTAAACATTTTTTATAAATGCCACGAACATTTATAAAGCACGCAGAACATTTGTTCAAATTAGAACATGGTATGATTTTTTTTAAATAATGCCAACATTTATTTTGCATCTTTAATTTTTTAAATGCCATGGACATTTTTTGTAACTAGATGATACCCCGCCCCGTTGCTGCAGGAATTTGTAGTGATGTATGTGGGAGGATTTATGGAGTGAGTAAATAGTGAAACCATGAAATGAAATACAAATGAATGTCTATTTGCAAAATATCATTGATTGTATTAAGCCTAATTAATGATAAATATTCATATCATTTGTACCTAGGTAGTTTTGTACTGAGCAAGAACTTGTGCCAAAACTAAATAAAGATTGTCACCTTAATCACTGTTTATTGTTGGAGACGTGAACATCATTGGCTGCACCGTGCTAACAATTCAGTCCAGCTCCCACTCTCCGATTGCTTATGTTGACTGCAACATCATATGGATATCAATCACAATCAAGTTCGTTATTAAGGAAAAAACATTACTGAATTTATTGAACTCTTATATGCTTAAATAAAATAATAATGTATACATGTATGCCATAGGAAGGTTATCCTGTAACATAGGACGGTTATCCTGTAATATAGTAGGGTAACATAATAATTGAGTAGCAAGTGAGACCTATGTCATTCGCAAAAAAAAAAAAGTGAGACCTGTGTCGGGCAGCAGAAATATTTACCTATCTTATCAGGTCACTTCTCTAATAGAAGCCAAATTAATCTCACAGAAAATTCGTCAAATGCAGCCAGAGATACATTGAAGAAATGTGTCAATGTCTCGGTGGTGAATCTCTTGATATAGTGCAACATGTTTTTCATATAAATGATGAAAATAGAGCATCTTAAACACACGGTTCAGATGTGGTGCAGGCACTATGATAGTCTTCCCATACTGCATCAAATATCAAGCTTGAAATGAATATATTCCCAACTCTCTCGAATAAATTTCCTGGAACATATCATCTCTGAAACATGAAAGCCATATAATACAACCATAATGCCTTCATATCAAAACTGAAGATATAATTGGAAGATAAATGTTCTCATGCCACATTGAGTGAATGGTCAGAGGTACATGCGACATACTTTGCAAATCCAAAGAAATATATAAAACTGGAAGACTGGAAGACAATACAGATCAAAAGGAAGCACCATATACGGATTGAAAGAGTGATATACAGTCTATGCTTTTACATATTTACATGTAGAGAACAAATATATAACAAACCAGTAGATCATCAAAGGATAGCAACACAGAAGGCATCAGATAAATGATGAGAAATCGACGGGCAAACTAATGGTGAGAGAAATGATCTGGTGTGCAGGCGAGAGAGAGAGAGAGAGAGAGAGAGAGAGAGAGAGAGAGATGGGGTGATTTGCAGGCTGATTTCATCGAGGGAAGGTGAGTGAATATTTCTCATGCCGGTGATTGATTCACTAAGAATAGAAGTAGTCCGAAAGTCAAGGTCAACATGTTGGAATTTAAGCAACAATCAGATGGCATGAACAGCATCGGCTTGGGAGTCTAAACGGAGGAGAATATAAAGTCAATTGAGAGCAACTTGTTCGTCTTGCTCACCATTTGCACGAGCTCAGATCGACAAAAAAGAAAAATGGCAGTTGCGCTGGAGTTGAGAGCCGTCGAAGGTGAGGGACCGGCGGTCGCACCGTAGTCGGAAAGCCGTCGAAGGCGAGGGGACCGGTGGTCGCGCCGTAATCGGAGTGCCATCAAAGGTGAGGGGACCAATGGTCGCGCCGCAGGCTGAGATCCGTCGAAGGCGAGGGGACCGGTGGTCGTGCCGGCGGAGCCCACATGGAAGGGGAGCACAGCTCGAGGTAATCCCGCAGAAAGCCGGCGGAGAAAACCAGTGGCTGGGGATCCCAATAGATTAGTATGTTTCATCTATGTACCTGATTATCAATGAAACAGACCATGTATTACATGGATATATCTCATGGGTATGTATTTTTACACTGATTGTGTGGACTGCTATCTCTTAAAGATGGATACATAGGCCCTGTTTGGTTCAGCTTTTATCAATGGATTCCGCTGCCGCGCAGCAGAATCTCAACCAAAGGGCAAACCCAGTAGAATCCGATTCCAGAAATCCGCTGCCAAAATCTGAACCAAAAGCGGAAGCAGCCTAGGACGTGCTTTCCAAAATCTGATTCCGCTGCGGGCCAAAATCTGAAAAAGTTGTATCAGCTGGTTTGCCAAATGACTTACATCTTTTTCACATCAGATTTTCCATAGCTGTTTTTCCAGAGCAGATTTTTCACAGCTGCTTTTAGAAATCAACAGCCGAACCAAACAGGGCCATACACCCCAGGTAGCTTTTGTTGCAAACCTCGGTATTGATTACGAGACTTTATTCTCGACAGAGGCTTAATTCGCGTGTAGCATTTTATGCAAACCTAGGTATTTGATTACAATTGTTTTATCTCTAAATAGGAGAGAATATTTGTTCTTTTTTTATTAATGAACTGACGAAAGTTGGCTGCAGTCTACCGCCGATCCAATCTTTTGGCTTTTAACCTGACTGCCAGCAATAGATTTTTTATGTTTTGATGGTAGTCCACCTGAAGTTGTTTGTATCGATTTTCAAACCTGCTGCTGATTTGTAATCACTAAGCATGAATTTAAGGCCTTTGTTTATCAACTTCACAATTTGTGGTTATCTTTATAAACTTCGTTGCTACTATGGGCATTCACTACTCACTAAACTTTAATTAAAGGTCTGTAATGATTAATCCAACGGTTCTTGGATTTAAAAGTCTGTATATTGTACATATTTGAATGATATAAAGACTGATCAAAATATGCTTTTACACCTCTTTCTCATGACACCATGAGTGAGCTGACGTGTGGGAAACTGGGAATGGTGAGATGTGGTTGCGGGGTTCAGGGAAGGATCATAGTCGGAATTACAGGAAGATGTCCGCGTGTAGCTGCATGTGTATGTAATTAGCTTAAGTAAAATTACATGTATACACTTATATTTTCACTATATAATGTGCTACCACCGTCATCTTTACTCTATACAAATGGCATGTCTTGAAGCTTAAAAACATGCATGTGGGCTTACATAACGTGTATACTATGTAGCGCTAATAACTTTTGATGCAATGCAGGGGTTTGTTTTGGCCTCCACGTTCTCTTGACGTGTTCTAAGTTAGTCAAGTGATATCATGGATTTTCCCTCATGCACTTTACTAATTCTTCTTAATTTGCTATTTCATGCAGATTTAATACTGGGGAATAATTGTTTTACAGATGGGGCGTATTGGCCACACATAGATGTACATTATGTGGGTGAGAACAATAGGAATTTCCAAAGTCATCAAATAGAGTGTGATTTGTACTACTAGAAGTGTTTAACAGTGTATGATATTATTAAAGATATATTTTACCTATTTTTGCAGGTTCCTTTGGGCAATTAGAAATGTAAGCTAGCTAGGGTCATCAAATAGAGTGTGATTTACACTAAGTGTTCAACTTTGTAAGATAACAAGATATTCTTGGAAGTATTATTTATTTGTATATTTTTGTAGGTTTTCTCACAACTTTCTTCAATGGGGCATTTTGATCATGACTAAATTGGCAAAAGGTAAATTCTCCAAAAGCAAATACAGTATAAATATGTTGCTTTGTATAGTAGGGTTTGAGGACTTTTGTTTAGCTCAAGTAATCCTCGAGTAATTGCCAAGAAATATTTATCCCAGATATATCTTTCAAATTCACATCCACACGCTTGCATATACCTCTTAAACGAAAGTGGTCCTTAGAAATTCCGGAGGAACACAGAGAATTATTTATTTTGTTCAAATTTCAGTTTCATCTCACACCATCCATTGATCACTTGAGAGTTAATTAAGTGTTCTCAGATGCTTAGTCATTATTATGGCTTATCGGCACATTGCTACACTCATGCTTGGTAATCATCCGATTCTGCTTTGTTATTGCTGGAACTTTTAGGTTTCATTGTTTTCCCCTGCAAATAATGGTCTTACAGATGCTCTATGTTCATTTCATTTCTAGGATCCTGTTTGTCCTATGTTTTCATTTTACTTAGGTCACCAACAAGTTGGAATTCAAGTCAGTGTTGTGGGGACTATGTAATTTCAGGAACTCCATCGTATTTAATAGGGTTACTTGGATGTCCATGAAACAAGTGATGGGGATGATCCTGAGGGATTGGACAAAGCCTTTCCAGGATCTGCTAAATGGAGCAGTAACAGAATTTCAGGCCTGGATATGGATGAAACTGAAAACACCTTTTGCACTGAAACCAGATTGACTCACTACAAAGGGTGGCTGGACAGATGTCTTGTAAGAAAGCAGTTGGGAAGGCGGCACATGTAGGCACACATTGTAATACCAGCAAAAGCATCGGAAAGAAGAGGATTCGATTCATGTGGTTTTTTCTGACCTTTGTTGATTGCCTTCGTGCCAACGTTTGGGGTTTCTGTTAACTCCTGTAAGAGTGGTAGTTTGCCGGGGCTTGGGCAAACTATTTTTAGTTTGGAACTATTTTTAGTTTGAGGTTTGGGTAGAGAGTGAGCTGGATTTTGTAACGAAGATTATGATCGTGGTTATGAACTGGAGAGCTCAATTAGTATTAGGCCTAAATACGAATCTTGTTGCTTAGTTGTTCACTGAGTTGACTCTTAGCTGGGATCCTCCTTGTCCAAGGCGGGTCAAGGAGGGGGGGGGGGGGGGGGGGGGGGGGGGGGGGACGGGGACAAGGTATTCTGGTTCCTCTTCCATCGATTTTAAAATCCTATTACGACACCAATTTTGGAACGAAGGGAGTACATTTTTCTTATTTCAATACTCAGCTTGCACTGAAGTATTTCTATTGGTGAGAAACGGTAGGCCCTGCTTCTAATGCCCACACACAGCCACATGCCCCTGTCAAATACCCCCAAAAAGACACCCTTCATATCACGCGTAGTGCTAGTGCATTAATCTTATGCTACACGCACATCAAAATCAGTGAGAATCAAGTCTAAACAGGACAAGCCATAGACATTATTGTTCCGGTGCCTGTCGAAGGCAGCTACAGCGTGCATCCATAATTAACAAACGGATTGATAAGGATATAGAAAAAACGAAGTAAAAATAGAGCTCCCAGCGAAGAACATACAGATTGGTCTCTCATCTGATCAGCAAGGAAGGGCCTTCTTCTAGCCTAGATAACCAGAACGGTAACACTCACTCTCTTCAACGACAGTTACTGATCCACAACGCAACAGTCTCTAAGGCCACGACTAGGGGTTTGTTGCCCGGAATTGCTGCCCTGGACGCCGACTTCAGACGAGAGACAGACTCAGTGCGACATCGCACGAGGCGAACGGGGGCGGACTGGGGTCTTGGATGGGCTCACCCTGCACAGTCCAGAACAAGGAAAAAAGTTGACTACATCGCCACAAATCAGCTTTACAAGTAACAATGATTCGGAACATGCATAAAAAGCAAGTGCTTGCCTGACAGGAAGCGAGCCAAGAAGCATGCCACTACAGTTCAGGGCCAAAATTGCTCCTTCTGCCTATATGTACAAATAAAAGAAAAAAGTCAAAAGGGCTAGACAAGACTCTAAGGCCAAAAACAAACATCACATATGGTACATAGAAAACATAACAATTAGGTACAAAGCTTTCAATCAAGCAGTTGTGACAACATGCTGACACCAAAACGAAACCAATAGATCTTTTTGGAAGGAACAACATTAAAATAAACAACAATATACCAAGGAGAACATTATAATTAATAAGTAATGAATCTTTAATGTGCCATGCTTACAAGAAATGTATCGTGCAACTGGGTAGAAGATGGCTGACGTTTGAACATAGCAAGAGTACCAACAAACTACTCCCTCCATCCGATAATATAAGATCTTATTACAGCCAATATGTAAGATCTTATATTTTGGGACAGAGGGAGTATGAATCAATCATACTATTATATCCAAACTTGATCAGCTAAGATATACGTACTGTACTGATTAATGGCATCAGACCAAACTTCTACCATATGGATCTATAAAAGCTTTCAACTTTGATCCCAACTTCTGAACTTTCCAAGTGACTAGACTAATTTGAACAAGTAGAAGAGTGGAAGCAGCACTTGAATAACCAAATCCTCAAGACCCCCCAATTCCAAAATAGATGAAACTTTGTTGTTACTTTTGTACAAAATACTTGAGTAAAACATTATACAAGATTATATTGTGAAACTAGTTTTATGCAAAATGCAATGACAACAGTTCTGCATAACTAACATAAATACTAGTTGTCAATGATAATGAAATATGAATGCATGCTTTCTATAGCATAGTCTATTTGGGACTTAGGTAGAACAAGATTATGGCAACTTGGTGCAAAGAAAATGTGGATCAATCAACTTGTAGCAAGATTGGTAATTGGGCAATTAAACCAGTAACACAAGAAATATAATAGACGAAGGGGTTTCTTGTAACAAATATTTCACCATGGACAAAATGTTTGAAACAGGTGGGACAGTATCACATTTTGAATTGAAATATTTAATAGGAGAAATCAGGGAAATGTTGGTTGACATGTAAGCAACTGCGTGAGGAAGATTACAAAAAAGTACGAACTCGCAAAAGAAAAGGTTTAGGCAATTTCCACCCAACTAACATAAATAGTATTTTATTAACAATTAGTTGTCAATGAAAGGGAACTTTAACTGCTCTTTCTAAAGCACCATCTATTTTGGGGATTAGGTGGTGGCATAGAAGATTATGACACCTTCATGCAAAGAATATGGAAATAAATCATAGAAACCGATAGAACAGTTAACTGGCCGAATAATCCCTGCTTGGTGGTCAAACGAGTAGCCGATTAACTGGCCCATTCGCCTATTAACCCCCTATTCGCTAGCCAACCGAGCAGTCACCAGTTAACGATTTCCTGAACATTGTCAATCATCTTATGGCAAGATTGGTAGCTGGGTAATTAAACCAACAGAGAGATATCCTAGACTAAAGGGTTACTTTTAACTAAAATTTCACTATCAAAAAGTGTTTGAAACAGGTGGAACAGTATCACATTTTGAAAGATCTAGTGGGAAGAAATCAGATAGATGTGGTTGAAATTTAAGCAAAAATCTTTAAAAACGTTGAAACCGCAAAAGAAAAGGTGCAGGCAGAACTGAGATAATGTTACAACGTATAATACACATCACTCGGTTTCTACGGGTGCGCCTTCTAGATAAGTTTATGTCCGTACAGTCTTGTCTTCTTCTAAAGAAAAAGATCAAATGATACCGGGAACAGAAATTTACTTGTCAATTTCATGATCCGTCAGAAACTTTGCAGTTTGGGTCTGAATCCAGTAGCTAGGCTAACCTAAAACATTGTGCAATGTGCATTTCGCTTTCAGAATATAACCCTGAATTTCAAGCTCAAGCTTGTCCCTAATGATAGTTCCTGGTTCATGAAGTCTGATACAACATATTTTTAAAATTTTTGGGTATGACTTGCCCCCCACCTAGAGACCTTGGTTAAGAAAAAAAAAAGCATTCCGATCCCACTTAATGATGTTTTGTGGTTGCTATTTGGTTAAACATGCGGCCGATAGTGCAGATGAAAGGAACAACATAGAATCTACCGGTGAGGACTAAAACGAAACTAGTGGAGCATGTTGTGCGTGAATTGTATGAGATGGGCCCATTGTGGAATGGCGAATAAACAAATTGAGCAGTAAGCATATGACCACACCTTCTCCGTCGAGAGGCGCCCCACGCTCCCGCGTCCTAGCTCGCGTCGGCTGGGCTCCTCGCATAGCATTCCGCCTAGGGCAGTAATCTGCGCCGGCGCGCCGGCCCAACTTTGGGCCGGTCGACCACTCACCGTCAGATTGGCCCGCGTGTGACCGTCAGATTAAGTCAATGTGTCCCTTTCCTCCCCCCCCACGCGTCTTTACTGCATCGTCACGCGCTGTCCGCCTCGCCGCGCGCGGCCATCCACCCCATCCTGCAGCGCTCGAGTCCCCACCCCACCGCAGCTCCGCCGCACCGTCGCGGCGCAACCAGCTTGCCTCCGCTCGCCGCACATCCACCGGTATTACATCATGACCTTCTCTGGGTCTCAATCTCCCTTTCATTGACGATTTGCAACTCTATCACCACCCTGGTTGCAGCAGCAGTCCCTCGCTCGCCGCCGTAGGCATGCACCACCGTTTCCAACACAAAAACGAACTCATAAAAAGCCGTCATCGGTGCCAACAAAAAAATTCTTTCGGTGGAAGCAAAACAAAATCTCCGGTTCCAGCAAAACACACAGATGCTTCCCATCATTGTCGCCGTAGCAGCAAAAATTTAGCTGGTTCCAACAAAAATTAAAGCCAGTTCCAGCAAAAATCTCAGCAACAAAAACTACCATGGTCAAGTTGAAGCAAAATAAAAAGGCGGTTCCAGCAAAAAAATAATGCGGTTCCAGCAAAATCGAAAGACGGTGGTAGCAATTTTTAGACTGGTTCCAGCAAAATCAAACCAGGTGGTAGCAAAAATTATGACCGGTTCCAGCAAAAAAAGAACATCGTTCCAGCAAAAAGTGCCCCTGATTGTAACATCCCCAACTAGTGGTTCCATCACTGAGCTGAACGGTTCCAGCACTGGATAAAAAAAATCCAAAAAAGCTACAACCCACTGAATAAAAAGCTTCAACCGGTTGTTGGGTGAGCTGGAACCGGTGATTTTGGGGAAAAAGATGCAAAAAAACATCCATTTGGACGAAAGCTGGATCTAGAAGTGATTTAGAAAGGATTCAACCCATTTACTTGAAAAGCTGCTACAAGCGATTCAAAAAGCTACAAATCGTGTGAGCAAAATCGAAGCAAAATCGAAGACAGGAGAAAATCTTCCACTCACGACATGGGAAGATAGCCGGGGTTCGCCGGAGTTGCAAGGAGATGGAACATGCAGAGGCAACCGACGGCGACTTCAGCACAAAACTCCCCACTTCCCCCGCCCCAGTTGCTTGATCTAGCTTGCGCACGGTGGCCATCGATGTGGGGAGAAGAGAGAGGAAGCAGCACAGGCTTGGGCATTGATGTTGAGAAAAATGAATGGGTGTGAAGCCCGCGGGAAAGGATAAGGCCAGGTGCTAGCGACGGTGGGCCTGTCAACCACGCGTCCCACCACGGGAGTGAGGCCGCATGCATGGCTAGCCACACGATGAAAGAATATCGCACGGGTCGCGCGCGACCGGCCGAAGCTTCGGCCGGCGCGCCGATTAGAAACGTTTACCTTCCGCCTATGCCTCCCACCCCCAAGGGTGCTTGCCCACGATGCTTCAGTACAAGCCACCCGCTCGTCAAGTGTCGCTGAGACATCCGCTGCCAGCGTTGCCGTTTCTATGGCCACGTTGCCAAACAATGCACCTGGCGGCACCACCAGACCCCCCCCCCCCCCTTGCTGCAACTCCCGCCGCCAAGCGCTGTCTTGACCCGCCGCGTTCTTCCTCTCCCTCGGTGGCTGATGCTGAGGGCTCTGCCAGGTCTGCATCTCCCAGATCATGGTCGGTCTCGCTCTCTCCCAGCTCTTCGGCTTCTTCGCCCTCCACGGCCGCTGCCCCTTCGATGCGTTCGTCCGACACTTCCAGTGCACCGCATTTGTCTGGATCCTCGAGCTCTCCCGCCACACCCTTTTCCAGCCACCCCGCTCTACGGCCAAGTGTGGCCCTTTGCTTCCTTCTGCGCACATACGAGATGCGCGCGGCCAAGCAGGCCCTGGAGCAGCGGGCGCTCCTTGCCATCCTGGCAGGACACGACTCTGAGGTGGTCGTTGTGCTCGCCGCCAAGTTTGGGCTCCCTGCAGACAACTTCTCCAAGCACCGCCACCTGCCGGAGGACTTCCTCAGCAGGTTCTCGAGCCCTGAGCTATGCGCCCGTGTCGCCCGGGATATCGTGTTCTCCAAGCGCTTCCAGCTCCTCCATCTCTGGAGCTATTCATCGGGGGCCGAGCCTATTGATCTCAACTTTTGCGTCGACCTGGAGATTACCGGCATCCCTAATCATGCCTGGTTCAAATCATCATCGGATACCTTGCTAGCTCTGTTCCGCGAGGTCGAATGCCTTACCCCCGAGATTCGTTCCGGCACGGACCTGTTGGCGTTTAGGCTCTCCGCGAGGACGACCAACCCGAACATTATCCCCCATGATGCTAACGTGCTGCTTCCGGTTTCGGATGCCGTCGATGGCGACACCAACCCTAACCAGGTCGAGCGCTTCACCTGGCACATGCTTCGCCACCCCTTCAAGATCTTCATCACCCACAACGCCAATTTTCGGCTGCCATCTCAGTTCCCGCCCCCTCCGTCGCCGTCTGGTCCCAACAACGACATAGGCCGGCAGCGGCTCTCCCCTTGCCGGACCCCTGGCCTCGCCGCCATGACTTCCCGCGGATATATGGGAATGGCGCACCTAGTTTCTGTCGCGACTCCCCTGCGAGCGGTCGTACAGATCGCCGGCATCACCATGGGGGCCCGCCACCCTGTTTGGACTAGCGCGGCGTCCTTAGGTCCCACCCGCTGACCCCGCCACCTGCCACATGCGGACCAGTGATGTCGCGACTACCTGTCCACCAGCCTTCGTACGTTGCCCTGGCCCCACCCGCTCAAGCCCTGGTTCAAACCACGGATCAACTGGTGGCTCCTACGCGTGCTGACTCGCGGCCCCCCGCCCGAATAGCTGCTGCTTTGTGGGGTCGCCTCTGACCAACCCGACTTCGTGCCATTAGTGGATACCGTGAATATCCGCTCCAGATCCCCCAGGCACCAATCTCCCATCAAGAGCGGCCCCGCCTCACTTGTTCTGGTTTCCCGCTCTCCCTCGTCGGGCCCAGCTATCTCACCCTCACTACCCACCAACTCCGATCTAGACCATCATGCGGTCGACAGTTGTTCCTCTCCCATGGCGCTTCGTTAGGAAGGGCCTGCGCTCGCAGATCCTGAGGCTTCGTTGCCCACGACATTGCCGGATACGCCCCTTCACTCCGCGCCATGCCTGTTGGCACCCTTGGCGGCCCTGTAGCCTGGCAAGAAGGACAATAGTTTGTTGGTGGACCCCGCGTCCCCTTCCCTTGATGTGGCCGCGCCATGCAACCCATGTAGTGATGCCCTGCCTGCTGGGCTTGATCTGGGCGGCTTCTCCCGCCTTGTTTAGGCGCCCTTCACCTCTGTCCTAGCCACACCCACCACCCGGTGCTGCAACATCCTCCCTACCAACTTCACGCCTTGGGGCATTTTGCGTATTGCCATGGGGATCGATAGATGACTGGATTCCGAGTCCAAGGCAAACCAATTGCTCCTCCACCGCCTTGGTCTCCTACGTGACGATGAGGCGCTTACTCCCAAAATCCTCACCAAGTAAGCGAAGCTGTTCAACAGGCCCCTCGCCGCCGACATTGTGCAGGCCCTGACTGACTTCTACGATTGGAACATCGTCCCTGCTAACTTTGCCCATCGCCCCTGTCCTAGCCACACCCACCACCTGGTGCTGCACCGTCATCCCTATCAACTTCACGCCTCGACACATTTTCCGTATTGCCAAGGGGATCGATAGAGGACTGGATTCCGAGTCCAAGGTGAAGCGCGTGCTCCTCCGCCGCCTTGGTCTCCTACCTGACGATGAGACGCTTACTCCCGAAATCCTCACCAAGTATGGGAAGCTGTTTGACAGGCCCCTCGCTGCCGACACTGTGTTGGCCTTGGCTGACTTCTATGGCTGGAATGTGTCGGCTCACCTTCTGCTTGGTGGTGCCAGCGCCACTCCGGTTGCCGGGTGCCTCGTCACTGTCTTGTTGCTAGTGTCGTTACTGCGTTCCTATCCAGTTTTAAAGGATTGCAACCTTCGTGTTATTTTCTGGAATGTACGTGGATTGAACTGCCCAGAAGCGCTCTACTGTTCACTCGGTCATCACCTTGGAGTGGCCCTCCAGCGTGTGTTTACTGGAGTCTAAGCTTTCGACGGTCTCGTCTTCTCTTGTCTCTGACACCCTAGGCTCTGACTTCTCTGGCTTCTAATCCCTACCGGCGGACGGGACTCGCGGGGGCACCATCCTTGCTTGGTGCCCTTCGCAGGTCTCCCTGTCCAACCTTCTTGTCGGCGTGCACCATATTTCCACCTGCATCACCTCCTTGGATGCCACCAATCCCTTGTGGATCGCGAGCGTCTATAGCAATTCCTTAATGAGTTGCATGAATTCCGTGCCTCCCGGATTGGCCCTTGGATCGTGGGTGGCAACTTCAACATGATTGCGTCGACCACCGACAAGACCAACGACAGGCTCCACCATCTCGCGATGAACCAAATCCGTGGTTTCATGGCCGCCAAGGAACTGCACGACCTCTACCTCCACGGCCAGCGATACACCTAGTCTAGCGAGAGGGACCCCCCTCCCACGCTCGTGCGCATCGATCATGTCCTTACCTCACCGAGTTGGGAGGTGTTGCACCCGCACTCCTTCATGTGTTGCCTGTCTTCCACCGCCTGCGACCATGCCCCCTACTTGTGGATTGCACCCCACGCTCTTCGGGGCCCAAGCGCTTACACTTTGAGTGTTTCTAGCCTACTATCGATTGGTATCATCAGGCGGTGGCCAACGCTTGGATCACTACCCCATCTGACCTGGCCCCATTCCATCGCCTGTTCGCGCGTCTTAAAGCCACCGCCAGATGCCTCCAAAGCTGGAGCGCCTGCTCCATCAGCCATGTCGCACTCCAACTATCGACTTCCCGCGAGCTCATCGCGCGGTTCAACATGGCGTAGGACTTCTGACCACTCTCCCCGGTAAAGTCGTGGCTTCACTCTAGTGTAAGAGAGCCTACCTGGGGCTCGCCTCCCTAGATAGATCCATCGTGCGGTCGCGCATGCGCCTCTCTTGGATGCGCGCCAGCGACACATATGCGGCGTTTCTTCGCTTGCGCGCTACCCGCCGCAAGCAGGAGAATTGGATACTTGAACTGCGCATTGACGACACTATCGTTACAGATCCTGAGGGCATGGCCGAGGCCGCTTATTCTCACTTCTCGCGCCTATTGGGGACGGCGGACCCCTGTTCCACTAGAATTGCCCTTGACACAATTGACCAGCGCCTCTTCGACCTCTCCTCCCTCGAGCTCCCTTTCACCAAGGTCGAGGATTGGCATGCGATTTGCTCACTGCATATGGGCAAAGCGCCAGGCCCAAACGGTTTCACGGCAGAGTACCTTTGCGCCTCTTGGGACGTGATCAAGGGCGACATCATGGAGGACTTCCACAAACTCCACGCTCTCAATGGCCGTGTTTTTCACAAATTGAACGAGGCTTGCATCACCCTCCTCCCTAACTCTCCTGATGCTGCTGCCTTCTCAAAATTTTGTCCGACCAGTCTCATTCACTTGATTGCAAAGTTGTTCGCCAAGGTCCTCTCGCTGCGGCTCACCCCGCGTCTGCACAAGATGATCTCCACTAATCAGAGTGCCTTCATCGCTAGCCGTAGCATCAACGACAATTTCCTCTTGGTTCAGCAGACGGCCCGATAGCTCCCCAACCTGCGCAAGTCGAGTGTCCTCCTAAAGCTCGATATTGTGCGAGCCTTCGACTCCGTCTCCTGTCCATTCTGGCTTGAGGTTTGGCCAATGCTCGACCAACTAGGTGTGCATGCTCGTAGCCACTGCTAGCACACGTGTGCTCACCAACGGATCGCGAGGGCCGCCAGTCAACCACTGCAAAGGGCTGCGTCAAGGCAACCCCGTCTCCCCTATGCTCTTCATCATTGTGATCGACGTTCTGAATCAACTGTTCCAGAAAGCTATGGACCTCAGCGTCATGAAGCGCCTCACAGACAAGCACATGGCCTCTAGCCTGTCCCTCTATGCTGATGTAGTCATCCTTTTCTGCCATCCTGATGGGCCGGACCTAGACGCCGTCGGCCAGCTGCTCAAGATCTTTGGTGCAGCATCCGGTCGCTCGACCAACTGGCGAAGTGTTCGGCGTTGTCTATCCAATGTACGCCCGCCCACCACGAGTCCATCTCCGCTAACTTCCCGTGCCTGATCCTCGAGTTCCCCACACGATACCTTGGGCTCCCTCTTTCGATCCTCAAGGCCTCTGCCTCTGCACTTCAGCCCTACGTCTAAAAGTTGGAGAAGAAGCTCTCCCCCTGGTGGGATTCGATGCTTTCGAGTGGCGAGCATCTTGCTCTGGTGAGTCACGTCTTTTGCGCCATGCAAACCTATATACTCATCGTTATGGTGTCACACCCTTCGATCCTGAGACAGATCAACCATTTGGTTCGCACATTCCTCTGGCGCGGTCGCAAGACCGCCAACTGAGGGCATTCTCTCGTGAGCTCGGGCCGCATCTGCCGCCCGATTGCCTTTAGCGGCTTGGGCATTCGGGACCTGCAGTGGTCCGGCTACGCGCTTCAAGCGAGATGGCTACGGCTGCAGAAGGCCGACCCCTCCAGGCCTTGGCAGCACCTTTAGATACTCTGCGCGCCCGAGGTTCACTCAATTTTCCGAGCATCCACAAGTTGGGAACTAGGTGACTGATCAACCTGCCTCTTCTGGGATGGCCATTGGCTAGACGTCAACTCCATCGTCGAGATTGCCCTTTGCTTCATGCCATGGTCCCGAGCCGGTGGCACATGCACCGCACCGTCCGCGATGGCCTCCACAACCATTCTTGGACCGGCAACATCCACGGAAATCTTGGCCTCGAGGCCTTGGTCCAGTACGTCCTGCTTTGGGTTCAGCTTCGGGATCTCTCTCTCTCTCTCTCTCTCTCTCTCTCTCTCTCTACGATGGACCGCGTCAGGCTCATACTCTGCTAGATCTTGCTATCATGTGCTATTCTCCGGTTCGACCATTGAGCTGGCCTGGCGGCTTACCTGGAAGACTTGGGCCAATGTTGGATCACCGATATGGCTGGCACGCTGCCGGAGACCATGCAGCATCTCCTCGCCGGGTGCCCTTTCTCGCGACAAGTTTGGCATGAGATCCTCTCATGGTGCCATGCCACAGCCAGCGTTCGCACCTCAGATTGCGAGTTTCGCATGTGGTTTGACGCATCCATCCATGACTCTCCGGCCGCCACTTGTTGTGGGCTTGCCACCCTCCATCCTCACTGCTTGGAGACTTTGGAAGCACCGCAATGACTGCGTATTCAACGGCGGCACCCCCTCTGTCACCAGACTCACCGATTACATCAAGGAAGACGCCCGCGATTGGGCGCACGCCGGGGCCAAGGTGCTTGGACAACTGATCGGCGAGATGTAGGTTCTTAGTTTCTGGGTCATGCATACCCTCTCACTGCGCTCATGTAATTCACACTCACATCCTGGCCCGCGCATGTGCTTGCGAGATTACCCCTGTAACAGTCACATTCTACTACTTCTATCAATACAATGATATGCAAGTCTTTTGTGTATTCGGCTATTCGCGACTTGTATGAGATGGCTGCTGCTTGCCAGAAGATTCAGCACTTTTGCTGAAGCAAAAATGTCCTTGAGTTTCAATTCATAAAGCAAACAGTTTGCTGCATGTTTTGCAGGATGGTTTCAGAATTCAGATTGAATGGAATTATTTGCATTCTTAGTGTTGTTTTAAAGCAGCTTTCCAGATTGTTATCATGACAAGACGTTGAAGTACTATTGTTAGTATGCACCGGAGGCCAAAATGTTTAGCCACTCTACAATTTATCTGATGTTTCCTGTAAGAACCGATATCATGTTTCTAATAATGGAAAACAGAAGATAGGTGTGAAGGAATTATCACAGGAATGGTCACATGTTTGGCAACTAATATCCAATGTTCTTTGTAAGAACAGACATTGTGTTTCTGACTGTGAAAATAGCACTTCTATAGAATAAAACAGTGCAGCAGATGGATAATTGCAAACACAGAGGGTTTCCTTAGTTCTATCTTTGCAGTTTTTTATTATACAATAAAATACAGTTATTGGATTAGAAGGAAAATCTTCTATTTATCTATGCTAACCACTCCTAGGAAATTAGCAGCATTTAGAAGGTCAAACAATACATTCTTGATAATTTATGGTGAATTTGAGTACAGTATCAAGCTTTGCTTACCTGAACAAACTCAACAAAGGCAATGCACGTGGCATGCACGTAATCACCAAGCAGCCTCAGTCGAGCAACCTAATTGGAAATGGAAGGTACCAATGTCTTGAGGAAATGACTCATCTTAGTCATATAAAAACATGTGTTGAGGTATGGTTTGGGGAAGATAAAAGCATTTGAACATACCTCCCCACAAATTCCCTCAAAGAAATTCTTCACAATATCCTCTGGAACCTACATGTTCATGAAAGGATAACTAAGAAAGCAGAAAGATGCAATACAATCACCATATCAAACTCCGTGAGAAATCACCAAAGAACAACACAAGGATGTCTGTATTTATCGTTTCAAATTGTCCTTTGGCTTCCTTATTTTAACTTTATTCTAGATCGTAATTGAAATGGATACTGCTACAAAATAAGAAATGAAGTGATACATCTCTAAATACTAACTTGGGAGTATTGGTACATTACACTTACAAAAAGATACCTACATTATTATAAAAGGGGATATCAAAACAAAAGAAATCACGGAGACACATAAACGAAGATATCCATTCCGATTCGACCCCCTATTTTAGGACATATGACTGAAATTTGTATGCGAGTCTGAAAGAACAATCTGCTTTAGTAACATGTCTCACTTTGCCTAGTTTTCAACTCGTATGATGTAATGTATCATGTGGAATTGAAGGAATTGCTTTAAAATTAGCAATCGCTAGCGGGAACCCATAACCCATCATAATGGGTCACCTTTGTGTACATTCGTTCAAGGAAAGGGATTTCAGTTCCAGCTAATTCCAGGTGCCTAATACTACCAGTTACTAAGTTACTATCGCAAAACACCAACATAACAAGCTAGTCCTAACTGTTCACCAAAAAAGGAAAGAATACAACTCGCATTTTTGCAGGCTTTCGTGATAGATATGATTATAATTTACTTGGTCAGTTATAAGCGTAACAGAAATGAAAGACAGTGCAGCATACATTTTTGTCAATGTTTGTACAGTACACAGTCCTGGATACCATTTCTTTCTCATCCTCTGTCTGCACAAAAAGGAGAGCTGATTCAGGCTAATATTATTATAAAGCTTGGAAATCACCTAATAGTAGGATCTAAATTTGCATAAAACTATGTGACTAAATATGTTTACTTACTCGAGGAAGAAATTTGGGGTTCACAGGCAAAATTGCAGTCTTAGATGGTAGAACTCTGACAGGATAAAAACCAAGAATAGTTCCACCAAGCGTTAGAGCCGCTCTTGCACCGACTGCAGAAGAAGCAGAAATTCATCCAGGATTTCTTCTTACAACATAAGAGTTATGAAATAGCAATTTATATGTTGAAGATACTACCATCATCGGCGAACTCGATAAAAGCAAAACGCATCACTGAGTTTGGATCACCACAGATACGGCAATCTACCACCTACAAGTGCAAAATATGGTTATAAGATTACTAAGTCTCAACAATGACGTAAACAATCAAGTATCCAATATTGCCTATATATAGCAACTACTTAAAGCAGGGGCAGATCCAGGAGTTTCAGGATGGGGTGTATTTATGCCACAGCTATTTACGCCACATCGCTTTGAAGTCGGTGTATAGGGGTATAACACCTGTTTATAGAGATATAACACCTGTTTATAGGGATATACCGCCTGTTTCGTCGAAGATACTAATTGCCATAAATTGATGATTATGACAATTAGGAGAGGACGTTCCAGATTGACTGAAACCAAATATCTGATTCATCAGTAACACTTGAGCAGGTTATGACTTTACGGGAGCTTAGAAAAAGAGAAGACACAGTAGATCCTGGTAACAGCGGACGTGGACTCAGATAATTTAAGTACCAAAAGCTGGTGCAAGCACCTGACTGAAGGGATGTGCATCAAAAATTGGTACAACATAAGATGATCTCTCTTTCAATACTCCAAAGGCTGCTGGCACTAAATATTAAACTTGGTAGCGGTTGGGTTATTTAAACGGGGATTGTTTGGTTTTGATCAATTTAGTTGGATTTCTGAGATGAATGAACAAATATGCTGGTACAAGTGTGGCAGAAATATGCTGGTTTGTAACTGATAACTTATAACTAACTCTCAGGGATAACTAAACCATACTAATAGATAAGAGTAAGAACAAAGGTTAGGCCATATTCCTATTGGGTTGGGACAAGTTATCTCTTATGCCAAGGATCAAAGAGGATTGGCGGAACAACTAAATAATTAATTAGAAAATAACGGAATTATACATATGTTAAACGAGTCAAAACTCAGGAGTGGCACCCAGGTGATTTACCGTCACATTTATTTGATGTCATATTTTTACAACTGTAGTCATAGTACAAATTAACCCATACTTGCTGTGTGCAACAAATTACAGACAAAAATGCTTTCCAACATGCTGGATTCAAGATATATCAAACATATATGAACTCATCCTAGATACTTGTCAAGACGATACATTCGACTTACAGCAGTTTTGTCATGCAATATTTTAAGCCATTAGAAACAGATCGCTTATTTTATTTCAAGACATAAAAAAGGATATTCGGACAAACAAGCATCATATGCTATCAGAACAAATATTTTTAATAGTAAGGAGTGCAAGAGCATACTTGACCACAGTTTGAGAAAACCTCAGCAAGCTTCTGTTCAGTGACCTGCAAATCGATGGGGTCAGTCAATTAAGAAGAAAAACTGAAAAGAAGAAAGTAATGCAACAGCTCAATTCTCTTTGATATTCTCACATGTTGATCAATGTCTGAGACATAGACAGTTCGCCGTACACTATCCTCCCTATCAGCTCGCCTTGGCCGGACTCCCATCCTACGCCTCCCCTGGTTGAAGCCACTCCTTCTCTGTAACCACAAGACCAATGCAGCTGATCAATATAACCGAGAAAGAAGGCTGCCCCATAAAACCCAAATATGGTGAAATATAGAATTGGCATTGACAAATAAATTCATGTGAAAAAACTAACAACAGCTGAAAAGCAAACGGATATGAAGTCAACCACATGAATTCAGTAAAACATATAAGAGGTGAGAAGAAATCGATCGATCTATGAGAAAAATCTGTTCACGTTCGCGACATCCAAAACTGGTGCTGCTCATATCAAAACCAAACTAGACCTAAAACCCTAGAAAAGAGATGAACCTCCGAGCCGATCGCGTGAGAGAGAGATCAAGAAACCCAAATCCAAACACATCAACATCACCATAAACCTCAAATCTGATCGACTGATCTGGCCACAAGGCGTCGGGAAACAAATCAAGCCCGAATCGGCAATTCGGCGAGCGCTTACCCGTCGATTGGGCTGGCCGTTGGCGGATCCGTCGCTGCTGGAGTCTCTGCCCGCGCCACCGACCACCTGCAGCACGTGCATCTGCTGATGCTGGAACGGCTGGTGGGACGTGTAGTAGTCGATAGCGGGCGAGACGAAGACGGGCGCGTCGGCCGACAGGCGGCGTGCGCCGCCCCCCTGCTGGCGGCGGGAGAGCGGCACGAACTCCTCCGCGGAGGGGTTCAGCTTCTTGAACAGCTCCTCGAGCTTCCTCACGTCGCTCTTGTACTCCCTGACGACCTCGTCCTCCCTGGCCGCCGCTGCCGCATCGGCCCTCTCCGGCACGGCGTCGGCGCGGATCGGGCCCTCGGCCGCCGCGACAACCATTTCCGCCCGGCGACGAATCTCACCGCCGATCGCGCCCCGGCACTAGCGGCCCGTGAACTGGCGAGGAAATCGAATCTTGGAGGACGGAGTCCGGCGTGGGGAGGGTTTTTATTATTCGAGAGAGTTTTTTGGCAGTTTGACCGAACGACTCTCCTCTCCAGCCGTTCGATCGTGATCCGGAACTGATCGCAGCCCCTCCTGTTAAGTTTTATCAGCGCTGACCGGATCCCCTCATCGCTTTCCTCTCCGTGACTCTCGCACCGCGGGTCGTGATCCCGACGGCCGCTTCCACCGGGCCTGCACTGCCGACTGCCTTGAGCAAAAGTGCTATGAAACATTTGCCCCAGTGAAACTAGCTCACACTTTTCTCAGTAATGGCACTGGAGCTCTGACTCACAGCCTGATGAAATCACAACGTGCATGGACGCGTGGTTCGTCCCCTGCGACACTTGCTACGACAGCTGCAAGATCTTCGTCGAGGCCGAGGAGGCCAACGACGGCGAGTTCCCGCGATGCACCGACTGCAACAAGAGCCGCCTCATCGGATGCCCTGTCTGCTGCTGCCCATGCTCTGCCTTTTTGTTACAGTCTATCATAGGCTAAAGTTCTCCTACTGTTTTTGATCACTTCTACTTTGCACAGTGTGAAGATTCTATCCGGCAAGAGGATTTGCTTAGGCTCCTAATAACGCCCTCCCTCCCTAAATAAGTTCTGTTGTAGATCAAAAGTTGTTGGTCAAAGTGAATAGAGCCATATGAATTTAGTACTCAGCCTGTGTTCATACTGTAGAACTACCGGAACAGACCGAATACAGTCATATAAATTTAGGTTCAGAATTTCACCTGAAGCTGCCTTCAACGTCAAATGTCTGCTTCGACATTCGACGTGGGTAGAATGTTCAGCAAACTTAGTATTCTGCCTGTGTGAAGAGCATTTACAGAAGAATTTTATCCAGCAAGAGGGTTTACTTGGGCTCCTTTTTTTTTCTCTCTCCCTAATAAGTTCTGTTGTAGATCGTGTGGTCAATTTTTGTTGGTGGAGAGTGAATGTAGTCATCTAAACTTTATCCAGCAAGAGGTTTTGCTCCTATTTTTTTTCTCTCTCTCTAATAAGTTCTGTTGTAGATCGATGAGGTCAAATTTTGTTGGTGGAGAGTGAATATAGCCATCTAAATTTAGTACTCACTACTCAGCCATGCATTTCTCCTTGAGGTGCCATGCATATTAACCCATGCAAAAAGTTTGAACATATGTTGTCCATATTAACCATGTCCATATCCTGTTGTATTTGTTGAAAAAGTACCTTCGGGAACTTCTATGTAAATAAGACGATAATGTCCGCACCGCATACCTGATAATTTAGGTGCAAATGCCGCGGTATTTTTGGACCCGAGATAAAAGTTGTTGAAAACATACGCACGGTAAATTCTTTGTAAGTAGTATGGTAATATATGCACCACATACCTGATAACATAGGTATAAACACCGTGGTAACTTTGATCGTGGGAAAGAAATTGTTGAAAAGATAACCTGGTAAATTCTGTGTAAATAACATGATAATATACGCACCATAGACGTGATAATTTAGGTACTAATACCATGGTAACTTTGATCATGAGAAAGAAAATTGTTGAAACCATACACATGGTAAATTAAGTGTAAATATCATGATAATGTATGCACCGTTGACCTGATAACTTAGGTGAAAACACCATGGTAAGTTGAGCTTGAGCAAAAAAATTATTGAAATATATGCTTGTAACTTTTGTGAAAATAGTACCGAAATATACGAACCGTATACCCAATAACTTACATACAAACATCGTGGTAACTTTGACCAAAGAGGAGAAAAGTTGTTGAAAACATAACCCAGTAACTTACGTGAAAATAAAACAGTAATTTACGAACCGCATAACTGATAACTTACGTACAAACACCACGATAATTTTGACAACGGGGAAATAGTTGTTGAAATACATACCCGGAAATTTATATGAAAATAGCACAGCAATGCACGAATCACATATCAGAACATATCAGATAACTTACATAGAAGAAATAGCACGGTAACTTTGACCGGGGAGGGAAAAGTTGTTGAAAAACATAACCCTAATAACTTATATGAAAAATAGCACGGTAATATGGAAACCGCATACCTGATAACATACATACAAACAATGGTAGCTTTCACCAAGAAGGTGAAAAAAGTTGTTGAAAACATACCACGGTAAATTATGTGAAAGTAACACGGTAATATACGAACCAACCGCATATCTGATAACTTACATAAAAAACACCATGGTAACTTTGACCAAGGAGGAGAAAAATTGTTGAAAATATACCCCATGCACGGTAACTTATGTGAAAATAGCACGGTAATATACAAATCACATACCTGATAATTTACGTACAAACACTATTTTTTTTGAAAAGGAGGTTAAACCCCCAGCCTCTGCATCAATTGATGCATACAATCATCTTTATTAGTTATTTAACAAAGGTCTGAAAGAACATACATCAAGAAACCTGAAGCCACAATTCATACCGACAATCTCAATAATATGGAGTGCTCTTACTCTGCATATCTAAAACCGGTGTCGTCGCCGATCCATCCACATAACGTATCAGAACCTACAGCCGATGCAGCAAATCTAAAGCATACATCACATGTACACGTTCTAGAAGCCGCCATCATCAACGAATCACCGACCCATCTTCAAAAAAGAGATCCCCGTCATCCATGCCAATTCGGCCATCAGTCGACGTCACCACGGCGCCCAACGGCACCACCTCCCTGCACACAAACTTCTGAGCACGTTACGTCACCGTCGATACACTGGAGCACCATGCCGCCAAGTACCACTAGCCTACGTGGCTTGAAGTCTTTGGAAGATCAGTCATGCGTAGCTCATGCTGAACAGGCATGACACAACGTAGCTGTTGGGGAACGTAGCATGCAATTTCAAAAAAAAAAATCTTACGATCACGCAAGATCTATCTAGGAGATGCATAGCAACTAGAGGGGAGAGTGTGTCCATGTACGCTCGTAGACCGAAAACAGAAGCATTAATTTAACGTGGTTGATGTAGTCGAACGTCTTCGCGGTTCAACCAATCAAGTACCGAACGTACGACACCTCCGAGTTCAGCACACGTTCAGCTCGATGACGTCCCTTGAACTCTTGATCCAGCAAAGTGTCGAGGGAGAGTTTCGTCAGCACGACGGCATGGTGACGGTGACGGTGACGTGATCCGCACAGGGCTTCGCCTAAGCACTACGACGCTATGACCAGAGGAGTAAACTATGGAGGGGGCACCGCACACGGCTTAGAGAACAACTGATGTGCTTTGGGGTGCACCCCTGCCCCCATATATAAAGGAGGAGGGGAGGAGGCCGCCGGCCCTAGGGGGCGCGCCATGGGGAGGGGAAACCGACTAAGACTCCTAGTCCAAGTCGGCCCCTCTTGGGGGAAAAGGGAAGGAGAGGGAGAGGGAGAAGGAAAGGGGGGCCGCGCCCCCTTCCCCTTGTCCAATTTGGACAGCGCATGGGGGGGAACCCCTTGCGGGCTCCCCTCTCTTTCCCCTATGGCCCATGTAGACCATTACTTTCCCGCGGGGGGGGGGGGTCCGGTAACCCCACGATACTCCGAAAATATCTGAAACGCTCTGAAACCATTCCAGTGTCCAAATATTATCGTCCAATATATTAATCTTTACCTCTAGACCATTTCGAGACTCCACGTCATGTCCGTAATCTCATCCGGGACCCCGAACAATCTTTGATCACCAAAAACACATAACTCATAATACAAATTGCCATGGAATGTTAAGCGTGCGGACCCAACGGGTTCGACAACTATGTAGACATGACCGAGACATATCTCCGGTCAATAACCAACATCGGAACCTGGATGCTCATATTGGTTCCGACATATTCTACGACGATCTTTATCGGTCAAACCGCAATGACAACATACGTCATTCCCTTTGTCATCGGTATGTTACTTGCCCGAGATTTGATCGTCGGTATCTTCATACCTAGTTCAATCTCGTTACCGGCAAGTCTCTTTATTCGTTCCGTAATGCATCATCCTACAACTAACTCATTAGTCACATTGCTTGCAAGGCTTATCATGATGTGCATTACCGAGAGGGCCCAGAGATACCTCTCCGATACTTGGAGTGACAAATCCTAATCTCGATCTATGCCAACCCAACAAACACCTTCGGAGACACCTATATAGCATCTTATTAATCAACCAGTTACGTTGTGACGTTTCATAGCATATAAGGTGTTCCTTCGGTATTCGGGAGTTGCATAATCTCATAGTCAAAGGAATATGTATAAGTCATGAAGAAAGCAATAGCAATAAAACTTAACGATCATTATGCTAAGCTAACGGATGGGTCTTGTCCATCACATCATTCTCCTAATAATGTGATCCCGTTCATCAAATGACAACACATGTCTGTGGTCAGGAAACTTAAACATCTTTGATTGACGAGCTAGTCAAGTAGAGTCATACTAGGGACACTTTGTTTTGTCTATGTATTCACATATGTATCAAGTTTCCGGTTAAGACAATTCTAGCATGAATAATAAACATTTATCATGATATAAGGAAATATAAACAACAACTTTATTATTGCATCTAGGGCATATTTCCTTCAGTCTCCCACTTGCACTAGAGTCAATAATCTAGATTACATCTTATATCTTATATCTTATATCTTATATTTACTAATTGAAAGCACCATACGACCCTCCACGTTAATCCTCAACACTACATAAAAATAACCATTAGATCTTAATTATGCGTCTAGGATTAAACGACATATGGAACTCACGTTTGTAGAGATATATGGATACTCACGTTTAGCTGTCCCGTACGTTTACAAGGCCCAAGAATCAGGTTCAATGACACAGAGACGGAAGAGTTCATACCTACGAGGGGGCTTAGGCAGGGGGATCCGCTATCCCCTTATCTATTTTTGTTATGCTCTGAAGGTTTTTCCAGTATGTTGGCCCACGAAGAAATCATTGGTGGAATTGAAGGTATAAGGGTCTGCAGGAATGCGCCCTCAATTTCACACCTTCTTTTTGCTGACGACTCCCTAGTTCTGATGAAAGCCACAGATCAAAACGCTCATACTTTGAAGAGGATTTTGGACACTTACTGTTCAAGCTCAGGTCAGCTGGTTAGTAATGCAAAATCCAGTATCTTCTTTAGTCCTAACACTGGAGTTTTGGTTAGGGAAGGAATTTGCAATAGCCTTGATATTTTAACGGAAGCGCTTACTGATAAGTATCTAGGTCTCCCTACCATGGTGGGAGTGGACAGAAGCGATTGCTTCCAACATCTTATTGATAGAGTTTGTCAAAGGTTAAAAGGGTGGAAGGAGAAGATTCTATCAGTCCAAGGTAAAGAAATTTTGGTGAAATCGGTGGCACAAGCAATCCCTTCTTACGCTATGTCTGTCTTTAAACTACCCAAGGGGGTTTGCAAGTCCATAACCGATGAAATCTCGGGGTTTTGGTGGGGAGATGGAGAGGGAAAAAAGAAAATGCGTTGGTTTGCATGGTGGAAAATGTGTGTCCCAAAGAAGAAGGGTGGCATGGGGTTTCGAGACCTTCACAGCTTTAATCTTGCTATGTTAGCAAAGCAGTGTTGGCGACTCCTCCAAAATCCTGATTCTCTGTGTGCACGCGTTCTGAGTGCTAAGTACTATCCAAACGGTGATATACTGAAGGCAGGTCCAAAAAAGGGCTCGTCGTTCACATGGCAAAGCATTGTTGCTGGTATACAAACCTTCAAGAGAGGTTGTATTTGGAGAGTTGGATCCGGGTCAAGTATTAGTATTTGGGATGATCCTTGGATTCCTTCTAGCGAGTCAAGGAAAATCATCACGCCCAAGGGTGGAACAATGCTGTCAAAGGTCAACGAATTAATCAACCCGCACACAGGCCAGTGGGATGTTGAGCTCCTTCAGGACATCTTCATACCTGTGGACGTTGCTAGAATTGTACAAATTCCATTGCAGGTTGGAGTTATGGAGGATTCTGTTGCTTGGCAATTTACAAAGTTTGGTACCTTTTCGGTGTGTTCAGCTTATCATGTTGAATTCAGTCACCAGTTCGGGCGTCACTTTGGCCGAATGGATGGTCCAGAAGGCTCTCAGCTTAATCCAGTATGGAAAGAATTGTGGCGTCTTCGCGTCCCGGGGAAAATTAAGCACTTTGGCTGGAAGGTTCTTAAGGGAGTTCTGCCTTGTTTCGGGGTGCTAGCAGGTAGGCATATTCCTTTAACCCCTCAATGCCCGTTGTGCAAAGTGGGATTGGAGGATATTCAGCACTGCATATTCACATGTTCAAGGGTTAATGAGGTTTGGGACGAGCTTCAGCTGACAGATACTATACAGAGGGCAGTACTACAAGATCGCTCGGGGTCCATCACTCTAGAGATCCTCCTACAATCTGATAGTATGGTTCATGAAATACCGGCAGCAGAACTAATACTAGTGACCATGTGGTACATTTGGTGGCAGCGGAGACAAGCGGCAAAAGGGGAAATCATTCAGACCCCTGACAGAACGGCTTTGTCGATTAGGGTACTGGCTACAAACTTTGTTCGTGCAAATTCACCAAACCAGCCAACCCGAAAGATAGACCAGATATGGAGGAAACCTGATTCGGGCTTTGTGAAAATCAACGTGGACGCGTCATTCCATGCTGATACACTGGCTGGGGCCTGTGGTGCCGTGGCGAGAGATGACCAAGGTAACTTCATTGCTGCTGCAACCTGGGTTCTGCCTCATGTCCCCTCGGCTGATTCTGCGGAAACAAATGCAATCCGTTATGGGTTGATTCTGGCTGCTAATATAGGATGCACCAAAGTTGCAATTGAATCAGATAGCACGAATGCTATTGAGGCTGCTTCTGACCCTGATGCCTATATGGGAAGTGATGCTGCAATTATAATTGAAGCTACAATATTGGCTATGGAGTTTTCTTCTGTTTATTTTGTTCGATGCTGTAGGGAAGCCAATCTAGTTGCAGATTGTTTGGCAAAACACTGCTTTAGCACTAGAACTTCAGAGTTTTGGGACTCTTCTCCACCTGACTTTATTCTTCCAAATATTATAAACGATATGTCTATCATTTGAGGAATAAAGTTACTGATAAAAAAAAGGAAAATATTTTGACCCGCAGATTGGAAGGATAGACTACAAACTCCATTAGTTATACGTCATCAGGCCAAGGTTCTGTCATAGTCTGATCTCCTTCTCCCACACCGGCGGCCTGAGACTGGCCCAGCAGCGACTGCCCGTGCTTGGCATGGCGATGGTGAGCGGCGAGCGGCTGGAAGCCGCGGCAATATCGGACACGGAGCCCGAGTGGAGCAAGGCGCCCGCCAGCAGCAGGCTGCGCAGGTTGTGAATTCCTGGGACGCAGCGGCCACAACATGGAAGCTGAGATGTCCGTCGTCCGTCGAGGCTCAGCGGTGCCAGTACGCCCGCGTCTGGCACGTGCGTTGTTACCCTGCCTAGCGCCAAGCATGGCAGCAGCTTGAAGCAGCCCTATCGTCGAGTGGGCACCTCTTATCTTCTGTCTTCTTCTCAGGATAGCTTCTATGAGTTGCGCTGGAACAACATCAGCCTATGCTATTTGTCCGAGGCGGTGAATTGGTGGCTGCAGATGAAATCATCAAAGGGACCGAGCGGTGTCTCTGATTCTACGTCTGGAGAAGATGTGGAGGTATGGCCGGCGTAGAAAGGGAGCCAGGAGTGGGAGGCGACCGGGTGCTGCCAATGAGAAGAAGAAGACGCAGCTTATGCCATAATTAAGATTTGGGCGCAGGCTACATGTTTAGCACATAAGGTTTGCAGCAGAAATCAAGTCCCAGGCTCTTTACTGGATTTTGATGATTCTTTTGTCTCTAGCCATTGCGTGAACTCCAGCCTCAGAGTTGGAAGTCTGGAACAAGACGTGCAGATTGAGATTGCCATGGATGGACGTGAGAGAACATGTAGCCTAACGAATAGTACAAGCATGAGCCTTAATTTCTGAGTGAATATTTGCCATAGATCATTACAACTCCTATTTCAATCTGAGTGAATAGTTCCTTTAATTATATCGACACTAAATCTTTATGCTACACGGATGGATTATTATTTGAGAAGTATTCTGATGTACGGATATACACAATAGTTATCTGCATGTAGAAACTTGGCACAAATTGATGATTAGACCAGTTAAAATTATTTCCAAAATGGACTCCTTGCTATACAGTCAAATCATCGATCAATTTTACTGTATATGGATTAAGGAGAATAATTATTTTAATTCTTGTTTATCTACATGCATCTAGAACTTGACCCTGATATTTATTTGTTTAGTTACGGTATCTTCATATTAGATTCAGATTTTTTTATCCATAATAATTTAATCTTCGATTGGTATTCGCAAAAAGAAACGATCGAGACAATAACATTGGGATCGTGTGGCTTATGTTGAATTATTTTGTTTGCTCGATGGATGTGCATCAACTCCATGGATCATATGCCCTCTAGGTTCATATCATAGTTTTGTTACACACTAATTCATAATTAAAATGGTTCTTAAGACAACATTAGTTCGGCAGACTATTATGTTTCTCCTTTAACCTGCTGATTAAAATTTTAGTTATTGGTGCAGTATTGGAACAATGATATGTCAGTATATATCAAACAAAACATTTGTTAGCCTATTCTATTTGGAGCAATCATTACAGTTCTTTTCAATTTCAAAGAAAACAAATGTTTAACGGTGTTAATTAGCACCTGTACCAGTGTAGCTATTGGGCAAGCAAACAGAGGAAAGGAGGAGAAGTTACCAATTCATCCTCATATTGATCGGACAAGGTTAGTTTCTTTCCAAAGCATTTATTGTTGACTACGAAAAAGATGTCCCATCACACGTGCGTATCATTTTCTATGACCATATTGATGTTTTCAATTTCCGACCTACTTTAGAACCAGCATAATGACCGACGCATGTTTTTTTTTCTATATGGTTTGTACATCTACCTTTCATACTATGGTCGATTCCCTAGAATTTTCATGTTAATTGGCAAAAAAAATGAATCACCCATGCGACCAAGTTCTAATGGTTAGGGACCAGTCTAATAATTTGGAGGGCACATGGAGTAGGACGCCTCCTCCACCCCTAGATAATCTACTCGACATAGTACCATCAGATAGAATAGGTACCGCCATGCCACAACACTTGAGTAGCGCCACATTCAGTAAATATGAGTGTGATAATATACTCCCTCTGTAAACTAATATAAGAGCATTTAGGTAACTAAAATAGTGATCTAAATGCTCTTATATTAGTTTACGGAGAGAGTACTAATTAACTATTCCATCCGTTCCAAAATAGATGATCCAATTTTATATTAATTTTAGTACAAAGTTAGTATAAAATTGGGCCATCTATTTTGGAACGGAGGAAGTACAACACATAAACTTTGTTGCCGCATCATCGTCCGAAAGCCAAAGAGATCGAATAGTCAAAGCAAAAGAAAAAAACATCACTACACCTATCCATATTAGAAAGCATGCTGAAGATAATAATCATAATTCATAAAATGTACGCCAGTTCTGTAAATCTAAGTAATTTCCCACCAATGTTTTTCGGTATATCCTCTTAACCACATCAAACAAAGCCCAGCATAATGATTATAGAATGGAATCTTATCCTTTCATTAATACATGGAGGCAAAACTAAGATTGCACCACATATGCAATTTAATTATTAGTATAAAAAATATGATGTCCGCCGACATATTTGTGAAAAAGTCAAATTTGCTACATATACGTCTATTATTTTGTGATTACTATCTTTCTAGCAATATTGTAACACTGCATCGCGTGAAAATGTTCTGCACCCAGGCTTCAATTAGCCAAAAAAACAAATGCGTCCATCCAATTTGAAAAAATAATTATATTTCTTACATGTAAATATTCATATAAAAATACCAATGTGCATATACAAATATTCAATACGAGATAACAACGATACAATTATCTATATTACCATTGATATACAAATTAATTATTTCATAATAAAGCTTTAAAGTTACAGACTATATATATACATGTCTTTTTGCTGAAGCAATAAATGGGCTTTCAATCCTTTTTAATCATGATAAAAGAAGCATTTATGGTTTGCGCACTGATGATATATTAGTGCGCCTTTGGAGAGTGAATTTTGCAAGCACACAATTTTTTTATCTTGCATTAAAAGAGAAAGATTGTTCATTTATTCACGATGTAACTGTATCTATCTTTTTAGTGTAATCTATTAGGGCTCAGGGAAACACTGTATAAACATTGAAAGGAAGATGAATGTTATCATTTTCTGTTTCCTTTCGGTATTAAGTATGATTACAGACTACCAACCAGTCCCAAAAATTATAACAATACAATAAAATATTAGTGTAACATAATTTGTAAATGCTATATATATGTAAATTATCCGGCTAAGAATGTATTGAAAAATACTCCCTTTCTATTACATGATAAACAATATGCATCGTTGCATATTTGTAGCCGATAACAATTGCATTATAATTATATATATGTATATATTATTGTAGCCAACCACATTTTATTTTAATTGTTTTCAGTTTTAATATCTGGAAAATATTTTTGGAAAAGGCTAGCCCGTGCGGTTGCACGGGTTGATGACTAGTTGTTATGAATCTAACACCCATGGAGTCTTGGTGTTGATCATGTTTTGCTCGAGGAAGAGGCTTAGTCAACGGGTCTGCAACATTCAGATCCGTATGTATTTCACAAATCTCCATGTCTCCCTCCTTGACTTGATCGCGGATAGAGTTGAAGCGTCTCTTGATGTATTTGGTTCTCTTGTGAAATCTGGATTCCTTCGCTAAGGCAATTGCTCCAGTATTGTCACTAAAGATTTTCATTGGACCCGATGCACTAGGTATTACACCTAGATCGGATATGAATTCCTTCATTCAGACTCCTTCATTTGCTGCTTCCGAAGCAGGTATGTACTCCGCTTCACAAGTAGATCCCGCCACGACACTCTGCTTGGAACTGCACCAACTGACAGCTCCACCATTCAATATAAATACGTATCCGGTTTGCGACTTAGAGTCATCCGGATCAGTGTCAAAGCTAGCATCGACGTAACCATTTATGACAAGCTCTTTGTCACCTCCATAAACGAGAAACATATCCTTAGTACTTTTCAGGTATTTCAGGATGTTCTTGACCGATGTCCAGTGATCCACTCCTGGATTACTTACCTCCCTGCTAAACTTATAGCAAGGCACACATGAGGTCTGGTACACAGCATTGCATACATGATAGAACCTATGGCTGAGATATATATAGGGAATGAATTTCATTTTCTCTCTACCTTATGCAGTGGTCGGACATTGAGTCTGACTCAACTTCACACCTTGTAACACAGGCAAAAACCCTTTCTTTGGCTGATCCATGTTGAACTTTTTCAAAACTTTATCAAGGTATGTGCTTTGTGAAAGTCCAATTAAGCGTCTTGATCTATCTCTATAGATCTTGATGCCCAATATATAAGCAGCTTCACCGAGGTCTTTCATTGAAAAAATCTTATTCAAGTATCATTTTGTGCTATCCAGAAATTCTATATCATTTCTAATCAACAATAGGTCATCCACATATAATATTAGAAATGCTACAGAGCTCCCACTCACTTTCTTGTAAATACGGGCTTCTCCAAAAGTCTGTATAAAAACCATATGCTTTGATCACACTATCAAAGCGTATATTCCAACTCTGAGAGGCTTGCACTAGTCCATAAGGGCGTGTTTGGTTGCCCGCATGCAGCCCAACTAGGCCCGCGCGGGATGTGCACGACCTGTTTGGTTGGCTGGGCTGCATGCGGTTTGAGGCCCACACGAACCTCAAAGCAGCTCGCAGCCTGGTCCGGCGGAACTGCCGAATCGGCAGTTCCTCGCGAGCCTGGCCCAGCGCGGCCGCGCGTGCGGGGCAGTTGCATGCCTCGGGCAACGCGGGAGACGGAGGCAACGTCTCATTACTCGGCCCCCCCCACTCTCCTGTCACCGCCCCAGGCGCACTGTTCCCATCGCTCCCTCTCTCTCCCTCACTACCCCTCCCTCTCCTCTCCTCTGCTCTGATGGCTCCACCACGCCCACTGCCGCGCCGCCCTCTGACCTCGGTCGACCAGCGCATCGCCATCATCCAGGAGCGCTGGCTGGCCGGGCTCCAGAACTCGGGCCGTGACCTGGCGTCGGCGCTGCGGGCGCCGTCCCCCATCTGTTGCCGGCCTCCTCCATGAGCACCGGCCAATGCAGTGTCGGCCGCTCCTGCTCCGCCGCCGATTCCGGACCTCCTGGTCCTGGGCTCGGCACCGGCGCCGTCGACGGAGCCTCCCCTTCTCGGGACACCATTGGTCTCCGGGGTTTTCTTGACCCCCGTCCAAGGGTTTTCTCTGGTCGGCGGGCTGTCCTTCTAGACTTCCGGCGTGGCGTTCTACACGGTGCCGATGCCGCAGGCCATCGCCGGGGCCGGTTCGTCCTCTGCTCCGCCACCTCTATCGTTCCCATCGGGGTTTTCACCCCGGCCTCGGTTCGCCGTGGCTGCGCGTGCTCCAGTCAGTCAAATCCCCTCAAATCTTGCTCCTAGATGTAGATTAGCGGTTAATGTCTTAGGCATGTACTAGGATTGATAGGATTCTAGCAGATCCGATTGGATGTGATCCCAATCGAATCCAATCGGACTGATCTGTTCTTGTTTTGTATAGTGCGTGTGCTATTGCTTGTGTTCATGCTAGAATGCTAGTAGATGTGTTACATGCTAGATTCATGTTCATGCTAGAATCCTAGAATCATGCTAGTCCGAGTCCTACTACATGCTATATTTGTGCTACATGCTAGATTTGTGCTACATGCTAGTAGTTGTGTTCATGCTCGAATCATGTTCATGTTGAGTGATGAATGCTAGAATCATGTTGACTGATGGCATGTTCATGTTTCATGTTGCATGTTGAAGCTAGGTTTTGTGCCATGAGTGGATGTTATACGTGCATGTAGTAGGACCATTTTAGGATGGTCCCAAATCTGCATGGCTGCACATGGGTGCAATTGGCACTTGCTGTTGCTATTTTTAGATGTTTCCTTGTTTAGGATAGTGCAGTGATCAGTGTTAGTTGCAGCAAAGAAGACGCCTGATGTCTACTACGCAACCTTCTTCTTGTAGACGTTGTTGGGCCTGCAAGTGCACAAGTTTGTAGGACAGTAGCAAATTTCCTTCAAGTGGATGACCTAAGGTTTATCAATCCGTGGGAGGCGTAGGATGAAGATGGTCTCTCTCAAGCAACCCTGCAACCAAATAATAAAGAGTCTCTTGTGTCCCCAACACACCCAATACAATGGCAAATTGTATAGGTGCACCAGTTCGGCGAAGAGATGGTGATACAAGTGCAATAAGGATGGTAGATATAGGTTTTTGTAATCTGAAAATATAAAAACAGCAAGGTAACTAATGATAAAAGTGAGTGTAAACGGTATTGCAATGGTAGGAAACAAGGCCTAAGGTTCATACTTTCACTAGTGCAAGTTCTCTCAACAATAATAACATAATTGGATCATATAACTATCCCTCAATATGCAACAAAGAGTCACTCCAAAGCCACTAATAGCGGAGAACAAACAAAGAGATTATGGTAGGGTACGAAACCACCTCAAAGTTATCCTTTCTGTTCTATCTATTCAAGAGTCCGTAGTAAAATAACATGAAGCTATTCTTTCCGTTCAATCTATCATAGAGTTCATACTAGAATAACACCTTAAGACACAAATCAACCAAAACCCTAATGTCCCCTAGATACTCCATTGTCACCTCAAGTATCTGTGGGCATGATTGTACGATATGCATTACACAATCTTAGATTCATCTATTCAACCAACACAAAGTACTTCAAAAAGTGCCCCAAAGTTTCTACCGGAGAGTCAAGACGAAAACGTGTGCCAACCCCTATGCATAGGTTCATGGGCGGAACCCGCAAGTTGATCACCCAAACATACATCAAGTGGATCACGTGAATATCCCATTGTCACCACAGATAAGCACGATAAGACATACATCAAGTGTTCTCAAATCCTTAAAGACTCAATCCGATAAGATAACTTCAAGAGGAAAACTCAATTCATTACAAGAGAGTAGAGGGGGAGAAACATCATAATAGCAAAGCTCGCGATACATCAAGATCGTGCCATAGAGAGAACACGAGAGAGAGAGAGATCAAACACATAGCTACTGGTACATACCCTCAGCCCCGAGGGTGAACTACTCCCTTCTCATCATGGAGAGCGCCAGTATGATGAAGATGGCCAACGGTGAGGGATCCCCCCTCCGGCAGGGTGCCGGAACGGGCTCCCGAGAGGTTTTTGGTGGCTACAGAGGCTTGCGGCGGCGGAACTCCCGATCTATCTCCGTCTTTGATGTTTTTGGGGTACGTGGACTTATATAGGCGAAAGAAGTCGGTCGGGGGAGCCTCGAGGGGCCCAGGAGATAGGGGCGCGCCCAGGAGGGGTGGGCGCGCCCTCGTATCTCCTGGCTTCCTTGAGACTTCCCTGGCTTGAACTCCAAGTCTCCCGGATCATATCTTTTCCAAAAATCACGATCCCGAAGGTTTCATTTCGTTTGGACTCTGTTTGATATTCCTTTTCTTTGAAATACTGAAACATGCAATAAAACAGCAATATGGGTTGGGCCACCGGTTAGTAGGTTAGTCCCAAAAGTAATATAAAGTGTATAATAAAGCCCATAATCATTCAAAACAGATAATAAAATAGCATGAATGCTTCATAAATTATAGATAGGTTGGAGACATATCAGCATCCCCAAGCTTAATTCCTGCTCGTCCTTGAGTAGGTAAATGATAGAAGAAAGAATTTATGAAGTGTGAATGCTAGCAGGTGCACAAGTTTGATCAATGATAATTTCAGTCACCTTTTCTAGCATAATTATATGTGATAACAGTAGTTCATCTCATAAAACTTCTCACGATCAAGTAATAAACTATTCACATGTTAAAGCATAGACCATAAACTTTCTTGAAAACTAGCAAACTTCATTCTTAGTCATCAAACAATTGCAATTCATCTTACTTTCAGGAAGGGTCTATGTCAGAGCTTTGATTTAGCAAACTCCAGATACTCAACTATCATATAGTCTTCTACAATTGCTAACACTCACGCAATACTAATGGTTATGGAGTTTCAATCGGACACTAAGAAAGATAGGGGCTTATAGTGTTGCCTCCCAACGTATTCACCTTTGGGTGATGTCAACAATAATAGTTCATGCTAACTTACATCCAATTGGATATATATATATATATATATATATATATATATATATATATATATATATATATATATATATATATATATATATATATATATATATATATATATATATATATATATATATATCAGGATCTTCCCAACATGAGGTTCTTGCCAAAGGATAAAATGAAAAAGGGAAAGGTGAAGATCACCTTGACTCTTGCATAAAGTAAAAGACATAAAGTAAAAGATAGGCCCTTCGCAGAGGGAAGCAGAGGTTGTCATGCGCTTTTAGGGTTGGATGCACAAAATCTTAATGCAAATGAACGTCACTTTATATTGCCACTTGTATATGGACCTTTATTATCCAGCCCGTCGCTTTTATTGCTTCCATAACAAGATCGTATAAAGCCATTTTCTTCACACCAAAAGATCATACATATTTAGAGAGCAATTTTTATTGCTTGCACCGATGACAACTTACTTGAAGGATCTTACTCAATCCATAGGTAGGTATGGTGGACTCTAATGGCAAAAACTGGGTTTAAGGATATTTGGAAGCACAAGTAGTATCTCTACTTTGTGCAAGGAATTTTGGCTAGCATGAGAGGGAAAGGCAAGCTCAACATGTTTGAATGATCCATGACAATATACTTTAACTGAGATGTGCGAAAACATAACCCATTACATTGTCTTCCTTGTCCAACATCAACTCTTTACCATGTCATACTTAATGAGTGCTCCCAACTATGAAAGATCTCTAGGATAGTATATTTATATGTGGAATCTCTCTTCCTTCAATATTCTTTCATGAATTGTTCAAATGACCAATACAATGCTTGCTAACCTTCAATAAATTTACAACTTCTACTTTTTAGATGTGAAGGCATTACTCCCCATGGGATAAGCAAATGAGACATATATAAATTCAGATTTATGACAATCAACTCATTCAACAATTTACTCATAGGATATAAGTGAAGCACACGTGTAAATGACAAACTACTGCAAAAAGATATAAGTGAATATCAACGAGTAGCTAAATAATTATGTAGCTCATGTGAAGACTCTCTCTCATTTAAGAATTTCAGATCTTGGTATTTTATTCAAACATCAAGCAAAACAAAATAAAATGACATTGCAAGGATAGCACAACTCATGTGAAGAAGCAAAAACTTAGGCTCAACCGATACTGACCGATAGTTATTGAAGAAGAAAGGTGGGATGCCTCACGGGACATCCCCAAGCTAAGATGCTTGAGATTTCTTGAAATATTATCTTGGGATGCCTTGGGAATCTCCAAGCTTGAACTTTCGTGTCTCCTTAATTCCTCTCATATCATGGTTTCTCTTTTTATCAAAAAGCTTCATCCACACCAAACTCAACAAGAACTCGTGAGATAGGTTAGTATAAACCAATGCAAAACCTTATCATTTTCTACTGTAACAAATTACTAAAATTATTATTCAACATTGCATACTAAATGCCTCTGCATATTTAATACTCCTATCATCAAATAGAATCATTAAACAAGCAAACAAATGCAAACAATGCAAACATAACAGCAATCTGCCAAAACAGTATAGTCTGTAAAGAATGCAAGATTCATCATACTTCCCTAACTCCAAAAATTATGAGAAAAATATTACGCTGTAGAAGATTTATCAGAGCTCATTATGTAGAAAGTTTCAACATTATATCATGGTCTGACTTTTCTAGGGAATTTTTACAACAGCGGTAAACTTTCTATTTTCAAACAGCAACATGTATACTAGCAAAATAAGCATGATAAAGGCTATCCTTGACATTTTTATTGAAACTAAAGATGCAAAACATTATTCTAAATAACATCAAGCTAATAATAACAAGAGGAAATGATGCTTCAAGCAAAATACATATCATGTGGTGAATAAAAATATAGCTCCAAGTAAAGTTACCGATGAACAAAGACGAAAGAGGGGATGACTTCCGGGGCATCTCCAAGCTTAGGCTCTTGGTTGTCCTTGAATATTACCTTGGGGTGCCTTGGGAATCCCAAGCTTAGGCTCTTGTGACTCCTTATTGCATAGTCCATCGAATCTTTACCCAAAACTTGAAAACTTCACAACACAAAACTCAACACAAAACTCGTAAGCTCCGTTAGTATAAGAAAATAAAACCACCACCTAGGTACTTTAATGAACTCATTCTAAATTCATATTGGTGTTGAACCTACTGTCGGTGTCAAAACCGGCGGATCTCGGGTAGGGGGTCCCGAATTGTGCGTCTAGGCGGATGGTAACAGGAGACAAGGGACACGATGTTTTTACCCAGGTTCGGGCCCTCTCGGTGGAGGTAAAACCCTACTCCTACTTGATTAATATTGATGATATGGGTAGTACAAGAGTAGATCTCCCACGAGATCAGAGAGGCTAAACCCTAGAAGCTAGCCTATGGTATGATTGTTGTTCGTCCTACGGACTAAAACCCTCCGGTTTATATAGACACCAGAGAGGGCTAGGGTTACACAGAGTCGGTTACAATGGTAGGAGATCTATATATCCGTATCGCCAAGCTTGCCTTCCACGCCAAGGAAAGTCCCATCCGGACACGGGACGGGGTCTTCAATCTTGTATCTTCATAGTCTTGGAGTCCGGCCAAAGATGATAGTTCGGCTATCCGGACACCCCCTAGTCCAGGACTCCCTCAGTAGCCCCTGAACCAGGCTTCAATGACGACGAGTTCGGCGCGCATATTGTCTTCGGCATTGCAAGGCGGGTTCCTCCTTCGAATACTTCATTGAAGATTTTGAACACAAGGATAGTGTCCGGCTCTACAAAATAAGTTCCACGTACCATCATAGAGAGAATAATATTTACACAAGTTCAATCTGCTGACGTATTTTGTGGCGTGACGTCACACCACGGCCAAGCCTTTATTCGAATCGTTTTTACTGTTCCACCTCAGCGCGTTTAGTGAGGCGGTTTCCTTGGCATGTCTTGTCAAAGCAGAGATCGTGTCCCCTTATTCCGGTATTCTCATCAATACGGGCGTGGGTAACCCAACCGCACCCGTTGGCATGCCCCCTCTATCGAGGGCGAGTCCTAAATGACCACGAGGGGGGCTCTTGGTATTCAACCTCTTTAACGAGACCAAGGTCTGCTCCTTTCTTTCGATCTCAATCGAATCCTCCCCTCGCCTCGAGTTCCAACACCCAAAGCTCCAGATTTAGGCACTTCGGACCTTCAACGATGTCCGGCTCCGACCTGCAAGGCCGGCGGATGCCTTCTTCCGTCATGGAAGAAGATGTGCTAAAGCTGAGAGACACCAGGTATCTAACCGGCGAAATTTCGCATAGGCTACCTGCCCAAGGGCAGGTTATTCCTACTCCCGAGCCTGGTGAGAGTGTGGTGTTCGTGTCTCAGTTCCTTCGGGGCTTAGGCTTCCCGATGGACCCCTTCGTGAGGGGGCTCATGTTTTATTATGGGCTGGAATTCCACAACTTGGATCCGGAGTCCATCCTCCACATCTCATCGTTCATTGTCGTATGCGAAGCCTTCCTCCGCATTACCCCTCACTTTGGATTGTGGCTCAAGACCTTCAATGTGGAGCCGAAGATGATTGAGGGGCAGTAGGCAGAGCGCGGAGGGGCTGCTATTAGCAAGAGTGCTGACGCTCCATGGCCCGAGGGCTCTTTTCAAGAGGAGTTTCGTTTGTGGCAACAGGAGTGGTTCTATATCACCGCTCCTAGGGGCACCAGATGGGTGGTGCCACCTGCCTTTCGCTCGGGTCCTCCACAACGGCTGGTGTCACGGGTCAACAAAGGGCTTGACTGGGGGCCGTCCAAAGGACGTACCTCTGTTGCAGGGCCGTATTCGAGACCTCCGAGAGAGAGAGAGATCAATCTGGTCGTAGTGGCACAGGTCATGCTGATCCGGCGCCTTCTGCCCTGCAAACGTCGCCCCCTCCGCCTGTGGGAATTCAATCCGGAGGGACCACGATCTCTCCAACACTTCATGGGTGCGACGCCCATGGATATGTATAAACTGTTGTTCGGATCACAAGAGATGTGTCCGGACTTGACCGAGGACGCAGGTCTGAGCTGCAATCGCCCGGATACTGAAGTAAGTAGTCCTGTGCCCGGACGCTATCCGTACATTTATCATATACTTGCCCTTTAAAGAGCTGTCCCTTGAACAGGAGTGGATAGCAAAAGCAAAACTAATAAGGTGTCCGGCCCCCCTTCCCGAGACCTCGCCGGATCCTGTATTAACCAAGATGCTGGAGGCTGCGCCTTTGGAAGAGGGCGAAGGGGGGAACAGGAAAGCTACTGCCTCTGCTAAGGAGGCTCTCAAGAAAGGGGGGATCGAGAATCCCTCCCTCCAGGGAGAGAAGAGGATCTCTTCTGAAGAGCCGGAGGCCAAGGCCTCAAAGCGGGGGAACAAATCTTCACCAGAGGGTCCTGCGCCGGGAGAAGCCCCGTCCGCACTATTTCCCCAAGGGAATCAGCCCTCCAGCAAGCCGTAAGTAGAAAGGGGAGTTTTGTAATAAGGGACATCCCTATTTTTATTTTTGAAGATAACTGAAGTTTTACCTTGTAGTTCGGATCTCAGCCCTTCTCAGCAGAGCTCATCTTCGGGAGATCTTCGTCCGGAGATGATGGAGAGCGAAAAGCCTCCATCTGCCGCACCATCAGGCGGGGCGGACGACCCTGAGGTGTCGTCGCGGAGGGTTTCCCCGAGTCCGGCGGGGCTGGAAGGTCCGGCACCAACTGGTGTACGGTCGGAGGAGCTGAAGGATCTGCTTGGGCGAGCATCTATCTCAGAAGATCACCGTGCGTTAATGGGTGCGGTGATTGAAAGGATTTCATCTGTTGAGAGCGGATTGCATGAAGCCGTCAGAAGTTTACTGACGGGATTTGAGGTACGCGAAAATGATATACCTTCTGACAGTTTTGCATATAGAATGCGCCCTGTATAGATAGTAGCCCCTGAGACTCGGTACATTGTCAAAGGTGACAGTGTGCCGAGGATCATAATCTCAGTTGTAAGATGTCGCCTTTCCTATATAGGTGGCGGAGCGTTCGGTGGCCAGCCGGACTGATGGATTTGCCGAACTGAAGCGGCAACTTGACGTTGCGGATGCGGACATCACGCTGGTCAATAAGCGACTTGACGAGTCACAAGGTATGCGGCTTCTCCGTGGACACCTGGTAAGGGAGCTTGACGCCCGTGCCTTACAACATGTATGCTTAATGCAGATGGTGCCGCTGCTATGGAGGACCTTCGGGCGGAACTCGCCCGAGCCAAGGAGCAAGCCAGAAAAAGTAATGCGGCTGCCTTGAAGGCGGCTGAAGAGTTAAAAGCCGAACAGGCTGCTCACTGCCGAAGCAGGGAGGTAATGGCCGAGATGGCCGGGAAGTTGAAAAATGTTACCGACCGCTGCGAGTTTCTTGAAAAAGAACGCTGAGCGGAGTAAGAGGACCTGAAGAAGGCCACCGCCGAAGCCAAGGATGCCCGCTCTGCAATGAGAGCTATAAAGGAGGAGCTACGTCAAGCCAGGGATATCGCGGCTGGAAAGCCCTTTCTGTTGCGGAGGAAGTTCACAGATCCGAAGTATGCTCGGTTGGGCCAGCTGTGGGGTGCAGAGGATGCTTATCTGGATTTATCGGCGAGTGCCGCAGACGCGGTCGCACACTTCCGAGGCCAGAAGGATCACGGAATGGAAGAGCTTTTTTGGTCGCAGTTCCATAGTCTGGGGTGTCCACTTCCATTAACTGATCGGTTAGCCGAATGGGTTGAGCTGAATAGGTTGTCCGGACTTGCCATGAAGGATGTCGTGACTCATTTGTGGCCGAAAAGGCCCGAGCCGAAGAGTTATTTTGGCTTGGTGCAGCAGTTCCTTGATGCGGTGTCGCATATCGATGCAATGAAGCGGTCGGCATGCATAGAGGGTGCGCGGATGGCTCTTGCCCGTGTCAAAACATACTGGGTAGAGATGAAGGCCACCGACGTTGCATCCCAGGATTCAGACAGAAGCCGAGTACCTACCGAGCACTATTTTGAGGAAGTCCTGCAGGGCGCTCGTTTAATAGAGACGCAGTGCTCGAAGAACATTATGTTCAAATGACATGTATGATTTGTGAAACCATGTTTCAAATATAATATAAGTTTTTTTTATACTTGTGCGTTCAAGTATTGAAATACCTCCTGTGCGGCCGTTAATGTATATGTGTATATAACCTGAAAGATGGCAGTCTTCGGCTTCAGCCCCCACGCACATAGTGCGGGGGTGTTTGCAAAAAAGCGCATTTTCACACTTAATCCAACGTCTTGGTCCTGTGAAGGAGGTGATAGCGTAGCAAACTAGGCAACCGGACTATAATGCTTTATCCCTTTCACTTAACCATAGGAGTTCGATGGTGGGGCTACTATATAGCCCCTAGGGGCACCGCGCTCTCCGAATTCGGGACGCGTATGTGCCTGACCAGGAAATGGTCCTTCGTTAAAGCGGAGGAATTCTAAACATTCCGGTGGTCCATCGAGTGGTTGACCAGTCTCTCGCTATATGATGACAGTCAGTTTTCGGCTTTCTCTACTGAGGTGCTCACCAGGCCGAACCGGAGCACAATCACAGTAGTTCTCCTGGTGCCGCGTTAGCCGATAGAACGGAACGTAAGGCAGCAAAACACAGGAGCCGGCAAACCCAACATCTGACCAAAGACATGATTCGGAGCTGATGCATATAAGGCCTAACTCGAGACGCCGAACACTCCCTAAGGTATTCGGTCTTTATGAAAACGGGCAGAACAATGCCCTAAGCCCCTAGTTTCTAGGTACGTGCAAAAATTTCTGACGCGGCCGATGCCAAAACGCCAGCCTCCTCCTCGGTTATAGCAAGAAACCGGGGGATGTGTATCAACAAGAGACAGTAAAAAAGGTTTACGCAGGGTCTTAATCTGAAAAGAATCCTTGCAATGGGTCCCTACTGCACGTCTGCGCATGTGTCTCCGTTGTGTCGTATCCTGGACGGGTGTAGCACGGTGTTCATCTGTAAAAGAGAAGAACTTAGTTGAAAAAAAAGGATCGTGCAAAAAATGTATAAACAAAGTATGATTCAAAAAATGAATAAAATTGAGCTTTATTGTCTCTTATTGTACGTGCGTGCAGCCCCTTGTGAGGGGGTACGCGGCTAGTAAGCCCCTTGTTTATTTATGCCGGACTCGCCTAACCGTGTCCGGGATCTTAATGACTTGTTTAGGTGCTTTGATCAGCAAAGCCGGATTAGTGTGTGGCTGTCAAGGCAGTCTCACGTTCTTCCGTATTCGAGGAGCACTCGAAGTTTCCTTTTAATGTGATGATGCCGCGTGGACCGGGCATTTTAAGTGTAAGAGATGCATAATGCGGTATTGCGTTAAAGCGGGCGAAAGCTTCGCGTCCCAATAGTGCTTGATAGCTACTTTTAAATGGGGCGATGTGGAAGACTAACTTTTCGCGACGGAAGTTGCCGGATGAGCCGAACACAACTTCTAGTAGTAGAGAGCCCGTACAATGGGCATATGGGCCTGACATCACTCCTTTAAAGGAAGTGTTGCTATGGCGAATTTTGGTTGGGTCTATCCCAATTCTGCGGATTGTGTCGTGATATAACAGGTTTAGATCACTGCCGCCGTCCATTAGGACTTGTGTAAATTGTAGTCCGTCGATTATGGGATCTAATATCAAAGCAGTCCATCCTGCATTCCGAATACTTCCGGAGTAATCCTGATGGTCGAAAGTGATTGGTTTTGACATCCAGTGTCGGGACTCCGCTGGGGTGGACCGCGCGGCGCGTACTTTAATGGGCGCCGCTCTATTTTTCCCTGTTGTCACTTGAAGTGAGTTTACTGTTTTGACCTCTTGTGGGAAATTCTTTTGTTTCCCATTGCTCTGCTTGTGGGGTTCGTCATCGTCCTCACTTGGTGTGTCGAGCCCCTTGTGTTCGGTGTTAAGTCGGCCGAAGTGTTTGAAGACCCAGCAATCTCTCTGGGTATGGTTTGCAGGCTTCCCGGAGGTGTTGTGGATTTGGCATATCTTGTCCAAGATTTTGTTTAGGTTGGACAGCTCATCGCTGTTGTCCTTAAGAGGCAGTTTTTTGTTGTTCTGCCGAGAGCTTTTGAATCCGGCGTTGACTGTCGTGCTCTTTGGACTGTTTCCCTTGCTCCGGCGCTGATCCTTGCTGCATCGTGGTTTCCCATTTCTATCTCTGACCTCGGATGTACTTGGGTCGCTGGTGCTGCATCTTGCCAGCCAGCTATCCTCTCCCGCGCAAAAGCGGGTCATGAGGCTTGTTAGTGCGGCCATTATTCTCGGCTTTTCTTGGCCGAGGTGTCTGGCGTGCCATTCGTCTCGGGCGTTATGTTTGAAAGATGCTAAGGCTTCAGCGTCCGGGCAGTCGACTATTTGGTTCTTTTTGGTGAGGAACCTGTTCCAGAATTTGCGGGCTGACTCTCCGGGCTGTTGGGTTATGTGACTTAAGTCGTCTGCATCCGGAGGGCGGACATAGGTCCCCTGAAAATTTGCCCGAAACGCATCCTCGAGCTCTTCCCAACTTCCAATGGTATTTTCTGGGAGGCTTTTGAGCCAATGCCGGGCTGGCCCTTTAAGCTTGAGGGGTAAGTATTTTATGGCGTGGAGGTCATCTCCTCTAGCCATATGTATGTGCAGGATGTAATCCTCAATCCAGACTCCAGGGTATGTTGTTCCGTCGTATGCCTCTATGTTTACGGGCTTGAATCCCGCTGGAAATTCATGATCCAGTACCTCATCGGTGAAACATAGGGGGTGTGCAGCGCCCCTGTATTTGGGTGTGCCGTGATGTTCGAATACTCGATGTGTTATATTGCTTTCTAGAGTTTGCTTTCTTGGCCCATAGATAGACCTGACTGGGCCATCCTTTTGGTGCGGATCCTTATGCAGATCGCGTACCGACTTGTGTGCCGTGCCGCTTTCCGCTCTTTGTTTGTCATGTGGTCATCTATCCGACCGGGCAGCCTCTTAGTTCTTTGATTGTGGGGGCTCTGCGGCCTCCTCGTCAAATTCGGGCAGTAGTTTGCGCTTCGGGTAGCTCTTTGTTTGGCGACTATCGCCGTATTTGTCTGTGGTCTTGTGTACTTTGCTCCATCTCATTCTGAGTACGTCTTCCGCTGTTTTGAGCTTCCGCTTCTGCTTCTTCAGACTACGTGCAGTGGCGACGAGCCTTTTGTGGAGGTTCTTCTACTCCAACAATGTGTCTGGCGTGAGATCGTCCGCACTGTTGTTTTCGCTGGGGATGGATTGTTTTATCCAAGTTATCCTGTTCGGATGGTTGCTCTAGGGCATGTTCGTCATCCACCGGTTCGCCCTGCTCTATTGCTGGGTCTGTATGGGTGCTTTCTTTGTCGAGGCGGGACTTTGAGCGGCGCTTACGTAGCCGTTTTGACTGCTTTTCGAGGGAATTATCCTTTGCAGCGTCCCGTTGTTCCTTGTTATCGCTTCCTTTAGGTGTATCCACCATATATACATCGTGAGTTGAGGTGGCCTTCCAGTGCCCTATAGGCGCTAGTTCTTGGTCGTCTCCGGCATCGTCGTCCATACCGTCGACGTCTTCGGAGTCGAAGTCTAGCATGTCGGTTAAGTCATCGACAGTGGCTACAAAGTGGGTGGTGGGTGGGCATTGAATTTCTTTGTCGTTCGCATCCCAACCTACCTGACCATAGTCCGGCCAGGGCTCTCCTGATAAAGAGAGAGACTTTAGTGAATTCAGGATGTCGCCAAAGGGCGAGTGCTGAAAGATGTCCGCGGTAGTGAACTCCATGATCGGCGCCCAATCGGACTCGATCGGTTCAGAGTCTGGAGAGGAGTCCGGCACCTTGGAGTCACGAGCTTCACGAAGGACAGGATTGGTATTCGGCTCTATTGCCGTAGAGGTAATAGCCCCCGAGGCGGCGTCCAGCCACCCGTCCTCGATCGACGCAGTCGGCTCCGAGCTAAGGGTTGGAGCGGACACTTGCGCGGCCTCCAAGGCACTGTCTGGCGGCAGAGCTAGATCATGCCCATCGTGACAGTGCGACGCGCTTGGCAGTGGCTCGAACCCGTCGAAGATCAAGTCTCCGCGGATGTCAGCCATATAGTTCAAACTTCCAAATCTGACCTGACGGCCAGGGGCGTAGCTTTTGATCTGCTCCGGATGGCCAAGTGAATTGGCCCGCAGTGCAAAGCCGCCGAATACGAAGATCTATCCGGGGAGAAAATTCTCACCTTGGACCGCGTCGTTGTTGATGATCGAAGGAGCCATCGGGCCTATAGGCGACGACACAGAGGAACTCTCAATGAAAGCACCAATGTCGGTGTCAAAACCGGCGGATCTCGGGTAGGGGGTCCCGAACTGTGCGTCTAGGCGGATGGTAACAGGAGACAAGGGACACAATGTTTTTACCCAGGTTCGGGCCCTCTCGGTGGAGGTAAAACCCTACTCTTGCTTGATTAATATTGATGATATGGGTAGTACAAGAGTAGATCTACCACGAGATCAGAGAGGCTAAACCCTAGAAGCTAGCCTATGGTATGATTGTTGTTCGTCCTACGGACTAAAACCCTCCGGTTTATATAGACACCGGAGAGGGCTAGGGTTACACAGAGTTGGTTACAATGGTAGAAGATCTATATATCCGTATTGCCAAGCTTGCCTTCCACGCCAAGGAAAGTCCCATCCGGACACGGGACGGGGTCTTCAATCTTGTATCTTCATAGTCTTGGAGTCCGGCCAAAGATGATAGTTCGGCCATCCGGACACCCCCTAGTCCAGGACTCCCTCACCTACTGTATTCCAAGTTCTCTATGGTTCATACCACTTAATACTAGCCATAGATGCATCAAAATAAGCAAACAACACACGAAAAACAAAATCTGTCAAAAATAGAACAGTCTGTAGTAATCTGTATCAAACGTATACTTCTAAAGCTCCAAAAATCCTACCAAATTAGGAAGACCTAATAAATGTGTGTAGCAATCCACATAAAAAAGAATAATATCAGAAGCACGTTGCTGTGAATTACCAAAACTAATTTAATGGGTGCAAAAGTTTCTGATTCTCAGCAGGATCAACACAACTATCACCGTAAGCTATCCTAAAGGTCTTACTTGCCACTTTATTGAAATAGAAGCTATAAGACATGATTACTACAGTAGCATAATCATGTGAACACACAAAAACAGTAAGTATAAATATTGGGTTGTATCCCAACAAGCACTTTTCTTTAATGCCTTTCTAGCTAGGCACGATGATGACAATGATGCTCACATAAAAGATAAGAATTGAAACATAACGGGAGCATCATAGAGCATATGACTAGCACATTTAAGTCTAACCCTCTTCCTATGCATAGGGATTTTGTGAGCAAACAACTTATGGGAATAATAATCAACTAGCATAGGAAGGTAAAACAAGCATACCTTCAAGATTTTCAACACATAGAGAGGAAGCTTGACATTATTGCAATTCCTATAAGCATATAATCCTCCCTCATAATAATTTTCAGTAGCATCATGAATGAATTCAACAATATAACCAGCACCTAAAGCATTCTTTTCATGATCTACAAGCATAGAAAATTTACTACTCTCCACATAAGAAAAATTCTTCTCATTTGGAATAGCGGGAGTATCATAAGAGACTTGAACACTAAAAATTGTTTCCACATTAAAAGAGTAATGTTCAGAAAAAGGGTAATCATAATCATGACAAGTTTTATAAATATAATCATCACTACTTTTTATAGCATAAGTTTCATCACAATAATCATCATAAGTAGCAACTTCGTTCTCATCATAATCGATTGAAACCTCTTCCAAGATAGTAGAATCATCACTAAATAAAGTTAACACTCTTCCAAATCCACTTTCATATTTATCACAATAAGATTCAACATCCTCCAAAATAGTGGGATAACTACTTCCTAAAGTTGACACTCTTCCAAACCCACTTTCATCAATATAATCATCATAGGTAAGAGGCATGCTATCATCATAACAACTTTGCATATCAAAACTTGGGATGCTAAAAATGTCATCTTCATTAAACATAGCATCCCCAAGCTTGGGACAAACATTACACAAATATATTCTCAAATATTTCATCCTCGTCAAACATAGCTTCCCCAAGCTTGGGCCCTTTCATATCATAAGCATAATCACTCTCATCACTAAAAATATGGATAGCACCAATAGTATAGCAATTATCATCATCACAGTGAGTAGTAGGAGCAACATCATTCGATAGAGATGCCTTTTTACCTTTGTTGCTCCTTCTTTTCCTTTTCACATTATGTGTGGGTTCAACCTTCTTCTTTGAGCTCCTTATAGATGAGATGGGTCGAATAGAAAGCTCCTCCTCGTTACCTGATTCATCATAAGAAATAATAGGAGGATATTGGGAAGTCTCTTCACTTTCATTAGTATTCTCATCATCTTCCTTTTGCTTTGTTTTCTTTATGTAATTGGAAATATAAGGATTTTCAGTGCATTCACCGCACAATACAAATAAATCTTCTCTAGATCAAAATCAAGAAAACTATCAAGATTAAATTTTGGAATACCCGTAGTTATACGTTTCATTTCTTCATAATCCAGAAGAAGACTAAGCTCTTTATGATGCTCAAGGGTAATCAAGTTATCATAATTTTTGGACACGATTTGATCATGAAACAATTTGCATTGGAGATTTAAATGACCACGTTCATTGCAAAGTTCACAAGGAGCATGGAAAATATTGAATCTTTCAGCACAATCATCATGACTTTGTTGCAAACCTTTAGTTTCTAAATACTTATGCCTCTTGCAATATCTATTTTCCCTATTTGGTGTGTCCATGCAAACCCAATCTACTCCACAAAAATCGACATGCTTATAAGAGATATTTTCATCATAACTAGTGCAATCATCATTAGTACTATGGATATTCAAAGAGTTCATACTAACAACATTGCAATCATGCTCATCATTCAAAGATTTAGTATCAAACACTACTAGGGTTTTGGGCTTATTAGTAGCGCGGGGGCCGGCGCTACTAATAAGGCGCTACAGCTAACGTATAGCAGTAGCGCGGGTGCCACCCGCGCTACTACTACGTCCTTTAGTAGTAGCGTGGGTAAAAACCCGCGCTACTACTAATCTCTAATCTCTGTTTTTTTTGATTTTTTTGAATTTTTTTTCGATTTTTCCCCTAATTTTCAAATTTCTGAATTATTTTAACCTCAAATCTCTAATCACCCCTCATCGCTGCTCAATTTAATCTCTAATCACCCCTCATCATTCCAAATCATCTAACTTCCCGGACAGTCACCCATCCTCTCACTACTCCAGCCTAAGCACACTTAACTTCCGGGTTCTATTCTCCCTCGTTTCCAAGTCTGCACTTGTTGTTTTCCTGACAATAGTAAGATGTCAATCCTATTCACCTCAGGAATTTAGCTTGAGCATGAAGTCACACATTTCACTGTTTGAGTTTGAAACTATTGTTGTAAAAAATTAGTAACACTAATATTTCTTGAATAATTAGTTTGACCATAGTTTGACCACAGTTTGACCATAGTTTGACCAGATTTGACCATAGTTTGACCAGATTTGACCAAAATTCAAAAAAACTAAAATAATTATTTAGTAACACTAATATTCTTGAATAATTAGTTTGACCATAGTTTGACCAGATTTAACAAAAATTTTAAAAAAACTGAAATTTGATGAATTTTTTTGCCTCCAGATCTTAAAAGCCCCATAACTTTTTTCTGTTAGGTTTTTGAGGATTTTGAAAATGTTTAACGGGGTTCCCCCGATTAAATTTGGATGTAACTTTTCGAATAGATGATTTTTCATATAAAAAACTTTTTCATCCGAGTTAGTATGCAAAAAGTTATGCCCATTTTTACAAATTCTCGAGAGATTTTGCAAATAAAGTCGAAATTCATATTTGCAAATTTTCCCAACAACTAGACCACATATCACATGGGAAACTTATTTTCTTTTATTTTTTTGACATTTTCATCATTTTCTTTTATTTTTTTAAACTGAAAAGGCGAGCCACAAGGGGGGGGGGGTAGAGTTTGAAAATGAGACCTTTAGTAGTAGCACGGGTATTTACCCGTCGCTACTACTATGGCACCACTTAGTAGTAGCGAGGGCTAAAAACCAGCGCTATTGCTATCAACTTAGTAGTAGCGAGGGTTAAAAACCCGCGCTACTATTACGGCATGTCCCGGGGGGCACGGTAGAGACCGCTTAGTAGTAGCGAGGGTTAAAAGCCCGCGCTACTGCTATCAACTTAGTAGTAGTGAGGTTTAAAAACCTGCGCTACTAGTAAGTAGCAGTAGCGAGGGTTTTTAACCCTCGCTACTAGTAAGGTTCTATGTATAGGCTTTTCCCTAGTAGTGAAACATTCTATAAATTTTTTCTTCTAGCACTTGGGCACAATTTTACTTTTCATCATACTCACGGAAGATATTAAAAAGACGAAGCGTATGAGACAAACTTAACTCCATTTTTTTGTAGTTTTCTTTTATAAACTAAACTAGTGATAAAACAAGAAACAAAAAGATTCGATTGCAAGATCTAAAGATATACCTTCAAGCACTCACCTCCCCGGCAACGGCGCCAGAAAAGAGCTTGATGTCTACTACGCAACCTTCTTCTTGTAGACGTTGTTGGGCCTGCAAGTGCACAAGTTTGTAGGACAGTAGCAAATTTCCCTCAAGTGGATGACCTAAGGTTTATCAATCCGTGAGAGGCGTAGGATGAAGATGGTCTCTCTCAAGCAACCCTGCAACCAAATAATAAAGAGTCTCTTGTGTCCCCAACACACCCAATACAATGGCAATTGTATAGGTGCACTAGTTCGGCGAAGAGATGGTGATACAAGTGCAATATGGATGGTAGATATAGGTTTTTGTAATCTTAAAATATAAAAACAGCAAGGTAACTAATGATAAAAGTGAGTGTAAATGGTATTGCAATGGTAGGAAACAAGGCCTAAGGTTCATACTTTCACTAGTGCAAGTTCTCTCAACAATAATAACATAATTGGATCATATAACTATCCCTCAATATGCAACAAAGAGTCACTCCAAAGCCACTAATAGCAGAGAACAAACAAAGAGATTATGGTAGGGTACGAAACCACCTCAAAGTTATCCTTTCTGTTCTATCTATTCAAGAGTCCATAGTAAAATAACATGAAGCTATTCTTTCCGTTCAATCTATCATAGAGTTCATACTAGAATAACACCTTAAGACACAAATCAACCAAAACCCTAATGTCCCCTAGATACTCCATTGTCACCTCAAGTATCCGTGGGCATGATTGTACGATATGCATTACACAATCTTAGATTCATCTATTCAACCAACACAAAGTACTTCAAAAAGTGCCCCAAAGTTTCTACCGGAGAGTCAAGACGAAAACGTGTGCCAACCCCTATGCATAGGTTCATGGGCGGAACCCGCAAGTTGATCACCAAAACATACATCAAGTGGATCACGTGAATATCCCATTGTCACCACAGATAAGCACGGCAAGACATACATCAAGTGTTCTCAAATCCTTAAAGACTCAATCCGATAAGATAACTTCAAGAGGAAAACTCAATTCATCACAAGAGAGTAGAGGGGGAGAAACATCATAAGATCCAACTATAATAGCAAAGCTCGCGATACATCAAGATCATGCCATAGAGAGAACACAAGAGAGAGAGATCAAACACATAGCTACTGGTACATACCCTCAGCCCCGAGGGTGAACTACTCCCTCCTCGTCATGGAGAGCGCCGGGATGATGAAGATGGCCACCAGTGAGGGATCCCCCCCTCCGGCAGGGTGCCGGAACGGGCTCCCGAGAGGGTTTTGGTGGCTACAGAGGCTTGCGGCGGCGGAACTCTCGATCTATCTCCGTCTTTGATGTTTCAGGGTACGTGGACATATATAGGCGAAAGAAGTCGGTCGGGGGAGCCTCTAGGGGCCCAGGAGACAGGGGGGCATGCCCAGGGGGTGGGCGCGCCCTTCTATCTCCTAGCTTCCTCGGTCAGCGTGCCCTCCTATCTCCTAGCTTCCTCGAGCCTCCCCTGGCTTGAACTCCAAGTCTCCTGGATCATATCTTTTCCAAAAATCACGATCCCGAAGGTTTCATTCCGTTTGGACTCCGTTTGATATTCCTTTTCTTCGAAATACTGAAACAGGCAATAAAACAGCAATATGGGCTGGGCCTCCGGTTAGTAGGTTAGTCCCAAAAGTAATATAAACGTGTATAATAAAGCCCGTAATCATTCAAAACAGATAATAAAATAGCATGAATGCTTCCTAAATTATAGATACGTTGGAGACGTATCAATGCCACTGATCAGTGACTTGCCCAACAACAAGTGTCATTGATAAGTGGCATTTGCCCCTAGGCATTTGCCTAGGGGCAAATGCCACTTATCAAATGGCACTTGGTATTGGGCAAAATGACACTTATCAATGGCACTTGCTATTGAGCAAGTCACTGATCAGTGTCATGGCTGTGCTATTGGGCAAGTCACTGATCAGTGTCATTGATCAGTGCCATTTGCACTACAGCAAGTAGATTAGTGCTCTTGCCCAACACCAAGTGCCACTGATCATTGCCATTTGGCCATGAGCACATGCCACTAATCAGTGGCACTTGTTGTTGGGCATTCTAGCATTCATCACTGATCAGTGGCACTTGTTGTTGGGAAAGTCCACTGATCAGTGGCACTGATCAGTGGCATTTGCTTGCTTGCTTGCTTGTTTGCTTGCTTGTTTGCTTGCTTTCTTGCTTTGTTTGATACTAATACTTGTCATGTTGGCTGACAAGATACTGAAGACTGACTGGGATGTGGCGGGTGGAGGAGCTAAGGTCGTGGCCGGAGCTGAGCGCGCTGAGGATTTCATCCCCACGAACAGGTGGCTCAGGACGGTGGACCTACCAGGCAGGATCGCCTTCATGAGCGTCCCTCGTTCAAAGGGACGATCTCCGAGGCTGGGCCACGAGGAGGGAGCCAGGGAGCCGATGAGATTCTACCAGCAGATCAAGGACAACGAGGACTTTGCCATGCTCGTCGTCCCTTCCAAGTTCATGGAGGTGATGAACACCTGGCTGGTGATCAAGCGCCTCCCGCGCGTGGTCAGGCTCTTGACCAACAAGCGGTGCGTGTTCTGGGTGCAGGTCCAAAACTTTGAGGGCCACATGGTGCTTGGCCGGGGGTGGAACTACTTATGTCGTCGCCACCGCATCGTCCCTGGCGACCTTGTCGTTGTGCGTATCTTCGGACTCAGACCAAAGGTTCAGATCTACAACCACGACTCGTCGGTGATGTGCAGCTATCGTGGCAGCAGGCATAACTGCCTTGGTGGCATCGAGCAGGGTATGTAGTTAAGTTATGTCAGGTGTTAGTGGAGAAGTTTTAGGGTGTGTGGCGAGACTTGTGTTGGGAACCTGTTCATATTTTGGCCAGGTGCAGCACTCTGGCACAGTAGGGAAGGAGGATGCCCCTGCTCTTAATCTAGACTTATGCTATCTAGTTAAGTAGCTTGCTGTCATTTGCTTTCTTGCTGCGTTAAGTTTGTTGTCATTACATTGCTTACTTTGTTTGATCTTGCTATTTTGTTGTTGCTGTTGTGCTGATCATGTGTGGTGTTAAGGCCACCACATTTGAATGGGGTGAGAAGAACACAAATGCTGTTTGCAACCAAACATCTAAAGTTTGCATCTGCTCACACCCTAAGCACAAATGCGGGCAACCAAACAGCAGGGGGTAAGTGCCTCTCGATGCGATGTAGGCAACCAAACAGGTTGTGTCTGCTGCATATGAGGCTATTTTTCAGCAACCAGGCTGGCTAGAGATGGACATGCAATGCAACTACTGTTCTGAACTACAACCAAACACGCCCTAAATGGATCGCTGGAGCTTGCACACTTTGTTAGCACCTTTAGGATCGACAAAACCTTCCAGTTGCATCATATACAACTCTTCTTTTAGAAATCCATTACGGAATGCAGTTTTGACATCAATTTGCCAAATTTCATAATCATAAAATGCGGCAATTGCTAACATGATTTGGACAAACTTAAGCATCGCTACGGGTGAGAAGGTCTCATCATAGTCAACTCCTTGAACTTGTCGACAACCTTTCGCAACAAGTCGAGCTTTGTAGATAGTAGCATTACCATCAGCGATAGTCTTCTTCTTGAAGGTCCATTTATTTTCTATGGCTTACCGATCATCGGGCAAGTCAACCAAAGTCCACACACTTTGTTCTCATACATGGATCCCATCTCAGATTTCATGGCCTCAAGCCATTTCGCGGAATCTGGCCTCATCATCGCTTCCTCATAGTTCATAGGTTCGTCATGGTCTAGTAACATGACTTCCAGAACAGAATTACCATACCACTCTGGTGCGGAACATACTCTGGTTGACCTACGATGTTCGGTAGTAACTTGATCTGAAGTTTCATGATCATCATCATTAACTTCCTCACTAATTGGTCTAGGCATCACCGGAACTGATTTCTGTGATGAACTACTTTCCATCTCGAGAGAAGGTATAATTACCTCATCAAGTTCTACTTTCCTCCCACTCACTTCTTTCGAGAGAGAATCCTTCTCTAGAAAGGATCCATTCTTAGCAACAAATATCTTGCCTTCGGATCTGTGATAGAAGGTGTACCCAATAGTTTCTTTTGGGTATCCTATGAAGACACACTTCTCCGATTTGGGTTCAAGCTTATCAGGCTGAAGCTTTTTCACATAAGCATTGCAACCCCAAACTTTAAGAAACGACAGCTTAGGTTTCTTGTCAAACCACAGTTCATATGGTGTCGTCTCAACGGATTTAGATCGTGCCCTATTTAATGTGAATGCAGCCGTCTCTAAAGCATAACCCCAAAACAATAGTGGTAAATCAGTAAGAGACATCATAGATCGCACCATATCTAATCAAGGTTACGACGCTCGGACACACAATTACGCTGTGGTTTTCCAAGTGGCGTGAGTTGCGAAACTATTCCACATTTTTTCAAATGAAGACCAAACTCGTAACTCAAATATTCGCCTCCGCGATCGAATCGTAGAACCTTTATTTTCTTGTAAAGATGATTTTCCACTTCAGTCTGAAATTCTTTGAACTTTTCAAATGTTTTAGACTTGTGTTTCATTAAGTAGATATACCCATATCTGCTCAAATCATCTGCGAAGGTCAGAAAATAACATACCCGCCACAAGCCTCAACACTCATCGCATACATCAGTATGTATTATTTCCAATAAGTCAGTGGTTCGCTCCATTGTTTCGGAGAACGGAGTCTTAGTCATCTTGCCCACGACGCATGGTTCGCAAGCATCAAGTGATTCCAAAATCCCATCAACATGGAGTTTCTTCATGCACTTCACACCAATATGACCTAAACGGCAGTGCCACAAATATGTTGCACTATCATTATTAACTTTGTATCTTTTGGCATCAATATTATGAATATGTGTATCACCACGATCGAGATTCAACAAAAATAGACCACTCATCAAGGGTGCATGTCCATAAAAGATATTACTCATATAAATAGAACAACCATTATTCTCTGATTTAAATGAATAACCGTCTGGCATCAAACAAGATCTAGATATAATGTTCATGCTCAACGCTGGCACCAAATAACAATTATTCTGGTCTAAAACTAACCCCGAAGGTAGATGTAGAGGTAGTGTGCCGACGGCGATCACATCGACCTTGGAACCATTTCTGACGTGCATAGTCACCTCATCCTTAGCCAGCTTCGTTTAATCTGTAGCCCCTGTTTCGAGTTGCAAATATGAGCAACAGAACAAGTATCAAATACCCAGGCGCTACTACGAGCATTACTAAGGTACACATCAGCAACATGTATATCAAATATACCTTTGTTCACCTTGTCATCCTTCTTATCTGCCAAATACTTGGGGCAGTTCCGCTTCCAGTGACCAGTCCCTTTGCAGTAGAAGCACTCAGTTTCAGGCTTAGGTCTAGACTTGGGTTTCGTCCCGGGAGTAGCAACTTGCTTGCTATTCTTCTTGAAGCTCCCCTTCTTACCTTCGCCCTTTTTCTTGAAACTAGTGGTCTTGTTAACCATCAACACTTGATGCTCCTTCTTGATTTCTACCTCCGCAGCCTTGAGCATTGCGAAGAGCTCGGGAATCGTCTTGTTCATCCCTTGCATATTATAGTTCATCACGAAGCCTTCATAGCTTGGTGGTAGTGATTGAAGAACTCTGTCAATGACACTATCATCCGAAAGATTAACTCTCAGCTGAGTCAAGTGGTTATGGTACCCAGACATTCTGAGTATGTGTTCACTGATAGATCTGTTCTCCTCCATCTTGCAGCTATAGAACTTGTTGAAGACTTCATATCTCTCAACTCGGGCATTTGCTTGAAATATTAACTTCAACTCCTGGAACATGTCATATGCTCCATGACGTTCAAAATGTCTTTGAAGTCCCGATTCTAAGCCGTAAAGCATGGCACACTGAACTATCGAGTAGTCATTAGATTTAGCTTGCCAGACATTCATAACGTCCTGATGACCCACAAGTATAGGGGATCAACTTTAGCTCTTTTCAATAAGTAAGAGTGTTGAACCCAACGAGGAGCAGATTGAAATGACAAGTAGTTTTCAGTAAGGTATTGTCTGCAAGTGCTGAAATTGTAAGTAGCGAGTAGTTTGATAGCAAGGTAATTTGTAACGAGCAAGTAACGATAATTGTAACAAGTATGCAGCAAGATAGCCCAATCCTTTTGAGGCAAAGGACAGGCCAAAACGGTCTCTTATGATAAGCAAGGCGCTCTTGAGGGTACAGGGGAATTTCATCTAGTCACTTTCATCATATTGGATTTATTTGTGTTCACTACTTTGATAATTTGATATGTGGGTGGACCGGTGCTTAGGTGATGTTCTTACTTGAACAATCCTCCTACCTATGATTAACCCTCCCGCAAGCATCCGCAACTATGAGAAAAGTATTAAGGATAAATCCCAACCATAGCATTAAACTCTAGGATCCAATCGGTCCCTTACAGAATAGTGCATATACTGGGGTTTAAGTTTCTATCACTCTCGCAACCCACCATCTATTTACTACTCCACAATGCATTCCCTTAGGCCCAAATATGGTGAAGTGTCATGTAGTCAACGTTCACATGACACCACTAAGGGAATCACAACAAACATAATATCAAAATATCGAACACATATCAAGTTCACATGATTACTTGCAACATGATTTCTCCCGTGACCTCAAGAACAAAAGTAACTACTCACAATCAAAAAACTTGCTCATGATCAGAGGGGTATTAATATGCATAACGGATCTGAATATATAATCTTCCACCAAATAAACCATATAGTAATCAACTACAAGATGTAATCAACACTACTAGTCACCCCCTAGCAACAATCTATAGTTACGGTAACAAGATTGTATACAAGAGATGAACTAGGATTTGAGATGAGATGGTGCTGTTGGTGAAGATGTTGATGGAGATTGTCCTCCCCATGATGGGAGAGTTGTTGGTGATGACAATGATTTCCCCCTCCGGGAGGGAAGTGCTCTTGCCCAAGTTTTGCCTCGAGACAGCGGCGCTGAAAGCCTCTCCTTTATTTTTTCCAAGTCAAAACCACTTATATACCACAAGATGGGCACCGGAGGTGGGCCGAGGAGGCCACAACCCACCAGGGCGCGCCATGGGGGCCTGGCGCGCCCAGGTGTGTTGTGCCCACCTGGTGGCCCCCGTCTGGTGTTTATTGGCTCCAATAATCCTTAAATAATTCATAAAAAATCTCCGTGAAGTTTCAGCTCATTTAGGGTTGTGCGTAATAGGTGGCCTGACGTAGCTTTTCTAGGTCCAGATTTCCAGCTGCCGGTATTCTCCCTCTTGGTGTGTTCCTTGCAAATTATCAGAGAAAAGACATTTGAATTACTCCAAAAAGCATTATTATGGATAAAAACATTATAAATAACAGTAAGAAAACATGATGCAAAATGGACTTATCAACTCCCCCAAGCTTAGACCTCGCCTGTCCTCAAGCGAAAACCGAAATCGAAAAACATGTCCACATGCTTTGAGAGAGAGGTGTCGATAAAACAAAATACGGACATAGAAGCATCATGTTGATTATTATAATAGCAACAAAATTAAACATAGGACTTTTATCATAGAACTTCTATCATACACTTCTCATAAATAAGTAATATTTCATCACACAATCAAAGTATAAAGCAAAAACTCTATTAGAAACCAACAAACTATGTTCTCAGACAACTTTGGAACTACAATTCATCATCTTTTCAGGAAGGGTCACGTGTCGGAGCCTTTTAAGCAAGTCCGCATACTCAACCATCATATAGTCTTCTATGATTGCTAACACTCACCTCATACCCATGAGCAAAACGTTTCAACTGGACACATAGAAAGATAGGGGCTTAGAGTTTTGCCTCCCAACATACTCACCTCAAGGTTGATGTCAACAATAATAACGCATGCTATCTATATTCAATTGGACATATGTGCCTAGATCTTTCGCCACCACATGATGCTTGCCAAAAGAGAAAATAAAAAGGAATAGAAGGAAAACTTTGACTCTTTGCATAAAAGTAAATACATAAAAGTAAAAGATAGGCCCTTCGTAGAGGGAAGCAGAGGTTGCCATGCGCTTATTTGTTTACATGCTCAATCCCTTAGTGCAAGAGAATGTCACGTTGTATTACCCCTTAAGATGAAAACCTTTATTATGCAGTCTGTCACTTTTATTCTTTGTCATACAAGTTCGTATGACACTCAATTTTCTCTTACACTAAATGATCTCACATATTTAGAAGCAATTTTTATTGCCTTTTTGCACCGATGACAACTTACTTGAGGGATCTTGTTCAATCCCTTGGAAGGTATGGTGGACACTCGAAAAAGTTTTGGGGTTAAGGGTTTTTGGATGCACAAGTAGTATCTCTATTCAGTGCAAAAAAATTTGGCTAGCAAAGATAGGGGCAAGCACCACATGTTAAAGGATCTATGACAATATGACTTCTATGTGAATATAAACAAACATAAACCATTACGTTGTCTTCCTTGTCCAACGCCAACATTTTTGGTATATAATAATTTGATGAGGGCTCACAATCACAAAAGATTTCTAGGATAGTCTATTTATATGTGAATCTTCCCTTCCCTTATTAATTCTTTCATGAGTTGCATCACTGACCAATGCTATGTTTGTCAATCTCCAATAAAAAATTCTTACTTATACTTTTCCTTATGTGGTGCTATCACCTACCATAGGATTAGTATACTTATTGATTTATTTCCTTTATTTCGTTTGCTTTCTTTCTTTTTTTCTTTTCTTTATTTGCAACTTGAAAGTAAAGAAAGTAAAAACTCGCACTAACTTTATTATATAACTTGCACATGATAACAATGATAGATCACTAAGCAAACTCTCCAAGAAGAAAAGATCAAACTAAACTTTATTCATCTGAGCAAAATATTGAATTAAGATAAGTAAAAGCAAAAAGATTGTGGGATGATACGATACCGGGGCACCTCCCCCAAGCTTGGAGGAAGCCAAGGGGAGTGCCCATACCTGATACTCAATTCTCCTTTGGTGGTGTCTGTAGGCTCCTCCCACTTCGTCTCGATCTTCATCAGTTAAACACCTTCTTCCATGTGGTTGGAGGAGCAGGAAGACATGATGCCTAGCTTGATAAATCTGACCAGAAACAACAAGAAAAGGGAACAAAGGATTTTCTAAGCGATAATGTGGTTAACAGCTTAAGGAAGTATATATAGAATTTTTATCTTGCAAGGCAAGCATACAGAAGAAAAATGGAGTACGGGAGGTGTCCCAGGTGGGCACAACCCACATGCCTGGCGCGCCCTGGTGTCTTGTGCCCACCAGGGGACGCTTCCTGGAAATTTCTTTATTTCCAAAATTCTAAAATATTCCAAAACTGATAATAAATATTTTTGCGAATTTTTCGGAGTCCGTTTACTTACCGTATCACGTACCTCCTTATTTTGATGATTCTGGAGTGTTCCGGAAGGACTCTTTTGTGTACTCTTCTGGTGTCAAAGTTTGAATAATATTGCTTTCAACATTAATAGACGTACCTGAGATATAATGCCTTTTTCGTTGTCCATTGACAACCTTCGGGTTAGTACCTTCGGAATTATTTATTTTGATGGCACCGGACCGGCAAACCTCCTCGATGACATATGGGTCGTCCCATTTCGAGAGGTTTTCCCTGCAAAAAATCTAAAACGAGAGTTGTACAGAAGAACATATTCTCCGACTTTAAACTCACGCTTTTGGATTCTTTTGTCATGCCATCTTTTAACTTTTTCTTTGAATAACTTTGCATTTTCATATGCTTGGGTTCTCCATACATCTAATGAGCTTATATCAAATAGCCTCTTTTCACCACCAAGTTTGAAATCATAATTGAGTTCTTTAACTACCCAGTATGCTTTATGTTCTAACTCAAGAGGCAAATGACAAGCCTTTCCATAAACCATTTTATAAGGAGACATACCTGATGACCCACAAGTATAGGGGATCTATTGTAGTCCTTCCGATAAGTAAGAGTGTCGAACCCAACGAGGAGCAGAAGGAAATGATAAGCGGTTTTCAGCAAGGTACTCTCTGCAAGCACTGAAATTATCGGTAACAGATAATTTTGTGATAAGGTAATTTGTAACTGGTAACAAGTAACAAGTGTAAATAAAGTGCAGCAAGATGGCCCAATCCTTTTTGTAGCAAAGGACAAGCCCGAACAAACTCTTATATAGAGAAAAGCGCTCCCGAGGACACATGGGAATTATCGTCAAGCTAGTTTTCATCACGTTCATATGATTCGCGTTCGGTACTTTGATAATTTGATATGTGGGTGGACCGGTGCTTGGGTGCTGTCCTTACTTGGACAAGCATCCCACTTATGATTAACTCCTATTGCAAGCATGCGCAACTACAAAAGAAGTATTAAGATAAACCTAACCATAGCATGAAACATATGGATCCAAATCAGCCCCTTACGAAGCAACGCATAAACTAGGGTTTAAGCTTCTGTCACTCTAGCAACCCATCATCTACTTATTACTTCCCAATGCCTTCCTTTAGGCCCAAACAATGGTGAAGTGTCATGTAGTCGATGTTCACATAACACCACTAGAGGAGAGACAACATACATCTCATCAAAATATCGAACGAATACCAAATTCACATGACTACTTATAGCAAAACTTATCCCATGTCCTCAGGAACAAACACAACTACTCACAAAGCATATCAATGTTCATAATCTGAGGGGTATTAATATGCATATAGGATCTGAACATATGATCTTCCACCGAATAAACCAACTAGCATCAACTACAAGGAGTAATCAACACTACTAGCAACCCACAGGTACCAATCTGAGGCTTTGGGACAAAGATTGGATAGAAGGGATGAACTAGGGTTTGAGAGGAGATGGTGCTGGTGAAGATGTTGATTGAGATTGACCCCCTCCTGATGCGAGGACCATTGGTGATGACGACGATGATGATTTCCCCCTCCCGGAGGGAAGTTTCCCTGGCAGAACAGCTCCGCCGGAGCCCGAGATTGGTTCCGCCAAGGTTCCGCCTCGTGGCGGCGGAGTTTCTTCCTGAAAGCTTGTTTATGATTTTTTTCCAGGGTAAAAGACCTCATTTAGCATAAGATGGATAGTAGAGGCCTGCCAGGGGGCCCATGAGGCAGGGGGTCACGCCCAAGCGCCCCCACCCTCGTGGCCAGGGTGTGGGCCCCCTCTGGTATTTTCTTCGCTCAGAATTTTTTATTATTTCCAAAAATGACTTCCGTGGAGTTTTAGGACTTTTGGAGTTGTGCAGAATAGGTCTCTAATATTTGTTCCTTTTCCAGCCCAGAATTCCAGCTGTTGGCATTCTCCCTCTTCATGTAAACCTTGTAAAATAAGAGAGAATAGGCATAAGTATTGTGACATAACATGTAATAATAGCCCATAATGCAATAAATATCGATATAAAAGCATGATGCAAAATGGACGTATCATCTCCCCCAAGCTTAGACCTCGCTTGTCCTCAAGCGGAAGCCGATAACGATAAATATGTCCACATGGTTAGAGATAGAGGTGTCGATAAAATAAAATACGGACAAGAGGGCATCATGATCATTCTTATAACAGCAACACACATAAATATATAGTCAAATGATTTCTTATGCTCAAGTAATAGTCTATTCACAGCGTCAAGTATGAATCAGAAACTTCATTGAGAACTAACAAACTATAACCTCGGTCATTGAAGCAATTGCAATTTATCATAACATCAGAGTCAATATAAGAGCTTTCAGCAAGTCCACATACTCAACTATCATTTAGTCTTCCACAATTGCTAACACTCATGCAATACTTATGGGTTTGGAGTTTTAATCTGACACAGAGAAAGATAGGGGTTGTAGTGTTGCCTCCCAACTTTTTACCTCAAGGGTAATGTCAACAATAATAGTTCATGCTAACTTACATCCAATTGGATAAATATATCAGGATCTTTCCAACACAAGGTGCATGCCAAAGGATAAAATGTAAAAAGTAAAGGTGAAGATCACCATGACTCTTGCATAAGACAAAAGTAAAAGATAGGTGATACGTCTCCAACGTATCTACTTTTCCAAACACCCTTGCCCTTGTTTTGGACTCCAACTTGCATGATTTGAATGAAACTAACCCGGACTGACGCTGTTTTCAGCAGAACTGCCATGATGTTGTTTTATGTGTAGTAAAGAAAAGTTCTCAAAATGTCCTGGAAATCCACGGAGGCACTTTTTGGAATTAATAAGAATTTTTGGCGAAAGAATTAGTGCCAGGGGGCCCACGGCCTGTCCACGAGACAGGGGGCGCCCCCCCTAGGGCGCGGCCCCCTATCTCGTGGGCCCCCTGGACCTCCTCCGACCTCAACTCCAACTCCATATATTCCGTCTCAGGGAGAAAAAAATCAGAGAGAAAGTTTCATCGCGTTTTACGACACGGAGCCGCCGCCAAGCCCTAATCTCTCTCGGGAGGGCTGATCTGGAGTCCGTTCGGGGCTCCGGTGAGGGGGATTCGTTGTCGTCGTCATCATCAACCATCCTCCATCACCAATTTCATGATGCTCACCGCCGTGCGTGAGTAATTCCATCGTAGGCTTGCTGGACGGTGATGGATTAGATGAGATTTACCATGTAATCAAGTTAGTTTTGTTAGGGTTTGATCCCTAGTATCCACTATGTTCTGAGATTGATGTTGCTATGACTTTGCTATGCTTAATGCTTGTCACTAGGGCCCGAGTGCCATGATTTCAGATCTGAACCTATTATGTTTTCATGAATATATGTGTGTTCTTGATCCTATCTTGCAAGTCTATAGTCACCTATTATGTGTTATGATCCGACAACCCCGAAGTGACAATAATCGGGATACTTGTCGATGATGACCGTAGTTTGAGGAGTTCACGTATTAACTATGTGCTAATGCTTTGTTCCGGTTCTCTATTAAAAGGAGGCCTTAATATCCCTTAGTTTCTGCTAGGACCCCGCTTCAACGGGAGGGTAGGGCAAAAGATGTCATACAAGTTCTTTTCCATAAGCACGTATGACTATTTACGGAATACATGCCTACATTACATTGATGAATTGGAGCTAGTTCTATATCACCCTATGTTATAACTATTGCATGAGGAATCACATCCGGCATAATTATCCATCACTGATCCATTTCCTACGAGCTTTTCACATATTGTTCTTCGCTTATTTAATTTTCCATTGCTACTGTTACAACTATTACAAAAACCCAAAAACATTTATCTTCACTTTTGCTACCGCTACCATTATTATCATACCCCTTTTGCTACTAAACACTTTGTTGTAGATACTAAGTTATCCAGGTGTGGTTGAATTGACAACTCAACTGCTAATACTCAAGAATATTCTTTGGCTCCCCTTGTGTCACATCAATAAATTTGGGTTGAATACTCTACCCTCGAAAGCTGTTGCGATCCCCTATACTTGTGGGTTATCAAGACTAATTTCTGGCGCCGTTGCCGGGGAGCATAGCTCTATTCTCTGAGTCACTTGGGATTTATATCTATTGATCACTATGAAGAACTTGAAAGACGATCGAACTACTATTTTGCCCTCAACTACGAGGGGAGGTAAGGAACTGCCATCTAGCTCTGCACTAGATTCTCCTTCCGTTATTAATAGGCTTGCGACACCTAAACCTGCTACTGCTATGAATTCTGATATGTCGTATGTTATTGATGATGCCACTTCTGCTATGCATGATGAAACTACTTCTGTGCGTGATACTACTGTGCCATTAGGTGATGTTCTAGATGAACAACTTGCTAGAGTTAGGGGGAATGAAAATATTGAAGAACCTATTATTGATGATAGTGATGATGAAGGTTCCCCCAATGATTATGTATTACCTGCTGTTCCTAAGGGTTATGTTATGAATGAAGCAGCTGCTATGGAAATTCTTGCTTGCAATGATAGAAATGATCTTAAGAAATTATTAGCTAAATGGAAGCAGCAGTCTCTTAATGCTAGAATGAAACCCGATCCTGCTTTTGCTACTTCACCTATCTGTGTTACTGATAAGGATTATGAATTCTCTGTTGATCCTAATATTATTACTTTAGTTGAATCTGATCCTTTTTATGGCCTTGAATCTAAAACTGTTGTGGCAAATCTTACCAAGTTGAATGATATAGCCACCCTGTTTACTAATTATGAGAAGTCTCGCTATTTATATATCCTTAAGATATTTCCATTCTCATTAAAGGGTGATGCTAAGACTTGGTATAATTCTCTTGCTCCTGGTTGTGTGTGTAGTCCCCATGATATGATTTATTACTTCTCTGCTAAATATTTCCCTGCTCATAATAAACAAGCTGCCTTGCGGGAAATATATAATTTTGTGCAAATCAAAGAAGAGAGTCTCCCACAAGCTTGGGGGAGGCTTCTCCGGTTACTTAATGCTTTGCCCGATCATCCTCTTAAGAAAAATGAAATACTTGATATCTTTTATAATGGACTAACCGATGCTTCCAAAGACTACTTGGATAGTTGTGCTGGTTGTGTTTGCAGGGAAAGAACAGTAGACGAAGCTAAAATATTATTGAATAATATGTTGACTAATGAAAATAATTGGACTCTTCCCGAGGCAGTTCCTGAAGTAATTCCTGAACCAATTGAGCCAACTCCTGAGCCTATTCCTAAACCCACTCCAAAGAAGGGAGGTGTTTTATTTCTCAGTCCTGAAGATATGCAAGAGGCAAAGAAATCAATGAAAGAAAAAGGTATTAAAGCTGAAGATGTTAAGAATTTACCTCCTATTGAAGAAATACATGGTCTTAATATACCGCCTGAAGAACCACATAGTCTTGATAACCCGACATAGGTAGTAAAGGTAAATTCTCTCTATAGATATGATAAAGTTGAAATACCATCTACTAAATTTCATAGCCCATGCTTAGATGAATTTGATGACTTTATGGCTAGGCAAGAAAGTTTTAATGCTTATGTAGGTAGAGAGTTAAAGAATAATGCTTTCGGGATAGGATGCGTAGGTGATAATTTGGCTAGAGTTAAAGATGAACTTCACCGCGCTAGCAAATATGCTTCTATGGTTGCTACTCAAGCTGAGCAAGTACTTAAAGCTCAAAATGATTTGCTTGATGAATTAAATAATAAAAATGACTTTGCGGTTAGAGTGGCAACTAGAACTGGTAGAATGAATCAGGAACCTTTGTATCCTGAAGGCCACCCTAAGAAAACCGAGCAAGATTCTCAGAGAAATAATTTAGAGGCACCTAGTTCTTCTTAAAAGAATAAAAAAACGATAGAACTTTGCATGCTTCTAGTGAACCTACTGTAGACACACCTGAGAATCCCAATGATATTTCTATCTTTGATGTTGAAACACAATCAGGTGATGAACATGAACCTAGTGATAATGTTAATGATAATGTTCATGTTGATGCTCAACCTAGCAAAGATAATGATGTAGAGATTGAACCCGCGGTTGATCTTGATAACCCACAATCAAAGAATAAACGTTATGATAAGAGAGATTTTGTTGCTAGGAAGCACGGTAAAGAAAGAGAACCATGGGTTCAGAAACCCATGCCCTTTCCTACTAAACCATCCAAGTCAAAGGATGATGAGGATTTTGAGCGCTTTGCTGAAATTAGACCTATTTTCTTACGTATGCGCTTAACTGATATGCTTATAGTAAATCCTTATGCTAAGTACATGAAGGATATCATCACGAATAAAAGAAAGATACCGGAAGCTGAAATTTCCACCATGCTTGCTAAGTACACTTTTAAGGGTGGAATACCAAAGAAACTTGGAGATCCGGGTGTTCCAACTATACCATGCTCTACTAAAAGATATTATGTTAGAACTGCTTTATGTGATCTTGGAGCCGGTGTTAGTGTTATGCCTCTCTCTTTATATCATAGACTTGAATTGAATAAGTTGACACCTACTGAAATATCTTTGCAAATGGCTGATAAATCAACTACTATACCTGTCGGTATTTGTGAGGATGTGCCTGTTGTAGTTGCAAATGTCACTATCTTAACGGACTTTGTTATTCTTGATATTCCCGAGGACGATAGTATGTCTATTATCCTGGTAGACCTTTTCTTAATACTGCAGGGGCTGTTATTGATTGCAACAAAGGCAATGTCACTTTTCATGTTAATGGTAATGAGCATACGGTACACTTTCCGAGGAAACAATCTCAAGTTCATAGCATCAATTCTATTGAAAAAGTTCCAACTATCCTTTTTGGAGGTTTTGAATTTCCTCTCCCTACTGTCAAGAAAAAGTATGATATTCTTATTGTTGGGGATTTTAATATCCCCGTTGAGGTAACTTAGTGTTATTCGAAGTTTCTCTAGTTCCGTGTTATTCGGAATGAGTTTGTTAACAAGACTTGATCAACCTTGTTAGCGGATTCATTTTGATGATCACGAGATGGATGAAACTAGAAGGCACAACCTTCTGTACCCTCTTTTTACTTTCTGTTATTTAGAATAAAATAAATAAAAAATAAAAAAATAGTATTATTCGTCTGTTTTCTCAATTATCCGTGCAATAAGAAATAGTCCGAAAATAAAAGTGCTCCAAATGCCCTGCAAATTTAGTATGATTTTTTCTGGAATATTTGAGGATTTTAGGCACTGAAAACACTACAGGAGGGGCAAGCACCAGGCCACGAGAGAGGAGGGCGCGCCCCCTGTCTCGTGGGCCCCTGGTGGCTCCCCTCCACTTATGCCAGCACCCACACACTTCATCTTCTACCCAAAAAAATCCCCATCTAGCTCAAGCCTGAGTTCTAGCTCGTTTTGCTGCGATTTTCGATCTCTTAGATCAAAGCTCCATTCACAAAAATGCTTTGAGAGATTGTTGCTTGGTATGTGACTCCTCCACTGGTCCAATTAGTTTTTTTATAGTGCTTTATTCATTGCAAATTTTTGCTGCATAGGTGACCATGTTCTTGAGCTTGCATGTTAAATTTTTGAGGTCCCTAGCAATTCTAATGCATGATATAGGCTCTAGGCACTTGTAGGAGTAGTTGCTATCAATCTTGTTTAGTTTTATTCACTTTTATTTTGAAGTTACTAAAATTTCAGAAATTTTCAGAAAATGTTAAGGAGGCTCTTTAAAGGCTCTTCTAGCCAAAGCTCTAAGGAAAAACAAGACAAAGAGAAGGAAAAACCCAAGTATGATCTTCCTCGCTTAGCGAAAGTATGGTCATGTGAATGGCCGTGTGAGGATTTCTTGAAAGAAGCTGGAATTCATGAAGACTTTTATGCTTTAATCGGGACTGCAGGCCTCACCGGTTTCATGAACGACCGAATCAATCAGTATCTCTTACTTACCAATACTTTCATGCAAAACTTTTATTATTATCCTAAGAAGTCACCGCCTGCAATATCATTTCATTTATATGATGAATTCAAAGAAATGTCTTTACGTCTTTTTTGCGCGGTATGTAGGATACCTTATGAGGGAGAATTAGAGGAACCCCATCGTGAAGATGTGGATGGCTTCGTTAAAACTATTGCTGTAGAAGAGCCAAGAAGGGCTCTGAGGCAAAAGTCTCTAGCATACACTTTCCTGTTTTACGCTACTTTGCTATATTTGCTAGTATATGCTTGATTGGTCGTGGGAATAGTGGAAATTTGAGCGTTCCTGATATTATTATTCTTCAACATGCTTTGCTGGGAGACAATACTTTTAGTATGGGTGTCGTCGTTGCTAAACGGCTAGCCCTAAATCATACAAAAGGCCCCATATTTGGAGGTATCTATGTTGCACGCCTTGCTGAACATTCAAATACCCATTAGGCACTATGAGGAGGAGGACACAAAATTACCACCTCACATTTTAGATTACAAGAGCATGGTAGCACACAAGTTTATTGTTGATAACGAAGAGAAGATGCTCTTGTATAGACTTAGATTCAATAAGAAACACTTTGAGTTTATTATTTTGCCTGCACCTCTGTTATTTGATTTGCTTGCAGAAAATCGCCTTGTCACGCTGGAAGCGGTGAACAACCATCTAGACCAAGCTTTTACTCCAGAACCTGAACCTGAGCCGGAACCTGAGATGGACCCTTATCGTGCATCATCTGTCCAGTGGGATCCGGAGATGACCAGCCAGTGGTATCCTGATTACACCTCCCACTACACCGGGGAGAGTAGCGGCGGTCCTTGGTATTAGACCAACTTAGGCCAAAAGCCTAAGCTTGGGGGAGTATATTTCTCACCGACTTTACATTCATGTTCACACACTAGCCGTCGGTGCTCATACTCTTTCATTGTATTATCCATGCTAATTTAAATTTCTGTTTCTAGTTTTCTTCTTGTGTGTTTGATAAACTTTAAGAAAAACCAAAAAGTTTAGTTAGTTTAATTTCCATGCTTGTAGTAGAAATTAAAATGAAAACCCCAAAAGATTTCTCGTTCTTCTTTTACTTGTTGGGAGCTTTCCCGTGTAAATACTTTTCTTTTCTTTTCTTTCTTTTGGGGGTCGAGAAGACCATATTGAAAATGCTTAGTGGCTCTTATATGCATGATTGTTTATTTAATTTAGAGCCCATATTACTTATCTTCTCTCTTGAGTTGAACGCTTGCAGATTCCAGCTTAGTCCGATGCACGTGCACTCTTATTATTATACACATCGTTCGGTCGTGCAAGTGAAAGACAATAATGATGATTGATGATGGACTTATTGGGATGAGAAGAGTTGGTACGAACTCGACCTCTCTTGTTTATGTAAATATGATGAGTTCATCGTTCCTGAGTCAGCTATTATGAAGTAAACATATTTGCAATGACATTTAGAGATTATAGTTGCTTGTGCCATGCTTGATTAGCTATGAGTTATAATGGTTTACCTTGCGTGCCAACATGCTATTAGAATGATTATGATGTAGTATGATGGGATGGTATCCTCCTTTGGATGTATTAAGTGACTCGACTTGGCACATGTTCACGCATGTAGTTGAATCAAATCAACATAGCCTTCATGATATTTAAGTTCATGGTAGATTATATCCTACTCATGCTTGTACTCGGTGTAAATTAATTTTAATGCATGTTTACGACTGTTGTCGCTCTCTCAGTTGGTCGCTTCCCAGTCTTTTGCTAGCCTTCACCTGTACTAAGCGGGAATACTGATTGTGCATCCAAACTCTTTAAACCCCAAAGTTGTTCCATATGAGTCCACTATACCTTCCTATATGCGGTATTTACCTGCCGTTTCAAGTAAATTTGTATGTGCCAAACTCCAAACCTTCAAATGAAATTCTTTTTTGTATGCTCGAGCAGCTCATGTTTCAACTAGGGCTGCCTATATCTTCCATGCTAGGTGGGTTATTCTCAAGAGGAGTGGACTCCGCTCCTCATTCATGAGAAAGGGCCGGTAACCGGGATGCCCAGTCCCATGATCCAAAAAGATCAAAGCAAATCAAAATAATTAAACAAAACTCCCCCAGGGTTGTTGTATGTTGGAGGCACTTGTTGTTTCGAGCAAGCCATGGATTGATGCTTGTTGGTTGTTGGGGGAGTATAAGCCTTTACCATTCTGTTTGGGAACTGCCTATAATGCATGTAGTATGGAAGATACAGCCATCTCATAGTTGTTAAGTTGGCAACAAAAGTATGCCGCTCAAAATGTTATTCAATATCTGTTTTAAAATCGAGCTCTGGCACCTCTACAAATCCCTGCTTCCCTCTACGAAGGGCCTATCTATTTACTTTTATGTTGAGTCATCACCCTTCTTATTAAAAAGCACCCGTTGGAAAGGACACTGTCATTTGCATTCATTATTATTGGTTTATATTGGGTATGACTTGACTGGATCTCTTTTACCATGAATTACAATGTTTAGTCAGTCCTTGATCTTTAAAGGTGCTCTGCATTTATGTTTTGCGGTCTCAGAAAGTGCTAGCGAGATATCATTTTGCTATATCATGTTATGATTATTTTGAGAAAGCGTTGTCATCCGAGTTTTATTATTATGGCTCGCTAGCTGATTATGCTATTGATATGAGTAATTGTGAGACCTATGTGTTATTGTTAGTATGGTTAGTTCATAATATTTGCTGAAACCTGAATGCTGGCTTTTCATGTTACAACAACAAGAGCAAACAGAGTTTGTAAAAGTTTTTCTTTATCACTTTCAGTTTATCAACTGAATTGCTTGAGGACAAGCAAAGGTTTGAGCTTGGGGGAGTTGATACGTCTCCAACGTATCTACTTTTCCAAACACTTTTGCCCTTGTTTTGGACTCTAACTTGCATGATTTGAATGAAACTAACCCGGACTGACGCTGTTTTCAGCAGAACTGCCATGATGTTGTTTTATTTGTAGAAAAGAAAAGTTCTTGGAATGTCCTGGAAATCCACAGAGGCACTTTTTGGAATTAATAAGAATTCTTGGCGAAAGAATTAGTGCCAGGGGGCCCACGGCCTGTCCACGAGACAGGGGGACGCGCCCCCCTAAGGCGTGGCCCCCTATCTCGTGGGCCCCCTGGACCTCCTTCGACCTCAACTCCAACTCCATATATTCCGTCTCAGGGAGAAAAAAATCAGAGAGAAAGTTTCATCGCGTTTTACGATATGGAGCCGCCGCCAAACCCTAATCTCTCTCGGGAGGGCTGATCTGGAGTCCGTTCGGGGCTCCGAAGAGGGGGATTCGTTGCCGTCGTCATCATCAACCATCCTCCATCACCAATTTCATCATGCTCATCGCCGTGCGTGAGTAATTCCATCGTAGGCTTGCTGGACGGTGATGGGTTGGATGAGATTTACCATGTAATCAAGTTAGCTTTATTAGGGTTTGATCCCTAGTATCCACTATGTTCTGAGATTGATGTTGCTATGACTTTGCTATGCTTAATGCTTGTCACTAGGGCCCGAGTGCCATGATTTCAGATCTGAACCTATTATGTTTTCATGAATATATGTGTGTTCTTGATCCTATCTTGCAAGTCTATAGTCACCTATTATGTGTTATGATCCGACAACCCCGAAGTGACAATAATCGGGATACTTGTCGGTGATGACCGTAGTTTGAGGAGTTCATGTATTCACTATGTGCTAATGCTTTGTTCCGGTTCTCTATTAAAAGGAGGCCTTAATATCCCTTAGTTTCCGCTAGGACCCCGCTTCAACGGGAGGGTAGGGCAAAAGATATCATACAAGTTCTTTTCCATAAGCACGTATGACTATTTACGGAATACATGCCTACATTACATTGATGAATTGGAGCTAGTTCTATATCACCCTATGTTATAACTATTGCATGAGGAATCACATCCGGGATAATTATCCATCACTGATCCATTGCCTACGAGCTTTTCACATATTGTTCTTCGCTTATTTACTTTTTCGTTGCTACTGTTACAACTATTACAAAAACCCAAAAACATTTATCTTCACTTTTGCTACCGCTACCTTTATTATCATACCCCTTTTGCTACTAAACACTTTGCTGCAGATACTAAGTTATCCAGGTGTGGTTGAATTGACAACTCAACTGCTAATACTCAAGAATATTCTTTGGCTCCCCTTCTGTCGAATCTATAAATTTGGGTTGAATACTCTACCCTCGAAAGCTGTTGCGATCCCCTATACTTGTGGGTTATCAATAGGCCCTTCGCAGAGGGAAGCAGAGGTTGTCATGCGCTTTCATGGTTGGAGGCACGAAATCTTAATGCAAAAGAACGTCACTTTATATTGCCACTTGTGATATGGACCTTTATTATGCAGTCCGTCGCTTTTATTTCTTCCACATCACAAGATCGTATAAATCTTATTTTGTCCACACTAATAAATCATACATATTTAGAGAGCAATTTTTATTGCTGGCACCGATGACAACTTACTTGAAGGATCTTACTCAATCCATATGTAGATATGGTGGACTCTCATGGCAAAACTGGGTTTAAGGGTATTCGGAAGCACAAGTAGTATCTCTACTTGGTGCAAAGAATTTGGCTAGCATGAGGGATAAAGGAAAGCTCAACATGTTGGATGATCCATGACAATAGACTTTATTTCAGATGCAAGAAAACATAACCCATTACGTTGTCTTCCTTGTCCAACATCAACTCTTTAGCATGTCATATCTTAATGAGTGCTCACAATCATAAAAGATGTCCAAGATAGTATATTTATATGCGAAAACCTCTCTTTCTTTATTACTTCCCATTAATTGCAACGATGACCAAAACTATGTTTGTCAACCCTCAACAACTTTTAATCATCATACTCTTTATATGTGAAGTCATTACTCTCCTAGGATCAATATGATCTCTTTATTTGTTTTTATTCTTTCTTTTATTTTTATTCCCTCAAGATCAAAGCATAGTAATCAAGCCCTTGACACAACACTAATCTATATTATATATAGCTCACGGACTCAATTACATAGAGGGATCATAAAAAAAACTCAAAACTAAACCATACTAAAACTTTATTCTACTAGATCAGGATATTACCAAAAGGATCAAACTAAGGAAAACGGTAAAGATAGGAGTGTGATGGTGATACGATACCGGGGCACCTCCCCCAAGCTTGGCAGTTGCCGAGGGGAGTGCCCATACCCATGTGATTATATCTCTTTTGCCGGTAAAGGAGATGGAGTTGTTGATGATGTAGGCTTGTCGTGCCTCTTCCAAGGCATAGGCTCACCATCATAGAAGGACGATCGAGTCTCCGGGATCCTTAAATCTGCAGCCAAACTCATCCTCTTGAATCTATATTCATACTCATAGTTTTGATTTTGCAGGTCATAGATCTGGGCTTGGAGGTGCTCGATTTTCTCGTGAAGCTTGAAGATGGCCTCCCCAATGTCCTTGGCATCCAGCTTGTGGTTGTTGGTGAACTCCATGATCATTATGTGATTGGAGTCAAGTCCGCGCTCCACCATCTCCTGACACTTGAAAACTTGTTGCTCCATTGCCTCGAGCCTTGTCTCCATGCTTCCGGTCCTCCTTGGTCCTTCAACATCGCAGATGTGTAACAACCCCTCACGTATCTCAATGGTTTGAGGATGTTGCAGCACTTCCGCGAGGTAGGGGTTGATGACCTTCTTGAAGAACTTGTCCTTGGGGGCACTTGGAGACGTCATGCTGATCTAGATCTGTCAGAAAAATAGCTCAAAACAAGAACAGAGGATAATTGCGAGATATGGTGGTCAAAACCTTCGGGAGATTATATAATGAATTTTTACCGACCAAAAGAAGTATCGTGCAAGAAAATGGAGTCTGGAGAGCGCACGAGGTGCCCACGAGGCAGGGGCCACGCCCAGGGGGGTAGGGCGCGCCTGCCACCCTCGTGGAAGCCTCGTATCCTTCCCGGATTGCTTCTTATGTTCCTATTTTCTTAAATATTCCAAAATGGAGAAAAATTGTCATTAGAACTGTTTTGGAGTCGGTTTACTTACCGTACCACATACCTATTACTTTTCGGGGTCTGAAATGTTCTAGAGAGTGTCTCTTATGTATTCCTCCGGGGTTACGGTTTCAATAATATTGGTTTCAATATTTATGGGATTACCTGATATATAATGTTTGATTCTTTGACCGTTCACCACCTTCGGATTTGTGCCTTCGAAGTTGTTGATTTTTATGGCACCAGAACGATAGACCTCCTCAATAACGTAAGGACCTTCCCATTTAGAGAGAAGCTTTCCTGCAAAAAATCTTAAACGAGAGGTGAATAGCAACACATAATCACCTACATTAAACTCACGCTTTTGTATCCTTTTGTCATGCCATCTTTTAATTTTTTTCTTTAAACAATTTGGCATTTTCATAGGCTTGGGTTCTCCATTCATCAAGTGAGCTAATGTCAAATAACCTCTTCTCACCGGCAAGTTTGAAATCATAATTGAGCTCTTTAATGGCCCAATATGCCTTATGTTCTAGTTCGAGAGGTAAGTGACATGCTTTTCCATAAACTATTTTATGCGGAGACATACCCATAGGATTTTTACATGCAGTTCTATAGGCCCATAATGCATCATCAAGTTTCTTCGACCAATTCTTTCTAGATCTATTAACAGTCTTTTGCAAAATTAATTTAAGTTCTCTATTACTCAACTCTACTTGACCACTAGACTATGGGTGATAAGGGGATGCAATTCTATGATTAACATCATACTTAGCAAGCATTTTACAAAAAGAAGCACCATCAGTCATTAAATATCTAGGGACTCCAAACCTCAGAAAAATAACTTCTTTAAGCATCTTAATAGAGGTGTTATGATCAACACTACTAGTTGGAATAGCTTCTACACACTTAGTAACGTAATCAACAGCAACTAAAATATGTGTATACCCATTAGAGGAAAGAAACGGTCCCATGTAATCAAAGCCCCAAACATCAAATGGTTCAATAACAAGTGAATAATTCATAGGCATTTCTTGATGTCTACTAATATTACCAATTCTTTGACATTCATCACAAGACAAGACAAACTTACGGGCATCCTTGAAGAGAGTGGGCCAATAAAAACCGGATTGCAATACCTTATGTGTAGTTCTATCTCCATCGTGGTGCCCTCCATAAGCCTCGGAGTGACACTTGTGTAGGACCTATTCCTGTTCATGCTCAGGTACACAACGTCTAATAACACCATCTACTCCTTTATAAAGATGTGGTCATCCCAAAAGTAATGTCTCAAATCATAGAAAATCTTTTTCTTTTGCTGGTATGTGAAACTAGGTGGTATAAATTTAGCAACAATATAATTAGCATAATCAGTATACCATGGAGCAGTACGAGAAGCATTTATGACAGCTAATTGTTCATCGCGAAAGCTATCATCAAATGGTAGTGGGTCATCAAGAACATTCTCTAACCTAGACAAGTTGTCTGCAACGGGGTTCTCAGCTCCCTTTCTATCAATAATATGCAAATCAAATTCTTGCAGCAAGATAACCCATCTAATAAGTCTTGGTTTATCATCTTTCTTTTCCATAAGATATTTAATAGCAGCATGATCAGTGTGAATAGTTACTTTAGAATCAACAATATAAGGTTTGAACTTATCACAAGCAAATACAACTGCTAAGAATTCTTTTTCAGTAGTAGCATAATTTCTCTGGGCACTGTCTAGAGTTTTACTAGCATATTGAATAACATTCAATTTCTTATCAACTCTTTGTCCTAGAACAACACCTACAGCATAATCGCTAGCATCACACATAATTTCAAATGGTAAATTTCAATCAGGTGGCTGAACAATAGGTGTAGAGATTAATGCTTTCTTTTTGTAATAGATTAGTCAGAGGCCAAGAAAGGAAACATCGGTTTTAATAGGAGGTTCATTAATAATTTCAAATGGTAAATTTCAAATGCTTCTACACAATCATCATCAAAGACAAAAGGTATATCTTTTTGTAATAGATTAGTCAGAGGCCGAGAAATTTTTGAGAAGTCCTTAATGAACCTCCTATTAAAACCGACATGACCAAGGAAACTTCTTATACCTTTGATGTCCTTGGGACACGGCATCTTTTCAATAGCATCAACTTTAGCTTTATCGACTTCAATACCTCTTTCAGAAATTTTATGCCCCAAGACAATACCTTCATTAACCATAAAGTGGCAATTCTACCAATTCAAGACAAGGTTAGTTTCTTCACATCTCTGCAAAACTCGATCAAGGTTGCTCAAGCAATCATCAAAAGAGGATCCATAAATGGAGAAATCATCCATGAAAACCTCACAAATCTTTTCACAAAAGTCAGAGAATATAGCCATCATGCATCTTTGAAAGGTAGCAGGTGCATTACATAATCCAAAAGGCATACGTCTATAAGCAAAGGTACCGAAAGGGCAAGTAAAAGTGGTCTTTTCTTGATCCTCAGCTGACACAGGTATTCAAGAGAAACCAGAGTAACCATCTAGAAAGCAAAAATGTGTATGTTTGGATAATCTTTCTAGCATTTGATCAATGAAAGGCAAACGGTAATGGTCTTTTTTAGTAGCTTTATTTAATTTGTGGAAATCAATTACCATCCTATAACCTATAATGATTATTTGCGGAATCAATTCATCTTTATCATTAGGAACAACAATAATACCTCCCGTCTTAGGAACACAATGGACAAGACTTACCCACTGACTATCAGCAACATGATAAATTATACCTGCCTCAAGGAGCTTTAATATTTCCTTTCTTACCACTTCCTTCATCTTAGGATTTAGTCGTCGTTGGTGATCAATAACTGGTTTGGCGTCTTTCTCCAAATTTATTTTGTGTTGAAATAGAGTGGGACTAACGCCCTTAAGATCATCAAGAGTATACCCAATAGCAGCACGGTGCTTCTTTAGAGTTTTCAATAATTTCTCTTCTTCATGCTCTGAAAGGTTAGCACTAATAATAACAGGATATATCTTCTTTTCATCAAGATAAGCATATTTAAGAGTATCAGGTTACGGTTTAAGCTCAAACACGGGATCACCCTTAGGTGAAGGAGGATCCCCTAGGATTTCAACAGGCAAGTTGTGTTTCAGAATAGGTCCCTGTTTAAATAATACTTCATCTATTTCCTTTCTTTCATTCATAAACATATCATTTTCATGGTCTAGCAAATATTGTTCGAAAGGATCACTAGGAGGTACAACAATAGAAGCAAGACCAATAATTTCATCTTTACTAGGCAATTCCTCATCACGGTGTTGTCTACTAAATTTAGCAAAATTAAACTCATGAGACATATCACCCAAACCGATAGTAACAACATCCTTTTCGCAGTCTATCCTAGCGTTAACCGTGTTCAAGAAAGGTCTACCAAATATAATGGGACAAAAGCTGTCTCGTGGGGAACCAAGAACAAGAAAATCAGTAGGGTATTTAACCTTCCCACACAAGACCTCAACATCTCTGACAATCCCAATTGGTGAAATAGTATCTCTATTGGCAAGCTTAATGGTAACATCAATATCTTCTATCTCAGCAGGTGCAATATCATGCATAATTTCTTCGTATAAAGAATGAGGTATTGCACTAGCACTAGCACCCATATCACATAAACCATGATAACAATGATCTCCTATTTTAACAGAAATAATAGGCATGCCTACAACAGGTCTATGTTTATCTTTAGCACCAGGTTTTGCAATTCTAGTCGTTTCCTCACAGAAATAAATAACATGCCCATCAATATTATCAGCCAAGAGATCTTTAACCATAGCAATATTAGGTTCAACTTTAACTTGCTCAGGGGGTTTGTGTGTCCTAATATTACTTTTGTTGACTATGATTGAAACTTTAGCATGATCCTTTATTCTAACCGGGAAAGGTGGTTTCTCAACATAAGCAGAAGGAACAATAGGATCATTGTAAGTGATAGTCTTTTCTTCAACTTTAATAGGTGCAACTACTTCTACTTCAGTGGGAGGATTATATTTAAACCACTTCTCCTTAGTGAGATCAACATGAGTAGCAAAGGATTCACAGAAAGAAGCTACTATCTCAGAGTCAAGTCCATATTTAGTGCTAAATTCACGGAAAGCATCAGTATCCATAAAAGATTTAACACAATCAAACTTAGGTGTTATACCTGACTCTTTACCTTTGTCGAGGTCCCAATCTTCAGAGTTGCGTTTAATTCATTCCAATAAATCCCATTTCAATTCAATAGCTTCATCATAAAAGAGCCAGTACAAGAAGTATCGAGCATGGAGCTATTATTAAGAGAAAGCCGAGCATAAAAATTTGAATAATAATTTCTCTTGAGAGCTCATGATTGGGGCATGAATATAACATTTCCGTAGGATTTGTCCCTGTTCATGCTCAGGTACACAATGTCTAGTAATACCATCTACTCCTTCTTTATAAACATGTGGGTCATCCCAAAAGTAATTAGCATAATCAGCATACCAAGGAGTACTATTAGCAACATTGTAATTAGCATAATCAGCATACCAAGGAGTACTATTAGCAACATTTATTGCAGCAAACTGCTCATTAGTAAAACTATCATCAATAGGAAGTGGGTTATCAAGCACATTTTCAAGCCTAGACAAGTTATCAGCTACGGGGTTCTCAACTCCCTTTCTATAAATAATATGCAAATCAAATTCTTGCAACAAGAGAACCCAACGAATAAGTCTAGGTTTAGCTTCCTTCTTTTCCACAAGATATTTAATAGCAACATGGTCAATGTGAACAGTTACTTTGGAATCAACAATATAAGGTCTAAATTTATCACAAGCAAACACCACTGCTAAGAATTCTTTTTCAGTTGTAGCATAATTTCTTTGAGCACTGTCTAGAGTTTTACTAGCATAGTGAATAACATTCAATTTCTTATCAACTCTTTGTCCTAGAACAACACCACCAGCATAATCACTAGCATCACACATAATTATAAAAGGCAAATCCAATCAGGTGGTTGAACTATAGGTGCAGTAATTAAAGCTTTCTTGAGTGTTTCAAAGGCTTCAAGACAATCATCATCAAAGACAAAAGGAATATCCTTTTGCAAAACATTAGTGAGAGGCCTAGAAATTTTAGAAAAGTCTTTGATAAATCTCCTATAGAAACCAGCATGTCCTAGGAAACTATGAATACCTTTTATGTCCTTAGGGATGGTATTTTCTCAATTGCATCAACCTTAGCTTGGTCCACTTCAATACCTTTTTCAGAAATTTTATGACCCAAGACAATGCCTTCATTCACCATAAAGTGGCACTTCTCCCAATTCAAGACAAGATTTGTTTGTTCACATCTCTGCCAAACTCGATCAAGATTGCTTAAACAGTCGTCAAAAGACTTCCCATAAATAGAAAAGTCATCCATGAAAACCTCAACAATCATTTCATAAAAGTCAGAGAACATAGCCATCATACATCTTTGAAAGGTAGCAGGTGCATTACATAAACCAAAAGGCATACGTCTATAAGCATAGGTTCCAAAAGGACAAGTAAAAGTGGTCTTTTCTTGATCAGTTTGAGAAACAGGTATTTGCGAGAAGCCAGAATATCCATCAAGTAAGCAAAAATGTGTGTGCTTAGATAATATTTCAAGCATTTGGTCAATAAAAGGCAAAGGGTAATGATCTTTTCTAGTAGCTCTATTTAATTTTCTGAAATCAATTACCATTCTATAACCTGTAAGAATTCTTTGTGGAATAAGTTCATTCTTATCGTTAGGAACAAAAGTTATACCTCCTTTCTTAGGGACACAATGAACAGGACTTACCCATCTACTATCAGCTATAGAATGGATTATACCTGCTTCCAAAAGCTTTAATATTTCCATTCTTACCACCTCTTTCATCTTTGGATTTAACCGACGTTGGTTATCAACAACTGTTTTAGCATCAGGTTCCATATTAATTTTGTGCTGACATAGAGTGGGACTAATGCCCTTTAAATCATCAAGAGTATATGCAATAGCAGCTCGGTGCTTCCTTAGAACTTTCAATAATCTTTCTTCTTTATGTTCTGAAAGGTTAGCACTGATAATAACAGGATATATCTTCTTTTTATCAAGATAAGCATATTTCAAAGTGTTTGGCAATTGTTTTAATTCAAACACAGGATCACCTTTAGGTGGAGGAGGACCCCCTAGAGTTTCAATAGGCAAATTGTGTTTAAGTAGAGGACATTGCTCAAAGAAAATATTATCTATTTCATTTCTTTCATGCATATGTAAATCATTTTCATGGTCTAGCAAGTATTGCTCTAAGGGATCAGTAGGTGGCACGGCAATAGAAGCAAGACCAATTAATTCATCCTTACTAGGCAATTCTTTTTCATGATGAACTTGGAAAAATTAAACTCATGAGACTCATCACCAAAGCTAACACCCTAGTTTGTTTCTGGCAATCTATCCTAGCATTAACTGTGTTCAAGAAAGGTCTACCAAAAATAATGGTACAGAAGTCATCAGGTGGGGTACCAAGAACAAGAAAATCGGTAGGATATTTTGTTTTCCCACACAAGACTTCAACATCTCTAATAATCCCGCAAGGTGATATGGTGTCTCTATTTGCAAGTTTAATAGTAACATCTATGTCTTCTATCTCTATAGGTGCTATGTCTTCCCTAATTTCTTGATATAACTTGTAAGGAATAGCACTCACGCTAGTACCATATCACATAAACCATAATAACAGTGATCTCCTATTTTAGCTGAAATGACAGGCAGGCCAACAACTGGCCTATTTTTATCCCTTTTTCGGGTTTGGCAATTCTAGCAGCTTCTGCACAGAAGTAGATAACATGCCCATCCACATCTTCTTCTAAGAGATCTTTAACCATAGCAATATTAGGTTCAACTCTAATTTATTCATTTGGTTTAAGTGTTCTAACAGTGCTTTTGTTAACCATAGTTGAAACTTTAGCATGTTCCTTTATCCTAACAAGAAAAGGAGGTTTCTCAATATAAGCAGTAGGAACAACTGGATCAACATTATAAAGTATAGTTTCTTCTTTAACTGGTACCTGTTCTTTAGTTTCATCTTTAGTAGGTGGGTGACATTTAAGTAACTTCTCTTTAGGGAGTTCAACATGAGTAGCAAATGATTCACAAAAGGAGGCTACTATCTCAGAGTCAAGTCCATATTTAGAGCTAAACTTTTGAAAAGCATCGGTATCCATAAAAGATTTAACACGATCATAGTTAAGCTTTATACCTGACTCTTCACCTTTATCGAGTTCCCCATCTTCAGAGTTGCGTTTAGTTCTTTCCAAAAGATCCCACCGGAATTCAATAGTTTTCTTCATAAAAGAACCAGCACAAGAAGTATCCAACATGGCTTGATCATTACGAGAAAGTCGAGCATAAAAATTCTGAATAATAATTTCTCTTGAGAGCTCATGATTGGGGCATGAATGTAACATTTACTTAAGCCTCCCCCAAGCTAGATCGATACTTTCTCTTTCACGAGGCCAAAAATTATATATATATAATTCTGATCATGATGAACTAGATGCATAGGATAATTTTTTTTGGTGAAACTCGAATTTTAAACGATTCCAATTCCATGATCGAATATCATCGCATAGCCTATACCATGCCAATGCTTTTCCCTTCAAAGATAATGGGAAAACCTTTTTCATAACTTCATCCTTGGGTAAACCTGCAAGCTTAAACAATCCACAAATTTGTTCTACATGTATCAAGTGCATGTCAGGATGTTCGGTTCCATCTCCTGCATAAGGATTGGCCAGCAGTTGTTCTATCATACCCGAAGGAATTTCACATTCAATATTTTCGGTAGGTGCAGTAGGTTGAGGGGTAGCTAATTGTGGTTCCTGACGGGGTGAAGATACCCCGAACAAACCCCTCAAAGGATTGTTTTCCATAGTAACAAGTGACAACAAATTTAACCACACTATATAAATGTTTCCTTGCCAAATTCCACTTAACAAAGGCGCTTCACTCCCCGGCAACGGCGCCAGCAAATAGCCTTGATGACCCACAAGTATAGGGGATCAATTGTAGCTCTTTTAGATAAGTAAGAGTGTCGAATCCAACGAGGAGCAGAAGGAAATGACAAGTAGTTTTCAGTAAGGTAATGTCTGCAAGTGCTGAAATTGTAAGTAGCGAGTAGTTTGATAGCAAGGTAATTTGTAAGGAGCAAGTAACGATAATTGTAACAAGTATGCAGCAAGGTAGCCCAATCCTTTTGAGGCAAAGGACAGGCCAAAACGGTCTCTTATGATAAGCAAAGCGTTCTTGAGGGTACACGGGAATTTCATCTAGTCACTTTCATCATGTTGGTTTGATTTGTGTTCGCTACTTTGATAATTTGATATGTGGGTGGACCGGTGCTTAGGTGCTGTTCTTACTTGAACAATCCTCCTACTTATGATTAACCCTCCCGCAAGCATCCGCAACTACTAGAAAAGTATTAAGGATAAATCCTAACCATAGCATTAAACTCTAGGATCCAATCGGTCCCTTACGGAATAGTGCATAAACTGGGTTTAAGTTTCAGTCACTCTCGCAACCCACCATCTATTTACTACTCCACAATGCATTACTTTAGGCCCAAATATGCTGAAGTGTCATGTAGTCGACGTTCACATGACACCACTAAGGGAATCACAACATCCATACTATCAAAATATCGAACACATATCAAGTTCACATGATTCCTTGCAACATGATTTCTCCCGTGGCCTCAAGAACAAAAGTAACTACTCACAATCAACAAACATGCTCATGGTCAGAGGGGTATTAATATGCATAACGGATCTGAACATATAATATTCCACCAAATAAACCATATAGTAATCAACTACAAGATTGAGATGAGATGGTGCTGGTGAAGATGTTGATGGATATTGCCCTCCCCAAGATGGGAGACTTGTTGGTGATGATGATGACGATGATTTCCCCCTCTGGGAGGAAGTTCCCCCGGCAGAATCGCTCCACCGGACGGCAAAAGGGCTCCTGCCCAAGGTCCACCTCGATATGGCGGCGCTTCGTCCCGAAAGCCTCTCCTTTATTTTTTATAGGTTAAAACCACTTATATAGCAGAAGATGGGCACTGGAGGACGGCCGAGGAAGCCACAACCCAACAGGGCGCGCCAGGGGGGCCTGGCGCGCCCAGGTGGGTTGTGCCCACCTGGTGGCCCCCCTCTGTTGTTTATTGGCTCCAATAATCCTTAAATAATTCAGAAAAAATCTCCATGAAGTTTCAGCTCATTTGGACTTGTGCAGAATTGGTGGTCTGACGTAGCTTTTCCTGGACTAGATTTCCAGCTGCGGGAATTCTCCCTCTTGGTGTGTTCCTTGCAAATTATGAGAGAAAAGGCATTAGAATTAATCCAAAAAGCATTATTATGGATAAAAACATTATAAGTAATAGTAAGAAAACATGATGCAAAATGGACGTATCACGTCCGGAGTTGCTCCTGCAGCAGGCCTTGCACCAAGCGGTACTTCAAGGACGTAATTCTTCTGTGCAGCAATGAGGATAATCCTTAAGTTACGGACCCAGTCCGTGTAGTTGCTACCATCATCTTTCAACTTAGCTTTCTCTAGGAACGCATTAAAATTCAAGGGAACGGTAGCACGGGCCATTGATCTACAACATAGATATGCAAAAACTATCAGGACTAAGTTCATGATAAATTTAAGTTCAATTAATCATATTACTAAAGAACTCCCACTTAGATAGACATCCCTCGAGTCATCTAAATGATCATGTGATCCATATCAACTAAATCATGTCCGATCATCACGCGAGATGGAGTAGTTTTCAATGGTGAACATCTCTATGTTGATCATATCTACTATATGATTCACGTTCGACCTTTCGGTCTCACTGTTCTGAGACCATGTCTGTACATGCTAGGCTCGTCAAATTTAACCCGAGTATTTTGCACATGCAAAACTGTCTTGCACCCATTGTATGTGAACGTAGAGCTTATCACACCCGATCGTCATGTGGTGTCTCGGCACGACGAACTATTGCAACAGTGCATACTCTGGGAGAACACTTATACCTTGAAATTTAGTGAGGGATCATCTTATAATGCTACCGCCGTACTAAGCAAAATAAGATGCATAAAAGATAAACATCACATGCAATAAAAATATGTGACATGATATGGTCACCATCATCTTGTGCCTTTGATCTCCATCTCCAAAGCACCGTCATGATCTCCATTGTCACCGGCTTGACACCTTGATCTCTATCGTAGCGTCGTTGTCGTCTCTCCAACTATTGCTTCTACAATTGTCGCTACCGCATAGTGATAAAGTAAAGCAATTACATGGCGATTGCATTTCATACAATAAAGCGACAACCATAAGGCTCCTGCCAGTTGCCAATAACCTTTACAAAACATGATCATCTCATACAAAAATGTATATCACATCATGTCTTGACCATATCACATCACAACATGCCCTACAAAAACAAGTTAGACGGCATCTACTTTGTTGTTGCAAGTTTTAAGTGGCTGCTACGGGCTTCTAGTAAGAACCGTTCATCCCTATGCATCAAAACCCCGACGATTTTTCATCAAGTGCTGTTTTAACCTTCAACAAGGATTGGCCGTAGTCAAATTCGATTAAACTAAAGTTGGAGAAACAGACACCCGCCAGCCACCTTTATGCAAAACAAGTTGCATGTCTGTCGGTGGGACCGGTCTCATGAACGTGGTCATGTAAGGTTGGTCCGGGCCACTTCATTGAACAATACCGCCGAATCAAAATAAGACGTTGGTGGTAAGAAATATGACTATGATCACCCACAACTCTTTGTGTTCTACTCGTGCATATCATCTACGCATAGACCTGGCTCTGATGCCACTGTTGGGGAACGTAGCATGCAATTTCAAAAAAATTCCTACGATCACGCAAGATCAATCTAGGAGATGCATAGCAACGAGAGGGGAGAGTGTGTCCACGTACCCTCATAGACTGAAAGCGGAACCGTTAGTTTAACGCGGTTAATGTAGTCCAACATTTTCGCGATTCAACAAGTACCGAGCATACGGCACCTCCGAGTTCAGCACACGTTTAGCTCGATGACGTCCCTCGAACTCTTGATCCAGCAAAGTGTCGAGGTAGAGTTTTGTCAGGATGACGGCATGGTGACGGTGATGGTGATGTGATCCGTACGGCTTCATCTAAGCACTATGGCGCTATGGCTGGAGGAGTAAACTGTGGAGGGGGCACCGCACACGGCTAAGAGAGCAACTGATGTGCTTTGTGGTGCCCCCTGCCCCCGTATATAAAGGAGGAGGGGAGGAGGCCATCGGCCCTAGGGGGCGCGCCATGGGAGGGGAAACCGACTAGGACTCCTAGTCCAAGTCGGCCCCCTTCCTTTCTTTCAGAGGGGACACCTTGATCTCCATCGTAGCGTCGTTGTCGTCTCGCCAACTATTGCTTCTACAACTGTCGCTACCGCATAGTGATAAAGTAAAGCAATTACATGGCGATTGCATTTCATACAATAAAGTGACAACCATAAGGCTCCTGCCAGTTGCCAATAACTTTTACAAAACATGATCATCTCATACAAAAACGTATATCACATCATGTCTTGACCATATCACATCACAACATGCCCTGCAAAAACAAGTTAGACGGCATCTACTTTGTTGTTGCAAGTTTTATGTGGCTGCTACGGGCTTCTAGTAAGAACCGTTCATACCTACGCATCAAAACCACAACGATTTTTCCTCAAGTGTGTTGTTTTAACCTTAAACAAGGATCGGCCATAGTCAAATTTGATTAAACTAAAGTTGGAGAAACAGACACCCGCCAGCCACCTTTATGCAAAACAAGTTGCATGTCTATCGGTGGCACCGGTCTCATGAGCGTGGTCATGTAAGGTTGGTCTGGGCCGCTTCATCGAACAATACCGCCGAATCAAAATAAGACGTTGGTGGTAAGCAGTATGACTATGATCACCCACAACTCTTTGTGTTCTACTCGTGCATATCATCTACGCATAGACCTAGCTCTGATGCCACTGTTGGGGAACGTAGCATGCAATTTCAAAAAAATTCCTACGATCACGCAAGATCTAACTAGGAGATGCATAGCAATGAGAGGGGAGAGTGTGTCCACGTACCCTTGTAGACCGAAAGCGGAAGCGTTAGTTTAACGCGGTTAATGTAGTCCAACATTTTCGCGATTCAACAAGTATCGAGCATATGGCACCTCCCAGTTCAGCACACGTTTAGCTCGATGGCGTCCCTCGAACTCTTGATCCAGCAAAGTGTCGAGGGAGAGTTTCGTCAAGACGACGGCATGGTGACGGTGATGGTGATGTGATCCGCACGGCTTCACCTAAGCACTACGACGCTATGACCGGAGGAGTAAACTGTGGAGGGGGGCACAGCACATGGCTAAGAGAGCAACTGATGTGCTTTGGGGTGCCCCCTGCCCCCGTATATAAAGGAGGAGGGGAGGAGGCCGCCGGCCCTAGGGGGTGCGCCATGGGGAGGGGAAACCGACTAGGACTCCTAGTCCAAGTCAGCCCCCTTCCTTTATTTTAGAGGGGACACCTTGATCTCCATCGTAGCGTGGTTGTCGTCTCGCCAACTATTGCTTCTACAACTGTCGCTACCGCATAGTGATAAAGTAAAGCAATTACATGGCGATTGCATTTCATACAATAAAGCGACAACCATAAGGCTCCTGCCAGTTGCCAATAACTTCTACAAAACATGATCATCTCATACAAAAACATATATCACATCATGTCTTGGCCATATCACATCACAACATGCCCTGCAAAAACAAGTTAGACGGCATCTACTTTTTTGTTGCAAGTTTTACGTGGCTGCTACGGGCTTCTAGTTAGAACCGTTCATACCTACGCATCAAAACCACAACGATTTTTCGTCAAGTGCTATTTTAACCTTCAACAAGGATCGGCCGTAGTCAAATTCGATTAAACTAAAGTTGAAGAAACAGACACCCACCAGCCACCTTTATGCAAAACAAGTTGCATGTCTGTCGGTGGGACCGGTCTCATGAACGTGGTCATGTAAGGTTGGTCCGGGCCGCTTCATCGAACAATACCGCCGAATCAAAATAAGACGTTGGTGGTAAGCAGTATGACTATGATCACCCACAACTCTTTGTGTACTACTCGTGCATATCATCTACGCATACACCTGGCTCTGATGCCACTGTTGGGGAACGTAGCATGCAATTTCAAAAAAAATTCCTACGATCACACAAGATCCATCTAGGAGATGCATAGCAACGAGAGGGGAGAGTGTGTCCACGTACCCTCGTAGACCGAAAGCAGAAGCGTTAGTTTAACGCGGTTAATGTAGTCCAACGTTTTCACGATTCAACAAGTACCGAGCATACAGCACCTCCAAGTTCAGCACACGTTTAGCTCGATGACGTCTCTCGAACTCTTGATCTAGCAAAGTGTCGATGGAGAGTTTCGTCAGGACGACGACATGGTGACGGTGTTGGTGATGTGATCCGCAGGGCTTCACGTAAGCACTACGACGCAATGATCGGAGGAGTAAACTGTGAAGGGGGGCACCGCACACAGCTAAGAGAGCAACTGATGTGCTTTGGGGTGCCCCCTGGCCCCGTATATAAAGGAGGAGGGGAGGAGGCGCGCCATGGGGAGGGGAAACCGACTAGGACTCCTAGTCCAAGTCGGCCCCCTTCCTTTCTTTCAGAGGGGGAAATGGGAAGGAGAGGGAGAGGGAGAAGGAAAGGGGGGCCACACCCCTTCCCCTTGTCCAATTCGGACAGCCCATGGGGGGGCGCGCGCCACCCCTTGCGGGCTCCCCTCTCTTTCCCCTATGGCCCATGTAGGCCCATTACTTTCCCGCGGGGGGAGGGGGGTTCCGGTAACCCCTCGGTGCTTCGAAAATATCTGAAACGCTTCGAAACCATTCCGGTGTCCAAATACTATTGTCCAATATATCAATCTTTACGTCTCGACCATTTCGAGACTCCTTGTCATGTCCGTGATCTCATCCGGGACTCCGAACAATCTTCGGTCACCAAAAACACATAACCCATAATACAAATTGTCATCGAACGTTAAGCGTGTGGACCCTACGGGTTCAAGAACTATGTAGACATGACCGAGACATATCTCTGATAAATAACCAACAACGGAACCTGGATGCTCATATTGGTTCCTACATATTCTACGAAGATCTTTATCGGTCAAACCGCAATGACAACATACATCATTCCCTTTGTCATCGGTATGTTACTTGCCCGAGATTCGATCGTCGGTATCTTCATACCTAGTTTAATCTTGTTACTGTCAAGTAACTTTATTCATTTTGTAATCCACCATCCCGCAACTAACTCATTAGTCACATTGCTTGCAAGGCTTATCATGATGTGCATTACCGAGAGGGCCCAGAGATACCTCTCCGATACTTGGAGTGACAAATCCTAACCTAGATCTATGCCAACCCAACAAACACCTTCGAAGACACTTGTAGAGTATATTTATAATTACCCAGTTACGTTGTGACGTTTGATAGCACACAAGGTGTTCCTCTGGTATTCGGGAGTTGCATAATCTCATAGTCAAAGGAATATGTATAAGTCATGAAGAAAGCAATAGCAAAAAAATTTAACGATCTTTATGCTAAGCTAATGGATGGGTCTTGTCCATCACATCATTCTCCTAATGATGTGATCTCGTTCATAAAATGACAACACATGTCTATGGTCAGAAAACTTAACCATCTTTGATTAACGAGCTAGTCAAGTAGAGGCATACTAGGGACAATTTGTTTTGTCTATGTATTAACACATGTATCAAGTTTCCGGTTAGTACAATTCTAGCATGAATAATAAACATTTATCATGATATAAGGAAATATAAATAACAAATTTATTATTGCCTCTAGGGCATATTTCCTTCAGTAGCACATGTCATCCAGGCATGACTCGACATCTCCATCGAAACTCTGTGCAAGATGAAGCCGCTCCACCTCCTGTCTTTATCGTCCAGCGCTACCCCACAAACGATGCTCCCAACAGAGAAACGACACCGCAGTGTCGCCATCGTCCAATCTGGAAGACCAGATGCTAGGGTTTCCCCTGGCGCAGCACGAGTGGGTTGTTCGTAGTTACACGATGATGCCTTCATCAAGTTATCGGCGCAGAATGCCGCCATTGCCCGCTGTCGGCTTGGTTTTCAGCGACAACTATGTCTCCCTGGCTCACAACTGGGACTAGAAGAAGGATCTCGCGATCTGATCACCCAGCCTTCAGGCCGACCACCTCTGACGAAGGAGATGACCACCACCGCCAAGCCTAGGGTCGCCACCCAGGCGTCTGTGTGATAACGGAGGAGAATTGATCTGGGGTGGGAAACTCCAGATCCATCGCGGCCAGCCATGATGGTTGGCCCCACGCTACCCCCGTAGCCGTGGTGGCCAAGCCGCCAGCAGAATACTATCGGGACGCTGCCCCATTCGTGCCAAATCCGCCTCCAGGCCTGGCGCGCGCCCAGGTTCACCGTCGCGTCTCAGTCACATATCCCCTCGCAGAGAGAGGAGGAGAGCCCGCCATCCGTCGGGCGAGCTTCGCTCGCCGGTCTCCTTCGACGGCGGCGTGGAAGTAGGGAGGGAGGGAGGGGCGGCGGCGGCTTGGGTTTTCCTGAGCCGCCCCCCCTGGAGGCAACGCGAGCAAGGCCCTAGGTCATGTTGCTTGACTCACTCTAAAATTTTGTAGTGGCATAACCCCATACAAACACTGGTAAATTTGACAAAGTGAGGATATTTTTGTTGAAAAACATGCCCCCAGTAACTTATGCAAAAATAATATGGTAATATACAAACCGCATACCCGATAACTTACATGCAAACATGGCGGTAATGACCAAGGAGGAGAAAAAGATATGAACCACATACCTGATAACTTACATACAAATAGCATGGTAAGTTTGACAAAGTCAAGAAAAAGTTGTTGAAAAATATAACCCCCTAACTTATGTGAAAATAACAAGGTAATGTATGGATCACATACCTGATAATCTTACATACAAACACTACAGTAACTTTGACCAAGAGGGGAAAAAGTTGTTCAAAAACACAAGCCCGATAACTTACGTGAATATTGCACGATAATATACAAATCACATACTTGATAACGTACTACAAACACCATGATAAGTTTGACCAAGGAGGGAAAAAGTAGTTGAAAAACATACTCTTTGGTAACTTGCACATCATAGGCGTGGTAACATATGTAGGCCAGGCGAAATAACTTTTGGCCCTTAAAACAATGTCGTCGAAACGTACCACCATGGATCTAGTTTTGAAAATCTCATCGCGACGAATCTTTTACATGAAAACAGATTTTTCATCGGACTGACGGTTAGAGCTAAAAAACATTTTGAATTTTTAGAATCAGGAGAATCTAAAATGACATCAGCTTTTTTTTATTCTCTAATGCAGACATGCATATGCATGTGGAGAAGGTGGGAGAATCATTTTTATACCCGATAACTTACGTGAAAATATCACGATAACTTCCATATCACAAGCGTGATAACTTATGTAGCCTGGACGTGGTGACTTTTGATCCCCAAAAAGTCATCGAAATATAAGAATATGGGATCTAGTTTCAAAGAGGCGTTTAGTCACGCTGAGACGCTAAACAAAGACCAAACGACTCTCCTATAGCATAAGGAGAACTCTAGGATGTGCATGAAAGGGTTTGTCGACTCAAGCAAAAAATCGAGTCAGATTGCATAAGCAGGCCAAATGGGCCATATTCCAATGGCAATAGTTGATAGTTAACACTTATATGTTCTAAATCAACATTAAAACACATATAATACCCCAAATACACCCTTATAGTCAAGAGTGTATGTCCTTCTAGGCTGCCCCTAGGGTGCTTAAGCGCCACCTACGCACTAAGCGCGCCTTGCTTACGCAGCTTTTTTCAACCTTGGCAAATCAAGCAACTCTCTATTGATAGTTGAGATATACATCAGCTTTTGTTTTGTGCGGCATCGTTTGAGATGAATAAAAAAATCTGAAGAAAACCAAACGGCTTGGGGTCAGAGAAGATGAGGCGAACCTACCAACTCTTCTTTAATAATGGAGATAATACATTAGTTTCGTTTGTGCGGCATCTGGTAAAATAATATACATAAGTGAAGACGAACCGAGGAGATCTGACCAGCGGAGAAGACGACCCGTCCCACCGCGCCCGGCTCCACCGGTAATCCCATCTCCTCCCTTGCCTCATCTCCATCTTCCATCTAGCTAGCTTGCTTCCTGGGGTTTGTGAATCTTCCCATTAGTTTATAATCTGCAATGTATTCTTCCCCCATCGCCCCCTCCTGAGTTTCTCTCTTCTGTTCTAGAGAGATTCGCAATCCCAACGTTTTAGGGGTTTTGCCAACAAATTTTCTTGTGGGTTTTGCTTTCTTTGGTTTTTGATCTGGGTTAATTGAAAAGAATGAGAGCTTTATGCATTCTTCAAACAGGTTTGCTCTTATTTGTGCTACCACTAACAATCTGTCTCTGCCAACAAATCATCCTTGTTGGGTTTAGTCCCACATCGGTTGTGGGGGGAGACTTAACACGATTTATAAGGGCGGGGGTGTCCCCTCCTAACAGGCTAGTCTTTTGGGGGGAGAGGGCCCAAGACCTGTCATAAGTCGGTGTTGCTCTCCGGTTGGGCCTGGTTGACGCGTGTGGGTCGGAAACGCTGGTGATAGCGGACCCGGGATTGCGTAACAATCCTCCTTTCCAGTATCCAGCCATTCATATTTGTATTTCTCATCTGATTTATATCACTCGATGTCTCCTATCTAAGATTCTAGCGAGCCACGCACAACCATAAACAGGATCTTGAAATTACTAAACAAGCAGTGCTAGCTTTGTTTAATTTACGAAATATATCATCGCACGCGATTCCTTTCATGGATGACCAAAATAAGTAAATGAGAAGAGGTTCTTCTTGGGGGTTTTCCCAAGGGAGACATTTGTTCTTGGCAAGGGTTTTCTGTATGAAAGAAGTGCTCTTATTCTGCTTTGAACATTTGGGTTCAATGTGAATGTCCTTTCATTTTTGTGACCAACAACCTGGTCTTCTTTCTTCCCTTTTTCCTAATACAAAGTGCGAGGAGGCAAATACTCGAATAGTGTAGCGATGCATTTTATTGGGGGTTCATATACCATAGAACTCTATAATCTCTGTTTTGCTTATTTTGCTTGTAAAATATGTGCACCAAATATATTTTTGTGGATAAAATTATAATCCACTTTGGAGCTACAAAGTAAATCTTCTTCATATGTACCATTATTTTGTGTTGATAATATATCAGTATCATCATAAATTCCTGTTTACAAAGTTACTGCTCCTAAATATGCACATATTTTTTTTTATATATAAAGGTTCTCCTGGTGAAGGATAATTCTGTTTAGAGCCAGAGTGTAAATATTGTTCATATCTAGACATTTCTTTCTGGCCACAATAATCATCATTCCAGTAATTCCTACACCTACAATGGATATAATGACTGCAAAAGCATACATTGCACTTAATCTTTCATCTAAACAGCTGATGCTTCTTTGTCATCCTAGAACTGGGATCAATTTTGTTGGAATTAAACCCGACTCTTAGTTGCCGTGTCCGGCTCGTACACGGAGTAGTCACCTATTAGTACTAGGATTAGAACATCTATCCGAGTAGGCTAGATTAGATCGGGGGTCTGAATAACTGCCACACGTGTGGCGTCGACGGTACCCCGCCTGCACGCCTCGTGTGGCATGGATGTGAATAGGCCCGCACGACCACGTCCGCGCGCACAAACGCGCGGCCCGCACGTCCGTTCCGTGCCAACCCCGCCCGCACTGCCACGTTCAGGCAAGCCGATCCGCTGCCCGCACGACCAACCAGTCCTCGGTCTCCGATCCATCCCCTCCCTCGTCTGCCGCCATCGTCCCCCACCTCACGAACCCTGACCTCCGTCGCCGGCCATCTCTGGATGCCATGGCAACCAGAGCAGATCCGTAAGGCACTCCCACCTCAAAACCACACCCGAAACCCTCCCCCACCCCCGGCCCCAAACTCCAACCAGGCCATCCGAAGACGATCATGTAAAAACCCAGGTGAGAATCTCCCCCGATCTGAACCTTCTCACCCTTAAAAGCTGAAAAATCTCCCGATCTTGTGCTGGATCTATGCTGTAGGGGTAGAACACTACATGATCGAGTGTGTAGTCGCAATTGCCAGGCAGAGTGCACCAGATCTACCGTGTGCTAACGTTTGAAATTGACTTAATTTCCTAGTTTAAGTGACGCAAGTAGTTGGGTACGAAAAAATAGGACGGCAGGGGCAAAAATTTGGAATGTAGACAGTTGCCACCTTCCGTTGTCGTTAGCTGCCACCTATTATGACCCGTCGATTGCCATCCATATCTTCTGTGTGCAAGCAGCAGAAGAAATGCTATTCTTGTGGGTTGTTGATGCCTTCTTGTTCATGCAGAGATTGAGAACACATTGGAAAAGAAGGGAGACACGGTAAGAATGAATCACGAAGGTGGCGCTGGTGATTGGGGTTCTCAAAGGCCAGAAACAGCCCCTTGGGATGCAACAGAGTATAGTCAGCTCATCTCTTCAGGGCCGTTGCTGCCACTACTGGAACAGTATGCAGGCGTAGGTATGATGCGTGCTAACAAAAAGAAGAGAACAGTTGCCATCTTCGCGACGATGAATATGACATTCTACTTTTGTCGTGCATTGCCATTTTTAGCAGGTTCTTATGACCAAAACACAATTAGCGGGGCCCCATGGCAAGTTCACTCGCAAGGAGCTATCACTGACAAATGTACGGGCAGCAAACTTCAACTAGCTTGTATGGACAGTCAAGGTAATGTAAACACGAAAAAAAGGAGCGCATACTGCGGTGGACATGAAAAATGAACATGCAAAAAAATCTAGCAAAAGGACTCACGACTTACCGTGGTGTGAAAATGCAGAGCCTTCGTGCAGCACATGGCATCAGGCACCGCCAATGTACCTGCCGTCGACGTCGTACACAGGTCAGTCCATAAAAATAAGGTGAAGTTGAGGATGATCAATTGGCAGAAGGAGCATAGGTGGCAAATGCAAAAAATTGCCATGACTGGTCATCTACAGTTGCCATGTATTAGCAAACTACATTTGACATCCCTGCATGTCTGTTGTTGTCGTCCATGGACAGAATATAGTTGCCAGGGGAGAACAACTGCAGTTGCCATTCCATTGCAACTACATTTGCCATGTCGTGGCACTGCAGCTGCCATGGATGAACAACTGCGGTTGCCATGCCGATGCAAACTACATTTGCTTTGCCAAATAAAATTGCAGTTGCCACATCAGCGGCAACTGCAGTTGCCGTCCTAGCGCAAAAAATACAGTAGCCATGAATTTGACCAACCACTGCTATGCACACAGGTTATTACGCTGGTGGTACCCCGGCAAACGTCTCGTGGCAGCCTTCGCTAATTGCAGGTGGGGGGAACCATTCTGGTGTCCCAGGCAACACCGGAAGGTCGAATGCAACGCACCAAGGTAAGTGAAAAAAATCTGAACAAGTAAAACAAAACAGTACCTTTGATACTTGAAGTTATTTGCATGCAAAAACAAACTAGTTGCCGTGTTTGTTGAAACAATGGCTGCCATCACTGGACAGCTCTAGCTGCCGTGCATGCCCACACACATACTCGCGGCTTGCTGTTTGAAAAATGATACCGTGCAAAATCACTCGTAGATGGTGTGGTCCGTTGCGATACACATGTTATTCAAACATAAAACTTAAATCTCGTACCTGTTTTCCCTATCGCAGGGCCTACAACTACAGTTAGCAGCAGCGCAGTAACATCAACTGCGGGGAGCTCTGAGCGCACGGAAGACGCGTTCCATCAGCCAGCAGACACTCGTGCCGCAGACAATTTCGAGTCACAGTCGGGAATGGCAATCATTCCAGCAATACAGACAAGCACCCCTTTGAACACACACACTGACAACACTCAAGTAGGAGGAACTGCCGCCGATACTAAAGTGAATGATGAAAGTGACGACGAGGCAGAAGATGATGAAGATGGTGGGCAATCAGAGATTGTGGTACCTCAGCCACCGTACATTGGGCAGAGATTTGAATCGTTCGAGGAAGCAAAGGAATACTACCAGACATATGCAAAGTTCCATGGATTTGCGGTCAACACCGAGTACCATAGAAAAATTAAGAAAACTAATGAGTACAACAGAGGTGAGATGAGGTGCCACAAGGCACGGAGGAACAAGAAGGTGAAAGGTGCTGCGCCTGTCGTTCCAGAACGAAAAAGAGGAATCATTCTCAAGACAGGATGCCCTGTCCGGTGTAAGCTAAACGTAGATGGAACACATTATGTGGTCACTGAATATTTTGACGAGCACAACCACAGTCTCATAAAGAAGTTCGACCTGGTCAAATTTCTGACCGCCCACAGAGGATTCACCCCAGTCGAAAGACAATTCGTAAAGCTGCTACATGACTGTAACGTCGGTCCATCCAGAATGGTCCAGATACTATCACTCATCCACAGCAAAAAGGGTAAACTGAGTAGCATGCCCTACATACCGACTGACGTCACAAACCTACAGGCCAGGTATCGTAGAGAGAGCAGGTTGGCTGACATAGAGGCTACAATTGCCTACTTCGATGAGAAAGCAAAGGAAGATCCAGATTTCTTCTACAGGATAAGGTTGGACGATGAGGACCGTGTCAGAAACATGTATTGGGTGGATGGTGCTGCAAGGAGAGCCTACAAACATTTTCGAGATTGCATTTCGTTCGACGCGACGTACCTCACCAATATGTACAAGATGCCATGCGCTCCGTTCATAGGAATAAATAACCACAATCAGTCGTTGCAGTTCGGTTGTGGGCTCGTTCAGAACGAAGACACGGATGGGTACGTCTGGTTGTTCAAGACCTTCTTGGAGTGCATGGATGGACTTGCTCCGATGAACATAATAACAGACCAGGATTTCAGCATGCGTGCAGGCATAGAGGAGGTCTTTCCGTTGGCAGTGCACAGGCACTGTAGGTGGCACATAATAAAGAAGGTTGAGGAGACGCTAGGACCGTTCTTTGCTGACCGTCCAGAGCTGCACAAGGCATTCGAGCTGTGCATGGACCACAGCTTGACGGTCGAGGAGTTTGAAAGGAGCTGGATGGCCATGGTTGAAACACATCAAGTCCAAAACAACGAGACGCATGCTAATCTGTGGGAAAAGCGAATGTACTGGGTGCCCGCCTACTTCATGCAGTGCTTCTTCCCTTTTCTACAGACTACGCAGCGCATCGAGGGGTTCAATGCTGTGTTGAAGTGATACGTGAGCCCTGGCAACTCATTGTTATAGTTTGCCAAGCAGTACACAGCTGTGCAACAGAAAATTCTGGGATCTGAGCTGCAGCAAGAAGCTACCACCGCACTAAAGCAGCCGAAATTGCTAACGTACTTACCAATGGAGAGGCAAATGAGCAAGATATACACAAACAAGATCTTTAACAAGTAAGTCAGTTGCGTTACGGGTCTTGTTTGCACAAAAAGCACTAGGGCAGTAGTTGCCATGTAGATTTGCAAAATGCAGTTGCCATGATATGTAGTTGCCATGTTTAATGGAATACTGTTTGCCATGCTTACTCAGCTGCAGTTGCATGTTTTGATGAAATTATCTGTTTACAATGCTTACTCAGCTGCAGTTGCCATGTTTTCGTATGCGGATGCCAATGTCAACTGAAAAAATGTCATACTGTCAACACGTATGCTGAATGTACAAAATTTGCAAATGTCTAATAAAATGCAACTGCCATGTTTGTTGAAAATGCAATTCCCATGTTTACTGAAATATAGATGCCCATGTTTGATGCAATGTACTTCCATTTTAGAAAACATTGGTGTGGAAACAACAATGGCTAGGTGAAAATGTAATACACTTGCCATGTCTGGTGTACTGCAGTTGCCATGTCTGGTGTACTGCAGTTGCCATGTTCAGTGTGCTATGTTTGCCATGTTCAGTATACTATGATTGCCATATTCAAAAACAAAAATATATTTCTATTCCCTTGACAGCATAACGTGCTACAAAAAAAGGATCGCACGATAGATTAACATAAAGCACACAAAACTTGCAGATTCCAAGAAGAAATAAAGCGTGCCAGCATGTTCACGGCTTTCCAGATGGACGAACATACGTTCAAGGTGTGTTCTATTTTGGGCATGTCAGATTCAGAACCTGAAGACCCAGACAAAGGAAGGAACTACTTCGTGAAAGCCTCGATAGGCAAAGGCGAGTACTACTGCCAGTGCTGCAAGTTCGAATGGGACGGCATTGTGTGTTGTCACATACTAAAAGTGATGGACATGAACGCTGTGACACGGATGCCCCGCCATTTCATAAGGCGACGATGGACTTGGGACGCTGACGACGCGTTGGCGCCGCAGACAACACACGCGGTTCTGGCTGTGCATGACGAGAGACCAGAGTCCACCATGGAAGCCATGAGGCACGTAGTGCTGACAAAGAACTATGCTGAGCTAATTGATGAAGCGTGCAAAAGTGATGAGACAGCAAGAGTCGCAGAAAAACACAGGAAGGCGCTAAAAAATAGAGCTTGATGAGATCAAGAAGCGGAAAGCTGAGGAAGCCTTACACCGGTTCCCCCGCACATCAAGTGTGCCTTCATCGACCGGGCCATCATCTGAAAACTCGGACATAGGATCTGGAACAGCAAGCACACAAACACAGGTTAGGAACCCACCACGTTCCATCACAAAGGGTCGTCCGAGAGAGATAAGGTACAAGTCGGGACTGGAGATTCAAGCAAAACACAAGAAAGCAAAGAAAGCGGCGGGCAATCCATGAGCAGAAATTGGGGCGTTGCGTCATGGTCCTTGTGGACATTTTGTTTTGTACCCCTATACGATGAGATTTTTTGTTTTTAAAATTGGGAGAATAACTATTGAGGAACATCAGAAAAGAAAAGGGACAAAAATTCATTGACTGCAGAAATGCAGTTGCCATGTTATGTGTATTAAATCTGCCATGTTATGTGTATTAAATCCGCCATGTAGTGTGTACTAAATCTGCCATGTAGTGTGTACTAAATCTGCCATGTAGTGTGTACTAAAAATATGCCATGCTATCTTATACTAAAAATATGCCATGCTTTTTGTACTGGATCTGCCATGTTAGTTGTACTGGATCTGCCATGTTAGTTGTATTGTATCTGCCATGTTAGTTGTACTGTATCTGCCATGTCAAGTATGCTTGATCTGCCATGTTTTGAACTGTAATTGCAATGTAAGCTGTGCTTAAAAATATGACATGGTATTTGAAATGACTGTGCATGACGTATATTTCCATGACAAAATACCACACGGTTTAGAGAAACATATTGTGTTGTGCGCAAAATGTATGGAAAATCAAGTTGGACAAAGGCGGAACATGCATAAATCGCAGCCAGGGTTGTGGCTGCATGATCAACCCTGCCCCCCCCCCATGCTAGCCGGTGATACCCCACGTATGTTGAACTACATTTGCCATCTGTTTTAAAACATCATAGACGCAATCCAAAAACAGCAAAAACTGGTGATGTGTGCGACTGGAACCATTGTAATAATGATGAAAACATAAAAACATATGTGCATTAACGACTGAAAAAAAAAGGTTCATGTCCACACATATATTACAGAACTACTAAAAAATGTCGCTCACACCACCACTGCATAGTGGCATACGCTGGGCTGCAGTCGTAACATAGCACACAAACATAGTTTTCGACAATAACAAATATAGATAAGTACCTTACATTCCTCAGCAACAGAATGTAACGTATGCGTCCGGCGTCTAACACCACATGATCACTTGTACTTCTTGTTGATTTTCTTGACAGCTTCCTCCACGAACTCGCGTGCTCCAGACCGCTTGTTGAAATCTTCGTTCGTCAACCAGTTCCACGTGTGGATTTTCCGGAGCTCAACAATCGTTGCAGCTGTGATGGCGGGGACGATTCTACCTTCCCACTTTGCAAAATATTCCAGCGCGTGAAAGCCGCAGTCCGTACTGCACAAGAAAAAGACTCAGATGAACACACAAAAAAAAGGACAGACATAGCAAAACATAGACTTCAATTCACATGTGGCAACAAAAAAAAAGGGTTTGCAATTGATGTAAACGGCACATAAAAAGGAGGGGAAAAAGAAATTACGTGTTCCCTTGCTTCACAGTCGCCACATACTCAATCGGGAAATGTCTGATCTGGACCTTTGAATTTTTGTAGTGACGGTTCCATGTCTCTTTGAGGTTGTTGATGAAGAATTCAGCATGCGTAGTAAGATCTGAATCAGCTCCCGAACGGATTGAATCAAGCACCTCGAAGCGTTGGTTCTTCAGGTCCAGACAGATCGCGTAGTGGTGACCACACTTGTCTTGTTGGGCATGTGGTGCAAGCTCTTGAAACATGGGGAACATGACCTGCATTTAAAAAGTGAAGAAATGAGAAGCAAAGTTCACATAAAAAAACAGCAGAGGGACAAAAAAATTAGAATCATGTAGGATGTTTTTTTGGTTATGGGTGGGGGTAGTTGAAGGAAAGTTGCCATCCATGTATGTACAAGATTTTCCGTGCATTTCGCAAAATCAAAAATTGCCACGTGGTTCGCACGGGGAATGCACAAAACAAAAAAGAAGAAAAAAAATGCATGGCAACTGTTGCCACATGAAAACAAAACATCTGACACACAATCACAAAAGTGCAGAAGATGGCAAAAAACCACACCATGTAAAAAAAAGTGCAGACAGGGGAGGAGTACTCACATATTTCTTCAATGTTAGCTTGAATTCACCGTGCTGAGCGAAATTCTTCCTCAGAATTTTGTGGTGGAAGTCACCATCCCATATTTTGCATGTCACGCTGTAATGCATGATGACCTTGTCGGCACACGTATCGATGTGATTATTGATGTAGTCGATCCCGCATGCAATCACATTCGTCGACATTTTCCCGTTTGGCCTCACAGACTCGACGAGATCACCCAGGTCGACGTACGTCGCTCCGCATTGAATGACTTTGGTTCTGTCCAAACATGAGCTGTAAGAAAACGACATAACACGGAAGAATCATGCCTGCTAAGTAAAGAGATATATGAAAGAACTAAAACGTAAGCGCATCATGTATAGTGAGTTCAAAAAAGAAAAAGATGAAAATGCTAAAAAAAGAACAAAGCAAAATGAGTGATTGTAGGATGTGGTCATTTACGCTTTCAACTCCTTCATATGCTTGCTGCTGGCCCTCGCATTTCCAAACCGCTTGATGATGTCATACAGCTGGGTCTGTTCCTTAGTGGCCCTGAATTCGGGCTCGTAGTCTTCCGCGGGAGGTGCGTGAACTACCCTCTGCTGTCTCACAGAACCAGGGGTCGCGCTTCTGATCGTATCCTCAGTTGCCATCTCCGCAGTCAAGTTGGAACTTGATTGCCCTTGTCCTCGGGATGTCCTCCTCTGCAATGCTGCCTCCTCCATCTTGCGGTAAGCTTCGTCAAGTGACGGTGAAATTTCCTCAGAGGTGCCTGCAATGATTCGAGAAGAAAAAATAAAAATGTGTGTTAGGTTAAGGAGAAAGTCAGAAAACATATGGATTGTGAGGAAATTGGGTGTACGATGTGAGATGCAGGTAGGAAAAAGTGGGGAAATTGCCATGTGTGGTGCAACTACAGTTGTGATGAAAAGTGGGGAAAAGTGGGGAAATACGGTGGCCATGCCATCGCAACTGCGGTTGCCATGCAGTTGTGATGAATTACCGTTCAGATGGCCTGTGGTTGCCATGTCACATCAAATGCAGTTGCCATGTTGTGTCAACTCCACTTGCCATGTGATTACCGTATAGAAAAAATGCAGAATGGTAACAAACAAAATGCAGGTGACATGGTGTGGCAAATCCAGTTGCCATATGTAATAAACTATAGTTGCCATGTGTCAGCAAAATACAGTTGCCATGATGAATCAACTTCAGTTGCCATGTGTTTACCCAAATGTCAAAATGCAGCATGGCAACAACCAAAAAAAATGCAGGCTATGGTGCATCAAAAATCAACTTGCCATGTCATCACACCGCAGTTGCCACCGCAGGTGAGAACACCCCCCGAAAGGAATATGATTGGGGCAAAATTCAAACTACATAAATATGTGCACACGAAAATCGTAAGGACATGACAAGTGTACCTTGCACAATTGGCTCTGCGAACTTGACAGCCTTCCTGCCCTCGACCATTGGCTGCGCCATCATTGCCGCCGTGCCTCCAGGAAAAGCAAAGGCAACTAGAATAGGATCATGCACCACCGCTTGGTCTTGACTTATGCCAAGGCTGAAGCTCGGTGGGGGGAATGCCATTGGGTGCCTCTCATTCCTACTGGCCGGACCACGAACGATTTGCGGGGCAGAATCCAATGGTGAAAGATCAACAAACATATCTGCATCAGCCGCTCCGGAATGTTCGGGCTTGTTTGCAGGGCGGGGCGTCTTGTCAGCGGTATCGGCAGCAGCTTTCATGGCAATCTTCTTGTTTGGGCTGTAGGGGACACCAACATTGACTGGCAGCCTGGAAGTGCGCAGATTTATGTTGGGGTTTCCACTGCGGGTAAAGGCGCAGTCTACTCCGGCCGTTCACCTGCGTCACTCGTGCCAGCCTTGACAACTGCCTCAGTTTTGCTCCGGTCTTGCGGGTTCTCCATCACATTGCTTTGGGCGGTTGGCGGGAACAGTGTGGATGCAGGAACATACCCAGACTCATCTCTCCTGCTGCTAGGTACAGCCGGTGCATTGGGTACGACTGTTGGTTGCTTATGGGGGCTGCGACGCCTAGGTGGAAGGCCAGCACGCGCCACGGTAACCTTAGCAGTATCTGCACCGGCAGGGGCTGGAGCTGTTGTGCCATGACTCTCTCCTGAAGATGGCATATCCTTATGAACTGCCGCCTCAGCGGCTTCTGTCGTGGACACAGGTGTGCCATCACGCACGCCCTTGGAGTCAGTGTCTGAAGAGCGCGAATCTTCCTTGCCTATGTTCATCTCGGGAGCGTCCACTTCAACACTTGCTGATGGGGTGGCGTGGCTCACTGCGGCTTCCTTCATTGCCAGAAGAGTTGGCAATATTTCAGCCGTCCTGGCACATATGGACTCATCACTCCCCGATGTACGGATGCCTGTTGTTCTAGCTTGGGCATCCGCAGCCGGCGGAGATGGTCGGCCACTCGCATCAGGGTTGGTGGAAGCAGTCATCGGTGCAGCAGCAGTATTGTCGCCGGGTGCCTCATGTACATCTGAGTTGCCCCCAGTTGACAACTTTAATGTAGTCGTTCAAGCGGATCATTTATCCTATGCTTGGCCCCGCGCGTAGTAGTCTTCTTAACCCTGCAAAAAGAAAAAAAATCACATGAGAAAGGTTTGAAAAAAATGAGCAAAAAATATGTTTTGCAAAAAAATGGTAGAAACCTTAAAGTGAATGAAAAACAAGTGGAAAGTTGGTAGTTGCCATGTAATGGGAACTTGAGTTGCCACGTGTCCTGGTTGGTAGTTGCCATTCAGCAGTAGTTGCCATGTTAGCAAAAATTGAAGAATGAAAACCTGATGTATGTTCTGTCAGGAATGCAATGTGAAAACTGTGTATGGGATGAGCTCACAAAGCCATAGGTAAAAAATGGCAGTTGCCCATGAGGTAGAGGGTTAGATGCCAGTTGCACTAGATGCCAGTTGCCATGTGAAGAACAAATATGAGTTGCCGTCAAACTAAAAAAAGAATTGAAGGAAGAAATCATTTGGGGGAAGAGAGGTTGCCGCGTGGGTGACGGTGAAAGAAGATCATGTGACAAAGCTGAACAAAAAAGCATTGGAAAATTGAAGGAAAAAAACAAAAATGAAAATGAAAGCACATTGATTAACATACTTCTTGACTGACTTCCTCATGTCTGGCAACACAACAGGATCCCCGGTGTTGGTCGTCGTCGTACGAGGAGACAACCTAGTGGAAGGGGTGTCACCAGCAATGGGGGCACCTTTGTTCAAGCGAGCAGAAGCACGGGTTGGCGTTGGCGCCTGTTTCTTCGTAACTGCTCGTCCACCAGCGGTCGGCTCGCTGCAAAAATAACAGATGGAGGGAAAGGGGCAAGGTGGCAAATGTCAGACAACAAACCCGTTGCCGCTCTTGACAACATAAAAGTGCAAAGAAAATTGGATGAGATTATTCCAACAAAATAGACACGTCGGAAAACTAAAAATTGAAAGTCGAACCTCCTCCTGGCAGCTACGGGATCCGTCTTGGACTTCTTGCCATGAGAACCCTGCCCAACGTCATCTGGAGCCCTCCCCCTCCTTGATGGCAACACCCCCTGGCCTCTCGCAGCCGTCTGTTCTTTCACTTTCTCCGGTGGTGGGGCATCTGTTGCATCCTTGCCCCTGTTGCCGCCTCTGCGAACTTCAGCTTGTTCATCGTCATCCGTGTCCTGATGCACATTGTCCATGTCGTCGTCGTCATCCTTGCTGAGGCCAGCGTCTCTGTCTACATCATCTTGTGTGTCGTCGGGCTCTTGGGAACTGTTGTAGTCGTATCGGCCACGACAACCAGTTGGCCGGTGTGTACGTTCTGGGACAAATGAAGTGAACTACCTCGCAACCGCGTCGCTGTCAGAGGCACTGAGGGACGTCCACCTCTCGACCAACTTCCCGAGCAATCCGGTCATTCCGGAAGCAAACTGCCCAATTAGATGCTCAACTGGTGCCCTCGCCTGTCCACGAAAAACAAGAAGCATCAACAAACAACCCGTATTGAAGTCACTTCCGCAACATCAACATGTAATCCACGGCAAACCATGGATGTGGACATTTTGATTACCTCAGAAGGGCAAGACGGAGCTGAGTGCACGTCCATCCACTTTTCAAATTTTTGAGGCCCCCCAAACACACTGTAGTCTATAGCATGCTTGGCCATCAGCTATGAAAAAACAAAAAAAGAAATTGTAAGCATGCCTTATAAACCACGGACGGTTGCGTCGTGTCAAATTTGTAAGCATGCCGTGTGAAAAAAAAAAGACATAAACAAAAACTAACCTGTAGTTTTCCATACGTGCCATCAGTTGCCCTGTCTGGAGCAAGCACAGCCTTGACAGCGCTGATGGTCCACGCAGAAACAGCAAACTTGTGCATAGGCGGCGGGCCTCCTACCCCAGTAAAATCCACGGTGGACAGATCAAGACAGTCGACATACATAAGCTGATTTAAAAAAAATTGTAGAGAAAAGAAAATATCAGTTGCCATCGTGGGTAATTTGTAGTTTAAAAAAAAAGAAGAGCAGGATAATGTATGATCCAACGATAAAATATGTATGTGGCAGTTGCCATCAAAGTGTGATGGCAGTTGCCATCCTACTGTGATGGCAGTTGCCATGCTAATATGAAGGCAGTTGCCACATTGTCAGTATGACAGTTGCCACGTTGTCATTATGGCAGTTGCCACATTGTCGCTATGGCAGTTGCCATCTTGTTGTGACCAGATTGTCATGCATGAATGAAAGTGCGTTATAAACAAAGAGTTCACACAGAGACCTGGTAAAAAAATACCATTAAATGCAGGCGACAACCCTTCTGGTACATCTTGTTTTTGAAAGCATCGTGGAGAAAGTCGGCAATGAACTTACACCAGTTCATACTCTTCACGTTTTTCAGATTCGCCTGCACCACAAAATTTTAGGGCAAAAAAGTTTGCCGCGTCAGAAAATCAAAACGAAAGAAACGCAACGAAAAACACTGGCAGTAGCAAGCATGGATCATTCACCAGGATGGGGAAACATTTGTTGCTTGGGCGAAGAGAAGTGGTCGGCGCGAAAACAGCTGATATGAGGTACATGAGTAGCTTCATCTTGAAAACTTCTCCGTGCGTCGTCATGGCCTGCAGAGAATCTGCCAGTACAGACGTGTTCGGCATTGCCTCTAACCCAGGAAACAAACGGGCGAACAGCTCTTCCTCGATCTCATTATTAACCTCGTACGGGACTTTGATATGTCCCCGAGGCACACCCAAAGTGCAGAACACGGATTCCTCATTTAGTGGGAGTCTTCCCCGTCCCGGGATCACGAATTCCCTGGAGGCGGGATCGTATATCTCACCAAGCCAGTCGCATACCGGGTTGACAAGGTTCGTGCACCGGACATCCATCAGAACCTGCATACCCATCTCAGCAGCAGCTCCCTTTTGATCGTCAGTGAATTTCTCAATCAACACGGTCAGACATTCCTGGGAGGCTCTGTTGCAAATACGTTTCTTCTTCTGCAAAAAACAAACACAAAAGTGTTGAGCTGTTGCCATGTTTTTGCAATGTTATGAAAATTTAGTTCATGATGGACGACTATAAAAAAAAGATCTAGGTGCCAGCAAATAACATAAATCAGGAGGAGGGGGGCGGGTGTGCGGACAGTTACCTCATCGCCCTCTTTTCTCCGTCCAGTTGCCCGGTTACGTTGAGGTGGATCCATGAAATCGTCATCATTACTTTGATGATCGCCGCGAGCCATTCTGCTGATGTAGGAACAGACCAAATTGTTAAGGGCGAAAATGTAAATGCAATGGGTAAGCAGTTGCCACCTAACAGAAAAATGTTAACTATTTGAATGCAAATGTGGTTGCCATACTATGCAGCCAGTTTGCCACATTGTCATATCTGTGTTGTGGCAACAGACATTGTGTTCACATACTGTAATGCAAACATGATTATACAAAAAATCCAAGTGGCAAACACGCCCACTCGATGTGCACATTAGTTCCATCCAGTGCTACCAATTGTGGCAACTATCAAAGTATGGAAACTGTCGTAAATAATTCAGAAAAAAAAACAAGTCTCACAAAATGAAAAAGAATGTTTGAGGTTACTATCATGTAAATTCAGCAAAAAATCAGTTTGCCTCGTTAAAAAGAGCGTGTATGTGGCAACTATCTCATTCATTCAGTAAAATTTAGTTGCCCCCCTTGTGTGTGAGCTTGAACACATTTGTGGCAACTATGACAGTCAGTTTCACAAAAATATGTTGCCGCAGAAGAGAACACATTTGTGGCAATTGCCACATTTGTTCATGTAGTTTAGTTGCCACACACCTGTTTCACGTTCGGCCATACTGCCATAGTTGCCACATTCAGAAAGCATATTTTCTCTGGTTACTTATCGTACAAGTTCAGCAGAATTAAAATTTGCCACATGGGAAGAGCATGCGTGTGGCAACTGCCACAGGAGTTCAATGAAATTAGTTGCCCTTATGTAAAAGCTTGAGTGTGGCAACTATGACAGTCATTTTCGGAAATCTGTTGCCACAGAGGAGAACACGTTTGTGGCAACTACCACATTTCTTCAGGTAGTTTAGTTGCCACACATTTGTTCACGTTTCAGTCATACTGCCAATTTCTCCATATTTCTGCAGTTTCAAACCCAAAACTAAACTAGATCTAGGTTTCAATGGCAACTACTTCAACCTCAAAAATCACCCTTACAATTCTCGCGTGAAAATGGCTGCAACCCCAAATTTCGAACCAATGCGCACCAAAATAACTCTCAAATCCAAAATGCAAGACTAATGCGTGCATACGAGCAGGCATAACCTCACCGACGATGCCGCCGCATCGGCGGCGACGAAACTGCCCACTCCCACCAAGCAACGGCAGGCGCACAACTACGGCGCACCGCCACAGCGGCGGGAACGCCGGCGCACCGCCGAATCGCCGGAATCTCTAGGAATCGGATCTAGAAATCGAACAGGGAGGAAAAAGGGGAACAAAAACAGGGAGGGGATGCGAGAGATGAAGCGAGCATTACCTTCGACCCGCACGCGTTCCGGCGACGCCGCTCCGCTCCGGCGAGCACAACCGACGGCCGCGAACACCGTCGACTGTTCCGCCTCCGCCGTCGCCTTCTCCCCTCGCCTTCTCCTCCAGTGGTTTGAAGTGCGAGTGGGTTGTGCCAGTAAATGCGACGCGGGGGTGAGTGAATGGAACCGTGAGGGAGAGGGTGGAGGGGTATGCGACGTGTTTGACGTCAACCGTGGTCGGAACGTGGCGTGCGGGCGCATGGCAATTCCACGGCATGCCTCTCGGTGGCAACCGCTGACCGCGGGATGGCAACCATCGTGCGGGCGAACCCACTCGCACACCGCACACGAGAATCGTCCTACGTGGCGCCGAAAACCAGCCCTTTTGCTCCAAGATTCATGCGTACCGAAACCAGTGGCGATGCTTGCGTGTGGACGGAGTGGTGAACGCCCACACGTGTGGGCGTTAACATTATCGTAGATCGGTCCTAGGTACTATATATACGTGTGTATACCCCTCGTAAACAACCATCAAGACCAAAAGCAATACAAAGGCAAAACAGGAACGACACGTTCCTGTGGCTATCAAATACTTGTGTGTGCGTTTGTCTCCGGCCGGCTGGCCGCCGTGTGCGTACGTGTGATTTTGGCGTTGCTTGCGGAAAGATCAATCAGGAGTAGCCTAGCTAGTACAAGCTAGCTTTGCACTACGGTGTGAATCGACGTAAAGCACTTCGTCGAGTTTGTCAGTATTGGTTCGCTTCGTCCTCGTTCGTCGTCGGTCGTTGCCATCGCCGGAAAGTACTCGGTGTCAGGTCTGGGCCAACAATTGGTATCTAGAGCAAGGTTGATCTTCTAGTAACGGGAGATCATGTCGGACGACGTGAAGGACAAGACCAAGCAACTGGCGGAGTACTCCGGTGCGGCTAAAGTAATTGCTGCTCCGGTGAGATCGGAGTATCCACAATTCGACCGTGGGAACTTCGTGGTGTGGGCGACCATGATGGAGTGGGCGCTCGAGGCCAATGAGCTCTGGGAAGCCGTCGACCCCGGCGGTGAGGAGTACCTGAAGGGTGGTGCCTTGTATCGGAAGGATCGCCAGGCTATCACGGCCATCTGCTCGGTGATGCCGGTGGACGTGCAACATCATCTAATCTCGAAGACATCAGCGAAGGAGGCATGGGACACGCTCAAGACATTGCATCTAGGGCACTCGCGTGTGCGCGAGGCGAATTTGCAAACTTTGCTGAAAAGTTACGAGAATCTGAGGATGGGAGAAGATGAGACAGTGGATGCCTTCGCAGTGAGGGTTGCTTCCATGGTGAACGGGATTCGCGGTCTCGGGGAGAAGTTAGAGGACATCTTCGTGGTCCGGCGTTTCCTACGTGCCGCTCCACCCCGCTACATGCCGATTGTGTCAGCGATCGAGCAGTGTGTTGATCTCAAGACTCTCACTTTGGATGATCTGGTTGGTCGCTTCAAGGCCCATGACGAGCGGATGAAACTGAGTTACGGTGACGCAAATCAGGATGAGTACCTGATGCTTACACGTGCTCAGTGGATGGCAATGGTTTCCAAAGAGAACAATTTCGAGAAGGCGTCCGGTAGCGGCGGAAAGTACCGTCCCGCAAAGGACACCGACGAACAGTCGGAGAAGCCAAGGAAGAAAAAGTTCGACAAGAGGAAGATCCGTTGTCACAACTGTAATCTGCTCGGACACTTCAAGTCGGAGTGTAAGAATCCCCCGAAGGAGAGGGCGCTCATGGCCCAGCAAGGTGATGAAGGTGACATGATGTTGATGTGCGAACTCGTGGACAAGGTGGATCCAGTTCTTCAAGCATCGGCTAAAGAAATTGTCGTGCTCCGTGAAGAAAAAGTTCACTGTCAAGATCATGGTTCGGAAACTCATGTCGACGCTACGGACATGGGGGGTGATTCCGAAACCTACATCGATGTTACAGGCATAAGTGCTAACTTCGCTGGAGCGGACGCAGCAATTGCCGCATGTGCTCGGCCATGGAGAAGCAGTCTCCGTGCAATGCGTCCAGAAAAAACAAAGGCGTACGTGGCGCCGAAAGTCCACGAAGCACAGTTTGCTAGTCCAAAGATGAGCACGTATACAGCGACAAAGGTATCGGACGCTGGTGTAACGTGCCCTACACGTCATAGGCCAGGGGAGCACGTCGCTCTGTTTGGTGGCACTGGAAGCCAGCCACCGTGTGACACAGCACCGGCTCAAAGGAATTCGCATGCATGCACGCAGCAAAGTGCAGACATGCTAGAGGCCGACGACCGAAGCAGCCTAGCAGCAGGATGGGTGGCTAGCTCACATGGTGGTCTATGCCAAGCAAAGCAAAGGAGCAGGCCAGAACAGCCAGAATATGGCAGCGAAGATGCAGCGCCAATTGCATGCCCACGGGATGTGCTTGCATCACTTGGTGGCCAGTCAAAAAATATGTTCTGTACACTGCCTCTTAGGCAAGAAGCGAGCATCAGTGGTGGCTCGCGGTTGTCAAGAAAATTGTACGCAGGGGAAGAGGCTTCTTCGGCACCTGCGTTGCCTCCGAAAGTACTGGAGGAAAGGACATTGTCATCTAGATCATTGTTGCTTCAACCGAAGTTGCACCCGTATCCGGAGAAAATTCTTCGGACGATTGACCCGGAAAAGGTGAAAAGGAGTGTGCGACGGTGTCTAAGCGCCAAGGAACCGGCGGATTTTGAGGATGCGAACACAAAGGAGTGTTGGCGTCACGCTATGAAAGAGGAGTTGAGGTCGATCCACGACAATGATGCATGGGAGCTTGTCGATCTTCCCAACAATGAAAAAGTCATGGATCACAAGTGGAAATTTATGGTCATGAAAGATGCCGAAGGGTCCGTGAAGCATAATGCAAGGCTAGTGGCCAAAGAGTACGTGCAAGAGGATGGTGTGGACTTTGAAGAAGTGTTCGTTCCCGTTGAAAGGATGGAATCGGTGAGACTACTCATCGCTCTCGCGGTTCAGGAATCATGGAAGATACATCACATGGATGTAAAATCCACTTTTTTGAACGGAGAGTTACAAGGAGACGTTTATGTGGCCCAACCACCGGGATTCATCAAAGAGGGAGAAGAGCACAAGGTACTGAAGTTACACAAAGTCTTGTACGGGCTACGGCAAGGCTCTCGGGCATGGAACATCAAACTTGACCAGACGATGATTTCTCTTGGATTTGAGAAAGCCCCACTAGAGCATGCGATGTACAAGAGAGGTGAAGGAAGGGATCGTCTACTAGTTGGAACCTACGTCGACGACCTATTGATTACTGGAGCAGATGAAGAAGTGATTGCAAAGTTCAAGCTACAAATGAAGGAGTTTTTCAAGATGGATGATCTAGGCCTTTTGAGTTGCAACCTCGGGATCGGGGTACATCAAAAGCCGGAGGGGATCACGGTATGCCAGGAGGCATACGCAAGGAAGATTCTTGAAAGCCGTGGCATGAAATATTGCAATCCAAATGACGCTTCAAAGGAACCTCGTCTTGAGCTGAGCAAGAAGGAGATGGTGAAACTACTCGGCTACAGTGGTAGTGACAAGGAAAGAATTGTTGGCAACCGTAAGTGTACCTCGGGCGTGGCATATTTCCTTGGTGGCAGCGTAGTAAGCTGGCTATCACGAAGACAGAAAGTGGTGACATCGACTTCAAGTGAAGCAGTGTGTCAAGGTGTGTGGCTAGGACGGCTACACAGTGATCTCATGGATCAAGATCCGGAACAAATGGTGCTGAACGTTGACAGTGAGTTTATACCTTTTCTACGCGAGGATCCAGTGCGGCATGACAGGAGCAGGCACATTGATACGATGTATCATTACATAAAGGATTGCGCCGAAGAAGATAAGATGAAGGTGAACTACATTTGCACCGATGATCAACTGGCTGATATGCTGACCAAGACTTTGGACCGAGAGAAGTTCTTGGAGATGCGAAGAAGAATTGGCGTCGGAGTTGTGACGTGACGACGTCGTGTTTAGGGGGGTGATTGTTGGAATTAAACCCGACTCTTAGTTGTCGTGTCCGGCTCGTACACGGAGCAGTCACCTATTAGTACTAGGATTAGAACATCTATCCGAGTAGGCTAGATTAGATCGGTCCTAGGTACTATATATACGTGTGTATACCCCTTGTAAACAACCATCGAGACCAAAAGCAATACAAAGGCAAAACAAGAACGACACGTTCCTGTGGCTATCAAATACTTGTGTGTGCGTTTGTCTCCGGCCGGCTGGCCGCCGTGTGCGTACGTGTGATTTTGGCGTTGCTTGCGGAAAGATCAATCAGGAGTAGCCTAGCTAGTACAAGCTAGCTTTGCACTACGGTGTGAATCGACGTAAAGCACTTCGTCGAGTTTGTCAGTATTGGTTCGCTTCGTCGTCGTTCGTCGTCGGTCGTTGCCGTCGCCGGAAAGTACTCGGTGTCAAGGTGTGGGCCAACAAATTTTGTTTCTTGTTTGTTTTGTACTGCTAATCATCTGACCTTTCGCACATGCAGAGAGCTCCGTCTGTCCTGCCAAGATGAACCCGAGTGATGGAGGCCCAGATGAGTTGCCACCACCACCTCCTCTGCCTCCCGACGTGGTGCCCATCAAAGCAGAAGAAGATGTCGCTGAGGAACTGCCTCCAAACAGGCCAGCAAAGCCCAAAAGGCTCCCAATGGCTAGGCCTGGGCTAGGGAAGAGAGGGCACACCATCCAGCTACTTGCTAACCACTATAAAGTCTCCCTCAAGGGTTCAGAGGAATTTTTCCACCACTACCATGTGAGCACGCTTTACTTGCTTTCCCCGTGCTAATTCACCACCTAGTAATTTCAAAATAATTTCCGTATCCCCATGCTAATCTGGCACCGTCGATGTGTAGGTTAATCTGAAGTATGAGGATGATCAACCTGCTATTGAAAAGGGGATAGGGCGAAAGGTGCAGGATAAACTGGTGCAAACATACCGTTCCGAGCTTGCGAACAAGGACTTTGCATATGATGGTGAGAAGAGCCTCTTTACAATTGGGGCTCTTCCCCAAGTACACAATGAATTCACTGTAGTATTGGAACACATTGGAAGTGGAAAGTGAGTTCTACTCCTTGAGCTGCTTGCAGGCTATCTGCCCCTATCTAGTACTATACATACCATCCTCTGTGTTCAGTATAACCCAATTATTAGTTGGTTGTAGGAGCTCTGGAGGTAATAGTGGCAACAGTCCTGAAGGTAGTGACACGAAGAGAGTGAGGAGGCCGTACCAGTCAAAGATTATAAAAGTGGAGCTGAGCTTTGCGGCGAAAATCCCTATGGCTGCAATCGCGCAGGCCATTAGAGGTGAAGAATCAGAGAACTCCCTGGAGGCTATTCGAGTTCTTGATATCATACTAAGGCAGCATTCAGCAAAACAGTATGTATCATGAATGTCTTGCTCCCATGCCTCTCACAAGCATTACTCTGCGCTTATGCTCTAGATATGCCTTCATGCCATGACCATGGTTAATTTTTCTGACTATTCACAGGGGCTGTCTTCTAGTCCGCCAATCATTTTTCCACAATAATCCTAGAAGTTTCATTGACTTGGGCGGTGGTTTGTTGGGATGCCAAGGATTTCACTCAAGTTTCCGTGGTGCACAGAGTGGGCTCTCCCTAAATATTGGTATGCATCTCACACTATTGTATTGTCATATAACTCCATCGGCCACATGCGATTTAACGTTGTCATGTCAAACTTATTTTAACTTGCAGATGTTTCGACTACCATGCTAGTTAAACCTGGTCCTGTTATCGATTTTCTTCTTGCTAACCAGATGGTTCGTCACCCCGACGAAATTAACTGGCCAAAGGTTAGTTGTATCTTTGATGTTCTTGATAATATTGCATGAACAGTCCTCCAACCATATTTGTTTTTGATAATTCTAATATGGACGTTTGCCTCACAGGCCAAGCGTGCCCTCAAGAGTTTGAGGATAAAAACAACTCACACAAATTCAGAGTTCAAGATATTTGGTTTGAGTGAGAAAAAATGCAACGAACAAACGTGAGAGTTCCTCCTTACCGTTCAACTCATTTTACCAGTGCTTATAAATTAGTAATTTGGGAAGGTGTCTTATTGTTTACCGGTGCTTGTTATATTTTGTGCATTTTACTGCTATATTTATTGATTGCTTTGTGATTGGCGTGTTTAACTAGGTTTCCATTGAGGCAGAGAAATGGTGACAACGGAGACACTGATACTGTTGAAATAACAGTCTATGATTACTTTGTACAGAACAGAGGCATAGAACTGCGCTATTCTGGTAATCTTCCATGTATCAATGCTGGGAGGCCAAAGCGTCCAACGTACTTCCCTGTCGAGGTTCATCTCAGTTATGCTATTTCACCCTTATAATCGTCTCTCCTTTGGAAATTTTATCGACGATCTGATATCCTGGTGTGAACTTTTCGCATGGCCAGCTTTGCACGCTTGTTCCTCTGCAAAGATACACCAAAGCTCTGTCTACTCTGCAGAGGTCCTCACTTGTGGAGAAGTCCAGACAAAAGCCTCATCAAAGAATGTCAACTCTTGATGATGTGAGTTATCATCTAGTAGATTTCAGCTTGCTACCGCCATATATAACTTGCTGCTTTTAGTCATATGGATATTCACTGATAGTTCATCCTACGCTAAATGCAAGGCACTTAAACGTAGCGACTATGACTCTGACCCCATGCTTAAGGCATGCGGCATTTCAATTGCCCGAAATCTTACTCAAATTGAAGGGAGGATCCTGTCACCACCCAAGGTTAGTGACAGTTTCCCAAACATAGTTTAGCATGCTTGTGCTTGATGTTCTTCTGAATGTATCTAAGTAAGCCTTCTATATGTAGCTGAAAGCCGGTAATGGTGAAGAATTTGTCCCACAAAAAGGTCGTTGGAATCTTGCGAGAAAGGTCAGCACGTTTTCTGTTCATAACATTCCTTTATTGCTTCTTCATCATTAATGAACCTTCTGATCGTTTGCTGATTCTTTTTGTTTCAGAAGCTGATTAAGACCTGTTCTGTCACGAGCTGGGCAGTTGTCAATTTCTCTGCACGTTGTGATGTTCTTGGTCTTATCCAAGGCCTTAAAAGGATTGCATTAGGACTGGGGATTGTACGCTCTACTTTTTCTACAACATATTCAGTTTTTGTCATTTTCTGTTGCTGAACTTCATTTGTTTGCAGAAAATGGAGGACCCTTTTGATGATGTATATGAGGAGAGCCCGACATCAAGACGAGATCCCGTGTCGAAAAGAGTGGACAAGATGGTTTCTCAGTTAGAATCCAAGCTACCTGAAGAACCAAAGTTCCTGTTGTGCCTTCTTCCTGTGAAGAAAAACAGTGAAATTTATGGTTGGTTCATCTGCCCTTCCCTATAAGCATGATTACCTGTTGCAGAATATATACTCCCTCCGTCCCATAATGTAAGACATTTTTTGACACTACACTAGTGTCTAGTGTCAAAAAACGTCTTGCGTCATGGAACGGAGGGACTAATATATATTTGCTTCAACCAGGTCCTTGGAAGAGGAAGTGTCTTGTTGAATGGGGCATCCTCACACAATGTCTAGCTCCTCCACCAAAAGTCAACGATCAGTATCTAATTAATGTGCTATTGAAGATAAATGCTAAGGTTTGTTGACATGACCCTTTTTTCTTTTTACTGTATTTATTGACTAGTGTGTATGCTTATATATGGATGTTGTCCTTTCACCGGTTGTTACCCAGCTTGATGGGCTGAACACACTTCTGCAAGGTGAACAACCCCCTGCACCTGCAGTTCTACCCATTGTGGGGAAGGTGCCTACAATCATCTTGGGCATGGATGTATCACATGGTCAGCCTGGGCAATCAGATAGGCCTTCCATTGCTGCGGTAAGAGGGATGCGTTTTTAATCTCTGAATAGTAGCTCAGATGTCACTTGAATGATTGCAAATTTGTTAAGTGTTTTTTTGACTGTACTGGTAAGTATGGCTTTGGATTTTCTTTAGGTGGTTAATTCTCGCGAGTGGCCTCTCATCTCTAAGTACAGAGCAACAGTGCACACTCAGTCACCCAAACTAGAAATGATGTCCTCCTTGTTTAAACCACGGGGAAAGAAAGATGATGGCCTCATTCGGTAAGACATGGCATATGATCCAATCTTGTGTTCAGTTTATTGTGAATAATACTATGTGTGCATGTCCTTGTATGTATGTTATACTTTATTGCACACTTTCCTAATGGAAAAAATGTCATTGCACTCGCGACCTCCAGGGAATCGCTTATCGACTTCTATACTAGTTCTGAAAATCGAAAACCAGAGCAAATTATTTTCTTCAGGTACTATGTTTGGAAATTACTATTTGGTAATACCAGTAAATTTTGTAGTTCCAGAATTGTTTTCTACTGAAAATGGATAGTTGATGATAGGGATGGAGTTAGCAAAAGCCAGTTTACTCAGGTCATCAACATTGTGCTGGAGCAGATCATCGAGGTAGTGTATTTGTGTGACGTACACGTAATTACCCGCATTGGACAGTGTTATTTCATTTACTTTTAATCAATGCAGGCCTGCAAGTTCCTCGACGAGACGTGGGAGCCTAAGTTCACAGTCATTGTTGCTCAGAAAAATCATCATACGAGATTTTTCCAGGCTGAATCCCCGAATAATGTTCCTCCTGGTAAACTTTATTTCCTACTATGTTTCTAGAGCGAAACATTGCCTGTCACATAAACTTGCAATTTTCTGCGAAATGATGGTAAAAGCAAGTGTTCATGTCATCATTCTGTAGGGACCGTCGTGGATAAACAGGTCTGCCATCCCAAGAATTTCGACTTCTACATGTGTGCACATGCTGGGATGATAGTAAGTAATCTCTGCTTTCTTCTCGGATTTTTTGTTACTACCACCAGGTACCAGTATGCCTGATGATGGTCCTACTTAAGTTTGTGTTTGTTGTGTGTGTCAGGGCACGTCGAGGCCAACACATTACCATGTTCTGCACGACGAGATCGGATTCACCGCAGATGAGCTTCAGGAATTTATGCATTCGCTTTCATACGTGTACGTAGACAGGCAGTCTAGGGTTACAGAGCTTGAGAAATTTGTACCATTCTTGATGAAAGCAAACTGTTGCCAAGCTATGCCTGAACCCTGTTGCTGTGACCTTTTCAGGTACCAGAGGAGCACAACAGCGATATCAGTCGGTATGCACGGCTCATGTCTTTGCTTGGCAAATAATGAGCACTGTAACTTATGTTTTGTTGTGTTTTTGCTTGGGTTGGCTTGCAGTTGCTCCGATCATGTACGCACATCTGGCGGCGGCCCAGGTAGGCACGTTCGTGAGGTTTGAAGACATGTCGGACGTGTCGTCGAGCCAGGGAGGGGGGCACACATCGGCGGGCAGCATTCCGGTGCCGGAGCTGCCTCGGCTGCACAAGAATGTGAGGAGCTCCATGTTCTTCTGCTGATTTTCTCCTGATGATGCTTGGGGTGGGGTTGAACTGTGTCTCGCTATGTGTCAGTGTCTATCTCTCTTATATCTATCTGAATAAATAGCACCAGGAACTACTCTACCTATTGGAACCCGAAGAACTAGTCGGTGAGTCTGTCCTTTGATGTTTATGGAAACCGTGGAACTGCATGTAGTCTTTTCACTTTTGTGTTGGCGTTGAACCAACCCCAGCCTTGGATCTACTACTATTACTAGGCTTGGATGATATGCGTGAACCGTGCATGCTGTTGGTTTTGGAGCAGTTTTAACATGGTACCTTTTACCTCCTCTTATGACATGGAAAGTAAGACTGTACGCTTTTAGAGAATTTATAGAGGTCGAATTTGCTCAGACGGAGCCACATGGGGCCCACAAGGCATCAGGGCACGCTGCCCCCCTTGGCGCACCTGTTGCCTTGTTGTCTCCTCATTTGCTTTCTGGCCTCCTCCCAAATCTTCTAGGGTCTCCCTTGTTTAAAAAAAAATTGTCAAAACATTCCATAGCGTTTGGACTTCGTTTGGTATTGATTTCCTGGAAAACCAAAAACAGGCAAAAACCAGAACTGGCACTTGGCATTGGGTCAATAGGTTAGTCTAAAAAATGATATATAATTGCATATAAAACATTGAAGGTTACTCCCAGACTTGGCGGCCCCTTTCCTATTGCCGTACAATGAACTTTTAATGCAATATATTTCTTTGTGATCATATTTTCCCGTTTGTGCTATCATAATTCACTCCAATAAGAGCATGTACAGAGAAATAATCAATGGATTTTGATACGAGCATTCAATAGATTAGTCCCGAAAATGATATATAATTGCATATAAAACATTCAAGGTTGATGCTATAATAGTATAGAACAATCAAAAATTAGTGCCATCTGACTTGGCGGCCCCTTTTCTATTGCCGTACACTATTTCAAGTGAAGTGAGGAAAACACGTGGTGATGGTTGACCATCACAGAAAATGACCTTTGGCGATGTTTCCTGTTTTTGTCACTGAATAGAGCAGATTTCGTAGTGAATTAGTAAAGCACAAGAATAGGAAAATAGTAGGAATTAGATGTCATCTCCTGTAGATTCCTACGGTAATCTAAAACATGGGACTTGTACAACATAGTTGTTTGGATGCTCTATAGAAATTTCAAAGGAAAATTTTCCTTCAGGAGAGAAAGAAGGAGGTAAAGAAAATGTTGTATTGGAATTCTCATCTGAAGTGAAAACAAGAGGATTGAGTTAATGTTTTGAATCCTCTTAAATGTGAAGGATTGGAAGGATTCATGTAAGAATTTTCAAAGCCAATTCAACAATCCAAAGGGTACCATGGGGAAAAATTGCATAGGATTTACTATAAAATTCCCTTGAAAATCCTTTATTCCAGATAGGGCCTTAGAGGAAGACAACGATAGAGCCCTCTTGAAAATGTGGAGAGTCTAGTAAGAGCTGATGGATGTCATCTATCCTTACAAGAGCAATATAGTGTTATTGGAAGTCAATCACAAAGCAAATAATACAACGGTCTTATTGGAAGTGACGCCTGCTCATCTAATAACAGATGATTTTCATTTTTTTTATGATAAAGAACAAATGATTTTCATTGACAGGACAAATGCATTACCAACTTTTCAAGCTGACGAAGAAGAGGTAAAGAAGAAGTAATATTCCCGTTCGGCTGCAAGAGACAATGGCACTTCAGACATAAACTTCATGTGATGCAGATGCTACTCGTGCGCCGTTCCATTGGAGGCATTGTTGTTGGAGGAGCTATGTTGTTACCTAAGGTTGCCATCATTTATGGTTGTTGTTGGCGTCTTCTTCAATTGTTATGTTGGTCCTTTTTATTGCTTCCTTTTGTAATAATTTTGTTGTGTGCATTTTCAATGTCTTGAGTACCTCTTGTGTTGTGTTGGTGTAGAGGCTATGTGTAATTGGGTATCTTCTGGATATGAATATATTCCCTTCAGCAAAAGGATGTTATTGCCAACAAATTTGGTGAATGTAGCTCCTATAATTAGGGATATAGTGATCTTTCGAGATACCGTGTTGATTCACATAATCAAAATTATTCTGACCCTCCATTAGGTGCACCTGCCATAATTAAGTAGTTCTTAATGGCATGGATTTAAGCTAAATCATTCTACCTTACGCACATTAAGCCCAATTTTTTTCAACATGCAACCCAGGTCGTCAAAGCTCCTGTCGGTGTCAAAACCGGCGGATCTCGGGTAGGGGGTCCCAAACTGTGTGTCTAGGCGGATGGTAACAGGAGACAAGGGACACGATGTTTTTACCCAGGTTCGGGCCCTCTCGATGGAGGTAAAACCCTACTCCTGCTTGATTGATATTGATGATATGGGTAGTACAAAAGTGGATCTACCACGAGATCAAGGAGGCTAAAGCCTAGAAGCTAGCCTATGGTATGATTGTTGTAATGGTTGTTCGTCCTACGGACTAAAACCCTCCGGTTCATATAGACACCGGAGAGGGCTAGGGTTACACAGAGTCGGTTACAATGGTAGGAGATCTACATATCCGTATCGCCAAGCTTGCCTTCCACGCTAAGGAAAGTCCCATCCGGACACAGGACGAAGTCTTCAATCTTGTATCTTCATAGTCTTGGAGTCCGGCCGATGATGATAGTCCGGCCATCCGGACACCCCCTAGTCCAGGACTCCCTCAGTAGCCCCCGAACCGGGCTTCAATGACGACAGGTCCAGCGCATATATAGTCTTCGGCGTTGCAAGGCGGGTTCTCCTCCAAATTCCATGTGCTTGCCGAATAGTGTCCGGCTTCCTTACAAATGTTGCGCTCCTTGGCTTCCACGCCCAATAATGGCCCTCTTCCACGCGTCGCACGAACGCGAAAAGCCAGGGTATCTTTTACGTTTTACCCCCTCGCTGCGCAAATAATCTGCCTATAAGAGAGATAAGAATCCAGATCCAAATCACACCATCCTCCTTCCGCGAGTACTCATCGGAGCGCTTCTGACCTAAAACCCATTCCATCATGGACCGTCGACGCGGCTCCTCTTCTCGCGCTCCCAGCCCTCCGCCAGGAGATTGGAGGAGATGTTCAGTTCCACACAACGAGCTGGTGAAGGTTCAAGCGGAGGGATATCTTCCTCCGGCCTTCATGGTCCCGGTTCGAGCCGGGCTGGCCACCTACAAAGGTGGGAAGAAGCGGAGGCCACCCCTAGCCCCTCTAAAGGAGAGCGGGTGTGTTTCGTCCCCTATCTAATAAGGGGGCTTGGATTTCCCGTACATCCGTTCCTCCGCGGGCTTCTGGAGTTCTATGGACTCCAGCTCCATCACCTCACGCCCGCCTCTATTCTGCACATCGCGGGTTTCGTAGCTCTTTGCGAGCTATTCCTGGGCATCGAGCCCCATTTTGCGCTGTGGAAGAGGCTATTCTGCTTCGTACCCCGTTCTCACGAGGGGTCAATATATCAAGTGGGCGGTGCCGAAATATGGCGCATCGCCGGGACCGGATATCCATCCGGAACCCCAAAGAAGGCGTCCGAAGACTGGCCTTCGGAATGGTTCTATGTAGAGGACGCTCCACTGTCGGATCCAGTTCGGATCGGCCTCCCAGAGTTCAGTAGGGCTCCTCTGAAGAAACGCCTAAGCTGGCGCCCGCGGAGCCCTCAACTCGAGGAAGACAAGGGCGTTCATTATTTGATGGGCCGGATAAGATTGCTGGCCCATTCCTGATTGACCATGATTGGAGTCATGGCCACGTGCGTAATGCGGGGGGTGCAGCCACTGCAATACAGGGGCCACCCCATGTGGGATTTCAACGGGGAAAATGATGCCACCCGTCATGGCCGCAAAGGGCCGGAGTCGGCCGAAGATCTGGTGAAGATTCTGTCCGGCCTGTACAAGGGGGAGAAGGAGGACTTCCTCCAGACGAGCCCATTGAATGGGTTCTCCATGAATAACCCTCGGTGTTGGGTAAGCGGACATTTCATTTATCTGACCCACGCTTTCAAAGTTTAAGTACCTTACTTTACGATTCCGACACAGGAGCTGTGTCGGGATGTGGAGGGCATACATAGTCCGGCTCCACAACCCGAGGATCCAGGAAGATCCCTTGATCCGGCCTCCGAAGAGGATCCGGACATAAAGGTGGAGCTAATCGACGGGGTGTTCCACCAACTCAGCATGGACAACGCTCTAGTCGCCATTACGGCTGACTACCCCGGCTTGTTACCGGCTTCCCAGGTACTTATGACCGAAGTCCTGACACCGTTATTTCATCCTTGCGCATTCCTGACCACCGTATACGACGGTGTCTTGCAGGAGGTGCCTTCAAGGCGGGAAGCCGAACCCGCGGCGGCTGACCAACAAGGATCAGTCCGACCCCGCAGGCGGAAGAGGGGTGCGGTGCGAATCAAAACATCACCGCAATGGTATAGCTCGCGACCGTTATTTAGGAGAAGATTCCTAGGGGGTGTATTAATGCTCATGACTTTTTCAGAAGAAAGAGCGCTCGCCGGACTGTGCCCGGTGAGGTTGCCACCCAAGCCTCCGCCAGCCAGGCTCCACCACCTGGTCCGGAGAGGGAGGCGAGCGCAAGGCGCGAGCCGGATACTCCTCCAACGGAGGATGCCGATAGGCTGTCCGCCACCAAGTCTGAGGTGGAGAGCGCCATGAACCATAAGCGCCGCCGGACAGTTTTTCGTGACGCGTGTCTCTCCCCTGAGGCGTTGAATGCCTTTAACACGGAAGACGCGCACCTCCGTGCTGCTCAAGATGGTTTGACCAGAGCCACGGAGCAGTATGTAAAAGACATACGGGTAAGGGATTATAATAGCGGTATATGCCAGTAGCCCCCGAGACTTAAAGTAGTTAAAATAACTAATTTAAGGATCTTTGAATGTGCAGGATCTTACAAAGAAGAATACCCAATTGTCCCAAGAGCTACAAGAGTGCAAGGCCCAACTTGAGGCCGCACTTGCTGCCGCAGGAGGAGACACAGAGACCCCTCCTGGTAACACATTATTTCGAAAAGATAAGTGGTGTGCGGCGTGCGTGTAAGTCTGACAATGATATTGCAGATGGTGCCGGACTGGATCCGGACAAGCAACACCTACTGCGCCAGCTGAAGGCCGACGAGAGGGTGCTTATGAAGGTGCAGCGGGAGAGGAACAAACTCCAGGATGCTCACACCCAGCTTGGGGAAGAGCTGAAAGGTGTTCGGGCTGAGCTGTCTGGCTCCGTGAAGGAGAATCAGCGGCTTCGTCGCGGCATCTATGGTAAGTGCTTGAGCAAACTCTTTTGAAAAGAAGAGTTCGGCGCGGAAGCCTATTGACAGAAATTTGTCTGTAGGTGCGCTCACAGGTCGCCCTGCGGAGGAAATGCCCGGTTCGACGGGTGATCAACTTCCCGAGCTGGTGCAACTACTCGAACGTGTTCGGCAGGCGATGAGTGGCGTTGTCCAGGCCCTATGGCCATCCGTCTCCCTACCCGAGGGCCTTGGAGAGCTTGCGGAGAAGTTTCAGGGAGCGCGGCAGCGCTTCCGTTTATGGAAGATATCTGCCTGCCATCAAGGTGCCAGGGAGGCCTGGGCCATGGTGAAGACGCGGTACAAGAAGGCGGATCCAAACCACATGGCCGAGGTCGGACCTGTGGGGCCCGATGGGAAGGAGATCCCTGTGAGCTTAGTGTACGGTCAAGTAGAGTTGGCTGCTAAGTATTCCCAACGGGACTGTAAATTAGACAGCCTGTTAGACGGGATTGAGGAGGAGTATAGTCAGTCAATTTGACGATGTATTTAAAATGACATGTAAAATGCCTTCTAGCCGGATTGTAGATCGTTTGTCTTTGCCGACCTTTTCGCTCCGACCTCGGGACCCTAGAGTCTGGAGTGTGTCCGAATACCTTCTCGGTTATTACAAAACCGGGGCATGCATGGAGACCAGGCATAGGGGTCATTAGTGCTTTATCAGACAAGTGCCCAACTAGTTATGTTATATTACATGGTTAGTAAGAAACATCTTCCAGGGAGAATAGTTCCGTTAAGGGTTCCTTTCCCTGGGAGGCATGCCCTAAAGTGCATGTCCAGACTGCGAAAAAGCAGGAAAACATCTGGGGGCAGATAGATAAATGTTTAAAAAATCGTCTTTCAAGTCACGGACCAAATATTCTCTTAAGAATGCTAGCTTTCGGCTTCACCCAGTCTGAGGTACACATCCGGCTAACCCGGCAGTAACAATCGCGGAGGTGCTCCCTTTACCTCCTAGCCGAACAATCGGGAACGTAGGGGTAAGCACAGGAGCCAGGCAACCCAGCTTGGCCAAAACTTAAGTCATATCGATGCATATAATGGTGAATAAAAGGTACATGTGGAAGTTTGACACATGTGCTGGTCATGAAGCCCTTATAAGTAAGCTTCTGTTAGAGAATCCCCCAGGTATAATGTGTGCGGGTAGCACATCAGGTGTGTGCGAACAATGCGCAAATAGGCCCTCAAGGGCTTTTATGAAAAAGGTAGGAGAAGGGAGAGAAACAAAAGACAGCTGAATTGTGAAAACGTGGAGGAAGGAGACGAACTCTTAGTCCGGCGCTAGGCGTAGAATCTTCGGAGGCGGGCTGCGTTCCATGGGTTCGGCTCGAGTCGGTTATCCGATGCGTTCCGCAGACGGTATGCTCCGCCGGTCAGGACTTGGTCGATGATGAAGGGACCTTCCCATTTGGGCTTGAGTTTGTCCATTTTCTTGTCCGACAGGCGTAGAACTAGTTCGCCAACATTGTAAGTTTTAGCCCGTACTTCTCTGCTTTGATATCTTCGAGCCTGCTGCTGATAGAATGCGGAACGGGCCTTTGCCACGTCGCGTTCCTCCTCCAATGCGTCCAAGCTGTCCTGCCGATCCAGTTCGGCTTCTCTTTCTTCATACATGCGCACTCGAGGTGAGTCATGAATTATGTCGCAGGGCAAAACTGCCTCTGCGCCGTATACCATAAAGAATGGTGTGAATCCGGTAGTACGGTTTGGCATGGTCCGCAGCCCCCAGAGCACAGAGTCGAGCTCCTCTACCCAGTGCGTATTGGATTCTGTAAGGGACCGCACTAGCCTGGGTTTGATGCCGCTCATTATTAGATCATTTGCTCGTTCCACTTGACCGTTGGTTCGAGGGTGGTAAACTGAAGCGTAGTCGAGCTTAATGCCCATATTTTTGCACCAGAGTTTGACCTCATCGGCCGTGAAGTTAGTGCCGTTATCGGTAATGATGTTGTGGGGGACGCCGTAATGGTGTACTACCCCGGATATGAAGTCCATCACTGGTCCGGACTCTGCCGTTTTAACTGGCTTAGCCTCTATCCACTTGGTGAATTTATCCACCATGACCAGTAGGTATTTTTGCTTGTGGGTTCCCCCTTTAAGGGGTCCAACCATGTCAAGCCCCCAGACCGCGAACGGCCACGTAATGGGTATAGTTTTGAGGGCGGTGGGTGGCATATGGCTCTGATTAGCAAAGAGCTGACAACCAACGCATCTTTGGACTAAGTCCTAAGCATCTGCCCGGGCCGTCGGCCAATAAAATCCTGTACGGAATGCCTTGCCTACAAGGGCCCGGGCTGCGGCGTGGTGTCCGCCTAGTCCGGCATGAATTTCAGCCAGAAGGTTTCGCCCTTCCTCTTCGGAGATACACCTTTGAAGGACTCCGGTTATGCTTTTCTTATAAAGTTCTCCCTCATGGACCTTGTAGGCTTTAGATCGCCGAACTATGCAGCGGGCCTCATTTTGGTCTTCGGGAAGTTCCTGCCTAATTAAGTAGGCTAGGAATGGCTCTGTCCACGGGGCGATTACTGCCATTATTTCGTGGGCTGAAGGTGTTATTTCATCGGCTGAGCCGCCGATTATGTTAGATTGTTCTGTGTTGGGTGGTGCGGCTGCTTCCGGGTCGTTATTTCCGGACTCCTCTTCCCATAGTACGGATGGCTTAAAGAGCTGTTCCAAGAAGATGTTTGGAGGGACATCGTCGCGTTTCGCGCCGATGCGTGCCAATAAGTCGGCTGCTTGGTTATTATCCCGGGCTACGTGGTGGAATTCAAGTCCTTCGAACCGAGCTGACATTTTTAGGACAGTGTTATGATAGGCTGCCATTTTCGGATCCTTGGCGTCAAAGTCTCCATTTACTTGGGATATTGCAAGGTTTGAATCCCCGCGCACCTCTAGGCGTTGAATGCCCATGGAGATTGCCATCCGGAGGCCATGTAGGAGGGCCTCGTATTTGGCTGCATTGTTGAATTATCTGAAGTACGTATTGGACTGTGTCCCCGGTTGGGGACGTCAATACAACGCCAGCCCCCAAGCCGGCCAACATTTTGGAGCCGTCGAAATGCATAATCCAATTGGAGTATGCGCCGTACTCTTTAGGGAGTTCGGCTTCGGTCCATTCAGCGACAAAGTCAGCCAAGACCTGCGACTTTATAGCTCGCCGAGGTTTGTAAGTTGTATCGAATGGTAAGAGCTCAATGGCCCATTTTGCAATCCTGCCCGTCGCGTCGCGTTTGTTTATAATGTCGTTGAGGGGCACTTCGGAGGCCACTGTTATCGAACACTCTTGAAAGTAGTGTCGGAGCTTCCAGGATGCCATGAACACCGCGTATGCTATCTTTTGATAATGCGGGTAACGGGACTTGCAGGGAGTTAAGACAGTGGATACGTAGTACACTGGTTTTTGAAGAGGGAATTTATGCCCTTCTGTTTCTCGTTCGACGACGAGCACCGCGCTTACAACTTGATGTGTTGCCGCGATATATAACAACATTGGTTCGCCCAGGTTGGGCGCAGCCAGGACCGGATTTATTGCCAATATGGCTTTTATTTCTTCGAGTCCGGCAGTGGCAGCATCCGTCCACTCGAAGTGTTCGGTGCGCCTGAGGCGATAGAGGGGCAATGCCTTTTCTCCCAAACGGGAGATGAAGCGGCTTAGAGCCGCCATGCGTCCAGTCAATTTTTGTATTTGTTTGAGGTCATTTAGAATATCCAGCTGTGACAGAGCTCGGACCTTGGCTGGGTTTGCTTCAATTCGTCTACTGGATACGATGAAGCCCAGGAGCTTTCCGGCTGGTACGCCGAAAACGCATTTTTCCGGATTCAGCTTGATGTCATATGCTCGGAGGTTGTCGAATGTGAGCCGCAAATCGTCTACTAGAGTTTCGACGTGTTTGGTTTTGACGACTACGTCGTCTACGTATGCCTATACTGTTTTGCCGATCTGGGTAGCCCGACATGTCTGAATCATGCGCTGATATGTTGCGCCCGCGTTTTTGAGTCCGAAGGGCATCGTGTTGAAGCAGAATGGTCCATATGGAGTAATGAATGCCGTTAAGGCTTGGTCCGCCTTCGCCATCTTAATTTGATGGTAGCCGGAGTATGTGTCAAGGAAGCACGATGAATCGTGCCCTGCAGTAGCATCGATTATTTGGTCGATGCGGGGAAGGGGGAAGGGATCCTTTGGGCAGGCCTTGTCGAGGTCTTTAAAATCGACACATAGGCGCCAAGATTTATCCTTCTTTGGTACCATTACCAGGTTTGCTAGCCAGTCCAGATGTTTGATGTCTCTGATGAATCCGGCTTCCAGTAGTTTGGCTAGCTCTTCTCCCATTGCCTGTCTTTTGGGTTCGGAAAATCGCCGAAGAGCCTGTTTGACTGGCTTGAATCCTTTTAGGATGTTTAGGCTGTGTTCTGCCAAACTGCGTGGGATTCCTGGCATATCTGAAGGGTGCCAGGCAAAGATGTCCCAATTTTCCCGAAGGAATTCTCGTAGTGCGGCGTCTACATCAGGGTTTAACTGTGCCCCGATGGAGGCCGTCTTTGTTGGGTCCGTTGGATGGACCTGGAATTTGACTATTTCGTCAGCTGGTTTAAAGGAGGTGGACTTGGATCTATTATCGAATATCACATCATCCCTATTCACCGTAGAGCGCAGCGCAGTGAGTTCCTCTGCAGCTAGGGCTTCGGATAGTGCCTCCAGGGCTAACGCGGCTGTCTTGTTTTCGGCGCGGAGTGCTGTGTCCGGATCACTAACGAGAGTGATTATTCTGCCGGGCCCGGGCATCTTAAGCTTCATGTACCCGTAATGGGGTATGGCTTGAAAAATTGTGAATGCCTCCCGTCCTAATATAGCGTGATATCCACTGCTGAACGGGGCCACTTGGAACGTGACCTCTTCGGACCTGTAATTGTCCGGTGAGCCGAACACCATATCAAGTGTGATTTTTCCTGTGCAGCGTGCTTCCCAGCTAGGGATTGTTCCTCTAAAGGTTGTGCTGCTTCGCTCAATGCGACTCCAGTCTATTTCCATTTTTTGAAGAGTTTCCTCGTAGATGAGGTTTAATCCGCTGCCGCCATCCATGAGTACCTTGGTAAGGCGAAAGCCGTCCACTATTGGACTAAGGACCAATGCGGCTGGTGCTCGGGCTGTTCAGAATTTAGGTTCGTCGCTGGCGTTGAAGGTGATGGCCGTGTCGCTCCATGCATTTGTTGTTGCTACTTGGTAGACTTCAGCGAGGCTGCGTATTGTTTGTTTCCGCATATTATTTGATGCGAAAGTCTCGAAGACTGTTGACACCGTACTGGTACTGTTGGAGTGGCTCTCCGGGGCTAGAAGCTCTTCGCCACTTTTGGCCACCTGCCACAGTATCCAACATGCTCGAAGGCTATGTGTTGGAGTGGCACCTTCTGTACTGTGAATTTTACAGGGTCCGCTGAGCCATCCCTCCAGTACGGTTCCGTACCCTTTATGGGGTTTTTGCTTTTTGGTTTTTGTACCTGGTGCCTGAGCGTGATGCACCCTTTTGTTACGGACTAGGGTTGTATTCGGGGTCGTATTGTCCCAAAACTTAGTTTCGGTTTTCCGGAAACTCTCCATCGCACAGTACTTTCGTACTATGGACGCCAGATCGGCGAAGCGTGTAATTTCACGGCGACTGACGGCGTTCAAGATTCCCTCGTCCATGCAATTATTGCAGAAAATTAAAATTGCGTTTTCCTCTCGGCAGTCCTTTATCCTGTCCATAACCAGGAGGAATCTGGCCCAGTAATGATGTACTGTTTCAGCGGGCTCTTGCCGGATTTGAGATAGATCGCATATGTCTGGGTGGGTGGGTGGAATTGAGTCCGGAACCCTACCCATCTCGGGGCTCAAGGGCCAAAAAGTTTTCGAATTTGGAAGCTTGGATTGCTGGACGTTGTCCAACGAGTCCGGTCCGATGACTGACTTTAGGTTTAGTGCTTGATCAAAGTCCGTCCCTCCACGGGAATCCGGCATGGAGGGTTCGGGAGTCCGGACATGATTAGTTTTCAATATAGGAGAAGAGTCGCCGCGTTGTTCCTCTACCACCGCAACGTGGTGGGTAACCTGGGGAGAGTTAATCTCTCTCAGAGCAGTTTTAAGCCCAATCTGATTGTAGTCTGTAGCGACTCCCAGGGCGACGATGCGATCCAAGAGCTCGTTTACGGACGAGAGCTCTATTGGATCCAGCTGCTCGGTGAATTATGAGTTGACGTGAAGATTGCTTTTGATGACCCGAGAGGTCATCGTCGAAGCGGTGGCCGAACAGGCGGTCATGAGAAAACCACCCAGCCGGATAGTTTGGCCGGCGGCCAAGGCTCCTTTGGCAAAGATACCGTCTTTGAAGACGGGAAGAGGCATCCTTCCTATCGGTGACGGCACAGAGGAACTCTCAATGAAAGCACCAATGTCGGTGTCAAAACCGGCGGATCTCCGGTAGGGGGTCCCGAACTGTGCGTCTAGGCGGATGGTAACAGGAGACAAGGGACGCGATGTTTTTACCCAGGTTCGGGCCCTCTCGATGGAGGTAAAACCCTACTCCTGCTTGATTTATATTGATGATATGGGTAGTACAAGAGTGGATCTACCACGAGATCAAGGAGGCTAAACCCTAGAAGCTAGCCTATGGTATGATTGTTGTAATGGTTGTTCGTCCTACGGACTAAAACCCTCCGGTTTATATAGACAACGGAGAGGGCTACGGTTACACAGAGTCGGTTACAATGGTAGGAGATCTACATATCCGTATCGCCAAGCTTGCCTTCCACGCCAAGGAAAGTCCCATCCGGACACGGGACAAGTCTTCAATCTTGTATCTTCATAGTCTTGGAGTCCGGCCGATGATGATAGTCCGGCCATCCGAACACCCCCTAGTCCAGGACTCCCTCAGCTCCCGTGTCTCTTTTCCATATTAGAAGATTTCTATGAGCCATTATCATTATCACATGGCAAGCAAACAGGTTATTACAGTTTTCACAAACTGATCACATGATGTAGCCATGGTTGGCACATTTTTCTATAAAAATATTGGTAGAGTTCGATGTTAATATGGGCAAGGCTAGAAATTTCATTTTTCCAAAACTAATTACTTAATTAGTTAGTGGCATGGAAACTAAATGTTAGAATAAGTAATTGATGCATGTAATTATGAAAACTAGAAAATACCCCGCGCATTGCTGCGAGAATCAATAGAAATATATTTCAAGTGATTTGATTGTATGAAACATGGCTAGTTGAATTAATAATATATGAATGAAATCTATAAGTACACATTAAATATTGCTTTTGGTTATTGTGTAGTCGAAAAATATTTTTAATATAAGTGGCATAAGATAATGGTAACTTGATACATGTGTGAATACATAGACAAAACATTGTGTCCCTAGCATGCCTCTACTAGACTAGCTCGTTAATCAAAGATGGTTAAGTTTCCTAACCATAGACATGTGTTGTCATTTGATGAACGGGATCACATCATTAGGAGAATGATGTGATGGACAAGACCCATCCGTTAGCTTAGCATAATGATCATTAAGTTTTATTGCTATTGCTTTCTTCATGACTTATAGATATTCTTTTGACTATGAGATTATGCAACTTCCGAATACCGGAGGAACACCTTGTGTGCTATCAAACGTCACAACATAACTGGGTGATTATAAAGATGCTCTATGGGTGTCTTCGAAGGTGTTTGTTGGGTTGGCATGGATCGAGATTAGGATTTATCACTCCGAGTATCGGAGAGGTATCTTTGGGCCCTCTCGGTAATGCACATCATGATAAGCCTTGAAAGCAATGTGACTAATGAGTTAGTTACGAGATGATGCATTACGGAACGAGTAAAGAGACTTGCCGATAACGAGATTGAACTAGGTATGAAGATACCGATGATCGAATCTCTGGAAAGTAACATACCACTACCACAGGATGCTACTAACACGACACTATGATCAGAGACACTTCGACGAAACTGTGTGCGATGCTATAATCACAAACGGTGGTGTAAAAAACCGTCAAAAAAGGTGCAAAACGTTTGCGATGGAGGATGCATCAAACACGGTTCAGATTTCAGTTGCATGTGCAATACAGGGCATACGATTCAGCTCAATTAACTGTTTGCGATGAGGAGGAACAAAAGAAATAGGCAGCCAGATGAAGGTGTGTGCGATGTACAGCATACGGTTCACTCGGATAAACTATTTGTGATTAGGCAACACCAAAGAAACGGTCAGACAGATCAAAGGTGTGTGCGATATACAGCATGCGTTTCACTCGGATGAACTGTTTGCGTTGAGCCATGAGAACAGAAATGGTTCAAATGAACAAGATGTGTGTGATACGAGGCGAACAAGTCTGTAATCGGAAACGTGTGAGAAGACCGATAACAACACAAATGATTACTGCTAAGAGCAAACGATTGCTGGTATACAATTGTGAGTGATTGATGAAAACATCACCGACGGGTTCCATTGTCTAGTCCATGTGCGATATGATATTTTTTGTCCGCACAACATCTACGCTCTGTCTACAGAGCATCAACATATATACTTAAAAAGACAGCATTGCATAACCAAATTAAGCATACAATTACACAAGTGACTACACACATAACATTTGCACACACCAAAGTAAGAAATTACATGCATACTAAAGTAGGAGAAATGAGGATCTAATCATCTACTTATTGTTGCAACAACGCTACGGTTGGATCCCTGGCCGTTTTGGGGAAGGAGGCACTTCCTCGTGTCAACGATCCGCCTGTACATGTCGTAGCTCGTGTACGCCTCCTTGGCCCCGTACATGACGTGAGCTTTGTGGAGTTTCACCATCCAGGCCGAGTGTCAGGCACGCTTGTCCTTGTTGCACGAATCCTTCATGTCTTTGTACTAGGGGTCGATGATTGCCTCAGCGAGGTGAACCAGTGAGTCCTTCTCATGCTCCTTGCTGCCCCAGATCTTGTATTGGCCCTGGATGTCGACAAGATTCTGGCCAGCGATGCCCGAACTCTCGAGCGCCTTTACATCGTTGGCGATGTCCACCGTCGCGAACATGTAGTGGGGGCTGTTGACAAACCTGGCGAAACGCTCGCAAGGCCTTGTGGCCAGGCTGTAGTAGTAGACGAGGACGTGGTGGCGCATGCACATCTGGGCGACGGTGACCTTGGGACGAGACCCGGCACGAGCACGGGTGTACTCGACGTCGAACCTGACCATCTTGTACTTTGCTCCACCCAGACCAGGTCATTGGTGTACACCACCGAGAGGCAGTGGCGGAGCTAGCTCCCGGTGACCTAGGGCAGCTGCCCGGGCTACTCCAACCATTCTTCACTAAATAATACAAAGAAACCATGATTAACATTACTAATCACGTGGGCAAATGTTGGGTAACGTCGCAGTGTAAAGACTTTGCCCTGGCTCCTTGAGCTGGCTGGCTCCGCCACTGTCGAGAGGTCCATGAACCTTTTGTGGGTGTCCACCACGGCACGCATGGTGAACTGCTGCTCGTCGTCGGCAGCCGCTCAGAGCGCCATTGGAGCCGCACAAGATACCCTCTAAGAAGCTTCCCGCCCGGCTAGTTTGGCCACGCGTCAGCTATAAGAGGGACAAATCGTGGGCGTTTATTGGCAAAAAGCTTTGTAAAAACCAAGTGTGTGGAATGAGTTCGGTCATAAGTTTACCCTTGGGTGATGAGTTCAAAGTTACACAGAAGGGTGATGATGGACACTCGAGTGCAATAATTAATTCTGCGCTCTACAGTGCACACGATGGAAGAAACCAACTGTGTGCAATAATGTCAAAGATCACAGTCGAGTTAGCTATACAGATCGTGTGCTGTGAGATTGACAAGGTAAACTGATTCAGAATGGTTAATAAAATGTAAGACCATTGCATATTAAGGTCAAAATAGTGCTAGCAATATACGAGTCTCATACGATGCCATTTCAACGGTTGTACTACAAAAACTCGAAATGTTACAAGGTTCAAGTTCCAGAGTTATATGGATCAAATTCAAAGATTACAAGGTTCAAACTGATATTAGAAATGAAATTCAGCTCATCAGCTACAAAAGCTCGCGCTGATCCGCTGAACATGGATATCAGAGAGGTTCAAACTAATATCACCGCTTCTAAGTCTGGTTTCGAAACCTCACGATTTCTGCAAAGGGGTCAGCCACTGAGAAGTCATGTATGGGGTTGACACAATGACTTCAAATTACTATGTCATATGCAGTTTCAAAATGAAATTCAGCATTTTGGGAGCCTACTCCATTCTGCCACAGGCGCCGGCGCAGATCAACAAACCATTCATATTTGCGAAATAAATGTAGGCCAAACCTCATTTCCTTCAGCACCCTTGCTCTGAGAACAAAGAACGTGGCGAATATAATATCTGGTAAGGTCCCTCGGTAGTTCTTCAAAGTAATTTCTAAGAGATGCGGATCTAGGCATTTGACGTGATTGTTATATTGTATCACATTATCCACCACTGGGCCTAATCTTATCTGCAAAAGAAGAGAACGTGTCAGTGCCTACATGCAGTTTGAACATTACGACATGCCTATTTGGTTTGCAGGATTTGTAAAATGCACTAACATCCCATCTTCGATCTGACATGATTCACATGGGCATTTGATTACATTCTAGAAAAATGTAGCCTTCTTCACAAGAGGTTGGAGTGGATGAAAAGTTCCCTCAGAAAACTATTACAGATGAATCCAAAGGAGAAATGCTTATTGATTGTAACCATATGGATCAAGCAACCAATATGGGGGGGACATGTATGTACTGAAATCCTCCAAAAGAACCTTCAGAAAACGGTACATTGTCATTGTAAACTTGGAAAAAGGTGTCACAAATTGAACTCCCTTATGGTTAACATTTAATAGGAAAGGAACATCACCTCTATATATAGCTTCTCCGGGCACGGAAAGCATCTCAGGAAACTGACAACTTGCTCCAGGTCGGGGCCGATAGATTCTAGTGCCAAGACCTTCATTATGCGCAGTTTCGGGGTCAAGCTTGTCGGAATAATTTTTTGAATGACAGATGAACAGACATCTCAGAATTAGAAATAATGTTAATTTGTAGAAGGAGAGGTAGAAGGCGGTTGTTGTACCTGAACGGGTGTGGATCCAATAACAAGTTCGTAGTATTTGTCAGACGAGTAGCCCACCACCGTCAATTTCGCCGCAGAAATGACATTGATACTTGTTGGACCTTCTTGATCAACTACAAGTAATCTCTCAATAGCAGGTGTATCCTCAATGACCATACTGTGGTACACATCTTGTGATGTCTTCCTGTCCCACCAGCAACACACATAAATAGTCCAGAGAGTCATGGAGGTGATGTGGAAGGTACTCAACCCATTGATCGCCTGAAGACGAAGATACTCGAGTGCAGTACAACCATGGAGCATGCGCTCCATGTCACCCTTTGAGAGGCAGACGGCAATGAGCTCGAGGTGCTTCAGTCGTGGTAGAATAAGAGCAGGCACGTCATTAAGGGGCGGGAAATGTCAGTTCCTGAACTTGGCGACGCGCAGAGCGGGCGCGAGGCGGAGTGCGGACGTTGGTAGCAACCGCATATGCCCATCATCAAAAGTGAGCTCCTCGAGCTGATCTAGGGCGGGGGATCGGAACCAGTCGTCAAGCTTGGCTTGGTCCTTGCCGTTCGAACGAAACTTGCCCATTCTAAGGCCTTTGGTTGGGCCAAGGTGACTGCCGAGGATCTTGGAGAACGCATCCAAGCTTTTGCGATAGCCATGGCAGAGCTCGTGGGTGTCAATGAGGTTGAGAGGGCTGGAGTTCCATAGGGGCGCCACCGCCGGGAAAGGACGGTTGTTCGTGCCCCATATTTGATTGGGAGGAGGAAGAGGATGACTCTCAACATATCATCGGGGAGGTTGCTGATGAAGTCTAGGCCTGCTGGAGTCGCTTGCGGTTCTAGCTCGCCCCACCTCCGCTTGTTGGCAGCCCCGCTCTCCACCTCCGGAGTCTCCTTGTTAGCGGCGCTTTCTGATAGAAATGAGAGTACAGGGAATATTTAGTTAAAACAGGGCAATAGAAAAGTGTATTGGTAACTAGAAGTTATTAGGTAGGAATATAGTAAGAAAAGGGAATAACAATTGATTGCTTAAATACTACTCAATTCATTTGACATTGCTGGGTAAGTCAACATATGCAGATAGTTGAAAAGAAAACTTACTTCGAACAAAGTCTGGACGGATGATTTTGTCGGGGAAGTTAGCATATATCTCATGACCAGGCCCTTTTATGTGCAGTGCAATTTTAGTGCCAGCTTTCAGTACATAAAACTTTTGCAATTTCTTTCCAAAAGCCAATGCCAAAATTGGAGTCACCACGTTCATCAAGTCCTACAGTATGACATCAGTGGAGCCTTGATCTATGCAAAGGGAAAAATTATGCACTACATAATCTCTTGCATAGCAAGGTATGTTCTGCACAAAATGGTAGGATTGTTAAAGAAAATATGGTAACATGAAAATATGGGCCCAAATTGGAAGAACAGCACAACAGTTGAAATCGAAGGACAAAAATCTATAATTAAACAGATAGGGTAAACATGAATTCATGGAAATATGATAGTAATCGAAAGAACAATACATCATTAATTTTCCTAATATAGAAAGAAGAGGGGAAAATCCCCTTTGACGTATATGGTGCATGTGGCACCTTTTATCCAAATGTAGCAATATTTAGAATATGTTCAAGAAAGTAGGCCATGCCAACCGATTTAGGGTGAGATTGAACATACCACGCGCGTCCTCAAGTTATCTGGTATGGTGAGATGGAATCTCTGGCGGCGGTCGCAAAGTCCTGAAGTGTCAGTGCACTGTACATTCTCTGAATGAAAGAAAACCCTCAAATCAGCTCAAATAAGAGTGAATTCACGGCAATTTCCTTCGGGTGATTAAAGGAAGCAGATGAACTGGGATAAGAGATAAGATAATATATCATTAAATTAGTTACCTCGTCGTCCTCGAGAAAGAACCCTCAGTACGGCAGATTCCCCAACCGAGCAGAGCTGGGTCGACTGTGAGCAGCATCGAGAAAGTCGATGGCGATAGGCGGCAGCAAGCAAAAGTGGCGAAATGCAGTGGGCTTTGCCGGCAGCCTGGCGGCGGCGGCAGGCGTTGAGCTAAGTGTTTACCGCCGCGATAGGCGGTGCCATGGCATAGACACGGAGGAGCTTGTGCAGGTGTGAATGGGGACCGTACCGGAGGGGGTGGCGGGTGGGTTGAGGGTTTTTGTGACGTGGGGATGGTGAGGGTTTTCTTTTTTCTTTTTTGAATTGGGTGGTGAGGGTTTTCTATCCCGCAAAGAATTTTGGGGGCGATGGTTTGCTAGAGCAAACCGTGTGTGATTGACGCAACAGGAAACATGAAAGCCATTACACACGGTTACAATTTTGGGAACCGTGTGTGATTGACGTACGACCTCTGTCCTGATTTATTGGTCCCCTTTGAAATTTTTACCAAATTTTGACCAAATATTTAACATACTCAGACATAGATAATAAGCGTACACGTACATAAGCATAGTTCAACCGTCATTAAGCATACTCAAGCGTACATAGTTCAATCCATCCCTTATCTCATCTCACAAGCCGACACGATCCTGAAGCTTCTCCTGCTACTCGGCGTACGCGTCGTGCGCCACCCTACGAGAATACTTCTGCTTGAAGGAGCCAACGGCCCATCCTCTTGCATGCACCAGAACACTTAGATACGCGTCATGAAGATTGTGGTTGCAAAATGGGCATCCATAGCCGCTGTTCTAGGTCCTAATACGCCTGTTATGCATTCCCACATAAAGCTCCCTCAGGATTCGCCTCTTGTACCTCCTCTGGGCATCTTCATCCTCGCTGTCCACATCGTCAGACAGCACCTATACAAATAGGATTAGGAATTTATGGCTATTTATTTATACATATCCAGAGATTATGGTTCAATTTTTAAGCACAGTCGTCTATGTACAGACCAATCTTGAAGAAAATAATGGCACAAACATATGTAGGTCATTCAAAATCAATTGTCAAGTCCTGGCTAGGAATTATTAGCACAAACACTAACCCTAGTCGGATTACTAGCAGAAATCATTTGCACAGATGAAACAACTAATCACTTATCACCTGTACCATTCAAACAATCAATACACTACCTGGATGCAACGAAACTTACTCAGATTTCATGGATTGGGGGAACATAACCACGTGATTTCTATTCCAAAAAGGGGGAGGCAGGAGTAACAGAGAAACCCTATGATCTATTTGACACATAAATGGGTATAGATGACCAACCAGCTGTCCGTCGTCGTCAGAGTCGTTGCCGGAGTGGTCATCGGAGTCATCGCCGGAGTGGTCGTCCGAGTCGGTGTGGAACTCCGCCTCCGGCTGTAGAAGCTCGACGCCGTCGACGATGCCGGGGTGCAGCGATAACTCGCCGGCGGTGACGGCAACCTCTGTCTCCATCTCCACGCCGTGCTCCGGTGCTTTAGCAGCCCCGGTGTCGCCACTCCCTCCGATGGGGCTCTTCGGCGGCATCCTCATACACTGACGGTTTTGAGGACTGAGAGCGGCGTCGAGGATGTAAGCGGAGAGAGAGGATTGTGTGTGTGGCGAGGATGGGGGGTGCGGCCACTCGGGCGCACCATAAATATGGAGTAGTGGGAGTTGTGGGAGAGAGGCGGGCGGTGGTCAAACCGATGGCTCGCCTCCCGGTGAGCCTGCGCACTGGACTGCTGGCATGCCTACCAAAGTTTCACACAGCTCCTCGCATGCCTCCCGATAACACTGTAGCGAGCACGCCTCCGTCAATTCACACACCTGCACACACGCCTCCCCGTCTGCCTGCGCGGCGGACTGCTCGCATGCGTCCCGTCAACTCACGCCTGCTCGCAAGGCACACGTGTCGCGCGATGGCACATATATTGTTTTTCTATTTGGATGATTAATGCTGCCGCTTTATTGCCTAACCGAAGCATGGCACGTATTCATTGTTGGTCTAATGCTCACAATTTGAATAAATAATCCATTTGGGATATTGGTTCCCAATTATTAATAATCTCCCGTTTGTAATTAGATAAAGATTACATCAAAACTGGTCTCAAATTTGACAAAAAAAAGTAGAATGCCACTTTGTATTGGTGTCCATATGACAATCCGATAAGTTTCATGAACTTCAAATAAGTTTTGGATGTACTAGAATTTAAAATCAAGATTCTCAATGTTTGAAATTTGTTGCACGGGGAGTAAACATGCACCCAGTGGGACACATGTGTTTTTACAATCCATTTAGGTGCACTGTCACGTGTGCATGTAGCTCAAATTTTATTTTTGCATATTATATATACCCGTAGAAAATCAATCAATTAATTTACTAAAACGTCTTAATGATCTCTGTGATTTTTTTGAAATTAAAATGTCCCTCCTTTGGTAACATATATGTTCACCGTGGGATAATTAATTTAACATGCATCATAGTTGCGGTGGATTCATGGTGTGTGTGTGGGTGTGTGCGTCTGGGGGTGGCGGGTGGCTCGCATTACACTACAAGTTCTGAGCCACCGTGTGGGTTGGCCGTTTTGTTAGGCAGGCCGGTGCCACATCAGAGTCGTGAAATCGTTATTTAAAACATCGGAAAAACTAACGCCCACACGTGTGGGCGTTTGCATATCGCCCACACGCCTTCATCACCACTCATTTTGCCACATATGAATAGATGACATCAGCAGAAATCTTTTTGGTTTTCAGCTTAAAAGACTTTTATCTCCTAAATAAAAAAGTGAACTAAAAATCCGTTTTCACCATGAAATTCGTCTCGACGAGATCTTCAAAACTAGACCCCATGTTGATATGTTTCGACGATTTTTTTCCCAGAAGTTGCCATGATGTTTACGCTGTAGTTGCCATAGTGCTTAAACTAAAGTTGCCCTGTGGCAATTTTAGTTTGTAGATCATGGCAATTTTAGTTTTTTGATGATGGCAATTCCGGTACTTTGACCATGAAAATATATTTTTTATTGAACCATGGCAATTTTAAGTGCATGTATCATGGCAATTTTAGTTTATGGTGCATGGCAAGTCTAGTTTCTTAATTCTCTGTTTTATAATATGTTAAAATTTACTTTTAAATGTAAAATAAAATAGTTGAAACATATCATGGCAACTTCAGTGTAAATATCATGGCAATTCATGTGCAATAGACATGGCAACTTTTAACCAAAAAAAATTTCACCGAAATGTATCGATATGAGATCTAGTTTTGAAGATCTCATCGCGAGGGATTTAATGGTGAAAACGGATCTTCAATCGGATTTTTCATTTAAGAGATAAAATATTTTAAAAATTGAAAATCCAAAACGATTCTCGCGTGCACATGGAAATCTATTTGCATTAGAGACGTGTGGTGCGTCTCCTTTCCTGCCACACGTGTGGCAGTTATCGACGTCCTAAAACATTACACAACCCTTTCATACATACATGTTTTGGCCACATGCAGTCGATGGTTGTCCTACATGACACTCGATACTCACGTGTGACGCTTTCTGTGGGCCCGCGAGGTCGTCGTTCATCACTTTGACGAACAGCCGACAGTGAGGTTAATTTGACCAGTAAGGTAGAATCTTTTTTGTTTGTGTTATGGTGGTATATATATAGTACGTGTCGAAGAGGTGGGAGGGGACTAGCATATATACTATACGTACGCGTCCGTGAACAAGTACACCTCACTCAGTGTCGGGACTTTTTGGTTTCCGAGGCACATGCCACATCAAAATTATGAAATTGGCTATTCAAACATCACACAACACCTTTTTGGGCCACATGCATATCCTAGCTAGGACACTCACGTGTGACGCTTCCATATGTGGGCCCACGAGGCCATTGTCGATGCATGCATGCATCACTTACCTACATCGGGAGAGGTTAATTAATTTCACCATCGATGAGGATTCTTTTGGGTTGGACATATATTACGGCAGGAGCATATAGTATGAAGTGAAGAGGGGGGAAGGGGACCATCATATGTAGTACGCTTGATGAACCTCGCTCTGTGTGGGTGCATGGTTTACCGTTTTTGAGGCATGTGGCACATTAAAGTTGTGCATTTTGGGTATTCAACATATACATGTTTGGCCCACATGCAAAGCTGTGGTGGTTGTCCTCTCGCACCCACTTAAGCGGTTATCAGCGATAATGATGCTTTCCATCTGTGGGCCCGCTTGGTCCATCACTACTTTTTGCCTGACAACAAGAGAGGTTAATTTGACTTAGGAGGGGATTATTATTTTTGCTCTAGGATGACATGCATGATACAGTTTGAGCACACACACATGCATGTTTATGCATGAATCCCTTCCATCGAGTCGAAGTGGCTAGTACAATGACACATCATGAACCGATCTCGCTCTTCGTGGGGAGCTAGTGTACGATTTTTGATGCACGCGCCACATCAATATTGTGTATTCAAACATGCATGCACGCATCACCTCCATACATATGCATGTAGTGTTTGCCTTCGAACGATACACTCCCTCGCGTGGTTATCGGTGACAAGCCTATATATTCGTGGGCCCGTGTTGACATCCATGATCACCTTGACCAACAACAAGATAGGTTACCATGGCGGGTTCTTCATTTGGTTCGTGTTATCGTAGTATAGGTCATGGTGAGATTCAGACCTTAAGTTTGAACGCATATACTATGCATGCATGCATGCATGAATCCCCGTCGTTGGCTTGAAGTGTGGTGTAACATACATATGCATCGTCAACCTCACCCTCACTAAGTGTGGGGATTTGTAGTTCGAAATCACGGTGCCACATGAAAGTTGTTCCATTGTTACTCAAAAACACACCTCTCCTACAGATGTTTGGGTCACACGCATGAAGTGGTTGTCTTCGGGGACTAGCTACTGAAGGAAATATGCCCTAGAGGCAATAATAAAGTTATTATTTATTTCCTTATTTCATGATAAAAGTTTATTATTCATGCTAGAATTGTATTAACCGGAAACATAATACATGTGTGAATACATAGACAAACATAGTGTCACTAGTATGCCTCTACTTGACTAGCTCGTTAATCGAAGATGTTTGAGTTTTCTAGCCATGTACATGAGTTGTCATTTGATTAACGGGATCACATCATTAGGAGAATGATGTGATTGACTTGACCCATTCTGTTAGCTTAGCACTTGATCGTTTAGTATGTTGCTATTGCTTTCTTCATGACTTATACATGTTCCTATGACTATGAGATTATGCAACTCCCGTTTACCAGAGGAACACTTTGTGTGCTACCAAATGTCACAACGTAACTGGGTGATTATAAAGGTGCTCTACAGGTGTCTTCGGAGGTACTTGTTGAGTTGGCGTATTTCGAGATTAGGATTTGTCACTCCGATTGTCGGAGAGGTATCTCTGGGCCCTCTCGGTAATGCACATCACTATAAGCCTTGCAAGAAATGTGACTAATGAGTTAGTTGCAGGACTAGGTGCTGAGATACCGACGATCGAATCTCGGGCAAGTAACATACCGATGACAAAGGGAACAATGTATGTTGTTATGCGGTTTGATCGACAAAGATCTTAGTAGAATATGTGGGAGCCAATATGAGCATCTAGGTTCTGCTATTGGTTATTGACCGGAGACATGTCTCGATCATGTCTACATAGTTCTCGAACCCGTAGGGTCCGCACGCTTAACGTTCGGTGACGATCGGTATTATGAGTTTATGTTTTTTGATGCACCGAAGGTTGTTCGGAGTCCTGGATCTGATCACGTACATGATGAGGAGTCTCGAAATGGTCGAGACATAAAGATTGATATATTGGAAGGTTATATTCGGACACCAGAAGGGTTCTGGGGGGTCAGCAGATAAATACCGAAGTATCGGGGGTTGCCGAAACCCCCCCCTCCCCCCGGGGGGGGGGGGGGGGGGGGGCTTAATGGGCCTACATGGGCCTTAGTGGAAATAGAGGGCAGCAAGGGGAGTGTGGGGCGCGCCCCCCAAGGCCCAAACCGAATTGGTTTAGGGAAAGGGGGCCGGCCCCTCTTTCCTTCTCCTCCTCTCCCTTTCCTTCCCCCTCTCCTACTCCTAATAGGAAAAGGAGGAGTCCTACTCCTAGTGGGAGTAGGACTCCCTCTCTTGGCGCGCCCCTCCTTGGCCGGCCACCTCCTCCCTTCCTCCTTTATATAGGTGGGGAGGGGGCACCCCAATGACACACAAGTTGATCTGTTGATCTCTCCCAGCCGTGTGTGGTGCCCCCCTCCACCATATTCCACCTCGATCATATCGTAGCAGTGCTTAGGCGAAGCCCTGCGTCGGTAGCAACATCATCACCGTCATCACACCGTCGTGCTGACAGAACTCTCCCGTGAAGGTCTGCTGGATCGGAGTTCGCGGGACGTCATCGAGTTAAACGTGTGCTAAACTCGGAGGTGCCGTACGTTTGGTACTTGGATCGATCGGATCGTGAAGACGTACGACTACATCAACCGTGTTGTGCTAACGCTTCCGCTTTCGGTCTACGAGGGTACGTGGACAACACTCTCCCCTCTCATTGTTATGCATCACCATGATCTTGCGTGTGCGTAGGAATTTTTTTGAAATTACTACGTTCCCCAACAGTGGCATCCAAGCCAGGTTTATGCGTAGATGTTATAGGCATGAGTAGAACACAAGTGAGTTGTGGGCGGTACAAGTCATACTGCTTACCAGCATGTCATACTTTGGTTCGGCAGTATTGTTGGATGAAGCAGCCCGGACCGACATTACGCGTACGCCTACGCGAGACTGGTTCTATCGAGGTGCTTTGAGGCGGGTGTCAGTTTCTCCAACTTTAGGTGAACCGAGTGTGACTATGCCCGGTCCTTGAGAAGGTTAAAACAACACTAACTTGATGAACTATCGTTGTGGTTTTGATGCGTAGGTAAGAACGGTTCTTGCTCAGCCCGTAGCAGCCACGTAAAACTTGCAACAACAAAGTAGAGGACGTCTAACTTGTTTTTGCAGGGCATGCTGTGATGTGATATGGTCAAGACATGATGCTATATTTTATTTTATGAGATGATCATGTTTTGTAACGGAGTTATCGGCAACTGGCAGGAGCCATATGGTTGTCTCTTTATTGTATGCAATGCAATCACCCTGTAATTGCTTTACTTTATCTGTAAGCGGTAGCGATAGTTGTAGAAGCAATAGTTAGCGAGACGACAATGATGCTACGATGGAGATCAAGGTGTGTCGCACCGATGACGATGGTGATCATGACGGTGCTTTAGAGATGGAGATCAAAGGCACAAGATGATGATGGTCATATCATATCACTTATATTGATTGCATGTGATGTTTATCCTTTATGCATCTTATTCTGCTTTGATTGACGGTAGAATTATAAGATGATCTCTCACTAAATTTCAAGATAAAAGTGTTCTCCCTGAGTATGCACCGTTGCCAAAGTTCGTCGTGCCAAGACACCACGTGATGATCGGCTGTGATAAGCTCTATGTTCATCTACAACGGGTGCAAGCCAGTTTTGCACACGCAGAATACTCGGGTTTAACTTGACGAGCCTAGCATATATAGATATGGCCTCGGAACACTAAGACCGAAAGGTCGAGCGCTCATATAGTAGATATGATCAACATAGTGATGTTCACCATTGAAAACTACTCCATCTCACGTGATGATCGGACATGGTTTAGTTGATTTGGATCACGTGATCACTTAGATGATTAGAGGGATGTCTATCTAAGTGGGAGTTCTTAAGTAATATGATTAATTGAACTTAAATTTATCATGAACTTAGTCCTGATAGTATTTGCATATCTATGTTGCAGATCAATAGCTCGCGATGTTGTTTCCCGTTTATTTTCTGATATGTTCCTAGAGAAAAATAAGTTGAAAGATGTTAGTAGCAAATATGCGGACTAGCTCTGTGATCTGAGGATTATCCTCATTACTGCACAGAAGTATTATGTCCTTGATGCACCGCTAGGTGACACAACTATTGCAGGAGCAGATACAGACGTTATGAACGTTTTTAACAAAAGCTCGGTATGATGACTACTTCATAGTTTAGTGCACCATGCTCTATGGCTTAGAACCGGGACTTCAAAAATGTTTTGAACGCCACGGAGCATATAAGATGTTCCAAGAGTTGAAATTGGTATTTCATACTCATGCCCGTGTCGAGAGGTATGAGACCTCTGACAGTACTTTGCCTACAAGATGGAGTATAGCTCAACCAGTGAGCATGTGCTCAGATTGTCTGAGTACTACAATTGCTTGAATCAAGTGGGAGTTAATCTTCCAGATAAGATAGTAATTGACAAAGTTATCTAGTCACTATCACCAAGTTACTAGAACTTCGTGATGAACTATAATATGCAAGGGATCATGAAAACAATTCCCAAGCTCTTCGCGATGCTAAAATCGGCGAAGGTAGAAACCAAAGAAAAACATCAAGTGTTGATGGTTGACAAGATCACTAGTTTCAAGAAAAAGGGCAAAGGGAAGAAGGGGAACTTCAAGAAGAACGGCAAGCAAGTTGATGCTCAAGTGAAGAAGCCCAAGTCTGGACCTAAGCCTGAGACTAAGTGCTTCTACTGCAAAGGGACTGGTAACTGGAAGCAGAACTACCCCAAGTATTTGGCGGATAAGAAGGATGGCAAAGTGAACAAAGGTATGTTTGATATACATGTTACTAATGTGTACTTTACTAGTGTTTATAGCAACCCCTTGGTATTTGATACTGGTTCAGTTGCTAAGAGTAGTAACTCGAAACGGGAGTTGCAGAATGAACAGAAACTAGATAAGGGTGAAGTGACGATGTGTGTTGGAAGTAGTTTCAAGATTGATATGACCATCATCGCACACTCCCTATACTTTCGGGATTAGTGTTGAAACTAAATAAATGTTATTTGTTGTTTGCATTGAGCATGAATATGATTTGATCATGTTTATTGTAATACGGTTATTCATTTAAATTAGAGAATAATTGTTGTTTTGTTTACATGAATAAAACCTTCTATGGTCATACACCCAATGAAAATGTTTTGTTGGATCTCGATCGTAGTGATACACATATTCGTAATATTGAAGCCAAAAGATGCAAAGTTAATAATGATAGTGCAACTTATTTGTGGCACTGTCGTTTAGATCATATTGGTGTAAAGCGCATGAAGAAACTCCATGCCGATGGGCTTTTGGAATCACGTGATTATGAATGACTTGATGCTTGTGAACCATGCCTCATGGGCAAGATGACTAAAACTCCGTTCTCCGGAACAATGGAGCGAGCAACTGACTTATTGGAAATAATACATACTGATGTATGCGGTCCGATGAGTGTTGAGGCTCACGGCGGGTATCGTTATTTTCTAACCTTCACAGATGATTTGAGCAGATATGGCTATATCTACTTGATGAAACACAAGTCTGAAACATTTGAAAAGTTCAAAGAATTTCAGAGTGAAGTGGACAATCATCGTAACAAGAAAATAAAAGTTTCTACGGTATGATCGCAGAGGTAAAATATTTGAGTTTATGAGTTTGGCCTTCAGTTAAAACAATGTGAAATAGTTTCACTACTCACGCCAACTGGAACACCACAGTGTAATGGTGTGTCCGAACGTCGTAACCGTACTTTATTATATATGGTGCGATCTATGGTGTCTCTTACCGATCTACCACTATCTTTTTGGGGTTATGCATTAGAGACGGCTGCATTCACGTTAAATAGGGCACCATCAAAATCCATTGAGACGACGCCTTATGAACTGTGGTTTGGCAAGAAACAAACATTTTCGTTTGTTAAAGTTTGGGGCTGCGATGTTTATGTGAAAAAGCTTCAACCTGATAAGCTCGAACCCAAATCGGAGAAATGTGTCTTCATAGGATACCCCAAAGGAAACTATTGGGTACACCTTCTATCACAGATCCGAAGGCAATACATTCGTTGCTAAGAATGGATCCTTTCTAGAGAAGGAGTTTCTCACGAAAGAAGTGAGTGGGAGGAAAGTAGAACTTGATGAGGTAACTGTACCTGCTCCCTTATTGGAAAGTAGTTCATCACAAAAATTTGTTCCTATGACTCCTACACCAATTAGTGAGGAAGCTAATGATGATGATCATGTAACTTCAGATCAAGTTACTATCGAACCTCATAGGTAAACCAGAGTGAGATCCGCACCAGAGTTGTCGTGGATTTGTCACGGCAGATGTCCTTAGTGTCAGGACTTAGTCGCGAGGCCAACACATCTATGTGGTAGCTTGAGAGGGGTTGAGCGGAATCGAGAGGCGCAGCACAAGACAGGGATTTAGACAGCTTCGGACCCCGGGAAACATCATCCGGTAAAAACCCTACATGCTGTTTGAGGCTAGGTCTCATTATCATCACGAGGGAGTCGCCGTAAACCGGCTCTCCTCTTTGTGTCTAGCCCTAGAGATTATTGCTTGTTGTCTGTAGCTTCTAGATTCTAACTTGTCCCTCTTTGGGGAGCCCTGCCCCTCCTTATATATGTTGAAGGGGCAGTTTATATGTGGAGTCCTATTAGGATTAGGACTAGTCTATCTCTAATACAAACCGGATACAAGTCCTGGTCTTAACTCTTTGTAAGGTAAACATTCCTTTCCTCTTAAACCGGCCCACAATGGTTGAACCGGCCTTCATGAACCGCCAGACAGGCCACTGGGTCTTGTTGCTCCTCTGGCCCGCCTGCCGGATTACCAATGAGTTGTAAACAGTCTGGTCTGTGCAGGTCGCCGTTGAATTGCCAAGTCCGGCCGGTTTATCCTTCCGGCCGGTTTACGCCGCGGGGCATATCCCCGACATTAGCCCCCAAGTTTAGCTTGGATTTATCCATGGTAAACTTATGCTGCAAAATAAACACCAGAACAATTCTGACAGGTTGTGCTCCGGGTTAAGAATTCTTGTAGACCAGCACCTGATCGTCCTTAAGTCCTTTGTCATTTCCTCCTTCTAGAAAATCCGGGTCAATAACCAGCTTCATACTCAAATTGCTGATGTTGGCTTCTTATAGAAAAAATATTGTGAAGAATAATCCACTTGAGTCGGCTTCCAAAGCACCGGCTTAAGAAATATTGGTCTTGAAATACTCATCTGATATTCAACCGGTTTGAAGATGCAGAACTTGCCGATTTATCATTGCCAAGAATTGTCGGGTTATAAAAATTGATAATTCCAGGTCATGATTGTTGCAGACACCGGTTCATGATTGTTACCAACACCGGTTTATGATTATTGATGACACCGGGTTGCAGCCACAGGGTCATAATGATTGGTGACGCCGGGTCAATCTAGTTTGCTCAAACAGAGAATTTGAAAATATTTCCTGGATAATAATATAATACCTGTAGCCCCCAAGTCTTGAGTAGAACAAAGTGATGGCTTAAGACTTGCTTCAATATAAATACTGTCACTATCGAAGAAATCCATGTTGTTCATCCCAGTCACTAGCAAAAACTGAATACTCCATATTATGTAGCCCCCAAGTGCCGGGTTTTTATGCTTGCAGCAACCTGGGACTTGTAATTTCCTGATACTCATAAAAACTTCAACCAGTGTAGCCCCCAAGGGCCGGGTCATTATGCAATAATGAGCAGGGACTTTGTAAATATAATCATGTAAACTTTGAACAGCAATGGTGTAGTCCCCAAGGGCCGGCTCAGTACGATAATATTGAGCTGGGACTTGACATATGCTTCAATAAAAATAACATCATATGATGTAACCCCCATCATGGGACTTGAATCCACGTCCACAAGGTTAAGAGCCTTGTGCTTTACCAACTGAGCAATGTACTCTTCAATATAATGGATAAAAAGCTTTGTACCTTGAATTGTTGACAGGAGCAATTGGCAGCCCCCAAGTATCATGGTGCATGCTTGCAGCGACATGAGACTTGCATATAACCTCAATTTGAATAATGTAGCCCCCAAGTGCCGGGTTGTAAGCCTGCAGCAACTCGGGACTATTCCTTTCATTGCAGAATAAATCATATTCATTGATAAAATAATATCCATTGCGCTAAAGCGACTTTGAAAACCTCAATCATAATATTAATAGCCATAATAAAAATCCAGCCATGTTGGCTATTCAAGATAATATAATCCGGTATGAAAACCTTATTCATACTATATCATAATAAAAATTCAGCCAATTTTGGCTATTTGAATAATATAACCCAATTATTTATAAGCGCATGTTTCCAATGGCGCAATCCAAATATATACTGGCGACGTATAGTCCAAAGCCAGGCTGGTTTAACAAACACCGGATAATTTCTCATCATATACTGGCGACTTATCGTCTTAAAGCCAGGCCGGTTTAATAAACACCGGATAATTTATCATCATGCTTTATTCAACCTGTTTCTGTGACATTGAATAACATCATTGGTTTACCAATTTTTTGTAGTAAGGGTGATAACCCCAATCTTGAATACTGATAACTCCTTCCATATTGTGCCGGTTTATGATAAAACTGTACCGGGTTGTAATAGACACCGGATTATCCATATATAATACTGGCGACTCGTAGTCAAACCAGACCAGGCTGACAGTCTCCGGATTATAACTTGATCGTGTACTGACAACTTGTAGTTGATAGCCGAACTGGGTTGATGAACACCGGTTTACTCCATGATAAGATGGTAACATAAAATCAAAAAAAAATCAAACCGGGCAAATAGTCTCCGGATTAAGAATTGACCGTGTTCCGTCAATTGACAGTCGAACCGGTCTGCGAATTTTGTCGGTTTAAGAACGCAACAAAGAAGAAATATTTATTAAAGAAAATTTCAAGCAAAGGCAATGTTAAAAACCATTTGCAAAAATATGCTATACTGAGATGTTCAGATGGTATTACCATGGTCGGACAGGATCAAGGCCCCCAATAGGAGTGACAATGATTCAAGTCAGCCAGGTCCCCAAATGACTCGTGGCATATATGCCAGATCAAGAGGCGTGACAATGGTTCGGGTTCGACCATGCCCCCAAGTGACTTTGTGGCCTTTAGGCCGACCAAGAGGCGTGACTGGTTCAGACTTGACCATGTCCCCAAATGATCTGGTGGCTGTCGCCTATCAAAAGGTGTTCGTTGGTTCGGACACGACCAAGGCCCCCAGTGATATATAAAAAGCAAATGTCAAGGGGTAAACCGGAGGCCGCTTTAAAAACAGAGCCACTCCATGTAACCACGCATGATAAGAAAGACAGAGACCCCGCTTTATGAAGCAGAAGCCCCCATGTGATCAATATGTTAGGCCAATAAGGCAGGATATCCATGTTTGAACCGCGCATCATGGCAGCAGGTCCTCTTTGGCACCCTTTAACTTTTTGCAAGAGTTAAATCCTTCTTGAGCCGGACGTTAAACCGGATATTGAAAGCTTCAAAGCTTTGTGGGAGGCATCTTTCCCTTGAACCAGATTTTAAACCGGAATCTTCATTTTCAGCCGGAAATTTTCTGACGGCCTTGAAACTCGAACTTGCGAGAAGTCAATTCCTTTTTGAATCGGAAATTCTTAAACCAGATTTGAGAGCTTCAGAGCTTTGTGGGAGAACAGATTTCCCTTGAACCGGATTGTAAACCGGATATTTGAGAGCTTCAGTGAAACTGGCTTCCCTTGAACCGGAGTTTAAACCGGAATCCTTTCTGATGACCCGGAACTTCTTCATTGAACCGGGATTTTGTAATTGTCATATACTTTCTAAGACGGAAATTTTCTGACGGCCTTCAAATAACAGTAGCCTCCGGGACCGGGTTATCTTTCCCTCCATTGTCGTGGGGTTTTTAAATTTGCTGAAACTGGCAAGACTTGTTGCGTCATATCATCGTAGCCCCCGAGTCTCAAGGTGACTCGAAGAGCTGGCTTGAGATTCTCCATATTTGACCGTGATATAAACCGGCATAACTTGTATATCATTGGTGTTGATAACACGATGTGAATCCACAGAAGGTTGTGATGACTGCGGCGGGTTATAAATGATCCCGTATGAGCCGTGTCAGCAACTCGACCAATGGTTCCTTCCAACTGGTGATTTGAAGTTAACCAAACTGTAATGGCGGCGACTTGTGCGCCTGCCCATTGAACCACCCAGTGCAGATAGCGGTTGATAGTATGTAATAACTTGCCTCCATTTTGCTTGAAAGAAAACCGGGCTACCCAAGCTGTGACTTGCTCATACTCAATAAACAGCTCATGCAGACAGGTGCGGCCCGGTGTGTTGATGTAGACCAGGCCACGAGAGGCGGACGAAAAAGATGACCTCGGCATCAGAGGTGGCTCAAACAGATGAATCGGCCGCGGCGTTGTAAGCCGGTGCAGGCGGGCGAGTTAACCACGTCGTTTTGATGCAACAAACAATTTGTCCTGATGTGCCAGGCCGAAAATAATCCGCCATGAAATTGATGATCGCTAGGTGATGTTGAAGTTGCTCACAGGTGAACCGGCCGCGGCGTGGTAAACCGGTGCGGACGGGTGAGTCGGCCGTGATGTTTGTAAGCTGGCGAGGACATGCGAGTTGTCTGTGGCGTCGTAAGGCGGTGCGGACGGAAAAGTTGTCCTCCGTGTTGTAAGACGGCGTGGTCGCGAGCGACGGCCACGGCGTTGTAAGCCGGCGCGGTCGCGAGAGACGGCCATGGCGTTGTAAGCCGGTGCGGGAGTCTGTTGAGCAACGACGACCACCTGTGCCGAACGTTGTCGGCGCGCCTCCATCTCCGTGGTATAATGCCACTTTGTAATGAACACTTTTCCTGTGCAAAAATATTGCTGGCCAAAGTAATTTGTTCTCGCAGAAAATAATATGTTTTAATGCAACAGATGGAGCGAACATCACCTGAGGTATACTGTGCAGTTTAATTGTTGCTGGTACTGGTACTCCGTTGATCCAAAGTAGTATTGTGCTGGTACTTGTTCTGCCAGAGTTATAGTAATACTTCAATGTTGTTGTCCCCTTGAGTATTTGAGCATGAGCAACAGTGGCGGTGCGGGCTACTGCTGATGATTTTTGTTCTCTTGTGTGGAAAACACTGCATTCTGCATGCTTCCGTAGACATTGCCAAACATTGTATTCCAAACCGGCGAAGCTGAGGCGGGGTCAGCACGGCCGCAAGGTTGAAGCAGAGCGAGCGCGACCGGTGAGGGAGCCCTAGCGGAGGCGGCTCGTGGTACGCCTAGCGGAACGAGGCCCAGGCAACTGACGCCATGGCAGCTTGAGCGCGACGGAGTTGACGTCTCGTGGGCGGTCGGCGGCTCAGCCGCTCCAAGCGGAGGCGAATCCACGGCTGCTCGTCAGGGCCGTGGAAGCGGCTAGAAGCCTGCTCCGGCGAGGGTGGCGATTTCGAGCGGGCGAGGAGGCGGAGGCAGGCCGCTCTAGCACAGGCGGCATCTCGGCGGTTGGGGATCTGCGGCTGAAAGAGCAAAGCGGATGACAATAGCGGAGCGAGTTCAGTCAATGCGAGATTGAAAACGGCTCGGAGTTGTCGTGCGTCCATGATCAAATCTTCCTCCAAGTTGTCGTTGGTTTGACTTTTCCTCTTATGCTGATGGATCAATGGATGGGTCACCTTTGTCTTTACGTCTGGAACCAGTAGTACTAGTACTAATCTTCCTTCACGTGGGTACTAGATCAGCCATTAATATGAAGTATGCTGATCTGATTTGATGTTTTGGCGCAGTGCGTAGCCGCAATACCAAGGTAGCATGCAATCTCGGGACTAGAAGCTAATCTGCGACGATCCAATTTTTTTCTTCACACGCGCCGGCTCTCTAGTATAAAGCGGAAATAGAACAGCCAAGTACTCTGAGTTGGTCTCGGTTTTGCCGGATCGCACAGCTGTTCCGGCGGAAATCAACTTCAATCGAACCGACGAATCAATAGTCACATGCGGTGGCGTGCACGGAACCCTAGCTTCTTTCGATCTCAAAACTCCTACTGGCTGCTCCAAAATTAATCACGGTCATAAAAACAATGAATTTGGCGGCTTTTTCCTCATCTGATGAAATCGCGAGCTTCTTGATCCCTGTGAGAGATCCCTTCAAGAACTCAACACCACCGTGCGCAGGCCCCACGGTGGGGGCCAACTGTCGTGGATTTGTCACGGCAGATGTCCTTAGTGTCAGGACTTAGTCGCGAGGCCAACGCATCTATGTGGTAGCTTGAGAGGGGTTGAGCGGAATCGAGAGGCACAGCACAAGACAGGGATTTAGACAGCTTCGGACCCCGGGAAACATCATCCGGTAAAAACCCTACATGCTGTTTGAGGCTAGGTCTCATTATCATCATGAGGGAGTCGCCGTAAACCGGCTCTCCTCTTTGTGTCTAGCCCTAGAGATTATTGCTTGTTGTCTGTAGCTTCTAGCTTCTAACTTGTCCCTCTTTGGGGAGCCCTGCCCCTCCTTATATATGTTGAAGGGGCGGTTTATATGTGGAGTCCTATTAGGATTAGGACTAGTCTATCTCTAATACAAACCGGATATAAGTCCTGGTCTTAACTCTTTGTAAGGTAAACATTCCTTTCCTCTTAAACCGGCCCACAATGGTTGAACCGGCCTTCATGAACCGCCAGACAGGCCACTGGGTCTTGTTGCTCCTCTGGCCCGCCTGCCGGATTACCAATGAGTTGTAAACCGTCTGGTCTGTGCAGGTCGCCAGTGAATTGCCAAGTCCGGCCGGTTTATCCTTCCGGCCGGTTTACGCCGCGGGGCATATCCCCGACAAGAGTGGTACGGTAATCCTGTTTTGGACTTCATGTTACTTGACCATGACGAACCTGCGTACTATGAGGAAGCGATGATGAGCCCACATTCTGCAAAATGGCTTGAGGCCATGAAATCTGTGATAGGATCCATGTATGAAAACAAAGTATGGACTTTGGTGGAGCTTCCCAATGATCGGCAAGCCATTGATAATAAATGGATCTTCAAGAAGAAGACAAACGCTGATAGTAGTGTTACTATCTACAAAGCTCGAATTGTCGCAAAAATGTTTTCGACAAGTTCAAGATGTTGAATACAATGAGATTTTCTCACTTGTATAGATGCTTAAAAGTCTGTCCGAATCATGTTAGCAATTGCCACATTTTATGAAATTTGGCAAATGGATGTCAAACCTGCATTCCTTAATGGATTTCTTAAAAGAAGAGTTGTATATGATGCAACCAGAAGGATTTGTTGACCCTAAAGGTGCTAACAAAGTGTGCAAAGCTCGAGCGATTCATCTATGGACTGGTGCAAGCATCTCAGAGTTGGAATATACGCTTTTATAAGTTAATCAAAGCATATAGTTTTATACAGACTTACGGTGAAGCCTGTATTTACAAAAGTGAGTGTGAGCACTATAGCCTTTCTGATAAGTATATGTGAATGACATATTGTTGATCGGAAATAATGTAGAATTTTCTAAAAAGCATAAAGGAGTATTTGAAATGAGTTTTTCAAAGAAAGACCTCGGTGAAGCTGCTTACATATTGAGCATCAAGATCTATAGAGATAGATCAAGACGCTTGATAAGTTTTTTCAATGAGTACATACCTTGACAAGATTTTGAAGTAGTTCAAAATGGAACAGTCAAAGAAGGAGTTCTTGCCTGTGTTGCTAGGTGTGAAGTTGAGTAAGACTCAAAATCCGACCACAGGAGAAAATAGAAAGAGAATGAAAAGTCATTCCCTATGCCTCAGTCATAGGTTCTATAAAGTATGCTATGCTATGTACCAGATCTATTGTATACCCTGCCCTAAGTTTGGCAAGGGAGTAGAATAGTGATCTAGGAGTAGATCACTGGACATCGGTCAAAAATTATCCTTAGAGGACTAAGGAAATATTTCTCGGTTATGGAAGTGATAAAGCGTTCGTTGTAAAAAGTTACGTCGATACAAACTTTGACACCAATCTAGATGACTGTGAGTCTCAATTTGGATACATATTGAAAGTGGGAGCATTTAGCTAGAGTAGCTCTGCGCAGAGCATTGTAGACATAGAATATTTGCAAAATACATACGGCTCTGAATGTGGCAGACCCGTTGACTAAACTTCTCTCACAAGCAAAACAAGATCACACCTTAGTACTCTATGGGTGTTAATCACATAGCTATTTGAACTAGATTATTGACTCTAGTAAACCCTTTGGGTATTGGTCACATGACGATGAGAACTATGGGTGTTAATCACTTGGTGATGTGAACTATTGGCGTTAAATCACATGGCGATGTGAACTACATTATTGACTCTAGTGCAAGTGGGAGACTGAAGGAAATATGCCCTAGAGGCAATAATAAAGTTATTATTTATTTCCTTATTTCATGATAAATGTTTATTATTCATGCTAGAATTGTATTAACCGGAAACATAATATGTGTGAATACATAGAGAAACATAGTGTCGCTAGTATGCCTCTACTTGACTAGCTTGTTAATCGAAGATGGTTGAGTTTCCTAGCCATGGACATGAGTTGTCATTTGATTAATGGGATCACATCATTAGGAGAAGGATGTGATTGACTTGATCCATTCCGTTAGCTTAGCACTTGATCGTTTAGTATGTTGCTATTGCTTTCTTCATGACTTATACATGTTCCTATGACTATGAGATTATGCAACTACCGTTTACTGGAGGAACACTTTGTGTGCTACCAAACGTCACAACGTAACTGGGTGATTATAAAGGTGCTCTACAGGTGTCTCCGAAGGTACTTGTTGAGTTGGCGTATTTCGAGATTAGGATTTGTCACTCCAATTGTCGGAGAGGTATCTCTGGGCCCTCTCGGTAATGCACATCACTATAAGCCTTGCAAGCAATGTGACTAATGAGTTAGTTGCGGGATGATGCATTACATAACGAGTAAAGCGACTTGCCGGTAACGAGATTGAACTAGGTACTGAGATACCGACGATCGAATCTCGGGCAAGTAACATACCGATGACAAAGGGAACAACGTATGTTGTTATGCGGTTTGACCGATAAAGATCTTTGTAGAATATGTGGGAGCCAATATGAGCATACAGGTTCCGCTATTGGTTATTGACCGGAGACATGTCTCGGTCATGTCTACATAGTTCTCGAACCCGTAGGGTCTGCACGATTAACGTTTGTTGACGATCGGTATTATGAGTTTATGTGTTTTGATGTACCAAAGGTTGTTCGGAGTCCTGGATGTGATCACGGACATGACGAGGAGTCTCAGAATGGTTGAGACATAAATATTGATATATTGGAAGGTTATATTCAGACCAGAAGGGTTCCGGGGGTCACCGTATAAATACCGGAGTATCGGGGGTTACCGGAACCCCACCCCCCACCCCCCCCACCCCCGGGGGGCTTAATGGGCCTACATGGGCCTTAGTGAAAATAGAGCGCAGAAAGGGGAGTGTGGGGCGTGCTCCCCAAGTCCCAAACCAAATAGGTTTAGGGCAAGGGGGGTCGGCCCCCTCTTTCCTTCTCCTCTCCCTTTCCTTCCCCCTCTCCTACTCCTAATAGGAAAAGGAGGAGTCCTACTCCTAGTGGGAGTAGGACTCTCTCTCTTGGCGCGCCCCTCCTTGGCCGGCCACCTCCTCCCTCCCTCCTTTATATACGTGGGGAGGGGGGCACCCCAAAGACACACAAGTTGATTTGTTGATCTCTTCCAGCCGTGTGCGGTGCCCCCCTCCACCATATTCCACCTCGATCATATCGTAGCGGTGCTTAGACGAAGCCCTGCATCGGTAGCAACATCATCACCGTCATCACGCCATCATGCTGACAGAACTCTCCCGTGAAGCTCTAGTGGATCGAAGTTCGCGGGATGTCATCGAGTTGAATGTGTGCTGAACTCGGAGGTGCCGTACGTTCGGTACTTGGATCGGTCGGATCGTGAAGACGTATGACTACATCAACCGCGTTGTGCTAACGCTTCCTCTTTCGGTCTACGAGGGTACGTGGACAACACTCTCCCCTCTCGTTGCTATGCATCACCATGATCTTGCGTGTGCGTAGGATTTTTTTTTGAAATTACTACGTTCCCCAACAGCTACTTGCATGATTATTGGCGAGCTAGACCATCTCCGGGGTCGCATGGACGGCCATCACTTTGACCAACAACAAGAGAGAGGTTGTACGACCAAGGTGGATTATTCTTTGTCTGTTTTACGATCCATCTTGGTGAGATATGCCTCTCTGGACCGCCGACTGAAAGTGTGTGTGTGTGGGGGGGGGGGTTGCTACTTCGCACTTTGCTAGGTGAACCTCGGTTGGGGGGCATGCATTCATAGCTTAGGATTCCCTTCGTGCCGACACGAGGGAGGGGGTGGGGGCTGCTAGCTACTTCGCACTTTGCTAGGTGAACCTCGGTTGGGGGCATGCATTCATAGCTTACACTAGTAGAAAAGGGGGCAAAGGTCTAGGCCGGGTTAGCCCATTAGTCCCGGTTCAGTCCAGAACCGGGACCCATGGGGGCATTGGACCCGGTTCGTGAGCCCCAGGGGCCGGCCGGACCACGTGGACCATTGGTCCCGGTTCGTCTGGACCTTTTGGTCTCGGTTGGTGGGACAAACCGGGACCAATGAGCCTCGCTCCTGGCCCACCACCATTGGTCCGGTTGGTGGCATGAACCGGGACCAAAGGCTGCCCTTTAGTCCCGGTTCATGCCATCAACCGGGACCAATGGTGTGCCTATATATACCCCCTCTCGTAAGAGCAGAGCACACTGCTCTGTTTTTTCTGGCCACCGAGGGGGAGAGGGCTTGGTGGTGCTCTAGCTCACCTCCTATGCACACAAGGTGTTCGATGGAATGCCCGAGCCACACTACTTAAGCTTTCTCCATTTTCCTCAATATTTGTCTAGGTTCAGCGGTCCGTCACGCCCCGTCCCCGTCTTCACCGCCGTCGATCACTCGCGCTGATCTCATCGCCGGCACCACCGTGGTGAGCCTCTTGTTCTTATCTTCTTTTTAAAAGGAAAAATATTCTTACTTGTATGTTTAGATAGATACTTGTATTATTTTCTTACTTTTATTATTGCATCCTATATAGTGCGATGGTTTTGGTATCCGCCCCCGTCGGCCCTCGTCCTGTATATGATTCGGATGTGGTATATATTATCTTTTCATAACTATTGGTTCATTTATTGTTTATGACAATTATGTCGACCAACGTGACATAGATTTTATTTATCTAGGAGGTTGTGGAACCGGAAATTCCAACCGACCCTACTGTCGAGAGGTTGAATTTAGTTGAAGAAGAAAACAATTTCTTGAAGGAAAAAATAAGAAAAATTGAGGAGGAGAAGATGATATTGGAGTTGCATGTTGCGGATGTCGTCGATGATCACAAGATCAAGATGGATGCAATGCGCTTGAAGATTAGAAAATATGCCATTCGTACCGAGGCACGCAGATGAACCGACAATGGATTTACGGTGACAGACACACCTCCGAGTATATTAGGGGCGTGCATGATTTTCTCGAAGTGGCTGAGGCAAACAAGAAGAATGGTTTTAAGTATTGTCCATGCCCTGTATGTGGGAATACGAAGTCTTACTCTGAACGGAAAATCCTTCACACCCACCTGCTTTACAAGGGTTTCATGCCACACTATAATGTTTGGACGAGGCACGGAGAAATAGGGGTTATGATGGAAGACAGTGAAGAAGAGGAGTACGATGACAACTATGTGCCCCCTGAATATGGTGATGCTACTGAACATGAAGAGGAACCAAACGATGTGCATGATGATGCTGCAACGGGTGAAGCTGCTGAAGATTAAGAGGAACCAGACGATGTGCCCGATCATGATGATCTCCGCCGGGTCATTGTCGATGCAAGGACGCAATGCGAAAGTCAAAAGGAGAAGCTGAAGTTCGATCGCATGTTAGAGGATCAAAAAAAAGGGTTGTACCCCAATTGCGAAGATGGCAACACAAAGCTCGGTACCGTACTAGAATTGTTGCTGCGAAAGGCAGAGAATGCTGTGCCTGACAAAGGATTTGAGAAGCTACTGAAAATATTGAAGAATAAGCTTCCAAAGGATAATGAATTGCCAGACAGTACATACGCAGCAAAAGAAGGTCGTATGCCCTCTAGGATTGGAGGTGCAGAAGATACATGCATGCCCTAATGACTGCATCCTCTACCGCAGTCCATACAAGGATATGAACGCATGCCCGGTGTGCGGTGCATTAGGGTATAAGATTAGACAAGATGACCCTGGTGATGTTGACGGCGAGCCCCCTAGGAAGAGGGTTCCTACGAAGGTGATGTGGTATGCTCCTATAATACCACGGTTGAAACGTCTGTTCAGAAACGGAGAGCATGCCAAGTTGATGCAATGGCACAGTGAGGACCGTAAGAAAGACGAGAAGTTGAGAGCACCCGCTAACGGGTCGCAGTGGAGAAAAATCAAAAGAAAGTAGTGGGATGAGTTTGCAAGTGAGCCAAGGAACGTATGGTTTGCTTTAAGCGCGGATGGCATTAATCCTTTAGGGGAGCAGAGCAGCAATCACAGCACCTGGCCCGTGACTCTATGTATGTGTGACCTTCCTCCTTGGATGTGCATGAAGCGGAAGTTCATTATGATGCCAATTCTCATCCAAGGCCCTAAGCAATCCGGCAACGACATTGATGTGTACCTAAGGCCATTAGTTGAAGAACTTTTATAGCTGTGGAATGGAAACGGTGTACGTACGTGGGATGAGCACAAACAGGAGGAATTTGACCTAAACGCGTTGTAGTTTGTGACCATCAACGATTGGCCCGCTCTCAGTAACCTTTCAGGACACACAAACAAGGGATACCACGCATGCACGCACTGTTTACTTGACACCGATAGTATATACCTGGGAAGCTGCAGGAAGAATGTGTACCTGGGCCATCGTCGATTTCTTCCGACCAACCATCAATGTCAAAAGAAAGGCAAGCATTTCAAAGGCGAGGCAGATCACAGGAAGAAGCCCGCCATGCGTACCGGTGATCACGTACTTGCTATGGTCAATTATTTACATGTAATCTTTGGAAAGGGTCGCGGTGCACTAGCTATTCCGAATGACGCTGAGGGACACGCACCCATGTGGAAGAAGAAATCTATATTTTGGGACCTACCCTACTGGAAAGACCTAGAGGTCCGCTCTTCAATCGATGTGATGCACGTGACGAAGAACCTTTGTGTGAACCTGCTAGGCTTCTTGGGCGTGTATGGAAAGACAAAAGATACACCTGAGGCACGGGAGGACCTGCAACGTTTGCACGAAAAAGACGGCATGCACCGAAGAAGTATGAAGGTCATGCCAGCTACGCTCTTACAAAAGAAGAGAAAGAAATCTTCTTTGAATGCCTGCTCAGTATGAAGGTCCCGACTGACTTCTCGTCGAATATAAAGGGAATAATAAATATGCCAGAGAAAAAGTTCCAGAACCTAAAGTCTCATGACTGCCATGTGATTATGACGCAACTGCTTCCGGTTGCATTGAGGGGGCTTCTACCGAAAAACGTCCGATTAGCCATTGTGAATCTATGTGCATTCCTCAATGCAATCTCTCAGAAGGTGATCAATCCAGAAATCGTACCAAGGCTAAGGAGTGATGTGGCACAATGTCTTGTCAGTTTCGAGCTGGTGTTCCCACCATCCTTCTTCAATATCATGACACACGTCCTAGTTCATCTAGTCAACGAGATTGTCATTCTGGGGCCCGTATTTCTACACAATATGTTCCCCTTTGAGAGGTTCATGGGAGTCCTAAAGAAATATGTCCATAACCGCGCTAGGCTAGAAGGAAGCATCTCCATGGGCCATCAAACAGAGGATGTCATCGGGTTTTGTGTTGACTTCATTCCTGGCCTTAAGAAGATAGGTCTCCCTAAATCGCGGTATGAGGGAAGACTGACTGTAAAAGGCACGCTTGGAAGGGACTCAATAATATGCACGGACGGATATTCTTGGTCTCAAGCACACTACACAGTTCTACAGAACTCTACCTTGGTGACCCCGTATGTCGATGAACACAAGAACAGTCTGCACTCCAAACACCTGGAGCAGTGCGACGACTGGATTACATGTGAACACATCAGGACTTTCAGCAGTTGGTTGGAAACACGTCTCAGAGGTGACAACACTGTTTGTGATGAGCTGTATTTGTTGTCCAGGGGACCATCTTTGACTGTATTGATTTACAAAGGATACGAGATAAATGGGAATACATTTTACATGATTGACCAAGATCAAAAGAGCACCAACAAAAACAGCGGTGTTCGCTTTGATGCAACAACCGAGAGGGGAAAGGACACATATTGTGGTTACATAGTGGACATATGGGAACTTGACTACGGACATGATTTTAAGGTCCCTTTGTTTAAGTGCAAATGGGTCAATCTGTCAGGAGGCGGGGTACAGGTAGACCCACAGTACGGAATGACAATAGTGGATCCAGTACATAATGACCAGACCGACTGTACGACATGACAACAGTCGGTCTGATACACTGACGAACCGTTCGTCCTAGCCAATGATGTGGCACAGGTTATCTATGTGAAGGACATGTCTACCAGACCGAGAAAAAGAAAAGATAAGGAAGCGAATACATCATACTATGAGCCAAAGCGCCACATAGTTCTTTCAGGAAAATGGGACATCGTGGGAGTGGAGGGCAAGACAGACATGTCTGAAGATTATGAAAAGTTTCATGAAATTCCTCCCTTCAAAGTCAAGGCTGACCCAAGCATCCTCATAAACGAAGAAGATTATCCATGGTTACGGCGCAATAAGCAAATGACACAAGCGAAGAAAAAGTGAAGACTTTCTCCCGCAACTATTATGATGATACCATGCCAACTTTGTAACAGATGAATATGATACCATTGTCCATTTTGTACATGCACATGCTATGTGGGTGAAATTATGATACCATGACAACTTTCAACTTTTTCAGAGTTCATTTGAAATGCTTTAATGTCTTATGGTTCGGCCCTCGTAATACCATTAATCCCGGTTCGCTCCTTGTCAACTATGTTCTCACCAAGAACACTCTCAAGAGGGCAGCCACGTGGGCCATTGGTCCCGTCGTCTGGACCTTTTGGTCCCGGTTCCATGCACGAACCGGGACCAATGCGCCTCGCCCCTGGCCCATGACCATTAGTCCCGGTTTGTGCCACAAACCGGGACTAAAGGGTTGGTCCTCGTTGCGCTCAGAGTTTAGTCCCACCTCGCCAACCGTAGGGCGCTCACACCGGTTTATAAGCCCGTCCATCTCTGCCTTGTTGAGCTCCTCTCAAAGTGAAAATAGATGCCCCTTGAGGGATCGAAGAAGGTGAGAGTGTCTAGAGGGGGGGGTGATTAGACTACTCGACAAGATAAAAATTCTGTCTTTTATCAAGGACAGATTTTGGCAGATTTTGCATAACATACAAGTCAAGTAGCACACTACACATGCAATTCTAGAGTATGGGCAGCGGAAAGTAAATTGCACATGTAGTAAAGAGAGGTGGAGAAGATCAAACGCAATTTGGAGACGCGGTGATTTTTCTCGTGGTTCCGATAGGTGGTGCTATCGTACTTCCACGTTGATGGAGACTTCAACCCACGGAGGGTAACGGCTGCGAGAGTCCACGGAGGGCTCCACCCACGAAGGGTCCACGAAGAAGCAACCTTGTCTATTCCATCATGGCCTACGCCCACGGAGGGCTAGCCTTACTCGGGGTAGATCTTCACGAAGTAGGCGATCTCCTTGCCCTTACAAACTTCTTGGTTCAACTCCACATCTCAATGACGGAGGCTCCCAAGCGACACCTAACCAATCTAGGAGGCACCACCCTCCAAAAGGTAATAGATGTTGTAGATGATGATGAACTCCTTGCTCTTGTGCTTCAAATGATAATCTTCCCAACACTCAACTCTCCTCACTGATTTGGCTGTGGTGGAAGAAAGGATTGAGTGGAAAGCAACTTGGGAAGGCTAGAGATCAAGCTTCATATGGTGGAAGTGGAGCAACTTGATCTCAACACAAGGGTAGGTAGTTCTCTTCTCAGAAATATAAGGTAGGAGTGGTAGTTCTTTCTGATAGCTCTCTCCACGAATGAAGAGGGGGTGGAGGGGTATAAATAGCCTCCACACAAAATCCAACCGTTACACACATTTGAGCAATCTCGGTGGGACCGAAGTGGACAACTCGGTGAGACCGATAGTTCAAATAATGTGAACGTTGGGATTTTCGGTGGGACCGAAAATACAATCTCGGTTAGTCCGATTTGTGCAATGACAAGAGCATGCCAGTTTCGGTGGGACCGACTTCATCATCTCGGTGACACCGATTTCATGACAGAAGGTTACAGAAGCTTGGCAACTCATGTTTCGGTGAGACCGAGTTCAGAATCGGAAAATCCGAGTTTTCTAGGGTTTGGCTTATGGCTGAGGTGGTTCATCTCGGTGTGACTGAGTTTGGAATATCGGTGGGACCGAGACTACTTATGAGTGTATATGGCAGTGAAAATTGCTGATAGTTTAGGAGATGTATCACTAAGCACTTGAGCAACCAGATCATCATCATAACCTCATCCCCTTTTAATAGTATTGGCTTTTCCTATGGACTCAATGTGATCTTGGATCACTAAACCAAAAATGGAGTCTTGAGCTTTTACCAATGCTTGCCTTAGCATTTTGAGGGGTCCACCTCTTTAGTCCTTTTGCCATGCCAATGTGATTGAATTTCCTGAAACATACTTGATAAAAGCATTAGTCCAACCACAAAGTATGTTGTCATTAATTACCAAAACCACCCGAGGAGCAAATGTGCTTTCAATCTCCCCCTTTTTGGTAATTGATGGCAACACACTAAACAAGACATCAAAGCTTATTGAAAGAAAGACAGAATTATCACGAAAGCTTTGACAAACATGTAGTACACAGGCCCCCCCTACAAGTGTGCAAGATTTTCATAAATTACGGTTTTGGACTACCACAAGCACACAAGAGAGAAAAGCAAGATGTGCTACATGCAGCTTGGCTACATGCATCAGAGCAGATGAAAAGAAGTGAGTGATAATGCATATGTGCATGGTGATTTCTTGCAAACAAGTATTCACAAGCAAGTCACCATCATGCACATTCTGCAAAGTGCATATACTTACCTTGAGGTTCCTTGGCATTGTACCTGAAGAGATAAACTTGGGAAAACAAGGTTAGATAACACAAGAGTATTTCTTCAACCAACTGCAAGAACATCAAGAGTACCAAGCCAGGGATGACATGTATAAAGAGTGTCTCATATTGAGCACAAGCTTGAATCAGCAAACATGTCTCCGAAAATAAAAGATTTTCAATGAACTCTGAGAGATTTTGCTTTCCATAAGATATCAATTGTGAAGATTCCTCTCCCTTTGAGTTCTCTACGATCAAGGGGTTTGATGGAAAGAGCAAAATCAAAAGAATGAAGCCAAATGAGAATGACGCCAATTGTAATGTCCAATGTGAAACACGGCAAGAAATTCTCTTATAAGGAAAAACACGGCAAAGCTTTGATGTGATTCTCTCCCCCCTTAAGGTAAAATTGCTCTTCTTCTCCCCCTAAATCTTCTCTTCTCCCCCTAAGTCTTCTCCCCCTTTGACATCAAGCGCCGAAAAGGACAGCAAACTAGGAAGGTTAGGGAAGATGGAAAGAAAGAAGTGGGATCCTTAAGAATCACAATAGGGCAAAAAGGAACATGCATAGAGAATCATTGAGTGGAGCTGCAGAAGATGATATCCTGAAAGAAAGAAATCGGTGACACCGAATTAAGATGGATCGGTGGGTCCGAAAGTCAGGGACTTCGGGTAGATCCTTTTCGGTTAGACCGAAATATTTAAATCGGTGACGCTGAGTTTAATTCCAAGGAAATACAGAAATAATTCAGCTCAATTTGCGAGGAATGTTTCAAAGGATTTGCAATGAATTTGTGAAAGATTTTCGAGGAATTGATCAGAGCCAGAAGGATGTTCACAAAGACAAAAAAAGAAAAGAAAAAGATTCCTAGATGAAGTCCAAAACATATGTACTTCATCTAGAAAAGGGTCGGCGACAAGGTCACCTATGTTTGAGTATATTGACTTAGGAGTCAAATGAGAACATTTGATCATGGGTCATACTCATCGTTTAAGCTCAAAATGGGGTTGCCATTTTTCGATTAAGCATTTGATGTGATCACATCTTATGAAGCTGCGTGTACTCATGACTTTGAGCAAAGCTCCTTAAAGATGTGAAGAACATACCTTGGGCTTGTTGTTGCTTTGTTCATGTAGGTAAACTTGATGTAGGTGCTCATTGAATGTGAAGTTGGAGCGCCATTTCCACTTGTGTAGTTCATCTTCCTACATGGGTTAGGCAAGCAAGGAAATACTCAAGGATATCCAAGATGACAAGAGTGAAATACTAGATGTATAAGATGTCAAAAAGGATATGTGGAATTTTGTTCCTTGAACTCAACATCCCAAAGGGCTAGATACTTGGTCAATGACAAGATTACTCATGATTTGAGTGTGTGGTAGTCTTGTGGAATGTAGATCATCCAAGTACCTGCAAGGAGTTAGATGCAATACAAGGAGGCAAATGTGTCCAAGACATATGATTACCATCATAAGAGAAATATCAAGGATTAGTCAAGTAGGCTCATGCCTTGCATGCATCAATGGAGTTCTCACTCCAAGTTTGAGGCATCAATGATGTTCAACTCACTCCTTAAGCGACAAAACACCTTCTCATCAAGAGCTTTTGTAAAGATATCAGCGAGTTGTTTGTCAGTACGAACATGCTTAAGATTGATGTCACCCTTGGCAATGTGATCACGAATGAAATGGTGACGAACTTCAATATGTTTCGTTCGAGAGTGTTGCACGGGATTGTGTCCAATTTTAATCGCACTCTCATTGTCACAAAGCAAGGGAACATGTCTCACATGTATCCCATAATCCTTAAGCGTTTGTGTCATCCATAGCAATTGAGCACAACACGAACCAGCAGCAATATATTCCGCTTCGGCAGTGGATAATGATACCGAATTTTGTTTCTTGGAGGACCAAGATACAAGGGATCGACCAAGGAATTGACACGTACCTGAAGTTGACTTTCTATCAACCCTGTCACCGGCATAGTCCGAGTTGGAATAGCCAACAAGGTTGAAAGAGGCCCTCTTAGGATACCAAATGCCAAAGTTTGGTGTGTGTATCAAATATCTCACAATCCTTTTAACAGCTTTAAGATGACATTCTTTAGGGGCTGCTTGATATCGAGCACACATGCATACACTCAACATTATGTCAGGACGAGAGGCACAAAGATATAGTAGAGAACCAATCATAGATCGGTAAACCTTTTGATCAACGGGTTCTCCATCTTTTGTCAAGTCATTATGTCCACTTGTAGGCATGGGGGTTCTCATACCTTTGCTTTCTTGCATGTTGAACTTCTTGAAGAGATCCTTGGTGTACTTTGTTTGTGAGACAAAGGTACCCTCCTTAGATTGCTTGATTTGCAACCCAAGGAAGAATTTGAGTTCACTCATCATGGACATCTCATACTTCTCCGACATGAGCTTTCCAAACTTCTCGCTAAAATGAGGGTTAGTTGAACCAAAGATAATATCATCAACATATATTTGGCACACAAATAGTTCACCATCAACCCTTTTCGTGAACAGCGTTGAGTCTATCTTTCCAATCTCAAAGCCTTTTTCAAGAAGAAAGCTAGTCAAGCATTTGTACCAAGCTCTAGGAGCTTGTTTAAAACCATAAAGAGCTTTGTGCAACTTGTAAACATGATTAGGCTTTTTGGGATTCACAAATCCGGGAGGTTGTTTCACAAATACTTCCTCCTCAATTTCACCATTTAGGAAAGCACTTTTGATATCCATTTGATAGAGAGTAATATCATGGTGATTGGCATAAGCAAGAAGAATGCGAATGGACTCAAGTCTAGCAACGGGGGCATAGGTCTCACCATAGTCCATACCTTCGACTTGTGTGTAACCTTGAGCTACGAGACGAGCCTTGTTGCGGATGACTTGTCCATCTTCATCTTGCTTGTTCCGAAACACCCATTTGGTTCCAATGACGTTTTGATCATCCTTGGGCTTCTCCACCAAAGTCCATACCTTGTTCCTCTCGAAGTTGTGTAATTCTTCGTGCATAGCGTTCACCCAATCCGGGTCTTCAAGTGCTTCTTCTACCTTCATAGGTTCAATACTAGAGATAAATGAGTAATGCTCACAAAAGTTAGCTAAGCGAGTTTTAGAGCGAGTAATTCTCCCGGAGTTGATGTCGTTCATCATTTGTTCCACGGGATGATTTTTCTTGACTCTTGCTCGGACTCGGGATAGCTTTTGTTGAGGTTGTGGCTGAGCTTCCTCATCATCTTCATCTTCCTCTTCTTCTTCTTCATTGTTGTTGGTGTTGTCTTGAGGCGGTGGAGAAGGAGGTTGTGGTGGATCTTCTTGTTGCACTTCCTCATCTTGGTGAGTTCCACTTGTGGAAGCCTCCATGTTGCCTTGAGGTTCATTTCGCTGTGAGGTAGGGGGCTTCACATATGTAGATGAGGTACTCTCCTTCACTTCCATGTGACGGATCTTTCCAATAGATAAATCTTGGATAGCTTCCGATGGGTCCTTGTCTCCTACATCAATAGGCATTTGCTCTACTTGCGAGCCATTAGATTCATCAAACTTCACGTCTACCGTCTCTTCAACCTTTCGGGTGAAATTATTGTAGACACGGTAGGTGTGGGAGTTTGATCCATAACCAAGAAAAAAGCCTTCATGAGTTTTAGGAGCAAATTTAGACCGACGATGCTTATCAAGGATATAGCATTTCGAACCAAAGACACGAAAGTATCCCACTTGGGGTTTGTTACCGGTGAGGAGCTCGTATGATGTCTTGCCGAGGAGCTTATGAAGATAAAGCCTGTTGATAGCATGACAAGCTGTCTCGACCGCTTCACCCCAAAAATGCTTCGGTGTCTTGTATTCATCAAGCATTGTTCTCGCCATCTCTATGAGCGTTCGGTTCTTCCTCTCAACAACTCCATTTTGTTGAGGAGTGTATGTAGCCGAGAACTCATGTAGAATCCCTTCCTCATCGAGAAAAGAGTCTACATTGGCGTTCTTGAACTCCGTTCCATTGTCACTCCGAACTTTCTTGATCTTCACCTCAAATCGATTTTGGGCCTTTCTGGCAAAGGTTTTGAAGATTCTCTGAACCTGCGATTTGTCATCAAGGAAAAATACCCACGTAAATCTGGAATAATCATCAACTATAACTAGACCAAAGGAGTTACCACCAAGGCTTTTGTAAGCATTGGGACCGAAGAGATCCATATGAAGAAGCTCAAGCGGTCTCCTTGTGGTCATGATGTTCTTCACGGGATGACTTCCACCTACTTGTTTTCCTGCTTGACAAGCACTACAAAGTCTATCTTTGTCAAAAAAAACATCTTTAATGCCAAGAATATGATCACCTTTGATCAGTTTGTCTAGATTACGCATACCAACATGTCCAAGCCTTCTATGCCATAACCAACCTTTAGCGGATTTAGCAATGAAGCAAGCTCTAGGTTGGGCTTTCTTAGTGAAATCAACAATATATAGATCACCTCTACGGATACCGGTAAACGCCATGTTATGATTGTCACGACGAAAGACTTGGCAATCTACTTCGGTGAATAGCACGTTGAATCCAAAGTCAGCTAATCTAGACACGGAAAGTAAATTGTATCCAAGAGATTCTACAAGCATGACATTTTTAATAGAGCTATCATGAGATATGGCCACCTTACCAAGGCCAAGTACCTTACCCTTGGAGTTGTCTCCAAAAGTCACATACTTGCGTGGACCATCGTTCTTTGCAAGCTCTCGAAACATGTCTTTGTCTCCGGTCATGTGGTCGGTGCATCCACTATCAAGAATCCACTCTTTTCCGCCGGATATGTAGTCTCTCAGATTTGCCATAAGATTGAGACTCTTCATGATCTTGTCTAGCTCGGTGTCCGAATCGGGGTAATCATCATCATGCTCATGCTCATCATCATATTGACCCATAGATTGTTCATCATCAACACCTAGGTCAATTTGATAACTACTTGCATTAGTTTTGTCAATGTGACAATAATCATCGGAATGCAATACAAGAGCATTTCTAATTAGAACATTGATAAGACCGGGATCACCCTTCTTTTTCATAAGATCACGAAGCTCAAAGAAGCATTTATCAAAGTTGGGATCATTGGGGCGCATTATATCAAATTCAATAGTCTTGTATAGAATTTCATCAAGACCTCTCAAAGAGTAGTCCGGATAAAGTTCTTCCAAGAACTTCCACATAGCATAGGCGCACTCAAAGTTTGTAACGAGCTTAAGCAAGTTATCGGGTAACCCTCTAATGATAAGATTTACAGTCCTAAGGTTACGAAGCAAATCAAGCTCTTCATCCATGGTAGGGTGCAAGGGGTCAAATGGAGGCACATAGGGGGTCTCAACATATTTGCGCAAATTGTATGTCTTAAAGATAATAAGCATTTCAATCCTCCACGAGTTATAGGACACTCCATTAAGAATAGGCACTCTATGGCTAACACTCCCAAACGTAGACACGTCCGTCTTCCTCCAATGGTGTGTAAACCAAAGCAATGGAGACCAAGGCTCTGATACCAATTGAGGGATCGAAGAAGGTGAGAGTGTCTAGAGGGGGGGGTGATTAGACTACTCGACAAGATAAAAATTCTGTCTTTTATCAAGGACAGATTTTGGCAGATTTTGCATAACATACAAGTCAAGTAGCACACTACACATGCAATTCTAGAGTATGGGCAGCGGAAAGTAAATTGCACATGTAGTAAAGAGAGGTGGAGAAGATCAAACGCAATTTGGAGACGCGGTGATTTTTCTCGTGGTTCCGATAGGTGGTGCTATCGTACTTCCACGTTGATGGAGACTTCAACCCACGGAGGGTAACGGCTGTGAGAGTCCACGGAGGGCTCCACCCACGAAGGGTCCACGAAGAAGCAACCTTGTTTATTCCATCATGGCCTACGCCCACGGAGGGCTAGCCTTACTCGGGGTAGATCTTCACGAAGTAGGCGATCTCCTTGCCCTTACAAACTTCTTGGTTCAACTCCACATCTCGATGACGGAGGCTCCCAAGCGACACCTAACCAATCTAGGAGGCACCACCCTCCAAAAGGTAATAGATGTTGTAGATGATGATGAACTCCTTGCTCTTGTGCTTCAAATGATAATCTTCCCAACACTCAACTCTCCTCACTGATTTGGCTGTGGTGGAAGAAAGGATTGAGTGGAAAGCAACTTGGGAAGGCTAGAGATCAAGCTTCATATGGTGGGAGTGGAGCAACTTGATCTCAACACAAGGGTAGGTAGTTCTCTTCTCAGAAATATAAGGTAGGAGTGGTAGTTCTTTCTGATAGCTCTCTCCACGAATGAAGAGGGGGTGGAGGGGTATAAATAGCCTCCACACAAAATCCAACCGTTACACACATTTGAGCAATCTCGGTGGGACCGAAGTGGACAACTCGGTGAGACCGATAGTTCAAATAATGTGAACGTTGGGATTTTCGGTGGGACCGAAAATACAATCTTGGTTAGTCCGATTCGTGCAATGACAAGAGCATGCCAGTTTCGGTGGGACCGACTTCATCATCTCGGTGACACCGATTTGATGACAGAAGGTTACAGAAGCTTGGCAACTCATGTTTCGGTGAGACCGAGTTCAGAATCGGAAAATCCGAGTTTTCTAGGGTTTGGCTTATGGCTGAGGTGGTTCATCTCGGTGTGACTGAGTTTGGAATATCGGTGGGACCGAGACTACTTATGAGTGTATATGGCAGTGAAAATTGCTGATAGTTTAGGAGATGTATCACTAAGCACTTGAGCAACCAGATCATCATCATAACCTCATCCCCTTTTAATAGTATTGGCTTTTCCTATGGACTCAATGTGATCTTGGATCACTAAACCAAAAATGGAGTCTTGAGCTTTTGCCAATGCTTGCCTTAGCATTTTGAGGGGTCCACCTCTTTAGTCCTTTTGCCATGCCAATGTGATTGAATTTCCTGAAACATACTTGATAAAACCATTAGTCCAACCACAAAGTATGTTGTCATTAATTACCAAAACCACCCGAGGAGCAAATGTGCTTTCACCCCTATACAGGGAATTTGACCTAAATTCATAGTGAATTTCTCTAAAATTCATAGAAATTTATTATGAATTTAGGTTGAATTTTCTCTATAGGCACATCTATGTTCATTTTTTTAGTAAAGTTAATCACAAACTTGTGATTCACACAAATTTCAAAGAATTCAAATTTTAACTATTCAAATTTGAAAACTAATGGCACTAACAGAAATTTTATAATTTTGCTGACCTAAAAGCAAAAAGAATTAAAAAATAAAGCAAAAAAACAAAAGAAAATAAATAATGCAGAAAACAAAACAAAAAAACTAGAAACAAAATAAAAATAGCAACAATAAGTATTTTGTTGTAAGTAGAAACAAAATAAAATAAATAAAGCCACAAAGAAAACAAAAAACCAAAAAAAGTGTTTTCAAATTTGAAAACTAATGGCACTAACAGAAAGTTTATAATTTTTTTAAAACTAAAAGCAAAAATGAATTAAAAAATAAAGCAAAAAACAAAAGAAAATAAATAATGCATAAAACAAAACAAAAAACTGGAAAAAAAATAAATATAGCAACAATAAGTATTTTGTTGTAAGTAGAAACAAAATAAAATAAATAAATCAAGAAAGAAAATAAAAAACAAAAAAAAGTGTTTTCAAATTTTAAAACTAATGGCACTAACAGAAAGTTTATAATTTTTCTAGAACTAAAAGCAAAAAGAATTAAAAAATAAAGCAAAAAAACAAAAGAAAATAAATAATGCAGAAAACAAAACAAAAAAACTGGAAAAAAATAAAAATAGCAACAATAAGTAAAGAAAACAAAAAACAAAGAAGTGCCTCCTACTGGGCCCCCACGGCCTAAATACGACTAGAAACCCTACCATGGGCCAGGATTCAGGCCCGCAGAAGGCCCAGCAGGCCCACAGGCAAAGCAGTGTCAGATTATGCACATAGGCCTGCAGTTCAGAGGAGTTCGAGAGAGGAGGCAGCAATGCTTATAAGCAGGTGGTCGACGCTCTCAACTAGCGAGGTGGGACTAAACTCCCACCACCACGCCGCTGTGCAAGGCCATTGGTCCCGGTTGGTGGCACGAACCGGGACCAATGCCACCCTTTGGTCCCGGTTCGTGGCACCAACCGGGACCAATGCCCCCCTTTAGTCTCGGTTCGTGCCACCAACCGGGACCAAAGGCCGCCACTTCCCGCCCTTTGGGCTGCTGAAAAGAGGTCTTTGGTCCCGGTTGGTGGCACCAACCGGGACTAAAGGGGGGCATTGGTCCGGGTTTGTGCCACGAACCGGGACCAAAGGCCTGGGTATATAAGTAGCACTTAGGAAAATTTGACGAACTCATCGCCAGTATCCCCCCGGCCCGCCCGACGACGCCGAGCTCATCGACGCCGCCAAGCTGCCCAGATCGACGCCGTCCGCTGCCCCAACGCCGCCCGCCGCCCAGACGCCGTCCACGCGCCCCCGTCGTCACCCCTGCCCCGTCGCCACCAGGCTGCCTCGACGCTGCCCGCCGCCCCCACCGACGCCGTCGTCGTCGCCCGCGCCCGTCATCACCGTCGCCGTCGCCCGCGCCCGTCATCGCCGCCGCTGCGGGGAAGCACCACACCGGCTCCCGCGACCTGTTCATCCCCGAGGCCGTTCGTCTGCCGCCGCACCGATTCCAGCCGGCGACCTCGACCCCTCCCTGCACTGTGAGCCCCTGCCTCCTCCCCTTTCCTTCTCATTGCCGTCCCCGCACGCCATCCGTAAGCGCGCGCCACTGCCAACCATCGTCGCCGTCGCCGTATAATGCTCTGTATATGCTCACTGTATGTATGTATGTATGTGTGTATGTATGTATGTATGTATGTATGTATGTATCTATGTTCATTGTATAATGCTCTGTATATGCTGTATAATGCTCGTTTTTGCATTTTTTGTTACCAAGAAAAAGGTCTATTTTTGGTGATATGTATGTTCATATGCTCATTAATATTTAAGAAAATGTTCATATGCTCATTTAAGAAAATGTTCATATGTAACATTTAAGAAAAAAAGTAAATGTGTGTATATTCATATGCAAAGAATTATTTTTGGATGAAATGAGATTAGATGAGATGTGTTTTGTGTTGGAGAAGTAAAGATGAAGAAGGAAGAAGGAAGAAGAAGGAAAAGAGGGTCGAGGGGGGGTCGATATACCCCCTCCACGATAACATTTTTTTCCATGTATATATGCAAAAGCTACATTTTTAGAAAAGTTTTATATATCTAGCTAGGAAAGGAAGAAGAAGAAAAATAATGAGAGGAAAAAGGAAATAAGAAGAGGAAGAAAAAGAATGAGAGTTAAAAGGAAATAAGAAGAGGAAGAAGAGGAGAAATAAATAAGAAGAAGATAAAAGAAGAAAAAGAAGAGGAGAAGAAGAAAGGAACAAAGGAGAAGAAGAATCTTCTTCTCCTTTGTTCCTTTCTTCTTCTCCTCTTCTTTTTCTTCTTTTTTCTTCTTCGATCTTCTCCTCTATTCCTTTCTTCTTCTCCTCTTTTTATTTCTTCTTCGTTTTCTTATGTTTTATCGGGTCTGTCGTCATCGATATACCCCTCCCGATAACTTCAACATGAGGGGGGGTCGATATACCCCCTCCCCGATAATATTATTTCCCATGTACGTATGTCATCGTTGTCTATATAACCCCCTCCCGATAACTTCAACATGTGGGGGGTTGATATACACCCTCCCCGATAACATTATTTTCCCGTGTATGTATGTCGTCGTTGTCGATATTACCCCCTCTCGACTGTGATAACTTATACCAAAACTCTCGAGGACACCCAAACCCTAGAAAAAATGATGTCGATCTCCTACCCCTCCCTCCGCGCCCCTACCCTTGAAGCATTGCCGAGGCCACCCCAAACCCGGAATAAGCTCGGTCTACGTTTGCCACTAATATATCCACGTGCTGTCATGTTTGTGTAATAATTGCCATGTTGTAATATTTGCAGAAATAGTGGAGCATGCTACCTCTTGAGCACTGCATTGGACTTCCCCGAAGAGGAGAGGATGATGCAGAAAAGTAGCGTAAGTATTTCCCTTGGTTTTTGAGAACCAAGGTATCAATCCAGTAGGAGACCACGCACAAGTCCCTCGTACCTACACAAAACGATAGCTACTCGCAACCAACACGATTAGGGGTTGTCAATCCCTTCACGGTTACTTACGAGAGTGAGATCTGATAGAGATGATAAATAATATTTTTGGTATTTTTGATAGATAAATGCAAAGTAAAAAGTAAAAGGCAAAGTAAAAACAAAGCAAGTAAATAAAGCGATAGAAATTGATATGATGAGAATAGACCCGGGGGCCATAGGTTTCACTAGTGGCTTCTCTCAAGAGTATAGATATTCTACGGTGGGTGAACAAATTACTGTTGAGCAATTGACAGAATTGAGCATAGTTATGAGCATATCTAGGCAATGATCATGTATATAGGCATCACATCCAAGACAAGTAGATCGAAACGATTCTGCATCTACTACTATTACTCCACTCATCGACCGCTATCCAGCATGCATCTAGAGTATTAAGTTAAAAATAGAGTAACGCCTTAAGCAAGATGACATGATGTAGAGGGATAAATTCATGCAATATGATAAAAATCCCATCTTGTTATCCTCGATGGCAACAATACAATACGTTCCTTGCAACCCTTTCTGTCACTGGGTAAGGACACCGCAAGATTGAACCCAAAGCTAAGCACTTCTCCCATTGCAAGAACTACCAATCTAGTTGGCCAAACCAAAAAGGATAATTCAAAGAGACTTGCAAAGATAACTCAATCATACATAAAAGAATTCAGAGAAGAATCAAATATTTTCCATAGATAATACTGGATCATAAACCCACAATTCATCGGTCTCAACAAACACACCGCAAAAAGAAGATTACATCGAATAGATCTCCACAAGAGAGGGGGAGCACTTTGTATTGAGATCCAAAAAGAGAGAAGAAGCCATCTAGCTACTAGCTATGGACCCGAAGGTCTGAAGTAAACTACTCACACTTCATCGGAGGGGCTATGGTGTTGATGTAGAAGCCCTCTGTGGTGGATTCCCCCTCCGGCGGAGCTCCAGAACATGCCCCAAGATGGGATCTTGTGGATACAGAAGGTTGCAGGAGTGGAATTAGGTTTTTGGCTCCCGTTCTGATCGTTTGGGGATACGTAGGTATATATAGGAGGAAGGAGTACGTCGGTGGAGCAACAGGGGGCCCACGAGGTAGGGGGCGCGCCCAGGGGGCGCCCTCCACCCTCGTGACCGCCTCTGGCACTTCTTGGAGTAGGGTCCAAGTCTCCTGGATCACGTTCGATGAGAAAATCACATTCCCGAAGGTTTCACTCCATTTGGACTCCGTTTGATATTACGTTTCTTCGAAACACTGAAATAGGCAAAAAAAATAGCAATTCTGGGCTGGGCCTCCGGTTAATAGGTTAGTCCCAAAAATAATATTAAAGTTGAAAATAAAGCCCAATATAGTCCAAAACAGTAGATAAAGTAGCATGGAGCAATCAAAAATTATAGATACGTTGGAGACGTATCAGGCATCCCCAAGCTTAATTCCTGCTCGTCCTCGAGTAGGTAAATGATAAAAAAGAATTTTTGATGCGGAGTGATACTTTGGCATAATTTTAATGTAAAACTTCTTAATTGTGATATGGATATTCAGATCCGAAAGATTCAATACAAAAGTTCATATTGACACAAAAATAATAATACTTCAAGCATACTAATCAAAGCAATCATGTCTTCTCAAAATAACATGGCAAAAGAAAGTTCATCCCTACAAAATCATATAGTTAGGCTATGCTTCATTTTCGTCACACAAAGATGTTCCCAACTTCTATACCCCCGATGACAAGCCAAGCAATTGTTTCATACTTAAATAATCTCAAACTTTTTCAACCTTCACGCAATACACGAGCGTGAGCCATGGATATAGCACTATGGGTGGAATAGAATATGATGATGGGGATTGTGTGGAGAAGACAAAAAAGGAGAAAGTCTCACATTGACAAGGCTAATCAACGGACTATGGAGATGCCCATCAATTGATGTCAACATGAGGCGTAGGGATTGCCATGCAACGGATGCACTAGAGCTATGAATGCTCAACAAAAGAAAACTAGTGGGTGTGCATCCAACTCGCTTGCTCATGAAGACCTAGGGCATTTGAGGAAGCCCATCATAGGAATATACAAGCCAAGTTCTATAATGAAAGATTCCCACTAGTATAAAAAAACAACTTATGAGACTCACTAAATGAAGAACAAGGTGCTACTTTGAAGCACAATATATGAGACTCACTACATGAAGAACAAGGTGCTACTTTGAAGCACAAGTGTGGAAAAAGAGATAGTAGAGTTGTCCTTTTCTTTTTTCTTTTTTTGGGCCTTTTTTTGGCCTTTCTCTCTTTTTTTGTTTGGGCAATGCTCTAATAATGATGATCATCACACTTCTATTGATTACAGCATAAGGATTACAACTCGAAACTTAGAATAGGATATGACTCTATATGAATGCCTCCGGCGGTGTACCAGGATGGTGCAATGAATCAAGAGTGACATGTATGGAAAATAGTGCATGGTGGCCTTGCCACAAATACGATGTCAACTACATGATCATGCAATGGCAATATGACAAAAGTAATGTATGTCATGATGATGATGGTGGAAGTTGCATGGCAATATATCTCGGAATGGCTATGGAAATGTCATAATAGGTAGGTATGGTGGCTGTTTTGAGGAAGATATAAGGAGGTTTATGTGTGATAGAGCGTATTGTATCACGGGGTTTGGATGCACCGGCGAAGTTTGCGCCAACTCCCAAGGTGAGAAAGGGCAATGCACGGTACGGAAGAGGCTAGCAAAGGCGGAAAGGTGAGAGTGCGTATAATCCATGGACTCAACATTAGTCAAAAGAACTCATATACTTATTGCAAAAATTTAACAGTCATCAAAAATCAAGTACTACGCGCATGTTCCTAGGGGGATAGATTGGTAGGAAAAGACCATCGCTCGTCCCCGACCGCCACTCATAAGGATGCACAAGCCAGGTACACTTCATGTTTCAAATTTGTTACACAACTTTAACCATACGTGCAAGCTACGGAACTTGCAAACTTCAACACAAGCATTTATCAAATTCACAATTACTCAACTAGCACGACTTTGATATTATCACCTCCATATCTCAAAACAATTATCAAGCATCAAACTTATCTTAGTATTCAACTCACTCAAAAGAAAGTTTCACATATCTTGAATACCAAGTGTATTAATGTTAAGAAAATCACCATGCTATTAACGACTCTCAAAATAATATAAGTGAAGCATGAGAGTTCATCTATTTCTTAAAAAACTACCACCGTGCTCTAAAAGATATAAGTGAAGAACTACAGCAAACAACAAACTACTCCGAAAGATATAAGTGAAGATCAATGAGTAGTCGAATAATTATGCAACTATGCGAAGACTCCCTCTCGTTTAAGAATTTCAGATCTTGATACTTTATTCAAACAGCAATCAAAGCTAAAGAAAACTACATTGCAAGGATAGCACAACTCATGTGAAGAAGCAAAAACGTAGGCTCAACCGATACTAACCGATAGTTGTTGAAGAAGAAAGGTGGGATGCCTACCGGGGCATCCCCAAGCTTAGATGCTTGAGACTTCTTGAAATATTATCTTGGGGTGCCTTGGGCATCCCCAAGATTGAACTTTTGTGTCTCCTTAATTCCTCTCATATCATGGTTTCTCTTTTTATCAAAAGCTTCATTCACAACAAACTCAACAAGAACTCGTGAGATAGGTTAGTATAAACCAATGCAAAACCTTATCATTTTCTACTGTAACAAATCACTAAAATTATTATTCAACATTGAATACTAAATGCCTCTGCATATTTAATACTCCTATCCTCAAATAGAATCATTAAACAAGCAAATATATGCAAACAATGCAAACATAACAGCAATCTGTCAGAACAGTACAGTCTGTATAGAATGCAAGAGTATCAATACTTCCCTAACTCCAAAAATTATGAACTAAAATTCCCACTGTAGTAAATTTATCATAGCTCAATATGCAAAAATATTCAACGTTAGAGCATGCCCTGACTTTTCTATCGAATTTTTGCAACAGCGGTAAACTTTCTGTTTTCAAACAGCAACATGCAAACTAGCAAAATAAGCATGGCAAAGGCTATCCTCGACCTTTTTATTGAAACTAAAGAAGCAAAAACATTATTCTAACTAACAGCAAGCAAAAACTAACAAAATAAAATGACGCTCCAAGAAAAACACATATCATGTGGTGAATAAAAATATAGCTCCAAGTAAAGTTACCGATGAACGAAGACGAAAGAGGGGATGCCTTCCGGGGCATCCCCAAGCTTAGTTGCTTGGTTGCCCTTGAATATTACCTTGGGGTTCCTTGGGCATCCCCAAGTTTAGGCTCTTTCCACTCCTTATTCCATAGTCCATCGAATCTTTGCCCAAAACTTGAAAACTTCAACCACACAAAACTCATAAGCTCCGTTAGTATAAGAAAATAAAACCACCACTTAGGTACTGTAATGAACTCATTATAAATTCATATTGGTGTAATATCTACTGTAATCCAACTTATCTATGGTTCATGCCCTCCGATACTACTCATAGATTCATCAAAATAAGCAAACAACACATAGAAAACAAAATCTGTCAAAAACAGAACAGTCTGTAGTAATCTGTATAAAACGTATACTTCTGGAACCCCAAAAATTATGAAATAAGATTGCTGGACCTGAGAAATTTGTCTATTAATCATATTAAAAAAGAATCAACCTAAAATCACTCTCTAGTAAAAAATGGAAGCTAATCTCGTGAGCGCTAAAGTTTCTGTTTTTCACAGCAAGATCACATAAACTTCACCCAAGTCTTCCCAAAGGTTCTACTTGGCACTTTATTGAAACAAAAGCTATAAAAAATGATTACTACAGTAGCATAATCATGTGGACACGCAAAAACAGTAAGGATAAATATTGGGTTGTCTCCCAACAAGCGCTTTTCTTTAATGCCTTTTAGCTAGGCATGATGATGACAATGATGCTCACATAAAAGATAAGAATTGAAACATAACGGGAGCATCATGAAGCATATGACTAGCACATTTAAGTCTAACCCACTTCCTATGCATAGGGATTTTGTGAGCAAACAACTTATGAGAACAATAATCAACTAGCATAGGAAGGTAACACAAGCATAGCTTTAAGAATTTAAGCACATAGAGAGGAAACTTGATATTATCGCAATTCCTACAAGCATATGTTCCTCTCTCATAATAATTTTCAGTAGAATCATGAATGAATTCAACAATATAACCAGCACCTAAAGCATTCTTTTCATGATCTACAAGCATAGAAAATTTACTACTCTCAACATAAGCAAATTTCTTCTCATGAATAGTAGTGGGAGCAAACTCAACAAAATAACTATCATGTGATTGAAAATTAAGATCAAGAGACACGTTTCATGGTTATCATTATTCTTTAAAGCATACGTGTCATCACAATAATCATCATAGATAGGAGGCATGCTTTCATCATAGTAAATTTGCTCATCAAATCTTGGGGGACAAAAAATATCATCTTCATCAAACATAGCTTCCCCAAGCTTGTGGCTTTGCATATCATTAGCATCATGGATATTCAAGGAATTCATACTAACAACATTGCAATCATGCTCATCATTCACATATTTAGTTCCAAACATTCTATAGATTTCTTCTTCTAGCACTTGAGCACAATTATCCTTTCCATCATACTCACGAAAGATATTAAAAAGGTGAAGCGTTTGAGACAAACTTAACTCCATTTGTTTAGTTTTCTTTTGTGAACTAAACTAGTGCTAAAACAAGAAATAAAAAGATTCGATTGCAAGATCTAAAGATATACCTTCAAGCACTCACCTCCCCGGCAACGGCGCCAGAAACTGCTCAGTGACGGAGTGTGAGTACCCTTTACCTAGTCTCCCCGGCAACGGCGCCAGAAATTCTTCTTGCTACCTCTTGAGCACTGCGTTGGATTTCCCCGAAGAGGAGAGGATGATGCAGAAAAGTAGCGTAAGTATTTCCCTCAGTTTTTGAGAACCAAGGTATCGATCCAGTAGGAGACCACGCACAAGTCCCTCGTACCTACACAAAACGATAGCTACTCGCAACCAACACGATTAGGGGTTGTCAATCCCTTCACGGTTACTTATGAGAGTGAGATCTGATAGAGATGATAAATAATATTTTTGGTATTTTTGATAGATAGATGCAAAGTAAAAAGTAAAAGGCAAAGTAAAAAACAAAGCAAGTAAATAAAGCGATAGAAATTGATATGATGAGAATAGACCCGGGAGCCATAGGTTTCACTAGTGGCTTCTCTCAAGAGCATAGATATTCTACAGTGGGTGAACAAACTACTGTTGAGCAATTGACAGAATTGAGCATAGTTATGAGCATATCTAGGCAATGATCATGTATATAGGCATCACGTCCAAGACAAGTAGATCGAAATGATTCTGCATCTACTACTATTACTCCACTCATTGACCGCTATCCAGCATGCATCTAGAGTATTAAGTTAAAAACAGAGTAACGCCTTAAGCAAGATGACATGATGTAGAGGGATAAATTCATGCAATATGATAAAAACCCCATCTTGTTATCCTCGATGGCAACAATACAATACGTGCCTTGCAACCCTTTCTGTCACTGGGTAAGGACACCGCAAGATTGAACCCAAAGCTAAGAACTTCTCCCATTGCAAGAACTACCAATCTAGTTGGCCAAACCAAAAAGGATAATTCGAAGAGACTTGCAAAGATAACTCAATCATACATAAAAGAATTCAGAGAAGAATCAAATATTTTCCATAGATAATACTGGATCATAAACCCACAATTCATCGTTCTCAACAAACACACCGCAAAAAGAAGATTACATCGAATAGATCTCCACAAGAGAGGGGGAGAACTTTGTATTGAGATCCAAAAAGAGAGAAGAAGCCATCTAGCTACTAGCTATGGACCCGAAGGTCTGAAGTAAACTACTCACACTTCATCGGAGGGGCTATGGTGTTGATGTAGAAGCCCTCTGTGGTGGATGCCCCCTCCGGCGGAGCTCCGGAACATGCCCCAAGATGGGATCTCGTGGATACAGAAGGTTGCGGCGGTGGAATTAGGTTTTTGGCTCCTGTTCTGATTGTTTGGGGATACGTAGGTATATATAGGAGGAAGGAGTATGTCGGTGGAGCAACAGGGGGCCCACGAGGTAGGGGGCGCGCCCAGGGGGGCGCCCTCCACCCTCGTGACCGCCTCTGGCACTTCTTGGAGTAGGGTCCAAGTCTCCTGGATCACGTTCAATGAGAAAATCACATTCCCGAAGGTTTCATTCCATTTGGACTCCGTTTGATATTCCGTTTCTTCGAAACACTGAAATAGGCAAAAAAATAATTCTGGGCTGGGCCTCCGGTTAATAGGTTAGTCCCAAAAATAATATAAAAGTTGAAAATAAAGCCCAATATAGTCCAAAACAGTAGATAAAGTAGCATGGAGCAATCATTATAGATACGTTGGAAACGTATCAGAGCACATACGAGACGAGGAAGCAGAAGAGGTGTTGGGGGACATAATCTTAGCCGGAGGTGATATCTTGTCGTATCTTAACGACAATGATGGTCTGGAAGAACAGGGTGAAGAAGCAGGCTACGGTGATCGAAGATGGAGGAGGAAAGACATTATTATGATGGCTCCAGTGACCCAATGACGGTGCAAGCAGACCGTGATGACGGCTCCGGTGACCGAACCGATTCTGGCCAGGTATATATATTAGCTAATTGATGCATTCATTGTTTTGGTATATGTACACATATTAATTAACTCTCGTCTTTCTTCTTTTTTCTAGCCCTCTGGATCGAGCACAACTTCGGCAAGGAGACGAGGCCCGAAGAAAAAGTTGAGCTCGGATGAAAGGTTTGAGATCACAGCAATCGCGCGCGATGGCGAACCGATTGAACCCATCCGAACAAAGAACGCATTTGCTGCTCAGTGCGGGGTTCTTGTTAGGGACAAGATCCCGATCAGCATCCACCAATGGTATAATCCTAAGAACGAAGACCCTGAGGTGTCTTATGTCACTACTAGGGAAAAGCCTATACATAGAATCTTACCAGCAGCGCTCTTCAAAATACCATGCTACTGCTATTTAGCAGCAGCGCGTGTCGTCAAAACGCGCTACTGACAGGAAAATAGCAGTAGCGCGTCCACCGCATACAGCGCTACTGCTATAGTTGCCATGACCTCGCACCCCCGCTAGTTATAGCAGTAGCGCACTTTACTAAACAGCGCTACTGCTATTCAGATTAGCTATAGCGCGTTTTGGCAAACGCGCTACAACTATCCCTACCTTATCCCCACGCGCACGACCGGCCCTCTCACTCACACTCTCACTCTTGCCCGCGTAACCGTCGTCGTGCGTCGCCGCCGCCGCCGCCTTCGTCCGTCCGCCGCCAAGGTACTCCCCTCCTTCTGTCCCTCCTCCATCCTCCTCGCACATCCTCCCTCCGCCTGCGGCCGCCCCTCCCTCCTCCTCCGCCGCCCTCCTCCCTCCGCCTGCGGCCGTCCCTCCTCCCTCCTCCGCCGGCAGCCCTCCTCCCACCACCCTCGACCTCACCGCCCCTAGCTACCTCTCCGTCGCCCCCCACCCCCTGCCACTAGTTAGTACTAGATTTAGTAGTAGTAGATGTTAATTTAGGGTTAGCTAGTACTAGATGTTGCTTAGTTAGTACTAGATTTTTAGTAGTAGTAGTGGTAGTTGAACTACTTTAGTTGTAGTTGAACTAGTTTAGTAAGTAAATTAATAAACTAGTTGAACTAGTTGAATTAATAGAACTAATGTATTTTTAGTAAGATAATTAATATAACTAGTTGAACTACTTTATTTTTAGAAAGAACTAGTTTTTTTTCTATTTATAGTAAGTTTATATTTAGTAAGAACTAGTTGAATTAATAAAACTAGTTGAACATGTCATATTTGTTGTTATTTTTTAGTTTAAGAAATTATTTGGGATGTATTAGTGATAACTTATATGGTTTCAGGTGACCACCGTCGTCCCCATCACCGACCCCCTCCGACATCCCCGCCGTCGTCCCAGTCACCGACCCCCTCCGACATCAAGGTGAGACCAGCCAAATATCCTTGTATATCTTGTGTTGTTGCTCAAATAGGATATGTGGTTGCCCAAGTGGCCGTTCATGTTCAGTTTACATCTCTGAGTGGCCTATGTTTTGCCGGAGTGTTGATTAATTTCCGTTCTGGCAAATTTCAGGCGCTCGATATGTCCTTCTTTAGCAAAGGTCATGCAGGATTTTGTCGTGAATTCTGGCATTGACTTGTGCTACAATATGTACAAGTTTAATCTTTGAATTATGATTGCAGGAAATGTCGTACTCGGACGACGACGGTCTCCCGGGGGAGTGTAGCTAGTGCCACGATGATCGAGGTATGTGCGACAGGTTCGTTCGGCTGGACGAAGATCGGCGCTTCAGCATTAAGCTCGAGGAGACCTTCGATTGTGAAACGGTACGCAACAACGACAAGTGTTTTTTTCATAATTAAGCATGACTTCAACTATTTCAATGTCTAATTTTCATATTTTACAATTCGACTAGCTTATCCCATGCCATGCAAGACGCTATGTCTTGGAGAGGATGGGTTTTGAAGACCATGAAAATTTTGAAACAAAGAAAATACACCTAAGGACCCATCATGATATGGATTTTGAAGTAAATCTGTGCAATGCTCAGAGCGTAACCCATTTTGGTTGCCAAAATTGGGAAGCACTTTGCAAAATGTATGGTTTTTATGAGGGTATGATTGTCACCATGGATCTTGGTGATCCTGACAGCGAGGAAGACAATATGGACATTTGGGTCCTTGTTGATACGCTTCCGATTGTACCGCTATGTGAGTTTCTCAAACATAGTTATTAACTAATTTATATTGTTTATTTCAAAATAGTTGATAGCTTATTTCCATTGACAGCTTATTTTGATTCTTCAAAGACTGTGCGGAAGATGGTAGATAAAACCCACTACACCGATGGCACCGAATTAACGTATAAGGAGAAAAATCATCTGATCACATTTTGTACACTTCTTGAGAATTACAATGACTATTATCGAACTCCTCCAAATTATGGTGAATACACTAGTGCATGTGTTGAACCACGATAACTTCTCTAGAGATACCCTGGTAAGATTTTTTACTATCACGACATCCGTGCATCTTTTGCATACTTCTAAAACTAGTATATCATTGCTAACTACGAAGTTATTATTATGTTTTTCAACAGAAACTCCCGATGGATTGTGTGCCTAATCTGATGTCTCTGCATGGTCGCCTCTCAGTTCTGAACATACTGCCAGGTAAATCTACGGAGCTCACCTGTGCATATCGGATTTCTAAAACCCGTGAACACATGATCATCAGAGAATGGAAGAAATGTATGGACATTCGCAAGGAGGTTCTTGGAAGTAACATTCAGCGAAAGGCAAGAATGGGAGACAGGCTAATCTCCATTCTCCATAATGGAGAGTCAGGGGCTATCTTGTTTTTTGTTATTTTACCTTAGAAAATGTAGTAGGTCTTAATCGAATGTAATAGGTCCTATGAGGTACAATATGTTTATTATGTGGTAATGTGTTAGAGTTGATAATGATGATCTTGAGGAGGTGTTATGTGATGTCAATGATGAAAACGATGATATTGAGGAGGTGTTATATGACAATGATGTATTATGATGCTAAGTTGTTAATGATATGATGATGATGATGATATTATTATATCATTGGGTGAAAGAACCGCGGATTAGTTTCAAGTGGATGGACATCCACTTGAAACTAGTCCACGGTTCTTTCACCCCATGATGTAATAACTCATTATGATGTAAAAACAATCTCTAAATTCCTATTGTATGAAAACTTGTGTAAAGGTGTATGAATACAACATGAAATAGAAAAGAAATAAAATACTAAATAGTAGTAGTAGCGCGGGTTAGGAGAAGCGCTACTACTAATTAACAGTAGCGATGTTCTAAAGAACCGCTGCTACTAAGTCAATTTAGCAGTAGCGTGGGTCAAGCCGTGCTATTGCTAAGCATTAGCTGTAGCACCTTATCAGTAGCGCTCCTTCCCGCGCTACTGATAGGCCCAAAACCCGCGCTACTGATAGGCTTTTCCCTAGTAGTGTGTCAATGATATGCAGAAAGATGATCTTTGGACTGAGCTGAAGGCAAATTTCACCCTACCGCGAGATGAGGATCCGTAGGAGCCAGTTACAGAGCAATTAATCAAGTCGTTTGCTCTTAAGAAGATGGAAGGCCTATTCAGGAGGTGGAGCAAAGAGCTGAAAAAGTTTGTCGACAAAGAAGAGACACCAGAATTCATCGGCAAATATGAGAAGATCAGAGATCACTGGCCCGCATTTGTGGCCCACAAGACATCGGAAAAGAGTAAGAAGATGTCGGCGACAAACAAGCAAAATGTTGTGAAGAAGCAGTTTCACCATCGCACGGGGTCAGGTGGCTACCTCAAAGCCCGGCCTAAGTGGGCCAAGGCTGAAAATGATCTGCTTGATAAAGGGATCGAACCAGAGACAATGAACTGGCCAGACCATTGCCGGACTTGGTTCTTCGGGGCTGGCGGAACCTTGGACCCTGTATCAGGGAAGTGCCATTGGACGAACGAGCAAAAGAAAATACCAGTCAAGAGCCTTCGGGCACTATATCAATGCAGCGCGGCAAGGGACGTTCGTTCCTGACAGGGAGAACGACGAGCTCACAATGGCCCTCGGGAATCCTGAGCACCCTGGACGGACATGAGGCACGCCAGGCTCCATTCCGTGGAAGGTTGGTTTTCCAAACGCAGGGGGTTACAAAACCCAGGAGAGGAGGAAGAAAGTGGAGCATAGGCAACTGCAGGCGCTGCACGAAAGGGTAATGGGGCTAGAGGAACGAGAAGCAGATCGCAGCAAACGACCTGCCAAAGCTTCCCCCGAAGCTACCCTGCCATCTTAGCGGAGAAGTAGCGTGGCTTCTACCGAGCTGCTTCAGCCGAAGCATGTCTTGACGGATCCTGCTAGCTACCCCGTGGATTTTATCACGGAGTCTCAAAATTGCCACCTTATGGCACAATGGCAGAACTTAAAAGTCAAGGCGGCTGTCGGCCAAGTTCGACCTTCTGAACCCGGCGCAACTTTTCACTGTCGTCCGATTCCAGAAGGATATGCTAGGGTGATGGTGGACGAAATAACGGAGGGATTTGAGGACCTCCATGTTGACCACCCTACCGGTGAAGGGGAGACTCGGCTGGGTTATGCTTTGAAGACTCCATGCCTATGGCCGAAGGAGTTCATCAAGCTTCCGAACTGGACGCCTCCTCCTCCTCCTCCGGCGAGTCAGGGCACTCCGCCTCCTCCACCGCCTCCTCCTCCGGCGAGTGACAATCAGGGCACTCGGCCTCCTTCTCCGGTGCGTGGCGGCACTCCGCCTGTGCCGGCGCGCCCGAGCAGCCAGCAGCCTCCTCCTTCTCCGCCTCACCAGCAAGGGCAGAAGAGACCCGCCGCTGCCCCGGCTGCTCCGGCGCGTCGTAGTCCTTCTCCTCCGCCTCATAAGCAAGCACGAAAGAAGACAGACGCTGCAACCGCTCCGTCTGCTCCGGCGTCTAGCAGTACAGCCAGAGGCGGTAGGCAATACAGATACGGTCCTTCTCTCAAGCCTCTAGAGAAGTTACCGTACGAGAGGACCAAGGAGGAAAACACGAAGATCGTGCGGGCCGAAGTGGACGACTTCTTTGAAGGGTTGAAAGCAAAGAGACATCCACCTCCGGAGGAGAAGGTAGATCCAGTGAAAGCAAAGCGCACTATCGATGACCTGAGGAAACCACCAAAGTCTCCGCCGAGAACCAACTATGAGCGCATTACTGAACAGACATATCTCGAAGCGGAGCGGTCAGAAAGTACTGTCAGACATCAAAGGTCAAAAGAATGAGCAGCAGCGAAAAAACTTGCCCAGCTCGGCGAACAAGCAAATCAATCGTGCCCCCGCTCAATGTGTCTAGCGGCGACATTGTCGCTAATGCTCCGGGGACGGTGGCCGGTTATGGCAATCTTGCAGATTACCTGCCTGACGATCAACTTCCTGATTTCATGGAGGTGGACGAACACAGATACGAGTACGGAAGCCTCTCGTCAAAGATGAAAAATCTCTAACAAAGATGATGCGAAGATTCCATAATTGGTACATGAAAACCTGCAGAGAGTCTGGGGGGATGAATTCTTTGTATCTGAGAATTAAAGAGGAGCACGACCTCGTTGGAACTGATCTGTTGCATGTTCCATTTGAGGAGTTCTTTGAGTTCTTCAATCAAAAGGCCCTCGATAAATTAACGGTCTTTTGCTACTGTCTGTAAGTACTATTTCTGTCATTAAGTCTCTATATATAGCTCGGCTCTTTCATTGCATGTATTTATAATTAATTATCCTCACTATATTATGCACATTGAAGATCGTCGAGTGCAGAAAACAAGAAATGTATGATATTGGGTTCATTAACACAAATATCATAGATGAAATTCAGGTTAAAAAGCACGCCGAAGAGGCCGAGGCCAACTTGCTACAATCGTTGATCAAAAATCAAAACAAAGATACCATACTCTTTCCTTACAACTTCGAGTGAGTTTTACTATCGTCTGCATATTCAGTTTCCCTTATTACTCGAGCGAGGTTATAGTAATGTAATTGATGAGTTATGCATGCGTGCGCAGCTTCCACTATGTTCTTCTGGAGATTAAGCTTGAGCGGGGACTAGTAACCGTCTTAGACTCGAGACGAAAAGCTCCCGAAACCTATGTGGACATGACTAAAATGCTCAACAAGTAAGTTCAATCGATCATTATCGCACCATATCGGCAACTTTTTGTTCATTTCCTGAAATCTCAAGTAATAATAATTATTTTCTTTGTCTTGCAGGGTTTGGAAACAGTTCACCGCAGAAGCTCCGGGACTGCCGAAGGAGCTGCGATATACATCCCCGAAAGTAAGTACTACTGGCTAGCTAGTTGTGCGCATCTCCCGTTGATTCTATAGCTATACTTTCATCAATGCCATTTATAATGCTTCATTATCTGTTTTACTGACCTCTATTTCTCGTAAAGTGCTTGTGGTAGGAACAAGGGAATGATTTCTGTGGATACTACGTGTGCGAGTTCATCTACAACGCGACTTTGAAAAATAAGCGGGGCTACTCTAAAAGACAATATGAAGTGCGTAAGCAATAATATTCACAATTTCATTTTATTACACCATCATTTTTGTTGAGTTTCATTCATATATATGTATTAACCCCCTTCTTCAAATTAGACGTGGCAGATGCAGGATGAACTCCTACCACAAGATCGCATGAAAGCAATTCAAGAGGAATTGGCGGGATTCTTCCTTGACCACGTCATCAATAAAGCTAGAGAATACCATGTGGAAGTTGATTTCAATTGCTAGGGGATTGTAAGAGATCTTACATATTGTATATGTATGTAGCCAGTAGCGTCGAATAGATAATACGAAAACTTGTTGTTCGACCAATCTCTCGGAGAAGGAGAGGTCGATCGATCACTTCTCTCGGTATGCATGACGAACTTCTGTACTTAATGGTTTCCTTCATTTTCTTAGTAGCTAGCATATCGAGGGCCTCTCTATGTATAGTACGTAGCATCGACCAAGCACGGAGATAAGAGAGGACACTTCTCCCTATTAATTAGCTAGCTAACACAATATATGAAACACCTAAATTAAGCCCCCAAACCCCCCCCCCCCCTTTAAAAAAAACAAAAACCCCAGCCCCTGAAATGCTGATGCGTGGATGCATTTTGGTCCCGGTTGGTGCCACCAACCGGGACCAAAGGCCCTCTTGCCTGGGCTCGGCGCACCGGCCACGTGGAGGCCCATCTGTCCCGGTTCGTGTAAGAACCGGGACTAAAGGGCCAGGGCATTAGTAACGACCCTTTAGTCCCGGTTCAACAACCAGGACAAAAGGCCCGTATGAACCGGGACAAATGGCCCCTTTTCTACTAGTGTTAGGATTCCCTTCGTGCTGACATGAGGGAGGGGGGCTGCTAGCTACTTCTCACTTTGCAAGGTGAACCTCGGTTGGGGGGCATGCATTCATAGCTTAGTATTCCCTTCGCGCCGACATGATGCAGGGGTGCTGCTAGCTACTTCACACTTTGCTAGGGTGAACCTCGGTTGGGAGGCATGCATTCATAGCTTAGGATTCCCTTCGTGCCGACACGAGGGAGGAGGGGGCTGCTAGCTACTTCACACTTTGCTAGGGTGAACCTCGGTTGGGAGGGCATGCATTCATAGCTTAGGATTCCCTTCGTGCCGACATGAGGGAGGGGGGCTGCTAGCTACTTCGCACTTTGCTAGGGTGAACCTCGGTTGGGGGCATGCATTCATAGCTTACGATTCCCTTCGTGATGACATGAGGGAGGGGGGGCTGCTAGCTACTTCACACTTTGCTAGGGTGAACCTCAGTTGGGGGGGCATGCATTCATAGCTTAGAATTCCCTTCATGCCGACACGAGGGAGGGGGGCTGCTAGCTACTTCGCACTTTGCTAGGTGAATGAACCTCGGTTGGGGGGCATGCATTCATAGCTTAGGATTCCCTTCATGCCGACACGAGGGAGGAGGGGGGCTGCTAGCTACTTCACACTTTGCTAGGTTAACCTCGGTTGGGGGGGAGGGGGCATGCATTCATAGCTTAGGATTACCTTCATGCCGACACGAGGGGGGTGTCGCGGCAACCACCCTTTTGATACATAAATTTGGTCCACATGCAAGTGTGTTCGTATTCTGACCCTCTCCCGCGTCATTTTTCACCAAATTTATGAACATTAGACAAGTCAGATGACGCAACAAACACGGTTCACTCAAACTAACCGTGTGCCACACTGGTGCCCCTGTCACGCACACATCCACACAGTACATTGGGCTCCACGAGGCTCCCACTCTCAAAAATAGCTGCCCGTCTTGAGGGTTTTTCTGTTTCATAACACATGGTTGTTATCTCCAGACCGTGTGCGATATTTCCTGTTCCCAGTCCCGCCTGCATGCCTAGAAAATATCTACCCGCCTCGAGGGTTTTTCTATTTCATAACACATGGTTGTTATCTCCGGACCGTGCGAGATGTTTCTTGTTCCCAATCCCGCCTGCATCCATAGAAAATATCTACCCACTTCGAGGGTTTTTCTATTTCATAACACACGGTTGTTATCTACGGACCGTGTGCGACGCACTATCATCAAATTTTCAATAGCCTGGCATTTCACTCCCGCGTTTGACCCCCGCGTAGTAAAATTTTCAGTAATCGCGTCATTTCCTCAAACACCCCGTGCACCCCCTCCACACACACAACACACACACACACCAAAACCTCCTCGGGCGTGCGCACACACACACACACACCCTCGCTCGAAACCCTAGCAAGCCCCCCCCCCCCCCCCGTCGCAAGGCCTCCATTGTCAACATCTGTCGGTTTGCCCATGCAGCTTACCCACCGATCTCCATACCCAGGCTGCCCTGAGTTTCTTAGATTACACCTGCCAAACGCCCCCTTTCCCACATATCCCCATCCCCCACTCCAAAGCGTCGCAGCCTAAGCCCGGCTACGCTTCCTATGGAGCTCGAGGAGTGACTGGCCCAAACGAGGTGTTTAGCGGTCTCTTTGCCCGACATCGCCGAGGAAGCTGACGACCATTATTGGCGGTAGGCACTCAAGCAGTGGGCTAGAGTATGTGGGCATCTCTCGGCCGCCGGCTATGACATCGAGGTCATCGACAGCGACGGCCTGAGGCGGGCTATGTCACAGGTTAAGTGGCCCACCCCCTACCCTCGGGTTCAACTGTCGTCCATCTCATCCATGTCCCCACCGCTGATCTCCTCTTGCTCACTGTCAACAGTTTGCCATTCTACATTGCCACCGAGCCCCTTTTGTCATTTCTAAAGGACACGTTCTGCGACGCTGGCTTGGGATCCACAGCTTCGAAGTCAGACCTCATCGACGGCAACCACGAGGAGGGCACCCTCTCCGGCCCTTCCAAGGGGAAAGAGCCCATCTGCTCTTCCAAGGGGAAAGCGCCCGTCTGCAACATCAGGGAGGGCACCCTACAGCCATGCTCTTCCAAGGGGAAGGAGCCCATCTGCGACAACATGGAGCGCATCCAGGGTGCATGCTCTTACCACATGAACGAGCCCATCTGTGACAAGTGAGGAAACCCATGATTTGTTTTGCTGTGCCTCTTCACAGGAGGAAACCCATGATTTGTTTTGTCGAGTCCCTTTTGTAGTGTAGTGAGAATATGTCCAGTTTTAATTGATATATCTGGTTGTTTGCAATATGCCTTGTTTATTTCAGCTGTTCACAATGTGATGCTCTATATGTGCAATTATTTACTGTGCAGTACATTTCATCAATCCAGTTTTAAACATACCGATAGGAATGCATATATTTGCTTGCTGTTAAGCCTGTTATAGCTAGCATGTGCCTCTTTTAAAGTTTTTTGATTGTTCGGTTGTTTGTAGTTATATATCCAGTTTCAAATGCTATCTTTGGTTGTTTGTAGTATGCCTTGTTTATTCCAGTTATTCACAACATGATGTCCTATATGTGCAAGTATGAACTATGCAGTTCCATTTCATCTGTACCAGTTTCAACGATACCACTATGAATGACTACATTTTGTTGCTGCATCTTGTAGTTAACACGTCTTTCCATTTTTATTTAACAATAACCAGTGTACTTAGACCGGCACAATACCAGTTTGAATGACTATGTTTGCTTGTTGTTAAATGTTAGGCATGTTGCAGTTAGCACACCTTTCCACTTGTTTTGCTTTACTAGCATGCTTAAACCTGCACACTGAAGCTATCTTTTGGAGATTATTTTGTCTGCCATGTATAATTTTGGTTGATGTTTAGCCTGTTGTGCTTAACATGCTTCTCGATGTACCTACACAGGACAATTTTGGGAACGACTGTTGTTTTCCATCGAGGTTAGTTTCATCCCATGGTTCATATCTGCTCACTGTTCAGGATATCGGTAGCTGGTACCATATAAGTTGAAGGCTGATAAGGGACTAATCGGTGAATTGGACTTTTAACTGAATATATCTGCAACCCATTTTTTGTTAGGTTAACTAGGGCCATATGTAACATATCTGAGGCTACATAGCAACATGCACTGTACTTAATGTCTAAATATGCAATCCTAGGCTACATAGCAACAAGGAAGAGTGTTACATTAATGTTCTCATGCTGTCTAGATATACGTAGAAGAGCAGCAGCAGCAACAACAACAACAACAACAACAACAAAGCCTTGTTTGGATACTCAACTTAGCTAGAGGTTAGAGTTAGTTTCTAGCTCATGACTAACCCTGAACTAATTCCATCCAAAGAGTTGTTTGGATGGCAGGGTTAGATTGACAATAAATGCACTAGGAGAACTAGCTCCAATTAACACCTCTTGGGTTGGATAGTTTTTTTTGGGTGGGTTATATAGGCAACTAGCTCAAACTAGCCCTCATGTTTAGATATACTTTAGGGCTATTTGAGCCCGAACTAGCTCAAACTAACTGTAACCCATGGATACAACAACAGTTAATCAGCCGATAATTTGTAAGAATGCACTAAACTCCTTCCGGCCCATAATATAAGATGTTAATTCATCTAATATGTGAGTATATTGGATGTTATAAGATACTGCCTCTGTTCCTAAATATTTGTCTTTTTAGAGATTTCAAATGGACTACCACATAAGGATGTATATAGACCTATTATAAAAGAGTTTTGTACTACATCATTGTGTAAATTGTTGTTTAGCTTCTAATATTCACTTGTTGCTTTTAGGTACATATTTCATTGGTAAAGATCCACGCTTCGACCCTTTCTGCGTATGGAGCAATGTGATATCAATGAACCAGCTTCAAGTGAGGAAGCTGATAATGATTGTTAGTAAAATGGGTCCAAAGATGGCAATTAAACTATTTATTTACACTTTATCCAAGACAACAGCAAACTGCGGGATGGTAAGTAAGAACTCTGCAGCCTTCTTTTTACTGCCCATAATGAGTTGTGTTAGATGACAATTTCTGAATCTTTTTCCTTTGCAGTGGTTGCCAAAGCAGTTTACTAAAGATTACCTCTCAAACTACATGATTGGTGGGCATGCAAAGGTTGAAGTATTTCTACCAGAACACGATGATTATCTAGATATTTGAATGGAGATTGTGAAGGATGGGCGGTCGGCCATCACAAGGGGTTGGACTAGAGTCGTGCGTGCCTTCTGCATGGAGGAGGGCACAATATTGGCATTCCGCTCACCTTGTTCAGCAACCAGAATATATTTCTCCTCTTTCTTTCCCGTCTTTAATAGTATAAGTATACAACTTGGTTCATCATTCTTTATTTGGTTCTTATGTAATTCTTGGATATCTATACCTACTAATAAAGCAAGGTGCGTTTCTCCGATTTTTTCATCCGTTCATCACCAAAAACTTTTTTTCTATATCCGAGGTGGTACTAAATTTTTGTGCGTCCGTTTGCTAGAAAAGAAATATCAATTTTCATACATGGGCCTTGCACGTTGTGGTCCGTTGAAGCCAGCCCACTTATTTCCCTGTGCACACTTCTAGGAAAACCCTATTTAATACACGTGCGACAAGTAGTCTTACCTTCCGACAGGGCTCCAAGCTGTGCCAGCCTGTTTTCTTTTTTTCTGTGTTTTATTTCTATTTTATTTTTTGCTCCTTTCTCTATTTCTTTTTCTTTTCTCCCTGCAAATTTTAAACTTTTTATTTTTTTTCTTAAATACAATATTAATAAATACATCAGAACTTCGATTTGTTTTTTCAATTCTTAGAAAATAATCCGGAATTCCAAAAATTTGTTCCTGTTTTGAAAATGCTCGAAACTTGAAAGTTTTGTTCTCATTCCAAATTTGTTCAAAATTACAAAAATAATCGAAAATTTTAGAAAAATCTTCTTGTTTTAAAAAAATCGAGATATTCAAAATATAATTTATTTTAGAAAATGTTCAATTTGTTCTAAAAAATTGTTCTCCAAAACAAATTGGGAATTTCAAAGTAAAATTGGATTTTAAAACATGTCGCAAATTCTTTAAATATTATTGTTTAGTAAAATGTTCACAAATTTAAAATAATGATCATGGTTAAAATATGCACATTTTTAAAAATTATTGTAAATGTTCAAACATGTTCCTGTTTTTAAAATTGTTCCCAAATTCAAAAAAAAGTTAGTAGAGAGAAAGTATTGTGATTTTTACTGCTACTATATGATGCTTCATTGTTACCGTTTATTGTATCAACAATTTGTCATGTGAACTACCTATCAGGGTTAGGCTCAGATGATTCAGATAGGATGGAAGATGCGTAGGAAATCATTCGTGACATTCTCAATGAATTCGATCCATCGCCAGCGAGCTTCATCATGTAAGGCCCTTAGTAATTTCATTCAAATTTATCCACCAACAATTTTTCTCTATTACACATTGCATGACTCTAGACCTGAACAATTGCAGCCTGTGAAAATAATAATTACATACAATGTGGGGTTGGTGTAAATGAGAAAGCGGTGCGCCAACAACCATTACAACTCGGTCGGCCCGCGTCAGGGACCTCACTTGTTCGAGAAGACGCAATCTGATGGTTGCAGGTGCGGGGTCTTCTCTTTCGACCTAATTCGTTCTGTGGACGGTAAGGGATTCTCCGTTCAGTATTCGTTGGATTTCTATTTGGTTAGAGTTTTTATTTCCAAAATTTTGTTCCTGTTTTAAAAAATGTTCGAAACTTGAAATTTTTGTTCTCCTTCCAAATATGTTCAAAATTACAAAAATAATCCAAATTTTCTAAAAAATATTTGTGTTTTAAAAAAATTGAGATATTCAAAATATAATTTATTTTAGAAATGTACGATTTGTTCTAAAAAAATTGTGTTCTCCAAAATAAATTGGGATTTTCAAAATAAAAAAAAGATTTTAAAACATGTTCCAGATTATATAAATATTCTTGTTTAGTGAAATGTTCACAAATCTAAAATAATGATCGTGTTTAAAATGAATACATTTTCAAAAATTATTATAGATGTTCAAAACATGTTCCTGTTTTTAAAATTGTTCCCAAATTCAAAAGAAGTTAGTGCTTTTTCAAAGGTTCGTGTTTTCAATAAATGCTTGTGAATTTAAAAAAGATCTCCCTATTTCAAATGTTGTTCATCGTTTTCCAAAATGAACGAACTTTTCAAAAAAATAATAGGCATTTAAAAAATTGTTCATATTTAAAAATATTTTGCAATTCATAAATATTAATTTATTTTTGGAAAATTTTGAAAAAAAATCAAAAAAAAGGATTTGAATATTGTGATGCAGTATGTTCTTAAACATTTGCGCTGGTCATTGGTAAGCAGGACCCGTTTATTCGAGTTGAAAGCACCCAGTGGTCGAGTTTTTAGGTCGTGATTCGATCCTTCAACTTGTCGTTTTTTAAGATTTATACTCGCGCCTTACAAATACATGTCCTTTTGGTGTCTGCCAATGGGCTGGCCCAGACGGAAACTATTGTGCGTCCCATGCGCTATTTGACGATAAAAGAGTATGCTTTTTGGCTATAATTGAAAGAAATTGTGTGCACAAGCCAATAAAAGAGAATATGTTAAATTGGCTCTAATGAAAAGAACTATAGGCACGTGACCGCTAAAATAATCAAAGAGAATAAACCCTGATAAAGAAGGGGCACTGTCTGGTTATGCATGGATCATGCTAACGAAACTTGATTTATGTACTGCAATTAGTAATCCATCCGGTTACATCATAGTAGGAGAGAGTGACGAAGCAATCGTGCCCTGAAGGTCACTGCGCAGCCCCCAAATGAGGAGGGAGCCACAACCCCGACACGAGGGTAAACCCAAAGGAAAAAAAAGCACGAGTTGGTTAGTCATCGCCACACCGACTAAACCTACTACTATCAAGATCCCGTGGGCCAAACATGATCCGAGAGAATACCACGGCTCCTTGCTTTGTCGCCCCACTGCTGTGCAGACCGTTTTTCGTGCACACATCAATTATCTCTCCCGTTGCTTCGCAAAAGAATATCTCTACCATTGCAACGCATGGGCGTATGTGCTAGTATGTACCTATGAATCGAATAATGCACTGGTTGTTTGAACCTGATGGATATGCATAAATCTGTAGCATACATTCAAATTCAAATTCAAATCTGGTACAATTTGAAAAAGCAGCAATTAAATTACGGTGAAATTACGCTCTCCAGGTTGTTACGCCACACATGGTTGGTAAAACACAAACGTTTGCGATATGCACCATAATCTGAGACGGTTCACAGAGAGGAAACGTGTGCAAGCATGCATGCACACTGTTGTTGCAAAGCGTGTGCGATGTCAGACAATATCACAAACGGTGCGGGCAAACTAAACATTTGTGTTAGTTTCCTTGTCATACACGATTCGCAATCATGGACTGTTTCTGATGAAGTATGCATCGTAAATGTTGCACCACAGAATAGCATGTGGGATAGTTGTCGTGTACGACGATGTTACGACGGTCCGATGTTTCGTAATCCTATCTGACACTCGTACGATGATTAGCTAATCTTCTTAATAGTGAACCGTTTGTGATGGGCCGCGCATCATACACGTTCTATAACAGTGAACCATTTGTGATGGGCCGTGCATCGTAAATGTAGCACCACAGAATACTGACTGCGATGGCAATGCGAGCAGAAACGAGTAGGAGTACTGTAGGGGCCCTATCCCCGACGGTTCCTAGGTCGTGTGGGAAGGACCCCCCCCCCCCCCCCTCTCGCTCACACTCACTTGGCGGCGGTTCCAAATTCCGTCGCGGAAAGGGGTTAAAAACCGTTTGTTTAGGACCAACACACACCAGTGTACCGATGACAAAGGGAATGACGTATGTTGTCATTACGGTTTGACCGATAAAGATCTTCGTAGAATATGTAGGAACCAATATGAGCATCCAGGTTCCGCTGTTGGTTATTGACCGGAGATGTGTCTCGGTCATGTCTACATAGTTCTCGAACCCGTAGGGTCCGCACGCTTAACATTCGAAGACGATTTGTATTATGAGTTATGTGTTTTGGTGACCGAAGTTTGTTTGGAGTCCCGTATGAGATCACGGACATGACGAGGAGTCTCGAAATGGTCGAGAGGTAAAGATTGATATATTGTACGATGGTATTCGGACACCAGAATGGTTTCGGAGTGTTTCGGGTATTTATCGGAGTACCGGGAGGTTACCGGAACCCCCCGGGGGAAGTAATGGGCCACATGGGCCATAGGGGAGAGGTAGGGCAGCCCACAAGGGGGTGGCGCGTGCCCCCCCCCCCACCACCCCCATGGGGAGTATGAATTGGACAAGGGGAGGGGCGTCTCCCCCCTTTCCTTCTCCCTCTCCCTCTCCTTCCCCATTTCCCCCTCTGATAGAAGGAAGGGGGGCCGAATAGGACTAGGAGTCCAAGTAGGATTCCCCCCCCCCCCACTTGGCGCGCCCCTAGGCCGGCCTCCTTCCCTCTCCTCCTTTATATACGGGGGCAGGGGGCACCTCTAGGGACATCAATTGTTTCTTAGCCGTGTGTGGTGCCCCCCTCCACCGTTTACTCCTCCGATCATATTGTCGTAGTGCTTAGGCGCAGCCCTGCGTGGATAACTTCACCATCACCGTCATCACGCCGTCGTGCTGATGAAACTCTCCCTTGACACTTTGCTGGATCAAGAGTTCGAGGGACGTCATCGAGCAGAACGTGTGCTCAACTCGGCGTGTCGTACGTTCGGTACTTGATCGGTTGGATTGCGAAGACGTTCGACTACATCAACCGCGTTAAACTAATGCTTCCGCTTTCGGTCTACGAGGGTACGTTGACACACTCTCCCCCTCTCGTTGCTATGCATCTCGTAGATAGATCTTGCGTGATCGTAGGAATTTTTTTGAAATTGCATGCTACGTTCCCCAACAAGATGATGATGGCCATATCATGTCACATATTTTGATTGCATGTGATGTTTATCTTTTATGCATCTTATTTTGCTTAGTACGGCGGTAGGATTATAAGATGATCCCTCACTAAAATTTGAAGGAATAAGTTTTCTCCCTGAGTATGCACCATTGCGACAGTTCGTCGTGCCAAGACACCACGTGATGATCGGGTGTGATAAGCCCTACGTTCACATACAATATGTGCAAGACAGTTTTGCACATGAGGAATACTTGTTAAACTTGACGAGCCTAGCATATACAGACATGGCCTCGGAACACTGGAGACCGAAAGGTCGAATGTGAATCATATAGTAGATATGATCAACATAGAGATGTTCACCATTGAAAACTACTCCATCTCACGTGATGATCGGATAGGGTTTAGTTGATATGGATCACGTGATCATTTAGATGACTCGAGGGATATCTATCTAAGTGGGAGTTCTTAAGTGATATGATTAATTGAACTTAATTTATCATTAACTTTGTCCTGATAGTTTTTGCATATCTATGTTGTAGATCAATGGCATGTGCTACCGTTCCCTTGAATTTTAATGTGTTCCTAGAGAAAGCTAAGTTGAAAGATGATGGTAGCAACTACACGGACTGGGTTCGTAACTTGAGGATTATCCTCATTGCTGCACAGAAGAATTATGTGCTTGATGCACCGCTAGGTGAAAGGCCTGCTGCAGGAGCAGATGCTGACGTTATTAACGTCTGGCAAGCTCGATCTGATGACTACTCGATAGTTTAGTGTGCCATGCTCGTCATGGACCATATGAGATGTTCCAGGAATTGAAATTAATATTTCAAGCAAATGCCCGAGTTGAGAGATATGAAGTCTCCAACAAGTTCTATAGTTGCAAGATGGACGAGAACAATTCTGTAAGTGAACACATACTTAGAATGTCTGGGTACCATAACCATTCTTGACTCAGCTGGGAGTTAATCTTCCAGATGATAGTGTTATTGACAGAGTTCTTTAATGACTGCCACCAAGCTATAAAGGCTTAGTGATGAACTATAATATGCAAGGGATGGAAAAGACTATTCCCGAGCTCTTCGCAATGCTCAAAGCTGCGGCGGTGGAAAGCTGCGGCGGTGTTGATGGTGAACAAGACCACTAGTTTCAAGAAAAAGGGCCAAGGGAAGAAGGGGAACTTCAAGAAGAATGGCAAGCAAGTTGCCACTCCCGGGAAGAAGCCCAAGTCTGGACCTAAGCCTGATACTGAGTGCTTCTACTGCAAAGGGACTGGACACTGGAAGCGGAACTACCCCAAGTATTTGGTGGATAAGAAGGATGACAAAGTGAACAAAGATATATTTGATATACATGTTATTGATGTGTACCTTACTAATGCTCATAGTAGCGCCTGGGTATTTGATACTGGTTATGTTGCTCATATTTGCAACTCGAAACAGGGGCTACAGATTAAACGAAGATTGGCTAAGGACAAGGTGATGATGCGCATCGGGAATGGTTCCAAGGTCGATGTGATCGCCGTCGGCACGCTACCTCTACATCTACCTTCGGGATTAGTTTTAGACCTGAATAATTGTTATTTGGTGCCAGCGTTGAGCATGAACATTATATCTGGATCTTGTTTGATGTGACACGGTTATTCATTTAAATCAGAGAATAATGGTTGTTCTATTTATATGAGTAATATCTTTTATGGTCATGACCCTTGAAGAGTGGTCTATTTTTGTTGAATCTCGATCGTGGTGATACACATATTCATAATATTGATGCCAAAAGATGCAAAGTTGATAATGATAGTGCAACATATTTGTGGCACTGCCGTTTAGGTCATATTGGTGTAAAGCGCATGAAGAAACTCCATGCAGATGGACTTTTGGAATCACTTGATTATGAATAAATTGATGCTTGCGAACCATGCCTCATGGGCAAGATGACTAAGAATCCGTTCTCCAGAACAATGGAGCGAGCTACTAACTTATTGGAAATAATACATACCGATGTATGCGGTCCGATGAGTGTTGAGGCTCGCGGCGGGTATCTTTATTTTATGACCTTCACAGATGATTTGAGCAAATATGGGTATATCTACTTAATGAAACACAAGTCTAGAACATTTGAAAAGTTCAAAGAATTTCAGAGTGAAGTTCAAAGAAAATAAATTTTCTGCGATCTGATCGTGGAGGCGAATATTTGAGTTATGAGTTTGGCCTTCATTTAAAACAATGTGGAATAGTTTCACAACTCACGCCACCTGGAACACCTCAGCGTAATGTTGTGTCTGAACGTCGTAACCGTACTTTATTAGATATGGTGTGATCTATGATGTCTCTTACCGATTTACCACTATCGTTTTGGGGTTATGCATTAGAGACAGCTGCATTCACGTTAAATAGGGCACCATCTAAATCCGTTGAGACGACACCGTATGAACTATGGTTTGGCAGGAAACCTAAGCTGCCGTTTCTTAAAGTTTGGGGTTGCGATGCTTATGTGAAAAAGCTTTAGCCTGATAAGCTCGAACCCAAATCGGAGAAGTGTGTATTTATAGGATACCCAAAAAGAAATTGTTAGATACACCTTCTATCACAGATCTGAAGGCAATATCTTTGTTGCTAAGAATGGATCCTTTCTAGAGAAGGAGTTTCTCTTGAAAGAAGTGAGTGGCACGAAAGTAGAACTTGATGAGGTAATTGTACCTCCTCTCAATTTAGAAAGTAGCTCATCAGAGAAATCTGTTCCCATGATGCCTACACCAATTAGTGAGGAAGTTAATGATGATGATCATAAAACTTCAGATCAAGTTACTATAGAACCTCGTAGGTCAACCAGAGTAAGTTCCGCACCAGAGTGATACGGTAATCCTGTTCTGGAAGTCATGTTACTAGACCATGACGAACCTACGAACTATGAGGAAGCGATGATGAGCCCAGATTCCGCAAAATGGCTTGAGGCAATGAAATCTGAGATGGGATCCATGTATGAGAACAAAGTGTGGACTTTGGTTGACTTGCCCGATGATCGGCAAGCCATAGAGAATAAATGGATCTTCAAGAAGAAGAGTGACGCTGACGGTAATGTTACTGTCTACAAAGCTCGACTTGTTGCGAAAGGTTTTCAACAAGGTCAAGGAGTTGACTACGATGAGTCATTCTCACCCGTAGCGATGCTTAAGTCTGTCCGAATCATGTTAGCAATTGCCACATTTTATGATTATGAAATCCGGCAAATGGACGTCAAAACTGCATTCCTTAATGGATTTATAGAAGAGTTGTATATGATGCAACCAGAAGGTTTTGTCGATCATAAAGGTGCTAACAAAGTGTGCAAGCTCCAGCGATCCATTTATGGACTGGTGCAAGCATCTCAGAGTTGGAATATACGCTTTGATAGTGTGACCAAAGCATATGGTTTTATACAGACTTTCAGAGAAGCCTGTATTTACAAGAAAGTGAGTGGGAGCTCTTTAGCATTTCTAATATTATATGTGGATGACATATTATTGATTGGAAATGATGTAGAATTTCTGGATAACATAAAAGGATACTTGAATAAGAGTTTTTCAATGAAAGACCTCAGTGAATCTGCTTATATATTGGGCATCAAGATCTATAGAGATGGATCAAGATGCTTAATTGGACTTTCACAAAGCACGTACCTTGATAAAGTTTTGAAGAAGTTCAGAATGGATCAGTCAAAGAAAGGGTTCTTGCCTGTGTTACAAGGTGTGAAGTCGAGTCATTCCCTTTGCCTCAGCCATAGGTTCTATCATGTATGCAATGTTGTGTACCAGACTCAATGCCCGACCACTGCAGAAGATAGAGAGAAAATGAAAGTCATTCCCTTTGCCTGAGCCATAGGTTCTATCATGTATGCAATGTTGTGTACCAAACCTGATGTGTGCCTTGCTATAAGTTTAGCAGGGTGGTACCAAAGTAATCTAGGAGTGGATCACTGGATAGCAGTCAAGAACATCCTGAAGTACCTGAAAAGGACTAAGGATATGTTTCTCGTTTATGGAGGTGACAAAGAGCTCGTCGTGAATGGTTACGTTGATGCTAGATTTGACACTGATCCGGATGACTCTAAGTCACAAACTGGATACGTATTTATATTGAATGGTGGAGCTGTCAGTTGGTGCAGTTCCAAGCAAAGCATCGTGGCGGGATCTACGTGTGAAGCGGAGTACATAGCTGCTTCGGAAGCAGCAAATGAAGGACTCTAGATGAAGGAGTTCATATCGGATCTAGGTGTAATACCTAGTGCATCGTCCAATGAAAATCTTTTGTCACAATACTAGAGCAATTGCCTTAGCGAAGGAATCCAGATTTCACAAGAGAACCAAACACATCAAGAGAAGCTTCAACTCCATCCGTGATCAAGTCAAGGAGGGAGACATAGAGATTTGCAAAACACATATGGATCTGAATGTTGCAGACCCGTTGACCAAGCCTCTTCCACGAGAAAAACATGATCGACACCAAGACTCCATGGGTGTTAGAATCATTACAATGTAATCTAGATTATTGACTCTAGTGCAAGTGCGAGACAGAAGGAAATATGCCCTAGAGGCAATAATAAAATTGTTATTTATATTTCCTTATATCATGATAAATGTTTATTATTCATGCTAGAATTGTATTAACCGGAAACTTGATACATGTGTGAATACATAGGCAAAACATTGTGTCCCTAGTATGCCTCTACTAGACTAGCTCGTTAATCAAAGATGGTTAAGTTTCCTAACCATAGACATGTGTTGTCATTTGATGAACGGGATCACATCATTAGGATAATGATGTGATGGACAAGACCCGTCCATTAGCTTAGCATAATGATTGTTAAGTTTTATTGCTATTGCTTTCTTCATGACTTATACATTTTATTTGACTACGAGATTATGCAACTCCCGAATACCGGAGGAACACCTTGTGTGCTATCAAACGTCACAACATAACTGGGTGATTATAAAGATGCTCTATAGGTGTCTCCGAAGGTGTTTGTTGGGTTGTCATAGATCGAGATTAGGATTTGTCACTCCGAGTATCAGAGAGATATCTCTGGGCCCTCTCTGTAATGCACATCATGATAAGCCTTGCAAGCAATGTGACTAATGAGTTAGTTGCGGGATGATGCATTACGGAACGAGTAAATAGACTTGCCGGTAACGAGATTGAACTAGGTATGAAGATACCGACGATCGAATCTCGGGCAAGTAACATACCGATGACAAAGGGAATGACGTATGTTGTCATAACGGTTTGACTGATAAAGATCTTCGTAGAATATGTAGGAACCAATATGAGCATCCATGTTCCGTTGTTGGTTATTGACCGAAGATGTGTCTCGGTCATGTCTACAAAGTTCTCGAACCCGTAGGGTCCGCACGCTTAACATTCGATGACGATTTGTATTATGAGTTATGTGTTTTGGTGACCGAAGATTGTTCGGAGTCCCGGATGAGATCACGGACATGACGAGGAGTCTCGAAATGGTCGAGAGGTAAAGATTGATATATTGGACGATAGTATTCGGACACCGGGATGGTTTCGGAGTGTTTCGGGTATTTATTGGAGTACCGGGAGGTTACCGGAACCCCCCGGGGGAAGTAATGGGCCACATGGGCCATAGGGGAGAGGCAGCGCAGCCCACAAGGAGGTGCCCCCCCATGGGGAGTCTAAATTGGACAAGTGGAGGGGGCGCGGCCCCCTTTCCTTCTCCCTCTCCCTCTCCTTCCCCCTTTCCCCCTCCGATAGAAGGAAGGGGGCGAATAGGACTAGGAGTCCAAGTGGGATTCCCCCCACTTGACGCGCCCCTAGGCCAGCCTCCTCCTCTTTCCTCCTTTATATACGGGGGGGGGGGCACCTCTAGGCACATCAATTGTTTCTTAGCCATGTGCGGTGCCCCCTCCACTGTTTACTCCTCCGGTCATATTTGTCGTAGTGCTTAGGCGAAGCCCTGCGCGGATCACTCCACCATCACCATCATCACGCCGTCGTGCTGACGAAACTCTCCCTCGACACTTTGCTGGATCAAGAGTTCGAGGGACATCATCGAGCTGAACGTGTGCTGAACTCGGAGGTGCCGTACGTTCGGTACTTGATCGGTTAGATCGCGAAGACGTTCGACTACATCAACCGCGTTAAACTAACGCTTCCGCTTTCGGTCTACGAGGGTACGTGGACACACTCTCCCTCTCTCGTTGCTATGCATCTCCTAGATAGATCTTGCGTGATCGTAGGAAATTTTTCAAAATTGCAATGCTACGTTCCCCAACAGTGAACACATAAGCATAGACAGAAGGAAGCATATACTAACAAGACACATAATTCTCATTCTCAACAAAAGGCAAGACATTTTTTTGCTGAGAAGAAGGCAAATTTGCATTTTACGAAGTAGATAAGAAAGCACATTATTATGAGAATGGCCTTTTGGCTCCCAGGAGCGCCCGCTCCTATGTGAATAGTAAACAAAAATATATAGTAAATGTTTTCAAAAATATTCTAAATTTTTTGTAAATGTTCGTGTTAGTGTCGCAAGCATCCTTGAAAAATTTCATGCGAAACGGAGCGGCGGTGATTCGCCGGTGAAAAGAACAAATTTAGTGTGACATGTTGGGGTAGCATTTCCTTTTTTATTTTTGCATAAGCCAAAATATTTAATCTTTTTTCCTACAAATTTATATGTAGCATTTGGATGCGGCAAAGAACACATAGAATTTTTGCTAGCATTTTTTTGGCATTTAAAAAATATTTGCACGTGCGGGAGCGCGCGCTCCCGGGAGCACCAACGGACTTCCATATCAGGGTAATCAAAGTATGTAGACATCCATTGCACAAATAAAACCACAAACATTGGTTGGTACAGTTTAAAAATATTGGTAGAGTATGTGCTTAATATGGACATGGCTAGAAATTTCATTTGGTCCAAAACTAATATTGTTGTGAGTGGTAGGGAAAATAATGTTGGAAGGAAAAAAAAGTCTATTCATGTGCCGTTGCTGGAGCATACGGATCTTTTAGCAGCGGAGCGTAGAGGTAGAAAATGCGAAATACACGTACACGAATCTTGGAGCGTAGTGAAAAAAGAAGAGATAATAAGTCTAGAAAAAAGAAGAGACACGCGGCCGTCGCTCGCATGCACCACAAGTCCACACCGCACTGCATGCGGCAGATCGTGTATTGCAAAAAAGAAATTTACTACGCTCCCTGACGTGATGTGAACTTGTGGTGCAGTGCTGAACCGCCGAAGTCAAAAGCCCCCTGACGTGATGTGACCCTTCTCTTCTCTTGTGTTCCCACGCAAGAGAGCAGAGCAGCCGCCCTACTTCCTCTCACCTCCCCACTCACTCTCTCTAAAAAACCCCAACTTGAGGAGTGCAGTGAGGACGAACAGAGCAGAGGAGACCAGCGGAGAAGACGACCGGACTCGCCGCTCCCACCTCCGCCGGTGATCCACCCGTCTTCCGTCGCCTCCCTAATCTCATCGCCATTTTCCATCTAGCTTCCTGTTTATTTTATTTTTCTGCTGGGAGCTTATTATTAAATCTCCCCCCTCTTTAATCTGCAATGCATGTCCGCCCCCCAATCCCTCCAGCCTAGGTTTCCCTTCTGTTCAGGGGAGATTCATAATAACAGGCAGGGCCGTCTTAGGGTTTTGGGTTTGCCAACATTTTTCCTTTTTTTTTCGTTCTTTGGTTTTCGGGGGTAAAAGGAAACAGAGCTTCATGCATTCTTGAAACAGTTTTGCTCTCTCTTAGTACTTTTTTTACTACCGCTAACAATCTGTCTCTGCCAACAAATCATCTTTCTTTCTAGTATCCGTCCATACATACTTATATTTCTGATTTATGGTACAAGGTCTCCTAACTAAGATTCTTATTAGGCAGGGCTATATATAAAGAAAATCTTGTGAAGCACAAAACACATAGTACTTGATTTAGTTTGCTCTTCTTGGGGGTTTCGAGTTATGAAATACAGTATGTCTGTTGCAGAGGCGATTTCTTCCATGGATGGCCAAAATAAGTAAATACCCAGAGGTTATTCTTGGGGGGGTTTCGCAAGGGAGATATTTGTTCTTGGCTGGGTTTTTTTTTTTTTTGTCTTCAAACAACAACTTTTTTCCCTTCCGTTCTAATCTTCAACTCTAGGGTTCAATGTGAATGTTCTTTCATTTTACAGACGGCAATCTCGTCTCATTATCTCCTCTACCCAGGAATTAGTCCTTCAAAATAAGGGAGGAGGAACATGCTCTACATATTGTAGCGATGCATTTTTGTGCGGTTCATATATAATAGGACTCTGCAATCTCTGTTTTACTTATACTGCTTGTCTCACACCTATAAAATTTATTACTCAGTTTGGAGCTGCAGAGTAAATCTTCTTGAGCAGTTTTAACTCTTACCTTCTTACCTCACATGTAAAGAGAGGGGGTAAGGAGCATGTTAAAATTTGCCAATCTTCTTTACATATATAACATTTCTTTTGTCATTGCAAATATTTGCAATATCACTATCATCATACTATTTACAAACTTACTGCTCCTAAACATGCACAAAATGTTTTTTTATAACTTCTTCTAGAGCTAGAGAGTAAATCTTCTTCATATCTAGACCATTTCATCATTGCAGTAATTCCTATTCCTAAAATCAATACAATCAATATATTAGCAATTAGCATATACTGCCCTTCATCTTTCATCTAAACAGTTGAGCTTCTTGGTCATCCTGGAACTGGAATCAATTTGTTTCCTGTTGTGTACTACTCACCATTGCATTTTTTTAGATCAACTACTTATTATTGCTTACCATTTGCATTCCCACAGAGCTCTGTCTGTTCAGCCAAGATGGACCCGACTGATGGGGACCAAGAGGAGTTGCCAGCACCACCTCCTCTGCCTCCCGACGTGGTGCCCATCGAAGCAGAAGAAGATGTCGCCGAGGAACTGCCTCCAAACAAGCCTGCAAAGCCCAAGAGGCTCCCAAAGGCCAGGCCCGGGCTTGGGAAGAAAGGGCAGACCATCCAGCTACTTGCTAACCACTGCAAAGTTTCTATGAGGAGTTCACAGGACTTTTTCCACCACTACCATGTGAGCATACTTGTTTGTGACACTTCAATTTACATATCCCCATGCTGATTTGGTGTTGTGTTATACTATGATGGGTAGGTTAATTTGAAGTATGAGGATGGTCAACCTGTTGTTGGAAAGGGGATAGGGAGAAAGGTGCTGGATAAACTGCAGCATATGTACCGTTCCGAGCTCGCGAACAATGAATTTGCATATGATGGTGAGAAGAGCCTCTTTACAATGAGTTCACTGTAGTGTTGGAAGACATCGGAAGGGGAAAGTGAGTTCTACTCCCTGTCTAGTATATAGTTATATACCATGCTTGGTGTTCAGTATAACTCAATTCTTACTTGGTTGTAGGTGTTCTGGAGGTAATAGTGGCAGCAGTCCTGGAGGTAGTGACACGAAGAGAGTGAAGAGGCCCTACAAGACAAAGATTTTCAAAGTGGAGCTTTGCTTTCTGGCGAAAATCCCTACAGCCGCAATCACGCAGGCCCTTAGAGGTCAAGAATCAGAGAACTCTCTCGAGGCTCTTCGAGTTCTTCATATCATACTGAGGCAGCATTCTGCAAGAGGTCTTTTACGGTAGGGACAAATGAATATGAGCCATCCATCGATCCGATCCAAGGGCCCAAATTCAACAATACTAGGAGCTATGGTGAGTAGTATTTATTGATCAAAGGGCAAAACCGGTAGTGAAACCAAACAAATCCCGCAGGGCAAGGAGCATTTTCGGGAAAAGAAACGAATCGGACGAGCAGCAGGTGAAGGGCCGATCCATTCCCTTCAATTTCTCTTGCTCCCAAGTAGCATGCGGCGCTAGGGTTAGCGGCCGCTGACAACCATCGCCTCATCTCTCTGCCGTCCCGTAGCTCCGACGCAGCAGCCCGACAGCCATTGCCTCCACCCCATGCGTGCCGAATCGAGCGGCTGGGAGGCCCCTCCTCCGCCTCCTCTGAGCGTCTCGCAAAACAATCTCCTCGTATGGTCGTACCCACGTTAGCTTCTCACGAGAAGCCAACAAAATGGATCGCATGCATGTTGCAGCACTTCTGTCCAGGCTAATCATTTTCATTACAAAAATATTCATCCCCATTATGTAGATCAGTATATGTGAGAAGCTATAATGTGATCAAATTTGAAGTTTCCTTTAAACTCCCTAGTAATGAACGTTTAATTTCCCCTTCTCTAGTCGCTGGATTTTGCACGGTGAACAAATGAACATTGACTGCCATCATGTTCCTCGTGCATATCAGTATGTGAGGTGTATGTAAGAGCAACTCTAGCAGACCCCGCATCCTGCCCCGACCCGCAAAATAACCGTCAAAATACAGGCTGGGGCAAAAAAACCTGCCCGGTAAGACTCCGCATCCCGTCCCGGCCCGCAAAAAATTTTAGGGGGCGCGGCAAAATCCCTCCCTCGACCCGAGAAAACGCGGGTTTCCCCCTCGCGGCTGCGGTGCCCTGCATATAAGTGGGAGCGGTTGGTGGAGGGGACATTTCATCCCGCGCTTTCCCCAACCAACCACCTCTCCTCTCCCCCTCGCGCCGCCGCCGTCGGCCGCCCAAGATTCCGGCAGGAGCACGCCGAAAGGCCGCCACGCGCACGAGGTCTCCCCTCCCTCCCCCTGCGTCGGCGGACCGTCGGATTTGGCTTCTTCCGGCCGCCGGCCGCTGCCCCAAAATGATGGAGTGGTCTGGGAGCCTCTCCCGCAGCCCAGGGAAGGACGCATCACAGCATGCAGGTACGGGTTCATCCGCCCGCCGCCGCCGAAGGTTTGCGGGCATGGGTTCGTCCGGCCGTCCACCAGGTTCGGCGCTCGCGCAGCGTCTTTGTGGCTTGCCGATGCCGCTCATACAGTGCGATGACTGCATGCGGAAAGTGTTGCGGCTCACTTCGGGCCATTGTGGCCGTCGACAGTGAAGTTCACCGGTGGGATGTTGCCTTTGGCAAGCCTAGCAAACACCGACGAGCGTTGAAGCACGTTGATGTCACTGTATAATCCAGCCATGTCAAAGAAAGAGTGCCAGATCCAGAGATCTTGAGACGCCACAACCTCTAGTATGACAATGCAAGCCCTGACATGGCCTTATACTGCCCTTCCGACGCAATTCCGGCTCAAAAATGGGTCGGAAATGGGTCGCCCGTGGATGGAAAACAGACGCGCGTCCGTTTTGGTCGGCACGCCTTTTGTGTCCGCGCCGAACCAAACAGACGGCGGTGGACAAAATGGATCGCCTCATTGGAGTTGCTCTAAAAGCAGAGGGGCGTTGAGAATAAAATGGAGAAAATAACAAAGTGGATCAAGACATTTATTGACTACTACATAAATGTAAGCTCTGGACCAGGAACCAAATAAATCAGATTACAATGCACACGACCAAATTCACCATTTGGTCATCTAATCATCTTGCTTCTCCCGAGTCCCAGGACAAAAGAACTTCTTCTCAATCATTATCTTCAACGCAATCTTCCATTTACTCCAGCAGATGGGTATATCAACCGTCCATGCTAACAGAAACAAGTTGGGCATGCGGGAGATGCACATGGAGATCGAGGATGACGGCAGATTCTGTTGCTTGGATGACCGACAAGGTGAGCATGCAGGAGATGCAGAGAGAGACGGCTCGTGCCTTGGACGATCGGTAGACCATCAGCAGGGCCGGGACCGGACGAACGCGGAGGCGCAGCCGCAGACTGCCGGCGAGGGCGTTCGGTTGACGGCCGCCGAGGGGTGCGGCAACCAACTCTGTGTCCCTACGGGGCAGAGACTATCACACACTCCTGAACTAAATTGCCCTTATAAAAATGAAATAAAAACCCGATGGTGAATTGCCCAGAATACCCACACGATGGACGGCTGATATAGCTCAATACTACTCGTTGGTAGGACTAGTAAATTGCACCGTAAAATCTCTCTTCTGCAAAACAGTATGTACCTTCATGAATGTCTCGTTCCCATGCCTCCACAAGCATTACTCTGTGCTTGGGCTTGAGATATGCCTTCATGCCATGACCATGGTTAATTTTTTGGACTTTCCACAGGGGCTGTCTTCTACTCCGCCAGTCATTTTTCCACGACAATCCTCATAATCCTGTTGACTTGAAAGGTGGTGTGATGGGGTGCAGAGGATTTCACTCAAGTTTCCGTGGTACGCAGAGTGGACTCTCCCTAAACATTGGTATGAATCTCACCCTATTGTATAGTTGTATAACTCCGTCTTTCATTTCGCAATGGCTCCATCTGAATTAACATTGTCATATCAAACTTACTTTAACCTGCAGATGTTTCGACTACCATGCTAGTTAAACCTGGTCCTGTTATTGATTTTCTTCTTGCAAACCAGATGGTTGATCACCCTAACAGAATTGACTGGTCAAAGGTAAGTTGTATCTTTGATGTTGTTGATAATATTGAATGAACAGTCGTCCGACCATATTTACTTTCGATAATTCTAATTTGGATGTTTGCCTCACAGGCCAAGCGTGCTCTCAAGAACTTGAGGATAAAAACCACTCTTGCTAATTCAGAGTTCAAGATTTTTGGTTTGAGTGAGAAAAAATGCAACGAACAGACGTGAGCAAGAGTTCCTTCTTGCCATTTTATTCTTTTTTACCAGTGTTTAAATAAATAATTTGGGAAGGTGTTCTACTGTTTCTAGATTGGTCTATTCCCTGCACTTTGCTGCTATTTATTGACTGCTTTGTGTTTTGCATGTTTAACTAGGTTTCCATTGAGGCGCAGGGATGGTGACAATGGAGACACTAATACTGTTGAAATAACAGTCTATGAATACTTTGTACATAATAGAGGCATAGGACTGCGCTATTCCGATCTTCCCTGTATCAACGCTGGGAGGCGAAATCGTCCTACGTACTTCCCTCTGGAGGTTTGTTTCATTTTTGTTATTTTACACCTTTATCTTTTCGCCTTCTGAAATTTCATCCATGATCTGAAGTCCTGGTGTGAACTTTTCGTATGGCCAGCTCTGCGAGCTCGTTCCTCTGCAAAGATACACCAAAGATCTGTCTACTCTGCAGAGGTCCTCACTTGTGGAGAAGTCCAGACAAAAGCCTCATGAAAGAATGTCAATACTTACCGATGTGAGTTTTCATCTAAATTTTGGCTTGCTGTTTTTAGTGATATGGCACTTATCTGATAGTTCATGCCACCCTAAATGCAAGGCACTTAAATGTAGCAATTATGACTCTGACCCCATGCTGAAGGCATGTGGCATTTCCATTGCCCGACATTTTACTCAAATTGAAGGGAGGGTCCTGCCAGCACCCAAGGTTAGTGAGAACTCTTCAAACTTAGTTTTTCATGCTCGTGCTCGATGTTCTTCCGAATGTATTTAAGTCTTCTATCATATAGCTGAAAGCCGGTAACGGTGAAGAATTCTTCCCACGCAACGGAAGGTGGAATCTTTCAAAAAAGGTCAGCATATTTTCTTTTAGTGACATGTCTTTATTACTTCATCATCATCTTCAAAGAAACTTCTGTCAGTTTGCTGATTCTTTTTGTTTCAGAGGCTGATTCCGGCATGTTCTGTCAACAAATGGGCAGTTGTCAATTTCTCTGCAGAGTGTGATATTCATGGTCTTGTCCGAGACCTTATAAGGATTGCAACTGAAATGGGGATTGTATGTTCTACTTTTTCTACAACATCTATAACTGTTATTATTTTCTGTTGCTGAACCTCATTTATTTGCAGAAAATAGAGTACCCTTATTGTGATGTAATTGAAGAGAGCCCGTCGGCAAGAAGAGCTCCTGCGTCACGTAGAGTGGACGAGATGTTTGCTAAGATAAATTCCAATCCACCTGGAGACCCCAAGTTCCTCCTGTGCCTTCTTCCTGTGAGAAAAAACTGTGAAATTTATGGTTGGTTCATGTTTTCGGTTGTCGTTATTTGTTACCTGATTATCTGTTGCAGAATAAATAATTTCTATTTTCTTCAACCAGGGCCTTGGAAGAGGAAGTGTCTTGCTGAATGCGGCATCTTCACACAATGTCTAGCTCCTCCAAGAAAAGTCAACGATCAGTACCTGATTAATGTGTTATTGAAGATAAATGCTAAAGTTTGTTGACATGACACTGTTTTCCTTTTACTGTATTTGTTGACTGCTGTATACGCTAATGGCTATTGTCTTTTAACCTGTTGGTACCCAGCTTGGTGGTCTCAACACATTGCTGCAATGTGAACTATCCCCTGCACCTGCAGTACTACCCATTGTGGGGAAGCTGCCTACTATCATCTTGGGCATGTATGTGTCACATGGTCAGCCTGGGCAATCTGATAGGCCTTCCATTGCTGCGGTATGAGAGATGCATTTTTTATCTCTGAATAGTAGCTCAGATATCATCTGCATGATTGCAATTTTGTAAATGTTTCTATGACTGTACTTGTAAGTATGGCTTTGGATTTCCTTTAGGTGGTTAATTCTCGCGAGTGGCCTCTCATCTCAAAGTACAGAGCAACAGTGCACACTCAATCACCCAAACTAGAAATGATGTCCTCCTTATTTAAACCATGGGGAAAGGATGATGGCCTCATTCGGTAAGACATAGCATATGATCCAATCTTGAGTTCAGTTTATTGTGAATAATACTATGTGTGCATGTCCTTGTATGTATGTTATACTTTATTGCACACTTTCCTAACGGAAAAAATGCCACTTCCAGGGAATCGCTTATCGACTTCTACACTAGTTCTGGGAATCGAAAACCAGAACAAATTATTATTTTCAGGTACTAGTTCGGAAATTACTACTCCCTCTGTCCCAAAATATAAGAACGTTTTTAACACTACACTAGTGTAAAAAACGTTTTTATATTATGGGACGGAGGGAGTATTTGGTAATACCAGTAAATTTTGTAGTTCCAGAAATTTTGTCTACTGAAAAATGGATAGTTGATGATGTCTTAACCACCAACTTGTATAACTTGTGCTAATTCTAGGGATGGAGTTAGCGAAAGCCAGTTTACTCAGGTCATCAACATTGAGCTGGAGCAGATCATCGAGGTAGTGTATTTGTGTGACGTACAAGTAATTACCCTGCATTGGACAGTGTTATTTCATCAACTTTTAATCAATGCAGGCCTGCAAGTTCCTCGATGAGACGTGGGAGCCTAAGTTCACAGTCATTGTTGCACAGAAAAATCATCATACGAGATTTTTCCAGACTCAGTCTCCAGATAATATTCCTCCTGGTAAACTTTATTTCGACCAATCACGACAGAGTCCCCTACTTTTTGTAGAGAGAAACATCGTCTGTCACATAAGCTTGCAATTTTTTTGAAATGATGGTAAAAGCAAGTGTTCATGTCACCATTCTGTAGGGACCGTCGTGGATAAAGAGGTCTGCCATCCCAAGAATTTCGACTTCTACATGTGCGCACATGCTGGGATGATCGTAAGTAATCTCTGCTTTCTGCTCTGTTTTTTTGTTACTACCACCACGTACCAGTATGCCCGGTGATGGTCCTACTTAAGTTTGTGTTTGTTGTGTGTGCCAGGGCACGTCGAGGCCAACACATTACCATGTTCTGCACGACGAGATCGGATTCACCGCGGATGAGCTTCAGGAATTTGTGCATTCGCTTTCATACGTGTACGTAGACAGGCAGTCAAGGGTGACAGATCTTGATGATTTTGTATCATTCTGATAAGAAAAAATACTGTTGTCAAGCTATATAGCTGAACCCTGTTGCTGTGACCTTTTCAGGTACCAGAGGAGCACAACAGCGATATCAGTTGGTATGTGCGACTCATTGTCTTTGCTTGGCAAATAACGAGCATTGTTCCCCATTGTATTTGCTTGGCAAATAATGAGCACTGTTCCTTATGTTTTGTTGTGTTTTTGCTTGGGTTGGCTTGCAGTTGCTCCGATTATGTATGCGCATCTGGCGGCTGCACAGGTAGGCACGTTCGTGAAGTTTGAAGACATGTCGGCGGGCAGCATCCCGGTGCCGGAGCTGCCTCGGTTGCATGAGAATGTGAGGAGCTCCATGTTTTTCTGCTGATCCGCTCTTGATGCTGGGGTAGTGGTGAACTATGTCTCGCTATGTGCCTGTGTCTATCTATATCTATCTAAATAAATAGCACCTGGAAGGCTGGAACTACTCTAGCGGTCGTGTGTGAGTTGGTCCTTTGATGTCGTTGGAAACCATGGAACTGCATGTTGTCTTTTGTGTTGGCGTCGAACCAACCCAACCTTGGATCTGCTACTGCTAATAGGCTTGGAGATGATATGGGTGAACCATGCATGTTGTTGGTATGGTGGCATGGTGTTGCATGCAGGTAGTTGTGGATGGATGTGTGATCTTTCTTTGCACTTGTGAATGTAAAGGAAGAGATGCTGTCGAATTCTATGGATGGAGAATTGATTAGCACAGGTTTGCAGGTGGAGATAGTTTCAGTTTCAGTCTGATGATCTATTATGGCTCCAGCTTCATCACATCAAGATGCTGAGCAAACTGCAAGTTAACAATAATTGTCCAGAGTAGAGTAGATGGACTGGCAAACAAAGTAACAAACTAGCTATGCAAACGCCTAGAGCCATTAGCAGCAGGAGCCAATTAATCAACCAATCCGACACTAACGGAATTAGGAGAAGAAGCTAACGATGGTGAATCATCATGTCTCCTTCAGCAGTTCAATGAGGCATTCGCTGGCTCGGAGGTAGCATGTTAGGGAGGAGTTCTGGTACAACATCTTGTACATGTAGAGGTTCATGTAGGCCAGCCTCACGTACCACTCCATGCTAAACTGCTCCTACACGGCCGTGATCGTCAGACCACCCCCCACAAAGTGCCCCAGAATAGAGTTTGGAGTTGGGTTACAAGTACCCCGAATTACAAAAGGTCATTAGAGCATCTCCAACAGCCCCCCCAGGCGACTTTACGCGCCGGCGCCGAAAAAACGCCCAGTCGCGCCCCCAAGACGCCGAATTTCGCCTGCTCGGCCTTTTTCTGGGCCCGGCGATCGCAGGCCGAACCCGGCGCACTAGAGGTCGCTCGAGGGCTCCGGCGCAAGGGAAAAGCGCACATGGGGCCACACTGTCAGGCGAAAAGTCAAGCCGACCGTCCAGATTCGCCTCCCCCCCCCCCCCTCCCCGGGGGCCGCCATCCTGCCAATCCCAGCGCCGCCCACCATCCACCACAGCTAGATAGGCCATTCCCGCCGGAAAAGATCAGAGGTTTCGCCGAGGTAGCCTCTCCACCGCCGTCCGGGCGACTTTTTCGGCGTTTCGGCCACGCAGGGGCTATACTCCGGCGGGTGTGCGCCCACCTCGCCCGCAAGGTGTTCGGCGATTTGTCTGCCCGGCCCGGCGATGGACTCGGACGACGAGGAGGCGCTCCCGGCGTTGCTGGAGGAGGAAGCCGAGGTCAATGAGCGGCAGTACAACAATGTGTACTACCTAGCTGATGGCATCTATCTGAGATGGTCGACATTTGTGAAGACTATCTCAAACGCTGTGTCAGGAGGCAAGAAGTCCTTCTTTGCGAAGGTTTAGGAGTCTTGCAGGAAGGATGTCGAGCAGGCATTTGGTGTGCTCCAATCTTGATTTGCTGTTGTCCGGTTACCCTGCTCAGACCTGGTCGAAAGATCAAATGTGGGAGATCATGACTTGCTGTGTCATCTTGCACAACATGATCATTGAGAGCGAGCAGGAAGAGCCAATGTTTGACATTGAACCATACTACAGGCAGGGTCCTTTTGCCCAAGTTGATCACCAGCTACCGGCAACCTGGGCTGCCTACCTCGATATGCGTCAGGAGATCCGAGACCCACAGGTGCATCAACAACTACAACACGATATGGTGGAGCATCTATGGAGGCTCAAGGGCGACGCGGGAACGAAGTGTGAAATATGAGTTTTTATTTGTTGAACTATATAATTTGTATTAAACTATTTGTTGAACTATTTGATTTCTATTGATTTTCTGTGATGAACTATGGAGGCAAAAAATTATTTATGGAGAATTCACGCCAAACCTCGCCGAACCGCGTCGAATATGGGACGATTTGTGCCGATATCGGGCCATTTTTCGACAAAAGTGGGCCGACATCGGCGCCTGGGGCGACCTGGGGGCGACGGTTGGGTGCCCAACCGCCCCCAGAGCCGATTTTGCCGCCGGCTCGCCCCCAGGCGGTGATTTTCATGCCTCCTTGGGGGGGGGGGGGGGGACGGCTAGAGATGCTCTTACTCTGCACTAATTATCTTCCCCGGGTACTTGGCACCTGCGATCACCCCAAGCGAGGCATCATTCTTGATCATTGTGAGGAGAAACCGGCAGTGGAGTAGACTTGTGTCCGCAAGACGCGGGCATTCCCCTTCGAAATCGATGAATCTTTTGACTTTGATGAACTTTTTTCAAATAGTATGATTTTTTTTCAAATTCAATGAACTCTTCCTCAAATTTGGTGAACTTTTTAAATTTGTTAACGGTTGTTCAAAGTCTGTGCATATTTTTTAGTTCATAAAACATTTCTTTTTATGTGAATTTTTTGGTTTTTTATATGAATCAACGGTTGACTAGTTTTTCCAGGGTAGCGACCGGTAAATCAATCGGTGTATCGATTGATTTTTTTGAGGCAAGTGTATCGATTGATGGAACAACCAGCGAGCGCTCGCCTAAATGGGCTGGCCCACGGGCGATGGTGCGTGGGTGTCAGCTTAGGAAATTGGCGCCTGCAGCCCCAACTAGGAGCTCCCCGGGGGGGACCTCCTATGTGACGCGCTCTGCGGCAAATTTCTGTCGCGACGCACACCCGGAGCCCCGACATGGCCAGCCCATTTAGGCATTGTGACAATCTAAAAATATAGCAAAAAAATAAGAGGGAGGAGGGAATTGGGAGGCATTCCCGCTAGCCACTCAAGCTGGCGAGTCCTACTGACATTCAATAAGAGCAAACTAGTAAAGAATGTAAAGACGGAGATCCGATTTTTTTCAGAGTTTTCAATCATTCTCTTGGAAAATATGAACAAAGTTATAAAATTTTGAGCAATATTTGAAAGCGTGAATAGTATTTTTAAATATTGAACAAATTTTGAACACTTACCAAAACATGTGAACAAATTTTGAAATTCGAACACAAAATTAAAAATATGAACAATTTTTAAAAATTGTGAAGAATAGTTGGAAAATGCAAACATAATTTCAAAATCAAGAACATTTTTTGAAAATTTGAGCAAAAAATGAAAACAGGAACATTTTTTGAACTCTTGAACATTTTGTTTAAATGCCAACATTCTACAAAATCCAGAAGATTTTTTTTAAAAACAAACACTTTTTTAATTTGAGAACAAAATTTGAAAAAGGCAACATATTTCGAAGTGTTGAACATATTATAGAAAAGGCGAACAAATTCTGAAAATTTCAGAGTTTTAATAGAAGCGAAAAAATTATTTTAAAAGAAAAAAATAACTTTATGAAATGCAAAAGAATTTTTTGAAAATGTGAACAGTTTTTTAAGGGAAGAACATTTTTCTAAAATTTCAACAAAAGCATTTTTGTAAATCATGAACATTTTTAAACACCCGAACATTTTTTGAACAGTTTGAACAAAAGCATTTGCAGCATTTTGTGAAAACAAGAACATTTTTTGAAAATCACGAACATTTTCTAAAATTATGATTTTTTTTAAAAGACTACAGTTTTTAAAATTTTGAACATTTTTTAAAGGCAAGAACATTTTTCGAAATTTAAGAACATTTTTTGAACATGAACTTAGTTTTAAAAGATGAAATAACATTGAAAAGGAAAAAAGAAAAGAAAAGGAAAAGAAACAAAAAAACAGAAAAAACAGTGAAAGAAAAAAAAACGTTTCATGGAACCTTCTAGAAGGTTCCCAAAACCGGCTGGCTAGTGGCGGTCGTACGCGCAAAAAACTGGTCCGGCTCTTTGCGTTGCTGCTCGGTCGCTCGTCTGTGCGAAGCGCCAGCAGTTTGACCTAAAGAGAGTCAAGTAGGATATTCCCTCCCCGGGAGAAGAGGAAGGAAATGATTCGCTTGGAGATGGGCCAGTCAAGTAAGGCCCAACTGAAGATAGATGAGCCCTTTATTTTTTCTACCCCAGCCTGACCTTGAGGTTCCCAATTCCTATCCATCATGGAACTGGCCAGTTTCACACGATATTATCGAGACCTAAAAAAGATGAAGCAGATTGATTTCAGGTAAATCAGCCCGGACATTGAGCTTGGGAATCCGAAGAAAATCCAACCATTCTAGAAGCGGGAGTCCAAATTAGACTTTTATGAATTTTTGCGTTATATATTTTCCGCTTAGTTCTTTAGAATGAAACTACTTTTGATCTTGTTGATCGTCTTGCCTAAATGCATACCACATGGCGAACTAATATTGTTGATTGTGTTATTTAATTGTATCGTGGCCTTGATTTTTGTTTCTTTTATTAAAAGTTCGCCCCGGGTAACTTCAAATCCTAGATCCGCGACAGTCCACCCCCCCCCCCCCCTCCCCCATCCCCCCAAATGGGCCACCCTAATTACCCCATAACCCAATCCCCTACTCGCTTTGTATTATGTCGTTTTAGCAGTTCAATTTGAGCCGCTAAAATGACATATATTATAATACAGAGGTAGCACATAACCAATCGGGAGATCCCAGCCTATCAGAAATCGAGCGTGCGTGCGCTAGCAACGCCCCCATCTGCATGACTAGATTGATCATAAATGATTTCTAGAGATTTATTTACACTATATTTTGGAGGAAAAGTACCATCCTCCTTAGGTCTATTCGTGCAATTTCTGTATCTTTCTTGTGGCGTCAACCGTCAAGCGATCTTTGATTGATCTTGTCCTTGAGGAGTCACGGAGGAAAACTCCATGCTTGGAGTACGTCTAGGAGTGTGGCCACGCACAGCCCACCGCTATTGCTGGTGAAACGAGCCCCGCGTGCCGACCACCCTCAGCTCCGAACCGAAGCTACCTCGCCGACGGTGGGGTCGACATACTGCCAGGAGATTAAGCAACAAAGTCTTTGTCCCACCCGTCATGGACCCGAGAGTAGCGCCCGATAATGGAAAACCCAACCATTTAGAGCATTACTAGTAGAACCCCTAAACTCTCAAACCCTTGTAGCAGTTTTAAGAGTTGAGAAGTGCCACTTTTTGACACTTTTAAGGGTTGAAAAACAGGGGCAAAGACTAGAACCCTCAAACCCAACCCTTAAACTGCTTTAAGGGTTGGATTTGAGGGCACTAGTCTTTGCCTCAACCCCAACCTTTAAAACTGTCATTTCATATATCACACATTTCATCACATTTCATCATATGACATATCACAAATTCCATCACATTTGACATAAAATAATAATCATTCTAGTTATTATTACAACACCGAATAAAACAATAATCATTCAAATTATTACAACAATGTTTGAGCAAATTACATGAATTGTTCGAATCAAATAGGACATAGAAAAGTAAAACAAAGATACATCATGGGCCAATGCGCCGCCCATCCAACTGCCAGTGGTGCTCTATTAGATCATCCCGGAGCCGATCATGAGTGGTTGCATCCTCAATCTCACGATGTGCTTGAAGAAAAGCGTGTATGCGAGAAGGGTTTCTTTCCGGTTGCACACGGGTACCAACATTGTCATATAAACAAGGGAGGTTTAACCCTCTTTCATCCTCTAGGATCATGTTGTGTAGAATCACACAACATTTCATGATGTTCATCAAGGTTTTTTTGTCCCAAAACCGAGCTGGACCACGAACTATGGCAAACCTTGCTTGCAAAACACCGAAAGCTCTCTCAATATCCTTGCGGGCTGCCTCTTGTGCCTTGGTGAAATGAGCCTCTTTTCTTGTTAAGGGCACCCCATTTTTCTCCTTGATGGACTTCACAAGAGTTGCCCATTCGGGATAGATGCCATCGGTGAGATAGTATCCCATTGAGTACTCATTGTCCATGATTTTGTAGTTGCAAGCTGGAGCATCCCCAAAAATTAATCTTTTGAACAAAGGAGATCTATTGAGGATATTGATATCATTGAGTGTTCCTGGCAACCCAAAGAATGCATGCCAAATCCATGTGTCCTGAGATGCTACGGCCTCAAGCACAATGGTAGCATCACGACTTTTACCGCAATACATTCTGTGCCATCCTTTGGGCAATTTTTCCACCTCCAATGCATGCAGTCAAGACTACCTAGCATCCCCACCTCCGCGAAGTAGTCTTCCATCAAATGCTCGTGTCCGAGAGCGCGGTTCCGGTAGATGGTGACTCGCCCCATCTTCGACCCTCTCCTCTGATCCATCAGCCTCACGCGGTTTTCAAAGGATTGCACGTCGATGAGGAGGCTCATCATCTCGACGTCGTCGTCTTGCAACAACTCGTCGATGTCCGAATCGTCGGATGACGACCAACCCGACGAATCGGACAACGAGTCCATGTCATTGTTGTTCACCTCCATCTACAAAATACAACAAACAATAAATTGTGAGTGCCAACAATGAATCAAAAAGGAAAAAAATAAAACAAAAAGGAAGAACAGAAGCATACTTGCGGGTTGGGGGCGGGCGACGGCCGACGTCGAGGGGAGGCGGGGGCGTCTGGCGCGGCGGCTCGAGGAGGCCGGCCTGCCTCTGGCCTCTGGGGGGCGGGAGGCGGCTGGGGGCGGGAGGCGACTGGGGGCGGGGGGCGGGGCCGAAGGCTGATGCGGGCGGGCGGGGGCAGGGCGCCGGGCGGGAGGCGGCGGCGCGTAAGGCCGGGGGGGCGGGGCTCGGGGTGGGGCGGCCGGGGGCCGGGTGAAAGATCGAGGATGTCGCCTAGAGGGGGGGTGAATAGGCGCTTTAAAATAATTACGGTTTAGGCTTGAACAAATGCGGAATAAACTTAACAGTTAATTTGTCAAGCACAAAACCTAAAACAACTAGGCTCACCTATGTGCACCAACAACTTATGCTAAGCAAGATAAGCAACTATGTGATAGCAAGATATATGACAAAGAACAATATGGCTATCACAAAGTAAAGTGCATAAGTAAAGGGCTCGGGTAAGAGATAACCGAGGCACGCGGAGACGATGATGTATCCCGAAGTTCACACCCTTGCGGATGCTAATCTCTGTTTGGAGCGGTGTGGAGGCACAATGCTCCCCAAGAAGCCACTAGGGCCACCGTAATCTCCTCACGCCCTCGCACAATGCAAGATGCCGTGATTCCACTAAGGGACCCTTGAGGGCGGTCACCGAACCCGTACAAATGGCGACCCTTGGGGGTGGTCACCGAACCCATACACTTTGGCAACCCTTGGGGGCGGTCACCGGAACCCGTCAAATTGCTCGGGGCGATCTCCACAACCTAATTGGAGACCCCGACGCTTGCCCGGAGCTTTGCACCATAATGATTGAGCTCCGAACACCACCAACCGTCTAGGACGCCCAAGCACCCAAGAGGAACAAGCTCAAGGGCACCAAGCACCCAAGAGTAATAAGCTTCTCAACTTGTAACTTCCACGTATCACGTGGAGAACTCAAACCGATGCACCAAATGTAATGGCAAGGGCACACGGAGTGCCCAAGTCCTTCTCTCCCAAATCCCACCGAATCAACTAATGCTAGGGAGGAAAATGAGAGGAAGAACGAAAGAAGAACACGAAGAACTCCAAGATCTAGATCCAAGGGGTTCCCCTCACTAAGAGGAGAAAGTGATTGGTGGAAACGTGGATCTAGATCTCCTCTCTCTTTTCCCTCAAGAACTAGCAAGAATCATTGGAGGGATTGAGAGATAGCAAGCTCAAAGAAGGTCAACAATGGGGGAAGAACATGAGCTCAAAGGATAAAGTCCCAATGGGGAAGAAGACCCCCTTTTATAGGTGGGGAGAAAATCCAACCGTTATCCCCTCACTCAGCCTGCACGGCGCGGTACTACCGCAGGTAGCTGCGGTACTACCGTGGTTGGCCGCGGTACTACCGCTGCAGGTTGTGGTACTACCGCATGTGCAGCTCTGGCCAGATGAAGGCCTGTTGCACAGGGCAACGAGCGATAGAACCGCCGGAGCGGTACTACCGCGCGCCCCTACGGTACTACCGTAAGGCAAGCAACACTAGGCGCAGAGAAGGCACGGACGTAAAAAATTACTTCCGTACCTACTTCCGCTGAGGGAGGACCTGCGCAAAACTCCGGCACGGTACTACCGCACACGAAGAGCGGTACTACCGCGTAGGGCGCGGATGTAAAAAAAATTACATCCGCCCCTACTTCCGCTCATGCTGCTAAGCCTGGCCAGAGCCCACGGTACTACCGCGCTCGCGGCGCGGTACTACCGCGTAGGGCGCGGATGTAAAAAATTACATCCGCCCCTACTACCGCTCGGGCAGCTGCGCCTGGCCGGAGGCCACGGTACTACCGCTCCCACAGAGCGGTACTACCGCAAGGGCCTACGGTACTACCGCTCCGGAGAGCAGTACTACCGCATGCCCCAAATCAGCAACACTAGGAGTCCTTCATTTTGCAGAGAAGACAACAGAGGGAAACACTAAAACCAGAACTGCCATAACTTCTGCAAATGAGCTCCGAATTGAGCAAACTCAAGCTTGTTGGATAGAGGAAGACGAGTAGCATCAAAACAACGAAGAGGCAGGGGAGGTATGCCTAACAAGAGAGGAGAGAAACCTCCGACAGAGAAGAACCGGCAGAGCCTCCAACATCGAAAACATCATAGAAGATGCATGTAAACTCCATTTTCGATGAACTCGAGCTTGTCATGAAAATGACCAAAAGCTCCAAATCTCACAAGGAGACGAACCAAACAAGAACCAATAAAGATGATGCAAGGATGCAATGGTTTGAGCTCTCTACGAACGATACGATCAAGCACCTCATCGAGAGCCCCCCTTGGTAGTACGGCAATCGATCCTATAACCCGGTCTCCCACAACTACCATGAGACCGGTAAAATAGAAAACCTATCAAGGGCAAACCTTTGCCTTGCACAAAGTCCACTTGAGCTAGATGATGACGATCTACTCGTCCTCAAGATGGACCACCTTTCTTGATTGCGTTGGCTCGATGAAGACTAGTTGATTGCTCCCCCATACTCCACTATGGGTGAGCCACTCTTCCGCTCATCTTCACAAGTCCATTGTCACCACAATGGACGGCACGCTTCAAGCACTTGATCTCTTCGTGATGCATCACTTGAACTTGCACACCGCAACCTAACCCCACAAGGAACTCTCACGAAGACCATGGGTTAGCACACAAAGCGTAATGGACAATGCTTACCATACCATGGGATCACTTGATCCCTCGGTACATCTTGTGCGCTTTGTGTGTTGAATCTTTCCAACTCTCTTCATTTGGATGATGTCGTGAAGGTGGACATGATGTCTTGAAGGTGGACATGAATGATCACACAATCTTATTCTTCAAGACATGCTTGCAATAAGCTCAACACTCACACAACCAATCTTTGGATAATTTCTTAATAGCACCTTGGTCAACTCATAAACTCCTTGAAACCAACACATGGACTTCAAGAAAAGCCTATGGACAAAACCTTCAAATATAACTCAAGGCAACCATTAGTCCATAGAGATTGTCATCAATTACCAAAACCAGACATGGGGGCACCGCATGTTCTTTCACCGGGGCGCGGGGCGGGAGGCGGGGGGCGTCGAGGGGAGGCGGGGAAGGGCAGATCCGGCGGCGGGGAGCGTGGCGCAGGGGCGGGACGGCGGCGGCGTCGAGGGGAGGCGGGGGGGGGGGGGGGGGGGCGGATTGGCGGCGAGGGACGGCCGGCGACGCGGGAGGCCGGGAGGCGGGAGGTTGGGAAGGGAAACTTCCCTCCCACGCGACGGGGGAAGGGAGTGCGGGCTGGGGTCGAGCGCCCCCCCTCCAACCCTCACTTCTACGGTTTGAAATTGGGTTTGAGGGTTGGACCCTTACCTTTTTTTGAGGGTTTGAGGGTTGAGAGGTTCTAGTCTTTGCGTTTTTTTTGTTGCAACCCGCAAAAAAAGCGGTTATTTATGAGGGTTTGAGGGTTTATGGGTACTACTAGTAATGCTCTTAATTAACTAACCCAACCGCGCAACCGGGCCCCACCTTCCCCAACCTCGTGGACCCGGGCATCCGGTGCGTGCTAGAAGCGCCCCTTCCTCTGATCCTCATGATCACACATTGTGAGCCGGTAGGCAGCGCGCACAATAACATACATGTGTTTCTTCGACTACCAAGCTATAAAGCCTTCTCTCTGCCTCGATGACGTACGGATTTTCAGAATTCCATTACCTCCATCTACCAGAAATACTGTGATAAAAGTTGGGACCTCCACGACGCCCCATGTTCATAAAAAAAATCCGAAACATAATTTAGTCTGTTGTTACCCTTAGGTGTGATCGCTCTATAAGATGTACCTCTAGGAATCCAGGGGTCATGCCATGTTCTCTTCTCACTGATTGTCCATTACGTCATATCATACCTTTCTTTAAGGGTTCCGATAACTGCCACACGTGTGGTATATCGGGTAGTTGTGCCACACGCCTCGTGTGGCATGGACAGCAACCAGCCCACACACCTACATGTAGGCAAAACAACTAATGCCCACACACTTCTTTTTTTCCCTCCCGAACCCTCTCACATGCGTGCGTGTGGGCGAAGTTGATAACGCCCACACACTCGTATGTCAAGCCTCGTACCCTCCTGGTCCCGCACGCCACGCGTGACGCCCACCGCGCGTCCGCAGTTGCCATGGTCTAGACCCTCGTCCATGTTCGTTTAACTGCAGTTGCCATGTCGCTGAGCTACGGTTGCCATGTCGGACAACTGCAGTTGCCATGGTTGCTCAACTGCAGTTGCCATGTATGGTATGATCTAATGTAGTTGCCATGATTTCATAATTTTAGGAGCTGCCACATACTAACACTAGGCAGTTGAGAGAGTTGCCATGTGCTCACAAGCATGCTAGGGTAGTTGCCATGTAAAAATGAAGAGTTGCCATCTGCTTACGTGCATGTTAAGGCAGTTGCCATGTACGTGCACGTTGGGGCATTTGTCATGTACCATGCAAAAACACATGGCAACTCAGTAAAAGAGAGTTGCCATCTGCTTACGTGCACACTAGGCAGTTGCCGTGTACCCTGCAAAAACACATGGCAACTCGGGTAAAAAAGGAGAGTTGCCACCTGCTTATAAAGCACACTAGGGGCAGTTGCCATGTACGCTGCGAAAACACATGGCAACTAGCAGCTTGGGTGTGGGAGAGGAGACGGGCGTGTGGGCGAGATGACAAATGCCCACACACTAGCCCATGTGTGTGCGTGCAAAGTGGCGTGTGGCGCAAACTGCTGAACGCCCACACACCGGCCTCTCCGTGTGGCAAAATGGATGTGTGAGCGACCTCTCTCACACACAACACACGCGAGTTGTCCTACGTGGCATACAAAATCAGCTAATTCGTGCCAAGATTCGTGCAGAAGTTACTGAACGGTGATGGAGACGTGTGGGTGAGTTGGCTAATGCCCACACGTGTGGGCGTTAACATTTCCGTTATTTAATGGACACAGAATCTGAGACGGGCTCGAGCTGCCCCCAGGGGGGTGGCTTGAGCGAACCCTAGCCGCCGCCGCCCCCAACCCAACCCGACCCACCCTCCACGCCGCCGCTGGAGGAAGCCGGCGAGCAAAGCTCGTCCGGCGGACGGCGGTGGCGGGCTCGCCCTTCATCCTGTGGTGGACTTGAGTTGCACGCGACGGCGACCTTGGGCGTCAAGCGTGGCGGCGGAGATAGGAAGCTGGACCGGCGGCTCCAGGGCTTTTCGGCGGGGCTGCGCCTCCATGGCTGCCGGGGAAGCATGGTGGTCAGCCATGGCGCACGGTGGCGGCGGATCTGGGTGCCCCCTGTCCAAATTCGTCCTGCTGTGGGTGGTGGCGGCCCGTGGTGTCGCCGGCGCTTGGCTGCGCGGCCAGGGTGGTTCTCCACTCCGGTGAGTGGAGGTGGTCGTCGGCGCGGCGGGTGCGTCGGATCTGGGTGTGGCCAGATCTATGGCCGGCGTTGTCGGGGTCGGCTTGTTCGGCTGCCGGTGCGCGTGGGCGGTGGGTTCTAGTGCCAGATCTGGCCGCAGTCATCCGGCCCTGATCAGTGGGCTTCTCTCCTGCGGGTTCCTGACGGTGCCGGCGTGGTTGCCGGGACCCTGTGCGCGGGTGAAGCTGGTGGAGGAGATCCAGATAGGGGGAAACCCCTTGGTCGGCCCCGGTCGGCCGCGCCGACGACGACGCTCAAGAGCACTGTTTTTCTTCTTGGAGACGTCAGTCTATGTCTGCTCCTTCATTTTCCCCATTTCTGCCTCTCGGGTGAAAACCCTAACTTCGGTGGGCGGCGGCGGCGTCCTTGACGCCGTGACCTTCCTGAAGGCGTCGCCTTGAGGGCTGAGTGGTGATGGGCACTATGTGGGTCCTTAACGGTTGCTGGTGATGGGCACTGCTCCGGGGGAAACCCTAGGATCTGGTGTTCCAGATCGAACGATGACGGTACTGCGGTGTCGTTTCTCTCTTGGGAGCATCGTTTGCGGAGCAGCGCTGGAAGTCAGAGGCAGGAGGTGGAGTGCCTTCGTCTTGCACGGAGCTTCGGTGGAGATGTCAAGTCATGCCTGACCGACAGGTGCTACGCTTTTGTCATGCCTGGTCAACAGGTGCTACGCACGATAGATCTTCCAAGGACTTCAAGTTGTGTCGGCTGGTAGTACTTGGCAGCATTGGCGTTGGGTGTATCAGTGGCGACCGTGACGTGCTCATCTGTTTGCGCGCAGGGAGGGGGTGCTGTTGGGCGCCGTGGTGGCGTCGACGATAGCTAGACCGAGCAAGGTTGATGCATCAGTACAGTTCTGAAGATGGAGCGGTGGTAGTTGGCGGCGGCGGCTTCTGAGAGCACGCCGGACCAGTGTGTGCCCCAGACCCGGCAAGTGGCTAGGTTGGGGTCTCAGATCTTAGATGTTAGATGTTAGGCTTGGCTGCGATGTCTGTTTGGTATTAGGCCCAGACTATCTGCGCCCCTTCATCAACTGGATGGGTGTAGCGACAGTTTGTTGCTTAGACGGCGGCTTTAGTCTTACTGTTGTATGACTTTTATAAGGTCTTGTAAGAATAATTAATAAAGTGACCGTATGCATCGACCAGATGTAGAGGCCGGGGCCCACGGGGTCATCCTCCTTTTCTAAAAAATACCTTTCTTTAATAGTTCAAGCCCATATTCAATACATTTCCACACTGCTGACGCATTCCCTAAGAAGGTTACCATAAAATAAAATTGCACCCTGTCTTCAAATTTGAGACACTTCACCTACACAAAATTCGGGCGTCTGGTATCACTCACTTGCAGGCGATGGTCTTCATCCACGGGGAACATGATTCAAAATTTCAAACACAAAGGCTCATAATGTAGCCATGGTATCGACCAATATTGTTCTCTTTGGCTGTTTCCAACCACTAGAGCTTGTCGCTGCGTGTATTGACCAATACAAAGCTTTTGTTTTGCGGGAATCAATGAAGTTAGCAGATTCCTCCAAAACAGAAATAACATGGACCCTCTTATCTGGCGAACGTTCGCTGGGAGGGGTGACAATTGCGAACGTTTTGACGGCGATTTTAGTTGTTCGGGGGTGGTGTTTTTTCCCAAGCAACATGACGGTTTTCAAGAAGCAGAAAAATTTGAGCAAAAACAAGTAGAAACCATCATCGTTTTATTTCGCGTAGCAACTAAAACTGCGAGCAAACAGTGTTCGTTTGGCATCTCCTTCTTGGCGAAGGTTAGCCAGATAGCATTACGGAACAAGATACATGGACAAAATCTGATTTCATTGGTTGAGTTGAAATAGTTACACACCGATAACCTTTGATTCGAAATGATAACCTAATACTCGCCTATCGGAAATCGAGGTGTGCGCTAGCAACGCCCCCATTTGCATGACTAGATTGTTCGTAAATGATTTCTAGAGATTTATGTACACTATATTCTAGAGGAAAAGTACCATCCTCCTTAGGTCTATTCAGTCAATTTCTGTATCTTTCTTGTGGCGTCAATTGTCAAGCGATAACCTTTGATTCGAAGGTATTTTAGATGGTTTTTGAAGAATGTGATTCATTATCTCTATAAGGTCATTCGATTCACATGACTAGATTTTTCTAGGACGCTTTTCCAAGATTTGTTTACACTATGTTTTGGAGGAGAGTATCATTTGCTTAGGTTTGTCCATACAACTTTTGTTTCGTTTCGTTTTTGGTATCAGGCGATGTTTTATCTTGCCTTTGAAGTTGCTTCCTCATGGAGTGAAACAACACGCGTGGAGATACCTCGAGGAATGTGCCCCACTCGTCATCTCCCAACGAAGCTACGTCACCGACAGTGGGGTCGACGTACTGTCAGGAGGATAAGGAAACAAAGCGTTGGCCCCACCAGTCATAGACCAGAGAGCAGCGCCCGGAATCGCACAACCCAACCAATAAACAACCCCAACCGTGCAGCCGGGCCCCACCACTCCCAACCGCGTGGACCCGGCCGGCCAACGCCACGTCGCCACGCACGCGGCGGGGGATCCCCTATACAAGAGGCCACGCCACCGCCGACGTGCCGTCGCCGTCGCCGTCGCCCTCCCCAATCCCCACGGCTTTCCCTCCTCCTCCTCCACTCCTCCCCGCCTTAAAGCTCTCCCGCATTGCAATCCCCCATGGCCTCCTACACCCGCCCGAACCCCGCCAACCCTAGTAGCCCGGCCCCGTCGGCGCCGCCGCTCTACCCGTCGCTCACCATGGCCGACCTGGCGCCGCCCCAGATCCCGCGGTCCCCGGACTCCCCCGACGCGCCGGCGCCCTCGGACGACGTGCTGCTGCGCGCCCCCGGCGCGCAGCTCCACCTAATCGACCGCCAGCGCAGCCACCCGCTGGCCGCCGGCGAGCTCTCCCTCCACCGCATCCGCGCCGGCGACACCTCCCTGGCCGCCATCGCGGCGCTCGGCCCCGTCCAGTGGCCGCTCGCCCGCGACGTCGCCGCCGTGAAGCTCGACCCGCGCCACTACTCCTTCTCCTTCGCCGTGCCCGCCTCCGCCGACGACCCGGCCCCCGAGCCGCTCCACTACGGCCTCACGCTCTCCGCCCCCGACCCGCGCCTCGACGCCCTGCTCGGCGCCTACACCAGGTTCTCCGCCCACTCCGTGGCCGGTAGCGAGGGGCTGGCCGACGGGGTGCGCGGCGAGGTCGAGGCCGCCGCGTACTGGACCGCCGTCGCGCCCAACGTCGAGGAGTACGGCAGCGCCGTCGCCAGGGCCATCGCGTCCGGCGCCGAGAACGTGGCCAGGGGGATCCTGTGGTGCGGGGTGATGACCGTCGACCGGCTCCGGTGGGGGCAGGAGGTGCTCAGGAAGAGGATCCAGCCCGGCGATACCGAGGCCGAGGTCAGCCCGGAGATGCTCCGGCGGATCAAAAGGTAGTGCTTTCTTTCTCAGTTCTTCATACTGAATCTGTTTCTAATTTGCAGTGATGCAAACTTATCCAGTGGGATTTGTGATGCATAATGAGTAAATGCTTAAGCTTTTGGGCACATCGCAATTCATTGTTTGATTAGATTAGTAGCTTAAATCGTGATGCAATGTGCCATGATGGGTATCTCATTTCCATTCGGTGGTATTTCAGTCATGTTAAAAATCTTTATGATTAGTATGGATAATCTCCCCCAAATTGACACCTGCACTTGTTTTACTTGTTCTGCTGTTTGGCATCCCTGGTGCTATGTTAAACTTGGCTGGCTGGTCCTGTTCTGTATGCTCATTGGTGAATTATAGCTATGGCTTGATACTGTGATTGCATATTATGTCATATAGGAAGAATCGCAAGCACTCATGTCGAAAGACTCTGTGATTGTAGGCAGCTGCATTTTGATGAATTTTGCAACTGGACTAACTTAAACTTGTGCTCCTTAGGCCGATTCTGTTGTTTCATTTTGAGATTTCTGGCCTTGCTCTGCTTTTATGTTTTTAGGCTTCCTTGTGCTTAATTACACAGAATACGTAATTTCAGTTAAATACATATTTCTGGTACTGTCGGTCTTAAAGAATATGTGCATGTGATTGCTGGCAGGGCTAAGAAGGTGACAAAAATGTCCGAGAAAGTGGCAACTGGAATATTGTCTGGAGTTGTGAAGCTTACTAGCTCTGTTACAAGCTCATTGGTTAACTCAAAAGCTGGCAAGAAGTTCTTCAGCCTATTGCCTGGAGAGGTTATTCTTGCTTCGCTTGATGGATTTGGTATGTGATCCTTTTCTTGAACAGAAAGTGACCTAATAAGTTAATATTGGTGGTACATCTTGTGTTGTCAGTAAGGTATTTGCCATGTCAATCGTGAAAATGATACCAACTTTTACTATATCACACGGGCGCATTTCATTTGAACATGCCTACAGAAGTGTAAAAAGCATCACTTAAGTTATACTAGCTGAAGTTAAGCGGCCTGTGAGTGTCCTTTAGTGGCCATTTAACCCCTTGTACTTTAGTGTACCAGTGTACAATTAGGAAGTGGAGTAAATTTGTTGGCAATTCTCTTTTTCCTTGTACCCTCTATTCTCCATGTTACACACATTATGTCTTGCTTCATTCCTACATTAAAAATGGTTAATTACTGCTGCTTCTCGTCGTAAAAAGGATGTCAATGTTAGTTGAGTTATCAGCTACTGGCATCATACAGACAGCAATAGTTATAGTACAGACACTCACCCAGTGGTGATGCCATCAAGTTCTATACTGTGAAAATGGCTATTGTTTACTCTATATGCTAGTTGAACTTGCCTCATTATAGTGGAGTGAACTCTGTTGCCAACTGCCACCATACTTCCTTAAATCTGAATATCTGGGGCTCCTTAAATCTGAATATTTAGGGATGCCGCCTCTCATGAAGCATTTCTGTGAATCTTGTAAGTGATAACATGATCTCCTAGGAGCACATTCTGATCTGCACTTGCTCTTGCAAAATAGTTTCTATCAAATATGCATTTTTCCTGCTCAGTTGTTTCTAACTCTTACATGTATCGAATTTCTGTGTGCCTGAACATCATTGTTGAAAGTAACAGGGGAACTTACTTTCTTCTGGTATTCTATTGTTCCATCCTGCTTATGCATCTTCTACTGGTGTTAACAGGCAAGATTTCTGACGCCGTAGAAGTGGCTGGGAAGGATGTGCTGTCAACATCGTCGACGGTGACGACCGGTCTTGTATCTCACAAGTACGCGTTATTCTACCGCACAACCTTGTGTCTACTCCCTCTCTTGGTTCTTGGACCAAAACATGGAGCACTTCCCCTCACATCACGCTTCTTCTTTGTTCGTCAGGTACGGAGAGAAAGCTGCTGCCGCGACCAACGAAGGGCTCGACGCTGCAGGCCACGCCATCGGAACGGCATGGGCCGTGTTCAAGCTCCGGCAAGCATTGAACCCGAAGAGCGTCCTGAAACCCACGTCGCTCGCCAAGTCGAGCATCAAGGCCGGGGCCGCGGAACTTCGGTCGAAGAGCAGCAAGGGCAAGTAGGGTCTGAAGCAGTCTTCGCCGCAGCCGGTCGTATCGGGGCGTGACGAGATCAGAAGCTTGCATATGTGTAGCTTGTAGATATGTGTGCTGGAAACAGAGAACAGCCTGCCTGTCATGTCTTTCCCTCTGCTGATGTGCTTCCTAGTTGAGTATCTGTTTGCTTGGTTTGGTTCTGTGCTCTGTAAGTCGTTGAAATGGAGTAGGTTAATTGCTGAATTTTACTGCTGTTATTGTGGTGTTTACACTTCATTTCATTTGCTGTAATGCTGAAGGCGTAAACGTGATTTACCAAAATCTGTCCATCTATTATTCCCTCTGTAAAATAATATAAGACCTTTTAGATCGGTACTAAAGTAATAATCTAAAGCGTCCTATGTTGGAAAATACACAGGAGCACTTGAGTGCTTTGCCCCCTGACGAAAATTAAATTAAAAAAAATAGCAAGAAAATACAGAAAGAACTGAAATAATTTTTTTAACACAATACAAATGTAAGCACTCATATATACATCTATACACTCATCCCAATAAACACAGACACGCATACCCTACCGCTATGAGCACCTCCGAGAGGCCGAGCCAACATATCATCGAAGGTGTCGCCTCGTATTCAACGGAACATCTCCTCCCGCTGAATACACATCGCCAAAAATTCTGAAATAAATCGAGGAGTAAATGCGAGCACCAGCCCTGATGGGATGAGGATACCACTGTCCGGCTATCCATCCATCCGGAATCTTGGGATCTCAAACTTGGGTGACCAATATACTCTCGTACGAAGTTTCATATAAAAGTACCAGAAGTTATCCGTGGCAAAAAAGATACAATCCGAACTAAAATGCATACAAACAGTTCTTTTTTCTATATATAGAATTCTATTTTTTGTCTTTTCTGCCACGGATACGTTTCCTGGTAATTTTTTTCATGAAATTTCACACGAAAGTATAGATTGAGGATCCAGGTTTCATATCCTAAAACCTCAGATTCTTTTTGAAATTTGCTGGTATTATTTTGAATTTAATGTTCATATAGGGGTATGGAGCACCGAGGCTACAAATCCTCTTACGTCGTATATTACTTTATCTAAAAGATCTAATATTTCTTTACATCAAAAGCAAAATACAGATAAAAATAGAGAGATATACTAGAAAAAATCACAATAATAAAAAATATCTGACCATTGATTTGATATACTTAACGCCCTTAGATCTTCACAACTTGGTGGAGGGTGGACCCTACCATTTTTTTAGGGAAGACCCTACCCATATTAACGGTGCAGACCTGATCTATGTGGTGGCTTCTCTCTCTTGCACGTTATTTTTTCTTTGACTCACTTCATGCACGTTATTAGTTTCAATTCCAAGAAAATAAACGACCAAAGCCCCTCCAAACGTCCCGCGGATCCCGGTGAGTAATTTTCTTTTAAGAAAGAAAGATATTAGTGAAAATTTTGCATGAAAGTGGACATATCTGGCTCTTTTCTGAAACTTTAGCATAGAACGAACCAGATTCAATTTTTTTTTCATAAAATGATCCATTTGCATGACACCTGTAATGGGGTGTCATGCTAGATAGCATGACGATCGGGGCTGGGACGCCATGGTAAGATAGCACGACACCTAGGGCTTCATGCAAAATGGACCATTTTTATAATACTCCCTTCGATCTTAATAATTGGCGGAGCCTTTATACGATGTCAAAGGGGGGTAATTTTTTATTCGATTCATTATGTGCTAAAGTTTTTTAAAAAAGCCAGGTTTGTCCATTTTCATAAATTTTGCGACCTGCGTGGAAGTCTGCTGCATTGGATGAATGTTGTTGGGAGGTGAGATTTTAGTCTATTATCAATTGATTTTGAGACGGTTTTGTAGATGATATTACGGAGGCCCATAGACCTAAAGTTTCGGCGGCAACTAGAGACCAGTCTTTCAGAAATAAGCGAGCATATGTGTTTATATAAGGCGGGGAAGAGTGATACCTTTATCATATATTGTTGGACCAACTTGGTGATGTCATCTCCAATCCAAGTCCAAGCCGCAATAATGCAAATATAGAATGCCAAACTGAATTCGTCTGATCTCGGCGAAGCATTTTCTCTTCGTTTCCTTTGAAATTCGTCAGATCCGCATCGATTTGAGCCTGGGCTTTTCTTTATTACGGAATGACCGGGCCATAATTCTCTTTGGCATGAACATATAATTGATACTCCCTCCATCCTCCTATAATATAAATATAAGAGCGTTTTTTGATACTTATGATATCAGTATCAAAAAACGCTCTTATATTATAGGAGGACGGAGGGAACAATAATTAAGGGAACTCCTCATTAGAAAAAGGCCAATAAGTTAGGGCTAACTAGCTAGATGCTCCATTTTCTAGCATTTTGTTTATTTGGTCAAATGTGTGGATTATCAAATATGTAGCGAGTTTAAGTATGCTTCATCATGAATGTCATGCGGTGATCCATGATACTAAGAAACCTAATAATTGTTTGTCAAAGTTTTTTTTCATCCTGGGGAGCATATTCACATAGGATATCCCATCCCCATCCCTTGTACGGCCTTCCAAACAATGACTAGTCAAGTTTCCCCGCACAAAAAGAATAAAAACTGGTCAACGGGATTATGTACACACTACATTCTCTCCTCCCTCCCGTGTTCTCTTCCTTTAGCTGGCTGGCTTCTTCCATCCCGCGTCGATCGTGTCTCTTTCAGCCCCCTCGACCGCGCGCCATTGCTGAGAGAGCAAGAAACCCAAGAAAGAAGCTGATCAGTTCGAAGAAGTATCCATCGACCATTCGATATAGCCGGGTACATGGAGGAGGCGGCAGCCGGCGCCGGCGAGGAGGAGGTGTACTGCGCGGTGGGGAAGGAGCAGTGGAACTGGAAGGCGAACCTGCGGTGGGTGCTGGCCAACTTCCCCGGCCGCCGCCTCGTACTCGCCCACGTCCACCGCCCGCCGCACCGCATCAACATGAGTAAGCCTCTCTCTCCTGTTTCATCAATTACTTCCGCCAAATCAATGGAGCAAGTACCTTTATGATCTCATCCATCCTGGTTTAAAATCCGGTGGATGGATGGATGCAGTGGGGGCGTGGGTGCCGGTGAGCCAGGTGGGAGCAGCCATGGTGGCCGCGTGCAGGAAGTGGGAGGAGGACGAGGCCAGCGAGGCCCTCGACCAGCTCGTCCGCATCTGCAAGATCCAGCGGGTTCGTTCCTATCCTTCGTTTGTTCAGTAGTCGCTGTCATCAGCAGCAAGTTCGTTGGCTCAACTGATTGAACTATCGATCGCGCTAATCATTCAGTGGTTGTGGGTCCTCCAGGTCGTCGCGCGCAAGCTCATCGTGTCCAGCGAGGACTTGGAGGGGGGCCTGGTGCAGCTCGTCGCCGACCATGGCGTCGGCGAGCTCGTCATGGGCGCCGCCGCCGACCGGGCCTACTCGAGGTATGTATGTGTGGTCACCGCGAGCTCGCACGTTACAGTCGGCCTGCCTCTTGCGTGCGGACAATGTGATGGATCCTACGTTGTTGTCAGGAAGATGCGGGCGCCCAAGTCCAAGAAGGCGGCCACCGTGCAGCTAAAGGCCAATCCCTCTTGCAGGATCTGGTTCGTCTGCAAAGGCAAGCTCATCTGCACCAGGTAGGTGTTCCGTCTCTAAATTTGACACTTTTCAGTGAGCATCGACTGTTTGAATAAGCAACCAGAAACAGTATCAGATCATGAAATGGTTGGTTAGCAATGTAAGTGGCACATTGCCACATTCTCATGTTGTTGGTCCGTGTATGCGATGGTGTTGATTGTTGACGCGTGCAGAGAGGCCAGTGAGGAGGGGCTGAGCAGAGGAGAGCCATCCACGGCCAGCAGCAGCCCCAGGCCTGCTGCTTCCGACGACTGCTCGACATCGAAATCCTCGTCGAGTCGCCACGGCGAGGGCCAGGGCGACGGCGAGCCGGTCGGCGTCCATGACTCCCCTACGTCTTCCAAAGGTGGTTCGGTAGGTGCAGAAATTTCAAAGATTTTTCGTTCGAACAATGTGATCCATTTGTCAATGCATTTAAATTCGATCTTGCCAGGGCGACGGAGGCGAGATGAACGATGCGTCGCACGAGAAGCCATACGAACAGTCTGGCCGGCCACCTGGAGCTGTCGAAGAGTCCGTGCCCGCCTCAATGGATGCTGATCATGGTGTCAATGTCTTGCGGATCGGGCTGTCAGAGTTGGAGGCGGCGACAGGCCGTTTCCACGAGTCTGCCAGGATCGGCAGCGCCGGCATTGGCCGCGCCGGCGTGTACCGAGGGAGCCTGCGCGGCGTGAGCGTCGCCGTTAAGGTCATCTTCCCGGATGTCGCTGTCGGCGAGGCGCGGTTCGCTCGTGAGGTCGACGCCATCGGCACGGTGACGCACCCTGGCCTCGTGGCGCTCGTCGGCGCGTGCCCGGAGGCGCGCGCCGTGGTGCACGAGCTCGTGCCGGCCGGGAGCCTTGAGGACCGCCTCGACCAAGGAGGCGACGGGACGCCGCCGCTGCCGTGGAAGGCACGGTGCCGCGTGGCGTACCAGGTCTGCTCCGCGCTGGCCTTCCTCCACGCGTCAGCCAAGACGGTGCACGGCGACGTCCGCCCGGCGAACATCCTCCTGCTAGACCAGGGCGACGAGCGGTGCTCCTCCATTAAACTCGCCGGCCTCGGCATGCGCGGGCTCCTGGCGCAGGCGGAGCAGCAGCGGGCCGGCCGCGAGGCGCTGGCGTACGTGGACAAGCGGTACCTCGCGACGGGGGAGCCGACCCCGCAGTGCGACGTGCACGCTCTGGGCCTGCTGCTGCTCCGGCTGGTCACGGGCCTGCCGGCGCGTTGGGCGAAGAAGGCGGCGCTGGAGGCCGCCGCCGGTGGGGGCAGAGCCTGGCACCAGGTGGTGGACGCGAGCGCAGGGGGCTGGCCGACGGAGGTGGCCACCGAGGTGGCGCTCCTCGGGCTGAGGTGCTGCGCCGTGAGCGACGGCCGAGTGGCGTGTCGCCCGGCCGGCGAGCTGCTCGAGGAGGCGCGCGCCGTGCTGGAGGCCACGATGGACGCCGCACCACTGTTGTCATCGGCGGAGAAGGAGGCGTCTGACGGCGGCGGCGCGCCGGCCCGTCCTACATCCTCTGCCGGATAATCAGGATCCATATAATATGTGTGCCAGCAGCAGCAGGTCCACTAGGTAGTTGATGCATCTGTAACCAATGATTGTTTTGTGATGGGAATGATCTGTTGAGGTGGTGGTGTTGCTCAGCCTGGCATTGAGCCGGCCATTGTCAGCGACCCGTGTTGGGCTGGACAGTGGGCCATCACCTTGGGCCTGGCCTGCCCTGACGGTAGCAAGGAGAAGCCCTACAAATAGCAGGAAGAGGAAAACAGAAGGCGGCTTGGACGGATGGGCTTCGGCCTAGGCTTGGCGAGGCGTGCTAGTTCCTCTCTCCTGTAGCTCGTCTTCCTCTGCTCTCCTTCCTCCCCTCAGTCCTCCATTGATATTCGAAGGTTGTAACCGAATCCATGGCTAATGGAGTGAATTGGTACTGAGATCCTCACAATTGGCATCAGAGCCGTTCGATTCTGCTAAAAAAATCCACCCAAAATTTTCCCAATCCATTCCATGGACTCGCGGCGGCGCGCGGAGCTCCTGGCGACCCTCTCGCCGGAGGGTTTGGCGACGTATGAGGTTCTGAAGGCCCAGCTCGCTCGTGATCTGGACCGAAGCTTTGCCGCCTCCAAGGCGAGGCGAGAGAAGTCCATGGAGACGGCGTTCGCCCACCTCCACACCAAGCTGGACCGGACTATTGACGACCTCCGCTGGAAGGTGCGCGGCGTCGACGGCCGTAGGAGTGCCCCTGCAGCAGCGGCGTCGGCTTCATCGACGACGAGGTCGGCCGCGTTTCCGCCTGTCCCGCGCGGCAGCGGCGCAACTGTCGTGGACATCTCCACGCTAGCCGCGGTCTCCGCTCCATCGGCGTACACGGCAACATCTACGTGCGCCCCCATCATGGCGGCGCTGGACTCTACTTCGCCCCGAGTCCTGGCTGTGACCGCAAACCCCCCGATGGCACCTGCTGCAAGCATTGACCTCAACCACAAGCGTGACATCGACCACCTCGTCGGCGGCTCCACGACACCAACATCGAATCCTTTGGCTGTCATCACCGCGGCGACCGCGACACATCCACGCAGCACCTCGTCCACGGCCAGTTGGGTCGCGGCCTCCGTGGGCGCAGCGACGGTGTCGATCCCGCCCACCATGTGCTCGACCGAGTGCCCTGGAGAAGAAAACAGTGAAACAAGGACCACGCCCACTTCTACAGCAGCGCCACCGGCATCATCCTCGACCAGTGCTATTCCTGCTACGTGTGAGGTGAGCATAGAGGTCAATTCCATGGCTCTGATGGATACAACCAGTTCGTCTCCAGTCCTCACAAAGGTTACAACCACCCAAGCATTGTCGCCTACCAAGTGTTCGACAGAAGGCCTGAACGGCGAGACCAGTGTGGCTTGTCTCAAGTATTTAGTCAGCTCACATCACCAGTTGCAGCAGGACGTTTGGCTCGCCGAGTTCAAAACTGAATTGAAGAAGAGCCGTGAGGAATTGTTGGCAGCCAGGAAGGAGATGAACTCAGTATCCTTGCTCACAATCAGTATCTTGTTTCAGTGTGTTACAGGTTATGGGCTCTTGACATTGTCGTGGGATCCTGGACAGCATGCAATTGATTCGGCTGCAATTTTTTGCGATCGAGGTATCCTTGCTATTTGTCACCAGCAACTTTCGGTCCCTAATGCAATCAATTCATTGTCCACTTGTTATGGGATTCCTCAGTTCGAGCATTTGCAAGATGTGTTCACTATATTACTACAACTATGGCGTGCTTGGTTCCAATTGTTATCTTCTTCTGACCAGAGACTATTGTTCTGGAACGGGGTGATGTGCAGGAACTGTTTCCATCCATCAATCATACGAATGACTAGCTGCCAGGAGTTGGGTCTTAATTCCTCATATACATGCCAGCATCTACAGATTGCATGGTCACTCGTTTGGGAGTTCTCTAGTGTTGGATCAAGGAGGATCACTGTCAGCTTCTTATTCGATCCAGCTTATGGTTTGGCAGTTGTTATATCTAGTACTCGGTGCTGGGTTCTTGCATATTGTGTTGCCAATATAGTATCACTTGATTATTCTCAACTTGATGTTGAATCTGCACTAGGCATGTGTCTGCCAACCATAGTACCTCCGGCCTCTTTCCACTCCAGTCTTATGCCACTAGCTGATGCAAATTTGAGGTGTACTCATGTCAAGAAGGCCAACATGTTCCAGTTGCTCAACAACAATGACAACATTCATGTCAGCAAGGAGCAGGACAAGTCACTATTAGTACCATGTCTAGTTCATGTCATTGCTACACGGGCAGCATCTCCGTTTCAACTTCAGTATTGCTGTGAGAACTTAGGTATTTGTCAGCATCCTTATTTTCAGTGTTACATGTGTGCACCCACACCATGGGATCCAGGAAGGCACATAAACAAGTTAGGAAGCCTGGTTATGAACAGAAACTATGTGTCCATTGTCTTGTGGCCGTCGCGTCCACCTGATCGAACAAAGCTTAGTGGCATGATTCCCAGTTCGTTGTTGCCTATGGATGTGTCTCAAACACAGAGCAATTTGCTTCTGCAAGATCAGGGGACTTGGTGTGACAAGCAGTACAATAGCTGCAAAAGGATGATATGTGCAGAGACAACACAATATGCCCTGTCTCCAGCTGTGCCACATGAAGGAATATCATGCCATATATCTATGGTTATCGGAATTGATGGATCTGAACATTTTCTATGTGCCGTTGCTTGGTTACTGTGTGAATCCATTTTTTGTTCCAGCATGGCTGCTGACCAGTTTTGCAAGGATGCTAATGTCCAAGAAAAGGGTTGTTATGCTGAATGCAACAGTACAGTGCTTCATATGGTAACTATAGATCTGATGCAGTGGAAGGATTATTTGATGTTCATTAATTTTATCTTCTTGCTGGCTGGGATACCTTTTGCACTGAAGATGGTGAGCGGTAGAGATAAATTCAGTTTTGCATTGGTGCCATGGGAAATTGCCTGGACATTTGGTCTTGCGTCAGCGAAGTCTTGCTTCCCATCTTCTGCTGTCACATTTACTGCACCTTGTCGACACACTGTTGAGTTCATTTACATTGGTGCCCGCTATGATCTGAATACCTACATTGCAGTTCCTAAATTTTTGCTCGCGGTACTGATCAGCAGTGACACAAGTTTTGCACTGGATTATGGTGAAGTTCAAGCAGCCTTGCTGGCTAATTGTGTTGCTGTCAGATCGTTCGGTGTTGCCACAGTCAATGAGTTCATACATGTTCCCGCAGATAAACTGAATCAGTGCATCGTCCAAATGTTATAGTTGCAATGGGACCCAGGTGATTGCTTGGTTTCAGTTGGCGACATGAAAAACATGCAAGCACACATGATGTCTGCCAGGGGCCTGGTATTTCTACACTTCAGACGACATGGGATCCGGGAGGTTCGACACAATATCAGTTTGTGGACAAGGCTGAAGATTGGATTTAGGAAGTTTCGCAAACTCCATGGGATCCCGGTGGCATTTTGCAACATCGACTTGGGGACAAGTCGAATCTTATGGGGGAGGGATTGTCAGCGACCCGTGTTGGGCTGGACAGTGGGCCATCACCTTGGGCCTGGCCTGCCCTGATGGTAGCAAGGAGAAGCCCTACAAATAGCAGGAAGAGGAAAACAGAAGGCGGCTTGGACGGATGGGCTTCGGCCTAGGCTTGGCGAGGCGTGCTAGTTCCTCTCTCCTGTAGCTCGTCTTCCTCTGCTCTCCTTCCTCCCCTCAGTCCTCCATTGAAATTCGAAGGTTGTAACCGAATCCATGGCTAATGGAGTGAATTGGTACTGAGATCCTCACAGTACTGTTCCACTCCTCTCAGGACTCAGGTAGACTGTCACAGGCAGAGAACACATGAAACGCGCTAGAAGGAGACGCTCACAAGACGAACACACACTCACCTCTACAAATACACGTATCCATAGACGCATGCTGATCTTATCCCTACCAGCAAGTCAAGGGACCGAGCCATCAGATCTTGAAATTGAAATAGTAGTGGAAGAAATCCTGAAATAAATTCAGGAAATATGGAAGCATCCTCAAGCCTAATACTTGAACCCGAATGGGCAGGTTCAACCGCAAATAAAGGTTTTGCTGGGGACTCTAATTCAGTGTTCATAGATCGGTCATTCACTTAACATGCACTAACTATCATGAATGTTCTAATTCCATCGATCATTCCTGGTTGTCAACCAGTTGAATGCTATCAATTTCTTTTATAAGTTGTGCAAACTATTTTGTACCCTAGGTTAACATATTTTTAATACTCAGTGAACCTTTTCAAAAAGTAAGTAAAATATCCATTCCAAAAATATAGTCTGTAGACCATTCCAAAAAAGTAAGTAAAATATCCTCCGCCCTCCACCTCCTCCAGCTGCTAGACCGGCCACATCCTCCTCCTTCGCCAGTCCCTTCCCCGTCGTCCTTGCCCAATTTGGTCGCCACCGCTCCCAATTTGATCGCCCCCGCCCCAGCCTGGCCGCCGCCGCCGCTCCCAATTTGGTCCTCGCTGCACCAACCTGGTCCTCTCAACCGTGCTGACTAGCCCGGTCCTCGCTGTCCCCCGCTTGGTCCTCGCCAGGTACTCCTCGCTGCTCCCAATTCTTATCAGTTTTCGCCAGGTGCAGTGAAATTTATAGCAGAATTGGGAGAATTCGTCAATGCTTTTAGGTACAATAGTCTGTAGAATTGATCAGGAGACATTGAATCAGGAAGAATTCGTTAAGATCAATGATTATAGCAACCAAACAAGATCATCACCCTCACAATTGGCATCAGAAGAAATTACTGGAGTGTAATAATCAATTGGGAAACCTGTAATGCATGAGAAAATGTTGTTGTTGCTGCCTTCCTGCTGATGTTGTCCAATTGTCCAATTTAGAGATGATAATCATTGTTATACACCATTTGTCCAATTACAAAAATGCCTAAAGTTTCTGTTAGTCAATGGAAATAAATTCAATACACTAGTAGAAAACGAAGCTTTAATACCGGTTCATAAGGGCCTTTAGTGCCGGTTCTGCAACCGTCACTAAAGAGTGGAGACTAAAGGCCCCCCCTTTAGTACCAGTTCAGCACGAACCGCCACTAAAGGCCCACCACGTGGCGTGAGCTCGCGCCGTGGTATGGGGGACCTTTAGTACCGGTTGGTGTTACCAACCGGTACTAAAGGTTTTTTTTTGAAATTATTTTTTAAAAATTTTGCAATTTTTTTTCAATTTTCAGTTTTCTGAATTATTTGATGATTTAGTCTCTAATCGCCCCTCTTAACTACTCAAGTGTGGATCACTCATTCCAAATCGTCTAACTCCCCGACCGGTCACCCATCCTCTCACTCCCCCAGCCTGAGCACACTTAACTTCGAAGTTCTATTCCCCCTACTTTCCAAGTCTGCACTTGTTGTTTTCCTGACAAATGTAAGCTGTAAATCCTATTAACCCTCAGCAGTTTAGCTTGAGCATTAGGTCACACGTTTCACCATTTGAGTTTGAAACTATTATTCTAAAAAAGTAATTATTTAGTAACACTAATATTTCTTGAATAAGTTTGACCATAGTTTGACCACAGTTTGACCATAGTTTGACCAGATTTGACCAACAACAACAACAACAACAACAACAAAGCCTTTAGTCCCAAACAAGTTGGGGTAGGCTAGAGGTGAAACCCATAAGATCTCGCAACCAACTCATGGCTCTGACACATGGATAGCAAGCTTCCACGCACCCCTGTCCATAGCTAGCTCTTTCTCGATACTCCAATCCTTCAGGTCTTTCTTAACGGACTCCTCCCATGTCAAATTCGGTCGATCCCGCCCTCTCTTGACATTCTCCGCATGCTTTAGCCGTCTGCTATGCACTGGAGCTTCTGGAGGCCTGCGCTGAATATGCCCAAACCATCTCAAACGATGTTGGACAAGCTTCTCCTCAATTGGTGCTACCCCAACTCTATCTCGTATATCATCATTCTGGACTCAATCCTTCCTCGTGTGGCCACACATCCATCTCAACATACGCATCTCCGCCACACCTAACTGTTGAACATGTCGCCTTTTAGTCGGCCAACACTCCGCGCCATACAACATTGCGGGTCGAACCGCCGTCTTGTAGAACTTGCCTTTTAGCTTTTGTGGCACTCTCTTGTCACAGAGAATGCCAGAAGCTTGGCGCCACTTCATCCATCCGGCTTTGATTCGACGGTTCACATCTTCATCAATACCCCCATCCTCCTGTAACATTGACCCCAAATACCGAAAGGTGTCCTTCCGAGGTACCACCTGGCCATCAAGGCTAACCTCCTCCTCCTCACACCTAGTAGTACTGAAACCGCACATCATGTACTCGGTTTTAGTTCTACTAAGACTAAACCCTTTCGATTCCAAGGTTTGTCTCCATAACTCTAACTTCCTATTTATCCCCGTCCGACTATCGTCAACTAGCACCACATCATCCGCAAAGAGCATACACCATGGGATATCTCCTTGTATACCCCTTGTGACCTCATCCATCACCAATGCAAAAAGATAAGGGCTCAAAGCTGACCCTTGATGCAGTCCTATCTTAATCGCGAAGTCATCGGTGTCGACATCACTTGTTCGAACACTTGTCATAACATTATTGTACATGTCCTTGATGAGGGTAATGTACTTTGCTGGGACTTTGTGTTTCTCCAAGGCCCACCACATGACGTTCCGCGGTATCTTATCATAGGCCTTCTCCAAGTCAATGAACACCATATGCAAGTCCTTCTTTTGGTCCCTATATCTCTCCATAAGTTGTTGTACCAAGAAAATGGCTTCCATGGTCGACCTCCCAGGCATGAAACCAAACTGATTTTTGGTCACGCTTGTCATTCTTCTTAAGCGGTGCTCAATGACTCTCTCCCATAGCTTCATTGTATGGCTCATCAGCTTAATTCCACAGTAATTAGTACAACTCTAAACATCCCCCTTGTTCTTGAAGATTGGTACTAATATACTCCGTCTCCATTCTTCTGGCATCTTGTTTGCCCGAAAAATGAGGTTGAAAAGCTTGGTTAGCCATACTATCGCTATGTCCCCGAGACCTTTCCACACCTCAATGGGGATACAATCAGGGCCCATCGCCTTGCCTCCTTTCATCCTTTTTAAAGCCTCCTTCACCTCAGACTCCTGGATGCGCCGCACAAAACGCATGCTGGTCTCATCAAAGGAGTCGTCCAGTTCAATGGTAGAACTCTCATTCTCCCCATTGAACAGCTTGTCGAAGTACTCCCGCCATCTATGCTTAATCTCTTCGTCCTTCACCAAGAGTTGACCTGCTCCGTCCTTGATGCATTTGACTTGGCCAATATCCCTCGTCTTCCTCTCCCGGATCTTAGCCATCTTATAGATGTCCCTTTCACCTTCCTTCGTGCCTAACCGTTGGTAGAGGTCCTCATATGCCCGACCCCTTGCTTCACCAACAGCTCGCTTTGCGGCCTTCTTCGCCATCTTGCACTCCTATCCAAGTATAGGCGTCTGAAGCAATCTTTCTTCTCTTTAATCGCCTTCTGGACATCATCATTCCACCACCAGGTATCCTTATCTTCGCTTCTCCTTCCCCTGAACACTCCAAACTCCTCCGAGGCCACCTTACGAATGCAAGTTGCCATCTTCATCCACACATTGTCCGCATCCCCTCCTTCCTCCCAAGGGCCCTCCTTAATTACCCTCTCCTTGACCAGATTTGACCAAAATTTAAAAAATTGAAATAATTATTTAGTAACACTAATATTCTTGAATAAGTATGTAGTAACATTAATACTTCTTGAATAAGTAGTTTGACCATAGTTTGACCAGATTTAACCAAAATTAAAAAAACTTAAATTTGAGCATATCTTTTTCTCCTTTTGGAATTTGAGGATTCTAAAAAATTGCAAATAGGCCGACATCGTTTTTTGATATATTATACGTTTTTTTCCGACATCGTATGAAAAAGTTATAGACGTTTTACATTTTCCCTACACTTTTTGCAAAACATGTCCAAATTTAAGTTTTTAAATTTTCCTAACTAGTAGATGTAGTAATATAACTACATCTCAAAGAATTTTATTTTTTGAATTTTTTATCGTTTTCTTTTGTATTTTTCAAAACTGAAATGGCGATACACGGGGGGGGGGGGGGGGTAGAGTTTGAAAATTGCCCTTTAGTACCGGTTTGTGGCACGAACCGATACTATAGGGCAAACCCCTTTAGTACCGGTTCGTGGCACGAACCGGTACTAAAGGTTAGCCCTTTAGCACCAGTTTGTGCCACGAACCGGTACTAAAGGTGATCGTGGGGCCCCGGCCTGACGCCAGCCTGCGACCACCCCTTTAGTATCGGTTCGTGGCACGAACCGGTACTAAAGGTTCAAAATGAACCGGCATTAATGCATAGCTGTTCGAACCGGCACTAATGGTACCATTAGTACCGGGCCAAAATCGAACCGGGACTAATGTGTCTCACATTAGGTCCCTTTTCTACTAGTGATACACCATTTGAGATCAATACTTGGATAATATTTAACGAACTTTCTAAAAAAATCTGTGTATCCTGATGAATGAGGTGAATACACCATTTGAGATCAATACTTGGATATTCATGCTACTGATGCTACTATGCAAAAGTAAATGTACTGTACTTCATGTACTCCAAATCAGGAGTACTTTCTGTTATTATCTGTCAAACTCCAAGTTAGAACTACTCCAAGTTAATTAATGCACCATAAATAACTCCAGTAGGATATGCAGTAGTGCTTATCCTATTTACTCCAAATCTTTGAGTAGTTGCTGTCAAGCTTATCCTATCTACTCCAGTAGCAAATACATACTCCAGCATATACTAAATGGATTTCTTTGATTTTCTTTGGTACTCCATTTGTAGTACTCCATTTGGAGTAAAACTGAACACCGGAAACACTATAGCATTGGCAGCAATGGAGCTCTGTAAATGTACTGTCGACAATAATTTGACAATACTCCATTTATGAGTAACTTTGATAGTAATTGACAGTAAAATTGCTTGCACCTACTTTGACAGTAATTATAGGCAGTGCTTATAATACTTTGTCATTCTTGATTTAAAATTCAGAAAAGTGCTTTTTAAAGCACTTTGCTGAATTTGTATGCACCTAGGTGCATAAAAATTCAGTTAAGTGTTTTAAAAGCACTTAGGTGCATATAAATTCAGCAAAGTGCTTTAGGTGCATAAAAAGTTAGTTACTTGTTCTTCATCTACTTCTTCATCTTCTACTTGTTCTTCTTGTTCTACTTCTACTTGTTCTACTTCTACTGGTTCATGGGTGTGGGGGTGGGGGCTCAGCTAGGAGATGCATTTAACACGGGCTCGTCTAGTTGCCGTTTGTGAGTCCGGCGCCGAGCACGGCTCAAAAAAAGTCTGATCCATTCATCCTCTGGCTGTTCCGCTCGTGCAGTACAACGGGCCGTCCCATTCATTGCGCGCCTGAGCTGTCCAAAATAAGGTGAAATACGGTCGGGAAATACCATAGTGAGCACATATACACATGCTAGCTAGCAGTGTAGATTTCAGGAGCATCTGAGCCCGGGCTCAGAAACGAATATTCACATAATAGCACTTTTTTGTCTCCAGCAGCAGTAGGTCTGTTCTATTGTTGGAATAGTGGTAAATTACAACACCGAGTAACTTGGATGCAAGTAAAGAGATAAAAAATGATACCACATAGGTCTACTGTCCTCATTCGCCTCCCGGGTCGCTCCTAGGGTGACTCCGGAGGCCACCCCTGCCACCGGCCCTAGAGTACATTAAATTGCTGCCCTCCCCGCGCCGCTGCCGAAGGAGGCCATCAGAGCTAACAAATCATTTACTAAGAACATAATATTGTCATTGTCGAGGTCTCAGTAATAAACTTGAATATTGTGTTTTGTATTATCCCCTGATAGTCTAATGCACGAGACCTCTTGCTCTTCGATGCAATGGTCTTACTCAAGAATGCAAGTAATTCATCTCCCTTTAATAAGGACTAGAAAAATGGAGCTGACAGCAAATACTTTTGTACTCCACATGTTTTCTTCACCTTTGTCATTTATTTATGCAATAATAACCCTAACAACACTTCTGTGATATTTAGCTATTTCCTTCATCAGAGACAGAACTTTATCATCTAATTGATCGTATAACGTAGTAACAACACGAGCTACAGTTGGGGGAGGGGATGTTATATAACATAAAATTGGTAATTCAGAACATTTAGACTTGATGTAACACAATCCATTGAAATTTTGAGTGGTTCATGTTTTATCCAAATGACCCCCATTTATATAAAACTTCTATACTTCACTATAACTTATTACGTCATGCTACAATTTTAATGATCATATATTTTAATAATATAGTTAATAACATAATGATGTTGCTAATATGAATCGCCTACTCTTTGTTATACAATCGAAATGTAGATTAGCAAAAAATACACTTGCATGCCACTAAATTTAAGTTGTCAACTTGTCATGTGTTAACAAAAAGAGCTAGTTTTCTTATATTTTCATTTTCTATCTCTTAACATAATTTTAACACCGAATACTCTTAAATGAAAAAGAAATAAGAAACTAACAAAACCACACGGCTCGTTGGATTTTTGTTTTGACAATTGCATGAATTGTATAGACTATATTTATATCCATTTGTGTGTTTGATCATGTATATTGAATATACTAAAATATCTTAGTATATATCTGTAACACGAATCTCTCACAAATATCTTAAATATCGTAATAGTGATTTGCGACGTATGGTTAAATAAGAAAATAAAAAAAAAAGATTCTTCGGCCTATATGGATCCCGCGTCTAAGGACTAAATTAGTCTAGACTTGAGAGAGAGTGTTAAAATATCTTGTCCACCTCAGGTTTGGCTTCCAGTTCCACTGCTCCTTCCAACAGAGCTTGGTTCTGAGAAGAAGCTAGCGAAGGGAGCAAAGAAGGAAACAGGGGAGTATGTGTAGTGTGTAGGTAATTCCGTTGACCAGATTTTATTCTTTTTGTACGGGAAGTTGACCTCGTCGTCATTTGGAAGGCCGTACAAGGGATGGGGATGGGATATCCCAGGTGAATATGCTCCTTCTACACTTGCAGGATGAAAAAACTTTGACAGCCAATCATTTGATGTTTCCTAATACCGCATCATGGATCACTGCATGACATTCACGATGGAGCATATACTTCAAATGAGCTACATAATCCGCACATTTGACCAAAGAAACAAGAAATTGGTACTCCTAAAAAATGGAGCATCTACTAGCTAGTTAGCCCTAAATTGTTGGCATTTTCTAATGAGAAGTTCCCTTCATTATTATCAATCATATGTTCATGCCACAAGAATTATGGCCATGTCCATTCCACAATAAAGAAAGGCGCTAGTTCAAATTGATGCAGATCAGGCGATTTTACGGAAATGAAAAGAAATGCTTCTCCGGCATCAGGAGGATTCTGTTCGGCATTCTATATTGCATTCATCAACTTGGATTATAAACTAGAAGGATTGGGCGCCCTTTTGCTGCGCTGTTGGTGTTGTTAAGTTTCTTAAAAAATCACTCGGTTTCAAAATATAAAAGTGTATTGCTTTTTTAAAAAGGCAAACCTTTTAAGTTTGATCAAATTTGTAGAGAAATATATCAAAATCCTTAATATCATATCGGTATTTTTAGATTCAACATGTGAATTTCCATACCTTTTTGTTTAATATTGTGGATATCGATATTTTTGCTCTGAACTTGGTCAAACTTAAAGAAATTTGACTTTCTAAAAAACTAATACCCCTTATATTTTGAAACTGATGGAATATTTTGTTTGGCTGGTGGGGGAGATGATAGAGTGTGTTTTATTTTTATTTAAAATGCATATTTGGTGGGCCTTTCGTAGTGTGGTTCTATGCTTTCCGCTAATCAATCTATATTTATGTGGAGAAATTTCTATATCGGTGGTTGCATATACTATATTGATGCTACAATATCACATGGCGGCCCTTCTTTTTTCTAGGTGGTGGGAGGGTGCGTGGGATTGATATGTTTTTATAGACCGGTTCTTGCCGATTGATTTAAAAACTTATTGGCCCGGTCAAAATTATAAACGAAATCCAAAATTGAATACCTCAATTGAATGAAGAGTTTCAAAATTAGGGAATATAGTGAATTAAAAGAATTGAATGAGAGAGCTTGAGAAATTGCTAACCTGATCAAAATCCGATGATACAAATGAATACCTCAATTAATTGCGAGACTTTTAAAATTAGAAAGCATAGTGTATAGTATAAAATAATTGAATGAGAGAGATTTGCGAAAATGTTGACCCGGTCAAAATCGGGTGACCCAATTCTAATTGAATGCCTCAATTGAGTGTGTGCTCTCTAAACCTAGAGAGTTTAGTGTTATAGAGGATGATGTCGCCAACCTAGTCCAATAATACTATGATAAAGGTATCACTCTTCCTCACCTTATAGACACATATACTTGCTTATTTCTGAAAGAGTGGTCTCTAATTGCCCAAGAGACATTAGGCATATCACGCTCCATGGCCTCGGCCATGGGAGGCAGAGTAGGTGGGGGACTGACGAATGTTGGCGCCGTGTGGAGGAGACTGTGGCGGGCGTCGAAGCTAAAGAGTTGGTTGTATAGCTCCTGAACTGTGATTGGTTCCACCCGAGCAGCAAGGGCCGAGACAACAGGATTGTATTCCATGTCTAGCCCGGCAAGGAGACAACGTCACAGCAACGGGGACAGAGCAGAAGGAGAGACACATCTGATGGAGTCGCCACTGCCGCCTCGCCAACACCATCCATGAACACTAACACTGCCGATCTGAGGGATCGGCAGAGACACGATGCTATCAACTCTGAGACGCCGCCATGAAGGAAACCGCCAGTGTGGGAGTGGAGTTGAGGCAGATTTATTCGTTCGGGCACCGCTCCCACCACCTCAACGATGCACCATGACCTACAAATCCAAAACCTAACTACAGAGCGGAGGAACGGGGTTCCCCCTCCCTCCTGCCACGGCAGCAACGGCCGAAGGGAGAGGGGGCCAGCGCCCCGGCCGGTGGAGATCGAAGAAAAGACATCGCCTGCCTAGTCGCCTGGTGGTGGCGTCGGCTAGGGTAGAAAAAACGACTCGCTCGTGCGGGCCAGCGGCACCCGGTTGCTTATGTGGCATGGGATCAAGGGCTATGTGATCGCTAGACATACTGTGCGCTGTATCCGGCCAGTACGTGCGATAATGCATATGCGTATGCGTTCCTTCATTTATTTTTACCTGTCGTGATCGTTTGTTGTGTGGTTGGCTAGTAGCACGCCGAAGCCCGTCGGCTGCAAGGCGTATGCGGACGTCGTAGAGCTCACCGGTGTACGTATCGTCGAGTCGTCGACACGCCACAGCCTTCTTGTTCGGCGGGAGCGGGATGACACCGTTGGAACGCACGTAGTCATAGTGCACGTGTTTTACCTACTTATACGTAGCACATCAAGCTGGAATCGATCAATCTGCTTAGGTAGCCAGCTTCTCAGCGTGTACGTGCAGAGCAAGACGAGCTTATTAGGTGGCCAACTGTGGAAGTTCATGGCTTCATGCATGCATGGTCCGCCTCATCGCTGGAGGGGCTCGCCAGAATCCGCATGTCTCGCCCTGGCGTCGTTTGACCGGGCGCGAATCCGGCGACAAGTTACACGTAATTACACGCTGACTAGGCTTCTTTTTTTCTAAGTAACCACTCCCCCCTATGAATGACGGCAACCAGACAACAAACAACAAAGCCTCCGACCACCTGACATTGCCATCATGTCTTTGCTCTGGATGTCTCCCGCGGACGCTTCGTGTAGAGCAGCTTGCCGCCATACCAGTCCAGAGCAGGGTGTCCTTGACGTCATGTTTACACTCGCACTCCAGCCGCAGGCTCCTTGCGATGAACATGCAGTGGCTGAGGCGCGTCGGTGGGGAGCAACGTCTGGAGAGTAGACATGCATGTGGCGTAAGAGAACGTGAGAGAGGAAGAAGATAGAGATGACCCGTGGGCCTAAAATAGTCATTGCGAGATGTGAGTAATCCCGGTTGGGATCATCGTTTCCCCAGTGCGACAAATATGTCTAAGGCGAAGATTGAAGGATCGGAAGGTCAGGGTTCGATTCAGACTTCGAGTATGAATTTAAGGTTTATTTCAGACTTTTTTCATTTATTTACAATACGTGCCAAGGCTAATTTATTAATGAATGGTCTCGATCATGTGAGTTTGTACTTCTATCAATTTGTTAATTCTCTGTGTGTGCCTGCAGCACGTGCTGGTTAGTTTGAGCGTGTCTGGATTCTTGGTCATCTCGGCCGCACATGTATGGCAGGACGCGGGGCATCATTGGTACAACGTGATCATCACCGCCATCGTCTTCCTCTACTCCATGGTCATGATTCATCTGCTGCTTATCAAATGCCGGGATCGGAAGAAGAAGTGCGAACTTGAATCATGCCAAGTGATTATTATTAGACACCCACAGATTGTGTATGTATCGATCCATGCATTCGTGGCACCTAATTAGTACTGGATTTTGTTTTGCTATTCAACATGTTGTGATTATATTCTTTCATGGATTATTAATTGTTCCGTGCAGATGGCATCGGTCTTGACGGTTGCTGCAACGGGAATGTTAATCTCCGTTGGGGTCGCGCTCTTCATCTTTCGCCCCGCCTGGTCTGACCTGGCGTTCATTGCTCTCATGGTCTCATTATGTGTGGGGTCGACATTTCTTTTGCTCAAAATTGAGGAAATTGAAAGGAAGAAGCTTACCAAAAAAAGTGAAGATGCCTTAGATCTCGTCTAGTTCCAGAGTAATGGTATCTAAAATACAATGGCTTAGTTTGGTTTGTTTTACAGTAGTAAGTATAAACCCAAGTACCCAACAAAAGCTTATAGAAGAAGATCCTGTGACATATATGCTATTTTAGTTTTGAGTATTTTTCGGTGTAGTCCATGGAGATAAACAGCTGTATCCACTGGATTCAACCATGGAAATCGGTGGAGAGGCATAAGCTCGACGTTCAATTCGTTTCATAACAGTGTCGAGTATTTTGGTTAACCATTGTAATCTCTACAAGTGGTTTATATAATTTAAATCAGTGGGGAGACATGACCCTTCAATATTTTCCAACATGATCTCGATCATGTTTACTGCCCATACGGATGGAGTGTGAACTACTTTCATATATCTATCACGAATTTATGTTCATCGCAATTGTTGCTGCCCTCCCAAGTCCCAGCCTCACTCACAACACGACTAGTTATATACTAGCACATTGTGGTGCCATCCATGGGTGGGGGGCCACTGCCCCCCGCCCCTCAATATAATATGGTGTCTTTGAAGGGACATGCTGCACACATCTGAATCACACAGTGCTCCCCATCAATATAAGATGGTTTATTCGAAGGGCCATGCGTCACGGGTCTGAATCACGCCATGACAATCGTAGGCTATGGCCCTGTTTGGGTACTCTAACACAGTTAGAGTTAGAGTTATTTTCTAACCCACTCTAACCAAAATAAGCACCTCTCTACCGGGATAGTTGGGTTAGATGGAACTAACCCACTCTAACCCTCCATGTTTGGATACTTTTGGGTTATTTGAGACCCCAACTAACCCAAACTAGCTCTAACCCCATGATCCAAACAGGGCCTATGGCGCTTCTAAAGACCAAAACTTTTAAGATGAGCTGGCGAGCGTAAACTACTGGATCATGCAAAATTCTTCGTCAGGGGCATGAAGCGAAGATGGTTTCATCTGGATCCAGCAGGGCGATGAGGCCCATGGCGAGCGTCAACTACTGATTCCTGAAGAACTCACGGTCAGAATGTGAAGAAAGGAGGGTTTCATTAGGATCTAGTGGGGCGGCGAGGCCAATGACGGGGGTCTGCGCAGTCATGTTAGAGGCGTCATTAGGCAATGGCTACTAGACTGGATAGTAGAAGCAATGCCCTCCAAAGCATTGATTGTGGCGGCCGCTATGTGGCACATTGGGGAGAACAGGAACAACTATCGCAATGGCAAGGTACTAGTTAATCCACTTCGCATGGTGGGGAAAACCAAGGCTTATATTGAATTCATAACTGTGTATAATGTCAGTCCACTAGGTTCCAACAGCCGTGAGACCTCTACATCAACCCAAAAATGGTCTCCGCCGCCAGAAGGTTGGTTGCTGATCAATGTGGATGCTGCGGTGTTCTCCCACTCAGGATGTGTGCGAGACCATCGGGGGACACTTTTGGTTGCATATCAAGGCTCTTATATTAATCAAATTCAAAATAGAGAAGTGATTGGAGCTATTGATGTTCGTCAAGCCATCATCGCTGTTTAAGATGCTGGTTTTCATAAGATTCTGGTGGTCTCTGATAAATAAGGTACGACATGTGAGTTTTGGCAAGTCCCCTTCAGGTGCCATAGTCCAGGAAATTAGAAGTAGGGCCACAAAGTTCTTATCTTGTGGTTTTATCCGTGTCAAACGTTGTTGTAATGAGGCAACTTATGTACCAGCAAAATCTGCAGAATTTGATGTTGGGTTTTGATGGTCTAGTGAGCCACCTGATGAAATCAGAGCCATTATTTGTAACGAACATGTTTCTAAGTGAATGAATGTAAGGGTGCTGCCCATTATTAAAAAAACACTAACACACACACACACCTCTATGAACACACGTAGCCATACACCTATGCAGATCTTATCCCCAAGAGCATATCTGAGTGACAGAGCCAACAAATCTTGAGACTAAAATAGTAGTCACAAAAAACCTAATTTTTTTTTGGAAAACATGAAAGCATCCTCAAGCCTAATACTTGAACCCGAATGGGTTGGTCCCACCACAAAGAATGGTTTTGCTGGGATTCTAATTCAGTGCTTATACATCGGTCATTCACTTAACATGAACTAACTATCATGAATGTTCTAATTCCATCAATCATTCCTGGTTGTCAACTAGTTGAATGCTATCAATCTCTACTCTTAATGGACGAGTTGGTTGAATAGTCCCATCACTTTCGTCAGATTTTTTTTCGTCTGGTTTTTTTCGTCCGGTTTATTTTCATCTCACCTTCCACCACCACTCCCACGTTAGTTTTTTCTTCTTCACACTTCTTTACCTAATAATAAAGCAAATTGGGTTTCTTTCGTCTGTCATGGCATTTTTCAGAAAAGTCCCTCTATTTCAGAGAATTCAACCCGCAGTCCTGTTTTAAGTCAAAACGAATCGTTTTTTTGTATTTTACACAAAAGTTCCTGTGTTTTTTGAAATCAACCTGCCGTTCGAATTTAAGTCACACACGAACCGTTATTTTACATTTTTCAAAACCCCCCCTGACGTTTTAGGTAATTCATCCGCGGATCATATTTAAGTCAAACAAATACTTTTTAAACGCATCCATATCTTTTAAACCGTAACTCCGATTTGAACATGTTATATATGAAATTTGATTAGAAAAATATGTAGATTATGAATATGAGATTATTTTTACCTATTAAGTTTTTTAATATTACTTTGGAATATATTTAAATCAAACAAATGATTTTCTAAATTATCCATATCTTTTAAACCGTAATTTCAATTTTAACATATTATATATGAAATTTTATTATAAAAATGTGTGGAATCTAAATATGATGTTAATTTTACCTGTTAAATATTTTTAAAATATTGTTTTGAAAGCAAACTTATAATTTCTAGCGCAAGATCCGTTTTTCTTTCGTTCTGGCGGCGATCCGGATTGCAAATAAACACCCCACTATAACCATATAGGCAAAAGAAAACATCAATAACTACACATGCATACCTCTGAAAAATTTCGCAGGGGAAAACAACAGATTTCTCATCGCGAAAAAGAGAGAGAGAGAGAGAGAGAGAGAGAGAGAGAGAGAGAGGGAGGGAGAGAGAGAGGGAGAGAGAGAGAGAGAGAGGGAGAGAGAGAGAGAGAGAGAGAGAGAGGAGAGGGAGAGAGAGACGTCTTAGGATTAACCATATTCAAACACGTTTTTTTTGTTGTTTTGTGTGAACACCGAGTCCATCGCCGGCGAGGGTGAGAAGCAGGATAAGCAGCAACACAAATATGATGCCTCGCAAATATAAAGGAGATGGACTTATTGAGTGATGGTTGCTGAGTTAAGAGTATGTGTTATATTTTTTTCTCCCGTTGCAACGCACGGGCTCTTTTGCTAGTAAAACTGAATCATGTCTGATACTTCTTCCATTTATTCGTGCTTGATTTGGCAGATGTCGATTCAATTTAATTATGTAAATATTTGGTAATTAAGATGTAGTATTAAGTTGATCCAACAGTTTTTTTAAACAGAGACAAAATATTTGCATCATATATTAATTAAGAGTAGAATAGAGAGTTGTTACAACAGCCATGCACGGCCAAACTCAGAAAAAAAGGATTACTCTCCCGGCAGGATGTGCCCCAACTTTTTTGCACCCGCAGTCACACAAAGGCGAGCCTCCCCCTTGATGGAGTTAAGTAAGGTCGTAGGCGGAGCGCTCTTGTTGCTAAAGACCCTAGTATTTCTTTCATTCCAAACGGTCTAACTTACGAGCATTGTGAGGGACGCCATGGCCTTCCTGTTCGCGATTGAGGAGCCCGACTGTTTTGTCCACCACTCCTTGACTGGGGTCTCCAGATGCCAATCATCGGTGTTGGTGTTCTCAAGGTGTACCCAATATTTTGCCAAGTTCCAGAGATGCTTAGTGAACCAACATTTGAAGAGGAGGTGCGCCCTGGAATCTTACTCCTGCTTGCAAAGAGGACAAAGATCACAATTTGGCCACCCTCTCTTGGCCAATCTGTTGGCCGTCCAAAGTATATCTTGAGTGGCCAACCAAGCAAAGAACTTGGGGAGCCCAAGTTTTCCACACCGCTTGCTCTAAGGGGGACTAAAGAGTTCCCAAGAATTATGCCTTCTATGCGGAGGATGCGGAATATTGACCATCACTTGTGTGTTTCCAAATAATTTCGTCTTCGACATCGGCATGAAGCTGAAAATCGTGGATGGTTGTCCAAAGGGTCACAAATTGACGGATGTGCTCGAAAGTGAAGTTCGCCATCAATTTAATCTTAGAAACCCAAGCATGCTCACAAAGTGCATCTTTAATCTTCCAATTCTTCCTCGACGAGGCCTCAAAGATGAGGGGGCAATCTCCTTGGGCTTGCGGTTATTGATCCATGGCGCGTCCCAAAATGGCGTCTTCGCACCATCCCTGATGGTAATGGTGGTTGAAGTATAAAAGAGGTTAAGGTCTTGCTCATCACAAGGGGTGCCCATGCCCACCCATAGCTTTGTAGGCTCTTTCCACTCATACCACAGCCATCTGAGACGTATGGTCCTTGCAATTTTTGCGGTGATTAACACGCCAAGGCCACCACGTTCGAAGGGACGGCAAACCAAATCCCAAATCACCATGCACTTTGCCCCGGTCGTCTTGAATATGGTTCAACTTGAAGTTTAGATCGAGTTCATCTTGGTAATTTTCCACCCCACCAACTTGCCATCTCCTGTTGCCACCCCACCAACTTGCCACCAAGTTTAGATCCAGCATGGATTTGATGGAAGTATATACTCACATGAACATGTTCATCAACAATCGGTAGGCAACGTGAGTAAAACCAAGATCGAATTAGTAGCCTTGGTATAAAGTATATAGATATAGCCCACATACGCACCCGAAAAACTATGGCAGCATCGTCGGCAGCAAGGTGCGCCGCCGGCGAGGGCTGCCCTTTGCCATTGCTGGTCTCCGTTGAAGAGCTGCTCGTGGGCTCATAGGAGATTATCTTAGTCATGGTAACTAAAACAAACCCTTGCTGCAGAGAATCGACTAATCGAGGACGGAGGGAGAGTGGCTAGCTAGGTTACGACGCGCGTCTGACTTGGGCAAGAGCTCGGGAATTCAGGATCGAATCTCAACATCGTAACTGGCTAGGAGTCAATCTCTAGTTGCTAACAAACTCTATCTCTGACTCTAAACTTGAACATGCACGTGCGGCAGATCGTAACAACCAGCCGGATGGACGTTCCAGCAACATGTGCACACATGCCATTGTTCACGTATATATCACTCACGGTGGGGGGTTTGTAAACGAGATTTTTCACACTACATCATAGAAACGAGTTTAAGGTGTGGTGTTAAGTTGATCCAACAGTTTTTTAAGGGAAAAGCTTACCGTCATCCGGCGGATCGTAGTGGCCGCGTCCGCCACCTCCGCTGCATGACACGCGTCCAAATGAAGGCTTGTATGTCGTCCTTTATCAAACACGCTTTCGAAACAGAGGCTATGTTTCAGAAACAAATGTGGTGTTGCAATTGTTTACGACGGGTCTAGTTTTGCAATAAAGCGAAGCCCAAAAATATTTCTGTGCATGCAACATGACATATGTTACAAATATTTTCCGCAACACAACTTCTGTTACAAATATTTTTACAATAGTATCTGTGTTGGAAATATTTCCGCAGCATCACCTATGATCTTTGTTGCAGAAAATATTTCTATAACAAACTCTGTTGTAAATAAAATTCTATAGATGTTTCCGCAACACGATCTTTGTTACGCAAAATATTATATAACAAACTCTGTTGCAAAAAAAATCTACAGACGTTTCTGTCTTGTTGCAGAAAACTAAAGAAGAAGAAGTTTTGCAACATGAGTCTTGTTGCAGAAAATTGTAGAAGATAAGGTTTCGCAATAAGGTCTTGTTGCAGGAAATCAGAGAAGACCAGATCTTGTAACAAGTGCGTCGTTGCAGGAAATTTGAGAGGAGGATTGAACGGCTCACGTCACGCATCGAATGGCTCGCGAGACGCTTGTTTCTGCAACTTGACCGTTGTTTCAAGAATTAATGAGTCGGGGAAGGAGACCGAGCCGCGCGCCAAAAGTAGATCGGACGGCTGCGCGCGCGTACATCGAACGGCTGTCGAGGTGACGGATGTTCCATACGGATCATCCGGCGGACGCGTAGCGTCTTCCTTTTTTTAAACAAAGACAAAAAATTTGCCTCATCTATACCAATATAAAAAGGGAAAAGTATATTTTTAGCCTCTCAACTCTTTCCAAAGTATAAAAATGGTCCCTCAACTCTAAAACCAGCAACACTTAGTCCTTCAACTTTCAATACCGAATAAGTTTAGTCCCTTGTGCTGCTTTAGGTGGTTTTTTGTCGACGTGGCCTGGTATTTGACTCGAACAAACAAATGTGGGGCCCACCATATCTATCCATTTTTTTCACTTTGATTTCTGCTCTTTGTCTGTCTCACTTACCTGTGGACCCCACCTGGAAGGAGCATCTTCAACCTCTAAATCAGGACACAGATGGTCTGAGATGCTCCCGACGCGTGTACTGCTGCAGCATGGCGGGCATGTCCACGGCGACATCCTGCACCGTCACGCCCACGCTGCACACACACGCATGCTGGACCTGCAGTTCCGGTGACTCAGAACAGTCGCACACTTGTCGTGCCCGGTCTGGCCGCCGCGCAGTCCGCCGCCTGCTGCTGCAGCATGCGTGTGGCCGCAGGGTATGCCGGCGACGTACTTCTCCTGCTACGCCGCCAAGATGAGCTCAGTGATGCGCATGGCGGCGGCGGTGGTGGCTGCGTGTCGCTGACGCTGGGGCAGCCGTGGTGGCACAACACGCACGACGGCGACGGAGGTGGCGGCAGAGTGACTGAGTGAACATCGCGTTCGACGGCGGTCCACTCAGCACAGCGAGAGCGGTTTCCTAATCCAGGCGAGCAGATGAACAGGCTCATTGTGCTGTACATGAAGTCACGGTGCGTCAGGAGCTGCTACTCGTCCAGGTTATGAGCTGGGCGTTGGCGTTGCAACTTGCAAGGACATGAACTCGGCGTTGCGGGCGACACGCACTGGAGCGGCCTCGTGGAGGTTCCATAGCTCGCCATAGTGTGCGCAGCTGGCTCATAGCACCTTCGTGCCGACGAGCTCGAAGCGGCAGAAGCCCGCGCCACTAGTACTGCCAAGGCCGAAGCACGCAGCAGCGCAAAGTCTGTTTTTTTTTTGTGAAGTCTAGTTTTAGTCAAAAATCACTCACGGCACGAAACCACCTGAAGCAGCGTGAGGGACTAAACTTATCAGGTTTTAAAAGTTTAGGGACTAAGTTTTGCTGGTATTAGAGTTCAGGGACTATTTCTAAATTTTCGAAGAAGCTGAGGGACGAAAAATATACTTTTCGAAAAAGTTCAGGGACTAATTTTCGAAGAAGTTGAGGGACTATTTCTAAATTTTTGAAGAAGTTCAGGGACTATTAGAGTTCAGGGACTATTTCTAAATTTTCGAAGAAGTTGAGGGGCAGATCCAATTAATCTCGGTCATCAAATCGTGTCAATCCAACGACCTAGACTACTTCAATGTCGAGCACTCAACACGTTTAGTGTGCAGTTAATTTCATACCAAATATAGTGCTAATCACATAATAACACGCAAATAATATCCTACTTAATATCCACATACACTTAATATACTTCCAAATAAACGTGCATTGCACGTACACATTGACTAGTATATTAAGTAAGGTCATAGGCAGAGCGCTCTTGTTGCGAAAGACTAGCATTTCATTCATTCCAAACGTCCAACTTACGATCATTGTGAGGGACGCCATGGCCTGTCTGTTCGTGATTGAGGAGTCTGACTGTTTTGTCCACCACTCCTTGACTGAGGTCTCCAGATGCCAATCATCGGTGTTGATGTTCTCAAGGTGTAGCAATATTTTGCCAAGTTCAAGAGATGCTTAGTGAACCGACATTTGAAGAAGAGGTGCGCCCCAGAATCTTGCTCCTGCTTGCAAAGAGCACAAAGACCACAATTTGGCCACCCTCTCTAGGCCAATCTGTCAGGCGTCCAAAGTCTATCTTGAGCGGCCAACCAAGAAAAGAACTTGACCTTCGGGGGAGCCCATATTTTCCACACCGCTTGCTCTAAGGGGAATAGAAAGTTCCCAAGAATTATGCCTTGTACGCGGAGCACGCGGATTATTGACCATCACTTGTGTGTTTCCAAACAAATTCGTCTTCGACATCGGCATGAAGCTGAAAATCGTTATGGTTGTCCAAAGGGTCACAAATTGATGGATGTGCTCGAAAGTGAAGTTGGCCGCCAATTTAATCTTAGAAACCCAAGCATGCTCGAAAAGTGCATCTTTAATCTTCCAGTTCTTCCTCGACAAAGGCCTCAAAGATGAGAGGGGCAATCTCCTTAGGCTTGCGGTTATTGATGCATGGCGCGTCCCAAAATGGCGTCTTCGCACCAACCCCGATGGTAATGGTGGTTGAAGCATAAAAGAGGTTAAGTTCTTGCTCATCACAAGGGGTGCCCATGCCCATCCATAGCTTTGTAGGCACCTTTCACTCATATCACGGCCATCTGAGACGCAGGGTCCTTGCAATTTTTGCGGTGTTTAACACGCCAAGGCCACCACGTTCGAAGGGACTGCAAACCAAATCCCAATTCACCTTGCACTTTGCCCCAGTCATCTTGAATATGGTTCAACTTGAAGTTTAGCTCGAGGACATCTTGGTAATTTTCTGCCCCACCAACTTGTCATCTCCTGTTAAGCGGCCTCCGCTTAATCTTTGCTCGGCCGCACTGCGTTGCATTACACGAGGAGCGATGCTGCATGCCCTAGGCCGTCACTAAGCACGGCACAGCATCACCGTGTTTGATGTCTAGCACTACAGCATGTAGCTGTTGGAACAAATCCTTAGGATGAATAATAATAGGATCATGAACTCTGGTAAGAACACCTTAAGTATATGCAGAAGAGTACTAACCATAATTGAGGTTGAGTGCATTAGCAGTATCACATGGCTGCACCTCGGGGTTGCTAAAATTTATTGTACTTTGTGCCAGCTCAATAGCAATTTTAGAAATTCGTAATAAATCCTAGAGACCAACTTAGCCCATTCGTGCAAGGCAAGGGGTGCTACTAAAGTTTAGTCCATCATTGCTAGTTTGGTGGGAGTTGAACCTCCTTATAAGGGAGGTTGTTTCCCCACATGTATGAACATGAGAACAAGGGGGACATTCACGCGCGCTCCTCCTCCGCCGTCCGCCTCGCCATGCCATGCCACGGCACGACACGACATGTTGTGGGAATGAGCCACGAAAGGTCACTCGGGAGCTGGAAAGTTTTTTGCTGTAGTGGATATTGAATATGAATGCTGCTGCATGTTCGTTTCGCCTCCCCTCTTTGCTTCAGCTGTCGTAGCAGCCTATTCACCTCCTTCTGCTGTGCCTATACACACAAGAACAACACATTCCTCTCGCCTCCAAGTTCCTGAGCTACTGCTACGATCTTCCCCATTCTGGCTTGCGGCGTGCACCGCATGTCAGAATAGTAGGCCTCCGAAACCCCACCTCTTTGATTTCTGTACGGGAGAAGGGTTGATAAGGTTTTTGGGGAGCGCTTCGCGCGACTATTGACTTGTTCATCACGGACGCTCCGGACACCGACGACCACTTCCCCAACGACGACTTCTTCCCCGATGTCGACAACCTCTTCCACGATATGGCTGGCGAGGATGTCGACCCCAAGAGTATTGCTTCTGCTACTGTTCCGTACGTTCTCATGATCTTTCTGTTTGAGGTTCTGCCACAATTTCTTGCTCTACTATCTGCTCTAGATATGTTTGCTCTAGATGCGTTTGGTTCTACTTTATATATGCAGATGCTATTTACCTTGTCTCTGTCAGATTGCATGACTTGTTTTATCTTTGCTATTTTAGTCATGCTTTATCTAGTATTTCTGTTAATAAAATCATTCGGTAAATTGCTCATATTTCCAACAATCCAAAAACCTTATAATAGGCAATTTACCCCGAGCTGTTTTGCTGCTTCCATGAGACCTCCTATGTTTGAGGGTATCCACTATAAGAGGTCGCACGTGAGAGCAGTCTTATGGTTTCAAACCATGAGTTGCTATGACACCACCCTTGGCAAACCTGAAGCAGAGTATGATGCTCAACAGGAACATGCTTTTCAGAAAATGGATACCCTATTTAAGGCAGCTCTCTTGAGTGTTCTTGGTGAGAACATAGTTGATGCTTATGCGTCAATTGATAACGGAAAAGATATGCGGGATGCACTCGACGCCAAGTTTGGGGTCTCGTATGCCGGCACTGAGTTGTACATCATGGAACAATTCTATGACTACAGGATGACTGAAGAGCACTCCGTGGTTAAGCAAGCTCACGAGATACAGTCATTTGCTAGAGAACTTGAGCACTTCAATTGTATGCTACCGAACAAGTTTGTTGCCGGAGGCATCATCACTAAACTTCCTCCCTCGTGGAGGAACTTTTCTACCTTACTGAAGCATAAGAGGCAGGAGTTTTCCATTTCAGATCTCATTGGTACTCTTGATGTGGAAGAAAAGGCGAGAGCAAATGACACACGTGCTCTAGGTATTGAGGGAGGATCTAGTGCCAATCTGGTACCGAAGAAAAACTTCCGGCCCCACAAGTTCAAGAACAAGGGCAAGTTTGATGGTAAAACAAAGTTTGATGGGAAGAACAAGGCTATACAGCACACCAACTTCAAGAAGAAGAATGACAAAAAGAAAGGTGTTTGTCATGTGTGCGGAGATCCTGATCATTGGTCCCCTAGTTGCCCTAATCTTTATGACAAGCGTCATCTTGGGAAAGGAGGAAAGACCGCTAATGTGGTCATTGGTGACACTGACATGAAGGATGCTGGGTATGGTATATTTCCCACTATTCTTTCAGTATGTCAATCCCCTGATTGGTTGATTGACACGGGTGCTAATTAATGTGCATGTATGTGGTGATATTTCCATGTTTTCGTCTTATCAGACCGCAGGGACTTCAACCGTGCTGATGGGAAACGGTTCAAGTGCTTCTGTTCGTGGTGTTGGCACGGTCGATCTGAAGTTTACTTCTGGGAGGATCGTGCGGCGAAACACTACAAGAGATTGTGCCTACTATGAGAAGCTAAAAACTGTCATCGAATAGCTAATAACGTCACAAATTACCCCTCAATGACATTTTATGAGCGTCACAAGCATTGTCACGGATTCCCCGTCACAGACCCCTAGTGACGACGCACACGCAAAAACGTCATCGAAATTGGGTCCTTCGGTGTTGTTGTATAGAATGTCATCGATTTGCTATTTCCATGATGGTCAATTAATGTCACATGTTAGGAGAAAATATGCCATATTGTACCATATTCGGTGATGAGGCGACGTCACTAACTTTATGCCACTTCAGCACCCGAGCGGCTATCCCACTACTAGTGCCACTAATTTTATTATGGATGAAGATGACATCGTCAAAATATATTTAATTTCTTTTGAATCTAAATTACGATGAAAATAAGTATTTAATTCACATCAGATTATATAAAAAAGTTAAAGAAAAAATCACATAATAAATTGATATGAAAGTCAAATCATATTATATATGAAATTGTCTCAGCCAAATCATTCTATAAACAAAAATGACAGGAAAAATCTGACACAAGTTTGACACAGACAATAGACAAGATGAAAACTAATATTAACTAAAAACCACATATGTTCTCCTAATGATTCCAATGGAAGGATGGCATTCATGAACCATCTGGTTTGGACTGGGAGTGCTGAGTTGCTTGCTGAGTTGTTTGAGCCCTCAAGAGAAAATCAAGCAGATTATCCGTCTCATTTTGCTTCTTTACCCATGCTTCATTCTTCTCTTGCTGGCTCTTCTTTAGAGCTTCCAATTCTTCTTGCTGCTTCTTTTATATCTCTTCAAATGCTCTCTGTTGTGCTTCAAGTCTTGCGGCTAACTCCTCCCGATGCCTATAAATGACAAAACACAACAACATTGCATCGTAATGAGATTAAAACAGACAAGATAACAAGGTACAAGGGTACCCATTTGAAATAGAGAAGTACATCATTAAATGTCAAGGCAAGCATGCCCATGGGCCAATGAAACGGTAAACCCAAGAACAACTTATAATGTTTTAAAATATGCAAAACCAACAGCTTGATTACAGGAAGCATCACCAAAAGGATATCAAGTCAACAACCCAGGTTAAAAGAAGCACTCCTTAGTTGAACTTACGTTCACTGCAATGAGTGCAATGTGCACACAGAAACAAGAAAAAAGAAACAACAAGAACAGAAAGGGAAACAACAAGAACAGAAAGGGAAATAAGAACAAAAAGTAACAAAAGAACCTGTCATTTGCATCTCTTGCCTCTCAATCCTTCTGTTTAATTCTTTCTTCTAAAACACGGATCTGGGATGATGAAGTACAGCTCCCAGACCTCCGGATCTTGATGCATACCCCATGTTGGAAAGGAAGGTGCTATGTGCGCTTTCGTCCTGTAGAACTCCAGCCACAATCGCTGTATCGGATACTGGCTGCTCACCTTCTGATTGTGTTTTTCTTTTCTTTTCGATCGCATTCTATACTATAAAGAAAAACATTGATGCTAAGGAAAATTTCATATGCTAGATTACACTTGATCAATATGAGAATCTATTTCAAGTCAGAAACAATAGGAAGAAATCTTACATGAGCTAGAAGTGTCGGCTCGCTCATGCTACCAGTCTTGCTATTTGTATGGGTGTCTTTGGAAAACTCAATGGGACTTGGTTCCTGATTATTGTACTTGTCTTTTTTCTACAAGATATATGAAATTGTAACATTATTACTACATATATATTGACCAGATGCAATAGACATGGGACTACAAGTAAGATATTTGGAATTCCTACAAGTTTGCTAAAATAGGCAACATAAGACATAGATCCAGTCTTTTGCTGATGCTTGACAGCTTCTCGGTTTTCCTTATTCATTTGACATATTTGCTATATAAAGAAAATTAATATACGTATTTACGTATGGTATAGTAGGTGTGAGTGCAAAAACTATTGTTGGTCACATATCTTGTTACAAACCTTGTTTCTTTCATCAGTCCATTTGTTGATAAGGCTGGTCCAATTCTCATGAATAATGTTCTCTGGCTTATTTGATAATGCTTCCTGAGCAGTATAACCATTGAAATATTTCTTCTTTAGCCTGTAGCGTTGTTGTCGAACACCCTTCTGGATTACTTTTGTGCATACATCATTCCCAACCTTGTCATCCTTTTCCATCTCAAAGTTAAGCTGAAATACCTATCAGATATAGGATATATTACTAAATTGACTATGCAACATGTGAACACCACTAGTAGAAAACAGGGCTTTGGTCCAGGCCGGGTTAGCCCATTAGTCCCGGTTCAGTCATGAACCGGGACTAATGTGAGCATTGGTCCCGGTTCATGCGGCAAAGGCATTAGTCCCGGTTCAAATGGGACCTTTAGTCCCGGTTGGTGCCACGAACCGGTTCTAATGGGTGCAATTCCCATTAGTACCGGTTCGTGGCACGAACCGGTACTAAACGTCCCATTTTCAAACTGTACCCCCCCCCCCCTCGTGGATTGCCTTTTCAGTTTTGTAAAAAGCAAAAGAAAATGATAAAAACCTCAAAAATTAAAATCCTTCGAGATGTAGTTATGTTACTACATCTACTAGTTAGGAAAATTTAAAAACTTAAATTTGGACATGTTTTGCAAAAAGTGTAGGGAAAATGTAAAACGGCTATAACTTTTGCATACTATGTCACAAAAAAGTATAATATATCAAAATGTTCAGCACAAAATCCGCATCCGATTTTGACGGCCTACGACCTGTTTGCAAATTTTTAGAATTCTCAAATTCTAAAAGAAAAAAAAGTTATGCTCAAATTTTAGTTTTTTTTTTTGTTAAATCTGGTCAAACTATGGTCAAACTACTTATTCAAGAAGTATTAGTGTTACTAAATAATTATTCAAGAATATTAGTGTTACTAAATAATTATTTTAGTTTTTTTGAATTTTGGTCAAATCTGGTCAAACTATGGTCAAACTATGGTCAAACAATGGTCAAACTACTTATTCAAGAAATATTAGTGTTACTAAATAATTATTTCAGTGTTTTTGAATTTTGGTCAAATCTGGTCAAATTGTGGTCAAACTGTGGTCAAACTGTGGTCAAACTACTTATTCAAGAAATATTAGTGTTACTAAATAATTATTGTTTTTTACAACGATAATTTCAAACTCAAACAGTGAAATGTGTGACTTCATGCTCAAGCTAAATTCCTGAGGGTTAATAGGATTGACATCTTACTATCGTCAGGAAAACAACAAGTGCAGACTTGGAAACGAGGGAGAATAAAACCTGAAAGTTAAGTGTGATTCGGCTGGAGTAGTGAGATGGGTGACCGTCCGGGAAGTTAGATGATTTGGAATGATGAGGGGTGATTAGAGATTAGAGGTCAAATTGAGGAGTGATGAGGGTGATTAGAGATTAGAGGTTAAAATAATTTTGAAATTTGAAAATAAAAAAAATAAAAAAAATTAATTTTTTTTTCAAAATAAATTCATAAAATTTCCTTTAGTACCGGTTGGTGTTACCAACCGGGACTAATTAAAGGTGGACCTCCAGGCAGCGGCCACGTGGACGGCCTTTAGTCCCGGTTCGTGTAAGAACCGGTACTAAAGGGGGAGGCTTTAGTAACGACCCTTTAGTCCCGGTTCCAGAACCGGGACTAAAGGCCCTTATGAACCAGGACAAATACCCCTTATTCTACTAGTGCACGTGTATGGAAATTGAAGGAAACTATCCCACTACGATATCTTTAATAGCATGGGGAATAACATGTTTGAGTGGGCTTTTGGCATAGTCATTCTAGTGTGTACAAACATGCATTCTGCTCCTGATCTGGATACCACCCTCAGAAGAAAGCTTTGCTTGTTGGACTGGGTCTGTAGGTCTCACTTTCCCCGCTGTAAAATCAATATGCATTTTACTCCCTCCATTTGTGCTTGCATACTCCTGAAGCCCATGCCCCATGGTTGGTCTACGTCCACGACCTCTCCTTGACGGACGTGGATCAGTTGGACCAGTGGAGCATGCTAATGCATCTACATTTAAGCTGGCAGATAAATTAGAAGGTTACAATTTGAAGTGGAAAATAGATGGGGTGAAGTGATGATGTCGCATATACCTTGGCCTTGTGATGTAATCATGTTATCTGATTGTTCAGATGTGCCTATCATGTCTTGAGAACCTTGTACCCCTGAATCAGCGTCAAGCGAGTTGCTATCCTTAGAAGTTAGGTGAGGTGATGTGTTTGTTGGATTTGGTGCAGAATGTTCTTGATGGTTTGTAGCTTCAACTGACTCAGTTGTTGTGGTAGCTCTTGATCTTGTTATTCTTGAGGTAGCAGCTGCACTATTTTTGGATTTGACATGTTTGTTTGTTTTTGGCACAGTAGAACCTTCAGGTGTCTGGGTCAAACAAGTGAGTCAAACAAGGCAGTTAATCAACACTAACTTGTGCAATGCCAGCATAGTTTCACATAGGAATGCAGTGAACAGAGATATCATTATCTATATTAATTAGGAATAGTGGAGGGATAGAAAATGTGAATAAATCTTTTGAGTCAACTATTTGTGATACTTATAGTGCACAGTGACATACACATGATACAACCAAGACGAAATTAAAGCCAGTGAATCCACATTGTACATATTATTTAAGATGTAAGTCTGCATGATATACTACCATTACTTTGGACTTAGCAACAGCGACCTCCTCTTCATCTCTCAAATCCTCTTCCTCTGCATGGCCTCCTCTTCAGCATCTAGTTCATACTCCGAGTCACTGCGATCATCAGCACCTTGTGCATTTTGTGTCGATTGCGCATCAGAGGCACTAGGGTATACAAGGCTACGAGCTAAGCTTTGTATGTTTTTAAGAGACTGCCGCTCCGCAGCCTTGCGTTCCGCAATCCTTGCATCCCTTTTCCTTCAAATACGCCTCACCCTTGCGTTTCTGTTCCGCAAGATATTCACTGCTATGCATATCACTCTCTAGAACTGGCGGTATGATGTTAGTAACTGAAGCTAGAAAAGATAACAGAGAGTGAACTTAATGAATTGCCAAAAGACCCACTAGCCTACATTATCATCACTAGATGACTGAAATATGCTCAAACTTGTTTGGAAATGGATCATAAAAGTGCAGCCAGTTTACATGTGCATATGTACTTTCCTGGAGTACACATGAATATAATGACGTAGATGACTTAGAATGCCAACAATGGATGCACTAATATTTGTATATAACTAATTGTTAAAGCGAAATTAATGAAAATCATTTACTCTTGCTTGCACTATGAGTAAGCATCCACTCTTGTTGTAACATACATGATTACATTAACTTTAATCTTGAAATTTGGCTTTCATTGCTTGTACACAAAAAAAAAGAAACTATATTGTGTAAATAGTTATAAACAAGCAGCTCTGCTAACAAGTAGTTCATGTAATATCTAGCTTAAAATCATTTGGGCTTAACGTAACACAATACATTGAAATTTTGAGTGCTCTATTTTTAACCAATGACCCCGATTTATACAGAACTTCTATACTTCACTATGATTTATTTACATCATGCTAGAATTGATCATCTATTTTTACAATATAGTTAATATCATAATGATGTTGCTAATATGACACGTATTACTTGTTATACAAATGAAATGTTGATCAGCAAAAAAAAAATACTTGCACATTACTAAATTTAAGGTGCCTTGTCTTAAAATAATGCTAGTTTTTTATGTTTTGATTGTTTGTCTCTTAACAAGATTTGAACACTGGATACTTTGAAATGTAAAGGAAATAATAAAATGAAAAAACCACACGGTCCTTGGATTTTAATTTTGACAATTGCATCAATTGTATAGAGTATATTTATATCCATGTGTTTGTATGTGTGTGTTTGATCAGGTATATTTGAATATACTAAAATATCTTGGTATATATCTCTAACGTGCATGTCTTAGAAATATCTTAATAGTGATTTTTGATGTATGGTTAGATAAGAAAATTTTATATATACTTGCATTGTATAAAGACTATTTCTGGAGATTCTCTATAGATTTTTGAGTTTAATGTTTCTTTCAAGTTATAATGGATTGAATAATAAGTTGACAGCATGTGCATGCACTATAGTTGCTATTAGAAAATAGCATCACTATCAGTAATGAATATAAATATGTCATGCATTTTACTACTTCTACATACGTAAAATTTGCTTATTTCATAGCCTCAATATGTCAGTAATCTTTTATTAAAAGTGATTGTGCCAATTTTCCAAGTAAAAAGCCATTCATGATATTGAATATGATTATCTAGTTAACTAGTCATCAATCCGTGCACCTGCACGACCTAGCTGTTATTGTATATATCATACAACTAAACACATGCTAACTTATTGAAACGATGGTAACATATACTAGCACATGTATTTTTAGCTTAATTATTCGATTCAGTGCAATTGTTTTACCATTTATGTTTCACAAACAAACATCATTGGTCTGAATGAGGCATCCATGTCATGGTTGCAAGATACACCTCTATGTGAATTTTACGCCACCATAAGTGATGGTACGAGTATGAATTAATTTGACGCACATGACAAGATACACATCTTCCTGTCTTGTTTCATCTACATAGTAGCATATCTAAGATAGATCTACAAAAGTCAGAAGAAAGATATAGTACACGCCCACTACTAAAAAAATCTAAGTGTGAGAGGCTAAAGAAATTCTAGTCACTACAACTTAGGTGGATATGTCCATTTAGTGTTGGATTTCAATATTTAAGGTTGTATTACTTGTCGAGGTTGTTGTATATATGTACCGCTACTATAATGGTACTCATATCATTTATATATTTTATACTACTTCTAAATGCATTGAGAAGTGCTCCCGCCTTGGCATTAAAAATAAGAAAACAATGATATACTTAATTAAGGATGTACCTATCTAGCATCAAAATAAATAGTAGAGACCTTTGTGATACTTGAAACGATAGTTTACCAAAAAAATATTTGATGGACACGATTGTGAAATGTCAGTATTTAAAATAACCAAGTCTGTGCCTTGCCAACCTTATATTAGCACAAAAGGTAATGGTATTCCTTCAATTGATATTATTAATAATTCTGTGTTCATATATTATTATTTAATATCAGTGGTAATGTATGCATATTTCACTGCCTGTGTTATGGTTAGGTGATTTCACATAAATTAATCATGTTGGCAAGGGAGATATTTTTGCATGTTCCTGTCTGAAATATTTTTATCTTGGATAAGTGAAAGAACATAAGGGTGCCCCCATATTTGGTTTTGGTAATTGATGACAATCTCTATGGACTAATGGTTGTCTTGAGTTGTATTTGAAGGATTTGTCCATAGGCTTTTCTTGAAGTCCATGTGTTGGTTTCAAGGAGTTTTTGAGTTGACCAAGGTGCTATTAAGGAATTATCCAAATATTGGTCATGCGAGTGTTGAGCTTATTGCAAGCATGTCTTGAAGAAGAAGGTTGTGTGATCATTCATGTTACCTTCAAGACATCATCCAAATGAAGAGAGTTGCAAAGATTCAAGGTTGATCAAGACTAAGTCAAGAGTGAATCAAGTTGATCAACTCACAAAGCATAGAAGATGTACCGAGAGGGATCAAGTGATCCCATGGTATGGTAAGCATTGTCCATTACACTTTATGTACTAACCCATGGTCTATGTGAGAGTTGTATGTTGGGTTAGGTACGTATCCATGGGCTTGCGTCAAGAGGAAGATATCATACAACCCATGGAAAGGATGACATCAAGTGGTGATCGTCATCAAGATTGCCGTGTGCAAGTTCAAGTGGAGCATCACGAAAAGATCAAGTGCTTGAATCTTGCCATCCATTGTGGTGTCAATGGACTTGTGAAGATGTGCCGAAGAGTGGCTCACCCATAGTGAACTATGGGGGAGCAATCATCTAGTCTTCATCGAGCCAACGCAATCAACAAAGGTGGTCCAACTTGAGGGAGTCAAGATCGTCTTCATCTAGCTCAAGTGGACCATGTGCAAGGCAAAGGTTTTCCCTTGATAGGTTTTCTATTTACTGGTCTTGTGGTGGTAGTTGGGAGACCGAGTTATAGGATCATTTGTCGTACTATCAAGGGGGGCTCTCAAGTTGGTAGCTTGATCGTATCATTAGTAGAGAGATCAAACCATTGCATCCTTGCATCATGTTTCTTGGTTCTTGTTTGGTTATCTTTATGAGTCTTAGAGCTTATGCTCATCTTGATGACAAGCTTGAGTTCATCGAAAACGGAGTTCGCATGCGTCTTCTATGATGTTTTCTGTGTTGGAGGTTTTACCGGTCTTATCCGATGAAGGGTTCTCACCATTTTCTTATGGGACTTTTATCATTTGCTTATTCTTGATATTTCTATCAATATTGTGTTAGCCCATGTCGTTAGCTTTCCAACAAACTTGGTTTCCCTGAATTCGGAGTCCATTTGCAAAAGTTGTGGCTGTTTTGGTAAAGGCTACAGCGGTACTACCGCGATTAGAGCGGATGTAATTTTTTACTACCGCTCCAGAGCGGTACTACCGCTGCTACTGAGCGGTAGTACCGCTCCAGAGCAGTACTACCGTGGCTCCTAAGCGGTAGTACCGCCCCAGACCAAAATCTCGTGTTTTCTCTCTCGTTTGGGCTGTTTTGACCGTGCTAAGCGGTAGTACCGCTCCTCCAAGCGGTAGTACCGCTTGTGCACGACCTAAGCACATAACGGTTGGATTCGGGAGGTCCTATAAAAGGGGATCTTCTTCCCCAATGAACCTAATCCTTTGTGCTCGTGTTCTTCCCCCATTGTTGACCTTCTTCGAGCTTGCTAACTCTCAATCCCTCCATGGATTCTTGCTAGTTCTTGAGGGAAAAGAGAGAGGAGATCAAGATCCACGTTTCCACCAATCACTTTCTCCTCTGAGTGAGGGGAACCCCTTGGATCTAGATCTTGGAGTTCTTCGTGTTCTTCTTTCGTTCTTCCTCTCATTTTCCTCCCTAGCATTAGTTGCTTTGGTGGGATTTGGGAGAGAAGGACTTGGGCACTCCATGTGCCCTTGCCATTGCATTTGGTGCATCGGTTTGAGTTCTCCACGGTGATACGTGGAAGTGAAGTTTGAGAAGCTTATTACTCTTGGGTGTTTGGGCACCATAGAGCTTGTTCCTCTTGGGTGCCTTGGTTCCCTAGACGGTTGGTGGTGTTCGGAGCTCAATCATTGTGGTGTAAAGCTCCGGGCAAGCGTCGGGGTCTCCAATTAGGTTGCGGAGATCGCCCCGAGTAATTTGACGGGTACCGGTGACCGCCCCCAAGGGTTGCCATAGTGTACGGGTTCGGTGACCGCCCCCAACGGTCGCCATTTGTACGGGTTCGGTGACCGCCCTCAAGGGTCCCTTAGTGGAATCACAACATCTTGCATTGTGCGAGGGCGTGAGGAGATTACGGTGGCCCTAGTGGCTTCTTGGGGAGCATTGTGCCTCCACACCGCTCCAAACGGAGATTAGCATCCGCAAGGGTGTGAACTTCGGGATACATCGTCGTCTCCGCGTGCCTCGGTTATCTCTTACCCGAGCCCCTTTACTTATGCACTTTACTTTGTGATAACCATATTGTTCTTTGTCATATATCTTGCTATCACATAGTTGCTTATCTTGCTTAGCATAAGTTGTTGGTGCACATAGGTGCGCCTAGTTGTTCTAGGTTTTGTGCTTGACAAATTAACCGCTAGGTTTATTCCACATTTGTTCAAGCCTAAACCGTAATTATTTTAAAGCGCCTATTCACCCCCCCCCCCTTTAGGCGACATCCTCGATCTTTCAATTGGTATCAGAGCCTCATCTCTCTTTATTAGGCTTTACCGCCTACAGAGTAAAGATGTCGACTAGAGGATTAGGATTCTCTGACACTCTTAGTTTCGATGGCACAAATTTTGATGTTTGGGTAATTTGCATGCTTAATCTCTTTAGGGTCATGGACCAAATTTAGAGCGAATTGTAGATATGGGTTTTTCTCCTCCAAAGGATCCCCAAAGATTATCTTTAGAGGATGAGAAAAACTCTTATCTCAATGCTCAAGCTTCTAATGTGCTTTTTGATGCTTTGAGCAATGTAGTTATATTTGAACTCATGTCGTTCCGGGATGCTCGTGAGTTATGGACAAAGCTTCAAGATAAATATGGTGTGTCCAATATTTGTGGGGATGATTTTTCTCCCTCCACCTCCGATCGTATAGTCTTATCAACTTATTCTACTTCACCTACATGTGGTTTGCCACAAGGAAATGATATGGTGAGTAGTGTTGGTCATTGCAATGATAATAGTATGCTTATTGTGGATGATCCTTCATCACTATATTATTGCAATGCTCCTTCTTTGGGCTTTAACACTTCGAGCACTCCAAATGTTTCACATGCTTGTGTTGATAGTCCTTGCATATCATGTAGAAATTGCTTGACTAAATCGCATGATGATATGCTTGCTATGTCTTGTTGCATGGTAAAAATGCATCTATTTCCTCGAATTATTGTGCTAACAATGTAGAGGAAACCGAACACTCCATGGAACAAGATGTGGTGTTCAATGGTGCCTCAAGGGATCCTACATCATCATCTATTGCTTTTTGCCTTATGGCTAAGGCATCAAAGGTATCTCCTACTTTGTACCCCAATATGTCTCTTGATGATGATGTTGATGCTAATGATGATGAGGATAATGATGAAGAGAATGATAATGTTGCCTCCTTAAAAACTAAGGGGAGATGATTTTTAAAGCTCTTCATAAAAATAAAATTGCTCGTTCCAACTTCATGGAAATTATGTCCATTGCCATTGAGGGCAAGAAATATATTCAGGAGTTGGAATCTCATCTCGAGGAGCATGAGGTCACCAATGAGAAAATGGAAGCTCATGGGCGTGATTACGCAAATGAGATCGCGGAGCTATCTCAAACTCTTGAACATGAACAAACCACCAAGGAATCTCTTGAGGAGACTTTTGCTCTAGAATTGTCTAGAGTGAAGGAATCTACTGATAGAGCTCTTGAGGTGTCCAATGTTTTTGAAACTAAAAATGCTAAGCTTGAAGTTGCTCATGCTAGACTCCTTGAGGATTTTGAGCACCTCAAAAATGGCTCAAGGATCATCAAGGGTGAGCTCATCAAACTCACTGAGTCTCATGCTCAACTTGAAGCTTCTTATTTAAAAGAGCTTGCCAAGTTGCCTTCTCTTCTTGTTGTTAATGATGATGCTTTTGCTACTAATTCTATTACTTGTGAAGCATCCATTTTGAAGGAGAATGTTGAGCTATGGGCTCAACTTGAGGTGCTCTCTTGCAATTATGGGAAATTGGAATAAAATCATGAAAAGCTCTCAAGCTCTCATGATGATCTTCTAGTATCCCATAGTGTGCTAAAGATAGCTCATGAGGCCATGATTGCTAAGGTAACATCTAGTGAGCCTCATGTGGATACTAGCACTACTTCTAGTCAAAATAGTATATTGCCATGTGCTAGTCCTTGTAATTCATCTACTCACAATGTTGGTACATCTTGTGATGAATTGCTTTCCTTGCCTTGTTGCTCTAACGATGAAGCTTATACTTCCTCTAGTACTTGTGTTGAGACTAACCATGTAGAGGAAATCAAAGAGCTCAAGGCCCAAGTCACTTCTTTGAAGAAAGACTTGGAAAAGTGTCATGAAGGGAAGGCCACACTCAACAATATCTTGAGTGTGCAAAAATCCCCCAATGACAAAGGTGGACTTGGATTCAACTCCAACAAGAAGAAGAAGTCCAAGTTGAACAAGAAGAAGGGCCAAGAACAAGTCAAGAATTCGGCCAAGATTGTTTGCTTCAAGTGCAAAGTCGAAGGGCATCATGTTAGATCTTGCCCATTGAAGAAGAAGGCCATTAGTGTCAAGCAACAAGGGAAGAGGGCACAAGTTCAATCTCATGCTCAACATCAAGTTGAAGAAAGGCCTCTTCCCAAGAAGACTCAAGTTAATGCTTCTCAAATTGAGAAATCAAGTGAGAAGAAAGTGAAGAGTAGACATTGCTACTTATGCCGTGAGAAAGCTCAGTCGCTTCTTCATGCACTAGTGGTAACTTATCCAACCCAATTATTATTGATGATATCTATTCTCTTGGTAAGGATAAGGTTGGCAATGTGTTTGCCAAGTTTGTTGGTACTCAAAGTGGTGTCAAGCAAAGAACCATTTGGGTAGCCAAACCTATTGTGACTAACCTCTTAGGACCCAACTTGGTTGGGGACCAAAAAGCTCAAACTTGATCAATAGGTGTTGTTGGAGGTCATTGGAGACTTGGCTACATTATGAAGAATTAAGGGGACTTCATCTTTCTTGTTGTCTCAAGCCAAGTCAATTGGGTTGTCAAGTTTCTATCTTATATCCAATGTGCCTCCTTGCGGTAACTTGTACTTAAATTGTTTACATTGAAAGTTACTTGCCCCTTTGCATGGTTTGGTGTTGTTCCTTGCATGTGTTTGTATATGATGTGTCTCCAAATTGCCTTTGTGTATGTTGGTTTGCACATCATGTACTTGTGTGTCGTTCGTTGAGCCTTAGTGCATCTTGTTTATTTCTTAGTTGGCTCTTGTGAGAGATTAATGGAATATCCATTATGGGGGAGTGGTGTGCTTGTGCACCTCACAATCCTATAAATGTGTGCACATGAGTAATACCATCTAGTATTGATATTTCAAGATTATCTAGTCGCTAGGTGGTATATCTCTCATGAGAAATTCAAATTCTAAAAGTTCCATTGATTATCTTGTGTTGGATCCTCTTATTGCCTCTTGTTAAGTTTTCTTCATTGGTATCACATTATGGGGGAGTAATATGCTATGTGCATATTACAAGCCTAGAAAATGTGTACATTTGAGATATTGTCACCTATAATTGATATTGTAAATTATCTTGTTCCTAGGTGGCATGTTAGCTCTAGAAGTTGCAATTTGCTATTTGTTTGGAGTGAAGATGATGTCGGATATCCTTGCTATCTACCACCGGGAATTATTTCCAAATACTTCTTGTCTTTTGACAATTGGTAATCACTTATGTGTGGTAGAATTTAATTGATCATCTTTACATTGGCTTTTGTTTTTATTTGCCTTTTCTCTTGCTAAGGTTTGTGTCAACTCCCGTTGTCTTCCATACCACTTGTGGATCTTGTTAATTTCTTGTTCTTTTCTAGTGTTTTCTAGATATAGTGAAAGTGGTGATCCCACCTTGTGCATTTTGTATTCAAAAGGAAATTCTTTATAATGCACAACTCGTGGGGGAGCTATCCTATTTTCTTTAGAACACTCTTCTTGTGATCCTTATCAAGTGTGTGTTGGTGGAAGGCAAGCCGTTTTCTTTTGGTACCTTGTGCCATCATGAAACTTTGTTGGGAGCTTGGTTTGTTTGGAACCATCCTCTCTTTGGGAGTTTGACATCTTTAATTTAGTGTGTATCAATGGATATCTCATTCCTTGATGTATCTTTAATGATATCTTCCAAGTGATGATTTCTCCATTCGGTATCCTTTTCACTTGGCATTTCTTTGTCTTTTGGTATCGGTTCTTGAAAGTTTTGAGCATGCATATTTACTTCATGTATTCTATTTGGCATGCTTTCTTTCGTTGACTCAATATATAGGGGAAACTCCACCTAGTCTCAATTTGGATGAGATGTGCATGAAATTCATTTTCATATCTATATGCACATATTATGTGGAGTTTGTCCTATGTATTGGTGTTTCTAACTATTTGGTCCCGATGAGTTTGGGTACCGTTTAGTTTGTGCTGTTCTTCTAGGAACATTTGGAGATGCATTGGATGCTCGGCTCACTCACAAGGAAGGTGTTGTCACCATGTGCATATTGGAGTCAAGCAAGGATGATCAATGAACTACTATCTACCTTCAATTGGTATCTACTACATCCTTCCAATGATATCTCGGTAACAAGTATCTATTCATGCTTTCTCCTCTTGCATTCAACCTTGTGTAGGTTGCATCTTGGCATGATATTCATTTCATATCTTCTGATACTTGTTTCCTTTCTCAAAGCATCCCAACGATGATCTCTTGTTGCTAGTTGTGATGCCTTTGACGGATGTGTGTTTGGACTTCATTTATATACAATAAGACCATATGTAGCCAAGTGCTATGCTTTCAAGCAAATATCTTATTGGTATATTTATGACTTCCTTGTGGATATCTTGTTCCTTCGTGTTGTAACTATTTCGGGTGTACATCCTTCTTTGTAGATATATATATCATCATGATTTCGTCTACATAGAACCTTATACACTTCAGAGAAATTACATCTCTAGTTGATATCTTTTCTTTCACGTCCACCTTGTCTTTCTTATGTTATTTCTTTGGTGGCTCCGTGAAAGCTTTTCCCTTGAGTGCGTGTCCTCTATCGTTGCATCTTGTTGAACTCTTGTGTGGTGAAGATTATTTTCCTCTTGCTTATCTTTACGAGGTTTTTGCCATCTTAATTGGTATCCCTCGTCTTGATGAGCCTCCCCTCATCTATCTTCACCACGGGTTGTCACAAGCATAGGTTCTCTTTTGCTTATTAGTAAGCTTGTGAACCCATTTGCGAGTTGTGTGTGGGAATGATAGGCCTTGCACCATGTGCCTCATTCTTTCAAGACTATGTTGATGCTTAATGCTCATCCTAATCTTAGTCTTCTCAAGTGCTTCGCCATGACTCACACACATCATTTTGGTTGAGCCTATTCTTAAGTTGCCTCTTTTACATGTTGCTCAACCATGTGCTTGTTGCAAGCGCTAGGCTTTGTTTCCTATATGCTCACTTGCACTGGATGTGAGTTTCTATTGATTTTGGGGGAGCTATGATCCTATTTTGTGCACTTTGTATTCAAATACAAAAATTCTTATGTGTGCACAAATCATGGGGAGCTTCTCTAGTTTCTTTAGAACACTTCTTTGCGCTTTTCATAATATCTTTATTCTTGTGGCATGTAGGATCATTGGTCTAGTTGGTTCAATTGATATCCGTTGATTGCTTGCTTCAATTGGTATCTTCTGATTGCTTGTGTCTCTCTTTGTTATGTCTTTGTGGCATATCTTTCTGTTGCAATCTTTGGGCATCAATATAGTTTGTCTTCCTCCAAGTATTGGCAGTTAGGTATGTGTATTGCATTCCACTCTCTTGTTGAGAAATACACAATTCATGGAGGACCACAATTTATATTGGCTGAGGGAGTCCTGGACTAGGGGGTGTCCGGACAGCCGGACTATCATCGTCCGCCGGACTCCAAGACTACGAAGATACAAGATTGAAGACTCCGTTCCGTGTCCGGATGGGACTTTCCTTGGCGTGGAAGGCAAGCTTGGCGATACGGATATGTAGATTTCCTACCGTTGTAACCGACTCTGTGTAACCCTAGCCCTCTCCGGTGTCTATATAAACCGGAGGGCTTTAGTCCATAGGACATAACCTCCATTACAACAATCATACCATAGGCTAGCTTCTAGGGTTTAGCCTCCTTGATCTCGTGGTAGATCCACTCTTGTACTACCCATATCATCAATATTAATCAAGCAGGACATAGGGTTTTACCTCCATCGAGAGGGCCCGAACCTGGGTAAAACATCGTGTCCCTTATCTCCTGTTACCATCCGCTTAGACGCACAGTTTGGGACCCCCTACCCGAGATCCACCGGTTTTGACACCGACATTGGTGCTTTCATTGAGAGTTCCTCTGTGTCATCACCGATAGGCTCGATGGCTTCTTCAATCAACAACGCTGTCCAGGGTGAGACTTTTCTCCCCGGACAGATCTTCGTATTCGGCCGCTTCGAACTGCGGGCTAATTCACTTGGCCATCTGGAGCAGATCGAAAGCAACGCCCCTGGCCGTCAGGTCAGGTTTGGAAGCCTAAACTTCACGGCCGACATCTGCGGGGACTTGATCTTCGACGGGCTCGAGCCACAGCCGAGCGTGCCGCACTGTCACGATGGGCATGATCTAGCTCTGCCGCCGGACGGTGCCTTGGTGGCTGCACACGAATTCACTCCGGCCCTTAGTCTGGAGCCGATCGCCCAGATCGAGGACCGGTGGCTGGACACTGCCTCGAGGGCTGCAACTTCAACGGCGATGGAGCCGAACACTAACCTTGTCCCTTGCGAAGCTCGTGACTCCGAGGTGCCGGACTCCCTGCCGGACTCCGAACCTCCTGCGCCCCTGCCAATCGAATCCGATTGGGCGACGATCATGGAGTTCACCGCTGCGGACATCTTTCAGCACTCGCCCTTTGGCGACATCCTAAATTCACTAAAGCATCTCTCGCTATCCGGAGAGCCCTGGCCGGATTATGGCCAGGATGGTTGGGAAGCGGACGACGAAGAAATTCAAAGCCCACCCACCTCCCACTTTGTAGCCACTGTCGACGATCTAACCGACATGCTAGACTATGACTCCGAAGACATCGACGGTATGGACGACGATGCCGGAGACGAACAAGAACCAGCGCCTACAGGGCACTGGAAGACCACCTCGTCATATGACATATACATGGTGGACACCCCAAAAGATGGGGACGGCGAAGAAGAAGCGGAGGCAGATTCCCCAAAGAAACAGCCCAAGCGGCGACGTCAGTGGCGCCGCTCTAAATCCCGCCACAGCATGAATGGAGATTCCGGCACAGGAGATAATAACACCCCAGAAAGTGCCGATGACAATCCCCTCCAGCAAGATTAAGCGCAGGAGGATGCAGAAGCAAGCCCTCACGAGAGAGCGGCAGATGAAGAGGTCGAGGATGATAATTACATACCTCCCTCCGAAGACGAGGCAAGCCTCAATGACGATGAATTCGTCGTGCCCAAGGATCCAGTCGAACAAGAGCGTTTCAAACGCAGGCTAATGGCCACGGCAAATAGCCTAAAGAAAAAGCAGCAGCAGCTTCAAGCTGATCAAGACCTGCTGGCCGACAGATGGACCAAGGTCCTTGAGGGAGTCCTGGACTAGGGGGTGTCCGGACAGCCGGACTATCATTATCCGCCGGACTCCAAGACTACAAAGATACAAGATTGAAGACTCCGTCCCGTGTCCGGATGGGACTTTCCTTGGCGTGGAAGGCAAGCTTGGCAATACGGATATGTAGATCTCCTACCATTGTAACCGACTCTGTGTAACCCTAGCCTCCTCCGGTGTCTATATAAACCGGAGGGCTTTAGTCCGTAGGACGACATACATTACAACAATCATACCATAGGCTAGCTTCTAGGGTTTAGCCTCCTTGATCTCGTGGTAGATCCACTCTTGTACTACCCATATCATCAATATTAATCAAGCAGGACGTAGGGTTTTACCTCCATCGAGAGGGCCCGAACCTGGGTAAAAACATCGTGTCCCTTGTCTCCTGTTACCATCCGCCTAGACGCACAGTTCGGGACCCCCTACCCGAGATCCGCCGGTTTTGACACCGACATTGGTGCTTTCATTGAGAGTTCCTCTGTGTCGTCACCGATAGGCTTGATGGCGTCTTCAACCAGCAACGCTGTCCAGGGTGAGACTTTTCTCCCCGGACAGATCTTCGTATTCGGCGGCTTCGCCCTGCGGGCCAATTCACTTGGCCATCTGGAGCAGATCGAAAGCTACGCCCGTGGCCGTCAGGTCAGATTTGGAAGCTTAAACTTCACGGCCGATGTCCGCGGAGACTTGATCTTTGACGGACTCGAGCCACAGCCAAGCGCGCTGCACTGTGACGACGGGCATGATCTAGCTCTGTCACCGAACAGTGCCTTGGTGGCCGCACACGGGTCCGCTTCGGCCATTAGCCCGGAGCCGATCGCCCAGATCGAGGGCCGGTGGGTAGACGTCGCCCTGGGGGCTTCAACATCCACGGCGATGCAGCCGAACACTAATCTTGTCCCCTGCGAAACTCATGATTCCGAGGCGTCGGACTCCTTGCCGGACTCCGAACCTCCCGCGCCCTTACCAATTGATTCGGATTGGGCGCCGGTTATGGAATTCACCGCCGCGGACATCTTCTAATACTCGGCTTTTGGCGATATCCTGAATTCATTGAAACATCTCTCGTTATCAGGAGAGTCCTGGCCGGACTATGGCCAGGATGGTTGGGATGCGGACGACGAAGAAATTCAGAGCCCACCCACCATCCACTTTGTAGCCACTGTCGACGATCAAACCGACATGCTAGACCACGACTCCGAAGACATCGACGCCATGGACGACGATGCCGGAGACGAACAGGAACCAGCGCCCACAGGGCACTGGAAGGCCACCTCGTCATATGACGTATACATGGTGGATACCCCAAAAGATGGGGACGGCGAAGAAACAGCGGAGGCAGATCCCTTAAAGAAACAGCCCAAGCGCCGACGTCAGCGGCGCCGCTCTAAATCCCGCCACAGCAAGAATGGAGATTCCGGCACAGGAGATAACAATACCCCAGAGAGTGCCGAAGACAATCCCCTCCAGCAAGACTCAGCGCAGGAGGATGCAGAAGCAAGCCCTCACGAGGGGGCGGCCGACGAGGAGGTTGAGGATCATAACTATATGCCTCCCTCCGAAGACGAAGCAAGCCTCAACGATGACGAATTCGTCGTACCCGAGGATCCCGTCGAACAAGAGCGCTTCAAGCGCAGGCTTATCGCCACAACAAACAGCCTAAAGAAAAAGCAGCAACAGCTTCAAGCTGATCAGGACCTGCTGGCCGATCGATGGACCGAGGTCCTCGCGGCCGAAGAGTATAAACTCGAACGTCCCTCAAAAAGTTACCCAAGACGCAAGCTGCTTCCCCGATTAGAGGAGGAAGCATACACACCTCCATCACCAGCGCACGATATGGCTGACCGACCACCCCGTGGTCGTGACAGAGAGGCATCCAGGCCCCCAGCCAAGACCATACCCCAGCATCATTCCAAAAGCACGAAGCGAAGAGGGAACGCTCCGGACTTGCGAGACATATTGGAGGATAAAGCAAGGCAATCCAGATCCATATATGGATCACGTGGGCACCCTACGACCCACGACGAATACCGTCGCGCCGGATACAATAACCCTGGCCGGGCCGAACACAGCAGACAGCGCTCTCTCGAGCTGCGTCACGATATCGCTCAATACAGAGGCGCCACACACCCGCTATGCTTCACTGACGAAGTAATGGATCATCAGATCCCCGAAGGGTTTAAACCCGTAAACATCGAATCTTACGATGGCACAACAGACCCCGCGGTTTGGATCGAAGACTATCTTCTCCACATCCATATGGCCCGCGGCGACGATCTCCACGCCATCAAGTACCTCCCACTCAAGCTTAAAGGACCAGCCCGGCATTGGCTTAACAGCTTGCCTGCAGAGTCAATTGGGTGTTGGGAAGACCTGGAGGCCGCATTCCTTGATAACTTCCAAGGCACATATGTGCGACCACCAGACGCCGATGACCTAAGCCACATCATTCAGCAGCCAGACGAATCGGCCAGACAATTCTGGACACGGTTCTTGACGAAGAAAAATCAAATCGTCGATTGTCTGGATGCAGAGGCCCTTGCAGCCTTCAAACATAACATCCGGGACGAATGGCTAGCCCGGCACCTGGGGCAGGAAAAGCCGAAATCCATGGCAGCCCTCACATCGTTAATGACCCGCTTTTGCGCGGGAGAGGACAGCTGGCTAGCCCGCGGCAACAATCTCCGTAAAAATTCTGGTAGTCCGGATACTAAGGACAACAACAGTAGGTCATGACGAAACAAAAACAAGCTCCGCATTAACGGCAACGATAAGGAGGATACAACAGTCAACGCCGGATTCCGAGGCTCTAAACCCGGTCAGCGGAAGAAGCCATTCAAAAGAACCACTCCGGGTCCGTCCAATCTGGACCGAATACTCGACCGCTTATGCCAGATACATGGCACCTCTGAAAAGCCAGCTAACCACACTAATAGAGATTGCTGGGTGTTCAAGCAGGCAGGCAAGTTAATTGCCGAAAACAATGACAAGGGGCTAAACAGCGATGACGAGGAAGAGACCCGACCGCCGAACAACAGAGGACAGAAGGGTTTTCCCCCACAAGTGCGAACGGTGAATATGATATACGCGACCCACATACCCAAGAGGGAGAGGAAACGCGCACTAAGGGACGTCTATGCGATGGAGCCAGTCGCCCCAAAGTTCAACCCATGGTCCTCTTGTCCGATCACTTTCAATCGAAGAGACCATCCGACCAGCATACGCCATGGCGGGTTCACCGCATTGGTCTTAGACCCAATCGTCGATGGGTTCCACCTCACGAGAGTCCTGATGGATGGCGGCAGCAGCCTGAACCCGCTTTATCAGGATACAGTGCGCAAAATGGGCATAGACCCATCAAGGATTAAACCTACAAAGACAACCTTTAAAGGTGTCATACCAGGAGTGGAAGCCAACTGCACAGGCTCAGTCACACTGGAAGTGATCTTCGGATCCCCGGATAATTTCCGAAGCGAAGAGTTAATCTTCGACATAGTCCCGTTCCGAAGCGGCTATCACGCTCTGCTCGGACGAACCGCGTTTGCCAAATTCAACGCGGTGCCGCACTATGCATACCTAAAGCTCAAGATGCCAGGCCCTCGTGGAGTCATCACGGTCAATGGGAATACGGAACGCTCCCTCCGAACGGAGGAACATACAGCGGCTCTCGCGGCAGAAGTACAGAGCAGCCTTCTAAGGCAATTCTCGAGTCCGGCCGTCAAAAGGCCGGATACAGCAAAACGCGCCCGGAGCAATGCCAACCAAGACCACCTGGCGCGATCAGAGCACGCGTAGCAATGCGTCCCCAACCCTCGCCCGCGCATGATCGCAAGAATAACACTCCGCGTACATCATTACGCTTTGGAGATACCATGGGCACAGGGGAGGGGGCATGATCGCAACGGACCCAGAGTGCGGTTCGACCACATTAGGGGCTCGCAAGTGTGGCCCCCTTTTTTATTTCCATTTTTCGTCTCTTATGTACACAGGACTCTGTTAACCAGAAGCCCTGTCCGGCGGCGAACCTGCCGAACTCAAGATGCAACAGTCAGGGACCAAAGAAGGCCGCGACGAACACTCAGGTGGTCTCTATTACGAGCATTAAATTATATACACCAAGTTCGCAGCCCATCCCTGGAGGGGGGCATGTTTACTTAGTCCAAATCCCTTGCTTACCGCGCTATTTGTATCAGTCCGCTCTACTAGCTGACTTTCTTTCATAAATAATGCAGCAACTTTTTGATTGCAATTGCATTACCTTTTATATATATGCTCATTATGTGACATCTTGCACCCGTATATTTTGGTACGGCCTAATACACCGGGGGCTTATGTTCCCCACCCTATGGTGTGATAAGTCTGAACACTTTCACAAGTGCGGCACCCCGAACTTATAGCATTATATGAATCGGCTCTGAATCATGTCTTGGGTCAATAGTTGGGTTTGCCAGGCTCCCACGTTTTGGTGCCTTACGTTCCGTTCCGTCGGCTAAGGTGGCACTGGGAGAACCACTGCGATTGCGCCCCGGTAGAGCCGGGCGAGCGCCTCAGTGGAGAAAGCTAAAACTGACTGGCATGATAAGGCGAGAGACTGGTCGCTGTTCGAGAGGCTTTTTCGGGTCCTTAAAGACTCACGCCGCTTCGAGCGAAGTTCCGGACAATGTCCGATGAAGGCGTGGATAGCGCCCCAGATTCGGCCTTCCGAATACCAGGGGCTTCGCTGAAATTTAAAATTATAGAATTCTATGGCTAAGTGAGAGTGTTCAAGCATTATAAGTCCGGTTGCCTTGTTCGTTGTGTTGAGCGCCTCCCTCGATGGACCCAACAATGGGAACAAGAGTGCTCAAATTTATCCCGAACACCCCAGCACTCGTGGCTTGGGGGCTGAAGCCAACAACTTGCCATCTCTCAGATTTTATTAATGGGCGCACAGAAGGTAATATTTTAAATTAAACAAGCGTTGCTTAACGCGCACATGAACAAAGTTTCAGCGCATAGGATAATACATAGCGAATTCACTCAAAGATTACATTTCGGGGGCACTCATCCGCAATATCGCGGGCTCCCTTCAGGACAGTTTTATAATACATCTCGGGCGTGCGATACTCCTTGCCCGGCGGGGTGGGTCCGTGAGAAGCTTCTCCGCATCCAACCTGCCCCATTGCACCTTTGTGCGGGCAAGAGCCCGGCGAGCGCCTTCAATGCAGGCGGAGCGCTTGATTACATCCACACAAGGGCATGCATCCACCAGCCGCCGCACGAGGCCAAAGTAGCTCCCAGGCATGGCCTGTCCAGGCCACAGCCGGGCTATGAGGCCCTTCATGGCCTCTTCAGCTACCTTGTGGAGTTCGACCAGCTGCTTCAGCTAGTCGCTTGGGGGCACCGGGTGTCCGGCCTCAGCATACTGAGACCAGAAGACTTTTTCCGTCGAGCTCCCCTCCTCGCCACAATAGAATGCGGCGGCATCGTATGCACTACGCGGCAGATCTGCAAACACCCCTGGAGAGCTCCGAATGCGGGTAAGTATCAGGTAATTTACATTAACATGCTTGCTCTGCATGAAAAATGCCTTACCCGCCGCTATTTTCTTTATATCTTCAACCTCCTGAAGGGCCTTACGGGCCTCGGCCTTGGCGGACTTGGCACTTTCGAGAGCCGAGGCAAGCTCGGACTCTCGAGTCTTGGAGTCACGCTCCAAACTCTCATGCTTTTCCATGAGAGCCTGGAGCTCTTGCCGAACTTCCGCCACCTGTGCCTCTTGCTTTTCTCGCTCAGCCCGTTTCGCGGCCGCACTGTGTTCGGCCGCGGACACAGCATCCTTCAGGGCTGCCACCTCATTAGTGGCCCCTGCAATACACATATTATCCCTATTAATTTTATTGCCACCGAAATCCTTTTCTGTAAGGTACCTATTCAAAGTGGTGTTACTCACCTTCTTTTTCCTCGAGCTGCTTCTTCGCATGGCCGAGCTCTTGCTCGGACCGCTCGAGATCCTGCTTTAACTTATCGACCTCTGTCGTTAATGCGGCAGAGGCCAGCAGCGCAGCCTGCAAACCCATATTGACATATTTTTAGCAACCCTGCGAATATGTTGTTAGATCCTCAGTCCGACTTTTCTTTCCGAACACCGAATTGAGCATCAGGGGCTACTGTCTATGCGGTATTACATTACATAATTTTAACTTCTTACCTCAAAGCCTGTTAAAAGGCTGCTACAGGCTTCGGTCAGCCCGCTTTTGGCGAGCTGAACCTTTTGAATCACCGCACTCATGATAGTGCGGTGTTCTTCCTCAATGGAAGCGCCTTTAAGCGCCTCCAGCAAGTTATCCGGCGCCTCCGGTTGGACGGTGCCGGAACCAGCAGCCCTGCTAAGCGGGCATCCACTGGATCTTCTGGCATGGGAGCCGGGCTGATAAGCAGCTTGGCCTTCTCCATCCATTCCTATCAAAGGAAGAGGCAGAATGAAACCTCACAAGAGTCGATCTAATTATCACAAGTGTCCCGTAATGGGGTTGAATCACTTACCTCGTCAGTTGGATACTGCAAGCTGAATCCGCGGTCTTCCGTCGCGGATGCGGGGGCTTCGGCGCCCTTGAACAGCACCCTCCAGGCGCCTTCGTATGTTGTATCGAAGAGTCCGCTTAGCGCCTGGTGCTGTTCCGGATTGAACTCCCACAAATTGAATGCCTGTTCTTGGCATGGGAGGATCCGCCGGATGAGCATGACTTGGACCACGTCGATGAGCCTGAGCCTATTGCTCACCATCTTCTTGATGCAGGCTCGGAGTCCCGTCACCTCCACCGGATTGCCCCACTGCAAGCCCTTCTCTTTCCAGGAGGTGAGCTGCATGGGGATGCCATATCTAAACTCGGGGGCCGCCGCCCATGTAGGTTTGCGTGGCTCGGTGATGTAGAACCACCCCGATTGCCACCCCTTGACGGAGTCCACAAAGGCCCCTTCGAGGCAAGGGACGTTGGGCAATTTGCCCAACATGGCGCCTCCGCATTCCGCTTGCGTGCCCTTCACAACCTTCGGCTTGACGTTGAAGGTCTTGAGCCACAGGCCGAAGTGGGGCCGGATGCAGAGGAAGGCCTCGCACACGACGATAAACGCCGAGATGTTGAGGATGAAGTTCGGCGCCAGATCGTGGAAATCCAGGCCGTAGTAAAACATGAGCCCCGGACAAATGGATGGAGCGGAAAGCCTAGTCCGCGGAGGAAGTGGGGGAGTAAGACGACCCTCTCATGAGGCCCAGGGGTAGGGATGAGCTGCCCCTCGTCGGGCAGCCGATGCGCGATATCGCCGGAAAGGTATCCGGCGCTGCGCAGCTTGGTGATGTCCTCCTCCTTAGCGGTGGAGGCCAACCATTTGCCTCCCGCTCCGGACATATTCGGAGAAGGTCGAGGCGAGATGCGCGAGCTTGGGCGTTGGAGCTTGAGTTCGCGGAGATGGATAAGCAAAGGAGGAAGAAGGCGTAGGTGAGAAGATGAATCGTTATCCCTTATATATAGGCGGACGAAAACTATGCGTCCCCCACCAGCCTGGTAAAACTCGCTTGTCTCCCAAGCGCCACCATCAATGGTGCGGTTGGGTTACCCACGTTCGTATTGATGAGAATCCCGGGATAAGGGGAACACGATCTCTGCTTCGACAAGACGTGCCAAGGAAACCGCTTCGCTAAACGTGCTGAGGTGGTATCGTAAAAAACGGTTCAAACAAAGGCTTGGTGGCGGTGTGATGTCACGCCGCATAATACATCAGCAGATTGAACTAAGTGTACATTTTATTCTCTCTACGGTGGAATGTGGAATTTATTTTGCAGAGCCGGACACTATCCTGGTGTTCATGATCTTCTCTGGATTATTCAAGGGAGGAACCCGCCTTGCAATGCCGAACATTATGCGCGCCGGACTTATCGTCATTGAAGCCTGGTTCAGGGGCTACTGAGGGAGTCCTGGACTAGGGGGTGTCCGGACAGCCGGACTATCATTATCTGCCGGACTCCAAGACTACGAAGATACAAGATTGAAGACTCCGTCCCATGTCCGGATGGGACTTTCCTTGGCGTGGAAGGCAAGCTTGGCAATACGGATATGTAGATCTCCTACCATTGTAACCGACTCTGTGTAACCCTAGCCTCCTCCGGTGTCTATATAAACTGGAGGGCTTTAGTCCGTAGGACGACATACATTACAACAATCATACCATAGGCTAGCTTCTAGGGTTTAGCCTCCTTGATCTCGTGGTAGATCCACTCTTGTACTACCCATATCATCAATATTAATCAAGCAGGACGTAGGGTTTTACCTCCATCGAGAGGGCCCGAACCTGGGTAAAAACATCGTGTCCCTTGTCTCCTGTTACCATCCGCCTAGACGCACAGTTCGGGACCCCCTACCCGAGATCCGCCGGTTTTGACACCGACAGTCCTCGCGGCCGAAGAGTATGAACTCGAACGCCCCTCCAAAAGCTACCCAAAACGCAAGTTGCTCCCCCGATTAGAGGAGGAAGCATACATACTTTCATCACCAGCGCACAATACGGCCGACCGACCACCCCGTGGTCGCGACAGAGAGGCATCTAGGCCCTCCACCAAGACCGTACCCCAGCATCGCTCCAAAAGTACGAAGCCAAGAGGGAACGCGCCGGACTTGTGAGATATATTGGAGGACAAAGCAAGGCAATCCAGATCCATCTATGGATCACGTGGGTGCCCCACGACCCACGACGAATACCGTCGCGTCGGATACAATAACTCCAGCCGGGCCGAATACAGCAGACAACGCTCACTCGAGCTACGTCGTGATATTGCTCAATATAGAGGTGCCGCACACCCGCTATGCTTCACTGACGAAGTAATGGATCATCAAATCCCTGAAGGGTTTAAACCTGTAAACATTGAATCCTACGATGGCACAACAGACCCCACGGTTTGGATCGAAGATTATCTCCTTCACATCCATATGGCCCGCGGCGACGATCTCCACGCCATCAAGTATCTCCCACTCAAGCTTAAAGGACCAGCTCGGCATTGGCTTAACAGCCTGCCCGCAGAGTCAATTGGGTGTTGGGAGGACCTGGAAGCCGCATTCCTCGACAACTTCCAGGGCACATATGTGCGGCCACCAGACGCTGATGACCTAAGCCACATAATTCAGTAGCCATACGAATCGGCCAGACAGTTCTGGACACGGTTTTTAACAAACAAAAATCAAATCGTCGACTGTCCGGATGCAGAGGCCCTCACAGCCTTTAAACATAACATCCGCGACGAGTGGCTAGCCCGGCACCTAGGACAGGAAAAGCCGAAATCCATGGCAGCCCTCACATCTCTAATGACCCGCTTCTGTGCGGGAGAGGACAGCTGGCTATCTCGCAGCAACAACCTCAGTAAAGATTCTGGCAGTCCGGATACCAAGGACCACAATGGCAGGTCACGTCAAAGCAAAAATAAACGCCGCATTAACGGCGACGACAAGGAGGATACGGCACTCAACGCCAGATTCCGAGGCTCTAAACCCGGTCAGCGGAAGAAACCATTCAAAAGAACCACTCCGGGTCTGTCCAATTTGGACCGAATACTCGACCGCTTATGCCAGATACATGGCACCCCCGAAAAGCCAGCTAATCACACCAACAGAGATTGTTGGGTATTCAAGCAGGAAGGCAAGTTAATTGCCGAAAACAATGATAAGGGGCTGCACAGCGACGACGAGGAAGAGACCCGACCGCCGAACAATAGAGGACAGAAGGGTTTCCCCCCACAAGTGCGGACGGTGAACATGATATACGCAACCCATATACCCAAGAGGGAGCGGAAGCGTGCACTAAGGGACGTATATGCGATGGAGCCAGTCACCCCGAAGTTCAATCCATGGTCCTCTTGCCCGATCACTTTTGATCGAAGAGACCATTTGACCAGTATCCGCCATGGCGGATTTGCCGCATTGGTTTTAGACCCAATCGTCGATGGGTTTCACCTCACGAGAGTCCTGATGGATGCTGGCAGTAGCCTGAACCTGCTTTATCAGGATACAGTGTGCGAGATGGGCATAGACCCCTCAAGGATTAAACCTACAAAGACGACCTTCAAAGGCGTCATACCAGGTGTTGAGGCCAATTGTATAGGCTCAGTCACACTGGAAGTGGTCTTCGGATCCCCGGACAATTTCCGGAGCGAGGAGTTAATCTTCGACATAGTCCCATTCCGCAGTGGCTATCACGCTCTGCTCGGACGAACCACGTTTGCAAAGTTCAACGCGGTGCCGCATTACGCATACTTCAAGCTCAAGATGCCAGGCCCTCATGGAGTCATCACGGTCAACGGAAATACGGAACGCTCCCTCCGAACGAAGGAACACACATCGGCTCTCGCGGCAGAAGTACAGAGCAGCCTTTTAAGGCAATTTTCGAGTCCGGCCAATAAACGGCCGGATACAGCCAAATGCGCCCGAAGCAACATCGACCAAGACCACCTGGCATGATTCGAGAATGCGTAGCAATGCGGCCCCAACCCCAGCACCTGCATAATTGCAAGACATAACCTCCGCGTACATCATTACGCTCTGGAGATACCATGGGCCTAGGGGAAGGGGCACGACCACAGCAGACCCAGAGTGCGGCTCGACCACACCAGGGGCTCACAAGTGTGTCACTCCTTTTTGTTATTATTTTCTTTCTTTGTGTACACAGGACTCCGTTCACCAGAGGCCCTGTCCGGCGGTGAACCCGCCGAATTCACGATGCAACAGACAGGGAAGAAAGAAGACTGCGATAAATACTCAGGTGGTCTCCGTTACGAGCATTAAATTTTATTATATACACCAGCCCGCAGCCCATCCCTGGAGGGGGACATGTTTTAGTCCAATCCCTTGCTTACCGCACTATTTGTATCATTCCGCACTCATAGCAGAATTCTTTAAATAAATAATGCAGCATTTTTTGCCTGTTATTGCATTACTTTACACATATGTTCATTAATGACATCTCGCACCCGTATATTTTGGTATGGCCGAATACACCAGGGGCTTATGTTCCCCGCATTATGGTGTGGTAAGTCCGAACACTTACACAAGTGCGGCACCCCGAACTTATAGCATTATATGAATCGGCTCCGAATCATGTCTTGGGTCAATAGTTGGGTTTGCCCGGCTCCCAGGTTTTGGTGCCTTACGTTCCGTTCTGTCGGCTAAGGTGGCACTGGGAGAACCACTGCGATTGTGCCCCGGTTGAGCTGGGCGAGCACCTCAGTGGAGAAAGCTAAAACTGACTGGCATGATAAGGCGAGAGACTGGTCGCTGTTCGAGAGGTGTTTTCGGGTCCCTAAAGACCTATGCCGCTTCGAGCGAAGTACCGGATAATGTCCGACGAAGGCGTGGATAGCGCCCCGAGTTCGGTCTTCCGAATTCTAGGGGCTTCGCCGAAATTTAAAATTATAGAATTCTATGGCTAAGTGATAGTGTTCAAGCATTATAAGTCCGGTCGCCTTGTTCGTTGTGTTGAGCGCCTCCCTAGATGGACCCAAAAATGGGAACAAGAGTGCTCAAGTTTATCCCGAACACCCCAGCACTCGTGGCTTGGGGGCTGAAGCCAACGACTTGCCATCTCTCAGATTTTATAAACGGCCGCACAGAAGGTAATATTTTAAATTAAACAAGCGTTGCGTAGCGCATATGAACAAAGTTTTCAGCGCACAGGATAATACGCAACGAGTCTACTCAATAATTACATCTCTGGGGCACTCATCCGCAATATTGCGGGCACCCTTCAGGACTGTCTTATAGTACATTTCGGGCGTACGATACTCCTTGCCCGCTGGCGGCGGGTCAGTAAGAAGCCTCTCCGCATCCAGCCTGCCCCAGTGCACCTTTGCGCTGGCAAGGGCCCGACGAGCACCTTCAATACAGGTGGAGCGCTTGATGACATCCACCCAGGGGCACGCATCCACCAGCCGCCGCACGAGGCCGAAGTAGCTCCCAGGCATGGCCTGTCCAGGCCACAGCCGGACTATAAGGCCCTTCATGGCCTCCTCAACTACCTTGTGGAGTTCGACCAGCTGCTTCAGCTGGTCGCTAGGGGGCACCGGATGACCGGCCTCAGCGTACTGAGACCAAAAGACCTTCTCCGTTGAGCTCCCCTCCTCTCCACGGTAGAATGCGGCAGCGTTGGATACACTGCGAGGCAGATCTGCAAACGCCCCTGGAGAGCTCCGAATTCGGGTAAGTGTCAGGTAGTTTACATTAACATGCTTGCTTTGCATGAAAAATGCCTTACCCGCCGCTATTTTCTTCATATCCTCAACTTTCTAAAGGGCCTTACGGGCCTCGGCCTTGGCGGACTTGGCACTTTCGAGAGCTGAGGTGAGCTCGGACTCTCGAGTCTTTGAGTCGCGCTCCAAACTCTCATGCTTCTCCATGAGAGCCTGGAGCTCTTGCCGCACCTCCGCCACCCGTGCCTCCTGCTTTTCTCGCTCTGCCCGTTCCGCGGCCGCATTGCGTTCGGCCGCGGACACAGCCTCCTTCAAGGCTGCCACCTCGTTTGTGGCCCCTGCAGTACCCATATTATCCTTGTTAATTTTATTGCAACCGAAATCCTTTTCTGTAAGGCAAAAATTCAAAGTGGTGCTATTCACCTTCTTTGTCCTCGAGCTGCCTCTTGGCATGGCCGAGCTCTTGCTCGGACTACTCGAGATCTTGCTTTAATGCACCAACCTCCGCAATCAGTGCGGCAGAGGTCAGCAGCGCAGCCTGCAAACCCATATTGACATAATCTATTAGCAACCCTGCGTATATCTTTTCAGATCCTCAGTCCGGCTTTTCTTTCCGAACACCGAACTGAGCATCAAGGGCTACTATCTATGCGGTATTACACTACATAATTCTAAAAACTTCTTACCTCAAAGCCTGTTAGAAGGCTGCTGCAGGCTTCGGTCAGCCCGCTCTTGGCGAGCTGAACCTTCTGAATCACCGCACCCATGATAGTGCGGTGTTCTTCCTCGATGGAAGCGCCTTTGAGCGCCTCCAACAAGTTGTCCGGCGCCTCCGGTTGGACGGAGGCCGCCGGCATCACGGTCTTGGCCTTCTTGCGAAGGGGCCGCTTGCCGGACTCCGGAACCACTGCAGGTTCCGGCGTAGAGTCCGGCGCAAAGTCCGGGAGGCTGCCTTGTGGCGCCTCCGGAGCCTCCTCCTGATTGGTCCCTTTCTAGGATCCCACCTCGGCGTCCTCGTCAGCGCGAGGGGTGGAGGTAGTCGGGATGGAATCCACATCCGACGGCGCCAACGACCCGCTCGATGAAGCGGGGAGATCATGATCGGCCGGACTGCAGGCAGTATGCGGCATTAGAAGGACACTATGTGACACAAAAGAAATTTCATATCATTCAGGAATCCGGATACTTACGATCTCGCCTGAGGCCTGGCCCTTGAGGGCCACTCTTCACCGCCAACATTGGTGTTGGCGGAGCCGTCCGGGGGAATAGTTCTTCCCCTCTTGGACCCTTCGGCCTCCCCTGTTGGGGAGGCCTTCCTCTTTCTTTCTCCCCCTCTGGGAGAGAATCTTCTTCCTCCTCCTCATCTTCGGGGGAGGAACCCGCCTCAGAGTCGTCGGACACCTGAAAACGGGAACTCTTTCGAGTGCCCGTGGCCACCTTCTTGGCCTTCTTCTCCGGCACCACGTGCGGTGCCGGAACCAGCAGCCCCGCTAGACGCGCGTCCACTAGGTCTTCTGGCATGGGCGCCGGGCAGACGAGCTGCTCGGCCTTCGCCATCCATTCCTGTCAAAGGAGAAGGAAGATTAAAACCCGCTTAGAATCAGACTATTAACAACAAGTGTCCCGTAAAGGGGTAGAATCACTTACCTCGTCAGCTGGACGCTGCGAGTGAAATCCGCGATCTTCCGTCGCGGATGCGGGGGCTTCGGCGCCCTTAAACAGCACCCTCCAGGCGCCTTCGTACGTCGTGTTGAAGAGCCCGCTCAGCGCCTGGTGCTGTTTCGGATCAAACTCCCACAGATTTAATGCCCGTTCTTGGCATGGGAGAATCCGGCGGACGAGCATGACTTGGACCACGTCAACAAGCCTGAGCTTCTTGTTCACCAGCTTCTGGATACAGGCTTGGAGTCCCGTCAGCTCCTTCGAATTACCCCACAGCAAGCCCTTCTCTTTCCAGGAGGTGAGCTGCGTAGGGATACCAGATCTGAACTCGGGGGTCGCCGCCCACGTAGGGTCGCGCGGCTCGGTGATATAGAACCACCCCGATTGCCACCCCTTGACGGATTCCACGAAGGCCCCTTCGAACCAAAGGACGTTGGGCATCTTGCCCAACATGGCGCCTCCGCACTCCGCTTGAGTGCCCTTCACTACCTTCGGCTTGACATTGAAGGTCTTGAGCCACAAGCCGAAGTGGGGCTGGATGCAGAGGAAGGCCTTGCACACGACGATAAACGCCGAGATGTTGAGGATGAAGTTCGGCGCCAGATCATGGAAATCCAGGCCGTAGTAGAACATGAGCCCCCGGACAAAGGGGTGAAGTGGAAAGCCCAGTCCGCGGAGGAAGTGGGGAAGGAAAACGACCCTCTCATGGGGCCCGGGGTGGGGATGAGTTGCCCCTCGTCGGGCAGCCGGTGCGCGACGTCGCCGGAAAGGTACCCGGCGCTGCGCAGCCTTGTGATGTGCTCCTCCTTAACGGTGGAAGCCAACCATTTGCCTCCCGCTCCGAACATGGTCGGAGAAGGTTGAGACGAGATGCGCGAACTTGGGCGCTGGAGCTCGAGTGCGCGGAGATGGATAAGCAAAGGAGGAAGAAGGCGTAGGTGAAAAGGTGAATCCTTATCCCTTATATATAGGCGGGCGAAGACTATTCGTCCCCCACTAGCCTGGTAAAACTCGCTTGTCTCCCAAGTGCCACCATCAATGGCGCGGTTGGGTTATCCACGTCCGTATTGATGAGAATCCCGGAATAAGGGGAACACGATCTCTGCTTCGACAAGACGTGCCAAGGAAACCGCTTCGCTAAACGCACTGAGGCGGTGTAATAAAAAATGATTCAAGTAAAGGCTTGGTGGTGGTGTGATGTCATGCCGCAAAATACGTCAGCAGATTGAACTTGTGTATATATTATTCTCTCTACGGTGGAATGTGGAATCGGTTTTGCAGAGCCGGACACTAACCTGGTGTTCATGATCTTCTCTGGATTATTCAAAGGAGGAACCCGCCTTGCAATGCCGAACATTATGCGCGCCGGACATATCATCATTGAAGCCTGGTTCAGGGGCTACTGAGGGAGTCCTGGACTAGGGGGTGTCCGGACAGCCGGACTATCATCGTCCGCCGGACTCCAAGACTATGAAGATACAAGATTGAAGACTCCGTCCCGTGTCCGGATGGGACTTTCCTTGGCGTGGAAGGCAAGCTTGGCGATACGGATATGTAGATTTCCTACCATTGTAACCGACTCTGTGTAACCCCAGGCCTCTCCGGTGTCTATATAAACCGGAGGGCTTTAGTCCGTAGGACATAACCTCCATTACAACAATCATACCATAGGCTAGCTTCTAGGGTTTAGCCTCCTTGATCTCGTGGTAGATCCACTCTTGTACTACCCATATCATCAATATTAATCAAGCAGGACGTAGGGTTTTACCTCCATCGAGAGGGCCCGAACCTGGGTAAAACATCGTGTCCCTTGTCTCCTGTTACCATCCGCCTAGACGCACAGTTCGGGACCCCCTACCCGAGATCTGCCGGTTTTGACACCGACATTGGCCTTCTTAGATTTTCGCCCATTTTGGCAATCGATGCCAATGGGGGAGAAGTTTCAGAGAGTTTTGTGGAGAAGTTTAGAGAGTTATCTCTTCTTGCTTTGTTTTTGTTCCTTAGCATTTGCATCTCATTCGCATGCACTATTAGTTGTTGCATTGCATGGTGATGCATAATTCCTTATATAAACTCTCTTGAAAGTGATTGTCATCAATTACAAAAATGGGGGAGATTGAAAGAACATAAGGGTGCCCCATGTTTGGTTTTGGTAATTGATGACAATCTCTATGGACTAATGGTTGTCTTGAGTTGTATTTGAAGGATTTGTCCATAGGCTTTTCTTGAAGTCCATGTGTTGGTTTCAAGGAGTTCTTGAGTTGACCAAGGTGCTATTAAGGAATTATCCAAAGATTGGTCATGCGAGTGTTGAGCTTATTGCAAGCATGTCTTGAAGAAGAAGGTTGTGTGATCATTCATGTTTACCTTCAAGACATCATCCAAATGAAGAGAGTTGCAAAGATTCAAGGTTGATCAAGACTAAGTCAAGAGTGAATCAAGTTGATCAACTCACAAAGCGTAGAAGATGTACCGAGAGGGATCAAGTGATCCCATGGTATGGTAAGCATTGTCCATTACACTTTATGTACTAACCCATGGTCTATGTGAGAGTTGTATGTTGGGTTAGGTACGTATCCATGGGCTTGCGTCAAGAGGAAGATATCATACAACCCATGGAAAGGATGACATCAAGTGGTGATCGTCATCAAGATTGCCGTGTGCAAGGTCAAGTGGAGCATCACGAAGAGATCAAGTGCTTGAATCTTGCCATCCATTGTGGTGTCAATGGACTTGTGAAGATGTGCCGAAGAGTGGCTCACCCATAGTGAACTGTGGGGGAGCAATCATCTAGTCTTCATCGAGCCAACGCAATCAACAAAGGTGGTCCAACTTGAGGGAGTCAAGATCGTCTTCATCTAGCTCAAGTGGACCATGTGCAAGGCAAAGGTTTTCCCTTGATAGGTTTTCTATTTTACCGGTCTTGTAGTGGTAGTTGGGAGACCGAGTTATAGGACCGTTTGTCGTACTATCAAGGGGGGCTCTCAAGTTGGTAGCTTGATCGTATCGTTAGTAGAGAGCTCAAACCATTGCATCCTTGCATCATGTTTCTTGGTTCTTGTTTGGTTATATTTATGAGTCTTAGATCTTATGGTCATCTTAATGACAAGATTGAGTTCATCGAAAACGGAGTTCGCATGCGTCTTCTATGATGTTTTCGGTGTTGGAGGTTTTACTGGTCTTATCCGATGAAGGGTTCTCACCATTTTCTTATGGGACTTTTCTCATTTGCTTATTCTTGATATTTCTATCAATATTGTGTTAGCCCATGTCGTTAGCTTTCCAACAAACTTGGTTTCGTTAAATTCGGAGTCCGTTTGCAAAAGTTGTGGCTGTTTTGGTAAAGGCTGCAACGGTACTACCGCGATTAGAGCGGATGTAATTTTTTACTACCGCTCCAGAGCGGTACTACCGCTGCTACTGAGCGGTAGTACCGCTCTAGAGCAGTACCACCGTGGCTCCTAAGCGGTAGTACCGCCCCGGACCAAAATCTCGTGTTTTCTCTCTCGTTTGGGTTGTTTTGACCGTGCTAAGCGGTAGTACCGCTCCTCCAAGCGGTAGTACCGCTTGTGCACGACCTGAGCACATAACGGTTGGATTCGGGAGGTCCTATAATAGGGGGTCTTCTTCCCCAATGAACCTAATCCTTTGAGCTCGTGTTCTTCCCCCGTTGTTGACCTTCTTCGAGCTTGCTAACTCTCAATCCTTCCATGGATTCTTGCTAGTTCTTGAGGGAAAAGAGAGAGGAGATCAAGATCCACATTTCCACCAATCACTTTCTCCTCTAAGTGAGGGGAACCCCTTGGATCTAGATCTTGGAGTTCTTCGTGTTCTTCTTTCGTTCTTCCTCTCATTTTCCTCCCTAGCATTAGTTGCTTTGGTGGGATTTGGGAGAGAAGGACTTGGGCACTCCATGTGCCCTTGCCATTGCATTTGGTGCATCAGTTTGAGTTCTCCACGGTGATACGTGGAAGTGAAGTTTGAGAAGCTTATTACTCTTGGGTGTTTGGGCACCCTAGAGCTTGTTCCTCTTGGGTGCCTTGGTGCCCTAGACGGTTGGTGGTGTTCGGAGCTCAATCATTGTGGTGTAAAGCTTCAGGCAAGCGTCGGGGTCTCCAATTAGGTTGTGGAGATCGCCCCGAGCAATTTGACGGGTACCGGTGACCGCCCCCAAGGGTTGCTAAAGTGTACGGGTTCGGTGACCGCCCCCAAGGGTCGCCATTTGTACGGGTTCGGTGACCGCCCTCAAGGGTCGCTTAGTGGAATCACGGCATCTTGCATTGTGCGAGGGCGTGAGGAGATTACGGTGGCCCCAGTGGCTTCTTGGGGAGCATTGTGCCTCCACACCGCTCCAAACGGAGATTAGCATCCGCAAGGGTGTGAACTTCGGGATACATCGTCGTCTCCGCGTGCCTCGGTTATCTCTTACCCGAGCCCCTTTACTTATGCACTTTACTTTGTGATAGCCATATTGTTCTTTGTCATATATCTTGCTATCACATAGTTGCTTATCTTGCTTAGCATAAGTTGTTGGTGCACATAGGTGAGCCTAGTTGTTGTAGGTTTTGTGCTTGACAAATTAACCACTAGGTTTATTCCGCATTTGTTCAAGCCTAAACCGTAATTATTTTAAAGTGCCTATTCACCCCCCCCCCCCCCCCCCCCCTCTAGGCGACATCCTCGATCTTTCAATAAGCCTTCTTTTTTTATGATTGAATTAAAATTTATTTTCAACCGGCATAGACTCTATTTTTAGTGTGAGGATTGAGGAAACCTTATTTGTATGTCATTTTATTTTGTTCAGGAGGACATGCAAGTGGTTTTTGATTTGGTGGAAATTGCGATCCAAGCTCTTTTTTCATTGTCGGAACTAAAAATGTATTCTAGCATAATATTAAATTGGGAACTGTCCCTGCTTGAAATACACAACAGTCTGCCTTGCCAACCCCTAAGAAAACAATGGTATTCCTTCAGGTCATATGTATTAATATGTTTATGTAAAAAATAATTTTTTCATGTGTGGCAATTTATGCAAATTTTCCTACTTGCAGTACAATTAGGCGATTTAAAATGTTGAACTAATGACCTTAGCGATGGTGATACCTGGAAGCCATTACGGAGAGACTTTTGTATATTCATTCATGTCAGATTTATTTTATGGTTCCTGATCTTCTTTTCTACGGTGGGTTTAAAATTTCCTTTTTATTAAATCAGGCATAAGCTCATTTTTTAAGTGAAGCTTCATGACTCCTTATTTGTATGGTTCATCTTTCTTTCTTCTAGCCGAATTGTACGTGTTTTCCTTTAAGTGAAGCTTCATGACTCCTTATTTGTATGGGTCATCTTTCTTTCTTCTAGCCAAAATGTACGCTTTTTCTGTTTTCATCCGGAATTGAGACATATGATATTTCTTATATGTTATGTATGAAGATTATTTTGTTGTATGTGTCTGTCATTTTTTTTCTAAAAAAATTATTATTATTTCCATTTGAAATCTTCGGACGTGGGTTTTCCTGACTCTATTTCTTTAATGCAGGTGCTGAAGACTATTTTTCGCTCATTCTTTAACATGACGCTTTAGGACACCTTATAACTTCCTTCTCTTTGAGTGGACATGCACGTATTTTTTGTCTTGGGAATTGGGATATGGGCTGTTTACTTACGCGGTGTATAAAGAGTATTGGTTGCACATGTCTTTTTTGTGTGTGGATATGGGGTGTTTACTTACATGGCTATAATCCAAATAAAGGAGGAGCTAGTGGACAGTTCAAATTTCAACGATTAGGGAGAGGAATGAAACACTTGTCTTTCATAATTAAATTTTTAATGTTCAGGACACGCAAAGCCAAAGGCTAGGACAAGAATTTTCATCCCAACATAAACCAGTGTTTCAATCAACATATCGATGATAGGTCATTAGGTCAAAAAATCTCTAGCAGATTGTTGGGATGCCTTCTCACCTACGATCACCTTCACGACTGTCAGATGGACTATGTCTCGGCACGAAACTGAAAGCTGCCACTCCACACCGACGCGAGTAATGCTATACCATCCACCACCATACGGTTGAAGCTGCTGGCTCGTTGGTACTAGTAAGAATTAATTTATGGCCAAAGCAAAGTTCCCTCACTGTGTAAATTTATATATGCATGGCCCTTTTCATCAACAGTTGAAATCCAGGGGGCGTCACCTCGTTCTGAGAATGAAATTTATTCGAGAGTCCAAGTGAGAGGGAAAGAACAAGGCCAGTGCTGGGCGCCGGCGCACCTGCCGAAATTTTCGGCCGGTCGGCCACCGTTCGATTGGATCCCCATGTCGTCTTCTTCCTTTTCCCCGTCTTCGATTCAGATCCCGCGTCTTCTTCTTCCTTCCCCCGCACCGGTGGGCATCGGCCGTCCGCGAAGTCGCACTCATCCCTAGGTCGCCCTGCTTGTCGGCCACCCGCCCCGCCCTGCTGGTCCTCAGCCTTGTGCTCGCTGGCAACTAGAGATGGTGGTTGTAATAAAAACACTCCATCATAGGTGGTTGTATCAATTTTCGGAACCAGTCGTAGCAAATAGCGACAATGGTCGCAGCAAAAAAAGTAGTCGTCACCGCCGTCGCTGATGCCTGTTGCAGCAAAAATAGTCGTCGTCGCCGCCGTTATTGATGCCCGTTGGTTGTAGCACCCCGTCTTAACATCCCGGCTCGCTGGTTCCAACAAAATAGAGCACTGGTTCCAGAAAAAACCGCCTCACCGCCTCGCCACCGCACCTCGCCGTGTTGCCCGTTGCAGCTCGCCATGTTGCCGGTTGTAGCAAAATGAAATGCTGATTGTAGCAAAATTCACGATGCCATGTGCGATGTAGCAAAATGTGACACCGGTGGTAGTAGAAATACGATGCCGGTTGTAGCAAATTGCGATGCCGGTTAAAGCACAAAGCAAAAAAACACGATGCAGATTGTTGCTCGGTGCAGTGCGCCTCGTGGTCACCATGCTCGCCGTTCATATGGTCGTAACTCCCCCCAACACCGTTTGGAACTCCCTCCAATGACAGTTGTAGCTCTCCACCTTGAGCGCTCGTTGCAGCAGACAACAGCGAGGATGGGCTGCAGCCACGCTTTGTGCGGGATAGAGGAAAGTACGGGGGAGGGGGGTGACCTCTCCCTTCATGGCGCCTGGGGGCACTTCCGCTCGTTGGGGCAGAGAGAGACTATGGTGTTCAGTGGAAGAAGAGAAAAAGTTGGAGAGGAATGTATGGATGAAAACTAACCTGAACAAATAAGGTAGGTTGCGTGTTTACAGCGACCACACGTGCTTCTCTACGCGGGCGAAGAGAATATATGGCCGTATGATCTCTGACGATCCAACGAGCGTTCGCCGGCGTGTAGTAGCTAGACAAACGTTTTTCAAAAATAATACTAATTTAGTGCCCACTCACGAGCTAGTTTCTTCTTCTTTTTGAGGAAAAGAGTTCATCAAATTTACTAAAGGCTGCCACCGGTTGGTTTGAATTATGAAACCTTTTCCATCGTACCACCAACCCTCACGAATCGATAGTAGTGGGAATTCGCTCGGAGGAGCCGGAGCGTCGGATTTCGTGGAGCTGGTGTATGCCGACCAGCCAGCAAGGGTCTGGATCGCGCCATCACACCGATCCGCGACACAACTGGCACCAGGCCTTTGAAGACCATCTCAATATATACAAAAAACAGTCATCCACGTGCGTGCGGTGCTTTCTCGTGAGGTGGCAGGAGGCAAGGGAGAACGGCGGGAACCGGAATGAGGACGCCGTTCCTACTCTGACAGGAGCCCGCGTATGCCGAGGCTGGCGAGCTTGCTACCGGAGGGGTGGTGCTAGAGTCGTCGATCAGGAGGATGTTCAGGCGGACGTCGCCGTGCACTGTCTTTGCCGACGAGTGGAGGACGGCCACAGCAGAGCATATATTCCTCGTACGCCACGGTGCACCGCACTCTCCACGGCAGCGCCGACGTCCCATCGCCTCCTTGAGCGACGCGGTCCTCCAGGTTCCCGCCCGGCACGGGCACGCACCGACGAGCTCCACGAGGCCTGGGTGCCTCACCTGCCAATGGCGTCGATCTCACGAGAGAACAGCGCCTCGCCGACGGCGGCATTGGGGAAGGCTCATGCCGCGTAGGCTCCCCTTGTACATGCCGGCGCGACCCATGCCGGCACTGCCGGTCCTGGCAGGCTCATGGAAACGGCATGTCGCCTCCTCTAACTCCGGCAAACCGAACCACAAGACACCGGCAAACCGAACCACGGGCAAGGATTCAACCACAGCTTTAGGTTGCGGTCGAGTCTCTTCGGCCTTGAGTTTCTCCGCCAACGCAACGTCAATCTCCCTCGCGTCACCCTGACACATTGTAAGATCGAACGAACGTGCGCGGTAAAAGTCTAGCGTCCAAGATAAGAGTTTGTTTCTCTAAAAAGACAAGAGGCAAGTGTTTGGTAGTAATTAACTCGAGATAGATAGACTCATAAGCAGTCACGACTTTGAGTTTCGCAAGGGCACCTCTCAGGATAAATTTAGTCTAGCAAGGGCACCTCTCAGGATAATTCGACGACGGCCACTTAACCCACAGTCACTACTGCCCACCGCCCTTGGCACCTCCCCTGGGCTCCATCGTAACCCCAGCACCGTTTTCTCCATCTTCTCCTCCGTCGCCAAAGCTGGTTTTGCACAGTTTCAACGTTGATGCCATCCCCATCGCAAAGGATCAAGCCATCACCGACGAGTCTTGACGTTGCCGAAAATGGAGCCGCATGTGGTTGGGAAAGCGGATGGAACCCACACACGAGCCCATGCCGGACGATGACGCCATAATGGTCCTTCTTGGTGCTCTGTCTGGTTCAAACCTTTTTTCCAAACAATTGAAGACTAGTTCTTTTACCTTTAGTTGGTGCATTGTCTAGTTCAAATTTGGCAGGTATTATTTCATTCCAGACATTGCTGGGAAGCATTGGGTTCAGGCTTGAGAGAGTATTATACTAATATTACTATCCTTTGCACTATTTTGACACCATTTAGTTGGGTTTTTTCTAGTACTTTGGAAGTGATCAGTCACTGCTAGAACAAGGAGAAATACATATGTGTTTTCTACAACAGAGAGGCATACCCAAACCATATGTTGATGTGTTGTGTGAGCAATCAAAAGGTATTACACCTTGCTCTGTAATGTCATGGTTGAAAGTAGTGCTATTTCTGTCCCTGAATTCCTTATCGCAAGACATGAACTTTTTAGGTTGCCTGAACCAAGGTCTTACACTTTTGGCGTTGTAAGCTGTGGTAGTGCTGCAAGACATGAACTTTGTATTTAAACATCAAGTCAGTTTTGCTGATCTTGGTGTATTATAGCTTACTGTACAGAATAAAATATATGGCTTTGCAATTGTGCCAATTAGTAAATTAAGATAGTGTTCTAGAAGCTTTATAATTGATAACTACTTTAGTAAGTTTGCTTACATGCTTCCTATGATATTTGCAGGGCAACAAAGAAGCCCCAAGTTCAAACCAAGATCCACTTGCAAGTTCCAGCCCCTTCTTTGGATCCAAACATATATTTTCCCAATGCATTTGCAATGCAAAGTTGTAGTCTTTTATCTTCCATACCATCCTTAATACAAACTATGAACCTATGAAGATACTGGTTTTCAATGAGCGCAAGGTTAACCCTTTAATGGTCCTTCAAAGATCTTGTCACTATTCCGATCTGCATTTATATGATTATGTTTGACATATTTGAATGTGTGAAGATGATGCGGCTAGATCTTTTTGATCTTGATAGTTGAAAAAAATGCACAATTATTTTTTGGTCGATTACCATTTTTATCTTGCAAATGTGTTGAATGTACATATTGAGATGTGCATGTTGACTGTTTGTGATTACAATTCAAAATAGCACCCAAATAACATAGGAAAAAGTCCAATTTAAACTCGTAGTGGTCGGCGAAACGAACCCTCAAGTCGAAATCCTGGTCGATTGCACCCTGAACTATGCAATCCCGGTGGGAGCTCCTATTGGGCGCCAGAAGTCCTCCCTGGCGCCTACTACAGCGCCCAGTTGGGCCGGCCCACGAAACGCACACAACATGAGAAATCATATATCGCAAAAAAGCCGGAAAAAAAAAAGCTCTCTCCAGGTTTCGAACTTGCACCGTTGCACTAACATAGTTGCTCTGCTAACCACTCGAGCTACATGCCATTAGTGATAGATAACAGCGCCAATTCCATAATAACAATTTCGCCGTGCTATTTTATTGCACAAAATTGTGCTGATGTATATTTACTGAATTATTTGACCCAAAAAATCGTAAATTTGAAAAGGTTAGTAGATTCGAAAAAAGTTCATCAATTTTCAAGAAAAGTTCACCAAATTGAAAAATAGTTCATCAAATTTGAAAAATGTTCGGGTATTGGAAAAAGTTCATCGAACTAGAAATAGTTCATCAAAATTGGAAAAAGTTCACGGATTTTGGAAAAGTTCATTGAATTTGACAAATCAGTTCATGGATTTTTGAAAAAAGTTCATTGAATGTTTAAAAAAGTTCACAAATTTTGAGAAAAGTTCATCGATTTGGAAAAAAGTTCATGGATTTTTTTCTAAAAATAGTTCATTCATTTTGAAGAAAAAAGTTCACCGATTATCAATCTTGCATTTCAGAAAAAGAAATAAATACGAAAATAAAAAATAAAAGAAGAAAACAGAAATTAAAAGTAAATGCGAACTGGAGAAAGAGTAAAAAGAACGCAAGAACTTACCATACATTAGCTTGTTGTTGGCCTAGTGGTTGGCGCTGTGCGCTGGGAACTTACAGGTTTCCAGTTCGATTCCTCGCTGAAGACGTTTTTGCAGTTAAAGATATGAAGGAAAACGCTATCATGGGCCGGCCCATCTCGCGACAGTGGAACTGCGCTGCAGGCGCCCGTTTGCAAAAACACTTCATATCTAAATTGAACCCTGACATCTTTGTCGATGGATGGCCAGGATTGGTGCCATTTTGCACTGTTCCCCGTTGGGCCGGCCCGCTTCAGTTTTTTTACTTCTTTATTTAAGCGCGAGTTTTTTCCTCTTTATATAAAACTAAAAAAATAAGCATGCAAGGTGACTTCCCGAGAGTACATGTTGTTAGTCGACGGAAGAAACCACCAGGACAGCACATCTGTTGTGTTCCATAGCTCCGTTTTTCTACTTATACTTCTTTCTTCTTTCTTTTTTCTTCTTTCTTTTTTCTTTTTTTCTTTTTCGTTTTTCATTTTTCTTCTTCTTAAATTCGTGGTCATATTAGTATGAAATAGCAAACGAAAAAAAAGAACGTCATGAACCAGATTTTCAAAAGGAAAAAAGGTCACAAATTTTTTTAAAAAGGTTCACAGACTTAGAAAAAGTTAAACAATTTTGAACAGAAGTTCATGAATTTTCAAAAGAAAATGTCATGGGAACAACTACACCAGGCACTTCTGGTGAAGCCCAAGGACGACCCGGCCGGCGCAAGCGGAGGACAAAGCCCAACCCACTTAACACAGGAGCAGATCGCGGTCCAGAAACTGAAGATTTATGCGCGACTCATCTTCGTGGAGAGGCATCGGAGAACTGAAGACTGAACCGGCCGCCGTTGGGCGTTTCCCCTCTCCCACCCCCTTGCTCTCGATTCCCCGACCCCCCTTCTTGCTGCTACTACATGTATCTTGTATCCCAGATTCATAGCGATTGAGTGAACAATATATCCTAGATCGAGGTTCGTATCATTTGGTATTCAGAGCCAGTCCACCACCTTCCACCTCCAATATTTCCCCCACCATCGTCAACATGAGCAGCCTAGTTGAGCAATTGGATCAGATCCGGGACGCCGTGCGTGAGTTGCTAGAATTGGTGGGCGCAGATTCTGAAATCATCAAGTCTCCTGCGCTAGAGGCAACAATCGAGGGGACTGAGGTCGAGCCCAACAACGCCACCGCTGGGCTACCTGCTGTGACTATCCCCGACGCCATCCTCGACATCACCATCGATGAGGCTGTGCCTCATGTCGCCTCACCACCAACTGGGGCCGTCGAGGAGGCCGTTGAGGTCGTCCTCTCTGCAACCAGTAGCTCATACACCAAGCTGCACACCCTGTGTTCGACAGAATGTCCAAGACACAAGGGTGCCACATCGGCTTTTGTGTTCACCCCAGCAGCGACACCTCCGTCGCTCACGGCCACAGTCGCCGTTGTTCCCATGCTCGCTGCAGTTGTGGCAAGCGACGGAACCCTTGACAGCATTGCTAGCAGCGGCGTTGCTTCAATCCCCACCCTGTACTCGACCAGTAGCCAGGGCGGAAGCGACCTAGGGATATTGCCACTGATTCCGTGGAGCGTGTCCGCACCCTTTACCGAGCCTCCGGAGCTTCGGCCAGCCCAGCCGTGTGGGTTGTTTGTTGTCCTCGAGCTAGACAACAAGCCGTCCTCAAGGTGTTCGACCATGTGCCTCATCAACAACACCAAGCTGTTCCTGTACATGTCCACGGCAGGTCTGATCCCGAGTATCGCATGGCCAAAACAAGGGCTACGGCCAAGGCCATGGCCTTACTTCATTTGCGACCTGGCTACGTACGGTCCGACACCACATGGCGAGAGCACCGACACTGATGAAACAGAATACACATGGAAGCCAATCTGCGGTCCGCAACGAAAGTCGAAGACTACTGTCCTTTCACCACTCAGTCAAGCAGGAGGAACCAATGACAGATGGTTCACAAGTTCAAGTTCTGGGAGCAAGACCCTCTTCAAGTGGTACCATCAGGATGAATTCACAGAAGTATTCCCTGTTACTACATCATCAAGGGTACTGCAAGCCAGCGTTAGTCCATGTCGACAGCTAACCAATGAAGTATGTGAGGAAGTGTTCTTGTTGCAGCTCAAGATCCGACGGTCTTCACTGCTAATTGGTAGAGTGGTGGCAGTGCAGACACCAGTTTACACTATGATTAATCTATGTGTCAGCTTCATATTTGGCTTTCCCATGCACCTGGGTAGTGACACCGTCAGCAACATGGAGGTTTTCCTGGAATATCTATACCACAAGTGCTTTATTTTTCCGTCTTCAGTGGGTCTCAAGTTTGATGTGGATTTCAGGAACTATTTGACGCCGGTACTAGTTGACAACAACAGTATATCCAGTAGTGGGCTTTGTCTCAGTTCTACTTATTCAAGTCATGGGGACAACAGCATGATACAATATGACAGTGTGCTGCTCCAGTGGGAGATTGCTTGGTTTTTCAGGATAGGCATCTTGCATCCTGAACTCTTGTTGTGCATTCTTGGGCAGCAAAATGGTTGGAAGGGTAGTGCGCATATGACACGGAATGTTGGCGGGTTTGCATCTATTGTCGTCATTACCCAGTGCTCTGTTTCTGCATATCATGGTGGGCTTGGCAATCAATGCAGCGCTGGTTTGCTCTCAGAGATCACCAGTGCACTTGTGAACCGGCTTTTCTTGATCGTATTGCTTCAATGGAAAATTGCCTGGACTCCGAACTGGGCGTCCTCTGTGGTGAGCAGTGGAGGTTCTGACAGTATTTCATTTAATACGACAAATGCATGTTCAAGCCATGCATGGGCGAAGAATTTTCTTCACATGTTCTCTTTTTGCACTGTTGCTCCTTTGGAGTTCTGGTTGGGTTTCGTTATGAGCTGTGGCGTAGCATGTTACAATTCTAAGTATCTGGTCCATGAAGCCATTCTTGAAGGTCCTTTATTGATCAATCATCAATGCTTAGTCCCTGGAGATGAGCTATTAATTAGTACTGCAGTAATTTCACAGTCTGTTCAGCCTAGGTTGCAATCACTCCATCCAAAGCCACCGTGGTGGTCATTGGCCACAACTAATCTGCCTCAAATTAAGATAGAAGATGAGCAAGGAGAAGTGCATTCAGCTGTTGGAGTGGCATCATTTAATATGACATGGGTGGAATTGTTTGCTGGAGCTCACTTTCCATGGCAAAATTTTCTTGCAACTACACTTTTGAAGAACTACAAATTTCTCTCATGGGACATGAATTGCAGCGTAATTGATGAACTCTTGGGTCTTGTAATCCTTTCTCCAGGTGATCTGGTGTCTAAGGTTCTGGTTAGCAATGTGGAGATGGACAGTGGAAGGGTCTCTGATCCATATACAACGGTTTCTACTGGTCAGAGAACAAGTGCGACTGTGCAGTTCACACAAGGCGATAATGCTACTGTTTACCATTGGGGCCTGATAATTTTGGCAAGCAATATGCAAAAAGTTAATTATTGCTTGATATATTATCAACAAGGAATGCATAAGAGTGCAGTACTAAAGGCACAAATCCATCTGCACAAAAGGTTTTCCACAAGAAACTTCAGTCTCAGAAATGAGGAAATGGAAAACTTGGTGTTCGCCAACTGGCTATCATGGAGTCGCAGTGGCTTTAGTCCATGGAGGGGTCATGCCATGATGTCAATACTATTGCAACAAGAATACCTGTTCGCAGGAGTTGTGGCTCTTGAAACACAGCAGGATCCCCATGTTCATGGGCAACTGATCCGAGAAGGGGTACGATTCGGAGCGCAACCACAACAGAACCGTGAGATGATGACTAGTGGATATGCCTCTTGTTGGGAGCATCTTGGTAGCAGGAGGAGCAGTGGAAGCATTGGCGTGGTCCAGCTTTTACAAAGTGCAACAAGGGTCATACAAGTGTTGTCGATTATTTTCCTTGATGCTCATGGCCAAGTAAAACTTCAAAGACAGGTGTGTCAATCAAGTCTTCACCATCCACAGTGCCTTCGGACCCGGGCAGAAATTCTTCAGCATCGGCTTGGGGTCAAGCCGAGTTTGAAGGAGGGGGGAATATCATGGGAACAACTACACCAGGCACTTCTGGTGAAGCCCAAGGACGACCCGGCCGGCCCAAGCGGAGGACAAAGCCCAACCCACTTAACACAGGAGCAGATCACGGTCCAGGAACTGAGGATATATGCGCGACTCATCTTCGTGGAGAGGCATCGGAGAACTGAAGACTGAACCGGCCGCCGTTGGGCGTTTCCCCTCTCCCACCCCCTGGCTCTCGATTCCCCGATCCCCCTTCTTGCTGCTACTACCTGTATCTTGTATCCCAGATTCATAGCGATTGAGTGAACAATATATCCTAGATCGAGGTTCGTATCAGAAAAGTTCACTGATTTTGGAAAAAAATTGTAAATATATAAAGAGTTCGTGAATTTGAAAAAAGTTCACTGATTCAAAAAAGTCCACGAGTTTTGTAAAAAGGTTTACGAATTTTAAAAATGAATTAGAAAAAGTTTCATGCATTAGATAAAAAGGAAAAAAAAAGAAAAACTGTATAAGGAGCTTCCACAAACAAAATAAAGAAGAAAATAAAAAAAATTGGATTTCATTATTCACAAGAGGTGAGGTGATGTGGTTGGTATGGATAGTTTGCACCGAAAGGGGAGGTCGCGAGTTCGAATCACCTTGTGTGTGCACCCTTTTTTTAGCAGTGTAACAGAAAAAAAGACATTTTTAATAGACAAAAAAATAAACATGGGCTGGCCCAGCGCGGAGGACAGGTGCGTGCTGCGCACCTTTTTTTTAACAGTGTAACAGAAAGAAAAAAAACATTTTTAACAGACAAAAAACATACAAACGGGCTGGCCCAGCATGAGGACGGGAGCACGCCGCATATTTTTTAGCAATGTAATAGCAAAAAAAGACATTTTAACCGACAAAAAAATACAAATGGACTAGCCAAGCGCGGGGGACGGGTTCGCACCGCAGTCAACACCGCTGCTCCTTGGCCCACCAGCCAGACGAATCCTTGCCACATCAACATTTTTATGCCTCAAACGATGCCAGGTTTTGATTTAGACCGGGATTGCATAGTTCAGGGTGCAATCGACTGGAATTTCGACTTGAGGGTTCATTTCGCCAAACCTCTACGAGTTCGGGGTTTAAATTAGACTTTTTCCATTAACATATGACATGCATTACACAAATCGCATGACAGCCAGACAAGAAAATTGACTTGGAATCCCAATCCCACCAAATGAAATCCTCCCATGGATGAGTTTTCATCCATTTCCCCCAAATAAAATGAAAACCTAGCTGGATGCCAAAGGAGGTTTATAGAAATGGCATTTCATTTCATTTCATTTGCAAGCAAATGAAATGAGATCGAAAGTGCCAAACAAGCTGTAAATGATTACGACCCACCTCTCTATGTTTATCCATTGTCCCGGTTCCCCAAATTTCGAATCCCGTTTGTTTCCCACGGCGAAAAACGGTGAAAAGGGAAAGAAGAAAAGAGGAAATATCCGTGCGTTCTGATTGGTGGATTAGACCCTCCCACAGATCACGCCCCGCCTATAAAACCCGCGCCCCTCGCCGCCCATCCAATCCACAAATCGAAGCAGCGAGCGCAATCCGATCCAGCCGCCGCCGCCGCCGCCAAACCCTCCTGCCCACGTCGCCGGAGAGAAGGAGGAGAAGATGGCCGGGTGGAAGGGCCAGAGGAAGAAGGCCGTGACGCGATCCGTCAAGGCCGGGCTCCAGTTTCCGGTCGGCCGCATCGGGCGCTACCTCAAGAAGGGCCGCTATGCGCAGCGCATCGGGAAGGGCGCCCCCGTCTATCTCGCCGCCGTCCTCGAGTACCTCGCCGCCGAGGTAAGCGGTCGATCTTCCCCGTCCCCGAGCGTCTGCCTTGTCCGGCTCCCACCCTGTTCCTTTCGTGCTCGCCTCACCAGATGGCCGATTTCGTTTTTGGTTGGGCGCCTGCAGGTCCTGGAGCTGGCCGGCAACGCGGCCGTGGACAACAAGAAGACGCGCATCACCCCTCGCCACCTGCTGCTCGCGATCCGCAACGACGAGGAGATCGGCAAGTTGCTCGCCGGCGTCACCATCGCCCACGGCGGCGTGCTGCCCAACATCAACCCCGTTCTGCTCCCGAAGAAGACCGCCGAGAAGGCCGAGAAGGCCGACTAGGAGTCCAAACCGACCAAGAAGTGGAAGGACGCCCCCAAGTCCCCAAAGAAGGCTGCCGAGGAGACCACCGCCACTGAGGAGACCACCACCGCCGAGGAGACCGCCGCCGCCGATGAGGAGTAGCGAGCACAAGCTGCATTGGATCTGAGGGAGCCTGTCGTGTTGCCGAGTTGCGTCCTGTATGTAATGGTTCATGGTTGTCGTTGTCGGTAGTATCGCTTATCGATCCGGGGTTCTTGCTGAACGGAATCTGAAAGCTGAACTGTTTCGCCTTCCATTCAGTCTTTACCATGTCAATTTGATCCGTCCGCATTGTGCTCATCTCACCTGGATCTTGATGCTGCATGGATTTCTTTGCTCGTTAAGATGTTTTGGTAAATTTGTCATGTCACTGATTGATGTGTTTGGCAGTGAAAGTAATTTGGGTGCTTGGTGAAAAGAAGATGCAGGTGCAGTATGCAAACAGCGGATGATCTACACATGATGATGATATAGATGAGTAAGTCCTTATCCGGTATTCTTTCTTGTTCCGAGCAATACGCATGATCAACATATACATATTTCAAGTTCTGTATTATGACCAACTTCAAATAGATTATATTCTTTTGGTTTTTTGGCTTGCCATTGTCTGCAGCATTGTTTTTTTTGCGGTGAAAAAGGGAGCTTTATTTAGTTACTGATAGGATTACAATCGGTAGCAAGAAGGCTAATCAGAGCATCAGGGGCGTCCGACAACCACAACTTGGTTCGACGCTCCGCTGTTGACAAATAGGCTAGTCGATCTGCAGCCCTATTCTGCAAACGATAAATACATAAAAGAACAAGCTCTCTCTCTCTCTCTCTCTCTCTCTCTCTCTCTCCTAACATCTCCTTAATTTCCTCCACTACATGGCCCAGGTATGACTCATTCTTCTCCTTCTCTTTTAGTATCTTCACAACTGCAGCACAATCAGGTTGCACCTGAAGTGGTGCCGTGGAATGCGTCAATGCTGCCCGGACTCCCTCTCTAATTGACAGAAGTTCAGCTTCAAACGCATCTTTGCAGTGAGGCACAAACCAACAAGCAGAAAGAACATGTCTTCCGCTGCTATCTCTAGTAATCATTGATGTGCCTGCGCCATTATCGCATGTTCCAAAAGAACCATCAGTAGATACTGCCAGCCAACCTTCAGGCGGGTGAGGCCATACCTTTGTTTCCTTCGGAATCTTCCGCTGTGATCTGCAGCTTATGGCGCTTTCTTCAAAAGTAATCCCTTTTCCTTTCTCTAAATCCTTTGCATCAGTCATCTTTATTTGTTCCAGGGACAGAAAATAGCTTTGCAAAAAATTCCTAGTTGCGTTGCGTCCACAGTACCCTTGCCAGTTCCTCCAAATTATCATCACTACCCTTGTACGTTCCTCATCACTAAGTGTGACCAGCAAGTCGAATAACCATTCCACCCCAGAATTAACAATTGTCTCCTTCGCTGGGATAGACCATACTTCTCCCATGGCGTCCCAAACAGCACTTGCCGTTGGGCAAGCTATCACCGCATGGTAGCTATCCTCGATTGTACATCCACACCTCTGGCATTGATCATAGAGCTCCAAATGCCTTTTTTTTAACTTGCCTTGTAGGCAAGCCATCACGAAGTAGTTTCCACGCACATATTTTAACTCCCTGTGGCACATTGATTTTCCAAAACATGCGCCAAACTGGTCGGTCTCCATCAGGTCTTCTGCTTGTAGCAGGTCCACCCTGTCCTTGTAAATGTTCCGCAACAGCTAGATGGTACGCACTTCGAACAGTAAAACGACCATCCTTTTCTGGATGCCATGCCGGAAAGTCTTCTATCACCCTTGTGGACACTTTTATCTTCAAAATTTCATTAACATCAGCCTGTATAAAGTGGTCATTTAGCCTCTCCTCGTTCCAGGTTCCATCCGGCAGTAAGAATTTGTTCCACCCTAGTGAACCTGCATGTCCCCTTGTCTGTCAGAGGTCTTCGTGATCCCCCTCGCGGAAACCATGGATCTCGCCATACCTTTACATTTTTCCCATTGCCAAATTCTCCAAATCATACCCTTCTTCAGCAAGTTCAGACCATGTTCTACTCCTTGCCACACCGGAAATGCATTACCCGAGAAAACTGTATCAAGTAAGTTCCCTCGTCTGTAATATTTTGCCTTCATCAATCTCGCACATAGACTATCCGGTCTGTCCACTAGCTGCCATGCTTTCCGTGCTAACAGAGCCTGGTTGAACATTCTCATATCGCGAAAGCCAAGACCACCTTGATTCTTTGGGCGTATCATTTTCTCCCATGCAATCCAGTGAGTCTTATGCCTTCCATTCTCCACACCTCATCAATAACTCCTAATCATACATGTAAGGTCATCACAAGCAGCAGCCGGCAATTTAAACACACTCATAATATAAGATGAAATTGCCTGCACGACAGACTATTTCAAAGTTTCTTTTGCTCCTGAAGAAGATTGCTTCTCCCCCCAATCAACAAGTTTTTTGCTCAATGTCGCCTCCAAGGACTGAAATTTCCCCTTGCTCATGTGCCCTTCCGGCACTGGCAGTCCCAAATACCGATCCTCAAAGAGCTCATTTATCACCCCCAAAGTATTTTTAACTAAAGTACGGAGATCCAGTGGGCAAGCCTCCCCAAACATAATGCTGCACTTAATCTGGTTTACAAGCTGGCCAGTGCCTCTTGCATACCGAGAAATAATGCTATTCACTATCCCTGCCTGCTCCCCTGTTGCCTTGAAAAAAAAGCAATGTGTCATCAGCAAACAGAAGGTGTGACACCGCAGGCGCCGTCCTACATATCACCACGGAGCTCAAGTCTTGATTTTGCACTGCATCCTGAATCAAACTCGACAGCGAGTCAGCCACAAACAAGAACAAAAACGGCGATAGTGGGTCACCTTGCCTTAACCCTCTCGTCGGCGACAAATAATCCGGAAGTTTCCCATTAAAATTTACCGCAAATTGTACAGTTGTAACACATTGCATCACCCATCGTATCCATTTATCAGGGAATCCTATCCTCCTCATAGCTCCCTCCAAAAAGCACTAGTCGACGCAGTCATAGGCTTTGGATAAATCCAATTTATATGCACAGCTCGCCATAAATCCGGGTTTCGATCCTGCTGGATGTGATGTATACTCTCAAACGCCACTGTTGCATTATCCGAAATCAAGCGTCCAGGGACGAATGCGGTTTGATTTTCAGAAATTACCTCGTCGAGAATCGTCCTCAACCTATTCACCATGCATTTAGAAACAATCTTATAAATCACATTGCATAGTGAAATAGGCCGGAAATCCTTTAAAGTCTCCGGCTGGCTGCATTTTGGAATCAAAACTATACTGGTTTCATTAACACCATCCGGCATTCTTCCTTCCTCAAAAAAAAAAAAAAAAAAATCTTCACCGCCGCCACAATCTCCTGCTTCACTGCCCCCCAATTTCGTTGGAAGAAACGGGCGGGCATTGTGACTGTCCATAACTGAAAAACAGAGGTACACCTGATCGGTCAGCTATTTCTTTTCCACATTAGCACGGGTACGAGAAAAAACTGATGCCCTCGTCTTAAAGCTTGAGTATGTCATCAAATCCCAAGTAAACAGCTATCTATTAAGTGTATAGCCACCTCTGAAGTAATCAATCCGCTATTGTTCCACTTATTGATCGAGGAGATTTAAGGTATGATGTTTAAACATTTAGGTCTTGGGTTTTGTTAGGTCACCACACATCAGAGAATGCCCGCAACTTATTCAATCCATTTTCCATGGGGATTTAAGGCATGAAGTTCCATAATATGGAAGAGGCGGGTCTTCTATTTTTCATGTATCTAGCTCACATAGTTGGGTCTTTTCTTTTTCTCAAGAACTTCAGGGTCCTTTTCCAGCTAGCTAGCATGTACTAATCCATCCATCCTTCGTCCAGCTTAATCCATCCATCGTTCATCCAGCTTACTACATGTAGTTTCGCACACATATATACATTGGTATCACTGTATGTAAAGGAGCAATGTCAGACTATTTAAAATATGGTTCCCCTTATTTCCTAGGTAGTTGGGCTGGCTAAGTTGCATGGGTTCTGAAAGGCCCAGGCAACGAAACGACATGTGTTTCTAAGGCCTGAGTACAAATACAAAAAAAGACGAGTTGAAGGACCGGAGTACGAACTCATGACCCGAAAGACATGACTAAGTGCGCACCACATACGGAATTCTAGACAAACTTTTTTACCTTTCTAGATTTAGTACCACCTTCCGTAGAAATTCTTTTTTTGCGAGAAAACTTCTGATCTATTCATCTTCAATCATAGCAATACAACGAACACCAGAAATAATAAAAATTACCTCCAGATTAGTAGACGACCTAGCGACGACTACAAGCACTGAAGCGAGTCGTAGGCGAGCCGCTGTTATCGCCCCTTCCTCGTCGGAGACAGACAAAACTTGTTGTAGTAGACAATCGAGAAGTTGCTGTGCTAAGACCCCATAGGACCAGCGCACCGGAACAACAAACACCACTGATGAAGTGTAGCGTAGATCGGAAGGATCCAACCTAAAAATAGACGAACGACAACCAAATCCGAGCAGATCCATCAAACATTGATCTGCTAGATACACACCTTCACACGCCCATCAGCGATGCTACACTAGTAGAAAAAGGGTCATACGTGAAGCCCAATAGTGCTGGTTTGTATTAGAGCCGGCACTAATGTGTACAATAGCACCGGTTCGTGGTGGCGATCAATAGCACCGGTTCGTGGCTAACCTTTAGTACCGGTTCATGCCACGAACCGGTACTAAAGGGGATGTGTCAGCCTGCGGTCAGGGTATGGCCCCACCATCACCATTTAGTGCCGGTTCGTACCACGAACCGGTACTAATGAGGTTATGGCAAGCTATGTTTAGTCCCACCTCGCCAAGAGAGAGGGAGTAAGAGCGGTTTATAAGCCCTGAGTGCAGAGACAATGAAGAAGAGGCTCAATGCTCACGTTGCTTAGCTTCAAGCCTTTGGGAATACGGTAGATTGCACGGAGCTACGCGCAGTGCAGTTTACACTATCCCGAAAGGCTTGAAGCAAATTAACGAGCATTGCACCTCTTTTTTATTTTTAATAACTTATTACAACTCCGGACTTCTTCTTTTTTATTTTTAGTAACTTATTACAACTCCGGACTTCTTCTGTTATGGCAAAAGGAAGGAGGAGAAGAAGAAGGAGGAGGAGGAGGAGGAGGAGAAGAAGAAGAAGAGGAAGAAGAAGAAGAAGAAGAGGAAGAAGAAGGAGAAGAAGAAGAAGAAGAAGAAGAAGAGAAGAAGGAGGAGGAAGAAGAAGGAGAAGAAGAAGAATAAGAAGAGGAAGAAGAAGGAGAAGAAGAAGAAGGAGAAGGAGAAGGAGAAGGAGAAGAAGAATAAGAAGAGGAAGAGGAAGAAGAAGAAGGAGGAGAAGGAGAAGGAGAAGAAGAATAAGAAGAGGAAGAGGAAGAAGAAGGAGGAGGAGAAGGAGAAGGAGAAGAAGAAGGAGGATGAGGAGAAGAAGAAGGAGGAGGAGAAGGAGAAGGAGAAGAAGAATAAGAAGAGGAAGAGGAAGAAGAAGAAGAAGGAGGAGAAGGAGAAGGAGAAGGAGAAGAAGAAGGAGGATGAGGAGAAGAAGAAGAAGAAGAAGAGGAAGAAGAAGAAGAAGAAGAAGAAGAAGAAGAAGAAGAAGAAGAATAAGAAGAGGAAGAGGAAGAAGAAGGAGAAGAAGAAGAAGAGGAGGAGGAGGAGAAGAAGGAGGAAGAAGAAGAAGGAGAAGAAGAAGAAGAATAAGAAGAGGAAGAAGAAGGAGAAGAAGAAGAAGGAGAAGGAGAAGGAGAAGGAGAAGAAGAATAAGAAGAGGAAGAGGAAGAAGAAGAAGAAGGAGGAGAAGGAGAAGGAGAAGAAGCATAAGAAGAGGAAGAGGAAGAAGAAGAAGAAGGAGGAGAAGGAGAAGGAGAAGGAGAAGAAGAAGGAGGATGAGGAGAAGAAGAAGAAGAAGAGGAAGAAGAAGAAGAAGAAGAAGAAGAAGAAGAAGAAGAATAAGAAGAGGAAGAAGAAGAAGAAGAGGAAGAGGAAGAAGAAGGAGAAGAAGAAGAAGAAGAAGAAGAGGAGAAGAAGGAGGAGGAAGAAGAAGGAGAAGAAGAAGAATAAGAAGAGGAAGAAGAAGGAGAAGAAGAAGAAGGAGAAGGAGAAGGAGAAGGAGAAGAAGAATAAGAAGAGGAAGAGGAAGAAGAAGAAGAAGGAGGAGAAGGAGAAGGAGAAGAAGAATAAGAAGAGGAAGAGGAAGAAGAAGAAGAAGGAGGAGAAGGAGAAGGAGAAGGAGAAGAAGAAGGAGGATGAGGAGAAGAAGAAGAAGAAGAAGAGGAAGAAGAAGAAGAAGAAGAAGAAGAAGAAGAAGAAGAAGAAGAAGAAGAGGAAGAGGAAGAAGAAGGAGAAGAAGAAGAAGAAGAAGAGGAGAAGAAGGAGGAGGAAGAAGAAGGAGAAGAAGAAGAATAAGAAGAGGAAGAAGAAGGAGAAGAAGAAGAAGGAGCATTGCACCTCTTTTTTATTTTTAATAACTTATTACAACTCCGGACTTCTTCTTTTTTAAAATTAAGCAGAAAAGAAATAACTATATAAAAAATTACTCAAAAATAAATAGAAGAAAATAAATAATGCAGAAAAGAAAAAAAACTAATATGAAGCAAAAATATTCACAAAGAAACTAAATACGGCAAAAAAACTACTCAGAAATAAATAGAAGAAAACAATAAAGCAGAAAATAAATAACTATATAAAAAAATTACTCAAAAATAAATAGAAGAAAATAAATAATGCGGAAAAGAAAAAAAATTAAAAAAAATGTTGGGGCGCTGCCGGGTGAGCCTACCAGTCCTAGGGTGTGCAAATGCAGGCCCAGAAGGGCCAGGAGGCTTACCGGGCAGCGCGCCTTAGTTAGGCCCAGAAGCCTGCTATTTAGAGGAGTTCGAATGGGCAGCCGCGGCTGGGTTTATAAACCAGTGCGGCTGCCCTTCGCTCGGCGAGGTGGGACTAAACATAGGGCACCGCGGGTGACAGCGCACGGCCTTTAGTACCGGTTTGTGGCACAAACCGGTACTAAAGGGGGGGCCTTTAGTACCGGTTGGAGCCACCAACCGGTACTAAAGGGCCTCGTTTCCCGCCGCTTGGGCTGGCCAAAATTGGCCTTTAGTACCGGTTGGTGGCCAAAATTGGCCTTTAGTACCGGTTGGTGGCTCCAACCGGTACTAAAGGCTCCCCCTATATATACTACACTTACGAAAAACCAGTTATCGTCGCCACTTCTCGTTCCACGAATCGCGCGAGAGTCTCGATCTATCTCCGCCGACGACGACGCCACCGCGCCGCCGTGCCGTCGCCCTCGCCGCCCCCGCCGCCCGTCGTCGTCGTCGCCGTGCGCCCCCGCCGCCCGTCGTCATCGCCGCCCCCGCCGTGCCCGTCTCGATCGTCGCCGTCCCCGGTCGCCGCCGGCCCGTCTCGTCGCTGTCCCCGGCCGCCGCCGCCCGTCTCGTCGCCGTCCCCGGCCCCCGCCGCCCGTCGTCGCCGCCCCCGCCGCCCGTACGCGCCCGGCCCGTCCATACACACACACACACACGCATCCACACATACACACACACTACAAACACCACACACACACACATACACACAGACACACACACACACACACACACTACACGTACACTACACATGTACGTACACACATATACAAACCCTACACACACACATATATTTTTACTTATTTTCTGTTTTCTAATGTTTAGATTAATTAGAACTATATCTATAGTTAATTTATTTTTAGAATGTTAGAAATGTTATGTTAGATGAATTAGAAATATGTTAATGTTTATTTTTAGTAAATGCTTAGTTGAACTAGTTGAATTAATATATAGAACTAGTTTTTTTAGTAAATGCTTAGTTGAACAAGTTGAATTAATTAATGTAATTACTAGTTTATTTTTAGTAAATGCTTAGTTGAACTAGTTGAATTAATAGATTTTTCTGTTAATAGATTTTTTTTCTGTTAATAGATTTTTTTTTCTGTTAATAGATTTTTTTGGTGATATTATTATTGAATATGCATGTTTGGTGATATTATTGTTAATATATTTTTTGGGTGATATTTAGATTGTGTAATTAATTTTGTTCATAGAATTTTAATGATTTTTTTGTTCATAGTATTTAGAAAAAGGAAAAAAAGAAGAAGTAGTTTATATATAGTTGAACTAGCTAGTTGATTTAATAAACTAATTTATTTTACTATATATAGAAGTAGTTTTTTTTTAGTAAGTACTACTTATTTATTTATAATAAGTGCTTAGTAGTTGAACTAGATAGTTGACTAATAAAACTAAATTATGAACGTAGGCCGGAAATGTCGTACTCATCGGACGACGATAACCACCCGGGGGAGTGCGACTGGTGCCACGACAACCGAGGTATCTGCGACAGGTTCATTGAGCTGGACGAAGATCGGCGCTTCAGCATTAAGCTCGAGGAGACCTGCGATGTTCATACGGTATGCAACGACGACAATAGTTTTTTTCATAATTAAGCACGACTTCAACTATTTTAACATGTATCTTTCATCTTTCCAATTCGACTAGCTTATCCCATGCTTTGCAAGACGCTATGTCTTGGAGAGGATGGGTATTGAAGACCATGAAAATTTTGAAACCAAAAAAATTATCCTAAGTACCGGACATGGTGTGGATTTTCAAGTAAAGCTATACAATGCTCAGAGTGTAACCCATTTTGGTTGCAAAAATTGGGATGCATTTTGCAAGATGTATGGTATTGATGAGGGTATGCTTGTCACTATGGATCTTGGTGATCCTACAATCGAGCAAGAGACACCTACGATTTGGGTCTTTGTGGATACACCTCCAGTTCTTCCCTCATGTGAGCTAAACATAGTTATTAAGTAATTTATATTGTTTATTTTAAAATATAATGTTGACAACTTATCTCCATTGACAGCTTATTTTCATTCTTCAAAGAATGTGCGGAAGATGGTAGACAGAACGTACTACACTGAAGGCTCCGAATTAACTTATCAGGAGAAAACTCATCTGGTCGGATTTTGTACTGATCTTGAGAATTACAATATCTACAATCAAACTCCTCAACATTATGGTCAATACGTGCCACTAGTGCACGTGTTGAACTACGGTAACTACCATGGAGATACCCTGGTAAGATTATTTTTTACTATTACAACATCCGTGCATCTTTTTGCACACTTCTAAAACTAGTACATCATTGCTAACTACAAAGTTATTATTATGTTTTTCAACAGATAATCCTGAATGATTGTGTGCCTCATCTGATGTATACGCGTGGTAGCCTTCATGTTTTGAACATACTACCAGGTCGTCCTACGAATCTCAACTGTCCATACCGGGTTTCTAAAAGAAGTGGAGACATAACAATCAAAGAATGGAAAAAATGTATGTACAGTCGTAAGGAGCTTCTTGAAAGCAATAAGCAGCGAAAGGCAAGAATTGGAGACAGAATGATCGCCATTCTTCATAATGGAGAGTCAGGGTCTATATTGTTTTATGCTATTTTACCTTAAGGGTGTTTAGGTCCTACCTGATACTGATGATCATGTGCTAAGAACAATTATGTAGGGTTGGGTTCGATGACTATATATGAGGATGATGATCGTATGACCTATTATTAATAACGAGTAGAAGTTGTATGATGATGCATAATTAGTAGGACTTGTTATTACATATATATGATGATGTAATGATGCAAAAGCATGCATGAGCATGTTATATCTGCGGGTGCAATGAACATAGCAGCAGCGTTGATAAACAAAGCATGCATGATGTATATATGATGCATAACGTGTACAATGTGTAGTATCGTAAAATACCAGCAAACGAAAAAGAATTAAAATGGAAACACAAAATTAAATGAAAAAGAAATCATAAAACTAAAAACCCACCAAACCTTATAGTACCGGTTGGTGTTACCAACCGGTACTAAAGGGCTCCAGGCCCCCGGAGCTGGCTAGTGCCACGTGGTTGCCCTTTAGCACCGGTTCGTGCTGAACCGGTACTAAAGGGGGGGGGGGCCTTTAGTGACCACAAATTAGTGCCGGTTATGTAACCGGCACTATAGGTCCTTACGAACCGGTGCTAATGCCCGGTTCTGCACTAGTGCTAGATGCACCACCGGGATGGGGGCTAGACAGGGAAGACCTTATTCCATCTTCAGGGAACCGCCACCATCTCGCTTCCTGAGCAGGACACAAACCCTAAGAAACCTCAAAGAACCGTCTAGAAATGGAGCCTCCAGTCGGCAAGGGTCGGGATCCATCGCACCCCCATGGCCCTAAGGCCAAAGGAGACGAGGCGAACTGACGGCAACGCAGTGGGAGACAGAGAAACCAATTATTTTTTATGGTGAACAGATGAAAAATTGGAGAAAGTATGTCTCAAATTTGGATTATTTATCGTGCCATCGAGCTAGAGTTGTTATTTCTTTTCACATGAATATCCTTTTGAGCCACTCTTTGATTGGAAAGTATCTGAGAACTTTCATTTGCGTAGCTCTCTTTCTTTCCTCTTTAGTTAGCTTGGTTTCGGGCATTTTATCTTTCCACCTAGAAGCCTTGCATTTATAGCAAAAAACATCATTTTAATTCTGTCTCTTACCAGAATAACTGCCGGTTATTTGGGTAGGCTTGGATTTTTTTATATACTAATCCAAACTTTTTGAAAAATTCAAAATTCATATTTTTTCGGTTTCAAAAAAATTATGAAAAAATTGTGGTCTTCTGAATACGCCTTTGCATAAGTTTCTCTTCTCTTCTTATTTATACACGCAGTCTAATTTCCATGTAACCATGTTTTTTACATGTGTGCACCCATGTTGGAGTCAATATGCACGTGTCAATGATGGATTTGTTGTATGCACTTTATATTCTATGTAATCTCCCATGTTAGGTTCAATATGCACGTGTCAATAATGGATTGTTTGTACGCATTTTATATTTTACATAACGAATTGGCCTTGGCATAAACTTCCTTTCTCTTATTTATACATGTAGTCTAATTTTCTATGTAATCATCTATTTTACATGTGTGCATCCATGTTGGCCTCACCTGGCGTATATCGAGTGCGAAATTTTTTACACAATTTGACACAAATTAGTAGTGAATATTAAAACAAACCTTTTTCATTAAGTTAAAAGGGTAATTCGTTCTCTTTCCCCATCATGTGACGTTCCCAAATCTTAAAGCGCTTAGCTCGTCTTGTTTCATCGTTTCCTCGAATCACCAGTCGAGAGGACATATTAGCAGCACCGCGGCGCACTCACTGACAAGCTGCATCACCGAGGTTGTGCCTTTGGTGACTATTGCAATTATTGTATTTTCAAAGTGCACAAAAAACTCGGCAAAACCAGTTGAAACTTGGCAAAATGTGTGTTGAATTTATCTCTCGGCTTAGGGTACTTGGCCCACACCCTCCGGGCAAAGGACATGTTCCCAAGTTCTAGTTGTCGGGTGCTCGACAAACACTTTTTCTACCGCCTAGAAGGCCAGATCCCCAGGCTTTGTGCCGTTGGATTGGCTCTACGCTGGCCGTTCAACCCCGTGCGTTATGTTACTAGTCTTGGTCTCCAACCACTTCCTCCTACCGAGTAGCACATGCTCGCCGTTAGAGCTGCAAACCGGTACCTCGCGCGTGCCTCCTACCCCCGCCATAGACACCATCCAGCCCTCTCGTGTCTCCACTTGAAGAGTCATCTTGTGCATCCCCTCTGACAACGCCCCCCATGCTATGCCGTCACATGCTCACAGAACATTTCGTCGTCGATTGAAGCATCGGCGGGGTGTCGCGCGCTTGAAGCTTGCCGCGCCCCTCGCCTGAGCTCCTCAGGCCATCACAAACGATCTGCTGCCGTCGTAGCACGTGTGTGCAAAAACCGTCGTGGGCATCGTCACCTCGCCGGTGCCATTACATCATGTCGTGGGTCGGAAGGGAGAGGCAGAAGGAGGCGTTGGTATATGTTGTGGTTTTCTTCGCATGTGGTCGCTCGCCCTAGCAGCAAGCAACGGTGGTACGTTTACAGTAGCAGTGCCGCACCCCTGTGCCTCACGGCTCACGCTGGTGAAGGAAGAGAAGGTGAGTCATGGTGGAGATCGAGGAATGGAGCGCTTGCAATGACAGGGAGCAGCACGTAGTGAAAGACGTAGAATGAAGAAGCGGTGGCTTATGGATAATAACGAGGGGTGGAGAAGAGAACAATGCAGGAAAGAAACAAGGATAGAGGAGCGCATGATCTCATGGAATCCGACGTTGCTCATGCTACCGTTCGCGCGAACGAGATCGGTCTCCCCAGTAGAATCTCTGGCTACCAACTTATATTCTGCCCCTGCGTACAACCAACGAGTGGCTTGCTTTAATTTATTCCATTTCATCACTAACTATACTACTCCCTTCCCTTCGTCCCCAAAAACGCTCTTATATTATGGAACCGAGGGAGTAGTTATTTAGTTCAAGCTGATATATAGGCACATTGTTTCCTCTATAATTAAAATAGCGCATAGGAATGGATCGGATAGGTGGCCTCGAGCATTACCCCGCAGACCCCACCTTTGGCCTCGGCACCACGCCGGAGCCGCATATAGCCGGCTTCGCCCCACGCCGTGGACCAGGTATTTTTGAGGAGCCAATAGTCGACTCCCTCCGGCTCGCCGTAAGGGTCGCTGTGTCCGGTAGTTCCATACCCAACCAGGGTCATGGCGTGACCGAGAGTGGTATTGCAGGGCCCGTCGAAGAGGCCACCGCGGTATTGCATAAAGGCCGTGCTGTTGGCGTCGACCCCTACCGTGACGGGGCGCTTGAACACCGCCCACATGAGCGCCGTCTCGTCCCGTGGCTCCACACGCTCCCAGCCCCTGATGCCCACGCCTTTGCGGGCCGGGTAGCACCAGCCCTTAACACCTTTGTACAGATAGTCCGCCCATCGTGAGATCCCACCACCAAGTGAAATGGTTTGGAATGCCTCGGCCGGGGTGCCACCTCTACAGTGCCTGTTGCTGCCGTCGCAGTCTACGAGCTGCTGGGGCGATAGCGGGATCAGGTCCCGTGCTCGATCTTGTAAAGGCCCTCAATGGCCGATGCGGTTGCAAAAGCCCAGCAGCTTCCACAGTGCGTCCCTTGATCCATCACCGGCGTCACGGCGCCCGCGGAGCGCCAGTCCGCGGACAACGGTGGATCTGGGTATTTTCTCCGCTGGCCCTCTGGGACGACGACTTGCGCCATCGGAATGTAGCAGCTGATACTGTGGTCGTTATTGAGGGCGGTGTCAGCGAACTCGTTGAGCTTGAGTTTTCCTGGGCCGCGCTGGTGCGCGAGCCGGACATTCTGCGCGAAGACGGCGAAGCGGGTGCTGCCAAGTGCTCCTCCGCTTGGGAGAGCCTTCCCGAAGTGCTGCGCCCACCGCTCGTACAGAGAGAGGAGGGCCTCCTCCGACGTGACCTCCTCCGAGGCGAACGACATGGTGATGGTGCCACCACTTGCCGTCGGCGCGGCGAGGAGGAAAACCATGGTCACCGCGAGCAGGAGTCTCGCCAAAGTGGTCACCATGGTTACTTGGTGTAGAACGACAAACAGGAGCGAACAACTCTGAGCGAAGTTTCTTCTGGCCGCACCTCACTTCCTCTCCTCTTCGGCCATGGGGGTTCTTATATAGGACTGGGAGGCTCGGCAAGCAACTTATGCACAACGTTTGTGCTTTGAAAATATCAGACGAAATTTACTCCTCAAAAACAGAACACTCTTATCTTGTCACACGTTTCTCCTTATAGCTGCTGATGGAAAATTCTAGGTGCGTTTGAGTTTGCCTTGCTCAGTACCTGAGATAGTACAACAGCAACCCTGTGTACATCAAGGTTAATTTTTTTTTTGTTGACCAAATGTTCACATTTGTGTTGCAACAGTATATGATTTAACGGAAAAGCTAAAATCTGAACGTATGGATTTTAGCAACAAATCTGAATGATCACTAATTTCGTTGGTATTAAATCGCCACTGATTTTGCTCCATTATATCACAATCTGATCTCGCGGCTCTATTTTCGTACCATTAAATGATGATTGATTACAATCTGACGGCACTGATTTTGCTGCATTAAATCGTAAGCGTGGCTAATTTCCCCCAAAAAATATATTAAATAGTGATTGATTGCAATCTGGCGGCACTGATTTTGCTGTATTCAATCATAATCGTGGCTAATTTCGCCAAAAAGAGGAGTAGTCGAACCTTTGACCTTGAAGGATGTGATCTCTTTTTCTTTTGGAGGGAAGGATGTGACCTTGAAGGATGTGATCTCTTAATATTCCACTAGTACAATGCCCGTGCGTTGCCACGGGCCAACAAATGAATTTGTAAACAATACTCATTTTACTCACACGAACAAACACATTGCACATAAATATTCAACCACAACACAAACGCAAGTATCTTCCTCTCTGTTCCAACAAACAGCATGCACCCCTCTAGCATCTCTTCCCCGTTGAACTTGTCATCCATCGCCTTCTTTGTCCATACATCAACCATCCTCTCAATCTATTATCCCTTGACTCTGCATGTAGCTTCTATGTCGGTGCTTTGTTGTCTCGCACTACTACATATGCAACATGGAACACCATCAACAAATGATGAGATATAATGCGCCTCACCTTATTACAAATAATAAGAAAAGGGTGCACATTGACATGGAAACATTCTTTCCACCACATCTTCATTCCCAAACTGACTACGAATAATACTCTATTTGTCTCCGGGTTCTCCTTCCATCTCCAACTAAGATGTGTCTCCATCACTTTACCTCACTAAGACTTCTTTTTCTATGGACCTCAAATATACATACAACAATCACACGACAAGGTTGCATCATCGTTGTCATTCCATCTCTTCTTCCACAAGCCCTTCCACTTAAACTCTTTTGATCATTGCGACACCAGTCTGCTCCTACATCAGCCTGCTCCAAATCTGCATATGTTTCCATCTGGGTCCAAATACACCCATTTTTTTCTACTAGTCTTATCAACTACTTTTTGACTAACACATGTTTAAAGAAAATACAAGTTATATACAAATCAAAAGTAACATCATGACATGTTCTTAAACCAAAATAGAGGAGATATTTTAACTGGAAATTACCTCTTAGTGCAAGTACCTTTTGTGCAAACTCCAAAGCTTCATGCCATATGCTGACACGGGTTAACTCTACCAGAGTTTGTTGCTGCAGATGGAAGTATTATTGGGGGTTTCCACCCACAATCTGCAATGTCATAATTAAGTTAGGGTAAAAAGTCAAAATCTGAACGTATGGATTTTAGCAACAAATCCGAATGATATGATCTTCGTCTGATCCGATCTCACGGCACTAATTTCGCTGGTATTAAATCGCCATTGATTTTGCTCCATTATATCACAATCTAATCTCGCGGCTCTATTTTCGTACCATTAAATGATGCTTGATTACAATCTAACGGCACTGATTTTGCTGCATTAAATCGTAAGCGTGGCTAATTTCCCCCAAAATATATATTAAATGGTGATTGATTACAATCTGGCGGCACTGATTTTGCTGCATTCAATCATAATCGTGGCTAATTTCGCCAAAAAGAGGAGTAGTCGAACCTTTGACCTTGAAGGATGTGATCTCTTTTTCTTTTGGAGGGAAGGATGTGACCTTGAAGGATGTGATCTCTTAATATTCCACTAGTACAATGCCCGTGCGTTGCCACGGGCCAACAAATGAATTTGTAAACAATACTCATTTTACTCACACGAACAAACACATTGCACACAAATATTCAACCACAACACAAACGCAAGTATCTTCCTCTCTGTTCCAACAAACAATATGCACCCCTCTAGCATCTCTTCCCCGTTGAACTTGTCATCCATCACCTTCTTTGTCCATACATCAACCATCCTCTCAATCTATTATCTCTTGACTCTGCATGTACCTTCTAAGTCGGTGCTTTGTTGTCTCGCACTACTACATATGCAACATGGAACACCATCAACAAATGATGAGATATAATGCGCCTCACCTTATTACAAATAATAAGAAAAATGTGGCACATTGACATGGAAACATTCTTTCCACCACATCTTCATTCCCAAACTGACTACGAATAATACTCTATTTGTCTCCGGGTTCTCCTTCCATCTCCAACTAAGATGTGTCTCCATCACTTTACCTCACTAAGACTTCTTTTTCTATGGACCTCAAATGTACATACAACAATCACACGACAAGGTTGCATCATCGTTGTCATTCCATCTCTTCTTCCACAAGCCCTTCCACTTAAACTCTTTTGATCATTGCGACACCAGTCTGCTCCTACATCAGCCTGCTCCAAATCTGGCATATGTTTCCATCTGGGTCCAAATACACCCATTTTTTTCTACAAGTCTTATCAACTACTTTTTGACTAACACATGTTTAAAGAAAATACAAGTTATATACAAATCAAAAGTAACATCATGACATGTTCTTAAACCAAAATAGAGGAGATATTTTAACTGGAAATTACCTCTTAGTGCAAGTACCTTTTGTGCAAACTCCAAAGCTTCATGCCATATGCTGACACGGGTTAACTCTACCAGAGTTTGTTGCTGCAGATGGAAGTATTATTGGGGGTTTCCACCCACAATCTGCAATGTCATAATTAAGTTAGGGTAAAAAGTCAAAATCTGAACGTATGGATTTTAGCAACAAATCCGAATGATATGATCTTCGTCTGATCCGATCTCACGGCACTAATTTCGCTGGTATTAAATCGCCATTGATTTTGCTCCATTATATCACAATCTGATCTCGCGGCTCTATTTTCGTACCATTAAATGATGCTTGATTACAATCTGACGGCACTTATTTTGCTGCATTAAATCGTAAGCGTGGCTAATTTCCCCCAAAATATATATTAAATGGTGATTGATTACAATCTGGCGGCACTGATTTTGCTGCATTCAATCATAATCGTGGCTAATTTCGCCAAAAAGAGGAGTAGTCGAACCTTTGACCTTGAAGGATGTGATCTCTTTTTCTTTTGGAGGGAAGGATGTGACCTTGAAGGATGTGATCTCTTAATATTCCACTAGTACAATGCCCGTGCGTTGCCACGGGCCAACAAATGAATTTGTAAACAATACTCATTTTACTCACACGAACAAACACATTGCACACAAATATTCAATCACAACACAAACGCAAGTATCTTCCTCTATGTTCCAACAAACAGCAGGCACCCCTCTAGCATCTCTTCCCCGTTGAACTTGTCATCCATCGCCTTCTTTGTCCATACATCAACCATCCTCTCAATCTATTATCCCTTGACTCTGCATGTAGCTTCTATGTCGGTGCTTTGTTGTCTCGCACTACTACATATGCAACATGGAACACCATCAACAAATGATGAGATATAATGCGCCTCACCTTATTACAAATAATAAGAAAAGGGGGCACATTGACATGGAAACATTCTTTCCACCACATCTTCATTCCCATATTGACTACGAATAATACTCTATTTGTCTCCGGGTTCTCCTTCCATCTCCAACTAAGATGTGTCTCCATCACTTTACCTCACTAAGACTTCTTTTTCTATGGACCTCAAATGTACATACAACAATCATACGACAAGGTTGCATCATCGTTGTCATTCCATCTCTTCTTCCACAAGCCCTTCCACTTAAACTCTTTTGATCATTGCGACACCAGTCTGCTCCTACATCAGCCTGCTCCAAATCTGCATATGTTTCCATCTGGGTCCAAATACACCCATTTTTTTCTACAAGTCTTATCAACTACTTTTTGACTAACACATGTTTAAAGAAAACACAAGTTATATACAAATCAAAAGTAACATCATGACATGTTCTTAAACCAAAATAGAGGAGATATTTTAACTGGAAATTACCTCTTAGTGCAAGTACCTTTTGTGCAAACTCCAAAGCTTCATGCCATATGCTGACACGGGTTAACTCTACCAGAGTTTGTTGCTGCAGATGGAAGTATTATTGGGGGTTTCCACCCACAATCTGCAATGTCATAATTAAGTTAGGGTAAAAACTGAAAATCTCATGAAGGTACTATAAGGGAAAAACACTTTCTAGACATAGGTGTGGCCAAACCGCATTGTGAAAAATGCACAACCAGACCCTACACCGGCTTTAAAATCAAAATACAAAACTTCACCCGAAAATGTACAGACAGTTTTTTTCAATCAAATGAAGATGTAATTTCTCATAAGAATATACTTGTAATCTAGAGTAGTTCAGGTTGGGCGCGATGCGGCTGCTTACCAAACACCAAAGCGGGAGCCAGCTTTTTTAGTGGCCACTGCAGCTGCCCGCCTCAGGCCGTTTGATTTTTAGCAGACAGCGCGGCAGCCCTCATGAGTCCGTAAAGACCCCGCCCCCCTAGTTTCAATGGAAGGAGCATATTTACCCAAGCACCTTGTTAAAAACTTATTGGCTGCGATTAGCGAAGTGGGATCATGTGTCACCTGCTCGCCCGCTCCTCAGCTTCAGTAATTGAATAGATATGTGATACTGATAAAACTACTCTACAACACCATGGATGCTACAACTACTGTCGTAGGTAGAATATATTTTCTAAACATAAATCATGAGAAAAGTAACACATAGCCGGTATTTTAGGACATATATCAGAGAGGCTAATCAATAAAAGTATTCGCCGTTGCTTGACGTAACAAGTTGTGCAAGAAAAGTGGACAAAATATGGCATCACAATATATTATCTTGCAATGGAAGCATTGAATTTGTTATATGAACCTTTCCCAATGTTCAGCACGGTATTAGCAAAGAAGCTATAGCAGAAGGATCAGAGCAAATTACCTGCATGAATGAGTGAGTTGGAGAGAAGCCAAATCAGATTTCACCACACAATGGAAGGGGCCAATCTCCTCGCCCCACATGGTGTGGGCTATATACTTGTACATGCTGGAGAAATATATGCGGAAGTCAACAGAAGTTAAGTGACTATCATGTACATTCGACACCCTATGAAATGCACAATAAGTGTAGATAAACAGTAGCTAGAAATCACTTTAAAACATGACCTGATAAGTATAGAGAGTCAAGTAACACTGCTAAAGAGTCAAGTTTAGAACCACAGAATGGCAGATGTGTTGAGAAACACTAATTAAATTAAACAACCCTAGAGCAGGACCAAATAGATTTGTTCATTATCAATTATATAGAAAACAAAGAGGCAGCCCTAAGTAGAGCCTACTTATCATCAGATGTATGCCACAAGACCACTAATCAGGCCAAGCAAGTGCCCTCCTATTATTATCAAAATTCAAAACAAACAGAACCTACCACCATATAGTTTGAAAACATGCCCTAGGTTCAACCAATGGCACATTCAGATAGTAACAACCCAAACCATGGTGTAATAACAAGCAATTACCAAGCTAGACCAGAGTTAATCCTGCCTATTCATAGCTCAATAGTACAAGAAATCATAGCACAAACCAGGGCCAGATGACCACCATAGAACAATCCCTCATCGCGGTGTGATCGTAGTATTATAATCAGATAGCAGGAATAAAAGGTTTTCGTGAGAATGTAATATAATTCACATACACAATGTGGAATCCACAAACATATCAAGAATTAATAATTGATTTTTTTTTATCAACACCATGTTTTTCTGCAAACACAAAGATGTTGCATAAGCAGAATTCAACTCGGCACAGCTATTTGGTTGTACCATAAAATCAAGAATTTCTGCAACCTGACAAATTTTCGTGTATGATAAAAAATCTAGAGGTGCTATAATAAGTCTTCAAAGAAAAATCAAAACCTAAATGACATGTTGAACAGGAAACATATGCTGAGAATAGAGAACTAAATCGACAAGCTAATAGATCAAGGGAAATATAAGGGCGGTGGAGGCACAGATTACTTTATGGGGACAAAGAAAGCATCATGTGGGGGTGTCGATTACCGGGAGTTGTCAGCGAGGGATGCGCCCGAGTCGAGGCAGAGACAGGACACGCTTCCAGGTGCATGAAAAAGGAAAATAGTCAAGTGCATGCCATCTACTCGTAGCATTGCTGCTACAATAATATAGCCATGTAAGTTTGGATCTCCACCATCTCTGAATCTGATCCGTCACCAAATTATTTAAGAAATTCAGTGTTAGAACATGCTGGCTGAAAAACAGATAATATAGAAGACAAAAATAATCTGGTTATTTTGTGACTTCAATTGAGATAAATATATGAACATTTCAAATAAAGCTTATTTGTGACTCTAGAAATAAAAGGCTGCAATTATTGCCAGCACTAATTGTTTTAACGCATACTGTCTATATATACTGTCTATATAGAAATGTTAATGCTTAATTAAGTAGCCTTGGTTGTCATCTCGCATATATTTGATGATACACATATTTGTGCTTACAAATGATAATAACAAAACAATACATTGTAGAGACTGTTCATGCTTCTTGCAAGTTAGGAAGTGAACAAAATAGGAGTAACCAATCTCTAAATCTGAGCACCTCACCTCCGTCTAAAAGGAGCACATGGATCAAATAGCAAAGTGATGAAGGCCTATGGCAAACCAAATTGACACAACCCCTGGGTGTATAGAAAATCAAACAAATAAGGAAGTCTTATACATCTATTACAGAAATTTTGGAAATGATCAAGCGGTGAAGTCCATTTTGATTTTTACCTTGTGCAGATCGAGCTTTATTGTAGGTCCTTGCCTCCTTGGTAGTCATGAGATGTTTTTCTTTGTTGAAATTCCATACATCATTGAACCATGCTGACCTTCATGTGTACGTACATGGTATGTTTTCAGATAACAAAACCTTGCCATCATCTTACATAGCATCTTCTATAAATCGTACACAAAACTTGAGAACCTGAACGATACAGCTTTGAAACAAACTGAAAAATTATGAACATCTGAACTGAACATTAGTGGAACAAACTGAAAATATCAAAATCTAAGCACCTGTATGCCTCCCAATGGATCACAACAAAAAATATGACCTGAATTCTGCAAACAGCATCCTACTAACAAGTCATAATCGACAGATTAAAAATTAGCCCCAGGATCATATATTTCTAATAACAGGATCATATATTTGTAATAACATGATCATATATTTCTGATCACAGGATCTGTTGCTTCACTTGTTCTCTATCAAATCTCCAAGGAACAACCAAAAAACGAACGAACGCACCCACTATACCTCGAGACAAGTCAACAACGGACTCGATCGATCGCCTGGATCGAAAATCGATGCCCTATCTGACAGAGGTGGACGGGAAGTTCGGGTCATTGGACCTCCACACGACCTTGTACGCGCCACCTGCTCTTCCGAATGCGCCCTTGCTAAGAGCCGCTGCCACCTGTGATGAGTACGACATGCCGACTCCTCCTAGGAGAGGCACCCAAATCGTAAAAGCTGGCGTGATCGAGCAGAGAACGATGACGACGGCACGATTTGGTGAGATCGATCTAGCGACACTCGGCTAGGGAGTAGCGATAGGGGAGGATGGCCGGAGGGAGCGGCCGGGGACTGTGCTGTGGCGGCGGCTATGGGGGAGAAGGGTAGATGAGGGAGCCTAGGGATTGTGGGAGCCGGGAGGAAGTACACGTAGTTTTTGTTTTTTGTTTTTTTCTGGTTTTCTGTCCACGGTTCGGCCCGTGGGGAATAAAAGTCGGTGGCGAGGGGGATATTTAATTGTTTAGGGGAGAAAAAAATTCAATTGAGGGTGGGAGGCGAACGAAGCGAACGATGACCTACTAACGCACACAACCGCAGACTCCTTCTTTAGAAGAAAAAACTAGGTAACCATGAGCACCTCCATGTTTGGATTAGATATGAGCTACACTGTTTTCGTACTAGCGTAACAACCCAATTCTTTTCTACTTTCCCACCGAACCATGCCCTTTTCCTTCACGACTACAAGTGGGGATTTTTTAAAGTGCTACTTTTGCACTCATGCTGGGGATATTTACGCGGTAATTTTACACACAAAAAATACAATTGTAATTTTGAGCCAGGGAAAAGTTATGAAAACGCACCCCGGTAAATACTATGGTAACTTTTCACCATGGCTTGAAAATTGATGAAAAATATATACCCCGATATATAGCTTCTATGTAAATATGATGGTAATATAAGCTAAATTGATAACTCACCTACGAACATCATTAACTTTGAATGGAAAAAAGAAGTTGAAAAACATACCAGGTAACTTGTGTGCACGGAGCATGGTAATATACACACAATCGAGAGTTATTTACTGCACAAGTTTGCTCAAGAGTCGTTCTACCAAAAATAGCATTAATAACTCTCGATAATGTTTACAAGGGTCTACATGGGTATAAATATGAACTAAGCTACTACCTAGTTCCATGGCCGAATCAGCCAAGTATACTAATCCTACAAAGTTACTAATTGGCGCACACTATTGAACACGTACACACATGTAGTCGTACCAGATGTTGGGTTTATTTCTAACAATCACCCTCTTAAGCACGGCGTCATACGTTACAGCTCCGACGCTATCATTCTTTATCTGGACTTGCGCTGGACAGATCCCGCCGTCGGTCGGGCGCAGTCCCCCGGGAGCAATGGAGTTCAATGCGGACGGACATTGCCTCCTCCAACCCGCACGGGACGACACCCCAATCGACAGATCCGGACTGATCGAAGTCAGATCCGCTCTCCGCCATGCTGGAGATCGCCGGCCGAAAGTTTGGGTGACGGAGCGAAGTGGAGTGGCTAGGTTTGGCCTAGGGAGCAGATGAGATGAATATATATGGGATCGGACGGGCCAGCGTGGGCCAGATCCGACGTGGCGGACGCGCCCGGTCATGCCTGGGCCTCCTCATATCCGTCTCATATTTGGGTTGAATATAAGGGATGTCGGTCAGGCCAGGCATTTGAACCTGGTTTGAGGCGCTCGTCTGAGTCAGATTTCAGATTTTTTTTGACCGACCAGTGATCAGATCGTCCGCCCAGACCGCCAGACGTATAGAAGGAAAGGGGTTGAGGTGTCCGACTGTAGATGCTGTAGCCACGATGTTCCCAGAGACTCATATATGTATTTCGACGTACGTACGCACCTACTGACTACTCCTGTTTCTCTCGGCCCAAAGGGGTGACCAGTACCATGTAACCATAAAAAACGTCTACAATGTTAAACCTTTCTGCAAAGTGCCAATGTCTTGTTTCGCGGCAATGCCGTCTCCGGTCCCATGTAATGCAAGGTAGAGTGTGCTGCATCTGACACAACGTTGTAAATTTCTGTAGCTAAAGTTGTGCCCAGTACTAGTGTAACCATTTCGTAGTAACCTTTCTTCTGGTTTCCCGGCAATGCCATCCCCAGTGCCAAGTAGTGCAAGATCGAGCGTGCTGCATCGACCTCAACGTCGTAAATTTCTATGCACTTACGCCATTTCTACCTTTCACTGAAGTAGCTACCATTCGTCACTTTGAGAACCTACGCCAGGAATCCAGCAGGCTGACGGATGGGCTGCCCGTTTGATGCAGTGGATATCAGTCCCTTCCCCTCCTCTCAATGCTCCGGCATCGAACAGGTCTCTCTCGGTCGGCGCTCAAGTTCAATGCCAGAGCGACGTGAAAGGTCACGTCCGCACTAGACCGGCATGAATACGGTGCTAACGCTCTCGGGCAGCATGAATGCGGCGCTAACCACTTCAGACGGAAATGGGCACGGGGCGGAAGGCGACAGAGGCATTCAGGTCTCCTCCACATGCATGCACGCATGCAGCCTCCGCTTTCGTTCTCTCTCCGACTCCCCATCACCACTTGATATTATTTTTCTAGCAACGCTCATGAAAAAGTGTTTTCAGTTCTATAGTACTAAATTCCAGACATCGAACCTTTAATTATGCCGTAGTACATACTAAATTCATACATTACATATCCACCAATTTGCGCGTGTTGACGAGCTTGCCTAGTACTTTATTGCTTTGGTCATCTACAATATGACCTGCAAAAGGAAGTGGAGCATGGCGACGGGCCTTTTGATCTAAGAAATAGTAGTGGGCGTAGCTAGCACTACCGGAACAGGGCGCTACCCCGACGGCCAAATCTATGCCAACGGCCCCCGTCGGCCTACTCCGAGATATGCCGCCAGCCAAGGTCAGGCCGTTGGCGTAACCAAGCCGTCGGGCTATCCTTAGATATGCTGACCCTCCCCCCCCCCCCCCCCCCCGTCGGCACAGCTCGAAGTACGCGTACAGCTGCCGTCAGCATAGCTGTGGGCCCGGCGACCAGGTCCGTGACGAGCGGCTAACGACGTCAGATCTATGCCGACAGCAGAGACGGCGGTCGTCAGCATAGCTTTGCCGACGGCAAAGCCGTCGACATACGTCTGGTCCACGTCATCGATCCGAGGCGCCTGCCACGTCACCGATCCGAGCCGTCGGCATAGTTAATTATATATATTTTTAGTTTTCGTATGTAATTTTTAATATCTTTTATCTATTATTATTTGATTAACTTAAATGTAGCATATGTAAATATAAACATACATACATTATTTACCGATTTGGTGAAATTTTTTCCATAGATTAGAATATATTATGTAGTTTATATTTTGTCCAAGTACGTTAATAATGTGACCTCATGTTCTTTTGGATATAGGTCCTTATACTTTTTTAAAATCAAAAATGCCTATGCCGACAGAAGTGTTGTGGCGGTTGCAAACGCCCACACACGTCTCCGGAGTGTGACCCCCCTCACGTCTGGGTGTGCCCCCCTCACGGGCGGCGCCGCCGCCCGCACATGGAGGGGGGAAACAACCACGTCGTGTCTATACGGAGGGGACGTTGCTCCCAAGTGTTCCTATGGGCTAACCTACCAAAGCCGGGTGGAGAGGTCCACTGGTCAAAGCCCGTCCGGAAAAATTCTAAGGGTTAGATCTCGTGGTCAATCGCTCCAGGGTTAGGTGGGATGGGGGCCCTGGGGGTAACAATGCCACCAGAGCGTCGCACCGGGCCCTCATACATGCCGTAAGGTGTGGTGGCATGTCTGAAGAGGCAGCATGCGTCTCCGGGGTGTGCCCCCTCTCACGGACAGCACTGTCACCTGGAGGGGGGAAACTATCGTGTCGGGTCAACTTGGAGGGGATCTTCCAGTGGGTTTGGCCTGGACGTTGCTCCCAAGTGTTCCTCTGGGATGACCTACCACAATCGGGTGGAGAGGTCCACTGGTCAAAACCTGTCCCCGGGAAAGTCAAAGGGTTAGATCTCATGGTCAACCGCTCCAGGCTTAGGCGGGACAGGGGCCCTGGGGGTAGCAATGCCACCGAAGTGTCGCATCGGGCCATCATACATGGCGTAAGGTGTGATGGCTTGTCTGAAGAGGCAGCACGCGGCTCCGGGGTGTGGCCCCCTCACGGATGGCGCCACCACCGGCACCTGGAGGAGGGAAACGGCCGTGTCGGGGCAACTTGGAGGGGATCTTCCTAGGGGTTTGGCCCGGACGTTGCTCCCAAGTGTTCCTATGGGCCGACCAACCACAACCGGGTGGAGAGGTCCACTGGTCAAAGCCCGTCCGAGGAAAGTCAAAGGGTTAGATCTTGTGGTCAACCGCTCCACGGTTGGGCGGGACGGGGGCCCTAGGGGGGAGGGGGTTAGCAATGCCACCGGAGCATCGCACCAGGCTCTCATACATGTCGTAAGGTGTGGTGGCATGTCTGAAGAGTCAGCATGCATCTCCGGGGTGTGGCCCTCCTCACGGACGGTGCCACCGCCGGCACCTTGAGGGAGGAAACGACCGCGTCGGGTCTACCTGGAGGGGATCTTCTTGTGGGTATGGCCTGGACGTTGCTCCCAAGTGTTCCTATGGGCTAAGCTAACACAACCGGGTGGAGAGGTCCACTGGCCAAAGCCCGTTCGGGGAAAGTCAAAGGGTTAGATCTCGTGGTTAACCGTTCCAGGGTTAGGCGGGATGTGGGCCCTGAGGTAGCAATTCCAGCAGAGCGTCGCACCGGGCCCTCATATATGGTGTAAGGTGTGGTGTCATGACTGAAGAGGCAGCACACGTCTCTGGGTGTGGCCCCGCTCACAAACGGCGCCGTCGCCGGCACCGGGGAAACGGCCGCGTCGGGTCTACCTAGAGGGGATCTTCTTGTGGGTATGGCCTGGACGTTGCTCCCAAGTGTTCCTATGGGCTGACCTACCACAACGCGGGGGTGGAGAGGTCCACTGGTCAAAACTTGTCCGGGAAAAGTCAAAGGGTTAAATCTCATGGTCAACCGCTCCAGGGTTAGACGAGATGGGGGCCCTGGGGGTAGCAATGCCACCGAAGCATTGCACCGGACCCTCATACATGGCATAAGGTGTGGTGGCATGTCTGAAGAGGCAGCACGCGGCTCCGGGGTGTGGCCCCGTCACGGACGGCGCCACCACCGGCACCTGGAGGAGGGAAACGGCCGTGTCGGGGCAACTTGGAGGGGATCTTCCTAGGGGTTTGGCCCGGACGTTGCTCCCAAGTGTTCCTATGGGCCGACCAACCACAACCGGGTGGAGAGGTCCACTGGTCAAAGCCCGTCCGAGGAAAGTCAAACGGTTAGATCTTGTGGTCAACCGCTCCACGGTTGGGCGGGACGGGGGCCCTAGGGGGGAGGGGGGTTAGCAATGCCACCGGAGCATCGCACCAGGCTCTCATACATGTCGTAAGGTGTGGTGGCATGTTTGAAGAGTCAGCATGCATCTCCGGGGTGTGGCCCTCCTCACGGACGGTGCCACCGCCGGCACCTTGTGGGAGGAAACGACCGCGTCGGGTCTACCTGGAGGGGATCTTCTTGTGGGTATGGCCTGGACGTTGCTCCCAAGTGTTCCTATGGGCTAAGCTAACACAACCGGGTGTATAGGTCCACTGGCCAAAGCCCGTTCGGGGAAAGTCAAAGGGTTAGATCTCGTGGTTAACCGTTCTAGGGTTAGGCGGGATGTGGGCCCTGGGGTAGCAATCCCAGCAGAGCGTCGCACCGGGCCCTCATATATGGTGTAAGGTGTGGTGTCATGTCTGAAGAGGCAGCACACGTCTCTGGGTGTGGCCCCGCTCACAAACGGCGCCGTCGCCGGCACCGGGGAAACGGCCGCGTCGGGTCTACCTAGAGGGGATCTTCTTGTGGGTATGGCCTGGACGTTGCTCCCAAGTGTTCCTATGGGCTGACCTACCACAACGCGGGGGTGGAGAGGTCCACTGGTCAAAACTTGTCCGAGAAAAGTCAAAGGGTTAAATCTCATGGTCAACCGCTCCAGGGTTAGACGAGATGGGGGCCCTGGGGGTAGCAATGCCACCGAAGCATTGCACCGGACCCTCATACATGGCATAAGGTGTGGTGGCATGTCTGAAGAGGCAGCACGCGGCTCCGTGGTGTGGCCCCCTCACGGACGGCGCCACCACCGGCACCTGGAGGAGGGAAACGGCCGTGTCGGGGCAACTTGGAGGGGATCTTCCTAGGGGTTTGGCCCGGACGTTGCTCCCAAGTGATCCTATGGGGCGACCAACCACAACCGGGTGGAGAGGTCCACTGGTCAAAGCCCGTCCGAGGAAAGTCAAAGGGTTAGATCTTGTGGTCAACCGCTCCACGGTTGGGCGGGACGGGGGCCCTAGGGGGGAGGGGGGTTAGCAATGCCACCGGAGCATCGCACCAGGCTCTCATACATGTCGTAAGGTGTGGTGGCATGTCTGAAGAGTCAGCATGCATCTCCGGGGTGTGGCCCTCCTCACGGACGGTGCCACCGCCGGCACCTTGAGGGAGGAAACGACCGCGTCGGGTCTACCTGGAGGGGATCTTCTTGTGGGTATGGCCTGGACGTTGCTCCCAAGTGTTCCTATGGGCTAAGCTAACACAACCGGGTGGAGAGGTCCACTGGCCAAAGCCCGTTCGGGGAAAGTCAAAGGGTTAGATCTCGTGGTTAACCGTTCCAGGGTTAGGCGGGATGTGGGCCCTGGGGTAGCAATCCCAGCAGAGCGTCGCACCGGGCCCTCATATATGGTGTAAGGTGTGGTGTCATGTCTGAAGAGGCAGCACACGTCTCTGGGTGTGGCCCCGCTCACAAACGGCGCCGTCGCTGGCACCGGGGAAACGGCCGCGTCGGGTCTACCTAGAGGGGATCTTCTTGTGGGTATGGCCTGGACGTTGCTCCCAAGTGTTCCTATGGGCTGACCTACCACAACGCGGGGGTGGAGAGGTCCACTGGTCAAAACTTGTCCGGGAAAAGTCAAAGGGTTAAATCTCATGGTCAACCGCTCCAGGGTTAGACGAGATGGGGGCCCTGGGGGTAGCAATGCCACCGAAGCATTGCACCGGACCCTCATACATGGCATAAGGTGTGGTGGCATGTCTGAAGAGGCAGCACGCGGCTCCGGGGTGTGGCCCCCTCACGGACGGCGCCACCACCGGCACCTGGAGGAGGGAAACGGCCGTGTCGGGGCAACTTGGAGGGGATCTTCCTAGGGGTTTGGCCCGGACGTTGCTCCCAAGTGTTCCTATGGGCCGACCAACCACAACCGGGTGGAGAGTTCCACTGGTCAAAGCCCGTCCGAGGAAAGTCAAAGGGTTAGATCTTGTGGTCAACCGCTCCACGGTTGGGCGGGACGGGGGCCCTAGGGGGGAGGGGGGTTAGCAATGCCACCGGAGCATCGCACCAGGCTCTCATACATGTCGTAAGGTGTGGTGGCATGTCTGAAGAGTCAGCATGCTTCTCCGGGGTGTGGCCCTCCTCACGGACGGTGCCACCGCCGGCACCTTGAGGGAGGAAACGACCGCGTCGGGTCTACCTGGAGGGGATCTTCTTGTGGGTATGGCCTGGACGTTGCTCCCAAGTGTTCCTATGGGCTAAGCTAACACAACCGGGTGGAGAGGTCCACTGGCCAAAGCCCGTTTGGGGAAAGTCAAAGGGTTAGATCTCGTGGTTAACCGTTCCAGGGTTAGGCGGGATGTGGGCCCTGGGGTAGCAATCCCAGCAGAGCGTCGCACCGAGCCCTCATATATGGTGTAAGGTGTGGTGTCATGTCTGAAGAGGCAGTACACGTCTCTGGGTGTGGCCCCGCTCACAAACGGCGCCGTCGCCGGCACCGGGGAAACGGCCGCGTCGAGTCTACCTAGAGGGGATCTTCTTGTGGGTATGGCCTGGACGTTGCTCCCAAGTGTTCCTATGGGCTGACCTACCACAACGCGGGGGTGGAGAGGTCCACTGGTCAAAACTTGTCCGGGAAAAGTCAAAGGGTTAAATCTCATGGTCAACCGCTCCAGGGTTAGACGAGATGGGGGCCCTGGGGGTAGCAATGCCACCGAAGCATTGCACCGGACCCTCATACATGGCGTAAGGTGTGGTGGCATGTCTGAAGAGGCAGCACGCGGCTCCGGGGTGTGGCCCCCTCACGGACGGCGCCACCACCGGCACCTGGAGGGGGGAAGCGACCGTGTCAGGTCAACTTGGAGTGGATCTTCCTATGGGTTTGGCCCGGACGTTGCTCCCAAGTGTTTCTATGGCCCGACCTACCACAACCGGGTGGAGAGGTCCACTGGTCAAAGCCCGTCCAGGAAAGTCAAAGGGTTAGATCTTGTGGTTAACCGCTCCACGGTTAGGCGGGACGAGGGCCCTGGGGGGGATGGGTTAGCAATGCCACCGGAGCATCGCACCGGGCTCTCATACATGTCGTAAGGTGTGGTGGCATGTCTGAAGAGTCAGCACGCATCTTCGGGGTGTGGCCCTCCTCACGGACAGTGCCGCCGCCGGCACCTTGAGGGGGAAAACGACCGCGTCGGGTCTACCTGGAGGGGATCTTCCTGTGGGATTGGCCAAGACGTTGCTCCCAGGTGTTCCTATGGGCTGACCTAACATAACTGGTGAAGAGGACCACTGGTCAAAGCCCGTTCAGGGAAAGTCAAAGGGTTAGATCTCGTGGTTAACCGCTCCAGGGTTAGGCGGGATGGGGGCCCTGGGGTAGCAATGCCAGCAGAGCGTCGCACCGGGCCCTCATATATGGCGTAAGGTGCGGTGGCATGTCTGAAGAGGCTGCACGTGTCTCCAAGGTGTGGCCCCCCTCACGGACGGCACCGCCGCCGGCACCTGGAGGGGGAAACGGCCGCGTCGGGTCTACCTAGAGGGGATCTTCCTATGGGTATGGCCTGGACGTTGCTCCCAAGTGTTCCTATGGGCTCACCTAGCTACCACAACCGGGTGGAGAGGTCCATTGGTCAAAACCCGTCCGGGGAAAGTCAAAGTGTTAGATCTCGTGGTCAACCGCTCCAGGGTTAGGAGGGACGAGGGCCCTCGGGGTAGCAATGCCACCAGAGCGTCGCACCGGGCCCTCGTGCATGGCGTAAGGTGTGGTGGCATGTGTGAAGAGGCAGCACCCCGGCTCCGGGGTGTGGCCCCCCTCACGGACGGCGGCGCCGCCGGCACATGCAAGGGGGAAACGGTCGCGTCGAGTCTACCTGGAGGGGATCTTCTCGTGGGTTTGGCCCGAACATTGCTCCCAAGTGTTCCTATGGGTTGACCTACCACAACCAGGTGGAGAGGTCCACTGGTCAAAGCCCGTTCGGAGAAAGTCAACGGGTTAGATCTCGTGGTCAACCGCTCCAGGGTTAGGCGGGAAAACTGTTCGCCATTTCGAGAAAATGTTCGCGGATTAAAAATATTTGGAAATCGAAAAAATGTTCATATATTCAAAACAAATGGCGAACACAAAAAATGTTCAAGATTCAAAAAATGTTAATTAATTTTGATAAATGTTTTTGAGTTTGAAAAATGTTCAAGACTTTCAAGAAAATTTTTCATGAACTTCAGAAATTGATCTCAAATTCAAAAATACGTGCATGAATTCTGGAAATGTTCACCAGTTCAAAAAATGTTCAGTAATTTTTCTAGAAATTCCTTGAATTTAAAATTTATTCACGAATTTTGAATATATAGGTGAACATTTCCAGAATTCATTTCTTCGCGAATTAAAAAAAGATCTACAAACTTGGAAATTATGTTTGTGAATTTGGAAGCTCTTCACGAATTAGAAAAATGGTTCGTGATTTGGAAAAGTGTCTGCGGGTTCAAAAATGTTCACAAATTTCAAAACAATGTCTCAGAAATTGAAAATAAAGTAAACGAAAAAGGGTATATAATGGGAAAGTAAAAAGTAAAAATAAAAGAGGAAAAAAGACAGTGGAAAGATAAATCAGGCGAAAAAAGAAAAAAACCGGTTTAGAACTAACCTAAAACGGTGTGGAAAAAAGCAGCATGGGCCGGCCATAGCGAGGATGTCGCATGAGTGGGTATGCGCTGGGTCGTTATCCAGCCACCACCCACGCGCCAAAAAGACAGTGGAAAGATAATAAAAAATAAAAAATCCACAAAAAAAGATAAAAAGTAAAAACAAATCAGAATGGGGGTGGGGGGGGGGGGGGGGGGGGGGGAAGAGGGAAGGAAAGACGCTTTCTTTCTTCCCCAGACGTCCTGGATCTCCCGCCGTAGACGAGTGGCCGGCTGGCCGGGGGACGCTGGCCTGTCTGCCTTCGCGCCGAGCATCGCCGGCGATTGGGGAGAAGGAGGAGGAGGTCACGCGCACCGTCCTCAGTGTTGCCGTCGTCCCGGTGCCATCGTTGCGGCGGAGCCGGGGGAGGCGCCGGCCGGTAAGTGCACCACCGTGCTTGCTGCTCCACTGAATCCCTTTCAGCCCCACATCGGTAGTTTAGAATTTCTTTCTTGGATTTTCGCTCCTTGTCTCATTTTCGTTTGAACACCTTCAAGGTAACTGATGAAATGCCTCTAAAGCTGCAGTTAAGAATGGGAATTTTTTTGATTGGTAGTTCATGCCAGTATTATGTTTGCTTAACTGTCGGTTTGTTATCAGCAAAGATTTAATTGAGCATAAAAAAAAATATGTAGGCAGCGATTCCATGGCTCCAAGTCATAATAGTCAAGTTATGCTGCTGCTATTCTGTATGTATGGCTGAGAACACCACCCAATGGATAAGATAAGAGAAGATCTATTCTTCTTGTTGGGAGTAAACATTTTGGAAGGTCTGTTCTGTGTCCAATTTAAAATCATGTACAGAGAACATTTTGGAGTGATTTTTTGATAGTTTGTATAATACTTCTGTGGTACCGGGATTTTTTGAAGCATACTTGCTGAGTACAGGGTAAATGGTCCTCTGGATCTGATAGTGATAACCTAAGGCCACTTAGACTAGATAGTGGAAAAATTAGCCATTATAGTACAATTTCTGTTAACTCTCTTGTATTTTCAGAAACATATACTAGTATCATGCATTCCTCTGTTCTTGCTCTGGTATTCCTGAAGATAAATCTCTGCTGCGTTTATGTTGCATAACTCTCTGATCAGAAATTTATCTTGTCAGCTCTTCTCCTCGGTCCTGAGGATAAATGTCTGTTTATTGCAGATTGGTAAAATTCAGACTTCTTTCCATCAACGGGTGCAAATTGCTTCAAACACCGGAGAATGTGTTAATTTGACTGAAGATCTTCTCTGGAACTATGCAACTATTGAGTGGCAGGTACAGGGAAAGCAGCAAAATGATGCCAATAGTTATTGTTTTTGTTAAAACTTCTTGGATCTCCATTGTATCCTATCCTCGACCTCCATATGGCATTTGTGCTTCATTTTTATTCATATATTGCTACTATCTCTCTTGTCTTTTTTTCGTATTTATATGAATTGGCACTTCATAACACATCGTTGTATTAGTATTGCAATGTCAAATATGAATGATTATCATTGTTCTTTTAAGGGTATTCAGTTGACACAATTATACTGTTCTTCTCATGTTCATATGTTCAATATGAGAACATTATAGCTTTTTGGAAAGATAGAAGTGAGATTGGGGTACTGATTTTGATCTTGAGCCTTTTATTTTCCATGTTCACTGCTGCGTTGTTAATTGGCAAATTACATCGAGTTTTCATGATTCCTGTTCTATTCATGTCTATTCAAGTCTGATGCCATATAAGCATTTGATAGAAGTTCAGCTGGAAATAAAAACGGTTCTCTAAACAAGAATCCAGAAGTTTTTATGCCATGATGCTTACACACAAGAACATATACTGGAACAATAGAGTTAACAATTCATGGAACAAGATACTATGATAAATATTTCGATACTGAGTTAGATCCAATTACCATTTGTGTCAGAAATTGCATGCAGTACTCATTGCGATATTCTGATGAAACAGATAGGAGATATATATATATGCTCAAAAGCAATAGAAACTTGCAATCAGCATCAGAAGAGATGGACAAGTAGCATATGAAGAAGGCTATCCTGGAGCAAGAACAAGCATTCGGATAACAGGTATTTTGCTTGTCCTTCAACCTATCAGAGAGAAGGTGGTTCTGTAGAGAGTTGCAGTATCATAGAATTCAAACTTAAAGCAACGAGTGCAGCCACCTGGTCGTCACACCCAATTAGCATCATTATATTCAATTATACAGAATCTTTTCATCATGATCACTTTATGTTGTATGACTATTGAATTTTGCCATGATGATTTTATGGCATGTGGAAGCTTAACGTTGTCAGTTGACTCCTTTCTTGCATCGGTCCTTTGTCTGTCATTCCTTTTCGTTGTGGCCTATGTTGAACACGATGTTGGTGCCACATGTCCATTCGTTTATATACAATCGCCTAGACATTTATCTATTGAACATCTTATATGCTCTGGGACGCCATTGTCCCCTTGCTAATCGTTATCACATACTGAATTCAACGTGCGTGAGTAACCGACCACACAGTTAAGCTCTAGGTAGGCTTGCTCAAGCTTACACTGGTGGTCACATCAGATGGATGGATGGAAGAATGCATGCATGTAAATTGAAATCTGCTCTTGGAGATACCATACCTGCAAAGTAAACCAGTCTGTAGGATAGTATTGTTGTGTTACCAGCTATTGAAATAGAAATCAAAATGAAAACCAAGCGAGAAGAACGTGGTGACAGACGGGATTTTCGCATTGCTCTTCCTGAAAGTAAATAGGAGTTAGGGATAATTGCCCAAGGAATTGATGTCCAAAGTCAAGTAACAGATAAATTTTTGTCCTGGGCATCATAGAAGCTACCAGTAGGTAATGCACCTGGGCCAGTGTGCTTGGAAGTAATGCTTGGGCATAACGAAGAACTGGAAGAACAATCAAAGTCAGTCGAACCAAAAACAATACATAGATGGGTCTCACCCAAGAAGGAATCTGAAACTGTCTGTGTGCATAGGCTAGCGAGTAGCTGCAGTGGACAAGTAACCAACCATGCAGAAGCTTCCAGGACAGGCGTGTGCCAAATGTAACAAAGTCAACTATCTCACATGGATTCCATTTTCTTGTAGTGCAGGGCATAACTGTGCATACGTCCTTGGTTGCTTAGTTGTTTTACAAAGTGTTGAATAATGAGATCTTAATGTAGTATATTATGCTGCTAGTGGTAGTTGTTTTTAGTACTAGATGAGGAGTAAATTAAGCGCAAATGGGCATCTTGTTTGTGTATATCTAGTCAGTAGTCAACCATCACCATTAATGCGTCCAGATGATTTTATTAATTCCATCTGCCATCAAAGTCGAAAGGTCTCACCTTCTAATCTCTCCTCTGCTTCAGCGGGGGTGGCGTTTCCTTTGGTTCGATTTGATATATCTCCGGCCATGAGGAACTGCTTTGTGTCATCGACGGCAACGGCGACCACGGTGCCCTTGACCTCTCGGTGCGAGGGCAAGATCCTCCAGTCAGAAGATTTCAAGCGCTTCCCCTTCAAGGAGCTCAAGAGGGCCACCATGAACTTCTGTCCGGATGGCTTGCTCAGTGAGGGCCACTTTGGGTCAGTGCACAAAGGCTGGGTGAACGAGGCTACCTTCGCCCCGGCCAGCTGGGGCACCGGCATGCCCATCGCCGTCAAGAAACTCAACCAGGGAGGCTTCCAGGGCCACAGCGAATGGCTGGTCGGTGATTCTCAGTACAAATCAATCCCAATTCATTCATCTCTTCAATTCTGCATGTATGTCTATTCATGATGAAATTTCTGAATCCATTATTACCAAATACAGCATGTTCTTAATTTCTGAATCTCGTGTGCAGGCTGAAGTGAAATACCTTGGCGAATTGTCGCACCCCAATCTGGTTAAGCTCCTAGGCTACTGCAACGAAGACCGTTCTCAGTGTCTTCTTGTCTACGAGTTCATGCCACAGGGGAGCTTGGAGAACCATCTTTTCAGGAGTATTTGTCTAATATCTAACCTTCTTCTAGCCTTCAAGTGATCTGCTAACACCTCGAAAATCCAGAGAATATATAGTGGGATAACAAGTTTGGTTGAATGATGTAGGGGGCTTACATTTCCAGCCACTGTCATGGAGTCTGAGGATGAAGGTTGCTCTTGGGGCTGCCAAGGGGCTCACGTTTCTCCATAGCGACAAGGCCCATGTCACCTACCGTGATTTCAACACATCAAATGTTTTTCTTGATTCCGTATGTTTCTGTTCTTGCCTTCTAATTTGATTAAGAAAATAATTTTTTCAATGCCTTGTTAATGCAAAATGTGTCGATTGATGGATTGCAGAGCTATAATGCAAAGCTGTCCAATTTTGGGTTGGCGAGGATGGGTATGAACACAGATGGACATACAGCCCCTGAATATCTTGAAACAGGTAAATTAAATTGACACAGCTTTATTTGTTCTTCAAAGCCATGATCAGATGTGGCATATACTACATTCATAATATGCTTTGGTCTCACTTTGACCGTTCTACTCTGTTTTGTTAAAACCTTCAATTTAGAGTGGATGGTTAGCATGGGAGAGATACTAAAGATGGTCTGAACTTTTTAGCACGTTAGTTTTGCTTCACAGGGTTGGCTGATGTTGTTGTTATGCAGAAGTTATGGTTGCCATGAAGGCTGAAGCATCATGAGAGCAGTAAACAACACCGTTAAAATTCTTGGGTTGGGTGTTGAGTTCTTGAGGAGGCCATATTAGTTAGGTGCAGCACGACTGATCCAATTTTTCATGGTTACAGACATAACTGGACCCCTTCACCTCATGCGCTAAGCATGCAGATTAGTATGTTTCAGGGGTTGCAGATTAGCTAAGTGTCACCACTGCTCAATCCGTAACACAATTCTGCGTGCCTAGATAAGCATTCATGTACTTTGTAGTTTGTACCAATAGGTCAATGGCGGCATTACTTGTTCTCTTTGTTTAGTTGTTCTTATTTCTAAAAGAAAAAGTATAGTTGTTTCCTAGGTGGGGATGAGCTGTGTAGTACATATGTGTAAATATGTAATCCCCATATAACATAGGTGATGTGCACGCTAATCCATGTTAACAGGATATCTGACGATGAAGAGCGACGTGTACAGCTTCGGTGTGGTGCTGCTGGAGATTCTATCAGGCCGGCCAGCCCTAGACAAGAACCGGCCCTCCATCGAGCATAACCTGGTGGAATGGGCGCGGCAGTACCTGACGAGCAAGAGCCGCATCTCTCACATCCTGGATGCGCAGCTGGGCGGCCAGTACCCCCTCGCCTGTGCGCACCAGGCTGCCGCACTGGTGCTCCAATGCATCTCTGTCCACCCAAGAGACCGCCCGGGCATGGAGCAGGTGGTGGCGGCGCTGGAGCAGCTCCAGGACGCCAACGAGACTGGGGCGAGCAGTCAGGGTGATGTACGGCCGGGTATGGAGCAGGTGGTGGCGGTGCTGGGCCTGCAGCTCCAGGACGACAAGGAGACCGTGGCGAGCGGTCAGCAGAAGGTGAGTGGTGGTGGTGGCGGTGCTGGGCCTGCAGCTCCAGGACGACAAGGAGACCGTGGCGAGCGGTCAGCAGAAGGTGAGTGGTGGTGGTGGCGGTGCCTGTGGCTTCTTCAGGATGTGTGGCGGTGCCCGGCAGCAGCAGCCAGTGGCGAGGCGGCTGCGCGCCGATGAGCAGAGATGAAATTCACTGTAGAGGGATGATTTTGTCTCTCAGAGTCAAATGAGCCAGCGACCAGCGACTGGTTTGCAGCGTCACTCACTCATGGGTTGTAGCGGCATTATCATCTCTGCCGCCTTCAAACCGGCCATTCTCCAAGCCACGATCTCATCCTTGACCCTCTAGAAAACATGCTGGTGTGTTGCACATTTGCTATTGAAGTCTTGTTCATTCCTTTCAAGCCAAATGAACCACCATATGTGCATAGCAAGCAAGCACAAAGGATTCCTTCACACCCACGCCTTTTGCCGGAGAAACGAGCCTGACGAGAGTGCCAGAATTCCTTCAGAAGTGTTGTTGCTGGTAGATATATCTAAATATATTTTGATCGCCAAATTTAGAAAAACTGTTACTGATGCGAATGATAGGATCTCGCCTACAAACAGTTATTCTACTATGAAAAAGGGTTGCTTTTTAATATACATACAAATGTACCATCCAATGCAGAGAAACTGACTTATCAGTTATAGGCTTACAGGACAAAAATGTCGAAGTTATTCAGAATAAGATACTCGCCATCGAAGTCCTGGTTAACAATATCTGAAGTCTTACATGTATAAGAATAATTAAGCAATATCTCCATCTTTATTTAGACAAACAATTAAACAAGGCACGCTTGCTCATTCAGGATAAGATAACACATGTTGTGTAGAGCCCCCATTCTATTCGTCGTGGCACAGACATTGGCTCCTTCAGGCAACTTGTTCATTTTCATCTGTTTTCCTTACCAAGCTTGCCCACTTCACAACCACGTATACATAGATTCTGTCACACATCTCATCAAAGAGTTGAAAATAAGCTGTCCTCCATGCCTTCTTGAACAAAAGTGCACAGAACACACTCCAAAGCCCCGCCACAAGTCCCAGGACAAGACCAAAATTGAAGGTCATCAGCTCAAATTCCTCATGGTTGTTGCTTCCAACATGACTAGCGCCCGTATCATTTCCTGAACAATTCTTCTGGAGAGGAGGCCCACAAAGTCCACTGTTGCCAATGTACATAAGTGCTGGGTCGTCTACATCGAGGGTGTCAAGTTGGCGGCTTGAGGGTATCCTTCCAGATAAATTGTTGTAGGACAAGTTTAAGTAACTCAAGGATGTTAAACTTGATAAGCTTGATGGGATTTCACCAGAAAGCTTGTTCATGGAGAGGTCGAGAGATTCCAATGAATGCAAGGCACCAATATCATTTGGAATCTTTCCGCTCAGATGGTTTGATGATAAATTCATACTTATTACTGCATCAAGGGAAGTGATATCTGATGGAATTCCACCTGTTAAGGAGTTGCCTGATAAATCAATGCCCACGAAATATGCAAGGGTGCCTCCATACCCATGTCGTTGGCCTTTTGTAATTATTGACAAGATATCTCCAATAAATTGACTACCATCACGAAACATATCATCTGATGTTGTAATATCATCTGAAGAAGTCCATCTGCTAGTATATAATTGTATAGGCATGAAGCCCTTCAGAGTCATGCATGTTAGGTTTGACAGATGCCTAGGTATAACACCAGATATGTTATTGCTTGATAGATCCAAGTACGGAAGATTAGTAAGATTTGCTATCGAATCTGGAATAGTGCCGAAAAACAAATTGTGGCCTAATCGTAGTATATGTAATCCCCTCAGCTTTCCAATCCATGTCGGTAACCTTCCATGAAACTTATTCCATGATAAATCGAGGAACTCAAGACGTGTGCACTTCATTAAAAATGTTGGAAATGTACCTGATAAACTGTTGTTGCTTAACAAAAGGTACCTGATTAATTGGACCTCGAAGCACTGTGGAATTTTGCCCTCCAAAATATTGTTTGAAAAATCAAGATATTCCAAACTGACCAATTTGCAAAGGGATTCTGGAATTCCGCCACTAAATTTATTTGAATTCATAAGCAATGAGCTAAGATCTGGAGCTTCGTCAAGATATGATGGTAGTGTTCCTGAAAATGCATTGCTGGAGATGTCTAATTTGATGATGTTTCTTGGTAGATGTGGTAATGGTCCTGTGAACTGGTTTGATCTGAGGTTGAGTACATCTAAAAGCATGCCAGGCAGGTGTGCCGGTAAGCTGCCACTTATTTGGTTATAAGAGATGTCCATATTTTCGACATATGAAAAGGTAGACCATAACCAATCAGGGACCTTATCCTTCACACCTGTGCTTGAAATATTTAGCTGAATGATTTCAACCTGCCGCTGAAGCCAAGCAGGGAACTTAGGGCCCATTTGACAATGTGCAAACAATGCATAATTCAGCTTGAAGGGGTGACCCCAATCTGGATCTATCACAACCTTCAAATTATTGGATGAAAGGTCTATGTACTTTAAACTCTGCAGACTTTCAAAGTTTTTCTCCTTGATAACTCCACTAAAATTGTTGTTGTTTAGGGTCAAATAAGTCAGATAAGTTAGAGCACCAATTTCAGAAGGTACACTACCACTGAACTTATTGTAGCTTAGGTCCAAGGAAGCTAGATTAGCAAGGGCACCAATTTCAGAAGGTATACTACCACTGAAGTTGTTGTAGCTTAGGTCCAAACGAGCTAGATTAGTAAGGGCACCAATTTTAGAAGGCACACTGCCACTGAACTTATTGTGCCCTAGGTCCAAGGAAGCAAGATTAGGAAGGGCACCAATTTCAGAGGGCACACGGCTACGGAAGTTGTTACTTCCTAGGAACAGTGAAGCCAGATTAGTAAGGGCACCAATTCCGCAGGGTATATTTCCAGTGAGGTTGTTGATGGAGAGATCAAGTGCGTGCAAGTTGGTGAATTTCTGTACCACGTCTAGGGTTCCAGTGAAATTGTTACAGCCGAAATTCAGCATCTGCAGTTGTTTCCATGCGCACTTCGGCAACGCCTCCATCAAGACTGCTATATCACCATTCCTACCATTACCACTGAAGTCAAGAATTTCCAAACTGCAATGATTCTGCAGGTTTCCTGTGATCACCATGTCCTTGTTATAATTCCATGACAAATCAAGGGCATGGAGGGACGTCATGTTTCCTAGTGCATTAGGAAGCTGACCGGATAATCCGTTATCCTCAAGATTGAGGTACTTGATGCTCGTGGCTTTCCAAAACCAACTGGATCCAATTGGCTGGTACAAACCATTGACGCTCAGGTCTAGTGTCTCAAGTTTCGTGAGATTAAAGTGGGGAAGGGATTGGTTTGCAGTATCAAGTGAACATGAAGCAAGACGGAGGACCCTTAGAGATGGAAGCATATTCAATGTATGAGGCCAGTCAGCTCTCCCTGACAGATTTATCCTGCTCATGCCAAGGTACTTTAGCTTAGGCAGATTTGCTAACCAGGTAACATCCGGTGAATACATACCAAACAACGACTGTTCAATGTCAAGATACCGCAACTTTGACAGATTACCAAGCTGATGAGGCACTCTATTGGCGAATGGTGTGCCAGAGAGGTTCAGATATCTCAAGTTCCCCATGGAGCCCAACAAATGAGGAAATTGGCTATTTTTCCCTCGCAAACAGTTCATGCTAAGGTCCATGTGCTCCAGATGCTTCAAGGAAAATATAGAAGGACTTATCTCGCCGAACAAAGCATTGTCATCTCCACATGGATCATCGTCGACGTCTGGAACTGGATTGCGAAGGCGAAGCTTGACAACATGGCCGGTCCGGTTGCTGCATTTGATGCCTCTCCACCGGCAGCAGTCTTGGCCTCGCCACGAGGCGAGGACGTTGGCTGCGTCACTCGTGATGCCCTTCCTGAAGGAGAGCAAGGCAGCCCTCTCATCAGAGAAGCAGCCGTCGCCGTGGGGTTGTATTGCACCGTCGGTCATGAATGAAGTGGTGCCTATGATGACGAGCAAGAGCAAGGCATGGGTTGCACGATGCATGGTGGAAGAACAAGAGTTGGTTTGGCTAGCTGTTGAAGCTTATGATGGTGTGGATGAACAAGAAATGTGCTTTTTTTTCTGTAGTAGCTACGTGAGGTTGCCACTGGATATGTTTGTCCATCTGAGTGTAGTACTGCCATAGTCTCGGTCCTCGATGGAAGCCCACCCATTCATTTCTCGTTTGTGTTAGACGAGGACGGCACGACCCACCAGTCACCACTCACCAGCTACTTGATCAATTGTCTGGCTACAACCACATGCTGCTCCGTGCTCCTGAGGTTGCCATTGGATATGTGTACCACTCACCAGGCAAGGTGCCGGAGGCGAGAGACAGCCCCACGTACGACTGGAGACTAGCACCCAGTCGTGGCGAGAAGATAACGACGAGATTCGATCCGTGCCAACGAAGCTGGCCTCGGACGTCGTCGTATGCTGTGTGCTTGCCGTGAGGGGCAGGGCTCTCGTGGCGTACGTCTGCGATGAATCGAGAACAAAGTGTGTCCACGTAAATTAGATTCTAGATTATGTTATCGTTAGGACGAAAGTATACTAGTACGTTCTTCTGGACCTATTATATATCAGCATCGAAGAGTCGGCGCAATCTCTGTCCGGCTCCTACTGAAAAGTACACTGCCGTGGTATACAGGTATGTATGGTTGGACTCGAGTCTATACTTTTTTTCATGATACTTGTCTCATTTATAAATTACTAGCAAAAATGTCCGTGCGTTGCAACGGGAGAATAAAAATGCTTATGTTCGTAGCACAATAATACACAAACAAAATGAAGTACATGGTTAGTTCTCTTCAGACATGAAGGTTGTGTAGAAGAAGTAACAAAAGAGTGAGAATAAAAACACAACAAATTACATATGATGTGGAGATTTAATCATTTAGATCAGTCGATTTGTTCATGCATCTCTTCCTCGTACTACTCCTCCGCCGAAGAAGGGATACAAATAATGCCTTATTTCTTTAGCGTCACTTTTTCAGATCCAATTTGGCGACCTTGATCTGGTTTGGGGGCTTCTAGACGATGGTAGATCATGTTTTGAGTTGTCAATTTCTAAACATCTAGAAGGCACCTTTCTTTAGCGTCGAAGACGTGGTGGCTAACCGGACACCAAATGAGCCCACGAACATGGTATCCTTCATCTGCAACCAAATAACATGAACTTGAGTAGGTCTGCTTACCTTGCTCTGTTCATGTAAATCAGATTTAGAAGAAATACATGTAATTTGAAGATTGTCGACACTGAAAAAAAGGGGTGAGAGTAAGCTACAATTCAGATCAAATTGATAACTAAATGGTGCTCCATCAAATTCAAAAAAAGATCATCCATATTGTTCAAACAACTGGGCTCGCCATTGGGGTCCCAGTATAAGCTTGAATGTTAGGATTTGTCGCTTACGCTGAATAAATACCTGATTTTCATAATAAAGAGAATGGTTGCAAATCAGTATTACTTCTAACAACTTGTAACCACAAATATATCAATGAGTACTTCGATCTCCATCAAGTAAAATAATGGCTTAACATACATGATCCGGTTCTCGCCACAACCATCTAATTGGTAAACTCTGCAGACTTCGTCGCTGCCCAATGTTGGCCTGACAAGTGTGTCGCTGCGAATGCAGTCCACAGCGGGTCCATCTCGGTATCGTGTAGGCGCAATGGCATGATGACGCTAGACGCCCGGATGCAACCCCGTCTGTCCCACATACCAGGCTGATACATTGATGGATATCCTGAATCCTGATTACTAACTGACCTGAAATAGAGTTGTAGTACAATAGCTAGCTTGATGACCTAATTTGTCGAAAACCATCAAGATGCAATTGAGAAAGCATCTTCCTTAGCTATTATCAATGTATTGCACTTACCTGAATTTTGAGGTACAGATGCACAAAAAGAAAACTAATCCGTTCGTTCATTGTTTATGACCGTGTCATTTGAATATAGAACCCCACTCGTACTTATATTATCCTTCCCCTGCATAAGACTTGTTAAATGTGTGACATGTAGCAGAGACTGAGATTTTGCTACCCATGTGTATTTGCTATATCCGAAAGAGATATGTAACTTAGCTTTGTTTGAGAAATAAGCAACTGTATCCTAGACAAAGCTACACACAGACAGACGCTAACCAATCATATCTACATGGTTCTACATGATCAATAATTATTATGGGAAGTCTGTTGAAGATTCACTAATATAGCTTGATTGATAATCCTCTTTGTCTGTATTACATTATGGAGAGCTAGCAAAGACCAAATGTGTTAGAAGTCAAAACAATTTGCACACTATAAATCTCCAGTAGGACAGATTAAGGATGTCTGCTCACCAAAAAATAAAGACCAAAATATGTCTTGCGCATAGAGAAAGACATGTTATGATGTGAATAAGGTAGGTTTTCTATATACGAAGAAGCTAAAATTGTGAGCTTTCTTATGTTGTCCTTGCATGAACAGTAGCATACAAAACATCAAATTTGCTTGGGGCATCAGATCGTAGAATAATAGGTACTCCCTCTGTAAACTAATATAAGAGCGTTTAGATCACTACTTTAGTATTCTAAACGCTCTTATATTAGTTTACAGAGGGAGTACCAACTTTAATCACAAATTACACTAACTTTTCATCAACAATCTTTGATATAGAATCCAACATCGATAGTTCCGGTGAAGTGAAGGACAAAAGAGATAATATCATATATAATATGTTAACATACAAAAATAATATCATATGTAGAAATGATTAACATACAAAATAATCTAATATTTAGAATCTTCACATTTTTCTGAGCGATTTTCATATATAATATGTTAAATTTGAAGTTATGGTTTGAAAGATTTAAATATTTTAAAAAGTACTTGAATCTGACAAAAAAAGTAGCTGGGCCGAAAATGCAAGACTGTACAGCCCATTTGTTAAGTGACACTTAGTCAAGACAACTCTATATTACGCCTACCGAAATTAAGGAGAAAAGACACAAGAATAGAGCGGATGGGATTGGTGACACTTAGGCGAGACGCCTACGAAATTAAGGAGAAAAGACACAAAAATTGACTTTGGCTTTAGCCAGTGGGCTGCTTGTGCAGTTATGATATTGGTGGGCATAGACGTATATGAATTGTATGCAAGGCCGGGCGACTCTAACACAAAAACGAATTGTTTTTTCACCTACTGGTGACATAGTGGGTAATTTGTATCAACTTCGAGGGTAATTTTAATGACGGACGGGCAGAAGCAATAGCCTATTTATTAGCATGTATAGACTATAAAGATCATAGTACAATCCTCGTAGACAGTAGAACGCAAACCTTTGTACAAAGGAACACTAACCAAGAAAGAAAAATACAATTAAGACTGAAGAATACCTTGAGCTTGACATTAATGCCTGTCACCGGCCTCTCGCACCAACACTAAATGGCCTCGAACGCTAGCCTTTGGCTGATTTTTTTAAGTCAGCACTGACAAATGGCCCCAACTTGTCATAAACACGCTTAAAATGCTGGTTTGTCTGCATTGAGGGTGTCAAGTTGGCGACCTGAGGGTATCCTTCCAGACGTAGGACAAGTTCAAGTAACCCAGGGATGACAAACTTGATAAGCTTGATGGGATTTCACAAGTAAGCTTGTTCATGGAGAGGTCAAGAGATTCCAATGAATGCAAGGCGCCAATCTTCTTAGGAATCTTTCCGCTCAGATGGTTTGCTGATAAATTCAAACTTGTTACTGCATCAAGGGAAGGGATGTATGTTGGAGTTCCACCTGTTAGGGAGTTGCTTGATAAATCAATGCCCACGGAATATGCAAGGGTGCCTCCATATTAAAGTTGTCGCCCTTTTGTAATTATTGACAGGATATCTCCAAATTGACCATCATTCTCAGAATTGTCATGTAGTATTGCTACAACAGTCGCTAGGCTACCTAGTTCCAAGGCCGAATCAGCCAAGTATACTAATCCTACAAGGTTACTAATTGGTGCACTAATTTAACATGTACACACACGTAGTCGTACCGGATGTTGCGTTTACTTCTAACAATCACCCACTTAAGCACGGCGTCGTTCCTTCTTCGCCTGGAATCGCGCGGATGTGCCGACGCAATGGACTCACACTAGACAGATCCTGCCGTCAGTCAGGCGCAGTCCCCCGGGAGCGGTGGAGTGCAATGTGGATGACCATTGCCTCCTTCAACCCGCACGGGACAACAACCCAGTCGACGGATTCGGACTGGTTGAAGTCAGATCAGCTGCCCACCATACCAGAGAAGGCCGGAGATCGCCGAACTGGAGCTTGGATGGCGGAGGGGAGTGGAGTGGCTAGGTTTGGTCCGAGGAGCGGATGGGATGAATATATGTGGGATCGGACGGGCCAGCGTGTCCTGGGACCGACGTGGCCGATGCGCTCAGTCGCGTCCAGGCCTCTTCATATTTGTCTCATATTTAGGCTAGATATAAGAGGTGCCGGTTAGGCCGGACGTTTGAACCCAGTTTAATTAAGGCCCTCGTCTGGGTCAGTTTTTTTTTTTTGACCGGTCAGTGATCGGATCGTCCCCCAGACCCTATAGGTGGGAAGGGGCCGGTTGAGGTGCCCGGTTATAGATGCTGTAGCCACGATGTTCCCAGACTAGTATATGTATTTAAACGTTCGTACGCACCAACGACTACTCGTCCAAAAGCTGTGACTAGTACCATGTAATAACCATAAAAAACTGCTACAATGTTAAACCTTTCTGCAAAGTACCAATACAATAGTCAGGGGAAAGACACGGCAGGACCAAGGTCTTGTTTCGCGGCAATGCCGTCTCCGGTGCCAAGTAAGTTATGCAAAAGGTAGAGCGTGCTGCATCTGGCACAACGTTGTAAACTTCTGTAGCTAAAGCTGTGCCCAGTACTAGTGTAACCATATCATAGTAACCTTTCTTCCGGTTTCCCGGCAATGCCGTCCCCAATGCTAAGTTCGAGCGTGCTGCATCGGTCTCAACGTCGTAAATTTCTATTCACGCACGCCTTTAATTATGTCGTAGTATGTGCTCAATTCATATACAGTATTATACATATCCACCAATTTGCGCGTGTTGCCGAACTTGCCTAGTTGCTGCTTTGGTCATCTAATATGACCTGCAAAAGGAAGTGGAGCTGGTTTCTTCTCATGAAATCGGACATGGCGACGAGCCTTTTGATCTAAGCAAATAGTAGTGGGCATAGCTAGGAAACTGCAAGGAATATTACAAAGACGGGACATTGAGCTATAGATCGTGGCTATATAAGTGTTGATGGCCAGGCTTCATTGATCAAAGCTGGAAGCAAAGGTTCAAGGACACAGACACACATCACAAATACACACAATGGTAGAGTACTAGCCAGACTTCTGTTCCCTATGTTGTTACCTTTCGTGCTCGTTCTTCCTTGGTGCACTATCACATAGTTGTACTGACAATTCTCTTGTTGCAGGCAGAGGCATCGAATAAGAGCAAGAAGAAAGCACTGGTGGAGGAGAAGATAGAACCGACGAACAAGGTTAACAAACTGAATGATATTGCAGGCACCAAGAAGAAAACCACAAAGACAAAGGCATCACATACCCAAAGTTCGAAGGCCGCACAAGACTCTGTGACGGAGGACAATGGAGATCTGACTATCCAAGAGCTGGAGGACAAGATGAACGCACTCGATGTGAACATTAAACACTCCAATGATAGCATCGGGAGAATGACCAAGGAGAAAATTAAGTTTGGAGGGGATATCACAACGAAGCAGAATAAGATATCAGAGATGGGAACACAGATTGAGAAGCTGGACTCGGAGAAAGGAGGGCTAGTGGAGAAGAGAGGAAATCTGAGAGAGGATATCACAGAGCTGAAGAACAAGGATGAAAAAACGGGAACAGGTATTGCAGATCTGGAAAAGGCAAAAAATGCGCTGGTGGAGAAGAAAGGAAAGTTGGCGAAGGAGCTCGATGAGAAAAAAAAGATTAGGATTGATTATCTGGAGAAGAGGAACGAGGTGCTGGTGGAGGGCAAAAGGAAGCTGGCCAAGCACAACGAGGAACTGAAGAAGGACAACGAAGAATTGAAGAAGGAAAACGAGGAACTGGAAAAGACGAGAGTGAAGAAAGAGGAACTGGAAAGCCTGTACGAAGAGCTGCAGGAGAAGTACGATGGGAGATGCTGCAGTTGCTGCACAATTTGTTAACACTCTGAGTACGGGCTATTAGCATATTGCTACGTGATTTCGACATATGTAGTGACATTGTTGTGTATGCGACATGGGTACTTTTTCCTTTTAATTTAATTTTCGTCTAATGCATGTCTATGAGTTTCTTTCCGAGTGTTGTAAGCTCTTTCAAAAATATATGTCCTTTTACAAATTTCAGTTGAGACTACATACGAAGCAACATGAGTGAATGTACACTCTAAAATATGTCGATATACATCCGTATGTTTTTAATGCTACTTTCTGTGTAGTAATACCATGTGCTTTCATTAGTAAGACAAATGGGCTCAAATGAGCTGATGGATTCCTACATACATAACTGAACCCCAAATCAGTTGTACTGCATTTATCATCTGAAGCATTTAGTTTCATCGTGCTTGCGGCTTGCCGGATTCGGCTCTTTTGCTGAGCAGCGCCCTCCAACAGGCCACCTCAGACCTACACGGTCGTTTTGACCAGCAGGGAGCAGTACTGCGCACGCTGCTACTCTGGGGCCTCGGCCGGCCAGCGGAGACGTCCATAGGGTCCCGCTCCTGCAGGTTGACGGAGGCCGCCGTATAGGACGACCTCGACCGGCAATGGCATTCGACGCGTGTGGGCGGCGAGGAAAACCAGGCAGGAGGTGGTTTTGGAGCGACAAAGCGAAACACACTTTCCAAATAATTTAGGGGCAGCGGGGGGAATGGATATTATTGTTTGGACCCGAACTCGTGAACGTTATCTGGCGAGGTAGCAATAATGCTAAACATACAAAGAGTTACACGTAATTACACGACTAGGCTTCTTTCTTTCTAACTAAGACCTCTTTCAATGCAAAGGTGCTTAGATGAAGTGCTAAATGCATTAAATATCTTAACAACTCAACTCCCCAATGCATAAGGCTGGCCATTGTGGGGGTAACATAAGTAGTATCATGCACCTGGGACTCACAAACATGCTTATGTGACAGACAATTAAAGAAGAGAGAGATGGTTATAGTAACATAGGTAGATAGGTACATACCGTAACATAATAAATGTGATGCTACTATGTGTTATGCATGACAATAAATGAGACCATCTATGATACTAATCTATGATACTATTCACTATGGAAGTAGTAACATAGACTAGTAACATATGCATGTTACTAGTCCATGTTACCATCTTCATAGTGGGAAGTGTCATAGATGTAGTAACATGCATATCTTCATTTATTGTTTTGTAGACTCATTTTGTATTGAAAACCGCTATGTGATGGTAACATATTATGTTACTGTATTTGTCTCTCTCCTCTTTAATTACATGACACGTCATCTTTTTTGCTCACGTGGCATCTATGTTACTACTTATGTTACTCCCACTATGACTAGCCTAAGTGCTTAACTTATTGTTGCTAAGCACACTTTATTTAATGAGTTAGCACCTAAAGTCTTTCATGCATTGGTCAAATTGTTTCATTTAAGTGCTTTGTCTAGATTCTTGCGCTTGGCATTGGTTCTTCCTGGGTCATCAGAGTACTCTCTCCCCTCCTTAAATGTTGTGCCATGTCATCTTTTTGCTTATGTGGCATGCTTAGCACATGTCCACGATGGAGCACTGGGAAGGGCCTAACCACTCCCCCCCCCCCCCCCCCCCCCGATTTTTATGGGGTGGACCCCTCCTTTCCCTTAACCCCAATCACAACCCACCTGTAAATCTATATATGTGTAGCATTACTCGCGGAGGTAGTCCTGGCAAACCGATCGTTCGCTCCACAAAGAGCCATCTAGCGCGGCGAATGACTCAGTTCGCTAGATGGCTGTTTTCAGCGACACATTGCAACCGCCAAGACCTTCAGTTGGCCAAAAAACCGAAATTGCTCCACTCACGGATGAGTTCCACGGAAGCCGTCTTACGAACTGATGTGACGGCTTTTAATCCTTCCCTGCCCCCTGAATTTCAGGCGTATGGCCCTCCTCCTCCCAATCTAATGATGCCATGCATGCCCGTAACCTTTATTCCGTGAAAATCTGCGTGTAAGTGTAGCATTGCTCCCAAAAAAAGCCCTTTTCACCGAGACACTGCAACCTTAAAACTGCTACTTGAACCTCATGCAAATAGCTAATTAAAAAACAACACACAAACAACACACGAAATACATAGCAACATACTATTTTGTTTCTTGAACATTTTTAAGCCCCACTTTTGTGTGACCCTGCAACCCTAAAAACTGCTACGTGAAACTCATGTAAAATCAAATAGCTAAAAAACACACAAAAAATTACATAACGGCATAATGTTTTATTATTTTTTTGAACATTTTCATCCCAAAAAAGGTAAAAATTCATTAATAAGTTGCCATGAACCATATGGAACATTTGGCATGGACACTTTTTCTTATTTTTCATATGACAATACCAAAATATGATAAACTAACCCAAGTCCAGATTCACCATATATCATAAAAATGAAAAACAAATGTTATAGGACAAATAAAATTTGCCATTATCTAATTAACAAAATGGCCAAACTATAAAGGTATAGAACTTGTGGTGGGGAGGGGGTCACAGGATTGTTAGGAGTCTGATGCTTTGTTGAAGAAGTCAAAGGGACCTCCACAGTAAGAGCATCTTCAGCCGTGCCCTCAGAACGGCCTCTCCAGGCGATTTATTTGCGCCGCTGCCGAAAAAGCGGCCCAGTCGCGCTCCCAGGACGCTGAATTCCGCCCGCTCGGCCCGTTTTTGCGTCCGGCGCACTGGGGGGCGCTCGGGGGCTCCGGCGCAAGGGAAAAGCGTTTCTAGGGCCACATTGACAGGCGAAAAGTCAAGCCACCCGCCAAGATTCGCCTCCTACCCCCGCGCTCAGCCACCACCCTGCGCCACCCTGCCGATCCCGGCGCGGACCACCGCCCGCTGCAGCTAGGTAGACCATCTCCCGCCGGGAAAAAAGAAGGTGTTTCGCCGAGGCAGCCTCTTCGCCGCCGCCCGGGCACCTTTTCCGGCGTTCGGCCGCGCAGGGCCTGTACACCAGCGGGCTTGTGCCCACCTCGCCCACAAGGTGTTCGGTGAATTGCCCAGCCCGGCGATGGACTCCGAAGATGAGGAGGCACTCGCGGTGTTGTTGGATGAGGAAGCCGAAGCCGACATCCAGGAGCAGGAGCATCTCATGGTGCTCGCCGCCCTCACCGGCCTGCTCGCGAGCAGTGAAAAGCCGTGGCGTGGTGGCTCAGCACTTCGGAGGGTGAAAGCAAAGAACCGACATCGTCTGGAAGGCTACTGCATGCTCTACTCGGACTACTTCACCGATGCTCCATTGCACGGTGAGAAAACATTTCGGCGCCGTTATCAGATGAGCCGAAAGCTTTTCCTCAGGATTGTGAATTCCATCCGAGAGTTCGACAGCTACATCAAGTGCAAGAAGGATTGCACCGGCACACTTGGATTTACCTCGATCCAGAAGTGCATGACAGCTATGAGGATGCTTGCATACGGAGCTCCCGGTGATTCACTCGATGGCTATGGGCGCATGGCCGAGCCACCACCATTGAGTGTTTCTACAAGTTTTGTAGGGCAGTGGTCGCAGTGTTTGGACCGCAGTACTTGCGAACACCCAATGCCGAAGACACTGCTCGGATCCTAGCACAAAATGAAGCAAGAGGATTTCCTGGGATGCTTGGAAGCATCGACTGCATGCATTGGAAATGGAAGAACTGTCCATTTTCTTGGCATGGGTTGTACAAAGGCGCCAAAGGCGGTTGCAGTGTGGTGCTTGAGGTAGTGGCCACATAGGACCTCTGGATTTGGCACTCTTTATTTGGGATGCCAGGAACTCACAATGACATCAACATCCTACAGTGCTCCCTAGTCTTTGCCAAGCTTGTTGAAGGTCATTCTCCTCCGGTGAACTTCGAGGTCAATGAACGACAGTACAACAAGGGGTACTATCTAGCTGATGACATCTATCCGAGATGGTCGACATTTGTGAAGACCATCTCAAACCCTGTGCCAGGAGGCAAGAACGCCTGGTTTGCGAAGATTCAGGAGGCTTGCAGGAAGGATGTCGAGTGGGCATTTGGTGTGCTCCAATCTCAATTTGCTGTTGTCCGGTACCCCGCTCAGACCTGGTCGAAAGATCAAATGTGGGACATCATGACTTTTTGTGTCATCTTGCACAACATGATCATTGAGAGCGAGCAGGAAGAGCCAGTGTTTGACACTAAACCATATTACAATCAGGGTCCTCTTGCCCAAGTTGATCACCAGCTACCGGCAAACTGGACTAACTACCACAATATGCGTCAGGACATCCGAGACCCACATGTGCATCAAGAACTGCAACACGATCTGGTGGAGCACCTATGGAGGCTCAAGGGCGAGGCTGGGAAATATTTGACGGCGTGAACTATTTGATTTATGCGATGAAACACGCCGAAACACGCCGAACTATATGACGAACTAATTTATTTCTATTTGTATGCGAAATTCACGCCAAAACACGCCGAACCGCGCCGAATATGGACCGATTCACGCAGATATCGGGTTGTTTTTGGACATATTTGGGCCGAAAGCTGGGCTGAAATCGGTTCCTGGGGGTGGCCTGAGGGCTGACGGCTGGGTGCCGAACCGCACCCATCGCCGAGTTTGTCGCTGTCGAACCCCCAGGCCGCTCTTTTTCGGCGCCCTGGGGGGCCGAACGGCTGGAGATGCTCTAATGCCAAGGTAATCAACCCGGCTGTTGTTCGCTGCCCAGGCAAGCTGGTTGGTGGAGTCTGCCTTTGGCTACCTGTCTTCTTCTTTTTTGAACCGGGCATAACCCCTTTCCATTAGCTGAATAACGGAAATACACATTCAGTTTTAGAATTTGAGGAGACGGGAAAGAGAAGAGCGAGTTCAACCATTATCGGGAACCCATCACAAGAGCTCGCCCGCGAGACACTTGCTATAGGGCAAAAACCAGATGACACCACATCCTCGATGACACATAACAACAAAGTACAGAGGGCTTAGAGACAGATTGAGAAGCATAAAACTCACACATGAGCAGGGGACCCAAAGAGCTCAAAAGGCAGACACTAAACTCATAATAAGATCACCAAATCAAAAGAATTACGCCCTTAATCAACGTTGAAGCGAAGGCAGTGATGCTTAACCCATATTGCCCAACAAATAGCCGCCAAACAAAAAGTATAGAACTTAACCCTATCAGGCAAGAAAACGAAGCACCAAGAGTAAAACTGCCAGAGGTTGTTGCGGCAGGAGTCTGTCCCAAAGTCCAACCCCACCATCCGCCACACAACCCTTGCCACTAGAGACTGAAAAAACAAGTGCTGGGATGTCTCCCTTTTGTCATAGAAAGAACATCTTGTATTACCAGGCTAGTTTCTCATCCCCATTTCACCCCTGGTAAGGACTGTATCTTGGAAGAGTTGCCGAAGGAATATTTTTATCTTCAGGGGAATTTTAGCCTTCCAAATCCACCGAAAATCACAATCGGCAATACCTTTTTCACGTTGTTCATACATTGATTTCATATTAAATTTTGTTTGGGTCCATAGGCCCACCCAACTTGGTCTGTACCATCAGATAAATGAATACTGTCAACAATAGTTTGCATATCACGACTCATAGAGTCAAGAGGAGGATGATCGTCTACGGAACAAAACATATCAGTTTGTTCGCATGCTCTCATTGGGTTACTGTCATATCAGGATAGTTGCATATACTAAAAAGGGTAGGGAACTGAGCATTCCATTGATAGAATATTTATTGAACTGAGCATACCATGTAACCATATAATACTTTTTTTCTCGAATACGCCAAACTTGTGTATCATTCCATTGATAGAAGAAGAAGAATCAGTACAGGAGGTACAACACATGACACGAACGCAGGCAGGCGGGAACATGGTGCCCGGAGCAAAGAGACAAGGGATGCTCGGCCCAAACAGAAGATACATCACAGCAAAGAGACAAGGGATGTTCCTATGGGCTGACCTACCACAACGCGGGGGTGGAGAGGTCCACTGGTCAAAACTTGTCCGGGAAAAGTCAAAGGGTTAAATCTCATGGTCAACCGCTCCAGGGTTAGACGAGATGGGGGCCCTGGGGGTAGCAATGCCACCGAAGCATTGCACCGGACCCTCATACATGGCATAAGGTGTGGTGGCATGTCTGAAGAGGCAGCACGCGGCTCCGGGGTGTGGCCCCCTCACGGACGGCGCCACCACCGGCACCTGGAGGAGGGAAACGGCCGTGTCGGGGCAACTTGGAGGGGATCTTCCTAGGGGTTTGGCCCGGACGTTGCTCCCAAGTGTTCCTATGGGCCGACCAACCACAACCGGGTGGAGAGTTCCACTGGTCAAAGCCCGTCCGAGGAAAGTCAAAGGGTTAGATCTTGTGGTCAACCGCTCCACGGTTGGGCGGGACGGGGGCCCTAGGGGGGAGGGGGGTTAGCAATGCCACCGGAGCATCGCACCAGGCTCTCATACATGTCGTAAGGTGTGGTGGCATGTCTGAAGAGTCAGCATGCTTCTCCGGGGTGTGGCCCTCCTCACGGACGGTGCCACCGCCGGCACCTTGAGGGAGGAAACGACCGCGTCGGGTCTACCTGGAGGGGATCTTCTTGTGGGTATGGCCTGGACGTTGCTCCCAAGTGTTCCTATGGGCTAAGCTAACACAACCGGGTGGAGAGGTCCACTGGCCAAAGCCCGTTTGGGGAAAGTCAAAGGGTTAGATCTCGTGGTTAACCGTTCCAGGGTTAGGCGGGATGTGGGCCCTGGGGTAGCAATCCCAGCAGAGCGTCGCACCGAGCCCTCATATATGGTGTAAGGTGTGGTGTCATGTCTGAAGAGGCAGTACACGTCTCTGGGTGTGGCCCCGCTCACAAACGGCGCCGTCGCCGGCACCGGGGAAACGGCCGCGTCGAGTCTACCTAGAGGGGATCTTCTTGTGGGTATGGCCTGGACGTTGCTCCCAAGTGTTCCTATGGGCTGACCTACCACAACGCGGGGGTGGAGAGGTCCACTGGTCAAAACTTGTCCGGGAAAAGTCAAAGGGTTAAATCTCATGGTCAACCGCTCCAGGGTTAGACGAGATGGGGGCCCTGGGGGTAGCAATGCCACCGAAGCATTGCACCGGACCCTCATACATGGCGTAAGGTGTGGTGGCATGTCTGAAGAGGCAGCACGCGGCTCCGGGGTGTGGCCCCCTCACGGACGGCGCCACCACCGGCACCTGGAGGGGGGAAGCGACCGTGTCAGGTCAACTTGGAGTGGATCTTCCTATGGGTTTGGCCCGGACGTTGCTCCCAAGTGTTTCTATGGCCCGACCTACCACAACCGGGTGGAGAGGTCCACTGGTCAAAGCCCGTCCAGGAAAGTCAAAGGGTTAGATCTTGTGGTTAACCGCTCCACGGTTAGGCGGGACGAGGGCCCTGGGGGGGATGGGTTAGCAATGCCACCGGAGCATCGCACCGGGCTCTCATACATGTCGTAAGGTGTGGTGGCATGTCTGAAGAGTCAGCACGCATCTTCGGGGTGTGGCCCTCCTCACGGACAGTGCCGCCGCCGGCACCTTGAGGGGGAAAACGACCGCGTCGGGTCTACCTGGAGGGGATCTTCCTGTGGGATTGGCCAAGACGTTGCTCCCAGGTGTTCCTATGGGCTGACCTAACATAACTGGTGAAGAGGACCACTGGTCAAAGCCCGTTCAGGGAAAGTCAAAGGGTTAGATCTCGTGGTTAACCGCTCCAGGGTTAGGCGGGATGGGGGCCCTGGGGTAGCAATGCCAGCAGAGCGTCGCACCGGGCCCTCATATATGGCGTAAGGTGCGGTGGCATGTCTGAAGAGGCTGCACGTGTCTCCAAGGTGTGGCCCCCCTCACGGACGGCACCGCCGCCGGCACCTGGAGGGGGAAACGGCCGCGTCGGGTCTACCTAGAGGGGATCTTCCTATGGGTATGGCCTGGACGTTGCTCCCAAGTGTTCCTATGGGCTCACCTAGCTACCACAACCGGGTGGAGAGGTCCATTGGTCAAAACCCGTCCGGGGAAAGTCAAAGTGTTAGATCTCGTGGTCAACCGCTCCAGGGTTAGGAGGGACGAGGGCCCTCGGGGTAGCAATGCCACCAGAGCGTCGCACCGGGCCCTCGTGCATGGCGTAAGGTGTGGTGGCATGTGTGAAGAGGCAGCACCCCGGCTCCGGGGTGTGGCCCCCCTCACGGACGGCGGCGCCGCCGGCACATGCAAGGGGGAAACGGTCGCGTCGAGTCTACCTGGAGGGGATCTTCTCGTGGGTTTGGCCCGAACATTGCTCCCAAGTGTTCCTATGGGTTGACCTACCACAACCAGGTGGAGAGGTCCACTGGTCAAAGCCCGTTCGGAGAAAGTCAACGGGTTAGATCTCGTGGTCAACCGCTCCAGGGTTAGGCGGGAAAACTGTTCGCCATTTCGAGAAAATGTTCGCGGATTAAAAATATTTGGAAATCGAAAAAATGTTCATATATTCAAAACAAATGGCGAACACAAAAAATGTTCAAGATTCAAAAAATGTTAATTAATTTTGATAAATGTTTTTGAGTTTGAAAAATGTTCAAGACTTTCAAGAAAATTTTTCATGAACTTCAGAAATTGATCTCAAATTCAAAAATACGTGCATGAATTCTGGAAATGTTCACCAGTTCAAAAAATGTTCAGTAATTTTTCTAGAAATTCCTTGAATTTAAAATTTATTCACGAATTTTGAATATATAGGTGAACATTTCCAGAATTCATTTCTTCGCGAATTAAAAAAAGATCTACAAACTTGGAAATTATGTTTGTGAATTTGGAAGCTCTTCACGAATTAGAAAAATGGTTCGTGATTTGGAAAAGTGTCTGCGGGTTCAAAAATGTTCACAAATTTCAAAACAATGTCTCAGAAATTGAAAATAAAGTAAACGAAAAAGGGTATATAATGGGAAAGTAAAAAGTAAAAATAAAAGAGGAAAAAAGACAGTGGAAAGATAAATCAGGCGAAAAAAGAAAAAAACCGGTTTAGAACTAACCTAAAACGGTGTGGAAAAAAGCAGCATGGGCCGGCCATAGCGAGGATGTCGCATGAGTGGGTATGCGCTGGGTCGTTATCCAGCCACCACCCACGCGCCAAAAAGACAGTGGAAAGATAATAAAAAATAAAAAATCCACAAAAAAAGATAAAAAGTAAAAACAAATCAGAATGGGGGTGGGGGGGGGGGGGGGGGGGGGGGGGGAAGAGGGAAGGAAAGACGCTTTCTTTCTTCCCCAGACGTCCTGGATCTCCCGCCGTAGACGAGTGGCCGGCTGGCCGGGGGACGCTGGCCTGTCTGCCTTCGCGCCGAGCATCGCCGGCGATTGGGGAGAAGGAGGAGGAGGTCACGCGCACCGTCCTCAGTGTTGCCGTCGTCCCGGTGCCATCGTTGCGGCGGAGCCGGGGGAGGCGCCGGCCGGTAAGTGCACCACCGTGCTTGCTGCTCCACTGAATCCCTTTCAGCCCCACATCGGTAGTTTAGAATTTCTTTCTTGGATTTTCGCTCCTTGTCTCATTTTCGTTTGAACACCTTCAAGGTAACTGATGAAATGCCTCTAAAGCTGCAGTTAAGAATGGGAATTTTTTTGATTGGTAGTTCATGCCAGTATTATGTTTGCTTAACTGTCGGTTTGTTATCAGCAAAGATTTAATTGAGCATAAAAAAAAATATGTAGGCAGCGATTCCATGGCTCCAAGTCATAATAGTCAAGTTATGCTGCTGCTATTCTGTATGTATGGCTGAGAACACCACCCAATGGATAAGATAAGAGAAGATCTATTCTTCTTGTTGGGAGTAAACATTTTGGAAGGTCTGTTCTGTGTCCAATTTAAAATCATGTACAGAGAACATTTTGGAGTGATTTTTTGATAGTTTGTATAATACTTCTGTGGTACCGGGATTTTTTGAAGCATACTTGCTGAGTACAGGGTAAATGGTCCTCTGGATCTGATAGTGATAACCTAAGGCCACTTAGACTAGATAGTGGAAAAATTAGCCATTATAGTACAATTTCTGTTAACTCTCTTGTATTTTCAGAAACATATACTAGTATCATGCATTCCTCTGTTCTTGCTCTGGTATTCCTGAAGATAAATCTCTGCTGCGTTTATGTTGCATAACTCTCTGATCAGAAATTTATCTTGTCAGCTCTTCTCCTCGGTCCTGAGGATAAATGTCTGTTTATTGCAGATTGGTAAAATTCAGACTTCTTTCCATCAACGGGTGCAAATTGCTTCAAACACCGGAGAATGTGTTAATTTGACTGAAGATCTTCTCTGGAACTATGCAACTATTGAGTGGCAGGTACAGGGAAAGCAGCAAAATGATGCCAATAGTTATTGTTTTTGTTAAAACTTCTTGGATCTCCATTGTATCCTATCCTCGACCTCCATATGGCATTTGTGCTTCATTTTTATTCATATATTGCTACTATCTCTCTTGTCTTTTTTTCGTATTTATATGAATTGGCACTTCATAACACATCGTTGTATTAGTATTGCAATGTCAAATATGAATGATTATCATTGTTCTTTTAAGGGTATTCAGTTGACACAATTATACTGTTCTTCTCATGTTCATATGTTCAATATGAGAACATTATAGCTTTTTGGAAAGATAGAAGTGAGATTGGGGTACTGATTTTGATCTTGAGCCTTTTATTTTCCATGTTCACTGCTGCGTTGTTAATTGGCAAATTACATCGAGTTTTCATGATTCCTGTTCTATTCATGTCTATTCAAGTCTGATGCCATATAAGCATTTGATAGAAGTTCAGCTGGAAATAAAAACGGTTCTCTAAACAAGAATCCAGAAGTTTTTATGCCATGATGCTTACACACAAGAACATATACTGGAACAATAGAGTTAACAATTCATGGAACAAGATACTATGATAAATATTTCGATACTGAGTTAGATCCAATTACCATTTGTGTCAGAAATTGCATGCAGTACTCATTGCGATATTCTGATGAAACAGATAGGAGATATATATATATGCTCAAAAGCAATAGAAACTTGCAATCAGCATCAGAAGAGATGGACAAGTAGCATATGAAGAAGGCTATCCTGGAGCAAGAACAAGCATTCGGATAACAGGTATTTTGCTTGTCCTTCAACCTATCAGAGAGAAGGTGGTTCTGTAGAGAGTTGCAGTATCATAGAATTCAAACTTAAAGCAACGAGTGCAGCCACCTGGTCGTCACACCCAATTAGCATCATTATATTCAATTATACAGAATCTTTTCATCATGATCACTTTATGTTGTATGACTATTGAATTTTGCCATGATGATTTTATGGCATGTGGAAGCTTAACGTTGTCAGTTGACTCCTTTCTTGCATCGGTCCTTTGTCTGTCATTCCTTTTCGTTGTGGCCTATGTTGAACACGATGTTGGTGCCACATGTCCATTCGTTTATATACAATCGCCTAGACATTTATCTATTGAACATCTTATATGCTCTGGGACGCCATTGTCCCCTTGCTAATCGTTATCACATACTGAATTCAACGTGCGTGAGTAACCGACCACACAGTTAAGCTCTAGGTAGGCTTGCTCAAGCTTACACTGGTGGTCACATCAGATGGATGGATGGAAGAATGCATGCATGTAAATTGAAATCTGCTCTTGGAGATACCATACCTGCAAAGTAAACCAGTCTGTAGGATAGTATTGTTGTGTTACCAGCTATTGAAATAGAAATCAAAATGAAAACCAAGCGAGAAGAACGTGGTGACAGACGGGATTTTCGCATTGCTCTTCCTGAAAGTAAATAGGAGTTAGGGATAATTGCCCAAGGAATTGATGTCCAAAGTCAAGTAACAGATAAATTTTTGTCCTGGGCATCATAGAAGCTACCAGTAGGTAATGCACCTGGGCCAGTGTGCTTGGAAGTAATGCTTGGGCATAACGAAGAACTGGAAGAACAATCAAAGTCAGTCGAACCAAAAACAATACATAGATGGGTCTCACCCAAGAAGGAATCTGAAACTGTCTGTGTGCATAGGCTAGCGAGTAGCTGCAGTGGACAAGTAACCAACCATGCAGAAGCTTCCAGGACAGGCGTGTGCCAAATGTAACAAAGTCAACTATCTCACATGGATTCCATTTTCTTGTAGTGCAGGGCATAACTGTGCATACGTCCTTGGTTGCTTAGTTGTTTTACAAAGTGTTGAATAATGAGATCTTAATGTAGTATATTATGCTGCTAGTGGTAGTTGTTTTTAGTACTAGATGAGGAGTAAATTAAGCGCAAATGGGCATCTTGTTTGTGTATATCTAGTCAGTAGTCAACCATCACCATTAATGCGTCCAGATGATTTTATTAATTCCATCTGCCATCAAAGTCGAAAGGTCTCACCTTCTAATCTCTCCTCTGCTTCAGCGGGGGTGGCGTTTCCTTTGGTTCGATTTGATATATCTCCGGCCATGAGGAACTGCTTTGTGTCATCGACGGCAACGGCGACCACGGTGCCCTTGACCTCTCGGTGCGAGGGCAAGATCCTCCAGTCAGAAGATTTCAAGCGCTTCCCCTTCAAGGAGCTCAAGAGGGCCACCATGAACTTCTGTCCGGATGGCTTGCTCAGTGAGGGCCACTTTGGGTCAGTGCACAAAGGCTGGGTGAACGAGGCTACCTTCGCCCCGGCCAGCTGGGGCACCGGCATGCCCATCGCCGTCAAGAAACTCAACCAGGGAGGCTTCCAGGGCCACAGCGAATGGCTGGTCGGTGATTCTCAGTACAAATCAATCCCAATTCATTCATCTCTTCAATTCTGCATGTATGTCTATTCATGATGAAATTTCTGAATCCATTATTACCAAATACAGCATGTTCTTAATTTCTGAATCTCGTGTGCAGGCTGAAGTGAAATACCTTGGCGAATTGTCGCACCCCAATCTGGTTAAGCTCCTAGGCTACTGCAACGAAGACCGTTCTCAGTGTCTTCTTGTCTACGAGTTCATGCCACAGGGGAGCTTGGAGAACCATCTTTTCAGGAGTATTTGTCTAATATCTAACCTTCTTCTAGCCTTCAAGTGATCTGCTAACACCTCGAAAATCCAGAGAATATATAGTGGGATAACAAGTTTGGTTGAATGATGTAGGGGGCTTACATTTCCAGCCACTGTCATGGAGTCTGAGGATGAAGGTTGCTCTTGGGGCTGCCAAGGGGCTCACGTTTCTCCATAGCGACAAGGCCCATGTCACCTACCGTGATTTCAACACATCAAATGTTTTTCTTGATTCCGTATGTTTCTGTTCTTGCCTTCTAATTTGATTAAGAAAATAATTTTTTCAATGCCTTGTTAATGCAAAATGTGTCGATTGATGGATTGCAGAGCTATAATGCAAAGCTGTCCAATTTTGGGTTGGCGAGGATGGGTATGAACACAGATGGACATACAGCCCCTGAATATCTTGAAACAGGTAAATTAAATTGACACAGCTTTATTTGTTCTTCAAAGCCATGATCAGATGTGGCATATACTACATTCATAATATGCTTTGGTCTCACTTTGACCGTTCTACTCTGTTTTGTTAAAACCTTCAATTTAGAGTGGATGGTTAGCATGGGAGAGATACTAAAGATGGTCTGAACTTTTTAGCACGTTAGTTTTGCTTCACAGGGTTGGCTGATGTTGTTGTTATGCAGAAGTTATGGTTGCCATGAAGGCTGAAGCATCATGAGAGCAGTAAACAACACCGTTAAAATTCTTGGGTTGGGTGTTGAGTTCTTGAGGAGGCCATATTAGTTAGGTGCAGCACGACTGATCCAATTTTTCATGGTTACAGACATAACTGGACCCCTTCACCTCATGCGCTAAGCATGCAGATTAGTATGTTTCAGGGGTTGCAGATTAGCTAAGTGTCACCACTGCTCAATCCGTAACACAATTCTGCGTGCCTAGATAAGCATTCATGTACTTTGTAGTTTGTACCAATAGGTCAATGGCGGCATTACTTGTTCTCTTTGTTTAGTTGTTCTTATTTCTAAAAGAAAAAGTATAGTTGTTTCCTAGGTGGGGATGAGCTGTGTAGTACATATGTGTAAATATGTAATCCCCATATAACATAGGTGATGTGCACGCTAATCCATGTTAACAGGATATCTGACGATGAAGAGCGACGTGTACAGCTTCGGTGTGGTGCTGCTGGAGATTCTATCAGGCCGGCCAGCCCTAGACAAGAACCGGCCCTCCATCGAGCATAACCTGGTGGAATGGGCGCGGCAGTACCTGACGAGCAAGAGCCGCATCTCTCACATCCTGGATGCGCAGCTGGGCGGCCAGTACCCCCTCGCCTGTGCGCACCAGGCTGCCGCACTGGTGCTCCAATGCATCTCTGTCCACCCAAGAGACCGCCCGGGCATGGAGCAGGTGGTGGCGGCGCTGGAGCAGCTCCAGGACGCCAACGAGACTGGGGCGAGCAGTCAGGGTGATGTACGGCCGGGTATGGAGCAGGTGGTGGCGGTGCTGGGCCTGCAGCTCCAGGACGACAAGGAGACCGTGGCGAGCGGTCAGCAGAAGGTGAGTGGTGGTGGTGGCGGTGCTGGGCCTGCAGCTCCAGGACGACAAGGAGACCGTGGCGAGCGGTCAGCAGAAGGTGAGTGGTGGTGGTGGCGGTGCCTGTGGCTTCTTCAGGATGTGTGGCGGTGCCCGGCAGCAGCAGCCAGTGGCGAGGCGGCTGCGCGCCGATGAGCAGAGATGAAATTCACTGTAGAGGGATGATTTTGTCTCTCAGAGTCAAATGAGCCAGCGACCAGCGACTGGTTTGCAGCGTCACTCACTCATGGGTTGTAGCGGCATTATCATCTCTGCCGCCTTCAAACCGGCCATTCTCCAAGCCACGATCTCATCCTTGACCCTCTAGAAAACATGCTGGTGTGTTGCACATTTGCTATTGAAGTCTTGTTCATTCCTTTCAAGCCAAATGAACCACCATATGTGCATAGCAAGCAAGCACAAAGGATTCCTTCACACCCACGCCTTTTGCCGGAGAAACGAGCCTGACGAGAGTGCCAGAATTCCTTCAGAAGTGTTGTTGCTGGTAGATATATCTAAATATATTTTGATCGCCAAATTTAGAAAAACTGTTACTGATGCGAATGATAGGATCTCGCCTACAAACAGTTATTCTACTATGAAAAAGGGTTGCTTTTTAATATACATACAAATGTACCATCCAATGCAGAGAAACTGACTTATCAGTTATAGGCTTACAGGACAAAAATGTCGAAGTTATTCAGAATAAGATACTCGCCATCGAAGTCCTGGTTAACAATATCTGAAGTCTTACATGTATAAGAATAATTAAGCAATATCTCCATCTTTATTTAGACAAACAATTAAACAAGGCACGCTTGCTCATTCAGGATAAGATAACACATGTTGTGTAGAGCCCCCATTCTATTCGTCGTGGCACAGACATTGGCTCCTTCAGGCAACTTGTTCATTTTCATCTGTTTTCCTTACCAAGCTTGCCCACTTCACAACCACGTATACATAGATTCTGTCACACATCTCATCAAAGAGTTGAAAATAAGCTGTCCTCCATGCCTTCTTGAACAAAAGTGCACAGAACACACTCCAAAGCCCCGCCACAAGTCCCAGGACAAGACCAAAATTGAAGGTCATCAGCTCAAATTCCTCATGGTTGTTGCTTCCAACATGACTAGCGCCCGTATCATTTCCTGAACAATTCTTCTGGAGAGGAGGCCCACAAAGTCCACTGTTGCCAATGTACATAAGTGCTGGGTCGTCTACATCGAGGGTGTCAAGTTGGCGGCTTGAGGGTATCCTTCCAGATAAATTGTTGTAGGACAAGTTTAAGTAACTCAAGGATGTTAAACTTGATAAGCTTGATGGGATTTCACCAGAAAGCTTGTTCATGGAGAGGTCGAGAGATTCCAATGAATGCAAGGCACCAATATCATTTGGAATCTTTCCGCTCAGATGGTTTGATGATAAATTCATACTTATTACTGCATCAAGGGAAGTGATATCTGATGGAATTCCACCTGTTAAGGAGTTGCCTGATAAATCAATGCCCACGAAATATGCAAGGGTGCCTCCATACCCATGTCGTTGGCCTTTTGTAATTATTGACAAGATATCTCCAATAAATTGACTACCATCACGAAACATATCATCTGATGTTGTAATATCATCTGAAGAAGTCCATCTGCTAGTATATAATTGTATAGGCATGAAGCCCTTCAGAGTCATGCATGTTAGGTTTGACAGATGCCTAGGTATAACACCAGATATGTTATTGCTTGATAGATCCAAGTACGGAAGATTAGTAAGATTTGCTATCGAATCTGGAATAGTGCCGAAAAACAAATTGTGGCCTAATCGTAGTATATGTAATCCCCTCAGCTTTCCAATCCATGTCGGTAACCTTCCATGAAACTTATTCCATGATAAATCGAGGAACTCAAGACGTGTGCACTTCATTAAAAATGTTGGAAATGTACCTGATAAACTGTTGTTGCTTAACAAAAGGTACCTGATTAATTGGACCTCGAAGCACTGTGGAATTTTGCCCTCCAAAATATTGTTTGAAAAATCAAGATATTCCAAACTGACCAATTTGCAAAGGGATTCTGGAATTCCGCCACTAAATTTATTTGAATTCATAAGCAATGAGCTAAGATCTGGAGCTTCGTCAAGATATGATGGTAGTGTTCCTGAAAATGCATTGCTGGAGATGTCTAATTTGATGATGTTTCTTGGTAGATGTGGTAATGGTCCTGTGAACTGGTTTGATCTGAGGTTGAGTACATCTAAAAGCATGCCAGGCAGGTGTGCCGGTAAGCTGCCACTTATTTGGTTATAAGAGATGTCCATATTTTCGACATATGAAAAGGTAGACCATAACCAATCAGGGACCTTATCCTTCACACCTGTGCTTGAAATATTTAGCTGAATGATTTCAACCTGCCGCTGAAGCCAAGCAGGGAACTTAGGGCCCATTTGACAATGTGCAAACAATGCATAATTCAGCTTGAAGGGGTGACCCCAATCTGGATCTATCACAACCTTCAAATTATTGGATGAAAGGTCTATGTACTTTAAACTCTGCAGACTTTCAAAGTTTTTCTCCTTGATAACTCCACTAAAATTGTTGTTGTTTAGGGTCAAATAAGTCAGATAAGTTAGAGCACCAATTTCAGAAGGTACACTACCACTGAACTTATTGTAGCTTAGGTCCAAGGAAGCTAGATTAGCAAGGGCACCAATTTCAGAAGGTATACTACCACTGAAGTTGTTGTAGCTTAGGTCCAAACGAGCTAGATTAGTAAGGGCACCAATTTTAGAAGGCACACTGCCACTGAACTTATTGTGCCCTAGGTCCAAGGAAGCAAGATTAGGAAGGGCACCAATTTCAGAGGGCACACGGCTACGGAAGTTGTTACTTCCTAGGAACAGTGAAGCCAGATTAGTAAGGGCACCAATTCCGCAGGGTATATTTCCAGTGAGGTTGTTGATGGAGAGATCAAGTGCGTGCAAGTTGGTGAATTTCTGTACCACGTCTAGGGTTCCAGTGAAATTGTTACAGCCGAAATTCAGCATCTGCAGTTGTTTCCATGCGCACTTCGGCAACGCCTCCATCAAGACTGCTATATCACCATTCCTACCATTACCACTGAAGTCAAGAATTTCCAAACTGCAATGATTCTGCAGGTTTCCTGTGATCACCATGTCCTTGTTATAATTCCATGACAAATCAAGGGCATGGAGGGACGTCATGTTTCCTAGTGCATTAGGAAGCTGACCGGATAATCCGTTATCCTCAAGATTGAGGTACTTGATGCTCGTGGCTTTCCAAAACCAACTGGATCCAATTGGCTGGTACAAACCATTGACGCTCAGGTCTAGTGTCTCAAGTTTCGTGAGATTAAAGTGGGGAAGGGATTGGTTTGCAGTATCAAGTGAACATGAAGCAAGACGGAGGACCCTTAGAGATGGAAGCATATTCAATGTATGAGGCCAGTCAGCTCTCCCTGACAGATTTATCCTGCTCATGCCAAGGTACTTTAGCTTAGGCAGATTTGCTAACCAGGTAACATCCGGTGAATACATACCAAACAACGACTGTTCAATGTCAAGATACCGCAACTTTGACAGATTACCAAGCTGATGAGGCACTCTATTGGCGAATGGTGTGCCAGAGAGGTTCAGATATCTCAAGTTCCCCATGGAGCCCAACAAATGAGGAAATTGGCTATTTTTCCCTCGCAAACAGTTCATGCTAAGGTCCATGTGCTCCAGATGCTTCAAGGAAAATATAGAAGGACTTATCTCGCCGAACAAAGCATTGTCATCTCCACATGGATCATCGTCGACGTCTGGAACTGGATTGCGAAGGCGAAGCTTGACAACATGGCCGGTCCGGTTGCTGCATTTGATGCCTCTCCACCGGCAGCAGTCTTGGCCTCGCCACGAGGCGAGGACGTTGGCTGCGTCACTCGTGATGCCCTTCCTGAAGGAGAGCAAGGCAGCCCTCTCATCAGAGAAGCAGCCGTCGCCGTGGGGTTGTATTGCACCGTCGGTCATGAATGAAGTGGTGCCTATGATGACGAGCAAGAGCAAGGCATGGGTTGCACGATGCATGGTGGAAGAACAAGAGTTGGTTTGGCTAGCTGTTGAAGCTTATGATGGTGTGGATGAACAAGAAATGTGCTTTTTTTTCTGTAGTAGCTACGTGAGGTTGCCACTGGATATGTTTGTCCATCTGAGTGTAGTACTGCCATAGTCTCGGTCCTCGATGGAAGCCCACCCATTCATTTCTCGTTTGTGTTAGACGAGGACGGCACGACCCACCAGTCACCACTCACCAGCTACTTGATCAATTGTCTGGCTACAACCACATGCTGCTCCGTGCTCCTGAGGTTGCCATTGGATATGTGTACCACTCACCAGGCAAGGTGCCGGAGGCGAGAGACAGCCCCACGTACGACTGGAGACTAGCACCCAGTCGTGGCGAGAAGATAACGACGAGATTCGATCCGTGCCAACGAAGCTGGCCTCGGACGTCGTCGTATGCTGTGTGCTTGCCGTGAGGGGCAGGGCTCTCGTGGCGTACGTCTGCGATGAATCGAGAACAAAGTGTGTCCACGTAAATTAGATTCTAGATTATGTTATCGTTAGGACGAAAGTATACTAGTACGTTCTTCTGGACCTATTATATATCAGCATCGAAGAGTCGGCGCAATCTCTGTCCGGCTCCTACTGAAAAGTACACTGCCGTGGTATACAGGTATGTATGGTTGGACTCGAGTCTATACTTTTTTTCATGATACTTGTCTCATTTATAAATTACTAGCAAAAATGTCCGTGCGTTGCAACGGGAGAATAAAAATGCTTATGTTCGTAGCACAATAATACACAAACAAAATGAAGTACATGGTTAGTTCTCTTCAGACATGAAGGTTGTGTAGAAGAAGTAACAAAAGAGTGAGAATAAAAACACAACAAATTACATATGATGTGGAGATTTAATCATTTAGATCAGTCGATTTGTTCATGCATCTCTTCCTCGTACTACTCCTCCGCCGAAGAAGGGATACAAATAATGCCTTATTTCTTTAGCGTCACTTTTTCAGATCCAATTTGGCGACCTTGATCTGGTTTGGGGGCTTCTAGACGATGGTAGATCATGTTTTGAGTTGTCAATTTCTAAACATCTAGAAGGCACCTTTCTTTAGCGTCGAAGACGTGGTGGCTAACCGGACACCAAATGAGCCCACGAACATGGTATCCTTCATCTGCAACCAAATAACATGAACTTGAGTAGGTCTGCTTACCTTGCTCTGTTCATGTAAATCAGATTTAGAAGAAATACATGTAATTTGAAGATTGTCGACACTGAAAAAAAGGGGTGAGAGTAAGCTACAATTCAGATCAAATTGATAACTAAATGGTGCTCCATCAAATTCAAAAAAAGATCATCCATATTGTTCAAACAACTGGGCTCGCCATTGGGGTCCCAGTATAAGCTTGAATGTTAGGATTTGTCGCTTACGCTGAATAAATACCTGATTTTCATAATAAAGAGAATGGTTGCAAATCAGTATTACTTCTAACAACTTGTAACCACAAATATATCAATGAGTACTTCGATCTCCATCAAGTAAAATAATGGCTTAACATACATGATCCGGTTCTCGCCACAACCATCTAATTGGTAAACTCTGCAGACTTCGTCGCTGCCCAATGTTGGCCTGACAAGTGTGTCGCTGCGAATGCAGTCCACAGCGGGTCCATCTCGGTATCGTGTAGGCGCAATGGCATGATGACGCTAGACGCCCGGATGCAACCCCGTCTGTCCCACATACCAGGCTGATACATTGATGGATATCCTGAATCCTGATTACTAACTGACCTGAAATAGAGTTGTAGTACAATAGCTAGCTTGATGACCTAATTTGTCGAAAACCATCAAGATGCAATTGAGAAAGCATCTTCCTTAGCTATTATCAATGTATTGCACTTACCTGAATTTTGAGGTACAGATGCACAAAAAGAAAACTAATCCGTTCGTTCATTGTTTATGACCGTGTCATTTGAATATAGAACCCCACTCGTACTTATATTATCCTTCCCCTGCATAAGACTTGTTAAATGTGTGACATGTAGCAGAGACTGAGATTTTGCTACCCATGTGTATTTGCTATATCCGAAAGAGATATGTAACTTAGCTTTGTTTGAGAAATAAGCAACTGTATCCTAGACAAAGCTACACACAGACAGACGCTAACCAATCATATCTACATGGTTCTACATGATCAATAATTATTATGGGAAGTCTGTTGAAGATTCACTAATATAGCTTGATTGATAATCCTCTTTGTCTGTATTACATTATGGAGAGCTAGCAAAGACCAAATGTGTTAGAAGTCAAAACAATTTGCACACTATAAATCTCCAGTAGGACAGATTAAGGATGTCTGCTCACCAAAAAATAAAGACCAAAATATGTCTTGCGCATAGAGAAAGACATGTTATGATGTGAATAAGGTAGGTTTTCTATATACGAAGAAGCTAAAATTGTGAGCTTTCTTATGTTGTCCTTGCATGAACAGTAGCATACAAAACATCAAATTTGCTTGGGGCATCAGATCGTAGAATAATAGGTACTCCCTCTGTAAACTAATATAAGAGCGTTTAGATCACTACTTTAGTATTCTAAACGCTCTTATATTAGTTTACAGAGGGAGTACCAACTTTAATCACAAATTACACTAACTTTTCATCAACAATCTTTGATATAGAATCCAACATCGATAGTTCCGGTGAAGTGAAGGACAAAAGAGATAATATCATATATAATATGTTAACATACAAAAATAATATCATATGTAGAAATGATTAACATACAAAATAATCTAATATTTAGAATCTTCACATTTTTCTGAGCGATTTTCATATATAATATGTTAAATTTGAAGTTATGGTTTGAAAGATTTAAATATTTTAAAAAGTACTTGAATCTGACAAAAAAAGTAGCTGGGCCGAAAATGCAAGACTGTACAGCCCATTTGTTAAGTGACACTTAGTCAAGACAACTCTATATTACGCCTACCGAAATTAAGGAGAAAAGACACAAGAATAGAGCGGATGGGATTGGTGACACTTAGGCGAGACGCCTACGAAATTAAGGAGAAAAGACACAAAAATTGACTTTGGCTTTAGCCAGTGGGCTGCTTGTGCAGTTATGATATTGGTGGGCATAGACGTATATGAATTGTATGCAAGGCCGGGCGACTCTAACACAAAAACGAATTGTTTTTTCACCTACTGGTGACATAGTGGGTAATTTGTATCAACTTCGAGGGTAATTTTAATGACGGACGGGCAGAAGCAATAGCCTATTTATTAGCATGTATAGACTATAAAGATCATAGTACAATCCTCGTAGACAGTAGAACGCAAACCTTTGTACAAAGGAACACTAACCAAGAAAGAAAAATACAATTAAGACTGAAGAATACCTTGAGCTTGACATTAATGCCTGTCACCGGCCTCTCGCACCAACACTAAATGGCCTCGAACGCTAGCCTTTGGCTGATTTTTTTAAGTCAGCACTGACAAATGGCCCCAACTTGTCATAAACACGCTTAAAATGCTGGTTTGTCTGCATTGAGGGTGTCAAGTTGGCGACCTGAGGGTATCCTTCCAGACGTAGGACAAGTTCAAGTAACCCAGGGATGACAAACTTGATAAGCTTGATGGGATTTCACAAGTAAGCTTGTTCATGGAGAGGTCAAGAGATTCCAATGAATGCAAGGCGCCAATCTTCTTAGGAATCTTTCCGCTCAGATGGTTTGCTGATAAATTCAAACTTGTTACTGCATCAAGGGAAGGGATGTATGTTGGAGTTCCACCTGTTAGGGAGTTGCTTGATAAATCAATGCCCACGGAATATGCAAGGGTGCCTCCATATTAAAGTTGTCGCCCTTTTGTAATTATTGACAGGATATCTCCAAATTGACCATCATTCTCAGAATTGTCATGTAGTATTGCTACAACAGTCGCTAGGCTACCTAGTTCCAAGGCCGAATCAGCCAAGTATACTAATCCTACAAGGTTACTAATTGGTGCACTAATTTAACATGTACACACACGTAGTCGTACCGGATGTTGCGTTTACTTCTAACAATCACCCACTTAAGCACGGCGTCGTTCCTTCTTCGCCTGGAATCGCGCGGATGTGCCGACGCAATGGACTCACACTAGACAGATCCTGCCGTCAGTCAGGCGCAGTCCCCCGGGAGCGGTGGAGTGCAATGTGGATGACCATTGCCTCCTTCAACCCGCACGGGACAACAACCCAGTCGACGGATTCGGACTGGTTGAAGTCAGATCAGCTGCCCACCATACCAGAGAAGGCCGGAGATCGCCGAACTGGAGCTTGGATGGCGGAGGGGAGTGGAGTGGCTAGGTTTGGTCCGAGGAGCGGATGGGATGAATATATGTGGGATCGGACGGGCCAGCGTGTCCTGGGACCGACGTGGCCGATGCGCTCAGTCGCGTCCAGGCCTCTTCATATTTGTCTCATATTTAGGCTAGATATAAGAGGTGCCGGTTAGGCCGGACGTTTGAACCCAGTTTAATTAAGGCCCTCGTCTGGGTCAGTTTTTTTTTTTTGACCGGTCAGTGATCGGATCGTCCCCCAGACCCTATAGGTGGGAAGGGGCCGGTTGAGGTGCCCGGTTATAGATGCTGTAGCCACGATGTTCCCAGACTAGTATATGTATTTAAACGTTCGTACGCACCAACGACTACTCGTCCAAAAGCTGTGACTAGTACCATGTAATAACCATAAAAAACTGCTACAATGTTAAACCTTTCTGCAAAGTACCAATACAATAGTCAGGGGAAAGACACGGCAGGACCAAGGTCTTGTTTCGCGGCAATGCCGTCTCCGGTGCCAAGTAAGTTATGCAAAAGGTAGAGCGTGCTGCATCTGGCACAACGTTGTAAACTTCTGTAGCTAAAGCTGTGCCCAGTACTAGTGTAACCATATCATAGTAACCTTTCTTCCGGTTTCCCGGCAATGCCGTCCCCAATGCTAAGTTCGAGCGTGCTGCATCGGTCTCAACGTCGTAAATTTCTATTCACGCACGCCTTTAATTATGTCGTAGTATGTGCTCAATTCATATACAGTATTATACATATCCACCAATTTGCGCGTGTTGCCGAACTTGCCTAGTTGCTGCTTTGGTCATCTAATATGACCTGCAAAAGGAAGTGGAGCTGGTTTCTTCTCATGAAATCGGACATGGCGACGAGCCTTTTGATCTAAGCAAATAGTAGTGGGCATAGCTAGGAAACTGCAAGGAATATTACAAAGACGGGACATTGAGCTATAGATCGTGGCTATATAAGTGTTGATGGCCAGGCTTCATTGATCAAAGCTGGAAGCAAAGGTTCAAGGACACAGACACACATCACAAATACACACAATGGTAGAGTACTAGCCAGACTTCTGTTCCCTATGTTGTTACCTTTCGTGCTCGTTCTTCCTTGGTGCACTATCACATAGTTGTACTGACAATTCTCTTGTTGCAGGCAGAGGCATCGAATAAGAGCAAGAAGAAAGCACTGGTGGAGGAGAAGATAGAACCGACGAACAAGGTTAACAAACTGAATGATATTGCAGGCACCAAGAAGAAAACCACAAAGACAAAGGCATCACATACCCAAAGTTCGAAGGCCGCACAAGACTCTGTGACGGAGGACAATGGAGATCTGACTATCCAAGAGCTGGAGGACAAGATGAACGCACTCGATGTGAACATTAAACACTCCAATGATAGCATCGGGAGAATGACCAAGGAGAAAATTAAGTTTGGAGGGGATATCACAACGAAGCAGAATAAGATATCAGAGATGGGAACACAGATTGAGAAGCTGGACTCGGAGAAAGGAGGGCTAGTGGAGAAGAGAGGAAATCTGAGAGAGGATATCACAGAGCTGAAGAACAAGGATGAAAAAACGGGAACAGGTATTGCAGATCTGGAAAAGGCAAAAAATGCGCTGGTGGAGAAGAAAGGAAAGTTGGCGAAGGAGCTCGATGAGAAAAAAAAGATTAGGATTGATTATCTGGAGAAGAGGAACGAGGTGCTGGTGGAGGGCAAAAGGAAGCTGGCCAAGCACAACGAGGAACTGAAGAAGGACAACGAAGAATTGAAGAAGGAAAACGAGGAACTGGAAAAGACGAGAGTGAAGAAAGAGGAACTGGAAAGCCTGTACGAAGAGCTGCAGGAGAAGTACGATGGGAGATGCTGCAGTTGCTGCACAATTTGTTAACACTCTGAGTACGGGCTATTAGCATATTGCTACGTGATTTCGACATATGTAGTGACATTGTTGTGTATGCGACATGGGTACTTTTTCCTTTTAATTTAATTTTCGTCTAATGCATGTCTATGAGTTTCTTTCCGAGTGTTGTAAGCTCTTTCAAAAATATATGTCCTTTTACAAATTTCAGTTGAGACTACATACGAAGCAACATGAGTGAATGTACACTCTAAAATATGTCGATATACATCCGTATGTTTTTAATGCTACTTTCTGTGTAGTAATACCATGTGCTTTCATTAGTAAGACAAATGGGCTCAAATGAGCTGATGGATTCCTACATACATAACTGAACCCCAAATCAGTTGTACTGCATTTATCATCTGAAGCATTTAGTTTCATCGTGCTTGCGGCTTGCCGGATTCGGCTCTTTTGCTGAGCAGCGCCCTCCAACAGGCCACCTCAGACCTACACGGTCGTTTTGACCAGCAGGGAGCAGTACTGCGCACGCTGCTACTCTGGGGCCTCGGCCGGCCAGCGGAGACGTCCATAGGGTCCCGCTCCTGCAGGTTGACGGAGGCCGCCGTATAGGACGACCTCGACCGGCAATGGCATTCGACGCGTGTGGGCGGCGAGGAAAACCAGGCAGGAGGTGGTTTTGGAGCGACAAAGCGAAACACACTTTCCAAATAATTTAGGGGCAGCGGGGGGAATGGATATTATTGTTTGGACCCGAACTCGTGAACGTTATCTGGCGAGGTAGCAATAATGCTAAACATACAAAGAGTTACACGTAATTACACGACTAGGCTTCTTTCTTTCTAACTAAGACCTCTTTCAATGCAAAGGTGCTTAGATGAAGTGCTAAATGCATTAAATATCTTAACAACTCAACTCCCCAATGCATAAGGCTGGCCATTGTGGGGGTAACATAAGTAGTATCATGCACCTGGGACTCACAAACATGCTTATGTGACAGACAATTAAAGAAGAGAGAGATGGTTATAGTAACATAGGTAGATAGGTACATACCGTAACATAATAAATGTGATGCTACTATGTGTTATGCATGACAATAAATGAGACCATCTATGATACTAATCTATGATACTATTCACTATGGAAGTAGTAACATAGACTAGTAACATATGCATGTTACTAGTCCATGTTACCATCTTCATAGTGGGAAGTGTCATAGATGTAGTAACATGCATATCTTCATTTATTGTTTTGTAGACTCATTTTGTATTGAAAACCGCTATGTGATGGTAACATATTATGTTACTGTATTTGTCTCTCTCCTCTTTAATTACATGACACGTCATCTTTTTTGCTCACGTGGCATCTATGTTACTACTTATGTTACTCCCACTATGACTAGCCTAAGTGCTTAACTTATTGTTGCTAAGCACACTTTATTTAATGAGTTAGCACCTAAAGTCTTTCATGCATTGGTCAAATTGTTTCATTTAAGTGCTTTGTCTAGATTCTTGCGCTTGGCATTGGTTCTTCCTGGGTCATCAGAGTACTCTCTCCCCTCCTTAAATGTTGTGCCATGTCATCTTTTTGCTTATGTGGCATGCTTAGCACATGTCCACGATGGAGCACTGGGAAGGGCCTAACCACTCCCCCCCCCCCCCCCCCCCCCGATTTTTATGGGGTGGACCCCTCCTTTCCCTTAACCCCAATCACAACCCACCTGTAAATCTATATATGTGTAGCATTACTCGCGGAGGTAGTCCTGGCAAACCGATCGTTCGCTCCACAAAGAGCCATCTAGCGCGGCGAATGACTCAGTTCGCTAGATGGCTGTTTTCAGCGACACATTGCAACCGCCAAGACCTTCAGTTGGCCAAAAAACCGAAATTGCTCCACTCACGGATGAGTTCCACGGAAGCCGTCTTACGAACTGATGTGACGGCTTTTAATCCTTCCCTGCCCCCTGAATTTCAGGCGTATGGCCCTCCTCCTCCCAATCTAATGATGCCATGCATGCCCGTAACCTTTATTCCGTGAAAATCTGCGTGTAAGTGTAGCATTGCTCCCAAAAAAAGCCCTTTTCACCGAGACACTGCAACCTTAAAACTGCTACTTGAACCTCATGCAAATAGCTAATTAAAAAACAACACACAAACAACACACGAAATACATAGCAACATACTATTTTGTTTCTTGAACATTTTTAAGCCCCACTTTTGTGTGACCCTGCAACCCTAAAAACTGCTACGTGAAACTCATGTAAAATCAAATAGCTAAAAAACACACAAAAAATTACATAACGGCATAATGTTTTATTATTTTTTTGAACATTTTCATCCCAAAAAAGGTAAAAATTCATTAATAAGTTGCCATGAACCATATGGAACATTTGGCATGGACACTTTTTCTTATTTTTCATATGACAATACCAAAATATGATAAACTAACCCAAGTCCAGATTCACCATATATCATAAAAATGAAAAACAAATGTTATAGGACAAATAAAATTTGCCATTATCTAATTAACAAAATGGCCAAACTATAAAGGTATAGAACTTGTGGTGGGGAGGGGGTCACAGGATTGTTAGGAGTCTGATGCTTTGTTGAAGAAGTCAAAGGGACCTCCACAGTAAGAGCATCTTCAGCCGTGCCCTCAGAACGGCCTCTCCAGGCGATTTATTTGCGCCGCTGCCGAAAAAGCGGCCCAGTCGCGCTCCCAGGACGCTGAATTCCGCCCGCTCGGCCCGTTTTTGCGTCCGGCGCACTGGGGGGCGCTCGGGGGCTCCGGCGCAAGGGAAAAGCGTTTCTAGGGCCACATTGACAGGCGAAAAGTCAAGCCACCCGCCAAGATTCGCCTCCTACCCCCGCGCTCAGCCACCACCCTGCGCCACCCTGCCGATCCCGGCGCGGACCACCGCCCGCTGCAGCTAGGTAGACCATCTCCCGCCGGGAAAAAAGAAGGTGTTTCGCCGAGGCAGCCTCTTCGCCGCCGCCCGGGCACCTTTTCCGGCGTTCGGCCGCGCAGGGCCTGTACACCAGCGGGCTTGTGCCCACCTCGCCCACAAGGTGTTCGGTGAATTGCCCAGCCCGGCGATGGACTCCGAAGATGAGGAGGCACTCGCGGTGTTGTTGGATGAGGAAGCCGAAGCCGACATCCAGGAGCAGGAGCATCTCATGGTGCTCGCCGCCCTCACCGGCCTGCTCGCGAGCAGTGAAAAGCCGTGGCGTGGTGGCTCAGCACTTCGGAGGGTGAAAGCAAAGAACCGACATCGTCTGGAAGGCTACTGCATGCTCTACTCGGACTACTTCACCGATGCTCCATTGCACGGTGAGAAAACATTTCGGCGCCGTTATCAGATGAGCCGAAAGCTTTTCCTCAGGATTGTGAATTCCATCCGAGAGTTCGACAGCTACATCAAGTGCAAGAAGGATTGCACCGGCACACTTGGATTTACCTCGATCCAGAAGTGCATGACAGCTATGAGGATGCTTGCATACGGAGCTCCCGGTGATTCACTCGATGGCTATGGGCGCATGGCCGAGCCACCACCATTGAGTGTTTCTACAAGTTTTGTAGGGCAGTGGTCGCAGTGTTTGGACCGCAGTACTTGCGAACACCCAATGCCGAAGACACTGCTCGGATCCTAGCACAAAATGAAGCAAGAGGATTTCCTGGGATGCTTGGAAGCATCGACTGCATGCATTGGAAATGGAAGAACTGTCCATTTTCTTGGCATGGGTTGTACAAAGGCGCCAAAGGCGGTTGCAGTGTGGTGCTTGAGGTAGTGGCCACATAGGACCTCTGGATTTGGCACTCTTTATTTGGGATGCCAGGAACTCACAATGACATCAACATCCTACAGTGCTCCCTAGTCTTTGCCAAGCTTGTTGAAGGTCATTCTCCTCCGGTGAACTTCGAGGTCAATGAACGACAGTACAACAAGGGGTACTATCTAGCTGATGACATCTATCCGAGATGGTCGACATTTGTGAAGACCATCTCAAACCCTGTGCCAGGAGGCAAGAACGCCTGGTTTGCGAAGATTCAGGAGGCTTGCAGGAAGGATGTCGAGTGGGCATTTGGTGTGCTCCAATCTCAATTTGCTGTTGTCCGGTACCCCGCTCAGACCTGGTCGAAAGATCAAATGTGGGACATCATGACTTTTTGTGTCATCTTGCACAACATGATCATTGAGAGCGAGCAGGAAGAGCCAGTGTTTGACACTAAACCATATTACAATCAGGGTCCTCTTGCCCAAGTTGATCACCAGCTACCGGCAAACTGGACTAACTACCACAATATGCGTCAGGACATCCGAGACCCACATGTGCATCAAGAACTGCAACACGATCTGGTGGAGCACCTATGGAGGCTCAAGGGCGAGGCTGGGAAATATTTGACGGCGTGAACTATTTGATTTATGCGATGAAACACGCCGAAACACGCCGAACTATATGACGAACTAATTTATTTCTATTTGTATGCGAAATTCACGCCAAAACACGCCGAACCGCGCCGAATATGGACCGATTCACGCAGATATCGGGTTGTTTTTGGACATATTTGGGCCGAAAGCTGGGCTGAAATCGGTTCCTGGGGGTGGCCTGAGGGCTGACGGCTGGGTGCCGAACCGCACCCATCGCCGAGTTTGTCGCTGTCGAACCCCCAGGCCGCTCTTTTTCGGCGCCCTGGGGGGCCGAACGGCTGGAGATGCTCTAATGCCAAGGTAATCAACCCGGCTGTTGTTCGCTGCCCAGGCAAGCTGGTTGGTGGAGTCTGCCTTTGGCTACCTGTCTTCTTCTTTTTTGAACCGGGCATAACCCCTTTCCATTAGCTGAATAACGGAAATACACATTCAGTTTTAGAATTTGAGGAGACGGGAAAGAGAAGAGCGAGTTCAACCATTATCGGGAACCCATCACAAGAGCTCGCCCGCGAGACACTTGCTATAGGGCAAAAACCAGATGACACCACATCCTCGATGACACATAACAACAAAGTACAGAGGGCTTAGAGACAGATTGAGAAGCATAAAACTCACACATGAGCAGGGGACCCAAAGAGCTCAAAAGGCAGACACTAAACTCATAATAAGATCACCAAATCAAAAGAATTACGCCCTTAATCAACGTTGAAGCGAAGGCAGTGATGCTTAACCCATATTGCCCAACAAATAGCCGCCAAACAAAAAGTATAGAACTTAACCCTATCAGGCAAGAAAACGAAGCACCAAGAGTAAAACTGCCAGAGGTTGTTGCGGCAGGAGTCTGTCCCAAAGTCCAACCCCACCATCCGCCACACAACCCTTGCCACTAGAGACTGAAAAAACAAGTGCTGGGATGTCTCCCTTTTGTCATAGAAAGAACATCTTGTATTACCAGGCTAGTTTCTCATCCCCATTTCACCCCTGGTAAGGACTGTATCTTGGAAGAGTTGCCGAAGGAATATTTTTATCTTCAGGGGAATTTTAGCCTTCCAAATCCACCGAAAATCACAATCGGCAATACCTTTTTCACGTTGTTCATACATTGATTTCATATTAAATTTTGTTTGGGTCCATAGGCCCACCCAACTTGGTCTGTACCATCAGATAAATGAATACTGTCAACAATAGTTTGCATATCACGACTCATAGAGTCAAGAGGAGGATGATCGTCTACGGAACAAAACATATCAGTTTGTTCGCATGCTCTCATTGGGTTACTGTCATATCAGGATAGTTGCATATACTAAAAAGGGTAGGGAACTGAGCATTCCATTGATAGAATATTTATTGAACTGAGCATACCATGTAACCATATAATACTTTTTTTCTCGAATACGCCAAACTTGTGTATCATTCCATTGATAGAAGAAGAAGAATCAGTACAGGAGGTACAACACATGACACGAACGCAGGCAGGCGGGAACATGGTGCCCGGAGCAAAGAGACAAGGGATGCTCGGCCCAAACAGAAGATACATCACAGCTAAACCTACCAGACCCAAGCCAGCGGCACTGCCAAGCCAACGAGAACTACAACATCGTCCAAGCCAAAACCGGGGACACCGCGAGCGAGCAAGATAGTGTCTTCACGAAGGAGAACGACGCTAAGACTCCGTCACTATCCGGTTCGGGAGACCTGGACCTAGGGTTTTCCCCGAGCTCGAAGAGGGGCCCAGCTGAAGGCCTTGGCAGCGCCTCCAAGGAGGAAAATGACATCCGCGGGCGCCATCGCTGCCAGCACCGGCGAGCCGAGCAGGGATCTCTCCCTGGCCTGAAGCTGAGCGATCCCATAGCTGCCGAATCCAGGATCATAGATGGGAGGCCAACACTGGATGGAATCGCCGAGTCTTGGGGGGTTGGCGGGGCTACACCTGCCGTCGGAGGGTGGCACCACCTCCGCACCCAAGAGCACTAGATTTAGCAAAGGGGGGCTTTGAGGCGTATGGGCGGGCGACGGGGCGAACCATGCGGCAGGGGGGAGGGGGGGCTTGCCGCGACAGCGTACAACGACGCCGACAAGCAAGGACTGGAAGCACGCAGATGCGAGCTGCCGTGGCCTTTGACCGCCGGGATCTCGGCGAGCCAGGTAAATTGGAAGGGGTGCAGCCGGAGCAGCCCGGTGGAGAACGCCGACAGCGAGGGACACCCGAGAGACGCGGGCCTGTAGCTGCCGGGGCTAGAGCAACACCAGCAAAGACCCGCGCGAGGGGCCCCGAGCCAGCCATAACCATGTACACGTCGCCACCTACGCGCGAGAGCCATCACCATGGCTTGGGGTGGGGGAGGGCCGCCGAAGACGAGGGGGCTGCCTGCACGGGAGGGTAGTCCGCGAACGCCCCGTCGTCGCCGCAGACCAGCAGGCTCGAGCAGGAGCTGGAGGGGGGGCGAGAATCATCGAAAGGAGACCGGGTCGCAGGCAGAGGGGGAGGCGCGTGGGGAGGGGCGTCAGCGGCGGCCGAGGATGGTAGGGTAGGGCGGCCGCGGACGGCGGAGACGCGCGGGGCCAGGCCACCCCCGGGGGTGGCCAGATCCGCCGCCGCCGGACCAGCAGGGGAGGGTGGCACCGCGGCAGGGAGGAGTGGTGGGGAGTGCGTTGGGGGGCGCGAGAGGCCCAGATCCACCCCGCTGTCACCTTCCTGGTGTCCGGTCCGGCTTCGCCAGCCGGCCCTCCGTCGGCGGCGATGCGGGGTAGGCCGGCTGCAGGGACTCCTGGCGGCGGCTAGGTTTCCCCGCGTGTTGCCAGAGGAGGGCGACGCGGGGGGCGGGGGGCTGTCCTGGTGGTAGCGCACCTGCACCTTAACCATATAATACTGGTATAATGTTAAAACTTTCTGCAAAGTACCAATACAATAGACGGGGGAAAGACACGGCAGGACCAAGGTCTTGTTTCGCGGAACGCCGTCTCTGGTGCCAAGTAAGTAATGCAAAAGGTAGAGCGTGCTGCATCTGGCACAACGTTGTAAATCTCTATAGTTAAAGCTGTGCCCAGTACTAGTGTAACCATTTCATAGTAACCTTTCTTCTGGTTTTCCGGTAATGCCGTCCCCACTGCCAAGTAGTGCAAGATCGACCGTGCTGCATCGGCCTCAACGTCGTAAATTTCTATTCACGCACGCCATTTCTACCTATCACTAAAGTAGCTACCATTCGTCACTTTGAGAACCAACGCAAGGAATGCCAGCGGGTGGGCGGACCAGCATTCCGAACAGGCGGGAGACAGGGACGTGAAGCGGGCAGCGCTCTTGGCCGGTGCTGATGTTCAATTCCCAAACAGAGTGAGATGTCGCGTTTGCTGTAGGCCAACATGAATGCAGCGCTAACGCTCTCGGGCAGCACGAATATGCGGCAACCACTTCAGGCGGGAAATGGCACGTGGCGAGGGAGAAGGTTTTGGGTGGGTCTGGATTGTCAGACGCGCGCAAGGCAGCGGTCCGGATGACCGCAAAGCCCGCTGCTTTTGATTTGCAGACCGGTCCGGGGACGAATGCAGGGAAGTGTTGGTCCAAACAGGCTGGTGCGGGCGGACACTGTTTGAGGGTGAGCGTTGAAGATGCCCTAATGGCCATGTGCGTGTAGCCGAGACATGGGTTTGCTTCCTCGCGTGCGGAAGGAGACAGAGGCATTCAGGTCTCCCCGGCATGCATGCACGCATGCAGCCTCCGCTTTCGTTCTCTCTCCGACTCCCCATCAGCACTTGGTACTATTTTTCTAGCAACGCCCATGAAAAAGTAGTGTTTTCGGTTGCGTTGTACTAAATTCCTGACATCGAACCTTTAATCATGTCGTAGTACGTACTAAATTCATACATTATACACATCCACTAATTTGCTCGTGTTGACGAACTTGCCTAGTTATTGCTTTGGTCATCTAATGACCTGCAAAAGGAAGTGGAGCTGCTTTCTTCTTATGAAATGGAACATGACGATGAGCCTTTTGATCTAAGAAAATAGTAGTGGGCGTAGCTAGGAAACCGCAACGAATATTACAAAGACGGGGGCGTTGACCTACAGATTGGCGGTGGCGCTATATAAGTGTGGCCGGCAGGCTTCATTGATCAAAGCAGGAAGCAAAGGTTCAGGGACACAGACACACACCACAAATACACACAATGGTAGAGTAATAGACATATATATAGAACTTTTGTTCTCTATGTTGTTACCTTTCGTACTTGTTCTTCCTTGGTGCGCTATCACATAGTTGTACTGACAATTCTCTTGTTGCAGGCAGAGGCACCGAATAAGAGCAAGAAGAAAGCAGTGGTGGAGGAGAAGAAAGAACTGAAGAACAAGGCTAACAAACTGAATGATATTATAGGCACCAAGAAGAAAACTACAAAGGACTTACTATACTCTTGTTGCAGGCAAAGGCATCGAATGCCCGAAGTTCGAAGGGCAAGGAAGTGGAGGAGGACAACGGAGATCTAAAGAGGACTATCCAAGACCTGGAAGACAAGATTAGCGCACAGATTGTTAAAATTAAAGACAACCAGACTTGCATCGGGAAAGTGAGCATGGAGAAAGATAACGTGGAAGAGGATATCACAGAGCAGAAGAATAAGGAAACAGAGACGGGAAGAAAGATTGATAGGCTGGACATGAGGAAAGGAAAGCTGGTGGAGAAGATAGGGAATCTGGACTTGCAGAAAGAAGAAGTGGTGAAGGAGAAAACAAAGCTGGGAAAGGGTATCACAGAGCTGAAGAGGAAGGGAAAAAAATACGGGAACACAGATTGCAGATCTGAAAAAGAAGGAAAATATGCTGGTCGAGGAGAAAGGGAAGTTGGCGAAGGAGCTAGATGAGAAAAAAACTATGATGATTGATAATCTGGAGAGGAGGAACGAAGAGCTGGCGAAGGAAAATGAGGAACTGAAGAAGGACAACGAGAAGCTGGTGCGTAAAGAAAGAAAGACCAGAAAGGAGAAAAGGGAACTGAAAAGCAGCTACGACACGCTGCAGGACAAGTACGATGGGAGATGCTGAAGCTGTTGCTCAATTTGTTAACAGTCTCAGTACGGGCTGTTACTACGTGATTTCCAAATATGTAGTGATATTGTTGTGTACGCAACATCGGTACTTGTCCCTTCTAATTTTCGTCTATGCATTCTGAGTATTGTAAGCTCATTCAAAAATGGTAGCGGTTCAATTTCTGTGTAGTATATGTTAAAAGGTAGATTGTAGCGTGTCAGCTTGTGTACATATATGTGTATGGTTCGGTTGTAATATGCTTGCATTGTAAACCGAGGCAGGTTGTTGGAAGTCGGCCTTATCTCGTATAGCTTGGATTAGGGGCCAAGACTTCAACAACCTCCTCAAACCCTCATGTATCCTGTGCTATATATATTAACATGGACGCCTCCTTGATGAGATCATTAAACGCTTAGCCTATTTTCTTATATGGTAATCAGAGCCTACCTCGGTTGCATCCATGGCGAACTCCTCCACAAATTCGTTCCCCTCATCTCCCTTTGCACACTTCGCTACAAAGAAGATTACGAGAGGGAACGAGGCACTCTGGCGCGCCACCGTCCTCTCAGCCATCCCGGGGACGCAGATGGCGGCCTTCATCGACCACGAGCAGGAGGTGCCACCCATGCACATTGAGGTCACCTCCTCCGACGGCAATACCAAGTCCAAGGCTCCGAACCAGGAGTTCGGCGTGTGGTATGCGCGAGATCAACAGGTTTTCTCCTACCTGCTGACGACGCTGCCGTGCGAGATGGCCATCCAAGTTGCAACATGCCATACCGCAGCTGAGCTGTGGAACACTGTGCAAGGGATGCTGGCATCGCATACCCGCTCCATCAACGTCAGAATTGCTCTGGCGAACCTCCAGAAGGGCAACCTCTCCGTCGCTGAATATGTCAGTAAGGTCAGAACACTTTGTGATGAATTAGTTGCTTCAGGAAAGAAGGTGGACGAGGAAGATGTCGTCTCCCACATCCTTGCTGGACTCGATGAGGAGTTTGATCCCGTGGTGTCTGCCATGTGCTCACGGGTCGAGCCTGTTGGGGTGCCGGAGCTGTACTCGCAGCTCCTAAGCTTCGAGACTCGCATGAACTTGCGTGGCGGGTTTTCTCAGTCGTCTGCAAACGCGGCGGCACGTGGGCGCTTGAACAAGACAAACGGCGGCGGTGGTGACCGCGGCCGTGGCTTCCCCAACAAGCAAGGCGGCAGTGGCGGCGGAGATCGCAACCGCAACTACTCCAAGCCGCCCATCCGTGGAAACGGGGGAGGCGGTGGCAACGGAGGCGGCAGCGGCAGGAACTACAACAACAATCCCTCTGCCAAGCCTACGTGCCAGATCTGCGGCAAGATTGGACAGCCTGCATGGAAGTGTTGGAAGAGGTATGACTCTTCCTACCAGGGAGGATAAGAACAGCAGCACCAGCGCTCGGCAAACATGGCGCCCCCCCAGTATGGAGTCGATACCAATTGGTATCTTGACAGCGGCGCAACAGATCACATCACGGGAGACTTGCAGAAGCTGACAGTTCGCGACCGCTACACGGGAAATGAGCAAATCCACACAGCTAGTGGATCAGGTATGACTATTGCCCACATTGGTCAATCACACATACATACCCCTGAACGAGATTTTGTTCTTAAAAATATCCTTCATGTTCCCGAAGCCGATAAAAGTTTAATCTCTGCTAGTCGTCTTTCTGTTGATAACAACTCCTTCGTTGAGATTCATCCCTATTCTTTTTTTGTTAAGGATCGGGCAACGAAGAGAATCCTTCTTCGCGGCAGGGGTAGACGAGGTCTATACCCTGTAAAACACATGGAACAAGATGCCAAGAAGCATGTGCTCAGTGTCACCTCTCCATCTTCGGACAGATGGCACCGGCGTCTAGGACACCCTTCTTCAATTATTGTTAGCAAAATAATTAGCCAGAATAAGCTTCCATGTGTTAGTCTATCAAATAATGAACTTGTCTGTGATGCTTGCCAGAAGGGCAAGAGCCACCAGTTACCATATCCAAAATCTATAAGTGAATCCAAGTTTCCTTTGGAACTTATCTTTTCTGATGTATGGGGACCATCTGTTGAATCAGTAGGTAGAAAAAAAAATACTATGTGAGCTTCATAGATGATTTCAGTAAGTTCACATGGATCTACCTAATCAAACATAAGTCAGAAGTTTTTCAAAAATTTCATGACTTTCAAAACCTTGTTGAGAGACAATTCAGCCAAAAAATTCTTGCCCTCCAAACAGATTGGGGGGGGGGGATATGAGAAACTGAATTCCTTTTTTACTAAAATAGGGATATCCCATCATGTTTCGTGTCCCCATGCTCATCAGCAGAATGGGTCGGCTGAACGCAAGCATCGTCACATTGTTGAAGTAGGTCTCTCCCTCCTTGCTCAAGCTTGTATGCCCTTGAAATTTTGGGATGAGGCCTTCATTGCCGCTACCTATCTCATCAATAGGTTGCCTAGCAAAGTGATCAAGTTTGAAACTCCTCTTGAAAAACTTTTCAATGAAAAACCCAATTATTCATCCCTTAGAATCTTTGGGTGTGCTTGTTGGCCCAATTTGCGTCCATACAATTCACATAAACTTCAGTTTCGCTCTAAAAGGTGCGCCTTCCTTGGTTACAGTAACTTGCATAAAGTCTTCAAGTGCCTAGATATTTCTACCGGACGTGTATACATCTTAAGAGATGTTGTCTTTGATGAAACAATTTTTCCCTTCTCTGAATTACACCCAAATGCAGGCGCTCGCCTACGGGCAGAGATTCTTCCCCGGAGCTTCTAAATCCAATAGATTACGGGGGTAATGAATGTGTTGATCAATTGGCAACTAGTCATAACACTGATTTACAGGAAAAAATGCTGTTTGTGGTCATGATTTTATGCAGAATCAACCCTCTCTACCGGGCTCCACAGGCGTAGGACACAAGGAAGGGGCATGCGCCGATCCCGAAAGATCTGGCGCAGATACATCAGGCGCAGATCCCAGGGAGGATTCTCCTGGTGGCGGCAGTCCCGTCGCGCCCGACATGCAGGTGGAGACAGGCGCGCGGGCTGCGAGCACTCTCTCCGCGTGTGACACGCGGTCAGAATCTGGCCCACGAGCGGGTGGGTCCAACCAGCTCTTGTCCTCACGTGACGACAGCCGGGTCGGGTCAGCTGGGTGCGCGACAAATCCAGCGCGCCATGATGAGGCTGGCAGCCCGTCTCGTGGGGAGTGGTTGTCGTCTGCGCCTGATCCAAGGTGGATCGACCGCTCAAGTGCTGAGGCGGATCCTCCTGGCCGTTCAGTACGAGGAAGCGGATCTTCTGTGGCCACTGACGATCCTGATACAGTTATGGGAGGAGAATCTTCTGCAGCCGGTTCGACTGGTGCCGCCGGGTCTACACGAGTAACTCGGTCACATCAAGGTATCTTCAAACCAACGGTTCCCAAGGACGGAACAATCAGGTATAAGAAAAATTTCAAGTTTGTAAATTTTGCTGCCACCGGTGAACCACAAAGTGTGGTAGAAGCATTGAGTAACAAAAATTGGAAAAGTGCTATGCATGATGAGTATGATGCTCTTTTGAGAAATCAAACATGGCATTTAGTGTCACCTAAGCAAGGAAGAAACATTATAGATTGTAAGTGGGTATATAAAATTAAAAGGAAATCCGATGGTACAATAGACAGATACAAGACTAGGTTAGTGGGATTCAAACAAAGATATGGTATTGACTATGAGGACACCTTTAGTCCAGTAGTTAAAGCTGCTACTATTAGGCTTGTTTTGTCTGTTGCTGTCTCCAGAGGATGGAGCTTTCGCCAATTGGATGTACAGAATGCGCTCTTGCATGGCGTTCTCGAGGAAGAGGTCTATATGCGACAACCACCTGGTTTTGAGGATGAGTCAAGGCCACATCATGTATGCAGGTTGGACAAAGCTCTGTATGGTCTAAAACAGGCACCCAGGACATGGTATTCAAGGTTGAGCTCAAAGCTACAACAACTTGGTTTTCAACCATCAAGGTGAGACACTTCTCTGTTCTTCTTTCAGAAAGGGAAGGTGATCATATTTATGTTGATTTATGTTGATGATATAATTGTTGCTAGCTCTTCATCAGGAGCCACCTCAGCCTTGTTGAGAAATTTGAAAATGAATTTGCAATCAAAGACCTAGGAGAGTTGCATTATTTTCTAGGCATAGAAGTTAAAAGATTAAATGAAGGTATCTTACTTACACAAGAAAAGTATGCTAAAGACATATTGAAGCGTGTAGGAATGACAGATTGTAAGCCCTCCCGCACACCTATGTCGACTACTAAAAAGTTGTCATTGCACGAAGGAGAGTTACTAAGTCCAGAAGAAGGAACTAAATATAGAAGTACAGTTGGTGCACTTCTGTACTTAACATTAACAAGGCCAGATATATCCTTCTCTATCAATAAAGTCTGTCAGTTTTTGCATGCTCCTACTTCTGTTCACTGGACAGCTGTAAAGCGAATACTAAGATATATCCAAGGGAGTGTTGGAACTGGTCTGACATTATGCAAATCTTCTTCAACAACTATTAGTGCCTTTTCTGATGCAGATTGGGCAGGATGTCCTGATGACAGGAGATCTACTAGAGGCTTTGCTGCGTTCTTTGGTTCAAATCTTATATCATGGACTGCAAAGAAACAAGCAACAGTCTCATGCTCTAGCACTGAGGCTGAGTACAAGTCCTTGGCAAATGCTACTGCTGAGGTGATGTGGGTCGAAACACTTCTTGATGAATTAAAAGTTGAGAGACCACGTGTGTCATACTTATGGTGTGACAATCTTGGAGCAACATATCTGTCTGCGAATCCTGTATTTCATGCCAGGACAAAGCACATAGAAATTGATTTTCACTTTGTTCGTGAAAGAGTTGCACGGAAACTTTTGGAGATAAAATTCATCCCAACTGGAGATCAAGTTGCAGATGGGTTCACTAAACCACTACAAGTTTGACAGCTTCAAGCCTTCAAGAACGATCTCAACCTTGACATGTTAAGATTGAGGGAGGATGTTAAAAGGTAGATTGTAGCGTGTCAGCTTGTGTACGTATATGTGTATGGTTCGGTTGTAATATGCTTGCATTGTAAACCGAGGCAGGTTCTTGGAAGTCGGCCTTATCTCGTATAGCTTGGATTAGGGGACAAGACTTCAACAACCTCCTCAAACCCTCATGTATCCTGTGCTATATGTATTAACATGGACGCGTCCCTGATGAGATCATCAAACGCTTAGCCTATTTTCTTATATATAACTGAACCCCGAATCAGCTATGCTGCACTTACAATCTGAAGCCTTTAGTTGCATCGTGCTTGTGGCTTGCCGGATTCGGCTCTTTTGCCGACAGCGCCCATCCAAGATGCCACCTCACACCTACACTGTCGTTTTAACCAGCAGGGTGCAGTACTGCCCACGCTGCTACTTTGGGGCCTTGACCGCCTCGGGTAGCATGCTAGATGACCCCGCAGCACCGGCATGCTGGGTGAGTGGAGACATCCACAGGGTCCAACTCCTGCAGGTTGACGGAGGCCGCCGTATTGAAGGTCCTCGAGCGACAGTGCGTGTGGGCGGTGAGGAAGGCCCGGCAGGAGGTGATTTTGGAGGGACAATGCGAAACACTCTTTTTTCCAAATACTTTAGGGGGAGGGGTGTACTTGATATTATTATTTGGACCCGAATAACTGGAAAAGAATGTAAATCTTAGTTATAATAAAATTGGAAGTATTTGGAGGAATAACTTTAGACTAAGTGATCACCTTTTTGGGAATGACTTTAGTCTTGCAGTGATCATCTTAAGCTTTGTGGCTGTAGTAAGGAGAAGACTTGGTAGAAGTGTGTACCAAGTGGTTGTGGATGATTGTTGGTTTTGGAGCAGTTTCATGCTTGAGTAACTTGGAGTGTTACTTGGGTGTTTCCGATGAGGTTTTGACTTGCTAGTGCATTCAAACGTACTCATGGCTTTTAACGTGGCCAGGTATGAAGCAATTAAGGGGACGGAGTCGACCCGTCACTAGGCGAGAGGGTGGCCCAGTCTGATCCCTGTGAAATGGAGCCGCGCTAGCTAGGATCGTGCCGCTACCATTGTAGAATTTTCCGCTGTAGTCATCTCTGAAGTAGTCACCACAACTACTCGGACCGTTCCAACCTCGACACAATGTTGAGTCTTGGAACTCTATAAGTCAACGTTGTAAAGTGTATAGATCAATAAAGCATTATTTTGTTGAATGACTCGTACACTGTTACCCATGGATTGCAAAAGCATGTGCCAGATTGATTTCCTGGGCTGGTATATGCCACCTTCCATCTGGATACAGACGTGATACATTGTATCCAAATTGTATCCAAACGGGGGTGCCACATCTACTATGACCAGAAAGCCATCTTGTGAGAAGGGAGCATCGTTATCATGCTGAGTACGCTGAATCATCAACCAATTGAGCAAGCTATTGTTAATTTAACTATTGTTCAATTTGTCCATGTTCTAAGGCACTGATGAGTACATGTTGTGTTAGAAGCCTCAATGACCTACATCACCGGCAACCCCATCATGTCATGCCTAAAGCTCAGACACTAACCTTTTCTTCCCAGCTATTCAATCTGCTCTCTCAATGAGAAAGGGTCAACATGGTGAGGGTATTATGTGCATCCGTGCATGTAACATACATACATTTCTACGTTGTGGTTTCTTTGTACTACCTTGATATATAGGTAATGAATAGATTGGAAGTTTTTCTCACAAAAAATTAATTTTCCCTTTGTGCCAACAGCAAGATGGAAGTATTGTGACAAAGGGACCCTAGGTGTGCACTACTAAGTTCTTCATTTTGTATGCTTACATGGGAGAATGGACAGCTTAAAAGGATGCAACAAGCACCATTTTAATTTGAAGTGGCACAGTCTGTTTGTTGTTGTTGAAAACCTTTTAATATAGAATCTTGAGATTTACATATATCTGACTTCTTCAATGGCCACACACTATGGATGAACCTTTTGATGTAAAATTTGAGGTGCGTTTGAGTTTGCCTTACTCTAGTAACTGAGATAGTACGACAACAACCCTGTGTACATCAAGGTTAAATTTGTTTTTGTGTTTTTTTGTTGCGAAATTTTTCCGCTTCATAGCCAACATGATACACCACACCCTATATAGAGGTAGAACTTCTCTATCTGTACTATCTAATAGGACCTAAGGTACCCTTTCCTGCCACACAGACCGCGTCCTGCCGAGCGTTCCATCCACCCTTCCCACGGCTTTTACTAGATTTGCTATATGTTTCCCTACCCGCCTACTTGTGTTCGCTGGTCCTGGCTTCCTGGAGTGTTTTTGAATGGCCACTATGCATTTCGAAGGCATTGGATCTGCCCGGTTGGCCTGATTTGGAATATAGTCACCACTTATAGTCACTCATACAATAAGGTTAGCTATAAGGGAGAACGGCATTTTGGAGCTCGGCCTTCATGGAGGCCGAATTTTTGAAAAATTCAAAATTCATATTTTTTGTTTTCAAAAGAATGTGAAAAAAGTGTACAAGTATACAAGGATGTGATGCGCATGTATGTAAAATTTCAGGATCAAATACCTTGATATGCGATCTATGTAAAAAGAACAAATTCATAGACTTTTGGGATGAATAGTATTGTGTGTTGAAAATCCATGGATTTGTCCTTTTGCATAGCCTCATTTCAACATATTTCATCCTGAAAATTAACACATATATGTGTTATGCTTTCATGTATGTTGCTACCTCTTGAGCATGCGTTGGTTTTTTCTTGAAGAGGAAAGAGTGATGCAGCAAAGTAGCGTAAGTATTTCCCTTAGTTTTTGAGAACCAAGGTATCAATCCAGTAGGAGGCTACACGCAAATCCCTCGTACCTGCACAAACAAATAATAACCTTGCAACCAACGCGATAAAGGGGTTGTCAATCCATTCACGGCCACTTGCAAAAGTAAGATCTGATAGAGATAATAAGATAAATATTTTTGGTATTTTTATGACATAGATTGGAAAGTAAAGATTGCAAAATAAAATAGATCGGAAACTTATATGATGGAAAATAGACCCGGGGGCCATATGTTTCACTAGTGGCTTCTCTCAAGATAGCATAAGTATTACGGTGGGTGAACAAATTACAGTTGAGCAATTGATAGAAAAGTGCATAATTATGAGAATATCTAGGCATGATCATGTATATAGGCATCTCGTCCGCGACAAGTAGATCGAAACGATTCTGCATCTACTACTATTACTCAACACATTGACCGCTATCCAGCATGCATTTAGAGTATTAATTTCATAAGAACAGAGTAACACATTAGGCAAGATGACATGATGTAGAGGGATAAACTCAAGCAATATGATATAAACCTCATCTTTTTATCCTCGATGGCAACAATACAATACGTGCCTTGCTGCCCCTGCTGTCACTGGGAAAGGACACCGCAAGATTGAACCCGAAGCTAAGCACTTCTCCCATTGCAAGAAAGATCAATCTAGCAGGCCAAACCAAACTGATAATTCGAAGAGACTTGCAAAGGTAACAAATCAGACATAAAATAATTCAGAGAAGATTCAAATATTGTTCATAGATAATCTTGATCATAAACCCACAATTCATCGGATCTCGACAAACACACTGCAAAAAGAGTTACATCGAATAGATCCCCAAGAAGATCGAGGAGAACTTTGTATTGAGATCCAAAGAGAGAGAAGAAGCCATCTAGCTAATAACTATGGACCCGAAGGTCTGTGGTAAACTACTCACACTTCATCGGAGAGGCTATGGTGTTGATGTAGAAGCCCTCCGTGATCGATCCCCCCTCCAGTGGAGCACCGGAAAAGGCCCCAAGATGGAATCTCACGGGTATAGAAGATTGCTGCGGTGGAAATAGGGTTTCATGGTGCTCCTGAATGTTTCCAGGGTATATGATTATATATAGGCGAAGGAAGTCGATCAGGGGAGCCATGAGGGGCCCACGAGGGTGGGGGGCGCGCCTCCCTGTCTCGTGGCCACCTCTTTTCTTTCTTGACGTCCACTCCAAGTCTCCTGGATTGCGTTTGTTCCAAAAATAACTCTCTTGAAGGTTTCATTCTGTTTGGACTCCGTTTGATATTCCGTTTCTGCGAAACACTGAAATAGGCAAAAAAAACAGCAATTTGGACTGGGCCTCCGGTTAGTTCAAAAAATAATATAAAAGTTTATAGTAAAGCCCATTAAACATAAACAGATAATATGCATATCTAAAAAAAGCACTCCAATCAGGCATATTCTACATACCTGAGGGCATTATGCATATCTAAGGAACAGATATTCTGCATATCTAAAAGAAGCACTCCAATCAAGCAATAGGACATGCATTAATTATAGTATGGACTACTCTAGGCATTACTAAACAGGACCATCTTCATCTACTACTTTTAATCACATTTGTTCATATTTCATACATTTGTGCTAAATATTCTACATACCTGAGGGCATCTCCAGCTGCCGGGCTACCGGAGAAGCTCTGCTGCGGCGGCCGTCCTTGGGCCGCATCGAAGAACCGCCACGCCGGTTGCCGGCCATCAAGCTTGGGGGAGGTGGCCGCAGTTGGGGACGGTGGAGGAGGGGGTGGCGGTGGTGGCAGTGGGGAGCGTTGGAGGAGGGGTGGCGGCCGCAGTTGGTGGCGGTGGAGGGCAGTGGAGGAGGGGATGGCGCCGGAGGAGGGGTGGCGATGGAGGAGGGGGCAGCGACGGCCGCAGTTGGGGGTCGTGGAGGAGGGGGTGGCGGCGGCCGCAGGGGGTGGCGGTGGAGGAGGGGGCAGCGACGGCCGCAGTTGGGGGTCGTGGAGGAGGGGGGTGGCGGCGGCCGCAGGGGGGTGGCGGTGGAGGAGGGGGTGGCCGCAGTTGGTGGCGGTGGAGGGCGGTGGAGGAGGGGGCGGCGGGGGCCGCAGTTGGGGGTGGTGGAGGAGGGGGTGGCGGCGGCCGTAGGGGGTGGCGGTGGAGGAGAGGGTGGCGGCGGACGCAGGGGGTGGCGGCGGCGGCGGTGGCGATTTCGGCGTCGGCGGTGGCGGTGGCGCAGGGAAGAGACGAAGTGAATGAAGATACAAACGAAAGGGGAAAGGTTAAGATCTAGGTTAGATGCTTTACCGAGAGGAGCGCTCGAAAAAGGTGCCCATTACCGAGAGCCGAGAATCGACCCTCGGTAACCACTGCTCTAATTTTTTTCCCTTCTCCTTTTGCTTTTGTTTTGCACTATCTTTTTTTATCTGACATCCTATATACCTAAGAGATTCATCCCCACTAACATATTTATCTAAACATGCAACATGTCCACATCATCAGTCCTTCCACGTCATCAAGTTTTGGTCCTCACAACCCCACGTCTTTTACCACAAAAGCAACTGTTTTTTTATTTTCCGAATAAGACGAAGCCAATCATGTGACACCTCGCATCCCGTTCTCACTTTTTCATCTTCACACTCGGCTGCTCGTGTGCCCTGCCCACACTCATTGCGTCCTCTGCACTTCTCCACACGCCTCTTCCTCTCCCGTCCTCTTAAAACACACAACATTCACCCTTGATTTCTTCCGTCCATCTCCATCACTCATCCCTCCCCTCTATCTCCATCTCGCCGGCGGCTATCCCCATCGCCCAATCCGAAGGTAGACTGCAGTCATTGTGTCGGCGACATGCCATGAGGGGGGGGGGGGCACCCCTACATGCGTGTGGCCCATGTATATGCATGCAGGGGTGGTGTGCTATTTGAATAAGCAACGCACGTCCTTGACGTAGCACGTGCCTCACAAACCACACACACGGGCGGGAACGTCAAGGACCTGTTGCGTCCGTTCCCGAGACAGAATCTTCGGTGGGTGATCCCGTGACAGAATGAGCCTAGACTTGGTCTGTCATCTCGCAATGACATGCACTAACACGGAGTAGAAGTTATTCACCGTGGACTACACCCTATTGGTACCGAATAACGCCCTAGACCGCCGGGGCCACCGGATGGGTGCTCGATATGGAGACCGCCCGAGGGGGGGGGGGGGAGGGCACCCGTACATGCGCGTGGCCCATGCATATGCATGCAGGGGTGGTGTGCTATTTGAATAAGCAACGCACGTCCTTGACGTGACACGTGCCTCACAAACCACACACATGGGCGGGAACGTCGAGGACCGGCTGCGTTTGTTCCCAAGACAGAATCTTTGGTGGGTGATCCCGTGACAGAATGAGCCTAGACTTGGTCTGTCATCTCGCGATGACATGCACTAACACAAAGAAGCAGTTATTCCTCCTGCCTACCCCCTCTAGGTGCCGAAAAACGGCCTAGACCGCTGGGGCCACCGGAGGGGTGCCGGTCTCTAGAACCGGACGAGGCTCATCCGAAGAAGAAAACACAAGACGGTAATTATGATGTGCTAAGGTTGTTTGCCAAGCATGAAAGAAAACAACAAAAAAAGTATAATACGTATTATCGAGAATGCGTAAGAAGGGAAGAGATCTAGGTGGATGGTTTACCGAGAGCAGCACTCGGAAAAGGTGGAGATTACCGAGAGCCAAGAATCGACTCTCGGTAATGACTGCTCTAATTCCCCCGCCCCCCCCCCCCCCTCTTTTCTGTCTTTTTTTTGCACTATCTTTTTTGTATCTCATATTTCATATGCTTTTACGACCAAAGTTTATAAATTCCATTACTTTTGATGATTTTTTTCAAAACTCAAATTTAAAGAGTGTGTAAAGTAAAACATGAGAAGAAGAAGTTGTTGACCGTGGCCTACCCCCTCTCTTGGTGCCGGTCAACTTTCTAGACCGGCACCGAGAGAGAACTTTGAAGAAGTATCTGAACACTTCCCTCTCCACGGATTGCTCTTCGCGTGTCTACGACTGTGGCCGGCGGCCTCCGGGGGCTAGCACATGCCGCCAAATTTTGCGTAGGCAGCCTCTCACAAGTCTGGAAGTGTTGTGGCGGTTGCAAACGCCCAGCCCGCGTCTCCGGGGTGTGCCCCCCCTCATGGACGGTGCCGCCGCCGGCACCTGGAGGGGGGAAGCGGACGCGTCGGGTCTACACGGATGGGGTCTTGCTGTGGCTTAGGCTCGGATGTTGCTCCAAAGTGTTCATATGGGCTGACCTAACACAACCGGGTGGAGAATTCCACTGGTCAAAGCCCGTCCGTGCAAAGTCAAAGGCCAGATCCCGTGGTCAAACACTACAAGGTTAGGCGGGACGGGGGCCCTTGGAGGGTAGCAATGCCACCGGAGCATCGCAACGGGCTCTCATACATGCCGTACGGTGTGGTGGCATGTCCGAAGAGGCGGCACGCCTCTCCGGGTTGTGGCCCCCCTCATGGCCGGCACCTGGAGGGGGGAAACGGACGCGTCAGGTCTACACGGATGGGATCTTGCTGTGGCTTTGGCCTAGACTTGGTCTGTCATCTCGCGATGACATGCACTAACACGGAGAAGCATTTATTCACGATGGACTACACCCTCTCGGTGTCGAATAACGCCCTAGACCGCCGGGGCCACCGGATGGGTGCTCGATATGGAGACTGCCCGAGGGGGGGAGGGCACCCCTACATGCACGTGGCCCATGTATATGCATGCAGGGGTGGTGTGCTATTTTAATAAGCAACACACGTCCTTGACGTAGCACGTGCCTCACAAACCACACACACGGGCAGGAACGTCAAGGACCGGCTGCGTCTGTTCCCGAGACAGAATCTTCGGTGGGTGATCCGGTGACAGAACGAGCCTAGACTTGGTCTGTCATCTCGCGATAACATGCACTAACATGGAGTAGCAGTTATTCACCATGGACTACACGCTCTTGGTACCGAATAACGCCCTAGACCGCCGGGGCCACCGGATGGGTGCTCGATATGGAGACCGCCCGAGGGGGGGGAGGGCACCTGTACATGCGCGCGGCCCATGCATATGCATGCAGGGGTGGTGTGTTATTTGAATAAGCAACACACGTCCTTGACGTGACACGTTCCTTACAAACCACACACACGGGCGGGAACGTCGAGGACCGGCTGCGTCCGTTCCCGAGACAGAATCTTCGGTGGGTGTTCCCGTGATAGAACGACCCTAGATTTGGTCTGTCATCTCGCGATGACATGCACTAACACGAAGAAGCAGTTATTCCTCGTGGCCTACCTCCTCTAGGTGCCGAAGAATGCCCTAGACCGCCGGGGCCACCGGAGGGATGCCAGTCTCTAGAACCGGACGAGGCTCATCCGAAGAAGAAAACACAAGACGGTAATTATGATGTGCTAAGGTTGTTTGCCAAGCATGAGAGAAAACAACAAAAGAAATATAATACATATTATCGAGAATGCACAAGAAGGAAAGAAATCTAGGTGGATGGTTTACCGAGAGCAGCTCTCGGAAAAGGTGGAAATTACCGAGAGCTAAGAATCGTCTCTCGGTAATTACTGTTCTAATTCCCCTCCCTCTCTTTTTGTCTTTTTTGCACTATTTTTTTGTATCTCATATTTCATATGCTTTTACGACGAAAGTTTATAAATTCCATGACTTTTGATGATTTTTTTCAAAACTCAACTTTAAAGAGTGCGTAAAGTAAAAAACATGAGAAGAAGAAGTTGTTGACTGTGGCCTACCCCCTCTCTCGGTGCTGGTCAACTTTCTAGACCGGCACCGAGAGAGAACTTTGAAGAAGTATCTGAACACTGCCCTCTCCGCAGATTGCTGTTCGCGTGTCTACGACTGTGGCCAGCGGCCTCCGGGGGCTAGCACATGCCGCCAAATTTTGCGTAGGCAGCCTCTCACAAGTCTGGAAGGGTTGTGGCGGTTGCAAACGCCCAGCCCGCGTCTCCGGGGTGTGCCCCCCCTCACGGACGGTGCCGTCGCCGGCACCTGGAGGGGGGAAGCGGACGCGTCGGGTCTACACGGATGGGGTCTTGCTGTGGCTTAGGCTCGGATGTTGCTCCAAAGTGTTCCTATGGGCTGACCTAACACAACTGGGTGGAGAATTCCACTGGTCAAAGCCCGTCCGTGCAAAGTCAAAGGGCCAGATCCCGTGGTCAAACGCTACAGGGTTAGGCGGGACGGAGGCCCTTGGAGGGTAGCAATGCCACCGGAGCATCGCAACGGGCTCTCATACATGCCGTACGGTGTGGTGGCATGTCCGAAGAGGCGGCACGCCTCTCCGGGTTGTGGCCCCCCTCACGGCCGACACCTAGAGGGGGGAAACGGACGCGTCGAGTCTACATGGATGGGATCTTGCCGTGGCTTTGGCCTAGACTTGGTCTGTCATCTCGCAATGACATGCACTAACACGGAGAAGCAGTTATTCACCATGGACTACACCCTCTCGGTGCCGAATAATGCCCTAGACCGCCGGGGCCACCGGATGGGTGCTCGATATGGATACCGCCCGAGGGGGGGGGGGAGGGAACCCTACATGCGTGTGGCCCATGTATATGCATGCAGGGGTGGTGTGCTATTTGAATAAGCAACGCACGTCCTTGACGTGGCACGTGCCTCACAAACCACACACACGGGCGGGAACGTCAAGGACCGGCTGCGTGCGTTTTCGAGACAGAATCTTCGGTGGGTGATCCCGTGACAGAACGAGCCTAGACTTGGTCTGTCATCTCGCAATGACATGCACTAACACGGAGTAGCAGTTATTCACCGTGGACTACGCCCTCTCGGTGCCGAATAACGCCCTAGACCGTCGAGGCCACTGGATGGGTGCTCGATATGGAGACCGCCCGAGGGGGGGGGGGAGGGCACCCGTAGATGCGCGTGGCCCATGCATATGCATGCAAGGGTGGTGTGCTATTTGAATAAGCAACGCACGTCCTTGACGTGGCACGTACCTCACAAACCACACACATGGGCGGGAACATCAAGGACCGGCTGCGTTCGTCCCCGAGACAGAGTCTTCGGTTGGCGACCCCGTGACAGAACGGGCCTTGACTTGGAATGTTATCTCGCGATGACATGCACTAACACGAAGAAGCAGTTATTCCCCGTGGCCTACCCCCTCTAGGTGCCGAACAACGCCCTAGACCGCCGGGGCCACCGGAGGGGTGCCGGTCTCTAGAACCGGACGAGGCTCATCCGAAGAAGAAAACACAAGACGGTAATTATGATGTGCTAAGGTTGCTTGCCAAGCATGAAAGAAAACAACAAAAAAGGTATAATACGTATTATCGAGAATGCACAAGAAGGAAAGAGATATAGGTGGATGGTTTACCGAGAGCAGCTCCCGGAAAAGGTGGAAATTACCGAGAGCCAAGGATCAACTCTCGGTAATGACTGCTCTAATTTTCCCCCCTCTCCTTTTGTCTTTTTTTTGCACTATCTTTTTTGTATCTAATATTTCATATGGTTTTACGACCAAAGTTTATAAATTCCATGACTTTTGATGATTTTTTTCAAAACTCAACTTTAAAGAGTGTGTAAAGTAAAAAAACATGAGAAGAAGAAGTTGTTGACCGTGGCCTACCCCCTCTCTCGGTGCCGGTCAACTTTCTAGACCGGCACCGAGAGAGAACTTTAAAGAAGTATCTGAACACTTCCCTCTCTCGAGGATTGTTCTTCGCGTGTCTACGACTGTGGCCGGCGGCCTCTGGGGGCTAGCACATGCCGCCAAATCTTGCGTAGGCGGCCTCTCACAAGTCTGGAAGTGTTATGGCGGTTGCAAACGCCCAACCCGTGTCTCCGGGGTGTACCCCCCCTCACGGACGGCGCCGCCGCCGGCACCCGGAGGGGGGAAACGGACGCGTCGGGTCTACACGGATGGGGTCTTGCTGTGGCTTAGGCCCGGATGTTGCTCCAAAGTGTTCCTATGGGCTGACCTAACACAACCGGGTGGAGAGTTCCACTGGTCAAAGCCCGTCTGTGCAAAGTCAAAGGGCTAGATCTCGTGGTCAAACGCTACAGGGTTAGGCGGGACGGGGGCCCTGGGAGGGTAGCAATGCCACCGGAGCATCGCACCGGGCCCTCATCCATGCCGTACGGTGTGGTGGCATGTCCGAAGAGGCGGCACACCTCTCCGGGGTGTGGCCCCCCTCACGGTCGGCACCTGGAGGGGGGAAACGGATGCGTCGGGTTTACGCGCATGTGATCTTGCTGTGGCTTTGGCCTAGACTTGGTCTGTCATCTTGCGATGACATGCACTAACACGGAGAAGCAGTTATTCACCATGGACTACACCCTCTCGGTGCCGAATAACGCCCTAGACCGCCGGGGCCACCGTGTGGGTGCTCGAAATGGAGAATGCCCGAGGGTGGGGAGGGCACCCCTACATGCGCGTGGCCCATGTATGTGCATGCAGGGGTGGTGTGCTCTTTGAATAAGAAACGCAGGTCCTTGACATGGCACGTGCCTCACAAACCACACACACGGGCGGGAACGCCAAGGACCGGCTGCGTCCGTTCCCGCGACAGAATCTTCGGTGGGTGATCCCGTGACAGAACGAGCCTAGACTTGGTCTGTCATCTCGCGATGACATTCACTAACACGTAGTAGAAGTTATTCACCGTGGACTACACCCTCTCTCGGTGCCGGTCAACTTTCTAGGCCGGCACCGAGAGAGAACTTTAAAGAAGTATCTGAACACTTCCCTCTCCGCAGATTGCTCTTCGCGTGTCTACGACTATGGCCGGCGGCCTCCAGGGGCTAGCACATGCCGTCAAACCTTGCATAGGCGGCCTCTCACAAGTCTGGAAGTGTTGTGGCGGTTGCAAACGCCCGGCCCGCGTCTCCGGGGTGCCCCCCCTCCCACGGACGGCGCCGCCGCCGGCACCTGGAGGGGGGAAACGGACCAGTCGGGTCTACACGGATGGGGTCTTGCTGTGGCTTAGGCCCGGACGTTGCTCCAAAGTGTTCCTATGGGCTGACCTAACACAACCGGGTGGAGAGTTCCACTGGTCAAAGCCCGTCCGTGCAAAGTCAAAGTTCTAGATCTCGTGGTCAAACGCTACTGGGTTAGGCGGGACGGGGGCCCTGGGGGGTAGCAATGCCACCGGAGCATCACACCGGGCCCTCATACATGCCGAACGGTGTGGTGGCATGTCCGAAGAGGCGGCACGCCTCTCAGGGGTGTGGCCCCCCTCACGGCCGGCGCCTGGAGGGGGGAAACGGATGCGTCGGGTCTACACGGATGGGATCTTGCTGTGGCTTTGGCCTAGACTTGGTCTGTCATCTAGCGATGACATGCACTAACACAGAGAAGCAGTTATTCACCATGGACTACACCCTCTCGGTGCCGATCAACGCCCTAGACCGTCGGGGCCACCGGAAGGGTGCCGACCTGTAGAACCGGGCGAGGCCCATCATTTGAAAAAGAAAACACAAGATGGTAATTATGATGTGCTAAGGTTGTTTGCCAAGCATGGAAGAAAACAATAAAAAAAGTATAATACATATTATGGGGAATGCACAAGAAGGATGATTTTCCGAGAGTCGCTCTCGGAAAATGAGGTCATTGCCGAGTTCTGCTGGACGGCGCTCGGTAACTACTGTCAGTGCGGCTCTCGGAAAAGCCCCCGAGATCTAGGTTAAGACTTTTACCGAGTGTCGTTTAATGTTGGCTCTCAGAAATGTTTCCTGTGGGGACTTATGCAAAATTTCCCCCTCGCGCGCGCTCACTCCTCTCTTCTCTCGCCCCCGCCCCTCTGTCCGCCGCCACCCCCTAGTGCTGTCGCCCCATCCGGCGAGCTCTGTCGCTGCCGCCGGTGGCACCGGGAGTGCCTCCCCCGCCCCTCCACCTCCACCGAGCCCTCCCCCCCACCGCCACCTCCACCGATCTCGTCCACCGCCACCGTCTCAGCCAAGCTTCAGCGAGCACCACCGGCACGACATCCCCTCCACTGAGCTCTACCTTGTCCGGCATCCACCTCCCCCGCCGCCCCCTGCCCCGTTGGCGAGCCCCCCTACTCAATCTCGTTTTTTTTGAAATAAAAGGGGTTTCCCCCCTCTCCATTACAACAAAAGGTGTATATATATGCATATATAGTGAATAATGTGTGTGAGTGTGTGCTTTGTCTGTGTGTGTGTCAGTGGTAGGAGCTTGGACCCTAACGGGTCTAGGGCGTAGGTTTTAGGGGAAGGAGGGGGCTGGACGTGGCGAAGCTCGCGGTCGCCGGCAGCAAGGCGCCGTCGTGCGCGAGAGGGAGAGGCGGCGACGGCGGAAGAGGCGACTAGGGTTAGGTATCCTGGCTCCCTAAGGGAAGCCGAGAAAATAATGATTGCTTCTTTGTTTGATTAGCCGGACCAGCACGGCCGGCGCAGTTGACGCGGCCGGGGCCGGTGCGGGCTACTACGGCCACTGCGGCGCTGGGGCGGGCGCGGGAGGCGTGGTTGGCGCCGCGAGAGCCAGCGCGGGCCACTGTGTGTGTGCATGTGTGAGTGAGTGTGTGATGTGTGTGTATGGATATGTGAGTGTGTTTGTGTGTGGGGTGTGTGTGAGTGAGTGTTATTGATGTTTGTTTGTTTGACATATGATTGACACAACTTCATTCTTTCATGCAGGACATGCATCTATTTTGACAAGAGAGAGTGAATTCTGTTGCATGCTTCAAGGGTAATCTCTTCCCGTTCATGTGTAGGTTTTTATTATTTGTAGATCACCTAAATAGTCGCGTAACCTAGGTGTCTCCTGTTCGGAAGGGTTGTATCTATAAATATGCAAGTTTTTGCATATTTATAACCTCGACTCTTTCGAATTGTCCACGTTTTCCATGGACAACCCGAGGATGTGTAGGCGGGTCGTTTCCATGATGTACTAAGATCCGAGACAGAATTTCGACAGTGTCTCCTTGTTCTTCTCTAGATACACATCCTCTTGGCTTATTGCTGAGACTTGTATTTGGAGAACAACGGGGAGGTGCTGCCGAAATTTTGTCTCGGGTCGGAGTACGTCATGAAAGCGGACCCAGCCTACACATTCTCGGGTGGGATTAGGACCTATCTTTACCTATTACATAGCTTAGTGCATGTCGTAAAACTTGATGGAACCACTTGTTACATAAAGAAAATTATGTGTGTGTTTCACTTTATATCAGAGGATGGAAGAACGTGAGTGGATGTACACCGGACATCCCAGCATGGAGGGTATGACCCCTGAGTGGAGGTCGAAGACCAATGATTTCCTGGAATTAGTATTTGCTGGAGAAATGCCAGTTCCTGGAATTTGGTGCCCATGCACGGAGTGTGATAACCAGAATGAAAGAGATAAGATTACTATGAGTCAACACTTAGGAAAATATGGGTTTACGCCAGGCTATTACCGGTGGATCTTTCACGGTGAGACAGAACAGTCAAGGGCGGAGGTGGTGCGACAATGCACCGGCGAATATGATACTCGGATTGAAAACCTGTTAGATGACATCCGCCGTGCGGATCCGCGAGAGGACCTGAACTCCGAGGAGCCGCCGGAAAGCCCTGAAGAGTATCATGCAGCTTTGTTTGCGGCACAAAAACCCCTTCACGCCCATACAGAGGTTACTCAACTAGATGGCATTGCACACCTAATGGCCCTGAAGGCAAACCATAACATGAGCATAATTTGCTTCAATGATTTATTGTCAGTTATTGCTAGCCTATTGGCTAAAGAACATGTATTTCCAAAGAACATGTATGAGTCGAACAAAATCCTCAGTTCACTTAAGATGCCGTATGAGCAAATACATGCTTGTCCAGACGGATGCATGCTATTTGGAAATGAACATAAAGATACGAATTATTGTGTCAAGTGCAAATCCTCTAGGTATATTGAGGTAATAGATGATGATGGTAGCAAGAGGCAGCTCACAATTGCCGTCAATATCCTTCGATATCTTTCATTCACAGAAAGGATCCAGAGGCTTTATATGACCGAGGAAACTGCCCAATATATGAGATGGGCCACCGAAGGGAAGATGTACAATACAAAAAAGATGCAACATCCACGGGATGGTGATGCATGGAAGAAATTTGTTGAAATTCATAAGAAAATAGATGACTGGAAGAGTGTAGCTATTGGGATAACAACCGATGGGTTCAATCCATATGGTTTGATGGATGCCATATACAATTGTTGGCCAATATATGTTATCCCCCTGAATCTGCCCCCTGGCGTTTGCATGCAACGACATCACATGTTCCTGACGTTGATAATTCCAGGTCCTAACTATCCCGGGAAGCATATGAGTGTGTGTATGGAGCCATTGGTGGACGACTTACTTGCTGCTTGGAACAACGGGGTGCGGACATACGATGCCGTTTCAAAGAAGCACTTCAATATGCATATCTGGTACCACACATCGCTACATGACCTACCGGCACATGCAATATTTTGTGGTTGGTGTGTAAAGGGGAAGTGGCCTTGCCCAATGTGTCGACAGCGTGTGACTTTCATTTGGCTGGCTTAGGGTCACAAGTATGTATGCTTTGACCAACATCGGCAGTTCCTTCGTCTTGATCACCCATATAGGCAAGACGCTATGCACTTCCAAAAAGGTGTTATTGTTGATGACCCGCCACCACCTATTATGACCGGTGCCCAGCTTAAGGATTAGTTATATGCTCTCGAGGAAAAGCTCGATGGGAAAGGTTTTGTGGGGTATGGAGAGACACACCATTGGACTCACATTCCAAGCTTATGGAGGCTCCCTTACTTTAAAGATCTTCTACTTCCACACAATGTTGATGTAATGCACACTGAAAAGAATATTGTGGAGGCCTTACTTGGCACGCTCCTCGACACTGAGAAGTCAAAGGATAACATTCAGGCTAGGATCGATCAAGCCAAACTATGCAACAGGCCAAAATTAAATTTGGTGCCTCGTGCAAAAGGTAATTCTTGAAAGAAGCCACCAGCCCCTTTCACCCCTTCAATGCCCCAAAGGAAGGAAATTCTCCAATGGATTGTGAACAACTTGTACTTCCCTGATGGATATGCATCTAATATCATGAGGGGAGTGAATATGGCTACAAAGCGAATAGGAGGCCTCAAGAGTCATGACTACCATGTATGGCTTGAGCGGATAATGCCTGTGATGATTCGAGGGTATGTCAGAGAGGATATTTGGCGAGTGTTGGCGGAGTTGAGCTACTTCTTCCGTCAGCTTTGTGCCAAAGAACTAGATTATGAAGTGGTTGCAAAGTTAGAGGAACAAGTACCTGAGTTGCTATGCAAGTTAGAGATGATATTTCCGCCAGGTTTCTTTAATCCGATGCAACATATGATCTTACATCTCGCTTATGAGGCTAGAATGGGAGGACCTGTGCAGTTCCGATGGCAGTATGCACCTGAATGGGAGTTCAAGCATCTTCGTGGGAAATGTAAGAATAAAGCCCACATTAAAGCCTCCATAGCCGAGGCATACCTGAACGAGGAGGTGGCCACGACCACGACAAAGTACTATCATGACAGTATTCAGACTAGGTTAAATCCAGCTCCTCGTTACAATGAAGAACCCACCAGTAATGTTTTCGACCTTAGCCTCTTCGAAGGCCAAGGTGGCAAAGCAAGTGGACCGAAGCCCAAGAACTTTTCACCTACTGCGTGATCAACTATTATGATCTATGTCTTGACCAACATGGAAGAAGTGCAACCGTACATAAAGTAAGTGTAGAACACCTTTATTGACAACTACTCACTAGTCTTGAGTTCTAACTCGAATTCTTCATATTGCTAGGGAATTCCAGAACGAATTCTGGAAGCTACCATGGCCTCCTAGCGACGAAGAATCAACAAACCTTCTTGAAGATACCAATGCTGATAGCGGTTTCATTTCTTGGTTCTCAAGAAAAGTAACTTTTCTAACTTTATGTTACTTCAAGTTGATCTTACTTGCCTGTAATGCTTCCACTAATGAACCAGACAATTTCCTATTAATCTTGTAGGCATATTAGGAGGTTGATATGGACGCCAAAGTGAGAGAAGTAGCCAAAGGTTTTGAATACGAGGCCAAGTCATTTAAGGCTTACGACATGAATGGGTATCGCTTCCACACTGATAAACACACGCGTGAGAGGACCAACCGAAGGTCAATAAATAGTGCGGTCTATTGTCTAGGGATAGATGGACGTCACTACTATGGAACCATCGAAGAAATTTATGAGTTGAAGTATTGTGGTTTACAAGGAGTGAAGCCCATCGTATTCAGATGCAGCTGGCTCAATCCTGAGAAAGTGAGACGAACCCCTAGTATTGGCTTTGTCGAAGTTGAACAAGCTTCGAAATATGCCGGAAATGATGTCTATATTATGGCTCAGCAAGCTACACAAGTGTTTTTTCTCCCATACGCGTGCACATCTACGGAATATATCGATCTCTTGAAGTGGGATGTCATGTACAAGGTACCCCCGCATATCAAGGTACCTACCCCAAACAAGGACAATTACCATATAAACCCTAACGCATATGAGGGAGAGTTCTTTCAAGAAGCAGACACTAACGAAGATGAAGATGATGCAAAGGAAGATGATGGCGTGCATCACAAACATGATGCTATGGAACATCAGGCCATGGATGACATGGAAGTAGATAATGCAGAGGACGAATACGAGGATGTTTCTGACCCTCGAGATTTGGCATTACTTATGTGATGGCACATGGGGCTACATGAGGATGAGGGCCCCCCTGAAGACTTCGAGGATGAATGTATGAATGGGCGTGATAGCGATGATGAAAGCCCTGATCCAAATGTTGCACCTAATATTGACCCTTATTTCTAACAACTCCATGTAATCGTGTGAGAACTCTATGTATGTGTGTCACAAGTTTATGTATTCGTCTGTGTAACAACTCTATGTATTCGTGTGTGTAACAACTCTATGTATTCATGTGTGCAACAACTCTATGTATTTGTGTGTGTAACAACTATATGTATTATTGTGACAATTCCATTGATTCTTCATATGTGATATATTTGTTATATTTACATCAAGTTGTATCATCTGTACTAACTAGTTTGTTCTTCTTCGTATCAGGTGATTGAACATGACAGGTAGCAAGAAGATTCCAAAGGAAAGTTTGAAAAAAGTGAATGATCTGTACAATGATCAACCTGCTCGACCCGTGAAAGCGGTGGCCGCTCCTTCATCGGTTGCCACAACCGCCAAGAAGGCCAAAGGATTGGCGGGTCTAGACACCCGTCCGAAAAAACGTGCAAAACAAGGTCGAGTAGGTGAGGCAGGAGGAGGAGGCGGACGAGGAGGCGGACGAGGAGGGGGAGTAGGTGAGGCAGGAGGAGGAGGCGGACGAGGAGTACGTAAAGCAGCCCGGAGTAGAGCACCTCTTTCTTATCCTCGACCCTCTGATGCAGTGCTTCACCGTGCTCAGGAGGAGGAAACAGAGGATGGGGATGAGGCGTGTGAGGAGGAGGACGAGGAGGATTTTGCGGAGGAGGTGGTGGAGGATGACGAGGAGGTGGTGGAGGACGACGCCGCAGAGAGGAGGCTGGTTGTTTGTCAGGTTTCTGAGGGTGGGGATGGACCCTCACGGGTGACAGAGCACCACGAGGTGAGCGGTTCGCAACCGAGCGGTTCGACTATCAGCTCTACTTCCAGAGGGAAAGTGTGGCTGCATGGTCCTTCAAAGCTTCCAAGACGTCCATATGTTCATAGAGACGTGTTGATTAAACCAATGGGAGAGAAGTGGTTATCTCTACTCATCCCATATAAATTGTACCTTTTGTCATTTCCTCACATATAATATGACTTCACTCTTCGAAATGCAGAAGCTTAGTAAAAGGTGGTGAGAGGCGTCTGCCACGGTCGCCGAGTGGCATCATTGCGGGTCTTTGTAGGTTAAATTATCCTGGACTGGTCACTTTGCCAAACGGTATCATTGAGCCAGCTTGGTCATGGGATCACTACAAACTTGCACCGGATTTCCTGGATATGCGTCAGAGGGTTTTTGATAACAGATCCATGCGAGTGGTCAACGATTTCTGGGTAAGTCCTTTCAAACACCTAAATGTCAATACCAAAAGGTTTAAATTTGCCATAGTCATGATTTAACCCTTCTCACATGTATGCATGTTTGTAGGATTTCTATACATGCATTGAGGGTCAGAAGGATCGTGCAAATGTGGTGGTTGAGAATATTGCCAAGAAACTAGTCCACGACATGCACTATGAGGAGCGCGTCCGGTTAGTGGTCAAGTATCACGCGGACCATCTCAACCATAGGATTTTCAAACAGGAGGCTCGAGGGACGCATCTCTAACGGGACAATTACATCAAGGCAAGTGATGATGGATGCTTGCTATTTCCTACACTACGGCAAAATTAGAATCCTTACTAAGATGTATTTGTTTAATCTACAGGTGATTCATCGGTGGTGCGCTAACAAACGTCCGTGCTGGGAGAAGATCGTCGAACGGTGGACAAATCCAGGGTGGCAGGATGAACACAAAGTAATATCTGAATGGCGTAAGTTGATGGGGGGTCGAGGACACCGTCAAGGCAACCTCACCATCCCAGGTGTCGTCTCAAAACATGTAGGCAACCACATCCTTTTCTTTTCATCATGTTCTCTTTCATTTGTGAGCATTCCCTTGATTGTTTGGATCACTTTCTTTTGTAGAAAGAAGACACTGGCAAGGATATCACTTACTTCGAGGCATGGACCATCAAACGTACCAAAGACAACAAGGACAAGGACCCTCTCCACCCGGAGATGGACTGGATCAGCTCTAAAGCCCGGTCAGATGGAGAGAACTACACCAAAAAATTGAAGGAGACATACGGGCCTGACACTGATCCTCACGTGCTACCGTTTGACCCTCTTGTGGCCATTGCCGCGGCAGGCGGTAGACCAAATGGCCGGATGGCGGTTCGCCTCGATTCTGTCATAACCTCCTCCCTTCCGAGAGTCAACACGCTCCGTGCTATGAGTACTGGCTCTACTCCTACCGTAGAGCATCACGTACCACATTCCGTGAGCATTATTGAGGATATTCAGGTCAGTGCTTCTTCATTGATCCTTCATGGTCCTTCTTCATTGATCCTTCTTCATTATTGAGGATATTTGCATTTCAACATGAATGACATTTGCATTGCCATATTGTAGACTCGACTGATTGACACCGAGAAAGAACGAGATGAAAACCGGGCCAAGCTGAAGGCACAAGATGATCTAGTGAAGTCTTTACAACATATGGTGGCCAATCTTTATTCCATGCAAGGCCAACCAGTGCCAGAGATGCCACCGACGCCAGAGTGGAACATTGTGAGTTTTGTTCAAACTATTTCTATCACCATTTTCGGCATTACCATATGCATTCATCTCACTATTGGGTCAATCCATCACAGCTCAACCCATCACAAGGGTCGAACAATGTTCCGGTAGTTCCACCTCAAGTTTGTGGAGTTGGGGCAGCAAAGGGAATGATGCCTTCTAATGTTGATGTTATCACTCCGGTTGATGGAGTTGGGGCAGCAAACGGAATGATGCCTTCTAATATCGATGTTATCACTCCGATCTCCAAAATTGCATGAACTTCATGTTATGTTTGAAACTGTTCCTTGTATGTTGAGAACTCTTGCATCTTGAGACTTGTAAACTTGTGGTCTATTGCTTTGATGCACTATTGCTTTTACGTGGAATGTTTTTCAGAATCAATCATTGCTTCTTTTGTTCAATGATGCCTATATGTGACATGTTCTATGTGTGATGAACTATATGCTGCTGTTGTATATGTTTCGCTGCAGGAAAGAAACAGAAACAGGGAAAAAAGGCTCCTAGGCACACCATTGCCGAGGGCTGCTCTCGGCAATGACTGTGAAACTGGACCAGAACGCACCCTTTACCGAGAGGACTCTTGGTAAAGGATAGTAACCTGTAGCCCTCCTGGCAACTTTACCGAGAGGCCTCTCGGTAAAGGATAATAACCTGTAGCCCTCCTGGCAACTTTACCGAGAGGACTCTCGGTAACGGAAAAAGAATTGCTAATGGTGGCTCTCGGCAAAATATTTTCACGGCTTTTAGGAGAAGTGACGTGGCCCTCCCCTATTGGCTGAGTTTGCCAGGAATCACACTCGGCAAACATAGCGTTTGCCAACAGCGGCGCTCGGCAAAGTTGGCTCTCTTTGCCGAGAGTGGCGCTCGGCAAAGATGGCCCTCGGCCTGTCGGCCTGGCCCCAGGTGTCAGGAGCTGACACATGTGGGCCACCTACTGGTTGTATTTGCCGAGCGCGGCGCTCGGCAAAGATGGCCCTCGGCCTGTTCGCCTGGTCCCACGTGACAGGAGCTGACACGTGTCAGCCACCTATTGGCTATCTTTGCCGAGCGTCCCTCTCGGCAAAAATGGCCCTCGGCCTGTTCGCCTGGTCCCACGTGTCAGGAGATGACACGTGTCAGCCACCTATTGGCTATCTTTGCCGAGCGTGACTCTCGGCAAAGATGTCCCTTGGCCTATTCGCCTGGTCCCACGTGTCAGGAACTGACACGCATCAGCCATCTATTGGCTGACTTTGCCGAGCATGGCGCTCGGCAAAGATGGCACTCGGCCTGTTCGCCTGGTCCCACGTGTCAGGAGCTGACGCGTGTCAGCCACCTACTGGCTGTCTTTGCCGAGCGTGGCGCTCGGCAAAGATGGCCCTCGGCCTGCTCCCCCTGGTCCCACGTGTCAGGAACCGCCGTCACCGTCTGCTATCCGTTAGCTACTTTATTTTGCCGAGTGGTACTGTTTGACTCTCGCCAAAGTCTTTGCCGAGTGCCCATGTTCTGGCTCTCGGCAAACTCCTGTTTGCCGAAGAGGTGTACGCCGGGTGGCTTTTGCCGAGGGTGACACTCGACAAAGGCTTTGCCGGCGGTTTTCGGCCCTTTGCCGAGTGTCGGTGGCACTCGGAGTACCACAGGATTCCAGTAGTGTTTTGTGATAGATTCCTTCATAGGCCATCAGATATATACTTGCAAAACCGTTGCGATGCGGATTCCAAGTGTTTATTATTACATTTCAAACATAATTTATTATTATGACTATGATATTCGTATTTAAGAGCCCCAAGATTTAGTTTCACCCCGGGCCCCCAAACACACAGGACCGGCCTTGTCTCAGGGACCCGGAGATGCCGGATCTACTCCACCTCCAGCTATTGGGATTCATCGTTCCTTGGCTTCGTGTTTATATCACCGCACCGGAACATAGTGGCCGACCAGCAAGCCAACCGTCTGCAGATTATAGCATACGACACATCGAAGACAAACATGACTGTACTGTGGCATAAACTGCCGATCAGAACCATACAAGGTGGGCGGATGTGACCACTGATGTGCGATGGGATGGACAATGGTCTGGATGTTTGTTTGATTTCAGTTTTCTAATGATGTTATTCTAAAAACACAATGATCCGACATTGTGTTTCACCAGGTCGAACAAAGGATTGCGTAATATGTATCAGCAATGTATATGCCTCATTTTCATACAGCATGGAGATCAGATACTTAATAAATAAGAGAACCCTCATTTGCTCCTTAGACGCATACCTTACACCAACATCTTGTTCAACATAGGCCGCAATGAAATGAATGACAATCCAAGGACCAATGCTAGAAAGGAATCAACCAACAAAGTTAAGCTTCCACACCCGACAAAATCACCTTGTTGAACATCAGGAATACACACACATTAAATCATCATAGTGGATGTAATATAAAGAACCAAATACAATGATGCTAACTGGGTGCGATTGAGAGGTACCTACAAGCATTGCTTTAAGTTCGAATTCTAAGATGATATTGCAACTCTCTACAGAAGCACCTTCTCTAGTAGGTTGAAGGACAAACAACATACCTGTTGTCTGATTGTTTGTTCTTGGTCCATAATAGCCATCTTCATATGCTCTTTGTCCATCTCGTGGCAATTGCAACTGCAAGTCTCCCTTTTTCTGTGCATTCATATACCTCCTATGTGTTTCATCACAATATCAGAATAAGTACAAATGCAGACGTTCATGCATACATACACACACTCCATAGTCGATATTAACGTGTCCTTCCATCAAATGAACATCGCGGGAAAGACTGTAATAGTTTTTCCGCCCCATGGAAGATGTTACATCCATGATGTTACAACGCTCGTGTACCAACATGAAGAAGTGACTACACTAGTTGTTGTGCTTTTCACCACGGTGATGGTGAATGCTGCACGTGGGGCATGCACATGCGACGAGCTGCCTCCTCGTCTATGCATCAAGTGTGCATGTTGCTCCGCATAATGGAGCCAAGTAACGTGTTCACTGCACCTCATTTGGCTCCATTACATAGTGCAACAGGCGAGCTGCTGGTGCCCGAGAGCAATGAGCGCCAACTTTATCGTGGCAACACCGCAAGATGGCGAAGGCATCCTCCTTATAGACCGGCCCCAAGATTGGCAACTCATAGATACTAAGCATCAAGGCCCCCGTGAGTTATTCAGATATGACAATGAAATGGGTTGGGGGAGGCTGAAAGAGAATGAGCTAACTGGTCATGGAGGCGGTCATCTATTCGACCATGTCAATGTGGAGGGATGTGGATGCTGTGAGGATAGAGTATGAGTTGTTTGGTCACTGCGAGGGTCTTCTTATAGCCACCGGCGGCAGGTGGCGGGCCAGAAAATCTGGTGGCAAAAGTTGGCAAGTGGTGGGAAAAAGTGGCGTCAATGGCTGATGGTTGTTGGCACGCGCCGACCATCATTAATTGACATGTCGCAGCACTGAAACGGGGTGTATGCCTTCGTCACGCGACGAGATGAGTCGTGTGGATCGGTAGACTCTACTAGACATCCTGTAAGTAAATGAGTACTGACATTTTGATCGATAACTTAAAATTGGTGTAGTGGCAATGCATTATGTACTACGTACTCGACTTGCTGCGTGCGAGCCACACGAAGCACACATTTTTGTTTGCCCTTTTTAAATTAGATAGTGTAGGGATTCTTCAAAATTTTCGGGAACACTATCTAAAGGTAGATTGACTACTTTCAGAAAATATGAACATAGACTTTCAACACTCGATTAGTCGGCTTCAAAAAGAATCAGTTATTTTGTTATTACATTTTAGGACATTGCCCTGCTCAACATTTCTGTGACACTACGAATCGTCCCAGAAAATGGGCACGCCTAGTGACGCCCAAAAGCGTCGCCAACGTATCTATAAATTTTGATTGCTCCATGCTATTATAGTATCAATCTTGGATGTTTTATATACATTTACAAGCAATTATATATCAGTTTTTGGGACTAACCTATTAATTTAGTGCCCATTGCCAGTTGCTGTTTTTTGCTTTTTTTTATTTTGCAGAATATCAGTACCAAATGAAGTCCAAATGCCATGAAACCTTTTGGTGATTTTTTTTCTAGACATAGGAGACCCTGGAAGCTTCGGGAGGGGATAGAAGATGGAGCAGTCGCCCACGAGGCACCAGGGCACGCCCTGGTGACTTGTGGGACCCACATGGCTTCTTTTGACCTAACTTGTGGGGCCTCTATAAATTCTGTAAAATCATGAAACCAAGAGAGGACTTCACAAAATACTTTGATCGCTGCCGCAAACCTCTGTTCTCAATAGATCCCATCTGGGGACCTTTTCCGGTACTTTGCCGGAGGGAGAATCAATCATGGAGGGGCTCTATATCAACCTTGTTGCCCTTCCGATGATGCATGAGTAGTTTAGCACAGACCTACGGGTCCATAGTTTGTAGCTAGATGGCTTCTTCTCTCTTGGTATTCCTCAATACAATGTTCTCCTTGATGTTCTTGGAGTTCTATTCGATGTAATAACTTCTTGCGGTGTTTTTGTTGGGATCCGATGAAGTATGAGTTTATGATCAGATCTATCCATGAATATTATTTGAGTTTTCTCTGGACTCTTTTATGCATGATTACTAAGCCTCGTCTTTCTTCTCCGATATATTGATTTGGTTTGGCCAACCAGATTGATTTATCTTGCAATGAAAAGAGGTGCTTTGTAATGGGTTCGATCTTGCGGTGCTCAATCCCAGTGACAGAAAGGGACATGACACATATGTATCATTGCCATTAAGGATAAAAATATGGGGTTTATTCATACGTGGGTTTATCTTGTCTACATCATTCATCTTGCTTAAGGTGTTACTCCATTCTTTATGAACTTAATACTCTAGATGAATGCTGGATAGCGGTCGATGTGTGGAGTAATAGTAGTAGATGTAGAATCATTTCGGTCTACTTGTCTCGGACGTGATACCTATGTATGATCATTGCCTTGGATATCGTCATAGTTATTTGCTTTTCTATGAATTTCCCAACAGTAATTTGTCTACCCACTGTATGCTATTTTCATTGAGAGAAGGCTCTAGTGAAAACTATGGTTGTCGGATTAGATTTGTTTTCCTACCCTAGGCGCCGCCAGGAGCCAGGCGACTAGGAAGGCAATCTCCTTCCACTGATCTCCATTGGCAAGGGTGCTGGCCCCCTCTCCCGGCTGCTGGTCCGGTGGCAAGAGGGAGGGTGGGACCCCGTTCCTCCGCTCTGTAGTTAGGGTTTGGATTTGTAGGTCGTGGTGCGCCGTTGGGGTGGTGGCAGTGGCGCCCGGATGAATAAATCTGCCTCAACTTCACCCCCACACCGACGGTGCCCTTCATGGCGGCGTCTCAGAGTTGATGGCATCGTGTGTTTGCCGACCCTTTAGATCGGTAGCGTTAGGGTTCATGGATGGTGTCGGCGAGGCGGCGGCGGCGATGACTTCATCAGGTGTGCCTCTCCTTCTTCTCTGCCCCTGTTGCTGCGGCGTTGTCTCCGACGTCATGGTGGAGAAGGGAGGTTTTTCATCCAGGAGTATGCGCAGACGGTTGTCTACGCAAGTGACAGCTGGAAGATGGTGCATCTTGTGCTGGGTTTGTGGTTGGAGGTTGATAGTTCTGGTTTCCTCCTCCTACGTCGTAGTCGTGCGGGGGTGTCAGTTCTGAAGTTCGATGGCTTGTCCGGGGACATGTTGCCCCAGTCCTATTATTTAAACGCCAATGGTTTTGCTTCAGGCAAACTACTTTGGAGGTCTATAAAGTTGCTGATTAGCGATGGAGCCGCGTCGAGCTTGAGTGGAGAGGTGATCTGTCTTCTCTTCCTTAGTTGAGAGGGACAAGCGTTGGTTTTTTGCATAGTACTATCCTATCTTTTCAGTCCTGTAATGTCGATGTTTACGTGGTTTGTAAGTGAATCTTTATTTTATCAATGAAACACGTATCACTAAGCAAAAAAAAACTATGCCTGTCGGGTCTATCTTTTACCATATATTAAAACCAAAAATACCTTGCTGCATTTTTACTTTATTTATTTTATTTTATATTTTGTGTGATCTATCTATCAAATACCCAACAATTTAATCTTGCTCGTAACCGCTAAGGGATTGACAACCCCTTGTTTGCGTTGGGTTTCAAGGATTTGTTGTTTGTGTGCATGTGCTGCTAACGAGGTGTTGCTTGGTTCTTCTGCTGGACTGATGACTTGGTTTTTAACTGAGGGAAATACTTATCTCTACTCTACCGCATCATCCTCTCCTCTTCGGGGAAATCCTAACACAGTTCACAAGTAGCATTTTCCATGAACCCGAAAGCCGTCGCTATAGCCACCCTGTAACGGGTGACGTTTCACTAACTCCAAATTTCATGAAGCAGGCATGAAGGAACTCGATAGTCTCATGGTCTAAGGAATAATGCAAATGCTAACTTTCTCAGTGTTATTAATCATTAACATGTGAAGAAAGTATCTCATAGCATAACATCAATTTGAGTCAATTCAGCACAAGTGTACTGATACGTCTCCAACGTATCTATAATTTATGAAGCATTCATGCTATTTTATTATCAGTTTTGAATGATTACGGGCTTTATTATACACTTTTATATTACTTTTGGGACTAACCTACTAACCGGAGGCCCAGCCCATATTGTTGTTTTATTGCTTGTTTCAGTATTTCGAAGAAAAGGAATATCAAACGGAGTCCAAACGGAATGAAACCTTCGGGACCGTGATTTTTGGAAAGGATATGATCAGAGAGACTTGGAGTTCAAGCCTGGGAAGGCTCGAGGAAGCCAGGAGATAGAAGGGCGCGCCCCCTGTCTCCTGGGCCCCTCGAGGCTCCCCCAACCGACTTCTTTCGCCTATATAAGTCCACGTACCCTAAAACATCAAAGACGAAGATAGATCAGGAGTTCCGCCACTGCAAGCCTCTATAGCCACCAAAATCCTCTCGGGAGCCCGTTCCGGCACCCTGCCGGAGGGGGAATCCCTCATCGGTGGCCATCTTCATCATCCCGGTGCTCTCCATGACGAGGAGGGAGTAGTTCACCCTCGGGGCTGAGGGTATGTACCAGTAGCTATGTGTTTGATCTCTCTCTCTCTCTCTCTCTCTCTCTCTCTCGTGTTCTCTCTATGGCACGATCTTGATGTATCGCGAGCTTTGCTATTATAGTTGGATCTTATGATGTTTCCCCCCCCCCCTACTCTCTTGTGATGAATTGAGTTTTCCCTTTGAAGTTACCTTATCGGATTGAGTCTTTAATGATTTGAGAACACTTGATGTATGTCTTGCCGTGTTTATCTGTGGTGACAATGGGATATCATGTGATCCACTTGATGTATGTTTTGGTGATCAACTTGCAGGTTCCGCCCATGAACCTATGCATAGGGGTTGGCGCATGTTTTCGTCTTGACTCTCCGGTAGAAACTTTGGGGCACTCTTTGAAGTACTTTGTGTTGGTTGAATAGATGAATTTGAGATTGTGTGATGCATATCGTATAATCATGCCCACGGATACTTGAGGTGACAATGGAGTATCTAGGTGACATTAGGGTTTTGGTTGATTTGTGTCTTAAGGTGTTATTCTAGTATGAACTCTATGATAGATTGAACGGAAAGAATAGCTTCATGTTATTTTACTACAGACTCTTGAATAGATAGAACAGAAAGGATAACTTTGAGGTGGTTTCGTACCCTACCATAATCTCTTCGTTTGTTCTCCACTATTAGTGGCTTTGGAGTGACTCTTTGTTGCATGTTGAGGGATTGTTATATGATCTATCTATGTTATTATTGTTGAGAGAACTTGCACTAGTGAAAGTATGAATCCTATGCCTTGTTTCCTACCATTGCAATACCATTTACGCTCACTTTTATCATTAGTTACCTTGCTGTTTTTATATTTTCAGATTACAAAAACCTATATTACTATCCATATTGCACTTGTATCACCATCTCTTCGCCGAACTAGTGCACCTATACAATTTACCATTGTATTGGGTGTGTTAGGGACACAAGAGACTCTTTGTTATTTGGTTGCAGGGTTGTTTGAGGGAGAGCATCTTCATCCTACGTCTCCTACGGATTGATAAACCTTAGGTCATCCACTTGAGGGAAATTTGCTACTGTCCTACAAACCTGTGCACTTGCAGGCCCAACAACGTCTACAAGAAGAAGGTTGTGTAGTAGACATCAAGCTCTTTTCTGGCGCCGTTGCCGGGGAGGCTAGCTAAGCGGCACTCACACCCCGTCAACTAAGCTCTTTTCTGGCGCCGTTCCCGGGGAGGTGAGTGCTTGAAGGTATATCTTTAGATCTTGCAATCGAATCTTTTTGTTTCTTGTTTTATCACTAGTTTAGTTTATAAAAGAAAAACTACAAAAAATGGACTTGAGTTTGTCTCACACGCTTCATCTTTTTGATATCTTTCGTGAGAATGATAAAAAGAAAAATTGTGCTCAAGTGCTAGAAGAAGAAGTCTATAAAATGCTTGATACTAAATCTTTCAATGATGAGCATGATTGCAATGTTGTTAGTATGAATTCTTTGAATATCCATGATGCTAATGATATGCAAAGCCACAAGCCTGGGGGTGCTATGTTCGATGAAGATGATATTTTTTGTCCCCCAAGTTTTGATGAGCAAATTTATTATTGTGAAAGCATGCCTCCTATTTATGATGATTATATTGATGAAAGTGGGTCTGGAAGAGTGTCAACTTTAGGAAGTAGTGATCCCACTATTTTGGAGGATGTTGAATCTTATTTTTATGAACATGAAAGTGGATTTGGAAGAGTGTCAACTTTATTTAGTGATGATTCCACTATTTCGAAAGAGGTTCCAATTGATTATGAGAACAAAGTTGCTATCTATGATGATTATTGTGATGACTTGTATGCTATTAGGAATAATGATAACCATGAAAATTGTCATCATGATTTTAGTTTTCAATTGGGGTATGCCTCTCATGATAATAATTTTGTTGAGTTTGCTCCCACTACTATTCATGAGAAGAAATTTGCTTATGTGGAGAGTAGTAAATTTTCTATGCTTGTAGATCATGAAAAGAATGCTTTAGGTGCTGGTTATCTTGTTGAATTCATTCATGATGCTACTGAAAATTATTATGAGGGAGGAATATATGCTTGTAGGAATTGCAATAATATCAAGTTTCCTCTCTATGTGTTGAAAATTTTGAAGCTATGCTTGTTTTACTTTCCTATGCTAGTTGATTATTGTTCCCATAAGTTGTTTTCTCATAAAATCCATATGCATAGGAAGTGGGTTAGACTTAAATGTGCTAGTCATATGCTTCATGATGCTCTTGTTATGTTTCAATTCTTATCTTTTATGTGAGCATCATTGCCATCATCATGCCTAGCTAGAAAGGCATTAAAGAAAAGCGCTTGTTGGGAGACAACCCAATATCTATCCTTACTGTTTTTGTGTGTCCACATGATTATGCTACTGTAGTAATCATGTTTTATAGCTTTTGTTTCAATAAAGTGCCAAGTAAGACATTTAGGATAGCTTATGGTGATAGTTGTGTTGATCCTGCTGAGAATTAGAAACTTTTGCACCCAGTAAATTAGTTTTGTTAATTCACAAAAACGTGCTATTGATCTGATTCTTTTTGCTCTGGATTGGTACACACATTGCTTAGGACTTACTTGTAGTTCCAGAAGCATACGTTTGATACAGATTACTACAGACTGTTTTGTTTTTGACAGATTTTGTTTTCTATGTGTTGTTAGCTTATTTTGATGAATCTATGGCTAGTATTAAGTGGTATGAACCATAGAGAAGTTGGAATACAGTAGATTTTACACCAATATGAATTTAGAATGAGTTCATTACAGTACCTGAGTGGTTGTTTTATTTTCTTATACTAACGGAGCTTACGAGTTTTCTGTTGAGTTTTGTGTTGTGAAGTTTTCATGTTTTGAGTAAAGATTCGATGGATTATGGAACAAGGAGTGGCAAGAGCCTAATCTTGGGGATGCCCAAGGCACCCCAAGGTAATATCCAAGGACAACCAAGAGCCTAAGCTTGGGGATGCCCCGGATGCATCCCCTCTTTCGTCTTCATTCATCGGTAACTTTACTTGGAGCTATATTTTTATTCGCCACATGATATGTGTTTTGCTTGGAGAGTCATTTTATTTTGTTAGTATTTTCTTGATGTTATTTATAATAATGTTTTGCTTCTTTATTTTCAATAAAAACGTCAAGCATAGCCTTTGCCATGCTTATTTTTCTAGTATACATGTTGCTGTTTGAAAACAGAAAGTTTACCGCTGTTGCAAAAATTCCCTAGAAAAGTCAGAGAATGATATAATGTTGAAACTTTTTGCATATTGAGCTCTGATAAATATTATACAGCTTAGTATTTTTCTCATAATTTTTGGAGTTAGGGAAGTATTGATACTCTTGCATTCTTTACAGACTATACTGTTTTGGCAGATTGCTGTTATGGTTGCATTGTTTGCATATGTTTTCTTGTTTAATGATTCTATTTGAGGATAGAAGTATTAAATATGAAGAGGAATTTAGTATGAAATGTTGAATAATAACTTTAGTGATTTGTTACAGTAGAAAATGATAAGGTTTTGCATTGGTTTATACTAACCTATCTCACGAGGTCTTGTTGAGTTTGATGTGGATGAAGCTTTTGATAAAAAGAGAAACCATGATATGAGAGGAATTAAGGAGACACAAAAGTTCAAGCTTGGGGATTCCCAAGGCACCCCAAGATAATATTTCAAGAATTGTCAAGCATCTAAGCTTGGGGATGCCCCGTTAGGCATCCCACCTTTCTTCTTCAACAACTATCGGTTAGTACCAGTTGAGCCTAAGTTTTTGCTTCTTCACATGAGTTGTGCTATCCTTGCAATGTCATTTTATTTTGTTTTGCTTGCTGTTTGAATACAATACCAAGATCTGAAATTCTTTAATGAGAGAGAGTCTTCATATAGCTACATAATTATTTAACTACTCATTGATCTTCACTTATATCTTTTTGGAGTAGTTTGTCATTTACTCGTGTGCTTCACTTATATCCTATGAGTAAATGGTTGAATGAGTTGAATGTCATAAATCTGAAATTTTATATCCTATGAGCAGGGTGACCCGCGCATTTGCGCGGCTAGATTTTTCACATGTTGTTTAATTATATTTTTAAAATATTTGGTATATTATATTTGACCATTTGATTTCTTCTCTATCTTGTTCAGTGACCTTAAGAAAATAGGCACCAAAAAATAGAACCATAATATTAGGATCCTCTATCTTTTCATGAAATTTCAAATGAGAAACAGTTGAAATATTGATGGCTCATAAAAACATCGTGTCTTTTCTTCCTGATATCTTATCATTAGTGGCATTGCAGTTAGTTTCCATTAGAAAAATGACATCCATTGACATGAACTGACATATTCAATCTCAATCTAATTTAAAGTTATGTATTCATATTCCCCAACAATCGCTAGAACGGTATATATCCTCCAACTCTTGTGTATATACATATATATACCTTGTCATTATCTAACAGTGCGCATAGTATCTGCAATGTAACTTCCTTTTCTTTCGTCGTGCTAGTGTTGGTTGCTCCATTCCCAGAACTAAAAAGACTTATTACATAATTCCCGTAAAATTTTGTGTCTAACATTTACAAATACCGAAGAAAATTTGTTTTGCTTTCCTCATTTCTCATAGTCACTCCCACACTATCGATTTGTCAATTCTTCTCATATGATGTCATCTACACAACTTTTTACGTCGGCATGTGCATGCTTATTTTGTCTAATCATGTCTATATCGTTTGCACCGAGTTGTATTTTTTTTAGCATAGTTCCAATATTGCACTTCGTACATGAGATCAAGTTATTGCTGATACTTCCTCTCTCAGTCATTTTAATCCTAGTTTCTGTTTTAGATTCTGGACATTTTTTCCGTATTTCTCTTCCCTATATATGGCAATATAATCATGAGCTGAAAATTAGGCCTAGCTCCCTGTAAGAGGAGTGGATATGCAATCTCATCACCTAGATCCCTATTTTATTTTGTTGTAAATACGTCTCCCATGTTGTACTTAAAAACATGTCAATATATCCACATTTTCTAGAAATTTTGTTTCGCTCTATACCATCTGTCAAAGCTTATTATTGCTGCAGATGCAATGTTGTTTAGGTACCACATATATCGGTAGGATGATTAAAGTAACTTAGTGTACAGTATTCGCTTTGAAATGTAAGGTACACAATTTCTAATTATAAGCTTTGGTCGTGAATGTTTATTTCACACGAAGGCCTGAATTTGGCCCATTAATACCATATATTTATTAATAGATGAAGTGTACTTGACATGATTTTTTTCTAGCCACAACACAATTTTCTATCCAACCGACTGCCTATTCCAATTGCTTGGTGTGAAGCATGACTTATGCATCCGCTTGATCATGACTTCCCGCAAACATGAACTTCACATGATCACATCGCCGCACAATCTTCTAGACTCTATCTAGGTAATGTTTTTTTTCCTATTTTCTTATTATATTGTCAAACTTCTGTACATTAACACAGCTAAATAACCTATGCACATTGACACATCATTGTATTTTACTTTACCACTCATTTTAGTTTTAAGTTTAAGCTCATATTTATGAATCTACCACATAAAGTTTATTATACAAATAAACAGGCTTAAACCATACATTTACATGTTATCCAATCAAAAAGAAAAGATTGTACGAATACTAAATCTAGTGTCTAGGTATGGTACAGCGAAATCCATTATTATTATTTTTCTTTCTCAATCCATCGTTAAACTCGTGTGTGTTGACCCATGCAAATGGACACTGTTATTTCACTTATTTTTATCACACATGTTAGTTTCAGTCTAAGCTCATATTATATATCTTCCATATAAGAGTTTATTATATATATGAATGTATTTTGAACGTGAGTATATTTTTTATCCAATCAATTAAAATAATTATACTTTTATGAAGTATATATAATCCATCAAGTGCTCTGCAGAAAAAAATCATCTAAAACTAACCTAATTCATTCCAGCTATAACCTGGATAAGCAATCACGTTTAAAGCAAGCCGGTTGAATTTCTTGATGGCTGACATCAGCAGTGACATCATTGCATGCAGCCGTTCTACCACCCGTACATGCAATGGTAATGGGCTTTTTTATTTTTTTGTTGATAGCTATGGGCTTTTTTATTAGCTGTACGCGCGGCTCCCTTTTACAATCGGACTACACCTCTTCTTTAATTAGCTGGACACTGCGCCCTTTTACAACCGGATTGCATCAGGTTTGGCAATTCATCACGTTTTTTGGTACGCTAATGTGGCTCTATGTGGTATGTGTCAGCTAGCAAAAACGGTACATGTTAATGTTCTATGTAACTTTTTAGGCCTTTTAATCCCAACCATTAAAATTTAAATCAACGTGGTATATATTTTTAACCTATGTGGATAAATGCGATGGCTTGTTTGCCTCTTGTTTTAATTATATAATAGATGGTTGAATGAATTGAATGTCATAAATCTGAAATTTTATATGTTTCATTTGCTTATCCCATGGGGAGTAATGACTTCACATCTAAGAAGTAGAGGTTGTAAATTTATTGAAGGTTAGCAAGCATTGTATTGATCATTTGAACAATTCACGAAAGAATATTGAAGGAAGAGAGATTCCACATATAAATATACTATCCTAGACATCTTTTATAATTGTGAGCACTCATTAAGTATGACATGCTAAAGAGTTGATGTTGGACAAGGAAGACAACGTAATGGGTTATGTTTTCTCACATCTCAGTTAAAGTATATTGTCATGGATCATTCAAACATGTTGAGCTTGCCTTTCCCCCTCATGCTAGCCAAATTCCTTGCACCAAGTAGAGATACTACTTGTGCTTCCAAATATCCTTAAACCCAGTTTTGCCATGAGAGTCCACTATACCTACCTATGGATTGAGTAAGATCCTTCAAGTAAGTTTTCATCGGTGCAAGCAATAAAAATTGCTCTCTAAATATGTATGATTTATTAGTGTGAAGAAAATAAGCTTTATACGATCTTGTTATGGAAGCAATAAAAGCGACGGACTGCATAATAAAGGTCCATATACAAGTGGAAATATAAAGTGACGTTATTTCGCATTAAGATTTTGTGCATCCAACCATAAAAGCGCATGACAACCTCTGCTTCCCTCTGCGAAGGGCCTATCTTTTACTTTATGTCTTTTACTTTATGCAAGAGTCAAGGTGATTGAGGGAGTCCCGTACTAGGGGGTGTCCGGATAGCCGAACTATCATCTTCGGCCGGACTCCTGGACTATGAAGATACAAGATTGAAGACTTCGTCCCGTGTCTGGATGGGACTTTCCTTGGCGTGGAAGGCAAGCTTGGCGATACGGATATGTAGATCTCCTACCATTGTAACCGACTCTGTGTAACCCTAACACTCTTCGGTGCCTATATAAACCAGAGGGTTTTAGTCCGTAGAACAAACAACAATCATACCATAGGCTAGCTTCTAGCTAGGGTTTAGCCTCTCTGATCTCGTGGTAGATCTTCTCTTGTACTACCCATATCATCAATATCAATCAAGCAGGAGTAGGGTTTTACCTCCATCGAGAGGGCCCGAACCTGGGTAAAAACATCGTGTCCCCTGTCTTCTGTTACCATCCGCCTAGATGCACAGTTCGGGACCCCCTACCCGAGATCTGCCGGTTTTGACACCGACATTGGTGCTTTCATTGAGAGTTCCTCTATGTCGTCATCTTTAGGCCCGATGGCTCCTCCGATCATCAACAACGATGCGGTCCAGGGTGAGACTTTTCTCCCCGGACAGATCTTCGTATTCGGCGGCTTTGCACTGCGGGCCAATTCGCTTGGCCATCTGGAGCAGATCGAAAGCTACGCCCCTGGCCATCAGGTCAGATTTGGAAGTTTGAACTACACAGCTGACGTCCGCGGAGACTTGATCTTCGATGGGTTGAAGCCACAGCCAAGCGCGCCACACTGTCATGAAGGGCATGATCTAGCCCTACCGCCGGACGATGCCCTGGAGGCCGCACCAGTGTCTGCTCTGACCCTTAGCTCGGAGCCGACTGCGTCGATCGAGGACGGATGGCTGGACACCGCCTCGGGGGCTCCTATCTCTACGGCGATTGAGCCGAACACCAACCCTATCCTTTGTGAAGCTCGTGACTCCAAGGTGCCGGACTCCTCTCCGGATTCCAAGCCTTCCGCGCCCCTACCAATCGAATCTGATCGATTGCCGATCATGGAGTTCACTGCCGCGGACATCTTTCAGCACTCGCCCTTTGGCAACATCCTGAATTCACTAAAGTCTCTCTCTTTATCAGGAGAGTCCTGGCCGGATTATGGTCAGGGAGGTTGGGATGCGGACGACGAAGAAATTCAAAGCCCACCCACCACCCACTTAGTAGCCACTGTCGATGATTTAACCGACATGCTCGACTTCGACTCCGAAGACATCGACGGTATGGACGACGATGCAGGAGACGACCAAGAACCAGCGCCTACAGGGCACTAGAAGGCCACCTCGTCATACGACATTTACATGGTGGACATCCCAAAAGATGGGAATGGCGATGGAACAACGGAGGATGACCCCTCCAAGAAACAGCCTAAGCGCCGGCGTCAGCGGCGCCGCTCTAAATCCCGCCACAGCAAAAACGGTGATTCCGGCACGGGAGACAATAACACCCCGGACAGTGCCAAAGACAACTCCCTCCAGCAGGATTCAGTGCGGGAGGATGGAGAAGCCAGCCCTCATGAGAGAGGGGCAGGCAGAGAGGTAGAGGACGATAATTACATGCCTCCCTCCGAAGACGAGGCAAGCCTTGACGACGACGAATTTGTCATGCCTGAGGATCCCGTCGAACAAGAGCGTTTCAAACGCAGGCTTATGGCCACGGCAAGCAGCCTCAAGAAAAAGCAGCAACAACTTAGAGCTGACCAAGACTTGCTAGCCGACAGATGGACTGAAGTCCTTGCGGCTGAAGAGTATGAACTCGAACGCCCCTCCAAGAGCTACCCAAAACGCATGCTGCTACCCCGATTAGAGGAGGAAGCACCTAAACCTACATCACCAGCGCATAATACGACCGACCGGCCACCTCGTGGCTGCGACAGAGAGGCCTCTCGGCCCTCCACTCAAGCTGCACCCCGGCGTCGCTCAAAAAATACCAAGACGCGGGAAAATGCGCCAGACCTGCGGGATATACTGGAGGACAAGGCAAGGCAAACAAGATCGATCTACGGATCGCGTGGGCGCCCCACGATACGTGATGATAACCGTCACGCCGGATATGGCAATTCCGGCTAGGCCGAACACAGTAGACAAAGTTCATTTGAGTTGCGTCGTGATATAGCCCAATACAGAGGCACCGCACACCCACTATGCTTCACAGACGAAGTAATGGATCATCAAATCCCTGAGGGTTTCAAACCTGTAAACATTGAATCATACGGTGGCACAACAGATCCTATGGTCTGGATCGAGGACTATCTCCTTCATATCCACATGGCCCGCGGTGATGATCTACACGCCATCAAATACCTCCCACTCAAGCTTAAAGGACCAGCTCGGCATTGGCTTAACAGCTTGCCAGCAAAGTCAATTGGTTGTTGGGAAGACCTGGAAGCCGCATTCCTCGACAACTTCCAGGGCACCTATGTGCGACCACCAGACGCCGATGACCTAAGCCACATAATTCAGCAGCCAGAAGAATCGGCCAGACAATTCTGGACACGGTTCCTAACCAAGAAAAATCAAATCATTGACTGTCCGGATGCAGAGGCCCTTGCAGCCTTCAAACATAACATCCGCGACGAGTGGCTTGCCCAGCACCTAGGACAGGAAAAGCCGAAATCCATGGCAGCCCTCACAACACTCATGACCCGTTTCTGCGCGGGAGAGGATAGCTGGCTAGCTCGTAGTAACAATATGATCAAGAGCCCTGGTAATTCGGATACCAAGGACAACAACGGCAGGTCGCGTCGCAACAAGCACAAGCGCCACATTAATGGCGATAATACTGAGGATACGGCAGTCTATGCCGGATTCAAAGGCTCTTAACCCGGTCAGTGGAAAAAGGCGTTCAAAAGAAATACTTCGGGCCCGTCCAATTTGGACCGAATACTCGATAGCTCGTGCCAGATACACGGCACCCCCAAAAAGCCAGCCAATCACACCAACAGGGATTGTTGGGTGTTCAAGCAGGCACGCAAGCTAGCTGCCGAAAACAATGACAAGGGGCTGCATAGCGATGACGAGGAGGAGCCCCGGCCGCCGAACAATAGAGGACAGAAGGGCTTTCCCCCACAAGTGCGGACGGTGAACATGATATACGCAACCCACATACCCAAAAGGGAGCGGAAGCGTGCACTAAGGGACGTATATCCGACGGAGCCAGTCGCCCCAAAGTTCAATCCGTGGTCCTCCTCCCCGATCACTTTTGATCGAAGGGACCACCCCACTAGCATCCGCCATGGCGGATTCGCCGCATTGGTTCTAGACCCAATCATTGACGGATTTCACCTCACTAGAGTCCTGATGGACGGCAGCAGCAGCCTGAACCTGCTTTATCAGGATACAGTGCGCAAAATGGGCATAGACCCCTCAAGGATTAAACCCACAAAGACGACCTTTAAAGGCGTCATACCAGGTGTAGAGGCCAACTGTACAGGCTCAGTTACACTTGAAGTGGTCTTCGGATCACCGGATAACTTCCGAAGCGAGGAGTTAATCTTCGACATAGTCCCGTTCCGCAGCGGCTATCACGCACGGCTCGGAGAAACCGCATTTGCAAAGTTCAATGTGGTGCCGCACTACGCATACCTCAAGCTCAAGATGCCAGGGCCTCGAGGAGTCATTACGGTCAACGGAAACACCGAACGCTCTCTCCGAACGGAGGAGCATACGGCGGCCCTCGCGGCAGAAGTACAAGGCAGCCTCTTAAGGCACTTCTCGAGTCCGGCTATTAAACGGCCGGACACCGTCAAGCGTGCCCGGAGTAACCAACAACAAGACCGCCTGGCACGTTCTGAGCACGCATAGCAATGCGGCCCCAACCCCAGCCCTCGCGAAATTGCGAAACCAGTACTAAGCGCGATTAATTACGCTCTGGAAATACCATGCGCATAGGGGGAGGGGCACGACCACGGCAAGCCCAGAAGGGTGGCTTAACCGCACCAGGGGCTCCCAATTGTGTCATTCTTCTTTTTCCTCTTACTTTCAGGACTCCTTTTTCAAGAAGCCCTGTCCGGCAGTAGAATTGCCAAACACACGATGCAACAGCCAGGGAAGCAGAAAGCTACGTCGAGTGTACAGGTGGTCTCTATAACGAGCAGTATACTTGTTTTACATATCATCCCGCAGCTTGCTCCTGGAGGGGGACATGTCAAATAGTCCCGTCCCTTGCTTACGCACTATTTGTATCGTTCTGCTTTTACCGCAGCTTTTTTAATAAACAATGCACAGCTTTTGCGTATTATTGCATTCCTTTTTCTTATCTATATATGTTCACTTATGACATGTTGCATCTGTACGCTTTGGTACGGCCAAATACATCAGGGGCTTAAGTACCCCAACATATGGTGTGATAAGTCCGAACACTGTCACAAGTGGGGCACCCCGAACTTATAACATTATATGCATCGGCTTCGAATCATGTCTTGGGTTAATAGTTGGGTTTGCCCGGCTCCCATGTTTTGATACCTTACGTTCCGTTATATCGGCTAAGGTAGCGCTGGGAGAACCACTACGATTGTGCCCCGGTTGAGCTGGGTTAAGCACCTCAGTGGAGAAAGCTAAAACTGACCGTCATGATAGGGCGAGAGCCGGTCGCTGTTCGAGAGGTTTCTTCGAGTCCCTAAAGACTTATGCCGCTTAGAGCGAGGAGTCGGCTTTGTCCGGCCTAGGCGTGGATAGCGCCCCGAACTCGGTCTTCCGAATACTAGGGGCTTCGCCAAAATTTAAAATTATAGAATTCTATGGCTAAGTGAGAGTGTTCAAGCATTATAGTCCGGTTGCCTTGTTCGTTGCGTTGAGCGCCTCCCTCGAAGGACCCAAGAATGGGAAAAAGAGCGCTCAAGTTTATCCCGAACACCCCAGCACTCGTGGCATGGGGGTAGAAGCCGACGACTCGTCATCTCTCAAATTTAATAAATGGCCGCACAGAAGGTAATATTTTAAATTCACAAGCGTTGCTTAACGCATATGAACAAGTTTTCAAGCGTACGGGATAACAAATGCGAGTTTACTCAAAAATTACATCTTTGGAACATTCACCCGCTATAAGGCGGGCACCCTTCAGGACGCCCTGATAATACATCTCGGGCTTGCGATACTCCCTCCCCGGCGGTGGAGCGTCCGTCAAAAGCTTCTCAGCGTCCATCTTGCCCCAGTGCACTTTAGCATGGGCAAGGGCCCTACGGGCACCTTCGATGCAGACGGAGCGCTTGACGACTTCAATCCATGGACAGGTGTCCACCAACCGCCTCACCAGCCCGAAGTAGCTCCCAGGCATGGCCTTCTTCGGCCACAGCCAAACTATGAGGCTCTTCATGCCCTGTTCGGCCACCTTATGGAGCTCGACCAGCTGCTTCAGCTAGTCGCTCAAGGGCACCGGGTGTCCGGCCTCATCATACTGATGTTGACACACGAACACGTCACGTGTACCCTCGACGCCGGGGGTGATGCACCGCAGCTCACGTCGAAGGAGACCCGACCGACAGCGCGATACGCAAGACAGTCGGCAGGTGCTTTTGCAGACCCGAAACCCCGCGCACCCGGGAGGGACCCCGTCAGGGATTGCAGCGGCTATGGGCTGCCCTAGGTCGATTCGCTCGCCCCTAGAGCCTCGGGATTCACAGCTCTCAAACACGAAGAACAGCGAAGAACGAGAGAGAAAAACGGTGGAGAGATAAAAACTAGACAAGAAAAAGTAGTATATTGATTTGTTCGATTGTGTGTTGTTCAATCGGCCGTCACCCCCAACATATATAAGAGGCGGCTGGACTTCCCGTACAAGTAAAGGATTCATCTAGGCTTTCCTTACAAGAAAAATTACATCAATTCGCGTCCTAGAGTCCTAGTTCTATTCCAACTCGGATTCAGTCTGAATCTGGCCCAACTTCTATCTTCCTCCTTGTGCAGGCCGCCGAGCCTCCATATGACCTCCTATCAAGATGGCCCAAATATCAAACTTGTGAGCCTCGACGATACGAACAACTCTCATGTTGATCACTTTTTCAAATAAGGCCATCTTGAATACTTTTCGAGTTCGTTTTTACCTTCCAGTCGGACTCGGTCTTGCAGTAGACTGAATTATCCGAGTCTTGTAGTGAATTTGCAGGCCATATACTATCTCTGATGATGATGACTCCAAAACCAAAGTTTACCGTCTTGATGATACGCACAACTTCTGTATTGAACACTTCTTTATCCGAGGTCATCTTGATAAACTTTCGGGCACATGTTCAGTTTCACTCGGATTCGAGCTCATTCACTCGGATATTAGAGTCTTTCACTCGGATGGTTCGACTGGACTTTTTCACTCGGATGTTTAGAATTTTTCACTCGGCTGACTATATTTTCACTCGAAAAACAATCTTTCACTTGGATGATGACCACATTTTCAGTCGGAAGAAAATCTTTTACTCGATCGATAAGTTTTCACTCGACCTTTTACTCGATCGGTAGGTTTTCACTCGACCTTTTACTCAATCGGTAGGTTTTCACTCGACCTTTTACTCGATCGGTAGGTTTTCACTCGACCTTTTACTCGATCGGTAGGTTTTCACTCGATCTTTTACTCGATCGGTAGGTTTTCACTCGGATGGTAAAACTTTCCACTCGGATTTCCCGACTGAAAAGACAGCCTGATCTTGATTTGCCTCTCCAGGTTGCATACGACCTCAGATTGAGACAAATTTTATATGAAAATCGATCGGCTCGACGAGACGAAACTTTTTTGTGTTGAAGGTTTTTCAATTCAAGGCCATCTTGAGGGCCGAATTGCTCGCGCGACCCATCAGACACGGTGTCTGGTACTTCGCGCCATATTTCCATTCAGCTTCGGCCTGCAGTGTATTGCCTCTAACATTTGCATATGAACTCGGATTGAGATGATTTATATATCAAAATCGATTGCCTTGACGAGACGAAGACAATTCCTTTTGAATACTCCTTCATCCGAGGTCGTCTTGAAGGCATGATCGGCCGAAAACTACTCGGAATGTTGAATTCTGTCACTCGGAGTACAACTTCCGCCACCGAGATGAGGTCGAATGGCGATAAATTAAACATCAAAGTTATTCCACTCGGCCACCTGAAACTTTGCATGCTGAAAACTTATTCACCTGAGGTCATCTTACTTGCCTTTTGTACCTTGCCAAAATCCGATGTCAACAATGGAGACCAGAACACCTTCTCCGTCGAGCTCCCTTCCTCAGCCCGGTAGAATGCGGCAGCGTCGGACACACTGCGGGGAAGAGTTGCGAATGCTCCTGGAGAGCTCCGGATTCGGGTAAGTAACAAGTAATTCACTTTCACGTGCTTGCTTTGCATGAAGAATGCCTTACCCGCCGCTATCTTCTTTATTGTCTCAATTTTCTGGAGGGCTTTTTGGGCTTCGGCCTTAGCAGCTTTGGCGCTCTCAAGAGCCGAGGTGAGCTCGGACTCTCGAGTCTTCAAGTCATGCTCCAAACTCTCGTGTTTTTCCACGAGAGCCTGGAGCTCTTGCCGCACCTCCGCCACCCGCACCTCCTGCTTCTCTCGCTTGGTGCGTTCCGCGGCCGCATTGCTTTAGGCTTTGGACACTGCTTCCTTCAGGGTCGCCACCTCATTCGTGGCCCCTGCAATTCTCACGTTATTCCTGTAATTTTCTGCAACCACATCTTTTATATACTTCCATAAGGTATTACTTACCTTCCTTGTCCTCGAGCTGCTTCTTGGCAAGGCCGAGCTCATTCTCGGACCGCTCGAGGGACTGCTTCAATGCATTGACCTCCACAGTCAGTGCGGTAGAGGTCAGCAGCGTAGCCTGCATTCCCATATTGACATGCTTATGTTAGACTCCTGCATATATCTTTTTAGATCCTCAGTTCGGCTTTTCTTTCCGAACACCAAACTGAGCATCAGGGGCTACTGTCTATGCGGTAATATTTTTACATATCTAACTACATACCTCAAAGCTTGTTAGAAGGCTGGCACAGGCTTCAGTCAGCCCGCTCTTGGCGGACTGAACTTTTTGGATCACTGCACTCATAACAGTGCGGTGCTCCTCGTCGATGGAGGCGCCGTTAAGCGCCTCCAGCAAATTATCCGGCGCCTCCGGTTGGACGGAGGTCACCGGTGTCGCAGTCTCGCCCTTCTTACAAAGGGGCCGCCGGCCAGACTCTGGAACCGCTGAAGGTTCCGGCGCGGAGTCCGGCCCAGGGCCGAACTCAGAACCCTTCAGGGTTTGATCCCCCTCGTACCTAAAATCCGGGAGGTTGCCTTGCGGCACCTCCGGGACCTCCTCCTCCTAGCTGGGCCCCTTTTGGGACCCCACCTCGGCATCATCCGCCGCGCGAGGAGAGGACACGGCCGAAAGTGAAGTGCTATTCACGTCCGACGGCGCCAGGGAGCTGCTCGTTGAAGTGTTGAGCCCGTCCTTGGGCAGGCTGCAGGGTTATGTTCGGCGTTAGGAGATTCTGTACGACAAACGAAACGCCGTGAGTTATTCTGGTATCCGGACACTTACAATGTCGCCAGGGGCTTAGTCCTCGGTGGCCACTCCTCTTCGCCGTCGTCGGCGTTGGTGGAGTAGTTCGGATGGAGGGTCCTTCCCTTCTTGGACCCTTCGGCCTCCCCCGTTGGGGCAGCCTTCCTTTTCTTCTCTCCCCCCGTTGGGGGAGAGGCCTCTTTTTTCTCCTCCCCGTCTTCGCGGGAGGAGTTTGCCTCGGAGTCGTCGGACGATGAGTCCGACAACACCTGGCGCCGGGAACTACTTTGAGCTCCCGTAGCCTTCTTCTTGGCCTTCTTCTCCGGCACCACATAAGGCGCCAGAACCAGCAGCCTCGTTAATTGGGCATCCACTGGGTCTTCTGGCAAGGGAGCCGGACAGTTAACCTGCCCGGACGTCTTTTGCCAGGCCTGTCAAAGGTAAAGGGAGTTTTAGATCCCGCACAAAGTCAAACTATGGAAAATAAGTGTCATGTAAAAGGTAAAATAGCTTACCTCGCCGGCTTGACGCTGCGAGCTGAATCCGCGATCTTCGGTAGCGGATGCGGGGGCCTCGGCACCCTTGAACAGCACCTTCCAGGCATCTTCATACGTAGTGTCGAAGAGCCTTCTCAAGGTTTGGTGTTATGCCGGATCAAACTCTCACAAGCTGGAGGCCCGTTGTTGGCACGGGAGGATCCGGCGGATGAGCATGACCTGGACCACGTTGACGAGCTTGATCTTCTTGTTCACAAGGTTTTGGACGCAGGTTTGGAGTCCGGTCAGCAGTTCCGAATTACCCCATGTCAGGCCCTTTTCTTTCCAGGAGGTGAGCCGTGTGGGGATGCCAGATCGGAATTCGGGGGCCGCTACCCATTTAGGGTCATGCAGCTCGGTGATGTAGAACCACCCCGATTGCCACCCCTTTATGGTCTCCACAAAGGAGCCCTCGAGCCACAGGACGTTGGGCATCTTGCCCGCCATGGCACCTCCGCACTCCGCTTGGCGGCCGCCCACTACCTTCGGCTTGACATTGAAGGTCTTCAGCCATAAGCTGAAGTGGGGCTGGATGCAGAGGAAGGCCTCGCACACGACGATGAACGCCGAGATGTTGAGGATGAAATTCGGGGCCAGATCATGGAAATCCAGGACGTAGTAGAACATGAGCCCCCGGACAAATGGGTGAAGAGGAAAACCTAGTCCGCGGAGGAAGTGGGTGAGGAACACCACCCTCTCATGGGGCCCGGGGTGGGGATGAGCTGCCCCTTGTCGGGGAGCCGATGCGCGATGTCACTGGACAAGTATCCGGCCTTCCGCAGCCTTTTGATGTGCCCCTCCGTGACGGAGGAGGCCATCCACTTGCCTCCCGCTCCGGACATGACTGGGGAAGGTTGAGGCAAGATGTGCGGGCTTGGGCGCTGGAGCTCGAGTGCGCGGAAATGGATAGGCAAAGGAGGAGGAAGCCGTAGGTAAAAAGGTGGATCCTTATCCCCTTATATGGACGGACGAAACTATGCGTCCCCACCATCCTGGTAAAACTCACTTATCTCCCAAGCGCCGTAATCAATGGCGCGGTTGGGTTACCCACGCCCGTATTGATGAGAATCCCGGAATAAGGGAACACAATCTCTGCTTTGACAAGACGTGCCAAGGAAACCGCGTCGCTAAACGCGCTGAGGTGGGACAGTAAAACGATTCGAATAAGGCCTTGGCCGTGGTGTGATGTCATGCCATGTGATACGGTGGTATGTGGAACTTATTTTGCAGAGCCGGATACTATCCTTGTGTTCAAAATCTTCAATGAAGTATTCGGAGGAGGAACCCGCCTTGCAATGCCGAAGACAATATGCGCGCGGGACTCGTCGTCATTGAAGCCTGGTTCAGGGGCTACTGAGGGAGTCCCGGACTAGGGGGTGTCCGGATAGCCGAACTATCATCTTCGGCCGGACTCGTGGACTATGAAGATACAAGATTGAAGACTTCGTCCCGTGTCCGGATGGGACTTTCCTTGGCGTGGAAGGCAAGCTTGGCGATACGGATATGTAGATATCCTACCATTGTAACCGACTGAAAGGATCAAGATGGACCTAGAGGGGGGGGTGAATAGGTACAATTACAAATTTTAATTATTACTACGCAATTTTAGGCAATAGAACGGAATATGAAGGTGAGCCTAACAATTTCTAGTAAGAGTAAAGTACTAGGCAAGTAACACAAGCATACAAGTGAGCAAGCACGATAAGATGTAAGTAAGAGCAATCACAACAAGTAACCACAAGTATAGAGTTAGGGTTAGGAATAACCGCAACTCCGGGAGACGAGGATGTATGCCGATGTTCACTTCCTTGGAGGGAAGCTAGTCACTGTTAGAGGGGCGGATGTTACCACGAAGGCACACCTACACCACGAAGGCTCACCCTATTCTTCCTTTGAGACAACACCACGAAGGCGTTTCTCAACCACTAGTGGTAGACCTTGGGGTGGTCTCCAAACCCTCACAAACTTTCCGGGGGTAATCACAATCGTTGATTCCTCACCGAATGACTCCTACCGCCTAGGAGTCTCCAACCTCCAAGAGTAACAAGATCCGAGGGGAAAGACTCAAGACTTGCTCAAACTTCGATTTGCTTTGGTCACAAGAAGGGGAGGAAGAAGATATTTCTTTTGATTGGAACAACTCTTCAAAACTCTCAAGAATCAAGCCGGGATCTGGGATTTAGTGTGTGAGCAAGAGAGGGGAAGCACTGGTGTTCTTGAGGCGTGTTTGTGTGGAGTGTTCAACCTTATCCCGAAGGGGTAAGGTGCTATTTATACCATGTCCAGAATAGAGCCATTTGGACACAAGTTGACCACCCCGGATGATCTGGGACACCATCCGGATGATCCGGACATTTGTCCGGATGATCTGGCAGAAGGCCCGGATGCAGGTGGTTGCAGCCTAGCTGCGAGCAGCCTGGACAGTCCGGAGGCAAGCCCGGATGTTCCGGACAAGCCCCGGATGATCCGGATGGCTGGCCGGACGATCCGGCTACAACATATGGCTTCTGTGAAAAACGGGCACGATTATCCGGACGATCCGGAAGAGGATCCGGACGATCCAGGGAACAGCCCGGATGATCCGGAGGAATGTCCGGATGATCCGGCTTCAGCCATACCGTTCTGTGATGGAGAGCACCAATTATCCGGACGATCCGGTGTAGGGTCCGGCTGATCCGGGTGAAGCCCGGATGATCTGGTTATCCATCCGGATGATCCGGCTAGGAGAGGTGGTAGGTTTTGGCTAAGAGATATTGCTAGGGATTTTTGTCTATTGTGTTAGAATTGTTTATGAGACAAAATGTGAGCAAGTCTTGAACCTACACTTCGGATCCCCTCTTAATAGTGCGGGGTTCCTATTACTCAAGAAATATGAAAAGAGCACAATACTTCATCTTTGTTTGCTTCTTTCCTCATTGATAATTTGCTTGAGTAAAATCTCATATGATGTGATCATGATGCTCACTAAAGAAAACCAGAGGACAGACGGCCTGTGTATATACTTAGCAAACAAGGTTAGTCCCCTATATGTAGGTTTGTCATCAATATCAAAAATACTCTTTAAGAGCAAGATTGCACTTTAAATCTCCCCCTTTTTTGGTAGTTGATGACAAACTACATATAGCATTTTATAGTGAAATGTGATACGAATGATTCTAGGAGAGTAGACCAGTATGTGTTTGGTATGTGTTTTAGGAAGAGCTCCCCCTTAATTTATGCATATGGATGTGTTTTAAGAGGAGCTCTCCCTTAATGTATGCATGGAATAAGGTGATAAACATACAAAGTCATGCACATATGAAGTGGATGCCCACATTCGGAGTATAGTATAGGCATACATCATTAAAATCATCATAAGCAATGAATAAAGACAGCATACTTAAGCACTTGACATAGACTCATAACTCATGACCAAAGTACCATAGACCAAAGTACCATAGTACCATTACAATAAGCACTTGCATAGTGACATAGACTCATAACTCATGACCAAAGTACCATAGTACCATTACAATAATAATAATGAGTCCACTAAAACTCTAAGCATAAGCATACCAGACACACGCTGAAACTCCTAAGAATTACATCTCCCCCTTGACAGCAAGTACCGAAAAAGGGAAAGACGGCCGAGAAAGTAGGAGAATCACGCATCATCCTCATCCTCAGCGTCATCATCATCACCATCACTCAGATCAGCAGGTACAAGGAAGAACTCGGGGAACTTAGTGGCAGAAGGAAAATCGACCTCCGGAAGAGGAAGTCGAGCAGGAATAGGCTCATCAGGCTCAACAGCACTGCCAGGACGCGCACGAAGACGAGCCCTAAGGGCATTTGCCTCAGAGATGCGGTGAACCTCCTCGGTAGCAATGTGAGTGGCAGTGTAGCGGCAGGTGTCAAAGATGGCTTTATGGGACTTCCCAATAAAGCGAGCAAGGCGGTCAAACGGCTTGACGAAAGGTTTGGTGTGGCGAGAAGAGCTCTCACCACACGACGGAGCAGGAGCCTTGCCCCTAGAAGTGTCATCACGCGGAGTCCACATGGAGTGAATGTTGTTCTTGTTGATGGGGCAAGTGAAGGAGCATGTGGAAGAGTACGAACCTTCAGACAACTAGCCATGCGAATCTCATGCCAAAGAAAATCTGCCATGTCAATGGGACGAGTGGGATTCTTCCGTGAATAGTACATCAAGTCAATGCTGTAAGCTCGTACCATCCCACGATCCCCTTTCTTGGGAGCAATGGAGTTGAGGATGCACTGAAAAAGCCACCGGTATTTGAGACGGAAGATACTGATGTCATTAAGCTCCTTGCTTTGCTGCACTGTGGATAGCTGAGTAGGAGGTATGGTGAGACAACTGCAAGCACTGATAGGCATAGCCTCAAACTTGGGATTCACCTCATGGATTCGAAAAAGACCTGCCTCAGATCCAGGCATGCCCAAGGCAGCAGCAAACTCCTCAAAAGAGACAGTGAACTGAGAATGATGAGTCATCCAAGTGATCGAACGATCCGGATGGAAGAAACACGTGGCATAGAATTGCCGAATGGAAGCCTCATTCCAATCACAGTGGAGAGACATAGCACGACGCAGCCCCATGCCCTCAATCTTCTCTGACACACCATCGAACTTGGTTGGATTGTTCGCAATGTAATCCAAGTTCACATAATGTTGAGGAGAGAACCCTAGATGAGCAATGACTGATTGATAGATGTCCTGTTGAACCAAAGGGCGAAACCGAGGATCGGTTGCATTGGCCGGGGCAGCAAATTGGTTGACTTCACTCCTTAAAGCTGCATACTCAGAGGGATCCATGGACTGCTAGCTGATAGTACGACGGCCCCGGTTGGTGGGGTTGGCCATGGACAAAATGAGACAGGTAGGTGCGGCAGGCTGCGAGCTTGAGGTAGAAGCCGCTTTCTTCTTCTTGGCCTTGGTCGTTGAGCGAACCGGTACGAGCTCGTCCTCCTAGAGATCGTCCTCATAATCAGGATCGTCCTGCCCGGCATAGGACGGACGAGCACGACCTAGTGCTTTCTTGAGTGGACGAGCAGCTTCCTCGGAGTCCGTTGATGCTTGGCGACGTGGTTCTAGGCATACGCATTGGAGCGAAAAGAACAAAAAAAATCGGCGAGCTCAATGAGTAACTGACCCTAGATGAGTATAAGAGGAAAAACGAGGAAGGGCGCAGATGAGATACCATGAGAGGGACCCGAGGAGGTCGACTTGAAGCTCCGGCCAGTACCACCACGGCCGACCACCATGGCGGAGTTTGGGGGCGGAGGCCGAGATTGGAGAGGATCCAATTGGCCCCTGGGGAAAACGGCGCGAGGCGGACGTAGATCGAGGCGATGGGGACCCGTGAGCACGAGATCAGGCTGGTTCGCCGGCCGGACTGGCGGGGCGGGGCGGTGAGCAGTCGCCGGCGGCGGGGTGAGAGGGTGAGGTCGAGGGAAAAAGGAAACAGGATAACTCCCTGTGCCCCCCCCTGGCCCGATATGCTACTGGACAAGTCGAAGACCCACCCGGATGTCCGGAAGGAGCCCCGGATGATCCGGGAAAGGGCAGATGTCCGGAAGTGAGCCCGGATATCCGGGCAAACATAGACCGGACGTCCGGATGTAAGTCCGGATGATCCGGCTGGCCAAAGTTCTGAGATATGATTCTGATGTGATGAAGAGTGATGGGGTGATGACGATATATATATATGTATATATATATTGTGTGTGTTTGTTATATATATATATATATATATATATATATATATATATATATATATATATATATATATAGGGAAAATGCATCCTACTACCGGGTGTAGCTACACCCGTTTCTCATATACTATCATGTGGTAGTATATACTCTACTTTATTATTTTTAGTATGTTCATATACTATATCTAAGATACTCCCAGGTGATTTGTATGAAAAAATTGCAAGTGAGGTCATAATTTTATTGTATTTGTGAAATACGTACATATTTATACGTGAAATAGAGTATGCGCAAAATATGATACATACTACCAAAAAAGTAGTATATATACACCCGGTAGTAGGAAAATTTTGTCCTATATATATATATATATATATATATATATATATATATATATATATATATATATATATATATATATAAGTAGCCTTAGTCACAGCAATATCTCAACCTCATATAAACACCCAAAAAGAATAATTAGGCTAAGTCACCATGTATGAGTATATATAACTTTGGAGACCAAAAATTTGAACTTTTGGACCCATGGTTATTACTCCATCATTTTAAAGTACTATGGACACAAAGTAAGTGCCATAGTGACTTTGAGAGTGTTGGTTCTATTTATGCATTATGTAAGGGAGAGAGTACTCATAAATTGAATGTCTCCCCCTAAGTATATGCCTACATCAAGACAAGACATTATGAAGATGCATGCATGAGTACGAGATTTCACATAATGTTGTCAAGCTCCAAGATACCAAGTTCACGCCTAAGTCGACAAAACCTTGCTTCATCCAATGGTTTGGTGAAAATATCTGCCAGTTGCAAATCTGTACCAATGTGATCAATGTGAATATCACCCTTCTCAACATGATCTCTCAAGAAGTGATACCTAATATCAATGTGCTTGGTGCGGAGATGATCCTTGGGGTTTTCAGCAATGTTGATGGCACTTTCATTATCGCATAGAAGAGGCACATTTCTATAGGTGATACCGTAATCCTTCAAAGTTTGCCTCATCCATAATAACTGAGTTGCACAACTGGCGGCATCAATGTATTCAGCTTCTGCGGTAGAGAGGGCAATACAGTTTTGTTTCTTCGATGACCAACTTACCAAGGAGCGTCCAAGAAACTGACATGCACCGGAAGTGGACTTACGATCCACTTTGTCTCCGGCCCAATCCGCATCCGTGTACCCAATGAGATCAAACTTAGCATCCTTGGGATACCATAGACCCAACTTTGGGGTGTGAACAAGGTATCTAAGAATATGCTTAACCGCCTTATGATGACTTTCCCTAGGGGAAGCTTGAAATCTAGCACACATGCATACACTAAACATGATGTCTGGTCTAGATGCACAAAGATAAAGCAATGAACCAATCATAGAGCGGTATTTAGATGGGTCGAAAGGGATACCGTTTATGTCTTCAGTGAGAGTTATTTTGGTTGGCATTGGTGTCTTACATGGACTAGCATCAGACATACCAAACTTCTCTAAGATATCCTTGAGGTATTTTGCTTGAGGCAAGAAAATTCCTTCTTGAAATTGTTGAATTTGAAATCCGAGGAAGAACTTCAAATCCGCATTGAGTGACATTTCAAAATTCTTGGTCATTGAGTCCGCAAGCTTCTTGCACAAATGAATGTTAGGAGAACCAAAAATGATATCATCTACATAGATTTGGCATAAGATCAAATCACCCTTATCCCTCTTAGTAAAAAGAGTGGGATCAATCACCCCTCTCACAAAACCATCATCGAGTAAAAACTTCTTAAGATGATCATACCAAGCACGAGGTGCTTGTTTGAGGCCATACAAAGCCTTATGAAGTTTATACACATAGTCTTTGTGATCGGGATCAACGAACCCAGGTGGTTGTGATACATATACTTCTTCTTGTAGAGGACCGTTAAGGAAAGCACTCTTCACATCCATTTGATGTAATGTAAAACCATTGAAAGCAGCATAAGCAAGTAAGATGCGAATGGATGGCAACGGGGGCAAAGGTCTCACCAAAGTCCAAACCTTCAACTTGTGAGTACCCTTGTGCCACTAACCTTGCCTTGTTTCGGATGATCACACCATTCTCATCTTGTTTGTTCTTGAAAATCCATTTTGTTCCAATGACATTGTGCTCGGTAGGTGGCCTCTTGACTAGTGACCACACTTGGTTGCGTTCAAAGCTGTTCAACTCTTCTTGCATAGCAACTAGCCAATCATTGTCCATCAATGCATCTTATACCTTGATGGGCTCAAAACTAGACACAAAAGAAAAGTGAGCACAAAAGTTGGTCAAATGTTTACGAGTGACCCTACCTTCCGATATGCCGGTGAGTATTTTGTCAACATCAACACGACCGGCCACTCGTGGCATGATAGAGGTAAGGGTTTCACGAGGTTCAACTTCATGTCCATCATCCACATCCTCAACATATGGATCATTAATGTGTGGAGGAAGATCTTCTTGTTCATATTGCATTTGTTGAGGTTCATCATCAATGATTGGATTTTCTTGTTCTTATTCTTGAAGATTGTCATGAGGAGTAACTTGATCATCTTCTTCAACTTGGGCTAAGGGTATCGGTTGAACAATAGGAGCTTGTGGAGGTATGGATGTTGAAGTAGTTTGATGATGTGTGAGACTTCCATCTTCTTCTTCATCATCATGAGGTTCTTGTTCCATAGGAAGAAGTGCACCAACACCCATGGTCAAAATGTCTTGAGAAGAATCTTCTTCACCTACATCACTTAGATCAACTTGCTCCCCATGGGAGCCATTAAATTCATCAAACACCACGTCACAAGTTTCTACAACACATCCATTGGATTTGTTGTAGACTCTATAGGCGTGAGAGTTTGATCCATAGCCAACAAATATACCCTCAATCGTTTTGGATTGAAATTTTCCTAACCGTTCTCTTTTGTTGAGGATGAAACATTTGCACCCAAATACACGAAAGTACTTGACATTTGGCTTGTTTCAAGTTAGAAGCTCATATGGAGTCTTTTCCAATATAGTGTGGAGGAAGAGCCGGTTTGATGCATGGCATGCGGTGTTGACAGCTTCGGCCCAAAAACTATGTGGTGACTTGTATTCATCCAACATTGATCTTTCCATCTCCACAAGTGTGCGGTTCTTCCTTTCGGCTACACCATTCTGCTGAGGAGTGTATGGAGCTGAATATTGATGCTCAATCCCTTCATCACTAAGGAATTCTTCCAAGGTGTAGTTTTTGAACTCAGATCCATTGTCACTTCTTATTGCCAAGATTTCTTTGTCAAACTTGCGTTGTGCTTGCTTGGCAAAGTCAATGAAAGTGATCTTCGTCTCGTCCTTGGACTTGAGGAAAAACACCCATGTATATCTTGAGTAATCATCAACAATGACAAGTCCATACTTTTTCCCACCAAGACTATCCCATGAAGGAGGCCCAAAAAGATCCACATGAAGGAGCTCCAAAGGCCTTGAAGTAGACACAATATTCTTGGGTGGGTGCTTTGATTGATGTTGCTTCCCGGCTATACATGCACTACACACACGATCTTTCTCAAAAGAGACATTTGTTAGTCCAAGGATGTGATTTCCCTTTAAGAGATCTTGAAGATTTCTCATGCCGACATGGGCTAGCCGGCGATGCCATAGCCACCCCTTGTCAGCCTTGGCCATTAGACAAGTTGCATGGAATGTGCTCTCTTTCGAGAAATCAACCGTGTAAAGGTTGCCATCCAACTCTCCAACAAAGGCCACTTCGAGAGTATCTCTCTTAAAGACTTTCACATCCGTTAGTCCAAATAGTGTATCATAACCAACAGATGCCAATTGACGAACAGAAAGTAAATGATATTTAAGGGATTGAACAAGCATGACATTTGCAAGAGACATGTCATTTGTGATGGCCACCTTCCCCAACCCAAGTACCTGTCCTTTTGATCCTCCACCAAACATAATGCTCATAAATGGTTGAATAGCTTCCATGAAATTGTAGAGCAATTTGCTATCTCCGGTCATATGATTGGTACACCCACTATCAATCACCCATTTTACTCCACCGGAGAAGGCAACCTACACACAATTATTACTTGGTTAGAGGCACCCATCTTGCAATGGGACCTCTCAAGTTAGTCACAAGGGTCTTAGGGACCCAAATAGCATAAAACCGAAATGCATTTCGAGGACCAACAAACTTTGCATAAACTTCTCCATCCTTAGTCTTACGAAGTACATAGGATGGAGGCATGAACTCTTTTGGCTTGTTGGGAGTGGGCATGCCCCTTGTGGCCTTCCCACTAGCAACCTTACCTTTCTCCTTGTGTCCTTCTCGTACAAAAGTTTCTTTCAAAGGAGTGGTGCACTTTTGAGAGAATGTCTTCTTCTTGCTTGTGCTTGGGTCAAACCCGAGTCCCTCTTTGGCGAACACTTCATTGTGTTGGCTCAACACCTCATTAAGGTTCTTTTGCCCTTGAGCACATGTCATGAGCCCTTTCTCAATTTGAGCCTTGAGAAAACGATTTTCCTCAAGACTAGATCACTACTAGAGTTAGTAGAACAAGCATCAACATTTATAATGGGAGATGAATAGGCCTTAGCTAGAGTTTCAAGATAAGTAAGTTTGAGCGTCTCAAAACTCTTTGTAAGAAGGGTGAGCTCTTCTTCCTTAGTCTTGAGGGACATGGATAGAAGCTCACAATCCTTAGAGAGAGAAGCATGAGACGTCACAAGCTTACTTTTATCATTCATCAACTCTTCACAAGAGCCAATAGACTTTTTCAAGGAGGCAAGATCTTTAGTATGAACATCAATATTTGTGCCAATTTTTAAGCATAGTTCATCATTTCGTGTTTCCTCATATTGGACTTTCCGCTCAAGGATTTCACATTTTTCCTTTTCCTCGGTGACGAGGGTTTCGAGTTCCTTAATGGTGATGGTGTGCTTACTCACCATCTCCATAAGCATGCGAAACATAGTGAGCTTCTTTCCTTTGAGGGAGCACATGAATTTATTAAGTTTAGCAAGCATAGGATCATTTAGATCATCATCCTCATAACTATCCTCCGCATCAAGATACTCATCACTAGAAATAGGAGGAGTGAGAAGAGGAGGGTTTGATCGTGGGGTTACCTTGACCTTGTCAGGAGAGTTTTGATCCTCTCCATCTTCTACCACGGCCTTCGCCATGAGGCACTTGTGAGCGTTGCCCTTGTAATCCTTCATGTAGTTGTAGGTGACAACTTCACCACTCTTATTGACTAGCCTCAATGTGTTTTGCGAATCTTGAGCAACTCCGGCAACACCACTAACATCATCCGGATCAGATTCTTCTTGAGCAACCATTGCTTTCCCATCTCTCTTCTTGAGCTTGGAGTTCAAAGGATTTGGCAACTTCTTCTTAGGAAAGGTCTTAGGAAACCTTGGTCTATCTTCTCTCTTCTCATAAGGGCACTCATTTGAGAAGTGGTTGGTTTCCTTACAGTTGTAGCATTTTCTTACTTTCTTCTTTTGGAATCTTCCCTTGAATTTTCCCGCGCTAAACTTCTTGACAAAGAGAGCCATGTCTTCATATGACGGGCCCTCGTCGGAGTCAATCTCATCACCATCTTCATCATCATCATCTTATTCTTCTTCTTCACTTTGCTCATCTTCACATACATGCTTGGCCTTCAATGCAAGATTGACCTTTGATGATGGGGAACCATGCATGGCAAGATGTTTTGTGGCATTAGCCTTTGACTCTTCAAATAGTTGAAAGGTGGATATGATGTCATCTGTAGTCATTTCCTTGAAAGTATGGTGTTGTCTTATGTCCCACACCATTTGATGGTGATATGGAGCAAGAGCATGAAGCAATTTATCCACAAGGAATCTCTTAGTCATGTTGAATCCATCTTGTGTCTTGTCACACTCACATGACTCAATATCGGCAGTGAGAGTCATGAGGCGCTCATGGAGTTGATTGGGGGTTTCACCTTTCTCCATACAAAAGTTTTGCAATTGCCCCTTGGCAATTTCATATTGAGCACTTCAGAGGGTAGAGGTGCCAGTCTTGGATCGTATGATACTTTCCCATAGTTCCTTGGCACTTGTGATGTGTATGAACGGTCTCCTTTGCTTTTCATCCATGCCTCTCCTTATACACATAGCAGTGTCATTGAGGTTCTTGTCATATATTTCTCTTGGTGTGGGGTTCTTTGGATCAACCACATGATAGCCATACTCCAAGATTTCCAGCATCTCGTCATTTCCATGTCGAAGATGATCCTGCATAGCAACTCTCCACAAGGCAAAATTGGAAGTGGCACTTAGTAAAGGAGGTTTTCCTTGAGGGTTATATCTTGGTTTCTCAACCTGAGGTCTTGCATAAAGCCAAGGAACACTGGCGTGTTCATTGCTAGGAGGTTGTTGACCAAGTGATGGAGTAGGCACAGTTGGCCTCAAAGCAGCACCACCCGAGAGTGGTGCAAGCACTGTGGACAACGTGGCTAATCTCATTTGGACCAAGGCCTCAAGAGAAGCATCATGCTCCTCTTTTTGTTTAGCAAGGGCCCGTTCTAGATCCTCCGACGTAAAGGTCTTGACTTCAGAGGAAGCCACACCTTTATCCTTAGGATCTACAACCAGGGGAGTCCCATCCGGGTTCATCTCGCTCTAGGGCGGTTAAGCCACAAGAATAGAGCACGAGGCTCTGATACCAATTGAAAGGATCGAGATGGACCTAGAGGGGGGGGTGAATAGGTACAATTACAAATTTTAATTATTACTATGCAATTTTAGGCAATAGAACGGAATATGAAGGTGAGCCTAACAATTGCTAGTAAGAGTAAAGTACTAGGCAAGTAACACAAGCATACAAGTGAGCAAGCACGATAAGATGTAAGTAAGAGCAATCACAACAAGTAACCACAAGTATAGAGTTAGGGTTAGGAATAACCGCAACTCCGGGAGACGAGGATGTATGCCGATGTTCACTTCCTTGGAGGGAAGCTAGTCACCGTTAGAGGGGCGGATGTTACCACGAAGGCACACCTACGCCACGAAGGCTCACCCTATTCTCCCTTTGAGACAACACCACAAAGGCGTTTCTCAACCACTAGTGGTAGACCTTGGGGTGGTCTCCAAACCCTCACAAACTTTCCGGGGGTAATCACAATCGTTGATTCCTCACCGAATGACTCCTACCACCTAGGAGTATCCAACCTCCAAGAGTAACAAGATCCGAGGGGAAAGACTCAAGACTTGCTCAAACTTCGATTTGCTTTGGTCACAGAAGGGGAGGAAGAAGATCTTTCTTTTGATTGGAACAACTCTTCAAAACTCTCAAGAATCAAGCCGGGATCTGGGATTTAGTGTGTGAGCAAGAGAGGGGAAGCACTGGTGTTCTTGAGGCGTGTTTGTGTGGAGTGTTCAACCTTATCCCGAAGGGGTAAGGTGCTATTTATACCATGTCCAGAATAGAGCCGTTTGGACACAAGTTGACCACCCCGGATGATCTGGGACACCATCCGGATGATCCGGACATTTGTCCGGATGATCTGGCAGAAGGCCCGGATGCAGGTGGTTGCAGCCTAGCTGCGAGCAGCCCGGACAGTCCGGAGGCAAGCCCGGATGATCCGGACAAGCCCCGGATGATCCGGATGGCTGGTCGGATGATCCGGCTACAACATATGGCTTCTGTGAAAACAGGCACGGTTATCCGGACGATTCGGAAGAGGATCCGGACGATCCGGGGAACAGCCCGGATGATCCGGAGGAACGTCCGGATGATCCGGCTTCAGCCATACTGTTCTGTGATGGAGAGCACCAATTATCCGGACGATCCGGTGCAGGGTCTGGCTGATCCGGGTGAAGCCCGGATGATCTGGTTATCCATCTGGATGATCCGGCTAGGAGAGGTGGTAGGTTTTGGCTAAGAGATATTGCTAGGGATTTTTGTCTATTGTGGTAGAATTGTTTATGAGACAAAATGTGAGCAAGTCTTGAACCTATACTTCGAATCCCCTCTTAATAGTGCGGGGTTCCTATTACTCAAGAAATATGAAAAGAGCACAATACTTCATCTTTGTTTGCTTCTTTCCTCATTGATAATTTGCTTGAGTAAAATCTCATATGATGTGATCATGATGCTCACTAAAGAAAACCAGAGGGCAGACGGCCTGTGTATATACTTAGCAAACAAGGTTAGTCCCCTATATGTAGGTTTGTCATCAATATCAAAAATACTCTTTAAGAGCAAGATTGCACTTTCACCGACTCTGTGTAACCCTAACCCTCTTTGGTGCCTATATAAACCGGAGGGTTTTAGTCCATAGAACGAACAACAATCATACCATAGGCTAGCTTCTAGGGTTTAGCCTCTCTGATCTCGTGGTAGATCTACTCTTGTGCTACCCATATCATCAATATCAATCAAGTAGGAGTAGGGTTTTACCTCCATCGAGAGGGCCCAAACCTGGGTAAAAACATCGTGTCCCCTGTCTCCTATTACCATCCGCCTAGACGCACAGTTCGGGACCCCCTACCCGAGATCCGCCGGTTTTGACACCGACAGTGATCTTCACCTTTCCCTTTTTCATTTTATCCTTTGGCAAGCACCTCGTGTTGGGAAGATCCTGATATATATATATCCAATTGGATGTAAGTTAGCATGAACTATTACTGCTGATATCACCCATATGTGAATACGTTGGGAGGCAATACTATAAGCCCCTATCTTTGTCAGTGTCCGATTAAAACTCCATAACCATTAGTATTGCATGAGTGTTAGCAATTGTAGAATACTATATGATAGTTGAGTATGTGGAGTTTGCTAAATCAAAGCTCTGGCATAGACCCTTCCTGAAAATAAGATGAATTGCAATTATTTGACGACTAAGAATGAAGTTTGCTAGTTTTCAAGAAACTTTATGGTCTATGCTTTAACATGTGAATTGCTTGTTACTTGTTCATGAGAAGTTTTATGAGATGAACTATTGTTATGACATATAATCATGCTAGAAAAGGTGATTGAAATTATCATTGATCAAACTTGTGCACCTTCTAGCATTCACACTTCATAAATTCTTTCTTTTATCATTTACCTACTCGAGGACGAGCAGGAATTAAGCTTGGGGATGCTGATACGTCTCCAACGTATCTATAATTTATGAAGCATTCATGCTATTTTATTATCTGTTTTGAATGACTACGGGCTTTATGATACACTTCTATATTACTTTTGGGACTAACCTACTAACCGGAGGCTCAGCCCATATTGTTGTTTTATTGTTTGTTTCAGTATTTCGAAGAAAAGGAATATCAAACGGAGTCCAAACGGAATGAAACCTTCGGGACCGTGATTTTTGGAAAGGATATGATCCGGGAGACTTGGAGTTCAAGCCAGGGAAGGCTCGAGGAAGCCAGGAGATAGGAGGGTGCGCCCACCCCCCTGGGCGCGCCCCTGTCTCCTGGGCCCCTCGAGGCTCCCCCGACCGACTTCTTTCGCCTATATAAGTCCACGTACCCTAAAAACATCGAAGACGAAGATAGATCGGGAGTTCTGCCGCCGCAAGCCTCTGTAGCCACCAAAAACCTCTCGGGAGACCGTTCCGGCACCCTGCCGGAGGGGGAATCCCTCATCGGTGGCCATCTTCATCATCCCGGTGCTCTCCATGACGAGGAGGGAGTAGTTCACCCTCGGGGCTGAGGGTATGTACCAGTAGCTATGTGTTTGATCTCTCTCTCTCTCTCTCTCTCTCTCTCTCTCTCTCTCTCTCTCTCGTGTTCTCTCTATGGCACGATCTTGATGTATCGCGAGCTTTGCTATTATAGTTGGATCTTATGATGTTTCTCCCCCACTACTCTCTTGTGATGAATTGAGTTTTCCCTTTGAAGTTATCTTATCGGATTGAGTCTTTAATGATTTGAGAACACTTGATGTATGTCTTGCCGAGTTTATCTATGGTGACAATGGGATATCACGTGATCCGCTTGATGTATGTTTTGGTGATCAACTTGAGGGTTCCGCCCATGAACCTATGCATAGGGGTTGGCACACGTTTTCGTCTTGACTCTCCGGTAGAAACTTTGGGGCACTCTTTGAAGTACTTTGTGTTGGTTGAATAGATGAATTTGAGATTGTGTGATGCATATCGTATAATCATGCCCACGGATACTTGAGGTGACAATGGAGTATCTAGGTGACATTAGGGTTTTGGTTGATTTGTGTCTTAAGGTGTTATTCTAGTATGAACTCTATGATAGATTGAACGGAAAGAATAGCTTCATGTTATTTTACTACGGACTCTTGAATAGATAGAACAGAAAGGATAACTTTGAGGTGGTTTCATACCCTACCATAATCTCTTCGTTTGTTCTCCGCTATCAGTGGCTTTGGAGTGACTCTTTGTTGCATGTTGAGGGATTGTTATATGATCTATCTATGTTATTATTGTTGAGAGAACTTGCACTAGTGAAAGTATGAACCCCATGCCTTGTTTCCTACCATTGCAATACCGTTTACGCTCACTTTTATCATTAGTTACCTTGCTGTTTTTATATTTTCAGATTACAAAAACCTATATCTACTATCCATATTACACTTATATCACCATATCTTCGCCAAACTAGTGCACCTATACAATTTACCATTGTATTGGGTGTGTTGGGGACACAAGAGACTCTTTGTTATTTGGTTGCGGGGTTGTTTGAGGGAGACCATCTTCATCCTACGCCTCCTACGGATTGATAAATCTTAGGTCATCCACTTGAGGGAAATTTGCTACTGTCCTACAAACCTGTGCACTTGCAGGCCCAACAACGTCTACAAGAAGAAGGTTGTGTAGTAGACATCATGTACCTCTAACATTCTGTCCTGAAAATTGCCGGTATATTCATGCCCATGACCAGGAAAACGTAACCATCATGTAACACTTGAGCTAGTCTTAGAGGCATGACTAGGAATACATTTTACCATTTATTATTCCACCATGCATATGTGTTTTCCTCTGAGGAATTATGGATATATGGACTCAAGGACCATTGAAGTTATAACATGAAAAATAAACATAATTATGAACTTTGAGATAAATAATAGTTATTATTATTGCTTCTAAGGCATATCTTCTATGGTGTTTCCGGCCTTTGAACAGCTCGGCAGGCTGGATGGTGTGTTTTTTCATGGCTGCCCAACCTTTGGACGATCCAGCATGGCCAGTTGGCTTGTGCACGACACGTGCCTTCTGCTCGCACTTTTTGCTAGCCATGAATTCTTGGCTAGGTTTGTTTGGTTTCCTTCTACTCGTGTAGTTCTATGTGGGAGTGTCCGGTTCTGACGGTTCAGGTCATTTACCGTGGGTGTTAGGTCAAGCTTTCTATTAACCGGTCTGTTGGGCTGCCTTAGTCGGTCATCTTTGTTGTTTTCTGTTTGTTCGGAAATGGCCCCATGATGTGGTGTGCATGTCGACCACCAACAACACACCAAAATCATAGTAATGTCCTTTGTTTTTTGCGTCAAGGGTGTAAAGGATCAGCATTATAGATAAGTGTGTAGTACATAGTGGCTGTCACGTTGAAACTCACCGTTATTTTTGTAGTTCCGAGATGAAGAAAGGCCGGAGCACGAAAAAAACATTAGAATCCCTTCACCTGCTCGAGATAATGCCTTAAGTATCAATAACACCATTGTTATCTGTCATTAAAATATAAGGCAAATACAAGCATAAGCACTTGCGGACAATTCACAAAAAAACAACCTTCAAATAGTTCACCTAACTTCTCATTTGCATTTATTTTTTGCCCATTTGTGGATCATCCATAAAATATGGTGTTCATAAGTTGCTTTGCATCTTGGTTGCAATTGTTCTTTGCTCCAAGGATGCAACGGGTCATCTAGTATCACTACTGCACGTATATGTGCTAGGATGCTATGCTTATTGACCGATTCCGATATGCTTATTTTCCTAATATTAATATGTATGTGTCCAGGTTGGATTTTTCTTGGGAATCATGTCCAAGTTGGATTGTATGTGTTATGTGTGCATGTTTTGTCTTCGGAATAGGCCTTTGCATAAGTTTCCTTTCTCCTCTTATTTATACATGTAGTCTAATTTTTATGTAACCATGTTTTTTACATGTGTGCGCCCATGTTGGAGTCAATATGCACGTGTCAATGATGGATTTATTGTATGCATTTTATATTCTTTGTAACCTCCCATGTTAGGTTCAATATGCACGTGTTAATAATGGATTGTTTGTACCGTTTTATATTTTACATAACAAATAGGCCTTGGAATAAGTTTCCTTTCTCTTATTTATACATGTAATCTAATTTTCTATGAAACCATGTATTTTACATGTGTGCACCCATGTTGGCCACAATATGCATGTGTCAATGATGGATTGTTTGTATGCATTTTATATTCTATGTAACCTCCCATGTTGGGCTCAATATGCATGTGTCAATAATGGATTGTTTGTACGCGTTTTATATTTTACATAACCTTTTTAGCTTTTAATCTCAATTGTTTCCCTAATTAGAATCAATGGGTTGTATGGATAATGTGGTGGGCTGATTGTCTTCTGTTTTAATAATATAAACTAGCTGGGAGACCCGCGCATTTGCGCGGCGGCTAGATTTTGAATTTACACATAAAGTTTGTGTAATGATATGTATTTAACTTCCTACCTTCCTTTTTTCCATGACATCTATCTTGTCACCAACATTTTTATCTTGAAAAAATGATCTTCATATATATAATTAACGTTTTATGGCCTTACTACTCGAGGAAAACTATCATCTATTCGGAGTAGCAAAACCTTTGAATTTATTTTTACTTGCCGCAACAAATTATCTTATTTTCATGTTGGAAGGACAATATATGGTCGAGGGCAGTTGTGTGGTGCATGCAAAACTGATGTATCAAATTTATAGTGAAGTTGGAAAAAGGATTTTCTTATTAAAAATCTATACAAAGTAAATACGATTAATTCTCATGATACGTAAAAAACACATCCGATTGATTATTAGGTGAATTTGGGCCTTGAGAAATTGATGCATATTGCTTCGAATTGATTACAAACATAGTTGATTTGCCTACCAGCACATGTATACCTTTTAAGTTCATTCTAAATCTTAGTAATTATAATTAGGACCCATTATAGAATTTGAAGAGCATATTTTAGCCAATGAATGTAATGGCCTATCTTTTCCCTGTTCTCTTCGTCTCCCCGGTCATGGGCCCAATTAGCTCCTTAATAACATATCTCATTGTGATCTTAGTTCCCTAGATCTGCATGATGGTATGTGTTTATGGTGATATGGTGTGTATTATGCTTCTGCATTTTAGCATGTACATGCGAATATGCGCATATGTCTTATTCTAACATATTTATACAATTATATTGGCTTTTCTACTCTATCATCTTTTGTTGTGTTCTCTCATCTCCCTCATTTCTTCCAGCAAATCAAAGTCACTGAATATACTTCAATGCATTACTCATATGTACTCTAGAGTTGTGCAATTTTTACATGATGCATTACTCTCTCATCTCCATCATTTCTACCCAGAAATAAATATTGAAGCGATCTAATCAAATTCATCAAGTATAGACGACGATTGGCATATTCATTGGTCCTCCTAGAGTTGTGCTGCTTTTTCATCATGGCGTACTTGTCCTCCACATGTTCCAAAATATTTGGTGCATATTATTTGGAGTTTTCTCTTCATAATTTTAGCTAGGATGTTCTTTTAGAATACATTAAATATTAGTTAAATGATATATGGCTTAAAAGTATTTTATAGCTAGTACAACATTGTTGTTTTTACATCTCCAGTCCATATACTTTTATATATATTATTGATCGAAGTTTTAAAGCATTGATTGTATGTTTAATTATACACATTATAAACAAAACTATTTTTTTTATATATTTGGCCCAATCTTTGCTAAGTGTGTACCAATCTATCTCTCATTTTAAATTCTGGGTAGAGAAAGTTATTTTTTTGCTTTTCTAATAAGGCAAAAAAAGAGTACCGATTGATTTATCTACTAAAATCATACTCAGATTACATCAACGCATGTATTCTTTTTTTAACCGATCACTGCATGTATTCTACTCAGACTTTGCTTTCTTTTAGGATGTTCACATGTATTCTGTCTGGACTCTTATTTTTTTCTTTATAATACTCTATTCGGACTCTTCTTTGAGGGTGCTAGTCAGACACCCCAATTCCAAACAAATTGATTGGACCGAGGTTCGTGCAGGGAGAGAATAGAAACTAATAACGATGGAGCAAGAAAACGGATGCGCTAACGCGCAACGGACATAAGTTGGCTCCTATTTGAATTCTACACGGACTATTTCTCCAATCTGCATGCATGTGCTTTTTGGGACATACATGTGTTGCGTTTGGTGCATCTAGTCCTTCATGGACTCTTACTGATCTATATAGATTCATTAAATCTCAGCCCTTTTTTTGCTAGTTAAATCTTGTCTGTTTTTTTTTTGTCTTTGACGTACAGATCTATATGGATCGATTCATTAAATCTCAACCGTTTTTCTTTGCTAGTTAAATCTCGTCCGTAAATCTCGTATGTTCCTTTTCTATCGTTTTAAGTATATAATAGAAGATAGATAGATAGATAGATAGATAGATAGATAGATAGATAGATAGATAGAATATATATTTTATATACTCCCTCCGTCCGGAAATACTTGTCGAAGAAATGCATAAAAATGGATGTATCTAGAACTAAAATACGTCTAGATACATCCATTCCTTCGACAAGTATTTCCGGACGGAGGGAGTATATATATATATATATAGAGAGAGAGAGAGAGAGACGGATAGAGAGATGGATGGATGGATGGATAGATATATAGATAGATCCAATAGATAGATAGATAGATAGATAGATAGATAGATATATAGATAGATGGATGGAGATGGATAGATATATAGATAGATCGATAGAGAGAAAGAGAGATAGGATAGAATAGATAGATAGAGGGATGGATAGATAGATAGATATCTCGAGTGTGGAAAAGTTTACACATTTTGACGCAAATTAGTAGTGAATATTAAAATATACCTTTTCATTAAATTAAAAGGGCAAATCAGTATCTTTCCCCATCATGTGCCAATCCCAAACCTTAAAGAGCTTAGCTCGTCTTGTTTCATCATTTCCTTGAATCACCGGTCCAAAGGACATATTAGCAGCACCGCAGCCTAACTCTACGCACTCACCGATAAGCCACATCACCGAGGTTGTGCCTCTGGTCACTATCGCAATTAGACTAGCCACAATGCATAGTAACATACACTAGTAACATACAAAAATCCCTAGACTATGTTACTACCTTCATAGTGGGTAGTAACATAAGTGTGGTAACATGCAAAGCTTCATTTATTAGGTTATAGACTCATATTGCATTGGGACATGTGATGTTACAGTAACTAGCTAAGTTACTGTAACTACCTCTCTCCTCATTAACTCATTGCCACATAAGCAAAGTTCCTGAGTTGGACTCGATGTTACTACTGAAGTTACTCCCATTGTGGCTAGTCTTAGCAAACTCGGCAAAAACCAGTTGAACTCTGCAGACCGTGTGCTGAATTCAGTTGTCGACTTAGGGTACCCGGCCCACACCCTCCAGCCAAAGGGCAGGTTCCCAAAGTTCTAGTTGTTGGGTACTTGACAACCGCAGCGACCGAAGCAATATCCCCTTCCTCCTACTCGTAGTAGATGCCCATCGTTAGAGCTGCAGACCGGCAGACATCATCCACCTTGCTAGTGTCACCTCCTGAAGAGTCTTCTTGTGCATTCCCGCTCGCAGCAGTCCCTATTCTATGTCATCACAACATATTTCATCGGCGGTCGAAGCATCGGGAGGTGTCGCTCGAAGCTTGATGCATCCCTTGCCTGAGCTCGCCGGCTCATCGCAAACGCTCTGCTGCCGTCGTAGCACGTGGTTTGGAAAACCTGTCGTGGGCATCGTCAGCTCGCCCGTGCCGTTACATCATGTGGTGCGGGGGAGAGAGAGGGGCAGAGAAGGAGGCGTTGGTATGTGTTGCCGTTTTCTTCGCCTGTGGTGGCTCGCCCTAGCAGCAGGCAACGGTGGTAAGATTGTAGTAGCAGTGCCGCACCCCTGTGCCTCACGGGTCACGGTGGTGAGGGAAGAGAAGGTTAGTCACGGAGGAGATAGAGGAATGGAGCGTTCGCCATGACAAGGAGCAGCGCATCGTGAAAAACGTAAAATAAAGAAGCGGTAGCTTATGGATAAGAACAAGGGGTGGAGACGAGAACAATGCAGGCAAAAATACAAGGATAGACTATAGAGGAGCGCATGATCTCATGGGATCCGATCGTCGCTCATGCAACCGTTCGAGGGAAACGAGATCAGTCGGCGGCTGGAATCTCTTACTGCCAACCTACATCCTGCCCCTGTTTACAACCAACCACTGGCTTGCTTTAGTTTATTCCATTTCATCACTAACTACTGGTTAAAGCTCATATATAGGCACATTGTTTCCTCTAATTAAAATAGCCTATAGGAACGGACCGGATAAGTGGCCTCGAGCAGTACCCCGCAGACCCCACCTTTGGCCTCGGCGCCGCGCCGGAGCCGCATATAGCCAGCTTCGCCCCATGCCGTGGACCATGAATTTTTGAGGAGCCAAAAGTCGACTCCCGCCGGCTCGCCGTAATGGTCGTTGTGTCCGGTAGTGCCATAGCCGACGAGGGTCATGGCGTGCCCGAGAGTGGTGTTGCAGGGCCCGTCGAAGAGGCCGCCGCGGTAATGTATAAAGGCCGTGCTGTTGGCGTCGACCCCTACGGTGACGGGGTGTTTGAACACTGCCCACATGAGCGCCCACTCGTTCCGCGGCTCCACACGCTCCCAGCCCCTGATGCCCACGCCTTTGTGGGCCGGGTAGCACCAGCCCTTAACACCTTTGTACGGATAGTCCGTCCATCGCGAGATGCCACCACCAAGCTTAATGGTTTGAAATGCCTTGGCCGGGGTGCCGCCTCCACAGTGCCTGTTGTTGCCGTCGCAGTCGAGGAGCTGCTGGGGCGACAGCGGGATCAGGTCCCCGTGCTCGATCTTGTAAAGGCTCTCGATGGCCGATGCGGTTGCAAAAGCCCAGCAGCTTCCACAGTGTGTCCCTTGATCCCTGACCGGCGTCACGACGCCCCCGGTGCGCCAGTCCATGGACGCCGGTGGATCTGGGTATTTTCTCCTCTGGCCCTCCGGGACGCCGGCTTGCGCCAGCGGAATGTAGCAGCGGATGTTGTAGTCGTTGCTCAGGGCGGTGTCGGCGAACTCATTGAGCTTCAGTTTGCCGGGGCTGCGGTGGTGCGCGAGCCTGACACTCTGCACGAAGACGGCGAAGCGGGTGCTGCCGCGTGCTCCTCCACTTGGGAGAGCCTTCCCGAAGTGCTGCGCCCACCGCTCGTACAGAGAGAGGAGGGCCTCCTCCGACGCGACCTCCTCCGAGGCGAACGACATGGTGATGGTGCCGCCACTCGCGGCGGGCATGGCGAGGAGCAAGACCATGGTCACCGCGAGCAGGAGTCTCGCCACAGTGGTCGCCATGGTTACTTGGTCTAGAACAGCAAACAGGAGCGAACAACTCTGAGCGAAGTTTCTTCTGGCCGCACTTGCTCTCCCCATCGGCCAAGGGGGTTCTTATATAGGACTGGGAGGCTCCTTAGGCAACTTATGCACAACGTCGGCGCCTTAAAAATATCAGACGAAATTTACTCCTAAAAAACATAACGCTCTTCTCGTCTCAAAGTTTCTCCTTATAGCTGCTGATGGAAAATTCGTGGTGCGTTTGAGTTTGCCTTACTGAGTTACTGAGATAGTAAGACAGCCACCCTGTGTACATCAAGGTTAAATTTGTTTGTGTTTTTTTTTCTGTTGAGCAAATGTTCACATTTGTCTTTACTCTTTAGCAAAACTGATTCGATTATCCTTTAAGCATCTACCGTGGAAATTTTCCTTAAATTCTGGTTAGATTTTGCAAGGATAATACACGTCGAAAATCCACCGAGGGCGCAACCATACAATTTTTTTTTATGGTAGATAATTTGATGTGTGAGGTCCGCTCCAAATTTCAACTCTTTTGGACTTCTGAGAAGCTCTCAGCAAAAAAGACAAAATCGGGGTCTGTAAAAAAGTTTACTGTTCACACACTGTTCTGACCCGATTTGTCTTTTTTGCCAACAGCTGCTCAGACGTTCAAATGAGTTGAAATTTGGAGCGGACCTCACGGATCAAATATTCTAACACACAAAAAAAGACTATTTCTGAATTTTTCTAGTATTTGTTTTGATTTTTTTCTGAGCGGGAACAAATGAGCCTGGGCACCGAGTTGGATTTCCGTATTTGTAGTATCTAAAAAGAACCTAAGGTTCCCTTTCCTGCCACACAAACCGCGTCATGCGGAGCGTTTCGTGCGCCCTCCGCTCTCAGGGACCACAAAATTTCCATGTAAGCAGGCTATAAGCCTGCTATTATACTTGCTCTCAGGGACCACAGAGTTGCCAGATCTACTCGACCTCTAGCTAAAGGGTTTCATCATTCCTTGGCTTCGTGATTATGTCACTGCATTGGAACGTAGTGGCCGACCAGCAAACCAACCGCCCGCAGATTATAGCATACAACACATCGAAGACAAATGTGACTGGACCGTGGCAGAAACTGCTGATAAGAACCGTACAAGGTGCGCGAATGTAACCCCTGGCGTGCGATGGGATGGACAATGGCGTTGATGTCTTTCGGCACCGCATGTGCACTGACCAGCCAGACCCTGCATCCGGCCTTCCGTGCTTTCAGGCGTCCTCTTGGCCGGATGGCCAGTACATCGGCTCCGTACCGGGCCTATCGCAGGCCGGCTTCTGAGTGAGGTAGACATAATGCGCAGCCAGCCAAACAAACCTACTTGGCCGGGACACGTGATCATATCTAAGAGCTATGTTGCCGACCATGTGGTGGCACGTCCATTTCGGGCCCTGTTCCGGTGATACCGTTTGCTATACGGACAAGCACTTCATACGTGCCTGCAGCTTCGATCTTCTGATGCGGGTACAGCGACCCTGTGACTTCAAAGAAAAATGATGCTCCCTAACCTCGCTGAATTGTGATGAAACATGAAAGTGCCAGCATCGATGTGCCCTATGGGTGGCTTAGACCTTACCGAGTTTGAATGTATTCCACGCAAAGCAGGATCTGTGTCCAGTGACAGCGAAGATGTTGTCCTCATGGTCCATGGCGTCTACGAATTCTTCAGGGTCCAGTTGGCCCGAGGGAAGGGAAAACCGGGAATGGTAGCTGACATGACTATACTTGTCAGCGTGCACCATGATGGCAATGGTAATGTCAAAGACTGCTATGAGGATTTATTCGTCATATAATCCTCTCTTGCTTGGTGGTTTCACCACCGCGATTTTCTTCAGTGTTGCGACCGCAATGCCATGGTTAAAGTTTTGACTCTCCCAGCAAAGCCCACACGCACTAAAACCAATGGCTTTTAGGGGGGACTACGTTTTTATATGTTTCTTTGAGTTTTGCTAGGGTTTGTGTCCTGTTCAGGAAGACAAGAAGGTGGTGGCTCCCTGAAAATGGAATAAGGTTTTTCCCGCCTAGCCCCCGTCCCGGTGGTGCGTCTAGCATCATCAGATGGCGTGAGGAGGTGTGTCTCTAGCGGATCTCGCATGATTCGCTTGGTGGTTGTCTTTGGTGGATCTGCTCAAATACGGTCTTCGTTTGTCCACGTCAGTGTGTCTTCAGGTTAGATCCTTTCAATCTACACTTATCTTCATCGGCGCCGACTGCTGTTCTGATGCACTGGTCCTATGGGGCCTTAGCACAACGACTTCCGGACTGTCTACTACGACAAGTATTACCCGACTCCGGTAAGGAAAGGCTGATGACAGCAGCGCGCCTTCGGCTTGCTTCAGTGCTTGTAGTCATTGCTAGGTGGTCTACAGATCTGAATGTATTTTTTATATTTTTTGTTGTTTGTTGTACTGCCATGATAGATGATTAACAGATAGGAAGTTTTCCCGTAAAAAAATTTCTATCAAACACTTTTTATGGGATCAAACTTCGGTAGATAAGAGTAGAACACGAATCATGATATTTGAACTTATTTTGCCAATTTGACATAGGACCATCTACAAAAAATATGAACATTAGTGAACTGCGGGCAATAAAAGAGCTCACCTCTTTTGGCTAAAAAGGCTACAATTTCTCATTGCCTACTAAACATATAAAACATGAGAGGAACGTTATAGCTTACTTAGCTGAAAAGCCCTTTACAACAATTAGATACATATTCATGTTGTACATTGTGTCATGGTTTAGTTTAACTTACTAATCTAGCAATGAATTATGAAACGCCAAAAGCCATAGACAATCACAACTCCTTACAATCCACCACTTTATCACACGGGATACATTTATATGACTATAAGTAAAAACACACTTGATATGAAAACTTCGATATACTGCAAACCAAAAGAAGGTAATCTTGGTTGTGAGAATTATTTCCTTCTATTTCTATGTTTTCTTATTTTCGACATATTCTCGAGTATAGACGCCCACACTTACCGAAGTGACAACAACCGCAAGGTGCTTGCCACCACTCGATCACACATCATGCTTGGGTCTGCAAATGATCTCGTGCCCCTGGCTCATCCTTTGTCCTCTCACATGGCCTCCATCTACTACCCGGTAGTGCGGCCAGGCATGGTGAGAATGCCGACCTGGTCGGGGCCGAGAAGAGAGGAATACGCTCGGTGAAATCCATGGAAGGGAGTAGGGTGCTGAGGGCTCCAGTAAGTCCAGAGTGGCTTGATGGGAAGGGAATGGGGAGATACATGAGGGGTGTGTTTTATGTAGCCACACTCGAGACCGAATGACCGCTCACCTCAAGGGACATTGTAGCGGGCCACGTGTAGTCGGAGTTGTTCCTTCTTTCATTCGTTGATTTTTGTTTTACTTTTTTTTTCACTTTTCATTTTCATTTTTTATGTTTCAAACATATTAAAAATATATATGTCAAAAATTACTTTTCTTAAATTTGTAAAGGGTTCACCGCATTTCTATATATTCATGTAACGTAAAATCTTATCTGTGTAATTTATAAAAATGTTCATCACATTTAAGAAAAAACTAGCATGGTGACCCGCGCATTTGCGCGACTAGATTTGCATTACACAATTTTATATCCTGACAATTTTTCTTCCTATCTTATTTCATTTGATAGGTGCTAAATAAATATTTATATAATAATACATTTAAAATGTGTAAAATCAAAATACATGATAAAACTTTGGTATGAATATGTCAATCATTTATATAAAGTTGGATAACGATTTGGATGCATGACAATGAAATACCAAAAAAATCATGGTGTATGCCTTACCACGTACTTCCATACTAATATCTTCCTGCCCTTGTTCATCATTTTGTCAACTGCGGCATTTATCTTTGCACTCAATGTATTTCAAGGATTTTTCACCAAAAAAACATGAGTGCTGATGATATGTAATTGTACCATTTAGTATGTTCCATCCATATATATGCTTCGTTGTGTTCAACTTTAAATGTAATTTTGATATGGCACTCCAACCTTAACCAATGTAATCTGTGTATACCTTGACTTCTGGTGGTCCAATTACTTGTGACTTTCATTGTGTCTTTGAACAAAAAATAAAATTATTCATTATATTTGATATGAATTGATGCTTATGTTTTCCTGATAAAACATCCTCTATCATTTTAGTCACATCTTATATTTATATTTATATTTTATATTGTTTTCTCAGCCAGTAATGCTCCCTCTGGCCAAATGTATTGAATATATAATATTTGTTACATAGCATTGATATAGTATTAAATTTAAGGGAAAATATAATAACAACACGTGTCTCGGGGAGCATGACATGACTTTGATGTGAAATCCAAGTCTAATCATATTATCATTTGTAAACACATCGGTATGCGACAAAGATCACAATCCTGCAATGCATAATTCCTTTCCGACCCACCTGTGTTTCTCTTCCGATTCTTTTAGTTACTCACTACATTGCCCCGCATAAAACATTATCATTGATTTATCATTTGAATTACAGAAGAAGATAGTAGTTGGAATGTTCATTTTTTGGTAACATGAGTAAGCTCTAGCTAAAACCTTTCGGTTAATAGTGTTAGCATTGGTAAATACAATGGCACTGAGCATAGTATCCTATCACATGAAACCATTTCACGAATAATTAAATGCCTAAGTTGTAGTCCCCTAGCTTCTTATATCCCTATTGCCACTATGTGTGTTGCAATTGGAGTTTCCTAATAATATCATGCATCTTGATCTTCCATGCAAGCTTCCGGGTGCTCGAGTGTTTATGTAGCGTAGCTATCTAGTTCTAAGTAAAAATTCTCTCACTGAATCATGTCATGGTCTTTCTTGCCATGTTATTATTATTATTACTTATTATGTTGAACTTCATACGCAAATCAGATTGTACTGTCTTTCCATCTAATGTTATATGTATCTATTATTATTATTATTGACAATCCGACCCAAAACCAAGATCATCTTTGATGAACTGCATATTTATAGATTCTAGCTTAGAATAAAAAATTTGAAGGCTTTGTTTGTACGGGTTGAATGATTGTTTCCTTGGCTCTAATATGCCGTCGCATCCTTGATCACCAATTCATTTCAGGAAATTGTATGTATTCTCTTTTTAGATGACTTATATGTATTTTTGTTGCACTCCTAAAGCAGGCTATCCGTTGTATGCATGCATGTATTTTAAGGATCCTAACAAGTGCCACACGTGTGGCACGAACACATAGCAACTCCGAACATTTTTGTCAATTTTAGTTGTAAAAAAGTCAGGACTGGAGTGCTTCGTGCCAAACATGTGCCACTTATCATTTGGTTTTTTTCGCACTTATCTTTATTATTTGTTTTTTTAAGATGTATGTTTTCTTGGAAAGACCAACCAGTAAGTTTTTTTATATGTACATGACATGTTTTTCTATATCTACTCGTTACCAGGTTTTGTACGTTTTCTTGGTTATTTTTTCCTGGGGCCTTTTGAGAACTGTTTGTAGTCTCGTTGGGGTCCTGAAGGTTGTCCGATATTGCATTCATGTTACCCACAATAAAAAAGATATTGAATTCAGGGTTTCTTATGGACCCGATAAATCCCGAACGTTTGGATTTTAAGCATGTCATCCCGAACATTTTGCCATGGCAACTTTAGTTGATGCGAGGTGGCAACTTTAGTTGTTAAAACATGGCAACTTTGTCCCTAATAGTTTTTTTTCCTAAAAATTGTCAAGTTCGCCTACCTCGGGTGAACTAAAGTTGCCATGAAGAACGTTGAGGTTGCCATGTTTAAAATCCAAACGTTCGGGATTTATCATTCCATTTTTTATTTGGAAAAATACTTGCACGTATTTTTTTCTCCCATTGTATGTGACCTAGATCGGTAAGTTTTCTTTCAACTGCATGGATTTTTGCTCATGTCCTTCTCTGCTTCTAGATGGAAACTAATCATCGTCCTGTCTAGGCGAAATGTTGCCTTGTACACATACATATATGTGATTTATTCCTGCACATGGATTCTATAGACATGCTGATAAATCTTCATTGTTGATACATCTTAACATTTTATAGCTCAATCTCTACCGTGCGTTTCCATCGTCTTAATAATATAATAGATCATGTGTTTACAAAATGGTCGTGTAGCGTAAAAATTGTTCACGCAAGCTTTTTTAAAAGTGTTTGAACCATCAAAAATGTTCTACATGTAGAAACATGTATTTAATTATTTTTAACATGTATTCCGATAAAAATGTTCAAACGTGTATTTGAAAAATGCATTACGTAAAATGTACAATGTGCATTTGAAAGATGTTCAACTTGTACATGAACAAATGGTCATCATGTATTTAGCAGAAATGTTTAATGTATGTCTGAAAAATGTTTCTGTATTGGAAAAAATAGTGTATTTTAAAATTTAATTAAATATTCAGCAAAAATTCAGACGTGTATTTCAAAACCATTCATCATATATTTGAAAAATGTCCAACTTGTGTTAAAAAGTGACCAAGGTGTACACGAAAAATGTAGTACATGTATTAAAAAAAGCTCAATGTGTATGTTGAAAAATAGTAATCATGTATTTAAAAAAATAATTTTTTATTTAAAGATAATTGAAATGTATTTAAAAAGTTATCAATGTCTATTTGTGAAATGTTTAACAAGTATTGAAAAACAAAATGTTCATCATACATCAAACAAATGTTCAGCGTGTATGTAAAAAATGTACAAGATTTATTAGAAGCTCAACATGTATTTGAAAAAAGGGGAAACAAAAAATAACAACAACAAAAAATGAAAATGCATGGAACCATTTCAAAACGGATGGAACATCCCACAAACAGGTGAAAAGCATTATATTGGGATGACCGACCTCGTGTCATCTGCGTATTGTGGAGGTTGGCCTGGCTCAGGTTCTTTCATAGGAATTTCTCTGTCATACGTCGGCCTTTGTCCAGCCGAAACAGCCCAACCTTGGCTGAATTAGCGTACGATTCCTATAGTGTGCGTTTGTCGCTGGATAGCTAACTACCACTTACCCCCGCACCTCCCACTATGCAAAGATTGGCCAACCTAACCAGAGCCATCCAGTGAGTCCCGTTTTTGGACAAGTTTTCCTTTATTTTGTGTTTTCCTTTCGTTCTTCTTCTGTTTTTTTTTATTTTTCTCTTTTATTTTGCAGATTCGTGTACATTTTATAGTTCATAAACATTTTTCAAATTTTGAACATATTTTCAACTTCATAAACATTTTCTAAATCCAAGAACTTTTTTAATATCGTGAACAAATATTAATTCGCAAGCAGTTCTTAATATATTTTTTTAATTTGCAAACATTGTGTTCTAATCACGAACACTTAAAAAGTTTGCAAACATTTATTGGACTGCACAAACATTTATTAAACTTCTTCGTGATTTTTAAAATTTCTGAACACTTGTTCAATTTAGCTAACATTTTTTTAAATTCATGAACAATATGTGAATTGAAAAAAAAATCAATTTTACAAAAAACTTTGTGGATTAATAACTTTTTTTAATTTCGTAAGAATTTTTAGTTCACCAACATTTCATCAATTTTGTAACCATACTATTGGTTCCACAAATATTTTTTGAATTCATGAACACATTTCGAATTTCATAAAAAAATTAAATTTATAAAACCTTATAACAATTGACCTACATTTTCTTAATTTCACGAGCTTTTTTTGAATCTACTACAAATTTCAAATTCACAAACAATATTTGAACTCATAATCATGTTTTAAAATTTTATAACTATATTTTTATAATTAGAAAAACGCCATGGACATTTTATCAATTAGCAAAAAAAGGAAGAAATTCGTAATTTTTTAGTTCCCGCATAATTTTTCAACTTTACGAACATTAGCCATGTGAAGTTCTCTTTAAATAAAAAAATCGAATTTCTCAAAAACTATTTTAAATTTTTTTTACCCAAGCATTTTTTTCAACACCTTGAACATTTGTTTTCAATTTATGATTATCTTTTCAAATTCATGAACATTTTACAAATTCGCAACCATTTCCTTACTATTCACTGTCTGTGTTGAATTCAAATATGCGGATATTTTCCTGATTAGTGAACATTTTTTCAGTTCTCTAAATTTTTTATATTTGTTGAACATATTTTAAATTCCCCCAAAAAAATCAAAGTCCTGTTTGTTTTCGAGTTCTCTTGAACATTTTTTGAATGTCGTATACAAATAAATATAAAAATGAAAAAAAGGAACATTCGGAAAAAAGAAGAGCAGGTGTCCACGTGCGCCCTTGTGGAGGCCTCTCATCCGCTGACGTGCCAACACATCCCGTGCGTAAATGTCCATGCAAGCTGGCTTTCCACGATGAGCCAACCCAAAGCCGTGTGACAGGTGCACCATTCAAGTGTTTCCGATGTGCACTGCACAGAGAATGGGGCGTCGAGCCGTTGGCTGGGCAGCTGGGCTACCTGCCAGCCAGCCCGCGTGCGAGCCTCGGCTCTAGCATATGCAGTGCTCACAGAGTTTTCTCCTATAAAAATTTCAACAAGGGTTAGCTCTGTGTTAGTTTCATTTGTTAACGTGCACTGCAGAGAACAGGAGCTCCCAAACTAGGGCTAATTTGGCTCGCACCTTGGCTCCTTGCTTGGAAAATTCCAATGCCTAGCATGGGCATAGTGTGGTAATGTTCCGTACCTATCCAGGCTATCATATTCTTCCATCCTACCCTGCTACAACGGCATCTAGTAATTAAAGAATCTTTAATAGGGCCTAGATTTTTTGCAACATGTCCAGGGGAAAGAAACTGGACGCATGGGCCAGGCCAGCCAGGCCAATCCTACTGCTTGGTCTATGCTTCTTTTTTTCCTCTTTGTTTTGGGTAATATTATCCAGCGAAAGTTCCCTGGGAAGAGGGCAATTGCAAACGCTTTGATGGCAACTTTAGTTTTCGCGAGCATAGGCAAAGATGGAAATATAAGTTAGCAAGCATTTCAATTTTCTAGCAGAAACTAGAACTGCAGCGTAGTTGCCATGCTCGCTAACTAAAATTACTAGTAGACTGTCCGTGCGTTGCCACGGGCCAACAATGAATTTATAAACCATGCTCGTGTTCCTCCCCACAAACAAGCACATTGCGTACAATGTTCAACCGCAACACAAATGCAACCATCTTCTTCTCTCTATTCTTACAAACACCACACACCCCTCTAGCCACTCTTTCCCATTGAATTTGTCGTCCATCATCCTCTCTCATCATTCATCCTCTCAATCTATCGCCCCTTGACCGCATGTAGCTTCGATGTCGTTGTTTTGTCGTCCCAAACGGTACAAAAACAACTCAAACATGTCACCTTCTTCCGATTTATTCCTAATCCAAGTAACTTCATCTAAATGAATGCCCGTGTATTGTCATCGAAGAATAAACTTATATATGGAAACATATATCAAAATATCATTATATGTAGTGTGTACATCCCATGCTTATGATTTCTCTGAAGTGAATTCCAGGCTTTCTCATGTTCAACACAAGTACTAAAATTGAGATGCAAAACTTGAAGACGTACATAATTTCTTGCACAAATCCTCTCGCCCAAATCATGGAGCTTCAAATTTTCTATCGACAAAATCATCTGAGTGAAGTGTGTTACAATGCCTGAGTGATACTGGATATCAAAATAGCAGCAACAAGAGTAGAAACAGACACTTAAATTGATAGCATGAGATATATTATCATACATAAATTATTTTTCTACCCCACACAGAATATAGTAACTACTTATCTAGCATGTTTGCTTTGAACGAATCCACAATGAGGAGGGTTTATAGTCAATGCAAGATCAAACAGTTGAGAACCATATGGCCAAATCAAGCAATGCTAAAGAAATTCACAGTATGACCCCTACTATGTTAGCAGCCTTGTGAAATCTTTACGTAAAGAAAGAAGCTTCTAAAATGTGATAGGTATATATTACTTAAAAGTAACAGAATCAGTTGAACTAATTTAAACCTTAGTTCTTAATAATTTTAGCAAAAAGAAGAAGAACATAATCCTATATGCACCATTTATATAAGAAAATTTTAGGATCATTCGCTATTCTAACATATATGTCGTACAATCATCCTACAAGCATGGGGGGGGGGGGGGGGGGTAAAAAACGAATTGAAAGGAAAAGTAAGAAACATACCAATCTCCTAAGATCTGCAAATGAGAAGTAATGGAGCCTAGGGATGATTTGATGTACTGACCTCCTCTATGACAAGGAACGGCGTTGAGCTTTGATGATTTAAAGTAATGTCCGGGAGGTAACTGGAGGAACCACCAAACTCAGACGTAGAAACTTGGGGATGACCATCTGTCGTGCGGTTACCAGCATGCTCAAGCCGCCATTGCGTCTGTCACCCCCATGATTGGCTCTCTTCCGCTACCACCGAACTGGAGCAGAGCAGTCTGTTTGTTCATTAATTTTCTTCTTAGGATATAGTGTTAAATCCTAATCATGCAACCAGCTAAGAACCATACTAATTGATAGGGAAAGAAAAAGAAAAAGTAAGGAATTAAACATGCATTAGTGCATCACTCCAGATCACAACACGAAGTAGACGATCTAACTTGAGGCCAAAGCAGAGCAAGGATCCTCCCAGGCTCAAAATCAGGGTGCATACCGACACCTCCACGAGTCTGTCTGTGCAGCCGCCGCTCCATCTGCTGTCGCACCTGGTCGGGTCGACTTTGCCACGCAGCCGCCACTCCAACCCCTCTCGTAAATGCTTGTCGTCGCGACCGCGGATTGTTGTTGTTGTTGCTCTCCTCTCAGTCACGGCTCCCGCGACCATGTATCCGTCTCTCGATCTTGTCGGTCCATGGCGACTTGTTCCTCTCGAGAAACTAAAAAAGTATAGAGAATTTCATGCCATGCGGACTCAGAACATGAAAATTTATTGAAAGAACAGTAACACTTTCCTTCTCCACAATGCTACAACATTGTGGTATATGAAATCATCTTTATTTACATAGCATTTCACCTCTTCCTCACTGGTCCTACTACTGATGATAAAAAGTAGATAAATAGATCAAATTACAAGTAAAAGCTCCAATGTCCAATAAAACAAGAAACAGCCGTCACGAGCAGCATATCATTCAGCACTTAGAATATGCAGAAAATGAGCTATTAAATTTAGTGAGTAATACCTTGAATTCTTGAAAGATCGTATGTCCATTACCGAACTATAATCAGCTACTTCAGAAACCTAGCCGTATGGAAATTACGTGTGCACAAAATTCAGTGAGTAATACCTTCAATTCTTGAATGTAAACATGTCCATTACCGAACTATAGTCAACATAGTGGTGTTAAAATGACGTGTGCCCAGGGGCGGACCTACGTAATGCCAACCGGTGTCACAGGACACCGGGTAATTGTTCTGATTACGTTATGTATATAGCCCGTTTAGGCGTGTGACACCGGTAAAAATTGGTGTTGGACACCGGCAAGAAGCCACCAGACTGGGCGCTCGCGCAGCCCATTAGCCCATGCAGTCACGCACTCCCGTGAGTTGATCAATGTGATTGATTGACTTCTTCTCAAAAAAAAAAGAGATTGTTTGACTAAAAAAAATTCTGATCAATTGATCCGCTTTGTGTGTATCTGCCCATATTGCCTTCTGGTTTCTCGCCTCCTCTGCACTGAATCCTCAGGGCCTCGTCCTCGTCCTATAGGCCAACCCGTGGCTCACCATCGCATGACAGCACGTTGGCTTTTTCCCTGGATCGCTGGTAACTCCCTCTTTTTCAAGTCCAAGCCTCAATTAGAGTTTCGAATCTCAAAGGTCTTACAAATGAGAACTAGGTTATAATACTTTTTCAAATTTAGGGAGTGGTTCCCATCTGTTTGAAAATTGGATTACTATGATATTCCAAAATTTTATTAAGATTCACATCTACTTGAGAATTGGATTATTGTGATTTATCAGGTTTTCATGGTTATTTTCCAATTTACCAATAATCTTTGTTTCCTTAGTTTGGAATTTTCTGCGTATATAATCAACTAGTATTTAAATTGTTGAGTGTTATTTTTATGCAAATATGTACTACAAGCATGATTTTAATTTGTCCGTGAAATCTTTGTGATCGCGCCGCAATTCCTGTTGGAGAGCCTCGAGACTACATGTGGTAACCGCTATGAAATCCTCAAATTCAGCAAAAACTTCCAAATATCATCTATGCCTGAAGGAAAACTACCCGGTATAGTTGCTGAGAGAGGCTGCCCCGAATTTTTTTTCTCCCCGAACAAAAGCAATGACTACATGGGACACCGGGACAATTTCGTCCTGGGTCCGCCCCTGCGTGTGCCCCAGCATGTCCACCTATCCAATGACAAAAAGACGACATCCAGCCGTACTTCCTTGATGCTTGGGCAAAATTTCGGCCCAGAAAAGCTACTTGTAGAATAACAAAATTATAGGCCCGGTCAGTAGCTCAAGTTTTGCCATTAATGTTGCCTCAAACTCCCACTCCAATGATTTGACTTCCATGCACAAATATGGTGTGCTAACCCAGCGACGCTCTCTAGAACTCAAATTTTTCAGAGAACTCAAATTCACCTCTGTACATGTTAGTCAGGAAAAAAACGAATTGTTGAACAACTACAATATACAATTTTTGGTAAGGAATGTACCTCTGGCCATCTTGTTGCTGAAATTAATCATCCTTCAGCTAGTGGTGCTATGTCCCTTTCTTCCTACTTGAAACCGAATTAGCTACAATCTGCATTGCCAGAACAGAGAGTTTAAAAGTCACCATACCACAATATGAATCATAATCATCAGTTTATAGAATACAACATCAAATGACATGTTGAGGCCCTGTTTGGCTGGTCTTGTGCTAAGCTCCGGATGCGTGTCACCAGCCTGGGCATGACGCTGTTGCTCTTCCTGATCGACGCCGAGCTGCTCGCCGGCGAGGGCCGCTCCTTCACTGCGCGTAATGTGCATAGGACTCAATGTGGCTGAAGCACAAAGTTGATTAAGTGCATTACGGTTAGAAATTCAACTTTTTTAAAAAAAAGTTAGAAATCTAACTTGAATGAATTGGTAAACTGGGCAAGTGAAACCTTTGCCTGTAGTACAAGAAGGAAATCAGGGAGTGAGATTGGTTAGCGTGCATATGAACTCTTTTTTTGAGGGATCTTTCTTTCTTACTTATATCATGGAAGCCACCGGTCTTTCCAATGGGGCCGCCCCATGTAGATTCCCAGCCGGCGCGGTGCTCTTTGTAGGAAGAAACTTGGTCCTCCTCGGTAGCAGACTTGCATGGATTTGGGGATCCATGCATCCTTGCTATTTCCCCGGAGATGCTGGCAAGTGCGCGCGAGACGAGGAGCAGCATCTTGGCCTTGTCCGACAAGACTGTGGGGCCGCTGGAGTTGGATTCCCTGAGGATGGTGCTCTTCCTGACCGACGCCGAGCTGCTAGCTGGCGAGGGCCGCTCCTTCACGGGCGTCCTCTCCTTGAAGTTGAGCGCGATGGGCGCCATGGGCTAAGCGAGCACCCCGGCACCACCGGCGCTGCTACGGTTCTTGCGCCCCCAGGAGCCCCTCTGCGGTGCAGAGGGCCTCTTGGCGAGCGGGCCGGGAAGGGATGAGAAGAAAAGGAAAATTATGATTCTGTTCATAATTGTTGATTGATTTTTATTTGGAGAAGGAAAGTTCAGATACATATCTGTCAATTAGTCAATTGGATTTTTTCTAAAAATGCGTTATTTGTTTCCTTAAAATATCTTATTTGTTTCCTGAAGCAAATTGCATTGATTAGAGGGATCGGTTGATTTTTGTAAGTTAGGACAGTTAGATCTGTGATCTTTTGTATGTTAAGAAAGTGTTGGTTTACAAGGAAAGAGTGGAAAAAATTAAACCGGTGAGAAGGGATGGTAGAAAGGGAGACGGAAAAAAACCAGACGAAAAAAAACCAGACGAAAGAGGTGGGACTATTCAACCAACTCGTCCATTAGGAGTAGAGATCATGCTCGCGACAATTAAAATTGCCGTCGAAACATTCGCAATTGTCATCCCTTCCCTGCAAAAAATTGTTGGTTATTGGGATCCTTAGTTTTTTTAACTTGACCAGGCTATCACATCCGTCGACAAGCCATGCCAGACATGCATTTTCTTCAGCGACGCTCTCTAGAACTCAAATTTTTCAGAGAACTCAAATTCACCTCTGTACATGTTAGTCAGGAAAAAAACGAATTGTTGAACAACTACAATATACAATTTTTGGTAAGGAATGTACCTCTGGCCATCTTGTTGCTGAAATTAATCATCCTTCAGCTAGTGGTGCTATGTCCCTTTCTTCCTACTTGAAACCGAATTAGCTACAATCTGCATTGCCAGAACAGAGAGTTTAAAAGTCACCATACCACAATATGAATCATAATCATCAGTTTATAGAATACAACATCAAATGACATGTTGAGGCCCTGTTTGGCTGGTCTTGTGCTAAGCTCCGGATGCGTGTCACCAGCCTGGGCATGACGCTGTTGCTCTTCCTGATCGACGCCGAGCTGCTCGCCGGCGAGGGCCGCTCCTTCACTGCGCGTAATGTGCATAGGACTCAATGTGGCTGAAGCACAAAGTTGATTAAGTGCATTACGGTTAGAAATTCAACTTTTTTAAAAAAAAGTTAGAAATCTAACTTGAATGAATTGGTAAACTGGGCAAGTGAAACCTTTGCCTGTAGTACAAGAAGGAAATCAGGGAGTGAGATTGGTTAGCGTGCATATGAACTCTTTTTTTGAGGGATCTTTCTTTCTTACTTATATCATGGAAGCCACCGGTCTTTCCAATGGGGCCGCCCCATGTAGATTCCCAGCCGGCGCGGTGCTCTTTGTAGGAAGAAACTTGGTCCTCCTCGGTAGCAGACTTGCATGGATTTGGGGATCCATGCATCCTTGCTATTTCCCCGGAGATGCTGGCAAGTGCGCGCGAGACGAGGAGCAGCATCTTGGCCTTGTCCGACAAGACTGTGGGGCCGCTGGAGTTGGATTCCCTGAGGATGGTGCTCTTCCTGACCGACGCCGAGCTGCTAGCTGGCGAGGGCCGCTCCTTCACGGGCGTCCTCTCCTTGAAGTTGAGCGCGATGGGCGCCATGGGCTAAGCGAGCACCCCGGCACCACCGGCGCTGCTACGGTTCTTGCGCCCCCAGGAGCCCCTCTGCGGTGCAGAGGGCCTCTTGGCGAGCGGGCCGGGAAGGGATGAGAAGAAAAGGAAAATTATGATTCTGTTCATAATTGTTGATTGATTTTTATTTGGAGAAGGAAAGTTCAGATACATATCTGTCAATTAGTCAATTGGATTTTTTCTAAAAATGCGTTATTTGTTTCCTTAAAATATCTTATTTGTTTCCTGAAGCAAATTGCATTGATTAGAGGGATCGGTTGATTTTTGTAAGTTAGGACAGTTAGATCTGTGATCTTTTGTATGTTAAGAAAGTGTTGGTTTACAAGGAAAGAGTGGAAAAAATTAAACCGGTGAGAAGGGATGGTAGAAAGGGAGACGGAAAAAAACCAGACGAAAAAAAACCAGACGAAAGAGGTGGGACTATTCAACCAACTCGTCCATTAGAAGTAGAGATCATGCTCGCGACAATTAAAATTGCCGTCGAAACATTCGCAATTGTCATCCCTTCCCTGCAAAAAATTGTTGGTTATTGGGATCCTTAGTTTTTTTAACTTGACCAGGCTATCACATCCGTCGACAAGCCATGCCAGACATGCATTTTCTTCAGCGACGCTCTCTAGAACTCAAATTTTTCAGAGAACTCAAATTCACCTCTGTACATGTTAGTCAGGAAAAAAATGAATTGTTGAACAACTACAATATACAATTTTTGGTAAGGAATGTACCTCTGGCCATCTTGTTGCTGAAATTAATCATCCTTCAGCTAGTGGTGCTATGTCCCTTTCTTCCTACTTGAAACCGAATTAGCTACAATCTGCATTGCCAGAACAGAGAGTTTAAAAGTCACCATACCACAATATGAATCATAATCATCAGTTTATAGAATACAACATCAAATGACATGTTGAGGCCCTGTTTGGCTGGTCTTGTGCTAAGCTCCGGATGCGTGTCACCAGCCTGGGCATGACGCTGTTGCTCTTCCTGATCGACGCCGAGCTGCTCGCCGGCGAGGGCCGCTCCTTCACTGCGCGTAATGTGCATAGGACTCAATGTGGCTGAAGCACAAAGTTGATTAAGTGCATTACGGTTAGAAATTCAACTTTTTTAAAAAAAAGTTAGAAATCTAACTTGAATGAATTGGTAAACTGGGCAAGTGAAACCTTTGCCTGTAGTACAAGAAGGAAATCAGGGAGTGAGATTGGTTAGCGTGCATATGAACTCTTTTTTTGAGGGATCTTTCTTTCTTACTTATATCATGGAAGCCACCGGTCTTTCCAATGGGGCCGCCCCATGTAGATTCCCAGCCGGCGCGGTGCTCTTTGTAGGAAGAAACTTGGTCCTCCTCGGTAGCAGACTTGCATGGATTTGGGGATCCATGCATCCTTGCTATTTCCCCGGAGATGCTGGCAAGTGCGCGCGAGACGAGGAGCAGCATCTTGGCCTTGTCCGACAAGACTGTGGGGCCGCTGGAGTTGGATTCCCTGAGGATGGTGCTCTTCCTGACCGACGCCGAGCTGCTAGCTGGCGAGGGCCGCTCCTTCACGGGCGTCCTCTCCTTGAAGTTGAGCGCGATGGGCGCCATGGGCTAAGCGAGCACCCCGGCACCACCGGCGCTGCTACGGTTCTTGCGCCCCCAGGAGCCCCTCTGCGGTGCAGAGGGCCTCTTGGCGAGCGGGCCGGGAAGGGATGAGAAGAAAAGGAAAATTATGATTCTGTTCATAATTGTTGATTGATTTTTATTTGGAGAAGGAAAGTTCAGATACATATCTGTCAATTAGTCAATTGGATTTTTTCTAAAAATGCGTTATTTGTTTCCTTAAAATATCTTATTTGTTTCCTGAAGCAAATTGCATTGATTAGAGGGATCGGTTGATTTTTGTAAGTTAGGACAGTTAGATCTGTGATCTTTTGTATGTTAAGAAAGTGTTGGTTTACAAGGAAAGAGTGGAAAAAATTAAACCGGTGAGAAGGGATGGTAGAAAGGGAGACGGAAAAAAACCAGACGAAAAAAAACCAGACGAAAGAGGTGGGACTATTCAACCAACTCGTCCATTAGGAGTAGAGATCATGCTCGTGACAATTAAAATTGCCGTCGAAACATTCGCAATTGTCATCCCTTCCCTGCAAAAAATTGTTGGTTATTGGGATCCTTAGTTTTTTTAACTTGACCAGGCTATCACATCCGTCGACAAGCCATGCCAGACATGCATTTTCTTCAGGACACAAACATAACAGGTACCAGGCGGACTTTAGTGCTAAAGAGTTCTTATTACATATTTACAATTTGACCTAAACATCATGAGCAAATGTATATTTTTTGGCAAAACATCATGATCAAATTTTTCTGTGAAGATTTCTCATTACAAATTGGACATGAGTGAATGTGTAACAATGCTTATAAAAACACACTCCATGAGCAGTAGTATCTACAAGAAGAAAATAACCACTAATCAAAGCCGGAAATTCTCCTGAGCAAAACATGTCGAAGCCTATGCCGAGAAAAAGCAATGAAAATTCTCAAGATGTGAGGCACGGCGAGTGATCTACCCCTTGATGGTGGCCATGACCGTCATAGCGGTGAACCCACAACCAAGATGAATGGATCATGATTGTAGAGCAATGGTGGATCATGGTTCTTATCCGTGGGGATCTCAGCTGTATTCTCCATCCAAATACTACAAGCTCTTATTTCAAAACTTTTCTATGCCAACACCCAATTTTTTTATCTTCCAACTCCTAGTTATTCCAAAGATGTTTGACGAAGTAAATGTCTATAAAAATAAAAATAAAAACATTATGTAGCTATTGTTCATGGCTCGCTTACTCAAGACCTAATGCAGCGCAAGCAATGCACTGGGCAACTTGACTCTGGGACCATATTGCTATGCCAAGCTTCCACTTTGGAGACAAGAAATTGCATATTCATGGAATGCCCCTTTGCTTAGAGCATGGTTAATTGTATAGCCGGCTATTGGCTATATGTTATTGTCATGTCCTCTATAGTCGATCTTATAGCCACCACATATTATAATAGCTATAAATATATACTACTATGGCCCATCTTATACTCACATAAAGTTTCCGGCCGGGTGTTAATCTACAACCTGCTTCTCTTCTCTCTCTTCTTCTCTCTCCTCAAACTCAGCAAGAATATATCATATAAATCTTTATAGAGTGCGGCTAATCTGCACCCGGGCTCATCTGCACCCACGCTTAGAAAATAATTTAAAAAAATACTAGAAAAATTCAAAAAATTCCAATTTTTTTGTGGTGGTAGATAATTTGACGCGTGAGGTGCGCCCCAAAATTCAACTCATTTGAGCATGTGAGCAGCTCTCGGCAAAAAAGACAAAATCAGGGTCCGTAAAAATGTTTACTGTTCACGTACTGTTTTGACCCGATTTGTCTTTTTTGCCGAGAGCTGCTCAGATGTCCAAATAAGTTGAATTTTGGGGCGCACCTCACGCGTCAAATTATCTACAACCACAAAAAAAATTGGACTTTTTTGATTTTTTCTAGTATTGTTTTTGAATTTTTTGCTGAGAGGGAGCAGATGAGCCCAGGCACCGTTTTGAGTTTCTGACTTATATCACCTTATTATACTTGCTCTTAGTGGTGTTGGCATGAAGTTGCTAGTCTTCTCGACCCTTCATTAGTGGCATGATTCCCTAACCAAATAATTCATTCATAGAGACTTGTTTTTGGGAGGTGGCCGCGTGCATTTGCTTGAATATCCGGAAGGAGAGGTATCACCAGTGGCGGAGCCAGGAAAAATGAGTGAGGAGGGCCAGAGTATTGTTAATCCTTGTTAAGGAGGGCCAGCCCAGTAAATTACACTAGTTTAGCAGCCCAAAATCATATGTATACATGCATATTAGGCATAACTCACTGTTGTTAGGGGGGGCCAGGGCCCCTGCTGGTCCCCCCCTGTCTCCGCCACTGGGTATCACATGGCCTTCTCAATGCTCTATTTTTCTTCTCTCTCTTCTCTACACTGGCAAATGTGCCATATCTTCGAGACTATAACCCCTTATTATATTTCTCTAATTGCCACATTAGATAGTCCACATATTGATTGCATTTTGCCAAAACACAGGTGACTATGTTTTAGGAAATACAAAGAAAGTATCTATGAAGATTAGTCAGTCCACAAACTAACTGTATTTTTGCCGAAACACGTGTGACTATAATTAGCAAATCGAGAAATGTATTCTACAATGATGTCACCTTTATAACAATGCTTCTTTTGTGTTGGGTCGATAAACTATCAATATCAGTGTTCCCCCGTATCAAAATTTACAACTGTAAAGAAAACAAGCATGTGATGACAAAAATCAAGCAACCGACCATGTTCATCGATATCGACCAATAGAGAGACTGCACATATTTCCTTCCCTTTTTTATACTTATAATAATAATAATAACTATAATAAAGGGAGGAAGATTTCTTGGTTCTCTTCCCCTCATCCTTCTATGTCCGTTAATTTTATGTTAACTATAAAGATTGACGGCTGAGATATAAAATCATGTACTTTGTACGTTGCTCTTTCTTCTGTGGGTTGTTTCGTAAGACGTATTCATTCGTCATGTCATTGCACGCAGCCTTTAGAAGAAAAAAGAAATAGCAGTAGACCACGTATTCAAATAGAATTAGCAGTAAACCACGGATTCAAACCTTGGTGGCTAGGAATTGGCCAGCATGCACTAACCAACTCATCAAGCCGTTTTTCGGAAAGAAAAGAACCTAGGTAGTCTAAAAAGGACGAATGTGTTTTCCTCCGAAAGTCTACCCATTTCCTCGTATACGTTGTTGCAAATAAAATGGCTCGCTCCATCCATCCCGTTTTGGAAACACACACACACACACACACACACACACACACACACACACACACACACACACATACCGGGCAAGATCTATTGGACTCCAGCTTTCCATTCGGCCTCGGGCTGCCTTTAAATTAAATCAAACTATCCTAAAAAATGACTAATATACGAAAATAGGAGTGGACCGTGGGGTATTCCAACTCATGAATTCTCACTACCAACTGGGAAGTTTACTTCCTACCTTTTCTATGCGTCCGCTGTTGTAGTAAATAACATTTAGGTTAGCCTGTTGGTATAAGCCAAGACCGTGTCGGTTATGTACAGATAGATAGTGTTATATATACCTATACGTGACTACCCTTGACAACCAGAACATAAGAAATGAACAACCAGGAGTGTGTTGCTATTATCGTCTCGAGTGCTTCGTGTTCACATGATTTTCACACTTTTGGCCGATCGATCATTCAGTGTGCGTGCATGAGCCAGCATCGACAAAATCGATCCACCTGCAGGCTGTGCCACAAAGTAATTGGTAGAAGCCAAGCCAGCTTACATGTTCCTGATGGAAAGACTCAATTGATTGGATCGGGTCGGCCCTCCTCTGGGTTTTCCGTTGAGCGATCCTCCTTACGATCTCGATCGCTCAGAAACACCACCTCTTCATCGGCATATATGATTTTTGTTGTCACCACGTCTTCATCGATGATGATCATGTCGAGCAGCTCATGTGCATCATTGGCGTACTCATCTGTTAAAGCCAGAGGGTAGAATACCACCTTTCTTGACCCATTGACACCCTATGCACGACGAGTAGGGCTCACATGTATTCCATAGCAAAACACGAGCTATGTCAATAGAATTACAAGTCAGAGCAGAAAGGGGCCCACGAAAGCGGTGTGCTAGAGTGTGATGACCAAGCTTGTCTTCTTGAAATTGATCACATTTGTCGTGAATAGGTGCACAACATTACAACCATCAGTGATGGTAGTGAAGGATAGAAGTGGCACTTCTCCTCATGGATGGATCGCTCGGGGCGTGCGAGGATTTTTTTTCTACCCGGTGCAATGCATAGGCACACTTGCTAGGTGTAGACCGTACCTAGGGAAGGGCGCCCATCACGTCCAGCTTCACAAGATTAGGTTTAAAACTATTAGACATTGACTTGCAATGGCATGGTTCAATGGTTGTTGTGCGTGCTGTGGCTGAGATCATCACTTTGGGATTAAACATGTTCGGACGCATTGCGGTCAGGAAGACACGACGACCATGGAAGGCGATAAGGACGATAATCGACAACGCGGATGAGGCACTATGTTCAAATAGATAACATGTATCTGTGGAAGGGTCTTGAGTCATGTTTATTGTATCAGGGGCATATGCCAATTTTTTCTCCTATTACAACGCACAAGCATGTTTGCTAGTTCCTAAAAATAGAAACATGCACGAGTCGTAGAGCAAAAATCAGGCGATCCACAAACACATGCGATGGGCAGTCCTCAAATCAAGTGTGTTTTGCAGGCAGCTGTGTTTTAGCAAATGTAGAAAAATGTTGTACAAAGATCAGGTGGTCCCCAAATAGACTGCATTTTGCCAAAATGCAGGCGACTTGTGTTTGGTTAACCCGGAAAACTGTTTTGCATTTTTTCGATGGAAATAGTTGGTGTCACCTCTCATAACAGAGTTATTGTTGTGCTATTATTTTGGGACAGTGAACTATCAATATCAGTGTTTTACATAACCGAATTGACAACTGTGAATAGAACAGGCACGTGATGGCAAATCAAGCAAAAGTGCATGTTCATCGATACCGACCAAAAGCAAAACTGCATGTGTTAAATTTTATTTTTTCTAAAATATAGGAACTTAAACTAGTCTCGGAGCAAAGATCAAGCGGTACATATATTGATGAGTTTTTGCCAAAGCACATGCCACTGTGGCGGTCCTCAACTCAACATGTTTTTTTCTTTTTTGCAAAAATGCAGGCCATGGTGTTTTAGCAAATCTAGAAAATGGTCCATCCGCACACAAAAGAAGGTATAATTTAAAAAATGAGGCACATCTAAAATTTATATTTGTTAAAATAGTTTTTCGCCCCGCTTTATAGGTAAAGTACCAACGGCCAGACTAATACATGTTCATGAGAAAATCCTCTTATAGAACAAGTCAAAAAGAAAAGGTAAAACAATTGAGACAGTAGCAGGAACACCACCAACTCAAAGCCAAGAAAAAAAATTGTACAAGCCACACCGAGCATTAGTCAACCTAGACTACGGACAAGGAATGAGATCAAGCCTCCTTGAGTACCACCGTACGTCGTTACATCGAACACACCACGTCATCGCTGGAGAGGGTAGGTAGAGCGTGGATCCCGCTACCAGACAACAAGGATCGAGAATGGTGACAACGTGGTCATGTACGAAAGATAGGAAACCAACGAAGCAACCCTCCACGGTATGTCCCCTGCCCGCCCCGGCCACGCCTGCCAAGGGAGGGCCTCCGCGCCCATGCTACTGCCCAAGCATCGCGCCGGAGCAACCTAGCGTCGTGCCATCCAGCGTTGTGTGATGCTGTCTCTGCACACCCTGCCTCGGGGGCCACAACTGAAAAAACAACAAGGCCCGCCGCCACCTTCCCTGGAGCCGACCCTGCTTTGTCGGCGGCCCTTCAGCTGGCGGCGGCACAAGAGGAGAGGGAGGAGGATTTGTAGGGAAGGCGGCAGCTAGGGTTCCCTGTGTCGCCAGAGGAGGGCAAGACATGGAAGGAAGGGGGGGGGGGGGGTCCAATACACCAAACGACTTGTTGGTGACTTTTACCATCCCGCCTAAAAAGTATATAAGCAATACCGAATCAAATAACCAAAACCCTTTGAGATATACAAAATAGAAAACCAAAATAAAGTATATAGAAAGCTAAACAAATAATCAAAACCTTTACAAATACAAATAATCAAAACTTTTACACATAAAAATAACCAAACTTTTGATATATCTACACAAAATAAAGTTTAGTGGTCTGGTTATGCTGAACCACTGGATAAATGGGACAAAATGCAGGAGGAGGCTATGTTTGGCAAACCCGGACAAGTATTCTACACTATGGTTGCTTTCGTTTAAAAAACTGCTCTCACCTCTGACAACACTGTAATTGTTATATTAGTTTGGATGGTAAACTATCAATGTCAATTTTAATTTTTCTCATCGCCAAATTGACAACTTTGAATAAAATAGCAAAATGATGGCCAATTAATCAAGCAAACAAGCATACATGTTCATCGATATCGACCAAAAGAGAGGGATCACATATGTTTTATTCCACTTTCCTAGAAACGGAAACCTAGCGCATGCATGTTTCATCGATATCGCGAGCGGACGCCGAGTCATGGCGACCAGACAGCAACGGCGTCAATCAGACAATCACAGGAGCAGTGCTCAGTGATCCTCAACAGCGCCGGTTCCATGTTCACGCAGTGTGCGTGGTGGCCGCGTGGGCTTCAACTGTTAATTAGGCAAACAGGAGGAAGTTGTTAGGCGATCAGAAGAAAGAGAAAGGGACCGCGTGGTGGCCGCGTGTAGCCCACGCCTCTCCATGCATCTCTATGTATTCATGCATGCAGTTTGCCAGCTTAAACCAGGCTACCATTGTGATCTGATCTTCCGTAAATTGTAATAGCATCGATTAATGAGTAGTATAAGCTGTAAAGTATACCACTTTGACACTCAATCAGTAGGCAGAAGAAAAAAAATAAAACGAATACAAAACTGAAAAAAAAAAAGACAAAAAGTAAGTTTTTTTAATGAAGAATAAATCAAGGACATCGGTATTATCCTGAAAGAAAGAAAAAACAGAGCCATATACCAAAATAAAGCAAAAAATGATTTTTTTATATATATTGTAGGAAAGAATGAATTAGTTGCACTGGTACTAGCATAAAGAGGAAAGAAAAGGAAGAAATAAAACTTAAAGTATATCATGACAAAACATTTGTGCACAAATTGCATAGAACTTGCACTAGTTCGCAATGTGCAAATACACATAGGTAATGTAAATTTTCACAACAGTGTAATTTGACACGAATTACATAGAACTTGTATGTAGTTGTCGATGTTAGGGCATCTCCAATGCTGACGTCCAAACCAGAGACCACATCCGTCCACAGACCGGGAGGACTAGTCCATGGACAGTGATGCAGAGCCGGCCATCCAACCCTATACAGTAAATGTCCGGCTCTATTAACTTATAAAAAGATTATTAGCTGCTAGTATAGTGGAAGGCTCCTAATCATAGTGCTTATGTAGCTTCCGCCAAATCTTGCCCAATTTAGCTAGTAAGCCCCAAGCTCACCAAATATGAGTATTTGGCTCCCGCCAAATGAAGGTGCTCCAATTATTATTATTTTTGCGGGGTGAAGGTGCTGCAATTAGTGCATAAAAGAGCACCTTCCGTGAAATGACTGTCTGGTTTGCATAATAAAAAATATTAGAACCTATCTCCAACTGCAAATAACACAATGCATTTCGCCAGTACTACCTTCCGCCAGCATGCTAGCTATCTGCTGCAATTAACACAATGCATTCCACTAAATGCTAGCCATCATTGACGGGCGCAGAGTAGATTCACAGTGGTGGGTGCACATGAGGAAATATCCAAATGGATTGATTAAGGACCTATTTGTGAAAAAGTAAAGCTCCACGGGGATTGCGTAAAACAATGTATGATCGTGGCTGGTTCGGAGTGATTTGGACTATTTTGTACCTGCTTACTAAGTGTGTGGACTGGTTCATTGCTCTGCAACTTTGTGTACTCCCTTCATCGAAATATATAGGGCCTAATATGTTTTTTAGGATACCTTTGACCATTGATAAGATATATAAAAATGAGGATGTATGATGTGAAAATTATGTCATTAAAAACTCCTTTCAGATACGAATTTGATGGTATACTTATTGTAACATACACATCATATATTATTGTTCTAACTGGTTGTCAAAGTCAACCTCGAAACGCATACTAGGCCTCCTATTTTCATTGAAGAATTGGCCTTGTATATCTGGAGGGAGGGAGTACCAAAGTCTTCCACCATACAACTTGCGTGTTTATCGACTCTTAGAGATTTTATTAATCGCACTGCAGTTTTTTATGGGGTTAGTTGCATTAAAGTTGGTATTGCATGGTATTCTTGACCCTCTATTAGTGGCATGATTCCCTAAGCAAAGAGTTCATTCAAAGGGGCCTTGTTTCCCGAAGGCAACCGCGTCGTGCATTTGATTAAATAACCTGAAGGAGATGTATTATATGGCCTTCTCGAGGCTTTATGTTCTTTATTACCTATCTAATCTACATAGGCAAAGGTGCCAGATCATCGAGTATATAGCCCCTTATTATATTACCCTAATTTCTAGATTGGATAATCGAGAAATCGATTACGTTTTTGCCAAACATAGGCGACTGTTTTAGGAAATATAAAAAAAAATATTCAGCCGCCTGTCAAATAGCAAAATTGCTAGCAGAGAAAAAGAAATATGATAGAAAACAGATGCATGGAAAACAAGTTCTTTAAATTTTACTAACAGAGAAAAATTACTTAAATTTATCAATTAATACTCCCGGATTCCGGCCATTAGTGCGAGTTGCATGGCTGTGTGGCCGCAAGCATGCATGCACTTCGTGCCCTATAACTATTTAGTGTGTTACACTTAGGTAATAGTACCTGATAAAAAGCGAACAGTAAATTTGAAACATAATGGCTTTGAAAAGATTCTTTGTTGGATTATATACCAGTTAATGTGCTTTTTGACATCTCAAAAGCAACACTACACTGTCATGTCATGAAGTGTTTCTGTGTTCGGACTATAATTTTAGCATTCCACTTAGAAGGCATCACATAGCTTAGATAATTTTAGCATCCTATGGAATGGCATTGTTGGCAGCCTGAGTGCTAACTAATTATCGCAACAGTTCAGTCCACAACGAACCTGAACATGTCTTCAAACTACGTGCCAGTTTTTGCCCTTGAAAAAAGTGGTGTTGTTTGGTTAAAAAAAATGAGTGGCATAAAAGGCTTTTTTAGTATCAATTTTGCTTTTTTTTTTCTTCTTACCCAGGGCACCTGACATGTCTTTTCTTCACGAAAAAATGCAAACTGCGCATGAGCATATTCAATGGAAAATAAAATAAAATATCTTGACGATTTTAATAGGGCACATACAAAATCTAGACAGTTATTTAGTATACTACCTCCGTTTCAGTTTACAAGTCTTGCGCGTATACCTAGGTTACAAATTTTATCACCCTAACATAAACTATATAACACAAAAATTATACAGTTTGAAAATAGAACATCTGAAGTTTATATTGATATATTTTTTATAATATATGACTTGTATTAGGTTGGCCAAATCGACGACCTAGAGGTACGCGCACGCCCTGTAAACTGAGAGAGAGGGAGTAGCAACAAGAAACGTGGACTATGTCATTAAATTATGGCAAAAAATTAACAATTTTTTTACTTTACAAACCTCGCATGTCACCATTTATATCCAAGTAAGCAATCACGCACATCATGATATACACTTCAAAAAAATTAATCAGATAGATGTCCAAAGTTCTCATTGGTTGGACACCTATCAGTGCCAAAGGAAGACCTGACCGTTATCGAGACTACCGTAGCAACATGGCACAAGAAAAAAAAAGGTGCTAAGACGACTCGACCTTATCATAGAAGGAACAAGTGGGATTATTAGTCCATCTTACTTTGTGCATCGCATCTTTGGTTAAAAATCATCCGGGCTACCATTTCGCTACTTTCTCTCATGTCATGTCGTGGTTACGGTGCTAGGCTCCTAGGGAGCACTGTGTAGCTACCCCCGCACACAAGATTTAACATTTCACAACCACCCTTGCAATTTGCCCCACTTCCTCTCGAACTCTTCAAGAAAAATTTAGGTCCAATTGAAGAACCAACCTGTTACTGGATGGTTCGTAGGTTGGTTGTACCCAGCCTACCTGGGATGAAACTTAAGGTTTGACACATGTGTATCGAGTAAAGGCGGGACTATTCTTTTAGTGGAAGGTGATGGTCTCATTGCTAGCGAGGTACCTATGATGACTTCGTCAATCACAAATTCACAATACCCGTCGACCAAGCCTCTCGAAGGAGCTTATAAGGGTATGGTGTACGTGTGCGCATTTATGAGATTGAGTGTATGTGTTACATCTGAGCGTCTGTGTTGTACTCCCTCTATAAAGAAATATAAGAGCCTTTAGGCTAACTCCAATGCATTGGTGCTTACATGAGGTGCTAAGCACATTAAAAACTTTAGCAACTAAAACCCCTAATGCATAGATGCTTAACTTGTTGGTGCTAAGCATCCTTCATTTAGTGATTTTGCAACAAAGTTCTTCATGCATTGGTGGGCTTCTTCCATTTAAGTGTTTTGCCTAGGTTCTCGTGCTTGGCATTGTTTCTTCCTGGGGTCACCACGATCATCTCTCTCCTCTTAATTACCTTGCCACATCGGATTTTTTGCCTACATGGCAGCCTTTAGCACCTGTACAAGGTGGAGCACTGAAAAGGGCCTTAGATCACTAGAATAATGATCTGAATTGCTCTTATATTTCTTTTCCGAGGGAGTACTTTGTTTCTAAAAAATATCAGGTCCAAAAGAGCGCAAAATCGATCATTGCTTCTGTTTCCCTGCTCGAGAGTTTAATTAAAGATGTAGCCTGCCGAGTCGCAACAGCATCGCCACGAGCTGACAGTGACGGCCGCAAGTGATATGCTTGCGTTAATCACCCATCTATCCGCTGCTACCAACCAGAATCATCAAAGGGATGCAAAAGGCCTACCGCTGACTACAAATTAATGCTTTGTTTGCACTGAAGACTATATAAGTGCAAGCACTAAACGCACCAAATTAAGACACACACACACACACACACTAACCCTAGCTCATAAAGGAAAGAGTACTTCTAAAGAAAAGAAAGGAAAGAGTGGCATGAGGTCGTGGGTCAAGCTCAAGGCCGTGTACCGGCTGATCGTGGACAACTTCCTTGCCGCTTCCTGTCTCGTCGCCCTCGTGCGGCTCGGCCCGGCGGAGCTCATCAGCTGCCTCCGGCCAGTGCACCTGTTCTTTGCGACCGCAGCCGCCGCCGTGTACCTCATGCTCCGCCCGCGCGCGGTGTACCTGATCGACTACGCCTGCTTCGACACCTCGCCGCTCGGCCGCATCCCCATGGCCTCATTCATCGAGCACACCAAGCATACTCCCATCATGAGCGACCGCAGCGTCCGGTTCATGTCGCGACTGCTGGCGCGCTCCGGGCTTGGGGAAGAGACCTGCCTGCCGGAGGCGCACCACTTCATCCCGACGCACGAGTACTGCACCCTCGAGAACGCCCGCGCCGAGTTCGAGCTCGTCGTCTTCTCGGCAATCGACGACCTGCTCGCCAAGACCGGCGTCACCCCAGACGCCATCGGCGTTCTCATCCTCAACTGCAGCCTCTTCTGCCCCACGCCATCCTTGGTTGACATCATCGTAAACAAATACAACCTGCGCAGCGACATCCGTAGCGTGAACCTCTCGGGCATGGGGTGCAGTGCGGGGCTCATCTCCGTGGGGCTCGCCAGGAACCTCCTGCAGGTCGTTCCCCAGGGCTCCCACGCACTGGTCGTCTCCACGGAGACCATCACGCCAAACTACTACGTCGGGAACGAGCGCGCGATGCTCCTGCCAAACTGCCTGTTCCGCGTCGGCGGGGTGGCCGCGCTGCTGTCGACGTCCCCCGCAAACGCCCGGTTCCGCCTCAAGCACGTCGTGCGCACCTTCACCGGCGCAAACGACAGTGCTTACCGGTGCGTATTTCAGGAGGAGGACGACCAGGGAAACGTTGGGATCAACCTCAGCAAGAACCTGATGGCCATCGCCGGGGACTCGCTGCAGGCCAACATCACCAGGATCGGGCCACTCGTGCTGCCGGTCTCGGAGCAGCTCCTCTTCGCGCTCTCCTTCCTGACACGGAAGGCGCTTCGCGCGCGGGTCAGGCCCTACATACCGGATTTCTCGACGGCGTTCAAGCACCTGTGCATTCACGCTGGCGGCCGTGCAGTCATCGACGAGCTGCAGACAAAACTCCGGCTCTCCGACGAGCAGGTGGAGGCGTCGCGGATGACGCTGCACCGGTTCGGAAACACGTCTAGTAGCTCGCCGTGGTACGAGCTGGCCTACGTGGAGGCCAAAGGGCGGATGCGCAAGGGCCACCGCGTTTGGATGATCGGTTTCGGCTCAGGGTTCAAGTGCAACAGCGTGGTGTGGGAGTGCATCCAGCCACCTGCCCACAACACCCATGGGCCGTGGAGCACGTCTATCCACAGGTATCCAGTGGACATTCCCGACGTGCTAAGCCACTAGCTAGCTTACACTTCATAATAAACCCAGCCCGGACGGTGGTCTAGACATGAACGATAAACTCCATACGGGTCGTTTCTGATTTGCAACCATTGTAATCGTTATCTTATGTATGCTCACGTCGGTACCATGTAACCGAACGTCTCTTTTATCATTCACTCGCGATGTGTGTGTGATGGATTGTGTTGGATCACAAATGGGCTTTGACCCAAATAACAAAATGATCCTTGGTTAATCTATAAGGTTCATTTAGGTGCATGCTAAAGGATGAAAAGTTTAGTACCATAATGTTACTGTGGTAAAAGTGAGATCCATTTATAAAGGTTGCTCTACCACTTACTATAGAAAATTTGGGAAGAGGAATGATACACATGAGCTCCTCCGCCGCCCGTCACGACGCGCGAGCCGAGCCTTGTTTTTGCCGGCCAGGGATGGTTAATTAATTATGGATTAATTAACGAGCACCTAATGGAAGTGCCACTGTCCAAGACATTGGACCATGGGCTGTTTGCGTACTTGGTCATGGGCCTAAGCCCATGCGCACATCTACCCGACGGCCTATAAAAGAAGACTCTGGTTCGTGGAGTGAACCCTAACTCATACACTCCCACATAACCCTAGTTGTCATCTATTCTTCCTCTCATTGTGTCGTTTTCGGCGATCCCATCCTGACAACCGCGTGCAGGTTGGTCAGGAGAGCGGGTGTCTCCGGAATCCCGTCCTTTGAGATCCTGCCCGGGAGAACGGCGATAAGGTTTTTGGGGAGCGTCTCGGCAAGACTATTCCCGATCCATCCACGTCCCCGTCCTCCTCCACATCGACTATTTCTCCTGCATCAACCCCATGGCCAACGACGCCGCCAAGAAGAAAAGGCCGCTTACGACGCCGATTTTGCTGCTGTCGCCGACGAATTGGCCTGGCCAACCGGAGGTATGATTCGTTAATTCCCTATTTGCTCGTACATGTGCTAGCCGTCTATGTTGCATTCATAGATGTTTTGGTTCTATGTACCGTACGCCCTCACATGCTTAGATATTGCATGAATTGCATACTGTGATTGCCATGTTTATGATCTACTCATGGATTAGATTTATCGAAAAGATGCTAATATTTCCAACAATCCAAAAACCTTATTTTAAACACTTTTTGATTCAAGGCTTTGCTGCTATTTTGAAACTGGAAACAATTTGCGGAACACATTTTAAACGTTGGCAAACAAGGACCACCTTGTGGCTCACAAACTCTGACCGGTTTTTTCTTTTTATAGTTTTCTGGACGCTTTTTATCCTTTCCTTTTCCTTCCATTTTTTCATTTTCTTTTTCTTTTTTAAATGCATGATTTTTTTTTCAAATCTGACTACGTTCTTCAAATTTATGAAGATTTTTACAAAATATGTGAACATTTTTTTGAAAATGGATAACACAATATTCCAAAAAGTCAACGGTTGTCGGTCAACTGGTCAACCCTAGGAGCGACCGTGAAACGGTTTCTAGAACGAGCAGCATGGTTCTGAAACATTTCCTGGGCCAGCCTATAAGGCGTGCGCGTGGGCGCCGTTTCTCCTAGCGGGCGCTTAAGACACGGACTAGAAGGCCCCTATGAACATGGGTGAGAGACGACGGACATGTGACGTGCGTGCAACTTGGTTGGGCCGGTTGCAACAAAAGCCTAGTTACGAGACGTTCTGAAACAATGATTGAGTTGTAGAAATGTGGAATATGTGAAGGTTTGAATCTCGACCATCCAACAAAGAATCCATCCGACGTGGTGGACGCTCATCTAGGCAAGCATTTCCGGGAAGAGTTTGTAGCGCGGAGGAGGACACATCCCTCAGTAAAAAACTAGAGCGTGGTACCATTTTCGTAAGTGTGTAGGATTTTTGTCCCAGGACTCCGGATCAGGTGCTTCTTTCTTGACGAAAAAAATACGTGAATGAATCAATCGCTCGGCGTTTGTTTTTTTTTAACAGAAGTGGCTTCCTGTGGTCCACGTTGAAATATTTCTCATCATGTCGACACCTTCCGCGAAAAAAATAAGAAACAAATGCAAGCGTCACGTGAGCACGCAGGCTAATTAACGTCTACTGTTCGCTGCAAATCGCGGACATGGACGGCGGGACCTGGACTTCTCCTTCATGTTCATGGCCAGCTACTTCGACTACGTCCTCAGCGGCACGGCGGAGCAACTCAAAAAAATACGTTATGACAACATACATAATTCTTTTTGTTCATCGGTATGTTACTTGTTCGAGATTCGATCATCGGTATCTTCATACCTATTTGAATCTCGTTACCAACAAGTCTCTTTACTCGTTTCGTAATACATCATCTCGTGATTAACTCCTTAGTCGTTTGCTTGCAAGCTTATGATATGTATTACCGAGAGAGCTCAGAGATACCTCTCTGATACTCGGAGTGACAAATCTATGCCAACTCAACAAACACCTTCGGAGATACCTGTAGAGCATCTTTATAATCACCCAGTTTCGTTGTTACGTTCGATAACACACAAGACATTTCTCCGATATCCGAAAGTTGCATAATCTCATAGTCGAAAAAATATGTATTTGACATGAAGAAAGCAATAGCAATATGACTGAACGATCATTATGCTAAACTAACGGATGAGTCTTGTCTATCACAACATTCTCCTAATGATGTGATCCCGTTATCAAATGACAACTTATATTCATGGTTAGGAAACCTTAACCATCTTTGATCAACGAGCTAGTCTAGTAGAGGCTTACTAGGGACACGGTATTTGTTTATGTATTCACACATGTATTTAATTTTTCGATCAATATAATTCTAGCATGAATAATAAACTTTATCATGAATAAAGAAATATAAAATAACAACTTTATTATTGGCTCTAGGGCATATTTCCTTCAGCTCCGGCTCGGGATTGAGTAGTCCGAGTGACAGGCGACGAGGGTGGCAAAGCTGAAGCTGAAGAAGGACCACATCATCCGGCGCTTGAAGGGCTAATTCGTCATCTCCTCTTCCTTCTCCAATGACGGTGATGACAACGATGGCCCTGACGATGGTGCACCTCTTGCTGCGGATGCCTACAACAGCGCCGATGACCGGAAGGGCAAAGGACCGATGACCTAGCTTGGTTCTTTTTTCGTTTATATAATCTAGCTCCTACTAGCAAGTTAGAATTTGCCAGAGGGTTGAACTGTGTGAATTATGCCTGTTTGGTGATGTTTATGCAAGTTATGCCCGTTTGCAATCGGTTATATGTTCGGTTCCTATTGATTTTGGTTATTTGATGATCCACATAGTATGCTGCATGATCTTATATGGATATAGGGGGCGTATACGAAATACGCGCTTGTGGACGCGCCGATTTGGAGAGTCACTGTCCGCAGACGCGGCTGAAACACGCCGCGGGCGTATAGGGTGCCGGATTTGACAAGTCCGGTTGTAGATGCTCTAACTGTGTAGGATTTTTATTCGGAAACACTAACCACCACATGTGTGGGTGTTTGCATCTCGCCCACACGCGTGGATCCGCGTCCGTTTGTGGGTGCACGAATCTTGGCATGTTTGTGGTGCCACGTAGGACTGGCTAGTGTGTGGGCATTCATCCGGTCGCCCACACGTCCGTTTCACCACACTGAGGGGCCAGTGTGTGGGTGTTTAGCAGTTCGCCCACACGCCAGTTTTCACTCACGCACAAAGGCTGGTGTATGGGCATTTGCCATCTCGCCCACATGCTCGTCTCCTCTCCCACACTCAAGCTGCCAGTTGCCATGTGTTTTGCAGTGTACATGGCAACTGCCCTTGTGTGCTTATAAGCAGATGGCAACTCTTTTTTTATCCGAACATGTCAGTTGTCATGTGTTTTGCAGGGTACACGGCAACTGCCCTAATGTGCTCATAAGCAGATGGCAACTCTCCCTTTACCTGAACATGTTGTTTTGTCATGTCTTTTTGTAGCCTATACGGCAACTGCCTAGTGTTAGTAAGTGGCAACTTCTAAGGTTTTCAAATCATGGCAACTGTTTATAAACCAGACTATACATGGCAACTGCTTAGTGTTAGTAGGTGGCAACCTTTAAAGTTTTCAAATGATGTAACTATAGTAAACCAGACCATACATGGCAACAGCTGCAGTTGTCCAAAACGGCATCTCGCACTTGACCTGAGATGGCAACTGCAGTTGAGCAACCATGGCAACTGTAGTTGTCCAACATGGCAACTGTAGTTCAGCGACATGGCAATTGCAGTTAAACGGACATTGAAGAGGGTCCGGACCATGGCAACTGTGGGGACACGTGCTGACTGTCACGCAGGGCGTGCGGGACCATGAGGTAGGTGGCTGAGAGAGGTCGTGTGGCAGGTATTCATTTTTCCCACAAGTAGGCGTGTAAGAGGGACCGCAAGGAAAAAAGAAGCGCGTGGACACTAATTGTTTTTGCCACACGTAGGCCTGTGAGCTGGTTCTCTTAGACACCATACAAAACGTATGGCCAGACCCCTTAGCGCCCACACGTGTAGCAGTTATCGTCGTCCTTTTTATTTCATAAAAAAACGGTAGGATTTTTGCCCTAGCACTCCGCTCCGCCTCCTCGGTCGGGCGAAGTACAGTTGCATCAGGTGCTTCTTTTTGACAAGGGCACTGATCTGCGCCGGTGCGCCGGCCCAACTGTTGGGCCGGTCCAGCGCCAACCGTCCAATGCGCGTGCCCTAGTCGTCCGATCTGGGGCCGTTGTCTTCCTCCTATCCCCTTCTTTCCTACCACGGCAGCGCGAGCGCCGCCCTCGGGCATGCGCGTCCTCCAGGCTGCCGGCTCCTCTCCAGCGTCACCGTCGCCCGCCTGGCCCGCCCCCGGTCCGCCGTGGCTCTCAGCAGCTCCGCCGCATGCAGCTCCTGCCGGCAAAGGTCGCAGCTTCGACGAAGGAGTGCCGCCCCGTCCAGCTTGTAGCAACGCCGCTCACCGCCGATGGCCGCGTCTCCGCGCGAAGCCGCCAGTAGTTCACCGCCGGTCCCTCGAGTTCGTCGCCGCTGCAGCTCCACCGTGAAAGCCATTGCATCAATGGTGAGGTGCCAGTCCATCTTTTTGTCGCCGGGTTGAAGCTTTTTAAAAATATGGTTGAAGCTTTTCACGTCAACGGTTGCAACTTTTTTGTTGTGTACTCACGGGTTGAAGCGTCCTATAAAGCCAGTTGAAGCTTTTTATAAAACCGGTTGAAGCTTTTCAATTCAACGGTTGAAGCTTTCTCAAAAAATGACGGGTGTGGATTTTTGTTTCATAGTGGTCTGATGAAACTTCTCTATTCCGTCGTTTGCAGCTTTTAAAACTATGGTTGAAGCTTTTTATAAAACCGGTTGAAGCTTTTCAATTCGACGGTTGAAGCTTTCTCAAAAAAAAATGACGTGTGTGGATTTTTGTTTCATAGTGGTCCGATGAAACTTCTCTATTCCGTCGTTTGCAGCTTTTCAAACTATGGTTGAAGCTTTTCATATGAACGGTTGTAGCTTTTTTCAGTGCATGGTGTCCGGCTGAAGCTTGATATACCGCTAGTTGAAGCTCTCGAATTTAACGGTTGTAGCTTTTTTGGTCGTCGGTTACAACATCGGTGGAGGAGAAAAAAATGCTTCCAAAGTTCGTCTGGAAGCAGATGGTTGCAGCGGTGGGGGAGGAGGTCGCGCGCTCGCGCTGCCGTGGTTGAAGCATCTCCGGTGGACGGTTCTAGCACAGGGGAGTACAAACAGCAGCTCGCGGACGGTATATTCCATGGCGACTTCCAACTCCGGCTCGCCGGGCGCGGAAGGAACCTGCAGCCAAGGGGGGAGGGTGGCCAGCGGGAAAGAAGGGGATCTGAAGGATGGAGGTGACCTGCGCAGGGTTGGGGCTAGCGGGCGGCGGGATCTGAAGGAGGAAGAAGAGGACCGGGAGAAGCGCGAGGCGTGCGATGCGCTTCGCCTCACTTCGATCGAGTGGCCCGCACGGGACCGGCGGGACGGTTCGGCCGGCGCACCGTTTCTAAACACTTACCTTTTGACAAAGGTAAATAGATGAATAAATAGCTGGCGTTTTTCTTTTTTGAACGGAACTGGCTTCCTCTGGTCCACGTTGAAGTATTTCCCATCATGTCGACACCTTCCGCGAAAAAATAAAAAACAAATGCAAGCGTCACGTGAGCACACAGGCTAATTAAGCGTCTCCTGGTCGCTGCAAATCGATCGCGGCCATGGACGACGGGGACGTGGACTTCTCCTCCATGTCCATGGGCAGCTACTTCGACGACGTGCTCGGGGGCGCGGCGGAGCACCTCGCGTGCTGCACCCACACCCACACCTGCAACCCGCCCGCCCACGACCTCCCCCACACCCACACCTGCCACCACGTCCACTCCAAGTTCGCCGCCTCCGCCTCCTCCGACGCCGGCGCCGAGTTCGAGGACGCCCACGCCACCTCCCGGAGCAAGAAGCGCCGCCCCTCGGGCAACCGGGCGGCCGTGCGCAAGTACCGCGAGAAGAAGAAGGAGCACACGGCGGTGCTGCAGGAGGAGGCGGCCCGTCTCAGGGCTATGAACGAGCAGCTCGCCAAGAAGGTCCAGGACCACGCCGCGCTTGAGGCTGAGGCGGCCAGGCTCCGCTGCCTGCTCGTCGACGTCAGGGGCAGGATCGAAGGGGAGATCGGCGCCTTCCCTTACCAGCGGCGGCCGGCCAAGAGCGACGGCCCGGGCTCTGCTGGCCCGGTCATGATGAGCTCATGTGGCTTCGTACGAACCTGTGAACAGCCTCCTGTTTGTTTTCATCATTAGTAAAAGAGTAGCATCAGAGTTTTACTTTGGATACGTTGCCTTCTGAGATAAATTATATGCCATTATGATTTTTTTTATGAAAAGCCTTCTTGGCTAGCTTTATTTCCGTTCAAGCATAGTTACATTGGATGCTAACTCAGGAAAGAAAAGTCAATTGGGACCAAAAATATCGTACTAATTGTTATTTAGAGTAATGCTACACTCAGGGAGGGATTGATTACGGGGTTCACGGACTAACAGACGTGGGCGATTGGGGTTGGACAAGAGGGGAGGATGGGGTCCACCCCAAATATCAGCGGGAGAGAGATTAGTTAGAAGAAAATCATGTAAAAGCCCGTAAAGAGTCCGTGTGTGTAGTATTATCGTGTTATTTAAACTAATTTTGTAAAAATGACAGAGAGTGCAAACCTGGGAACGAGTACAAATTAAACAAATTTGCCAAAACCCGCCAAACCGAAAAATCATACCTCAAAAGTAAAAGCCCAGGCATAGAGGAAAGAAAAGGCGTGTGCCAGTTCAGGACGGTGTCAGTGCAAGGAAATGGCCACAACGGGGATTTAGGGAATGTATTCGAGTCATCCTATCCAACCGAGTGGATTAAACCTGTGGGTGAACTCGTCAACTAGAACCATTTCAACATGTGCAGTTTCATCTGCTCAATTTCTTTTCGCCCCCTAATTTTGCTCAACCCGCACCGCTCTAGTCCAATTTGTTTTCCAGTCCATCACAACCCATTATGAAACCATGTAAAGACCCGCACCGAAAAAACCAAATAAACCGACACCATTTCCAGGATGAGTTTTTTTTTCTTAATGATAACAACAAACACTATTTACCAAGCTAAAAATACACTGTTTACCAAAAAGGTCACTATAAAAGGTGAAGAGTATAAGAAGGTTAGCAGGGACCAGAATGCACAATATGCCCTCATCGTCGTCCATTGAAGCCCCTGTCCGAGGAGAAAGGTACAACCGCCGAGGGAGAAGATTGCCAAAGGAGGTACCACAACCAAAGACAAACCAATCATGTAATTTGTGTTAGTTTTTAAGCCAAAAATGTTTGTGCGGATTCCACTCCAACAGCCTTTCTTATAAACTATGAGAACAAAGTTGCGTCTGAAAAATTGTCAAACAGTCATACTCAGCGGAAATTTTCATCTCTATATATTTTCCCCCTATGTCAGCCGTTTTCTCAACCTGAAGTTGCACCTTTTTCTTTTGGCTTGTTCTTCCATTCATGGGGGAAAGTGCAAGTTTAACAGCATATATATGCAGATAGGTAGTATGTGATGTAGTTATATCTTAATTTGCGATAAATTACATGTCTTCATTTCACTTTTTTGTTTACAAGGTGACTATGATCCAACAAATACCGTATATATTTCTTCCCAAGGTACTCGAATTATAAAGATAGAAGAGAACTAGTTATAAAATAGTACTGACAGATTCCACAAAAAGAAAGTTGTAAAATAGACAGAGTAATTAAATATATTTTGCATCTCTATTCTTTCCTATTTCCTTTTCTTTTCCTTTCTACCCCAATTAAAAATAGAAGACAACTTTTCTTCTTTAAGAAGAAAAAAAATTAGAAGGGAACTGGTTCACTAATGACATGTTCTACCCAAGTTGGCCTCAGGAATGTCGTCACTATGTGGCCATAGCCACGCCATGATCACCATGTGCTCACTCTCGCATCTGGAGCAAGAAATGTTGTCATCGTCGCAACACCATGTGTTGTTTGTTACCAGCAACGTAGTACGAACGCGTCCCTGTCCAAAGTCTTTATCGTCGCTCCCCTCCACTCCAGGATCGACCAAAGCAAAATTAATCAACGCGTATGCATGGCGACGGAGACGGGCCTCTGCGACCTCCCGGCGGACTGCCTGGCCCTCGTCGCCTCCCTGACCTCCCCTGGCGACGCATGCAGGCTGGCGGCCACCGCCACCGCGCTCCGGGCCGCCGCCGGCTCCGACGATGTCTGGGGGAGCTTCCTCCCGGCGGACTGGGCCGACATCCTCGCGCGGTGTAGCACCGCCGGCCGCCGCGAGGGTGAAACAAAGAAAGAGCTCTTCTCCCGCCTCTGCGACTCCCCCGTTCTCCTCGACGGCGGCAAGCTGGTAATCTTTGCTGTTGCGGACTTAATTGTTAGTACCATTCGTCAAATGATCGATCTCGAATGACATTGGCATCGATCCGCCGGCCGGGCGAGAAGAGCTTCTCGCTGGACAGGCGTAGCGGCGGCAAGAAGTACATGATACCGGCGAAAGCTCTGTGCTACGGTTGGAGTGGCTACCCCTACGGAGGCCTCGCCTGGTCGCACTGCCACCCTCACTCCAGGTTTTGCTTTCGTCCCATTACGATAATTTCCGGTTGAATTTATGTAACTTTTATACTCCTTCACCTTGCTCACTTTGTATACATATTAGTACTTACAACTACTCCCTCCGTTTCTAAATGTAAGTCTTTGTAGAAATTTCACTATAGACCGCATACGGATGTATATAGATGCAGTTTAAGTTTAGATTCATTCATTTTGCTCCGTATGTAGTCCACCTAGTGGAATCTCTATAAAGACTTATATTTAGGAACGGAGTGAGTATATATATTGTTCTTCTTTTGTAAAAGAATGCACACTCCCATTGTGAATTCAAAAAAATGCACACTCCCATAGTGAATTTAGGCAGGTACGTAACTGTTAAATTAGGTCATCGAGATCTACTAGAAAACTTTAACCACATGATGTTTCCTAGTTAAACTGGTAAAAGATATTGGAAAGTAAAGCAAATAATTTAGGTTGGGTTTGGCATTACGGTGGATTATTAATTATGAGAATCTTGTTTGCCCAATTTATACCTTTTTGTCTGCACATTTTAGTGTTTGTTTGATCTGCTTTTGTCTACTTTTGAGGCTAATTTGTTACAGCACATTATTAACTAAGCATAGCACTAAAACACAGTTGAACAACCCGTAAACTAAGACTTACCCTTTCTTTTGTCTTGTAGATTCCGGGAGGTGGCTGTTCTATCGCACTTGTGCTGGCTGGACGTGTATGGCATTTTGAACACCAAAAATCTCCCTGGCGTCCGTAGAGGCTATGCCGCCTATCTCGTATACAGGGTGCATTGGTTGCCAGCTCCAAACACCGCTCAGAAGCAAAGCCAAGAAGCTACTGCATCCTCTGCCGCAACCATCTGCAACCATGAGTGCAACCATCTGGTGCCTCATAACTACTCGCGATCTCCGTTATGGGACTGGGACTGGGAACTCGATGGATCATCATCGTCGTCCGCATTAGTAGCCATGAGCCCATGACCAAGAAGAATCAAAGTCGGAAGCGGCGCCTGAAACCTGATGGCGTGAGCGTGAGGAGCGACGGACGGTGGGTAGAGCAAGAGATCAAAATAGAGTTGGACGAGCAGTGTGTGGAGGGAAAAGAGAGCAATGTTTCCATTGAGTTCAGAGGGTTGACAGGGTCGCATGGGTGCCAGATTATCATAGAGGGGATCGAGGTAAGGCCGAGAGCAATGGGGAGTTGAAAGCATGTAGACGCTGCTTAATTAGATAGATAAATTCAGTCATATTGTCAAGTTTGTTTGTGTCTGTATTGCAATTCGCAACTATGTTGTTAAATTGATATCTTAATTAATTTTGTGCCTTATGCTTGACTAGTGTTTTGAAAACAAAGATCCAGAACAAAGGCCTCATTGCATCATCTAGTTGGGTAGTTATTAAGGAGCACATTTCTTTGCCTTTGAGGTTTGAAGGCCGAATGTTTTCCTAGTTCATCTACCCGGAAATGAAACACTTTTGTCCCCTAATTCTGCCTTTTCGTTCTCTGGCCTGACATGCCTAAAAGTTATCGTTTGCAAATTGCCCAAGTTAACTCTAGCATTTGGGCCGCATGCACGGTTCCACCCCCCCCCCCCCCCCCCCCCTTCCCTCGTGTCACCCTTCTGAGGGTGGCCAACCCTGGCCCACCGCCACCCCCTCCTCCTCTCTCCCTGCCTTGCCGCCGCCGGAGGCAGCTGCCGAGACCCCCGCGCGACTGCTGATGGGTGGCGGCGGGGTTCTTGGTCGTTTCGCTGCTTGGCCTTGGACCTCGGGCTCGAGGCAGCGGCCTCTTGTGGGGTAGGTGTCGTCGATCCGCTGCGGGCGGTGGCGCCCTCCGGCGCTGTGGGGCTGCCTCTTCCTGGCCGTGTCGGCGGCGGGTTGGCAGCGGACGTGGACGCCTTGCTGAGGGCTCCCCGCGGCCCTCCACTAGTAGAAAAGGGGGCAATGGTCCAGGCCGGTCCAGCCCATTAGTCCCGGTTCAATCCAGAACCGGGACCAATGGGGAATTGGACCCGGTTCGTGAGCCCCGGGGGCCGGCCGGGCCACGTGGGCCATTGGTCCCGGTTCATCTGGACCTTTTGGTCCCGGTTGGTGGGACGAACCGGGACCAATGGGCCTCGCTCCTGGCCCACCACCATTGGTCCCGGTTGGTGGCACGAACCGGGACCAAAGGCAACCCTTTAGTCCCGGTTCATGCGACCAACCGGGACCAATGGTGGTGCCTATATATACCCCCTCGCGCAAGAGCTGAGCGCACTGCTCTGTTTTTTCTGGCCGAGGGGGAGAGGGCTTGGTGGTGCTCTAGCTCACCTCCTATGCACACAAGGTGTTCGATGGAATGCCCGAGCCACACTACTTAAGGTTTCTCCTCTCCAAGCTCGACCGCCAAGCTCCATTTTCCTCAATATTTGTCTAGGTTTAGCGGTCCGTCACGCCCCGTCCCCGTCTTCACCGTCGTCGATCACCCGCGCCGATCTCATCGCCGGCACCACCGTGGTGAGCCTCTTGTTCTTATCTTCTTTCTGAAAGAAAAAATATTCTTACTTGTATGTTTAGATAGATAATTGTATAATTTTCTTACTTTTATTATTGCATCTTATATAGTGCGATGGTTTTGGTATCCGCCCCCGTCGGCCCTCGTCCTGTCTATGATTCGGATGTGGTATATATTATCTTTTCATAACTATCGGTTCATTTATTGTTTATGACAATTATGCCGACCAACGTGACATAGATTTTATTTATCTAGGAGGTTGTTGAACCAGAAATTCCAACCGACCCAATTGTCGAGAGGTTAAATTTAGTTGAAGAAGAAAACAATTTGTTGAAGGAAAAAATTAGAAAAATTGAGGAGGAGAAGATGATATTGGAGTTGCATGTTGCGGATGTCGTCGATGATCACAAGATCAAGATGGATGCAATGCGCTTGAAGATTAGAAAGATTAGAAAATATGTCATTCATACTGAGGCTTGGTATCATTATGCCGTTGGATCAGTTGTTACATTGGTTGCGATTATGATCGCATTTGTTTTCGCATTGAAATATTTTACATAGTTTCAGTGTATGGTTTAATTAATTTAGATGCTCTGTAGAGCTTTATGTTGTTAGATGAGAACTATGTATGTACTTTGGTTTTAATGTGATGATGAACTTCTATTAATTTGGTCACTTAATTATCTATTCATGATGTTCTGTAATGATTTTTGACACACTTAATTATATATAATGCACACAGATGAACCGGCAATGGATGTACAGTTGAAGACACACCTCCGAGTACATTAAGGGCGTGCATGATTTTCTCGAAGTGGCTGAGGCAAACAAGCAGAATGGTTTTATGTGTTGTCCATGCCCTATATGTGGGAATACGAAGTCTTACTCTGACCGGAAAATCCTTCACACCCACCTGCTTTACAAGGGTTTCATGCCACACTATAATGTTTGAACGAGGCACGAAGAAATATGGGTTATGATGGAAGACGGCGAAGAAGAAGAGTACGATGACAACTATGTGCCCCCTGAATACGGTGATGCTACTGAAGATCAAGAGGAAGCAGACGATGTGCACGATAAAGCTGCAACGGGCGAAGCTGCTGAATATCAAGAGGAACCAGACGATGTGCCCGATGATGATGATCTCCGTCGGGTCATTGTCGATGCAAGGACGCAATGCAAAAGTCAAAAGGAGAAGCTGAAGTTCGATCGCATGTTAGAGGACCACAAAAAAGGGTTGTACCCCAATTGCGAAGATGGCAACACAAAGCTCGGTACCGTACTGGAATTGCTGCAGTGGAAGACAGAGAATGCTGTGCCTGACAAAGGATTTGAGAAGCTACTGAAAATATTGAAGAAGAAGCTTCCAAAGGATAACGAATTGCCCGACAGTACATACGCAGCAAAGAAAGTCGTATGCCCTCTAGGATTGGAGGTGCAGAAGATACATGCATGCCCTAATGACTGCATCCTCTACCGCGGTGCGTACAAGGATCTGAACGCATGCCCGGTATGCGGTGCATTACGGTATAAGATCAGACGAGATGACCCTGGTGATGTTGATGGCGAGCCCCCCAGGAAGAGGGTTCCTGCGAAGGTGATGTGGTATGCTCCTATAATACCACGGTTGAAACGTCTGTTCAGAAACGGAGAGCATGCCAAGTTGATGTGATGGCACAGTGAGGACCGTAAGAAAGATGGGAAGTTGAGAGCACCCGCTGACGGCTCGCAGTGGAGAAAAATCGAGAGAAAGTACTGGGATGAGTTTGCAAGTGAGCCAAGGAACGTATGGTTTGCTTTAAGCGCGGATGGCATTAATCCTTTCGGGGAGCAGAGCAGCAATCACAGCACCTGGCCCGTGACTCTATGTATGTATAACCTTCCTCCTTGGATGTGCATGAAGCGGAAGTTCATTATGATGCCAGTACTCATCCAAGGCCCTAAGCGACCCGGCAATGACATTGATGTGTACCTAAGGCCATTAGTTGAAGAACTTTTACAGCTATGGAATGGAAACGGTGTACATACGTGGGATGAGCACAAACAGGAGGAATTTAACCTAAAGGCGTTGCTGTTCGTGACCATCAACGATTGGCCCGCTCTCAGTAAACTTTCAGGACAGACAAACAAGGGATACCACGCATACACGCACTGTTTACTTGACACCGATAGTATATACCTGGCAAGCTGCAGGAAGAATGTGTACCTGGGCCATCGTCGATTTCTTCCGACCAACCATCAATATCGAAAGAAAGGCAAGCATTTCAAAGGCGAGGCAGATCACCGGAAGAAGCCCGCCATGCGTACCGGTGATCACGTACTTGCTATGGTCAATGATTTACACATAATCTTTGGAAAGGGTCCCAGCGGACTAGCTGTTCCGAGTGATGCTGGGGGACACGCACCCATGTGGAAGAAGAAATCTATATTTTGGGACCTACCCTACTAGAAAGACCTAGAGGTCCGCTCTTCGATCGACGTGATGCACGTGACGAAGAACCTTTGCGTGAACCTGCTAGGCTTCTTGGGCGTGTATGGGAAGACAAAATATACAGCTGATGCACGGGAGGACCTGCAACGTTTGCACGAAAAAGACGGCATGCCTCCAAAGCAGTATGAAGGTCCTGCCAGCTATGCTCTTACCAAAGAAGAGAAGGAAATCTTCTTTGAATGCCTGCTTAGTATGAAGGTCCCGACTGGCTTCTCGTCGAATATAAAAGGAATAATAAATATGGCAGAGAAAAAGTTTCAGAACCTAAAGTCTCATGACTGCCACATGATTATGACGCAACTGCTTTCGGTTGCATTGAGGGGGCTTCTACCGGAAAACGTCCGATTAGCCATTGTGAAGCTATGTGCATTCCTCAATGCAATCTCTCAGAAGGTGATCGATCCAGAAATCATACCAAGGCTAAGGAGTGATGTGGTGCAATGTCTTGTCAGTTTCGAGCTGGTGTTCCCACCATCCTTCTTCAATATCATGACGCACGTCCTAGTTCATCTAGTTGACGAGATTGTCATTCTGGGCCCCGTATTTCTACACAATATGTACCCCTTTGAGAGGTTCATGGGAGTCCTAAAGAAATATGTCCGTAACCGCGCTAGGCCAGAAGGAAGCATCTCCATGGGCCATCAAACAGAGGATGTCATCGGGTTTTGTGTTGACTTCATTCCTGGCCTTAAGAAGATAGGTCTCCCTAAATCGCGGTATGAGGGGAGACTGACTGGAAAAGGCACGCTTGGAAGGGACTCAATAATATGCAGGGACGGATATTCTTGGTCTCAAGCACACTACACAGTTCTACAGAACTCTACCTTGGTGACCCCGTATGTCGATGAACACAAGAACAGTCTGCGCTCCAAACACCCGGAGCAGTGCGACGACTGGATTACATGTAAACACATCAGGACTTTCAGCAGTTGGTTGGAAGCACGTATCAGAGGTGACAACACTGTTTGTGATGAGCTGTACTTGTTATCCAGGGGACCATCTTTGACTGTATTGATTTGGAAATGATACGAGATAAATGGGAATACATTTTACACGATTGACCAAGATCAAAAGAGCACCAACCAAAACAGCGGTGTCCGCTTTGATGCAACAATCGAGAGGGGAAAGGACACATATTATGGTTACATAGTGGACATATGGGAACTTGACTACGGACATGATTTTAAGGTCCCTTTTTTTAAGTGCAAATGGGTCAATCTGTCAGGAGGCGGGATACAGGTAGACCCACAGTACGGAATGACAACAGTGGATCTGAAAAATCTTGGGTACACTAACGAACCGTTCGTCCCAGCCAATGATGTGGCACAGATTATCTATGTGAAGGACATGTCTACCAGACCGAGAAAGAGAAAAGATAAGGAAGCGAATACATCATACGATGAGCCAAAGCGCCACATAGTTCTTTCAGGAAAAAGGGACATCGTGGGAGTGGAGGACAAGACAGACATGTTTGAAGATTATGAAAAGTTTCATGAAATTCCTCCCTTTAAAGTCAAGGCTGACCCCAGCATCCTGATAAACGATGAAGATTATCTATGGTTACGGCGCAATAAGCAAATGACACAAGCGAAGAAAAAGTGAAGACTTTCTCCCGCAACTATTATGATGATACCATGCCAACTTTGTAACTGACGAGTATGATACCATTGTCCGTTTTGTACATGCACATGCTATGTGTGGGTCAATTTATGATACCATGCCAACTTTTAACTTTTTCAGAGTTCATTTTTAATGCTTTAATGTCTTATGGTTCGGCCCTCGCAATAATTAAAAATAGCAACAATAAGTATTTTGTTGTAAGTAGAAACAAAATAAAATAAATAAAGAAAGAAAGAAAACAAAAAAACAAAAAAAGTGTTTTCAAATTTGAAAAATAATGGCACTAACAGAAAGTTTATAATTTTCCTAAAACTAAAAGCAAAAAGAATTAAAAAAAATAAAGCAAAAAACAAAAGAAAATAAATAATGCAGAAAACAAAACAAAAAAACAGGAAAAAAATAAAAATAGCAACAATAAGTAAAGAAAAAAAATGCCTCCTACTGGGCCCCCACGACCTAAATACGACATGAAACCCTATTATGGGCCAGGATTCAGGACCACGGTAGGCCCAGTAGGCCCACCAGGCAAAGTTTAGCAAGTAGGCCCGAAAGCCTGCGGTCGAGAGGAGTTTGAGAGGGATGCGGCAGTGGGGCTTATAAACCACTGCGCGCCCCTCTCAACTAGCGAGGTGGGACTAAACTTTGGCCCCGACGCGGGCAGCATAGGGACCTTTGGTCCGGGTTGGTGGCACCAACCGGGACTAAAGGGGGGGGCATTGGTCCCGGTTAGTGGCACCAACCGGTACCAAAGGTCGCGGCTTCCCGCCCTTTGGGCTGCCGAAAAAGAGGCCTTTGGTCCCGGTTGGTGGAACCAATCGGGACTAAAAGGGGCATTGGTCCCGGTTGGTGCCACGAACCGGGACCAATGCTCCTTGTATATAAGTAGCACTTCGCAGTTTTGCAGAGTTCATCGCCACCAGTTGCCCCCCGACGACGCCGAGCACATCGTCGCCGCCAGGCTTCCCCGACGCCGCCCGCCGCCCCCGCCGTCGCCATCGCCCGCGCCCGTCATCGTCGCCGGCCTCCCCGAGCCCGCGCCGTCCTCCCCGAGCCCGCGCCCGCTGTCGTCGCCGCCAGGCTGCCACGTCGCCGTCGCCCGGCCCCGCGCGCCGCGCCCCGAGCCCCTGCCCCGTCGCCGCCGCCCGCCGCCGCGCGCCGCCACCGCTGTGAGCCGTCGCGCCGCGCCGCACCGGCTCTGTTTTTTTTCATTTTTGTTAGTTTAATTTTTTGTTCAATGTATATGTGTATGTATGTGGCTATATATATATGCGGCTCTGTTTTTTTTCATTTTTATTAGTTTAGTTTTTTTGTTCATATATATATATATATATATATATAATGTATATGTGTATGTATGTGGCTATGCATATGTAGATGTTCAAAAATTGTTCAGAGCATGTTTTTGTTTATATATGTATTTTTTGTTCATATGTGTATTAATGTTTTCATATATGCAAAAGATAGATTCTTAGAAAAGTTAGGTTTTTTTTCTGTTCATAGATTTTTTTTGGTGATATTAATTATTGTAAAATATGCAAATGTTTGTATATTCATATGAACAATGCATTAGGCAAAACCTTTGTTTTTTTCGAAATTTTCTATTTGAACATTTTTTTTAAAACAAGCAATACTAAAAGAATGAGAGGAAAAAGGAAAATAAGAAGAGGAAGAAAGGAGAAAAGGAGGAGAGGAAGAAGAGGAGAAATAAATAAGAAGAGAAAAAAAGAAGAAAAAGAAGAGGAGAAGAAGAAAGGAATAGAGGAGAAAGAAGAAAAAATAGAAGAACTTCGGTAAGGAGACGAGGCCCGAAGAAAAAGTTGAGCTCGGATGAAAAGTTTGAGATCATAGAAATCGCGCCCGACGGCGAACCGATTGAACCCATCCGGACAAAGAAGGCATTTTCTGCTCAGTGCGGGGTTCTTGTTAGGGACAAGATCCCGATCAGCATCCAGCAATGGTATAAGCCTGCTAAGGATGAAGACCCTGAGGTGTCTTATGTCAATGATATGCAGAAAGAAGATCTTTGGACTGAGCTGAAGGCAAATTTCACCCTACCGCCAGAGGAGGATCTGGAGAAGCCAGTTAAAGAGCAATTAATCAAGTCTTGTGCTCTTAAGAAGATGGCAACCCTAATGAGGAGGTGGAGGAAAGAGCTGAACCAGTTTGTCGAGAAAAAAAAAGACACCAGAATTCATCGGCAAATATGAGAAGATCAAAGATCACTGGCCCGCATTTGTGGCCCACAAGACATCGGAAAAGAGTAAGAAGATGTCGGCGACAAATAAGCAAAATGCTGCGAAGAAGAAGCTTCACCATCGCACGGGGTCAGGTGGCTACCTCAAAGCCCGGCCTAAGTGGTCCAAGGCTGAGCATGATCTGCTTGAAAAAGGGATCGAACCAGAGACAATGCGCTGGCCAGACCATTGCCGGACTTGGTTCTTCGGGGCTGGCGGAACCTTGGACCCTGTAACAGGGAAGTGTCAGTGGACGGACGAGCAGCTGCAAACACCAGTTAAGAACCTTCGGCACTATATCGATGCAGCGCAGCGAGGGACGTTCCTTCCAAACAGGGAGAAGGACGAGCTCACAATGGCCCTTGGGAATCCCGAGCACCCTGGACGGACACGAGGCACACCAGGCTCCATTCCGTGGAAGGTTGGTTTTCCGGACGCAGGGGGTTACAAAACCCACGAGAGGAGGAAGAAACTGGAGCAGGACCAAATGCAGGCGCTCCACGAAAGGGTAATGGGGCTAGAGGAACGAGAAGAGGTACGAGAAGGAGCAGATCGCAACAAACGACCTGCCGAAGCTTCCCCCGAAGCTACCCCGCCATCTCAACGGAGAAGCAGCGTGGCTTCCACCGAGCTGCTTCAGCCGGAGCATGTTTGACGGCTCCTGCCAGCTATCCCGTGGATGATATCACGGAGTCTCAAAATTTCCACATTATGGCGCGATGGATGAATTTGAAGGTCAAGGCGGCTGTTGGCCAAGTTTATCCTAGTGGACCCGGCACAACTTATCACTGCCAGCCGATTCCAGAAGGATTTGCTAAGGTGATGGTGGATGAAATAACGGAGGGATTTGAGGACCTCGTGCTTGAGCATCCTACCGGTGAAGGGGAGACTAGGCTGGGTTCTGCTCTGAAGACTCCATGCCTATGGCGGAAGGAGCTCATCAACGTTCTGAACTGGACTCCTCCGCCTCCTCCTCCTCCTCCTCAGGCGAGTCAGGGCATTCCGCCTCCTCCACCGCCTCCTCCTCCGGCGAGTGACAATCAGGGAACACGTGGCGGCACTCCGCCTCCTCCACCGCCTCCTCCTCCGGCGAGTGACGATCAGGGCACGCGTGGCGGCACTCTGCCTCCTTCTCCGGCGCGTGGCAGCACTCCGCCTCCTCCTTCTCCGCCTCGCCAGCAAGGGCGGAAGAGACCCGCCGCCGCCCCGGCTGCTCCGGCGCGTCGTAGTCCTTCTCCTCCGCCTCGTAAGCAAGCACGAAAGAAGACAGACGCCGCAGCCGCCCCGTCTGCTCCGGCGTCTAGCAGCACAAGAAGAGGAGAGAGGCCATATAGATATGGTCCACCTTTAAAGCCTCTAGAGAAGTTACCGTACGAGAGGACCAAGGAGGAAAACAATACGATCGTGCAGGCCCACGTGAAGGAGTTCTTTGAAGGGGTGAAAGCAAAGAGACATCCACCTCCGGAGGAGAAGATAGATCCGGTGAAAGCAAAGCGCACTCTCGATGCCCTGAGGAAACCACCAAAGTCTCCGCCGAGAACCAACTATGAGCGCATTACTGAACAGACATATCTCCAAGCCAAGCGGTCGGGAACTACTGTCAGTGATAAAAGGTTAAAAGAACAAGCAAAGGGGAAAAAAATTGCCCAGCTCGGCGAACAAGCACAGCAATCGTGCCCCCCGCTCAATGTGTCTAATCCTCCGGGGACGGTGGCCGGTTATGGCAATCTTGAAGATTACCTGCCTGACGATGCACTTCCTGATTTCATGGAGGTGGACGAATTCAGATACGAGTACGGGAAGCCTCTCGTCAAAGATGAAAAATCTCTGACAACAATGATGCGAAGATTCCATAGTTGGTACATGAAAACCTGCAGAGAGTCTGAGGGGAAGAACAATTTGTATCTGAATATTAAAGAGGAGCACGACCTCGTTTCAAATGATCTGTTGTGTGTTCCATTTGAGGAGTTCTTCGAGTTCTTCAATCAAAAGGCCCTCGGTAAATTAATGGTCTTTTGCTACTGCCTGTAAGTACTATTTCTGTCATTAAGTCTCTATATATAGCTCGGCTCTTTCATTGCATGTATTTATAATTAATTATCCTCAATACATTATGCAGATTGAAGATCGTCGAGTGCAAAAAACAAGAAATTTATGATATTGGGTTCATTAACACAAATATCATAGATGTATTTCTGGTTAAAAAGCACGTCGAAGAGGCCGAGGACAACTTGCTACAATCGTTGATCAAAAATCAAAACAAAGATACCATACTCTTTCCTTACAATGGCCCGTGAGTGTTACTGTCATGTGCATATTCGGTTTCCCTTATTACTCGAGCGAGGTTATAGTAATGTAATTGATGAGTTATGCATGCGTGCGCAGGTACCACTATATTCTTCTGGAGATTAAGCTTGAGCGTGGACTAGTAACCGTCTTAGACTCGAGACAGAAAGATCCCGAAACCTATGCGGACATCACTGAAATGCTCAACAAGTAAGTTCAATCGATCATTATCGCACCATATCGGCAACTTTTTGTTCATTTCCTGATATCTCAAGTAATAATAATTATTTTCTTTGTCTTGCAGGGTTTGAAATAAGTTCACCGCACAAGCTCCGGGACTGCCGAAGGAGCTGCGATATACATACCCGAAAGTAAGTACTACTGGCTAGCTAGTTGCGTGCATCTCCCGTTGATTCTATAGCTATACTTTCATCAATGCCATTTATAATGCTTCATTATCAGTTTGATTGAGCTCTATTTCTCGTAAAGTGCTTCTGGCAGAAGGAAGGGAATTATTTCTGTGGATACTACGTGTGCGAGTTCATCCACAACGCGACTTTGAAAAACAAGCAGGGCTACTCTAGAAGACAATATGAAGTGCGTAAGCAATAATATTCACAATTTCATTTTATTATAACATCATTTCTGTTGAGTTTCATTCATATATATATGTATTAATTAACCCCCTTCTTCAAATTAGACGTGGCAGATGCGGGATGAACTCCTAGAACCAGATCGCATGAAAGCAATTCAAGAGGAATTGACGGGATTCTTTCTTGAACACGTCATCAGTAAAGCCGGAGAATACCATGTGGAACTTGATTTCAAATGCTAGGGGTTTGTAATTAAGAGATCTTATACATGTATGTAGCCAGTAAAAAACTTGTTGTTCGACCAATCTCTCGGAGAAGGAGAGGTCGATCGATCACTTCTCTCGGTATGCATGACGAACTTCTGTACTGAATGGTTCTCTCGATCACTTATGTATATATACTACGTAGCGTCGACCAAGCACGGAAATAAGAGAGGACGCATCTCTCTATTAATTAGCTAGCTAACACAATATACGAAACACCTAAATTAACCCCCCAAAACCCCCAACCCCCCTCCTTTCAAAAAAAAACAAAAACCCCAGCCACTGGAATGCAGACGCGTGGATGCCTTTTGGTCCCGGTTGGAGCCACCAACCGGGACCAAAGGCCCCCTGACTGGGCTCGGCGAACTGGGCCACGTGGAGGAACATTGGTCCCGGTTCGTGTTTGAACCAGGACTAATGGGTGGAGGTATTAGTAACGACCCATTAGTCCCGGTTCGTGAACCGGGACTAAAGGCCCTTACGAACCGGGTCTAATAGGTGTTTTTCTACTAGTGCTCTCGCTCCAGATTTGAAGACGGCGTGCTCGAATCTTGCGGTTGGATGTGCGGGTGCGGGGTGCGGAACTCTGGATCGGATAACCCCTTGGTCGGCGGCGACGGCGGCCACAACGTTGGCGATGTTGAGGTCCAACTCCCCCTCCCCCCCCCCCCCCACCCCCAACCTCCTCCTCCCCTGCACCCGAGTGAAAACCCACAACCTTTGGTTGGGCGGCGGCGCCGCCGCCACGATGCTATCACCTTCTTGAAGGCGTTGCTTTGGGTTTGTGAGGAGGAGTGTGGGCGGCAGCATGCTCTATGTGCTCCTGGTGGCAGTGGATTCTTCTTCCTGCAGTCAGGGGCGGAGCCAGGATTTGAGTATAGGGAGGCCCAAGTCAAGTATAGCTAAAGAAGTATCCAATGCAAAAAAAACTGTATAGAAAAAGGTTTGCTTCAGCAATACTATTAGTTTAAATTTACCTTTAATATTAAATTTCTCTTCAATTGTTGAACAGCAATCTCGAATTAGTTTTTTTTTGCAGGTAAAATTTTAATTTAGGTAAAGTTTGCATCAAAAATAGGAACATTACAAGATAATTTACATCACAATCATGATAATTTCTATGACAACCAATAGATATTAACTCTTCATCAAATCACAGCGTCACAAGTCACACAACCAGAACAAAAAAATTGATGTATAAATTCGACAGTGATACAATGAGAATTTAGAGTTGGAAAGTTTAGTACTTGGCTAGTTCGTTGATTGGAGACATAAGAATTGACAAGTCGAGCAGGATGATGCGACGCGTCGCCGCCCTATACGAATCAGATCGGGGCGCCGCCCTACGAATCAGATCGGGTCAAGGAGAGCAGAGGCGATTGGTAGCAAGGGCGCAGAATGGCGGCAACCAATTTTATGCGCACTAATCCCCCGTACGAGCTAATTACGGGAGAACACAGCGCACAGGCGTGGAGATTAAAGCCAATCGCCCAATCTGGCCACTAGTGGGCTCTGTATGGGCCTTTTTTCTTTTTTCAAAATTAACGTTCAGGAAATAGGGGGGCCCAAGTACTCCCTCCGTTTCTTGTTAGTCTGCATATAAAGTTTGGTCAAGTCAAGCTTTGTAAAGTTTGACTAACTTTATATTAAAAATACCAACATTCACAATATGAAATCATTATTATCTGATGCACCTTGAAATGTATTTCCATACTATATAGTTTTAGTATTGTAGGTGCTCATATTTTTTTATATAAATTTGGTCAAATTTTATGTAGTTTTACTTTGACCAAATTTTATACGCGGAGTAAAAAGAAACGGAGGGAGTACGTGAGTAGATGATATCGTTAAGCTAATTCTATATTACCTCTGCATGTCCACTCGATCCTTGAGAGGGGGGAGGGGGGAGGCCCCTGCTCGTCCTCCTGGCTCCGCCACTGGCGATGTTCTTGCATCATTACCTTGTGAAAGCCTAGATTCTAACCTTGGTGGTTGAATCCAGTGACGCCGGCCCTTGAGCTTTGTTTCCTTCCTAAAGGTGTTCCTATTGAAGAACCTTGTTGTCCTTATGGTGTCAAGAGATGGTTGATATGGATACACTACTAGGGAAAACCCTAGCAGTAGCGTGTGTTTAAAGCCTATCAGTAGCGCGGGGTACCGCGCTTACTAGTAAGGCGCTACAGCTAAAGGTTAGCACTAGCGTGGGCTGGCCCGCGCTACTACTTTATCGACTTAGTAGCAGCGCTTTCTAAAACGAGCGCTACTGGTAATTAGTACTTAGTAATATCGCTTCTCCTAGCATGCGCTACTATTATTATTCCATATATCTTTTTTATTTCATGTTGTATTCATACACCTTTACAAGTTTTCATACAGCAGCAATTTAGAGAATGATTTTACATCATAATGAGTTATTACATCAGTGGGAGAAAGAACCGTGGACTAGTTTCAAGTGGATGGACATCCACTTGAAACTAATCCACGATTCTTTCACCCAATGATATAATAAATATCATCATCATCATCATATCATTAACAAGTTATCATCATAATACATCATTGTCATATAACACCTCCTCATGATCATCGTTTTCATCAACGAGACATCACATACAAGTTGGTCACTAGACATAATCACAACTACTCATCATCATCAACTCTCATAAACATATTGTACCTCATAGGACCTACTACATTCTCTTAGGACCTACTATATTATCTTGGGTAAAATAGCATAAAACAAGATAGCCCCTGACTCTCCATTATGGAGAATGGAGATTATCCTGTCTCCAATTCTTGCCTTTTGCGCAATGTTGCTTCCAAGAACCTCCTTACGAATGTCCATACATTTCTTCCATTCTTTGATTATCATGTGTTCACCGTTTTTAGAAATCCAGTATGCACAGGTGAGATTCGCAGGACGACCTCGCTGTATGTTCAAAACATCCAGGCGACCATTCTGATACATCAAATGAGGCACACAATCCATTGAGATTTTTTGTTGAAAAACATAGTAATAACTTCATAGTTAGCAATGTAGTTCAGTTTTAGAAGTATGCAAAAGATGCATGGATGTCGTACTAGTAAAAAATTTTACCAAGAAATCTCCCTAGAAGTTATCGTTGTTCAACACGTGCACTAGTGGCACATATTCACCATAATTTGGAGGAGTTCAATAAAAGGCATTGTAATTCTCAATGTCAGTAAAATATGCAACCAGATGATTTTTCTCTTGATAAGTTTACTCAGAGCCATCGGTGTAGTTGGTTCTGTCTACCATCTTCCGCACACTCTTTGAAGAATGAAAATAAGCTATCAATGGAAATAAGCTGTCAACTATTTTGAAATAAACAATATAAATTACTTAATAACTATGTTAGAGGAACTCATATAGCGGTAGAATTGGAAGTGTATCAATAAGAACCCAAATGTCCAAATTATCTTGGTCGATGTCAGGATCACCAAGATTCATGGTGACAAACATACCCTCTTGAAAATCATACATCTTGCAAAGTGATTCCCAACCCGGGCAACCAAAATTGGATACGCTCTCAGAAATGTATAGATTTACCTCAAAATCCATACCATGATGGGTCCTTAGGTTAATTTTCTTTGTTTTATTCCTCTCATGATCTTCAAAACCCATCCTCTCCAAGACGTAGCGTCTTGCATGGCATGGGATAAGCTAGTCGAATTGTAGAAGACGAAAATTACGTGTTGAAGTAGTAGAAGTCAAGCTTAATTAAGAAAAAACACTTAGCGTCGTAGCGTACCGTTTCACAATCGAAGGCCTCCTCGAGCTTAATGCTGAAGCGTCGATCATCGTCCAGGTGAGGCCTGTCACAGAAACCCCGGTTGTCGCCGCACCAGGAGCACTCCCTGGGACCTTCTTCGTCCGACGACATTTCCTATGTTCATAATTCAAAGATTAAAATTGTACAGTTAAATATATGTACTACAAAAATTAAATTAGATCATTATTATTCATCACTGGTTCACTATGGGTCTGTCGAGTCTTTTCTTGAAAACTCTCAACTCACGTGGTGTATATATTCGACCGTCGGTGATGGTAGCTCCTCCTTTTGTTCCCGAGTGCATTACACCAAATTGTCTAGCACATGGGAACGAAGGAGAAGCTACCCCCGCGACAACAGTCGGTACTCTTCGTCCTCTCATATATGGTGGATACTCTCCCTCACTGATTCCTCTCTGACATTTGCGACCGTTGGTGATGGTCGTTACTCCTCCTTCCCCTAGTGCATAACAAAGGTCTAGCACCCGGAGAAGAAGGAGAAACGACCCCCACGACAACAGTCGAGATTCTTCGGCCTCAGCAGTCTTAAAGTCAACCCGAAATATCGTTTAATTATCTTTCTAGAAAATCCAGGCCACTCGATATTTCCTACATATTCTAGCACAAGTCATGCCAAAATTCACGGAAAATTCCGGCATGACCTTTGCTAAAACAAGACATATCGAGCAACTGAAATTTGCCGGAACAAAAATTAATCAACACTCCGACAAAATATAGGCCACTCGGAGGTGTAACCTGCAAACATGACCGGCCACTTGGGCAACCACATACACCACTAGGGAAAACCTTATACGCAGAAAAGTTAGCAACAGCGCGGGCCAGAAAAGGTCGCTAGTGCTAGATAGCAGTAGCGATTGAGAAAAAACCGCGCTATAGATACAACCTTAGCAGTAGCGCGTGTAGCGGCAAAAGCGCTACTACTAATATTCCCATTGCTAGAATGATAGGCTATGCATAGCAGTAGCGGGCTTGGAAGAAGCGCGCTACCACTAGGGCATAAGTAGTAGCGCGTTTCCTATGAAGAGCGCTACTACTAATGGAAATAAAATAAGATGAAAAACAAATATAAACGTAAATGAAAATGAAAGAAATAGAAAAAGGAGAAAGGAAATGTCACGACCGGTTTTCCGGTTATTAATTTCCAGAAAATGGTTGTTGCGCTCACCAGCCCCAGGATAACTGTTAGCTGATGAGGCACCAACTTGATACAGAAATTCCAAGAAAAATACAAAATATGTAGTACAAGACCATTCTGGCCTGTGAGTACAACAAATGTTTCTAGTGGTTGATGGCGGAAGCGGTTTGTGGCTCATCGGTGTCTCTGGGACTCCATTTCCCACAGGAACAGCTGACCAGGTTAACTCCTATCTTCGCGAGGCTGCTATCACCGTTGCTTAGGTTCCGGGGCTGTCATCGCGTCGCTCCTCTCCGTGCAAGAAATCTGGCCAAGACAATAGCCAGGGACAAGCCAGTGAGTACTTTGAATGTACTCGCAAACATTATGAACACTGGGTTAATATAATTGATAAACATGCACTGAAATATTCTATGATCACATCGTCAGTAATAAATAAAAATCTTTATGCATGCAAGCAGGTTATTTATGTGCAACATGATATGCAATAATGGAGTGGAAATAAAATGCCACAGTCGGGCGTCTGTGTGACACCACATAATGGGCTTATGAAGTAAATAAATAACGAGCAATGCCACAGTCGGGCGTCTCAGCGACACCACATAAAAGACTTATAATTATATAAATAACAAGTAATGCCACAGTCGGGCGTCTCAGCGACACCACATAAAGGGCTTATAAAGTAAATAAATAACAACCAATGCCACAGTCGGGCGTCTCAGCGACACCACATAAAGGGCTTATAAATATATAAATGACAAGCAATGCCATAGTCGGGCGTCTCAGCGACACCACATAAAGGGCTTATAAAGTAAATAAATAACAAGCAATGCCACAGTCGGGCGTCTCAGCGACACCACATAAAGGGCTTATAAATATATAAATGACAAGCAATGCCATAGTCGGGCGTCTCAGCGACACCACATAAAGGGCTTATAAATATATAAATGACAAGCAATGCCACAGTCGGGCGTCTCAGCGACACCACATAAAGGGCTTATAAAGTAAATAATCACAATGAATATCCAGGAGGTAGAACCGACCCAGGGATACTCAATAATTCAGATAATACAATGGGTTAGTCCATAATAAAAATAAACATAATTATCACGAGTCATCAGTCATGATCCACGTTCTGGTTTAGTAGTTTCTCCTCCGAAGACCGACACTAAGACCGACACTTGACCCATCCCAGACTGTAGTCCTTAACCATGGACACAGCTATTCGAATAGGTTTAATCTCTGCAGAGGGTGTACTCTTTACCCGCGAGCAACGGATTCCTTTAGTCCATCGGGACTAATTCCGTCTACGGTCTTTTAATTAAAAACACACCTGACTTGCACACACCAGCTTAACTTACCGGTGTCTGGAATCACCCACGACACCTGTCAAGCAAAACTCTAAGTGGGGAGGCTACAACCTCGCGTAGCATGGGATCAAATTTATATCGCGCGCTCTAAGGGGTGGCCTCCCCTCTCGGTCTCAACCGGAAACACCCATGCCCCCGGACCAGGTGGCCTGCCTACCGGCTACAACCGGTATCTTCCACCATGGCCTCTCTATACGGTGTGTGCTTGAAAGGGGTTGACGACTTACTAAACCGTACCCTACTTGTTGTAGGGACAAGTGGTAGTACGAAACAAGTATGGGGGTCACTGGAACAAGACTTGATCTATGGTCGACTTAGGAGGTTTATAATTTTCCTGCATGACATGTATAACAAATATATTTCAACCAACAGAATCACCGCTCATTATACCTTACTATGCCATACCGGACATAACCGTCCCAACGGAGACCGGCGACAAGCTCACGCCTACCCAAGGCCGAGGCTTTCCCGGATTCCTTTTCGGCATGCATGCAAGGCACATGAGGATGATTACCATCACAGGTATACTCATTTCCAACAGCAAGGAAATCACTAATATGCATTCATGCAAAGGATCGTATCACCACATAAAATAACGAGTTTTCCGAAATAAGGTGGTGTTATAATCGTGTCAACCAACACATCAAAAATATTATGCCAGGGTTCAGGATGCTTGCCTTCAAGTTGTGGGGAAGCAGGGTGCACTCCAAAACTCTTGAAAGCTTTCTCCTCTCTCTCCAAAAAATCCTATTAAAAATATTTTTGAATCAATATATAGTTTCAAAAGCAGTACCAAAAAGTTGTCTGAATTTTTTTGAAATAAATCTTAAAATAAACTAGACAATATTTTGGAGAGGTAGGAAAAAGAATCAATTCATTTGGAGTTATATTTAAAAAGTTATAGACAGTCAAAGTTTTGGTCAAAATCTGTTTTTAAAATAAAACAGAAAAAGAAAAACGTTTCGAATATACGTACACATCGAAGGCGTATTCTGGAAACGCGCATCCACTTATCCAGCGTGGACCGTGCGTGGGTCACTGACAGTGGGCCCGCCTGGCCCATTGGTCAGGTTTGACCAGCCTCTCCTCCCTCCTCTTCCTCTATCCGAGCCGATGCGGGGCTCCGGCAATGCTCGCCGGCGAACGGCGGCACCGTTCGAGAAACCGAGACCATCTGCGGGCTCAGGGGGTCGAGGTGGTTACTCCGGTGGTCCCTTTGGTCTCTGGGGTGGACGTAGCTGCCGACGACGAGCTCCGCAGCGGACGGTGGCCGTCGGGAAGAGTGAGTTTGGGGCAACGGTGGCTTTCCGTCGCAACTGGGGGTCTGGGCGGCTCCGCAAGATGGAGTGGAGTCGTTTGGTTGCGTTGGGAGGGCCGGGGAGGCTCTGGTTGTGCCGAACGGAGCCGGGAGGCGGCGGTGGCCGAACTGGCCGGAGTCGGGGAAGACGGCCTCTTCCTCTTCAATTGACGGCAACGGGGGCACTAGGAGGATGGTGTGAGGCTGCCCGAGTGCTCGGAGGAGCTCGGGGCTCCTTAAATAGGCGAGTCAAGGCGGTTCCGCGGCGGCCGGGGATAAGTTCACCGGCGAACCGCCTCTCTGTTGCGCAGGGCATCGTGGCGGCGACGAGAGCTAGCGGACATGCTTGTGGATGAGCTCGCGCTGCTCCAGGGGGCAGGTGGCGAGCGGGAGAGGCTCGGGCGGCGCCGACATGAGCAGGGGCTGTCGGGCGACCGTGGTGGCTAGCTCCTGGCTTGCCGGAGATGTGGCGAGGGGCATGCTTGGCGTGTTCTGGTGAGAGGGGGAGTGTGTGGCGCGGCTCTGCAGTGTGGGCAAAACCAGGGGCGCGACGCGGCGGCTCGGGCGTGGCACGTGCAAAACACGTGCTCTGCTCGCGCGCAGAGCATGCACGGGACGTGCTCGACAAAATGCTAAGGCATGCTAGGGGGCTCTAATCCACAAGAGGGTTAGCAGGGTGAGGTTATAGGCTAGGGAAAATCCATGGGACATGTTGGTCTGGTCAGAGGATCAAGTTCATAACACAAATCAAAAACTAAGCCAAAATTGGTCATGTACTCCAGGTGTTTGACAAAATGCCAGAGGCATCTGGGCAGTTCTTGGAGTGGTCAAAATCTCCAGATGGTGGTCTCATTAGATGCATAAGAGGGTGGTGAGGTTAGTTTGTGAAAAGCACAAACTTGTTAGTGTAAGATTTGCAGAACTTCAATTCTGGACAGGAGGTAAATGGCATCATTTCATGAACCAAAAATGATCCAATGGGTGCATGCTCCTGGACTTAGGGGTTTAGCAGGGAGGACTACAAGGAGGAGAAAGCTCATGGGTAGAGGAGCAAGTTAGCAGTTGGCTGCAGTACAAATCACTAAGTTGCACCAAAATGGAAATGAGGTTGATTCACTCAAATTTTTCAAAGAACATCACTGGGTTTTTGCATAAAGTTGAATAATATGCTACTACTAACATCCCATAATTTTGGTGGAAGCTAGAAAGAAATATTTAAATAGGCTGTAGTGCAAATTTGCCCACTGGACCAGATTTGAAATATGGTGTAGAGCTCAAAATATTCAATGAATGAAATATATTTTTGCATAAAAGTGATTTAGAAACATCACATGACATATCCAAATTTTGGTGGGATTTTTAAAAGAATTTATCAAATGGTTGTAGTTCAAATAGGACCACAAACCATGGAAAAACCATTTTTAAAGGAATAAAGATCTGGGAAATAATTTTATAATTAACTCCTCTGATAAAAGAAAAGTTTTATTTGAGAGGGTAAGAGAGTCCAATAAAATTGGGAAGTTTTTCACTTGAGGTAAAAACTCCATGATAATAGGAAAGGTAATGTTTTCAAAAATCAAAAGTGAGCCCAGAAAATAAGAGTTTTAATTTCCTGGCAAAATTTTAATTAACAAAACAAGGTTAAAATTTTGGGGTGTCACAACACTACCCCCCTTAAGTCCTCGAGATTTGCTAAGGATTGTTTTAAAAAAAATTACCGAATTGAAACAATTTTTAAGCGGTAAAAGCGGCTACAGTGAGAGGGCAATAAGTGGTGCAAAAATACAGTGTGGGACACTGGCGCGGCGTGGAAAAATCCACGGTTTTGGGGGAAAACGAGCGATTTCTACGTCGGACGCAGTAAATTTAGAATAAATTCTAAATCTTAAAATACGTTGGTCGTACCCGAGAGCACAGTGCTCCCTCTGGCTGACAGGTGGACCCGGGGCCCACTGTCGGCCTCTTCTTCTTCCTCTGGCTCTTTCTTCTTCCTCTCTCCCGCGCGCTTTCCCGCGCTTTCTCCACCGGCGATGCCTAGCGCGTAGGGCATCTAGGCCGTACTGCGGTAGTGCGCGGCGTGCTAGCTGTCGGTGCAGCGTGCACTCACCTCGCGAGCCAGTGCGCTGTCGGCACTGCTCATGGATTCGCCTCCGAACACCGGCGGTCGGGCGACGAGCGGCGCTGGTGGACCTCGCCCACCGTACACCGATCTCGAGCTATAAAACGACCGGGGTGCTCCTTTCTTCTTCCTCACACCTGGCCTCGCTCCTCCTTCTCCTTCCTTCTCCTCTGTTTCTGTTTGCCGAAGCTCGAGGCGAGGCTCTAATGGCGGAGGTGGTGCCGTACTGGTACGTGATCCTGGTGTGCGGAGGGCTGGCAGCAGTGCTGGGACTCTCCGTGCTCCTGTGCGCGATGATCCTCGATGATCGTCGCGATGCTGCCACTCGAGTGTTGGCTCTCCGCGGTGGCGGTGATCACGAGGAGTAGGTGGGGTGTGTCGGGTGCTAACTGTTGCCGGGAGGTGTCCAGTTAGATGCAACATGGTTGCAAGGTTTAGCAAGCAGTGTATGTGTTCGAGTGATTGTGGTTGTGAGTCTGTTGTCGTGGTGCTGTGTGAAATAAAATAATCCACGTCGTGAGAAGGTGTACAATGCAGCAACTCAAGGAAAAAGAAATCTCACTCCAGGATTTTTCGCGAGGGAAATCAGTAATATATTAGAGTCAAACCGCAACAGAACTACTCACATTAATAGAAACTAAATGATTTACTCGCCGCGCAAACTCGGGGTATCACGCATAAGTTACAACACATAAATAAATGTTGCAATGATAAACACAGCAGTGACGTCTAAAATGGAAACGGTAACTAGACGGGGTCCCGAGAAAACGTCTCTGGTACTGGGACACACTCCTCTTCTATCGGGGAAAGTGGATTGACCAGTCGATGAATGTGTCTCTCCTGGTCGGGCCTCAGTGGCCTGCCGATGGCGATCTGAGGATTTAAATCCGCGAGGCTCTGGAGATAACCCATCACACGTTGGGTTAAATGCTCTTGAGCGATGACGTACTGGACAAGGTTGGCCAGTACTGGGTCTCTCTCAATTCGTCCACCGGGAAAAGATGTTACTTCTCCGGGTGCTGCACGGCTCGGAAAGTAATAATACCCTCGTTCGCTGGCATAGGGTACCACGAATCGAAGGCGAGCAAGTGCTTCGTATGTGCAGCTCCTATGGCCATATGCGGGGTCGGCATGGATTTCCCTACGAAGGAAACCTCCGTTGGGTCTTGGTTTGAGTCTACGAGAGGGATGTGTACTGATGCCCAATATTTCGAGGTGGAAGGGGTGATTCTCGATATGAACAGCTCGTACTGGGGTGGCTGGGTAGCGCCCATGGTACTGCAGGTAAAATCCCACAATATTTTGACAAAACTACCCGGGGTTGCATCTGAGGTTCTCAGATAAATACTAGGGCTCAGCATGGCAAAAAATGGTAGTGAGGATGGTGCACCAGGTGAGGGGTGCTTGGCAAGGTCACGAGGTGGCCTTTTATAGCACTGGAGCTGGGTCATTTTACCGTGGTGAAAGGTAATTAATTTGCCCGGTTCAGCTCCAAGGGTCGGGGTCAAAGCCACAGATACACACATCTCACTAAAGTGACGTATCACTGTGGGGGTCGTCGAGGTGGTTTTTGGTATCTGTGCCTGGGATAGAAATTTATATCGCATGCTGACATATCCATGCAAGGCTACTATTTAAAACAGAGGCACGACGACAGGCTGCGTCTATTTACAAGGTCACACGATTACAAAGCGAGGATACACTGGGACTCGACACTACTCGAGTGACTTAGTCTACCTCGTTTATATCCAAGCGGGCGTGCCTTATGGATGTCGAGGCTTCTCCTCGGGTCTCACTGTCGGGATTAGCTGGAGGGGGTTGAGGGCTGCAGGCTCGGGGTAGCGATGATGACCATCTCAGGGATTGTTGGCCAGAACCCCGTTGGAGTGTGCTCCCAAGAGGCAATGAATCACTTCTGGGGTCATCAAAGCACCTTGGCCGACGGCTGGGGCAGACCTCAGGGACTCGATCGGGTGTCCGAACAGCACGACTGGGTTCGCGGCGTCGGGTTCGTTCTCTTCTCTCGCCGGGGCTCGGCGAACCAGCTCTCCACGAGCTGCGATCAGATCAATGGTGATCTGATCGAACAGTTCCTCTAGTGCACCTACATAGCGCACCAGGTGCAACAATGCAGGATCCGTCTCGTGATCTCCGTTGGCAACTTGGGGTGGTCTACCATACCCTTCACGTCTGGGGTAGTAGTAGAACGAGCGACAGTTAACTCTGGGCGACAAGTGCCGGAGTTGAACTATAGCCTCTCGCGCTGCTAGTTGGACGGCTTGTGGATCAAAGGAAGTTGTCCTTCCGGTGAACCTGTAGGGGCGTTCTGGCGACAGACCCCTACCGTAGATGTGCACAGTGGCCCAGAATTGACGGCTCTCACCGCTTATGGGCCCTTGGTACACAACATATTCTGGGGGCTCTTCTAACGCATAGGCACGGCGGGAGAGGTTTGCGATTATGGTCACATAGCCTCCAAGGTTGGTTGCTGTGGTCTCATTGTGCACGACGGGGCCAGGCATTATGGCTCGGTTTGGGGTAGCGGCTGTGCTGTGCTGGGTTGGGGCTAGCGTGCCCTTTTTATAGGAAAAGGGGACAGAGTCTTCCTTCGCACGCTTGCGAATGGGACAATTTAAGTGTCGGTCACTGGCGCGTGATTGACAGGCTAGGCTGATAGGCTGGGCACCGACTGCTAAAAGTGTCGGGGTCACTGTGTGGCTATCTTGCATGAGAAGTTTGGCTGGGGTTTGGTTAAGGTCTAGTGGGTTGGTTTGCCTAAGTTTTTCGACCTGGCTAAGATAGGATTAGCCAATGGTCAGCCTGGCTCTGATACCAAGTTTGTCACGACCGGTTTTCCGGTTATTAATTTCCAGAAAATGGCCGTTGTGCTCACCAGCCCCAGGATAACTGTTAGCTGATGAGGCACCAACTTGATACAGAAATTCCAAGAAAAATACAAAATATGTAGTACAAGACCATTCTGGCCTATGAGTACAACAAATGGTTTCTCCTCTGATAAAAGAAAAGTTTTATTTGAGAGGGTAAGAGAGTCCAATAAAATTGGGAAGTTTTTCACTTGAGGTAAAAACTCCATGATAATAAGAAAGGTAATGTTTTCAAAAATCAAAAGTGAACCCAGAAAATAAGAGTTTTAATTTCCTGGCAAAATTTTAATTAACAAAACAAGGTTAAAATTTTGGGGTGTCACAGGAAAAAATAAAATGTAAAACAAAATAAATGAAAAGGCGGAAAAACGGAGGAAGGCATAGCAGTAACGTGTGTTCGTAAGAGGCGCTATAGCTAACATAGCTGCAGCGCGTGTCCTAGACCCCCGCTATAGAAACAGAAAAGGAAATTAAAAAATGGAAGAAAATTACATAGCTATAGCAGCAGCGCGTTTTGTAAAAACCGCTATAGCTATCTTAGCTATAGCGCGTTTTACTAAACGCGCTACCGCTAAGTTTGACTTAACCCAAAAACCGTTTCCCCCCGGCCACCACTTCTCCCCCAAATCCCTCGACCCACCCCGCCGCCATCTCCCCGATTCGCCGTCGCCCCACTTCGCCGATGTCTCCTACCGACGTGGACGCCACCAGAGCCGTGCGCCGTCGACGCCACCGGAGCCGCCCCGAACGCCACGGAGCCGCGTGGCCTCATCAACGCCACCGGATCCTCCCTCGCCACAACTGCCTCCCTCGCCGTCACCTGAGACGCCCCTGCCTCCCTCGCCACCACTGCCTCCCTCGCTACCACTGGAGCCATCCTCTGTAAGCCCCCACCCCTCCTCTCTCTCATGCATAGGTTAGCTAGTTTAATTAGGTTAATTATCTAGGTTAGGGCAAAAATTTAGTTAGGGATTTGACAGAGAAGTAGTTAGGGTAACTAGTTTAATTAGGTTAATTATCTAGGTTAGTGCAAAAATTTAGTTAGGGCTTTGACATAGAACTAGCCAGGTTAACTAGTTTAATTAGGTTAATTATCTAGGTTCATTAGTGCAAAAATTTATTTAGGGCTTTGACAGAGAACTAGCTGCGTTAACTAGTTTAATTAGGTTAGTTATCTAGGTAAACTAGATTAACTAACTAGGTTAAATAGGTAGGTTAATTAGGTTCGTTGGATTAACAAGCTAGGTTAAGTAGGTTGGCTAGGTTAGAGGAAAATTTTATTTTAGAGCATTAGGTCAGAAGGGTTAGAGAAATGGAGTTCCTTTGCAATTTAATTGAGTTCTGTCCTAGGCAGAGAAGGGTTAGAGATAATAATGTGTGTTTGTGTGAGAGAGAGGAATAGCTAGATCAACATAATTTGGGTTCTGTCTAGGCAGAGAAGTGTTTAGTGAGGTCATTTTGCAAAGGTTTTTGATTTTTGAAAATACCACTATTTTTCAAGGAAAAGAATTTAGGCAAATTCTATTTTAAAGATGATCCCTTCCTAGACTTCTATTGTTGATTATATCTTTTCATTGAAGTGGTCATGTTATATCTTTTCATTGAAGTTGTTCGATTGTGCCCAAGTGGCTTTGTTGTTTCCAGGGAATGATGCTGAGTGGCCTATGTTTTGCCGAAATGTTGATTCATTTCTATTCCGGCAAATTTCAGGTTCTCGATTTGTCCACTTTTTAGCAAAGGTCATGCCGAAATTTTCCGTAAATTTTGGCATGACTTGTGCTACAAACTAGGACATATCGAGTGCCCGGGATTTGCTGCACCAGGAAGGAGTCAACGTTCCTGCAAAACAATAGGCCTTTTTTATGTCATTATTCATTTTATTAGGTCTAGAATTAATTGACTAGATTTAATCATAGGAAACATGGCTAGCAACGATGAAGGACGGGGTTCTGGTGATTGCGACGACGTCTACTGGGCGGTAGACGAATTTTTTAGCCTTGCCGACGATCAACCAATGTTGTTGCTGGGCCCACCGGTGGCATCTGGGACTGAGACCGACACGCAGACCGGTGCTGAGACTGAGACCGGCGCTCAGACTCAGCGACATCGAGACCGGCGCTGAGACTGAGACCGGCGCTGCCTCGGGGAGTGGAGCCGGTGTAGAACCGAAAGCAAAGAGGCAACGGCTTCCTAACAAATTCAGGACTACTAGACTGGTGGTCACGGAGGTGGACGACGGCAATTTTGAGCCAAAGGCGCCCGAGGAAGCGCGCGCGTGCTACGGCAATCAAATAGCTGCATCGTACGGACAACCGCCACCATCAACGGTGAGAAACTACAGAAGATAGAAAATATGAGGAGCTCCCTCCTAAAGAAGTTTCACCAGATATTCTTGTTCTCGGGCCGGAATGAGAAGGATTATGAAGATCCAGATGAGGACCCGGCAATGAAGAAGATAAACAAACACGCCATGACCAAGTTTAGTGACGCGTTGGCCACCTGGAAAAATCGAGTGAAAGCAAAGATCATCGACAAGGAACCCTACTCCGAGATTGTAAAGGATAATCCGACAATCGTGGAAGAGCAGTTTCAAATATTCAAGGAGGCTTGCGAGGCCGAAGCTGCCAAAAAAAGTCTAAGTACATGAAGGGGCTTCGAGGAACATTGGGAGCCACCACCTCGGAAGCCGTGGTTACGACGGAAAGTGGTCAAAATGGGCCAAGGAGGACGCGGAAGCCGCAAGTATGCACATCCCAGACCCCTTGGCGGAGTTCACCGTCCCGCAGGAGCGTGACGTCCTCAGGGCCCGGCACCGTTGGGACCTAGTGAAGAAGGTTTACGAGACAAAACCGGTCATTACGGAGTTCATGAGACTGCTGGTAATTTTAGTTTCTAATCAATTCGACTGCACACGTTAGTCATATTTGTAAACGATCCTTGTGCCTTTTGCAGAGAGAGCAGCACCGGATTGCGGCCGAAAGCGACTCGCCGTCTGAGGCATTGGCGAGGCCCAAGTGGGACACTCCATTCAACCGGGCGTTGAACATATTGAAACGACAACCGGTGGATACTCGACCGCCGTATGGATGCGCGCACGGTGTCGGAGATGGCGCCAAGTGGAAGTGAAGGAAATATGCCCTAGAGGCAATAATAAAGTTATTATTTATTTCCTCATATCGTGATAAATGTTTATTATTCATGCTAGAATTGTATTAACCGGAAACATAATACATGTGTGAATACATAGACAAACATAGTGTCACTAGTATGCCTCTACTTGACTAGCTCGTAAATCAAAGATGGTTAAGTTTCCTAACCATAGACATGAGTTGTCATTTGATTGACGGGATCACATCATTAGGAGAATGATGTGATTGACTTGACCCATTCCGTTAGCTTAGCACTTGATCGTTTAGTATATTGCTATTGCTTTCTTCATGACTTATACATGTTCCTATGACTATGAGATTATGTAACTCCCGTTTACCAGAGGAACACTTTGTGTGCTACCAAACGTCACAATGTAACTGGGTGATTGTAAAGGTGCTCTACAGGTGTCTCCAAAGGTACTTGTTGAGTTGACGTATTTCGAGATTGGGATTTGTCACTCCGATTGTCGGAGAGGTATCTCTGGGCCCTCTCGGTAATGCACATCACTATAAGCCTTGCAAGCAATGTAGCTAATGAGTTAGTTACAGAATGATGCATTACGTTACGAGTAAAGACTTGCCGGTAACGAGATTGAACTAGGTATTGGATACCGATGATCAAATCTCGGGCAAGTAACATACCGATGGCAAAGGGAACAATGTATGTTGTTATGCGGTTTGACCGATAAAGATCTTCGTAGAATATGTAGGAACCAATATGAGCATCCAGGTTCCGCTATTGGTTATTGACCGGAAACAGTTCTAGGTCATGTCTACATAGTTCTCGAACCCGTAGGGTCCGCATGCTTAACGTTATGATGACAGTTTTATTATGAGTTTATGAGTTTTGATGTACCGAAGGTTGTTCGGAGTCCCGAATGTGATCATGGACATGACGAGGAGTCTCGAAATGGTCGAGACATAAAGATCGATATATTGGACAACTATATTTGGACACCGGAAATGTTCCGGGTGAGATTGGGACAATACCGGATCTCCGGGAGGTTACCAGAACCCCTCGAGAGGTATATGGGCCTTATTGGGCCTTAGTGGAAAGGACGGAGAAGGAGCAAAGGAGGGGGCGCCCCCCCCCCCAAGCCCAATCCGAATTGGGAGGGGGCCGGCCCCCCCTTTCCTTCTTCCCTCCCCCCTCTTCCTTCCCTCTCCTACTCCTCATAGGAAAGGGGGAGTCCTACTCCCAGTTGGGGTTGGACTCCCCCCTAGGGTGCGGCACCCCCTTGGCCGGCCCCCTCTCCTCCCTCCTTTATATACGGGGGTAGGGGGGACCCCATGACACACAAGTTGATCTTCGTGATCGTTCCTTAGCCGCGTGTGGTGCCCCCCTCCACCATATTCCACCTCGGTCATATCGTAGTGGTGCTTAGGCGAAGCCCTGCGTCGGTAGAACATCATCACCGTCACCATACCGTCATGCTGACGGAACTCATCCCCGACACCCTGCTAGATCGGAGTTCGGAGATCATCATCGAGCTGAACGCGTGCTGAACTCGGAGGTGTCGTACGTTCGATACTTGGATCGGTCGGATCGTGAAGACGTACGACTACATCAACCGCGTTGTTCTAACGCTTCCGCTTTTGGTCTACGAGGGTACATGGACAACACTCTCCCCTCTCGTTGCTATGCATCACCATGATCTTGCGTGTGCGTAGGAATATTTTTGAAATTACTACGTTACCCAACAGTGGTATCAGAGCCTAGGTTTTATGCGTTGATGTTATATGCACAAGTAGAACACAAGTGAGTTGTGGGCGATACAAGTCATACTTTGGTTTAGCGGTATTGTTGGATGAAGCGGCTCGGACCGACATTACGCGTACGCTTACACGAAACTGGTTTTACCGTCATGCTTTGCACACAGGTGACTAGCGGGTGTCTGTTTCTCCAACTTTAGTTGAACCGAGTGTGGCTACGCCCGGTCCTTGCGAAGGTTAAAACAGCACTAACTTGATGAACTATCGTTGTGGTTTTGATGCGTAGGTAAGAATGGTTCTTGCACAGCCCATAGCAGCCACGTAAAATTTGCAACAACAAAGTAGAGGACGTCTAACTTGTTTTTGCAGGGCATGTTGTGATGTGATATGGTCAAGACTTGATGCTATATTTTATTGTATGAGATGATCATGTTTTGTAACCGAGTTATCGGCAACTGGCAGGAGCCATATGGTTGTCGCTTTATTGTATAAAATGCAATTGCCCTGTAATTGCTTTACTTTATCACTAAGCGGTAGCGATAGTCGTAGAAGCAACAGTTGGCGAGATGACAACGATGCTATGATGGAGATCAAGGTGTCGCGCCGGTGACGGTGATCATGATGGTGCTTCGGAGATGGAGATCACAAGCACAAGATGATGATGGCCATATCATATCACTTATATTGATTGCATGTGATGTTTATCTTTTATGCATCTTATCTTGCTTTGATTGACGGTAGCATTATAAGATGATCTCTCACTAAATTTCAAGATAAAAGTGTTCTCCCTGGGTATGCACTGTTGCCAAAGTTCGTCGTGCCCAGACACCACGTGATGATCGGGTGTGATAAGCTCTACGTCCATCTACAACGGGTGCAAGCCAGTTTTGCACACGCAGAATACTCAGGTTAAACTTGACGAGCCTAGCATATGCAGATATGGCCTCGGAACACTGAGACCGAAAGGTCGAGCGTGAATCATATAGTAGATATGATCAACATAGTGATGTTCACCATTGAAAACTACTCCATTTCACATGATGATCGGTTATGGTTTAGTTGATTTGGATCACGTGATCACTTAGATGATTAGAGATATGTCTATCTAAGTGGGAATTCTTAAGTAATATGATTAATTGAACTTAAATTTATCATGAACTTAGTACCCGATAGTATTTTGCTTGTCTATGTTTGTTGTAGATAGATGGCTCGTGCTATTGTTCCGTTGAATTTTAATGCGTTCCTTGAGAAAACAAAGTTGAAAGATGATGGTAGCAATTACACGGACTGGGTCCGTAACTTGAGGATTATCCTCATTGCTGCACAGAAGAATTACGTCCTGGAAGCACCGCTAGGTGCCAAACCTGCTGCAGGAGCAACACCAGATGTGAACGTCTGGCAGAGCAAAGCTGATGACTATTCGATAGTTCAGTATGCCATGCTTGACGGCTTAGAACCGGGACTTCAACGACGTTTTGAACGTCATGGAGCATATGAGATGTTCCAGGAGTTGAAGTTAATATTTCAAGCAAATGCCCGGATTGAGAGATATGAAGTCTCCAATAAGTTCTATAGCTGCAAGATGGAGGAGAATAGTTCTGTCAGTGAGCATATACTCAGAATGTCTGGGTATAACAATCACTTGATTCAACTGGGAGTTAATCTTCCGGATGATAGCGTCATTGACAGAATTCTTCAATCACTGCCACCAAGCTACAAGAGCTTCGTGATGAACTATAATATGCAAGGGATGGAAAAGACAATTCCCGAGCTCTTCGCAATGCTAAAAGCTGTGAAGGTAGAAATAAAGAAGGAGCATCAAGTGTTGATGGTCAATAAGACCACTAGTTTCAAGAAAAGGGCAAAGGGAAAAAGAAGGGGAACTTCAAGAAGAACTGCAAACAAGTTGCTGCTTAGGAGAAGAAACCCAAGTCTGGACCTAAGCCTGAGACTGAGTGCTTCTACTGCAAGCAGATTGGTCACTGGAAGCGGAACTGCCCCAAGTATTTGACGGATAAGAAGGACGGGAAGGTGAACAAAGGTATATGTGATATACATGTTATTGATGTGTACCTTACCAGAGCTCGCAGTAGCACCTGGGTATTTGATACTGGTTCTGTTGCTAATATTTGCAACTCGAAACAGGGACTACAGATTAAGCGGACACTGGCTAAGGACGAGGTGACGATGCGCGTGGGAAATGGTTCCAAAGTCGATGTGATCGCCATCGGCAGGCTACCTCTACATCTACCCTCGGTATTAGTTTTAGACCTAAATAATTGTTATTTGGTGCCAGCGTTGAGCATGAACATTATATCTAGATCTTGTTTGATGCGAGACGGTTATTCATTTAAATCTGAGAATAATGGTTGTTCTATTTATATGAGTAATATCTTTTATGGTCATGCCCCTTTAAAGAGTGGTCTATTTTTGATGAATCTCGATAGTAGTGATACACATATTCATAATGTTGAAGCCAAAAGATGCAGAGTTAATAATGATAGTGCTACTTATTTGTGGCACTGCCGTTTAGGTCATATTGGTGTAAAGTGCATGAAGAAACTCCATACTTATGGACTTTTGGAATCACTTGATTATGAATCACTTGGTACTTGTGAACCATGCCTCATGGGCAAGATGACTAAAACACCGTTCTCCGGTACTATGGAGAGAGCAACTGATTTGTTGGAAATCATACATACTGATGTATATGGTCCAATGAATGTTGAGGCTCATGTCGGATATCGTTATTTTCTTACCTTCACAGATGATTTGAGCAGATATGGGTATATCTACATAATGAAACATAAGTCTGAAAATTTTGAAAAGTTCAAAGAATTTCATAGTGAAGTTCAAAATCATCGTAACAAGAAAATAAAGTTTCTACGATCTGATCATGGAGGAGAATATTTGAGTTATGAGTTTGGTTTACATTTGAAGCAATGGGGAATAGTTTCGCAACTCACGCCACCCGGAACACCACAGCGTAATGGTGTGTCCGAAAGTCGTACTCGTACTTTACTAGATATGGTGCGATCTATGATGTCTCTTACCGATTTACCGCTATCGTTTTGGGGTTATGCTTTAGAGACGGCCACATTCACGTTAAATAGGGCACCATCAAAATCCGTTGAGACGACGCCTTATGAACTATGGTTTGGCAAGAAACCAAAGTTGTCGTTTCTTGAAGTTTGGGGCTGCGATGCTTATGTGAAAATGCTTCAACCTGATAAGCTCGAACCCAAATCGGAGAAATGTGTCTTCATAGGATACCCAAAGGAAACTGTTGGGTACACCTTCTATCACAGATCCGAAGACAAGACATTTGTTGGAAAGAATGGATCCTTTCTAGAGAAGGAGTTTCTCTCGAAAGAAGTGAGTGGAAGGAAAGTAGAACTTGATGAGGTAACTGTACCTGCTCCTTTATTGGAAAATAGTTCATCACAGAAACCGGTTCCTGCGACGACTACACCAATAAGTGAGGAAGCTAATGATGATGATCATGAAACTTCAGAACAAGTTACTACAGAACCTCGTAGGTCAACCAGAGTAAGATCCGCACCAGATTGGTACGGTAATCCTATTTTGGAGGTCATGTTACTTGACCATGGCGAGCCTACGAACTATGAGGAAGCGATGATGAGCCCAGATTCTGTAAAATGGCTTGAAGCCATGAAATCTGAGATGGGGTCCATGTATGAGAACAAAGTGTGGACTTTGGTTGACTTGCCCGATAATCGGCAAGCCATCGAGAATAAATGGATTTTTAACAAGAAGACTGACGCTGATCGTAATGTTACTGTCTACAAAGCTCGACTTGTCGCAAAAGGTTTTCGACAAGTTCAAGGGGTTGACTACGATAAGACTTTCTCACCCGTAGCGATGCTTAAGTCTGTCCGAATCATGTTAGCAATTGCCGCATTTTATGATTATGAAATTTGGCAAATGGATGTCAAAATTGCATTCCTGAATGGATTTCTGGAAGAAGAGTTGTATATGATGCAGCCGGAAGGTTTTGTCGATCCAAAAGGTGCTAACAAAGTGTGCAAGCTCCAGCGATCCATCTATGGACTGGTGCAAGCATCTCGGAGTTGGAATAAACGCTTTGATAGTGTGATCAAAGCACATGGTTTTATACAGACTTTTGGAGAAGCCTGTATTTACAAGAAAGTGAGTGGGAGCTCTGTAGCATTTCTGATATTATATGTAGATGACATACTGTTAATTGGAAATGATATAGAATTTCTGGATAGCATAAAGGGATACTTGAATAAAAGTTTTTCGATGAAAGACCTCGATGAAGCTGCTTACATATTGGGCATCAAGATCTATAGAGATAGATCAAGACGCTTGATTGGACTTTCACAAAGCACATACCTTGATAAAGTTTTGAAAAAGTTCATGCCTGTATTACAAGGTGTGAAGTTGAGTCAGACTCAATGCCCGACCACTGCGGAAGATAGAGAGAAAATGAAAGGAGTTCCCTATGCTTCAGCCATAGGCTCTATCATGTATGCAATGCTATGTACCAGACCTGATGTGTGCCTTGCTATTAGTTTAGCAGGGAGGTACCAAAGTAATCCAGGAGTGGATCACTGGACAGCGGTCAAGAACATCCTGAAATACCTGAAAAGGACTAAGGATATGTTTCTCGTTTATGGAGGTGACAAAGAGCTAGTCGTAAATGGTTACGTCGATGCAAGCTTTGACACTGATCCGGACGATTCTAAATCGCAAACCGGATACGTGTGTATATTAAACGGTGGAGCTGTCAGTTGGTGCAGTTCTAAAAAAAGCGTCATAGCAGGATCTACATGTGAAGCGGAGTACATAGCTGCTTCTGAAGCAGCAAATGAAGGAGTCTGGATGAAGGAGTTCATTTCCGATCTAGGTGTCATACCTAGTGCATCAGGACCAATGAAGATCTTCTGTGATAATACTGGTGCAATTGCCTTGGCAAAGGAATCCAGATTTCACAAGAGGACCAAGCACATCAAGAGATGCTTCAATTCCATCCGGGACCAAGTCCAGGTGGGAGACATAGATATTTGCAATATACATACGGATCTGAATGTTGCAGACCCGTTGACTAAGCCTCTTCCACGAGCAAAACATGATCAGCACCAAGGCTCCATGGGTGTTAGAATCATTACTGTGTAATCTAGATTATTGACTCTAGTGCAAGTGGGAGACTGAAGGAAATATGCCCTAGATGCAATAATAAAGTTATTAGTTATTTCCTCATATCATGATAAATGTTTATTATTCATGCTAGAATTGTATTAACCGGAAACATAATACATGTGTGAATACATAGACAAACATAGTGTCACTAGTATGCCTCTACTTGACTAGCTCGTAAATCAAAGATGGTTAAGTTTCCTAACCATAGACATGAGTTGTCATTTGATTGACGGGATCACATCATTAGGAGAATGATGTGATTGACTTGACCCATTCTGTTAGCTTAGCACTTGATCGTTTAGTATATTGCTATTTCTTTCTTCATGACTTATACATGTTCCTATGACTATGAGACTATGTAACTCCCGTTTGCCGGATGAACACTTTGTGTTCTACCAAACATCACAAGTAACTGGGTGATTATAAAGGTGCTCTACAGGTGTCTCCAAAGGTACTTGTTGACTTGACGTGTTTCGAGATTAGGATTTGTCACTCCGATTGTCGGAGAGGTATCTCTGGGCCCTCTCAGTAATGCACATCACTATAAGCCTTGCAAGCAATGTAGCTAATGAGTTAGTTACGGAATGATGCATTACGTTACGAGTAAAGAGACTTGCCGGTAACGAGATTGAACTAGGTATTGGATACCGACGATCGAATCTCGGGCAAGTAAGATACCGATGACAAAGGGAACAACGTATGTTGTTATGCGGTTTGACCGATAAAGATCTTCGTAGAATATGTAGGAACCAATATGAGCATCCAGGTTCCACTATTGGTTATTGACCGGAAACAGTTCTAGGTCATGTCTACATAGTTCTCAAACCCGTAGGGTCTGCACGCTTAACGTTACGATGACAGTTTTATTATGAGTTTATGAGTTTTGATGTACCGATGGTTGTTCGGAGTCCCGGATGTGATCATGGACATGACGAGGAGTCTCGAAATGGTCGAGACATAAAGATCGATATATTGGACAACTATATTTGGACACCGGAAAGGTTCCGGGTGAGATTGGGACAATACCGGATCTCTGGGAGGTTACCGGAACCCCCCGGGAGGTATATGGGCCTTATTGGGCCTTAGTGGAAAGGAGGGAGAAGGAGCAAAGGAGGGGGCGCCCCCCCCCCCCCAAGCCCAATCCGAATTGGGAGGGGGCCGGCCTCCCCTTTCCTTCTTCCCTCCCCCCTCTTCCTTCCCTCTCCTACTCCTAATAGGAAAGGGGGGAGTCCTACTCCCGGTTGGGGTTGTGAAAGCACAAGTGCTCCCTAGGTGGTTTTGGTAATTAATGCCAACATATCACTTGTTGGACTAACACCTTTATCTAGTATGTTTCAAATAAGTTCAACAATGGAGTGGCATGGACTAAAGGATGTGGAAACTCCTTCAAGATGCTAAGGACAAAGGATTGGCTCAAGCTTCAAGCTCAAGACTCTTCATTTTACATTATAGTGATCCAAGATCACATTGAGTCTATAGGAAAAGCCAATACTATCAAGAAGGGATGAGGTGTTGCTTAATGAGTTTCTTGCTCCACAGTGCTTAGTGATATGCTCCAAAACCCTCAACTACTTTCTCACATCCACAAATGACCTAAAACCCAAAGTCAAACTCGGCCCCACCGATTCTTTCTATCCGGCGCCACCGAGTTCAGATGTCATAGCCACTGCCACAAACCCTAGGCAAATCGGTCTCACCGATAGGGATCTCGGTCTCACCGAGATGGGATTGTAATCTCTCTGTGTATGTCCATTACCAAAATCGGCCTCACCGAGTTTGAGCAATCGGTACTACCGAGATTACAATGCAAGCTTCCTGGTTGACTCATTACCAAAATCGGTCCTACCGAGTTTGTGTAATCGGTCCAACCGAGTTTGCCTGACCAACTCTCTGGAAAGCTTATTACCAAAATCGGTCTCACTGAGTTTGTGTAATCGGTCTCACCGAGATTACGTTATGCCCTTACCCTAACCATATCGGTCCTACCGAGTTGCATGTCGGTCCCACCGAAAATCCTAACGGTCACTAGGTTTACTAAATTGGTCCGACCGAGTCTGTTGAATCGGTCCCACCGAGTTTGGTAAATTGTGTGTAACGGTTAGATTTTGTGTGGAGGCTATATATACCCCTCCACCTCCTCTTCATTCGTGGAGAGAGCTATCAGACTGAACCTACACTTCTAGCATACATTTTCTGAGAGAGAACTACCTACTCATGTGTTGAGGCCAAGATATTCCATTCCTACCATATGAATCTTGATCCCAAGCCTTCCCCAAGTTGCTTTCCACTCAAATCTTCTTTCCACCAAATCCAAATCCTATGAGAGAGAGTTGAGTGTTGGGGAGACTATCATTTGAAGCACAAGAGCAAGGAGTTCATCATCAACGCACCATTTGTTACTTCTTGGAGAGTGGTGTCTCCTAGATTGGCTAGGTGTCACTTGGCAGCCTCCGACAAGATTGTGGAGTTGACCCAAGGAGTTTGTAAGGGCAAGGAGATCGCCTACTTCGTGAAGATCTACCGCTAGTGAGGCAAGTCCTTCGCGGGCGACGGCCATGGTGGGATAGACAAGGTTGCTTATTCGTGGACCCTTCATGGGTGGAGCCCTCCATGGACTCGCGCAACCATTACCCTTCGTGGGTTGAAGTCTCCATCAACGTGGATGTATGATAGCACCACCTATCGGAACCACGCCAAAAACATCCGTGTCTCCAATTGCGTTTGAATCCTCCAAAACCCTTCCCTTTACATTCTTGCAAGTTGCATGCTTTACTTTCCGCTGCTCATATACTCTTTGCATGCTTGCTTGATATGTATTATGAATGTTGAACTTGTGCCTAAACTCCACTTAAACTTAAAGATCTTAAAAATTGCAACTTTGGTACTTAGTGTCTAATCACCCCCCCCCCCTAGACACCTCTTCTCAAGGTCCTACAGGTTGGACTCCCCCCTAGGGCGGCACCCCCTTGGTCGGCCCCCTCTCCTCCCTCCTTTATATACGGGGGTAGGGGGGCACCCCATGACACACAAGTTGATCTTCGTGATCGTTTCTTAGCCGTGTGCGGTGCCCCCCTCCACCATATTCCACCTCGGTCATATCGTAGCGGTGCTTAGGCGAAGCCCTGCGTCGGTAGAACATCATCACCGTCACCACACCGTCGTGCTGATGGAACTCATCCCCGACACCCTGCTGGATCGGAGTTCGGGGATCGTCATCGAGCTGAACATGTGCTGAACTCGGAGGTGCCGTACGTTCGGTACTTGGATCGGTCGGATCGTGAAGACGTACGACTACATAAACCGCGTTGTTCTAACGCTTGCGCTTTCGGTCTACGAGGGTACGTGGACAACACTCTACCCTCTCGTTGCTATGCATCACCATGATCTTGCGTGTGCATAGGAAATTTTTTGAAATTACTACGTTCCCCAACAGGAAGAAGTACTACCGTGAGACCACGGAGGAGAGAAAGGAAAGACAGAGGTTAACTGAAGAAAACATCGACAAGAAGGTTGATATTGCGGTTGAGAAGAAATCATCTCAGACAGTCGCAACAGCGGTAGCTGCCGCAAAACAGGTGGTTGCAGATTTGTCTAATTCCTTGGTGACGGGCGTTTTCACTTGGACAACGCAAAATCCAGAAAAAAAATGCAGAGGACTTTCCCCTTGATGACTTCTTGGGGAGTAGCTCGACTAGCGTTGCACCAGCACCTGCTCCCGCACCGGACGTGCTCGGTGGTGCTTCGTCTTTGGCTCAGCTCGACGCCCTCACGGTATCTGTCACACCGGCCCCCTTCAATATAAATGTATAATCTCCTGTTTTCGTTGCCTTTCGGATGTCTCGCGGCACAGACTTTTCTTTGCAGGCCGACGAAACCCCGTGCACCATATTGTACACCATCGGCGACCAGAAGGTGGACGTGGGGAAGGCGATGATAATGGAGCCGAAGGAACCATTGTTCCACAGCCGGCCGATCCCCCCGAACGCCTTCAAGGTTTCCATGGCCAGTGTCTAACCGGGCCACGAGAATTTGCCTCCTCTAATACTAGTGGGGGATGACGACGAGACCCCGCAGCGGCTTGGTGATTGTTGCAATGGGTGGGTCCTGTTGTGGTCAAAGAGTCTGCTTCGTCTGGAGGCGGCCGGGAGCACACCCACGAGCACGTAGCCTCAGCAAGGTATGAACATCAACACCCCACCTACCCAATTAGCGTCGGGTGTCTGGTTGGGTGATAGTGGATGGGGTAAGGAGGAGGCTCCATTAGTCGCTGATGACGTCGCCATGGATGAGGATGAGAATGACGATGGCACTGAACAGTATGTCTATACTGGTGCCTCCTCAGGATTTGAGCGTCATGAGTCGGTGCCTGAATTGCCGTCTCGACGTATTATGGACGACCTTCCGGTAGTAAAGAAGTCTAGGAAGAGAGCGAGGAAAGGCAAAAAAGTTGATTCTATGATCCAGCCGCCTCAGCAGCCTCGGCTTCAGGACCGTATAGATAACCCCGATGCGGATAAATGGCATATCCCCGGTCAACAAATCCTACCTGCAACAGCGCTACGGGCTGGATTCGGCGATCTAAGGAGACTTCATGACGATGTGATGCGGGTAGAGAAAGGCCTCATCGCCTCGAAAGATCCAGGATACCCACTCTACTTGGTTAACGTTCCGCGGCAAATGTCGTACGTCGACAACTTCCCCGTGGATAAGTTCTTCCTCCGATTCGATTACATATTCGACATGTTTCACGTGAAGAAGCTGGATTTTACGTTTGTCCGCCTTTATGCCTTGCACATGAACTACATCATCGGGGTTGAGCAGATATCTCATATATGTGTCACTGACCCGTACTACATGCACGAGGGCTTCTTGGGAGTCTGCGCAAAGCACGGTGAATACGCGAGGGATTACATCGTCAGTTTCATGCTCGCCAATAAGGACAAGGAGGCGATTCTCGTGCCTTATCATCCCGTGTAAGTCATCCATGCCGCTATCCTTCCTTCGATTCCAATCATTCATTTGCACGGTGGAGGCTAATTAATTTGAGGTGTACTTATTTTGCGCAGCAGCGGGCGCGCCATCCTCATCATCCTCTACCCCCGATTCTCCCACGCTCTTTACTTGGACTCGTCGAAGAACATTCACAAAAAGGATTACACCCACATCAAGGATGTTCTCGACGGTGCTATGTTTTACTACCAAGCAAGGGGTGGAGAGGTCAGGGACAAGAAGAGAAGGGGCGGCAGGGTCGCCTTCAGCCATAAGACCAACTTCTGCTGCATCCAGCAACCGAACGATTCTCTTAATGATGGATTCTATGTCCTACACCACATGCTGGAGTACAGACGGGATCACCAGAACCTTCGCATGTCACCTAGATTCAGGGATGCCCATTTTCTGCAATGGGCAAAGGACATAGGAGATATCGAGGATCATCGACTTCAAGCTGAGTTCTATAACATCCAGCGCGAACTTGCCCAAATCATCATGAAGGAGGTCGTCGGAAAAATAGGGATGTTCTACGGAGAAGGACAAATGTCGCGGGAAGACGTCCGAACATGGATAGCCTCTCAGCGTCTCGACATGAAGCCTTTCACTAAGCTCGAGGACTATCTCCCTGACATGGATGGATGGCACGACATGGTGGAGTGATTGTCGATATATGACAATGTGTCCGTTTAGTCCATACTTTCTGTATGACAAAACTTTGAGTTATGCACGGTGAAACTTTATTTGTGATGTAATTAAACCGTCCTCCTCCTCGACTAGCGAAAATCACTCTAGTTAGGGCATTTTGGGTACGATGAACTTTGTTATTTATGCTTATGATATGTTGTTTCTATTTTTGCCAAGTCTGTCTCTTTCTGTTGCTCAACTATATATGTTGCATATCATCGACTCATGTGACGATGCAGGTGCATAGATCATAGATGGCGAAGAAGTACTACGCCAGGAGTATATATACGACAAGTGGCCGGGGTGTCAGACCCAGGTGTACCGGTTTCCGGTTTCCGAGCGACAGGCAGTAGTTAGTTTAGGTTCACGCTAATGCGAGAGAGGGATACGAACTCATGTACTCAAAGTGATAGCTCTTCTCGCGTATATCATTGTTTAGATGGATGACGATGTATTTGCAAGTAATCGAGACTTGTATCGCTATTTTTGAGATGATGACGAGAGACCACTTTGTGTTGGCTGGTGATTATGATGATGACATGATTTGATGAGACTAGTTGTATGTATATGCTATGATTACATTTGTATGTGTATGATATGCTAAAGATTATTGTATAAAGCCTATTCAAATACAAAACAAATACAAAACAAATATGTAGGGAAAAAACTAATAAAACTAGTAGTAGCGAGGGGGGGAAATTTAGCAGTAGCGCCGCCTTACCAGTAGCGCTTCCATGTAAACAGCGCTGCAGATAATATCAGCAACGCTCTTTTCTAAAGAGTGCTACAGCTATTCATGTATAGCAGTAGCGTGGGACAACAGGCGCTACTGCTATACGTTAGCTGTAGCGCCTTATTAGTAGCGCCAGTCCCCGCGCTACTGAGAGGCCCAAAACCTGCGCTGCTGCTAGGCTTTTCCCTAGTAGTGATATCCTATTTGAGCAACACAAGATATACATGTTTTTATTTACATCATATCTTATAGGACTAATATTGACATGGAGATTTGGCTGGTCTCACCTCGAGGTCGGAGGGGGTCGGTGACAGGGACGGCGGCGGGGATGATGGAGGGGCTCCTTGATTTCTGCAAAACCAAAAACCCTATAAGTTATCACTAATACATCCCGAATAGTATCATACATATAACATCACTAATACAACTAAAACCCTAGCGAACGGCGGGTATCGACGACGAGGATGCGGGATAGGCATCATCAACGTTGATCGACGTCGATGCGGGAATAATTGCTTAAACTAAAAAAATAACAACAAAATTGTGACATGTTCAACAAGTTCTATTAATTCAACTAGTTCTTACTAAAAATAAACTTACTATAAATAGAAATAAACTAGTTCTTTCTAAAAATAAACTAGTTCAACTAGTTATATTAATTTTCTTACTAAAAATACATTAGTTCTATTAATTCAATAGTTCTTACTAAAACCAAACTAGTTCAACTAGTTTATTAATTTACTTACTAATTATTTTAAACACTTACTAAAAAAAGTAAAAAAACTACATTATACAATAGTAAAAAAAACAAAAGAAAAAAAGAGATGGAGGGAGGAGGAAGAAGGAGAGAGGAGGAGGGGGAGGAGGCCGGTGGGATCGGAGGAGGGAGGGAGTGGGGGAGGAGGGGGAGGGGGCGAGCGGAGGAGGAGGAGGGAGGAGGCGGGGATGGCCGGATGAGGAGGAGGGAGGGGCGGGGGTGGAGGGGGAGGGGGTGGCCGGAGGAGGAGGAGGGAGGGGGCGGCCGGAGAAGGAGAAGGGAGGGGCGGTGGGAGGAGGGCGGCCCGAGGAGGAGGTGGAAGGAGGGAGTACCTCGGCGAGGAGCAGAGCGGGGGCAACGGACGATGGGTTCGGCGCGGGCGAGAGCGAGTGAGAGGGAGAGAGTGAGTGAGAGGGTACCGGTGCAGTGAACCACTCTAGGATAAGGTAAGTAAGTAGTAGTGTGTTTCAGCGAAATGCGCTACTGCTAAGAGACGTAGCAGTAGCGTTGGTCGGGCATACGCGCTAGTGCTAAGTGGGGCTAGCCATCTGCGCCTAGTACAAGTATAGCAGCAGCGTTCTTTAGCAGAACGCGCTACTGCTAACGTAGTAGCAGTAGCGCGGTTTATTTAAACTCGCTACTACTAAGTAGCAGTAGCGCCCTGTTTTGTCCAGCGCTACTGCTAAGATGTTGTGTATAAAGTTTTCCCTAGTAATGATAGATCATCCTTGTAGTGTGTCGACCGTTATTTTGATCGCTTTGGGGATATTTTTTCCTCGCTTGGACATATTTTTGGTCTTATATGACTTTGCTCTTTTCAGGCGTGTTTTCGTGTTGGTTGTGTGAATCTTTGTTATGCAAAGGTTGGGTGTGAGCTCATTGTGTTTGTATCCATTTGATGGTTCATTTTGAGTCCATAACATTCGCCCTTTGGCGAGAAAAAATAAGCAAGTGTTAATTTGCTACTAGCTAGAATGAATCACCAATTAAGGTTTTCAATAGAAAGCATGTATCATGCATGCAAGGAAAATCGTCATGACTCATGACACACCATATCAAGTATGGAATCCAATGGTGTAATGCATCACATAGCGTGAATGAGTGACAAAAGAGACCTTCGGTTACATGGAGTATAAGGGCATCTCCAGCCGCGCCCCCAGGAAGGCCTCCCCAAGCGATGTTTTCGCGCCGGCGCCGAAAAAACGGTCCAGTCGCGCCCCCAGGAGCCCGATTTTTGCCGGCTTGGGCCGAAAACAGCGCCGGCGGACCCAGCCCGAACCCGGCGTGCTGGGGGCGCCCGGGGGCGCCGGGGCGAGCTGTTTTGGCGCGAAAAAGACGCGGGCCAGCCGCGTCAGCGACTCGGCGCCTCGTCTTCCCCCAACGGCCTCGGTTCCCGCGGGGAATCAATGGCAAGGCTGCCGCCGGTCAGCCTTGCCATTGATTTCTCACAGGCGGCGCTTCACGGGACGGTGCGCCGACGCCTCCCCTCCCTCGCACGCGTACACACGGGCGCGGCCCGGCTATAAAAGTCGGTGGCCTCCACTAGCCTGTGCCCACACCAGCCCCGCCCCTTGCCGCCGTCCAGCCCCTCCCTCTCCCTGCCTCTCCCGAGCGCCGTCGCCATGGCAGAACGCTTCCCCGGAGACGAGGCGGCGGCCAACGGCTTCGGCAGCCGCTCGCTCCGCGAACAGGAGTCCTGGCTCCTGTTCCAGGCGAACATCCCAGCGCCGCCGGACATGCGCGCCGGGCCAACGGGGTGGAGACTCAGTGCCGGGGGAGTGCCCATTCCCCCGTTGCCCGACGCCGTGGCGAAGCCGAAGTACTTCGCCGAGGAGGTCGAGATCGTGCGCGCGTCCCTCACCGACGCCCAACTCTCTCTCCCCCAGTACGCCGCCGACAACCACGCGGCCTGGCGGTGTATTTCGAGCCCCGCCAGCAGTAGCGATTGGCGTCCACCAACGGCGCGCCGATGGTCGGCGACCGGCAGAACAGCGAGGGGCACCACCTCTGGTGGGGCGTCCCCGGCCGCACACTCGAGGGCGTGCTCACGTACCTCAAGGGCGGCAACGACCCGCCGTTGGCGTACCCCCGGCGCAGCACCGACGCGTCGGGCCATGGGCGCCAAGGAGGTTCGGGTCCTCCTCCTCCTCTTCCTCCTCCCGATCCTCATCGCACTCCTCCGGCACTCCGGCCCTGCTCGGCGTCAAGGCCGAGCCCGCGGAAGAGTCGCCGCTCGGCTGGCGCACTCGCAGCGCCGGCATCGTCATCAACGAGGGCGGCCGGCGTGCCTTCTCCTCGTCGGCTCCTCCGCGCTTCGTCAAGCCAAAGACGGAGCCGGGGCTGGCGCCGGTGAAGGCGGAGTTCGACGACGACGACGCGGCCCTAGAATGGGCGCGCCAGGACTCCATTGCTATGGAGAAGGCGCGCTGGGAGAAGGTGAAGGAGCGCCAGCGCGCCGCCCTGCGCCGCTTCGAGGAGCGCCGACGCGGCCGCGATGAAGACGGGGTCGTCGTCCTATGCGACAGCGACGACGACGTCGACGACGACGCGCCGCCGCCAGTCCGCCATGGCGACGCCGTGTCCAGCAGGGGCGCCCGCGTCAAGGAGGAGAAGGCCGCCGACGACGATGGCGGCGACGGCGGCGACGACTTCAGCCCCTTTCTTTTTTAGATTATGTTAATGTAATGAAAATGCGCGAATGTCGCCGAAATTTGCCATGTTTAGACGAAATTTAACTACTTTTTATCATAACTTCGCCGAACGGCCCTTCTTTTTTTTAACACGCGCCTGGGGGCGGCCCTGGGGGCAGACGGCTGGGGACCAACTCGCCCCCAGGGCCATTTTTTGCGCCGGCTCACCCCCAGGCGGCGCTTTTAGACGCCCCCTGAGGAGCCAACGGCTGGAGATGCCCTTATGTACTGGCCGGAGCCAACTGATGAGCTCCGCCGGGCCGAGCCGCAGCAGGACGACGACGCATGAAGCGGCGAGGAAGTTGTCCACGATCAGCCGGTACACAGCCTTGAGCCTGAGTCGCATGGGCTGGGCCTGGACCGACGACCTCATGCTGCTTTTTTTTCTTCCTTTAGACTACTCTTTCCTTTACGAGCTACTAGGGTTAGTGTGTCTTGCTTTGGTGCGTTTAGTGCTTCCACTTATATATACTTAGTCTTTAGTGCAAACAGAGCATTAATTGTAGTCAGCGGTAGCAGCGAATTGATAGGTGATTTACGCAAACATATCACTTGCGGCCGCAACTGTCAGCTCGTGGCTATGCTGTTGCTGCTTGGACCTACAGCTTTAATTAAACTCTCAATGTCCAACAGGAAAACAGAGGCAATGATTGATCTTGCGATCTTTTGGACCTTATTTTTTCTAGAAACAAAGTACAACACGGACGCTCACATGTACACACGTAAACTCAATCTCATAAACGCACACATGTACACCATACCCTTATAAGCTCCTCCGAGAGGTTTACTCGACGGGTATTGTGATTTATAAAGTCATCATAGGAACCTTGCTTATCAACTAGTAAGTTTGCACGTGCAACGCACGTCTTAATCGTTGGAAACTGAAATCACATAAGTATAAAATAAAATAAAAGGAGTTTTAAAATATATGAATTAAATGGATGCACAATGTCTTGAGTTCACTGAAGTTGTTTCTTAGAAGAGAGACTACATCTGATGATGTTGTTGCATGGAGACAATAATATATTGTTTAATACCCAGTGCTTAATAAGTTGTAAAAGATAAAAAAATCTAGTTGCGATTGGAGAGTAGCCTTGCACTGTGTTTAGTACATGGAGATGTAATCTTTTGGTCTTAATATCATGGTGTGAGCAATTGATACCTAATCTTAGAAAAAGATATTAATATCATGGTGTAAGCAATTGATAACTAAAATATGAGAAAAGTTCAAGAGATAAAAGTTTGATCCATCGATATGAGATTACTAACCAAATGTTTATATAAATCTGGAAATGGCATGAAATTTCCAGGACTTGATTACATGTTGCGAATACTCAGAACTCAGCTTGATGACTACTAAAATGAAAAAGATATATCCTAGATAAAAATATCAATGGCATTGAACCAGTGTTCTGAAGTAAAATCTTAACACCAACAGATTTTAGGGAGTTCCTTTTTTTTACAGTCAAAGGAGCTCACCTATATCGCTCAAGATTACTCAGTTTGAAAAAAAAGGCAAGATCGTCCGGAGCGGCATTACGCACAGCCTCGGGTCAGTAACTTGCAAGGGTAGCTTTACAGAGAGTGGTGCATAGAAATTAGCCTCTCTGCAAATAAAAGACAGTACTGAACAAAAATCTGGGCCCAGCTCCTCAATTTCACACAGGAGGCCCATAATCTCTTATCTGTTTTGTTTTCTTGAGTTCCACATCTCTACCCGTGCTTGACAATCAGATTTGAAGGCAACATCGGGCCATTTTTCCCCCTTTGCAAGCTGTACCCCATCTTCGAGAGCAAGTATTTCAGCAAACACAGAGAGTAGAATACTCATACCTCTAAGCAGCGGCTAGCATGAACTTACCTCCAGTATATCTTGCAATTACTCCCGTGGTCACACGAGCATTAGCACCTCAGAACGCCACATCAACATTAACTTCGATAATCTGGATGTCTCCAACTCACATCTCAGCTTGCTAGGATAGGGATAATCTTCATATGGAGAGAGCAGAGAGCAGGTTTCCTGAACCACATCAGGAACCCATTTTGTCAGATTTTAAGGGGCTTCATATAATTTTTTGCCTGCTGCTAGGAATTTATTTGTATGTACTGCTGCAGGTGAGATGCTGAGAATAATAATGGATGTTCTACTAAAAAGGTACAGGTTTTGTGCGTTCCAGCAACAGTGTTAGTTCTTGAAAAAAAAATGTAATAAGTCGAGGGTTACATTCCTTTGTTTTGATTATCTCTGTCCTCTTTTCTCGTTTCCAAACGAAAGTGGATCTCTCATCTCTGAAAAATGGAAAAGTAGGTCTCATTCTCATTTTTAGATGCAATTTTGTACAGTGGTCGTAACAAGCAATATGCAGTAACAAGCAAAAAAAACAGAGTTTGCTCAACTTGGCAATTCAACGTGCAGGGAGGGGCGTGTTGTGTAGCATTAAAACCATTTATCTTGTGAACGTCACCTAGGAAGTTTTCTTCCAATAACGACACACTGGTCAAGATATACAACAACTCCGTAATGAACATCATTGATGTATATGCCTAGTTAAGTCCTGTTTTGGCAATCAACCTATCTATCAAAATTTGTTAACTGTATCAACATAAGCTCTGCAAATGTGACTAAATCGGTAAAGTATTTATTTCTATAGTGGACAACAAATGAAATTGTTCAAGAGTTAAATAGCATGGCCACCCTTATTAGAATAACCTAGTTTCCTTCACGCAATACATGTAGTGGTAAACATATTGTGCACTGTTCTGTATGCAAATTAAAATAAAAAGGAAAACTCTTTTTTTATCTTGTTGAAAATCTTCACCTTCCTTTAGAAATACATCCTCTGTTTTAGAAAATCTGGGCGTAGAAGTTTTTTTTCTTGAACTTATAGTTAACTCAATAAAGAATGGTGTTTGAATTAGATCTTGGAGTTCTTTTGGCAGATATTTCAAAACCTTACAGATAGCTTAATCTTTTTTGTTAGCTTCTATTTCAGACACAGTGCAGGTTGTTGGACGTTGGGTGCACATATACCTTAGTGAAAGATAAATAGAGAGAGGGGGGAATGCACATATACCTGGCGGATAAGGCGGGGACTTAGGTTATTGTGCGTGTTGTTGTATGGGTGTTACGGAGGATGGCGACGGCGTTAACAGGGTTGGCGGCAAAACTATGCAAGAAAATAAAAGATATATTAGATTCAAAGAGAAGGTGCACTATGCACATTAAAAGAGTTTTTCTGCTAGTCATAGAGCATTATCGACATTGTACTGCAAATAAATTAACCTATCAGAAGTTCTAAATGACCCAAAGTATCAGAGAATAAGGAAATGGGGAGGGCTACATACATATGTCAAGTTGAAAATCTGAAACCAAATCCAAAGCTATAGCACAACCAACTAAAGAAAGCTCGCTGGAGTCAGGCTCGAGCTCAATCCATGCAGCAGGCTACAATATTATGAACACAAAGATTACTACCATATATCAGCTCCACGAGTATTTGTTGTGAAAAACGTATAAGCAGACAACTTTGAAACCTAACAAGACCAGCATTATAAGAATCAAATTAATGCGTACTCCTACTGTCAGAACAAAGCTAACAATACGATGCAATAAAGAAACAAATTGACGCAATTAGTGAGAAACACAATAGAGACTGCTCCTACTGTCACAAGAATGGGTAGCAAAATCTCTCTTTAAGAGAAAAAAATAGGGTCGCAAGCTGAGGAATATCCCTAGCCTTGGGAGGCATATGAAGTTCAGGGAACTTATATGGAGGTAGGGCGATGTCCATACAGGGGGTTGGTAATGCTCAGGTACAAGGGGCTGCTGGTGGAGAGGGAGGTCGGGGAGAGGTCGCCATCTCTGTTCCAGCCGGAGACGATGTTGTAGGTGAACGTCGCCGGAGACCGGAGTACCGGAGAGCAAGGGTTAGAGCACCAACCAGGAGTCCGGTGAAGAACGAAGTTGGATCCAACTCCCCTCCACGCACCAAGCCATGAAAGGACCAAAAGAGCAGCCGACACCGTCGCCACCGTCGAAGACCGAAGTGGCGGACGCCCAAGGCCAGAGAAACAGGCCCGGCTCGACATCAACAAAGAGTACAGCGGAGATCAACGGAACCCCAACTCGCAGGACCCAGATGCCCAGATCCGAGACCAAAAGGCACACAGCCCCTCATCGACGCCGAGGGTGACGACGGATGGGCGAAGAAGGGGGAGGAGGCGGCGACCCGCGGCGGGGAGGCTCCCGGCGACGGCGGGGCGGCTCTGGCGGGACGGGGGCGGAGGCGGCGACCCGCGGCGGGAAGGCTCCCGGCGACGGCGGGGCGGCTCTGGCGGGACGGGGGCGGAGGCGGCGACCCACGGCGGGGAGGCTGCCGGCGACGGCGAGGCGGCTCTGGCGGGACGGGGCGGCTCTGGCGGAGGCAGCGGTGAGGAGGTCGTGCGGGGGGCGGCGGTCTGCAGAGGAGGAGGTCGTGCGGGGGCGGTTCTCTTCTTCTTTTTTGTTTGACTGCGGGGCGAGTGCGGGGCGATTAGCGATCGATCGTGGCTTGTTGCGTGGTTGGTAGCGTTAAACACAGAATGATTAAGGGCCATTAGATTTTGATGATGAATGGGTGTGATTGTTTGGATCTGCCCCTTTCTTTCTTTTATAGTAGTAGTAGATTAGGAGAGAAACACACACACACACACTATTGGCATATCAATTAGCAGAGCAGCTAGGTACCTTAATAATACGCAGGAGAGGAGCCCACGGCCGTGACGCCCACCTCCACGGCCAGTTCTCACCTCGACGCCCGCAGCGCCTCACGCGTCGGCCCATAGATGTGCACCTCGATGCACTCCGCCCAGCACACGGCAGAGAAAGCTGCCCACATCCACACCCATTGTTCAGCATCTCCGCACCTCCACGGCCACCACTAACCTCCACGCCTGCTACGCCTCACTCACCACTCGCCACTCGCCGGTATTAGTGGAACGTCGTGGGCGTTTGCGTGTGTGTGCACGTAGAGCATCAGTACCACGGAAACAAGCAGACAAGAGGGAGCATGCATCATATAGAGCACACGCATGCAACCTGTATGCCATGGATGCAAATCTACCGCCATGCGCACTGGCAGAGGGAGAAAAGTGTATGGGAGTGCAGCCGGAGAGCGGGGTAGCAAGAGCATCGTGGCACCAATCGGGCAAGAAAGTAGACAGACCCCTTTGGTGAAGTAGGATGGACCGGCGCTGGCATCGGGGAAGAAAGAAGGGGCGACCTCGATTTAGTGGGCCGCCCGTATTGGCGGAACGTCGTGAGCGGCGACCGTCGATAGCGAGAGGAGCTTGGAGGATGCAGGCACCGACTGCGTTGCAGCGTAAATCAACGCCTCATCACGGCGACCTCCTCTGTCAACTGCAGCCGGCTTCGAGATTAATAGCACCTCGGCCACGAGCGACGAGATAGAAGGTGCATGCCCTGCATTGCTCACGTGGAGGATAGATTGGCATTTGTGTGTTTAGAGAGATGCAAGGACAGGGGCGTGGTGGAGGCCGATAGGAGCAGCGATGTGGCATCTAGTCATGGCCGACTCTCATGGTCAAGAGAAAAACGGGAAGATTAGCGCGTTGTAGATTGCCGGAGACAGGGCCATCTATCGCCGACGGGATTGTCTGTTTTGGGCGGGAGGGAGAGAGACGAGAGATGCGGGCGGCGGCGGCGGCAGAGTGCTCGTAAGAGAGAGAGAGAGAGAGAGAGAGAGAGAGAGAGAGAGGTTGACCAGGCAGGTGCGATTTTTACGGGGAAAATTGGATATGGTGTTGGTCGATGGATGGACCCGGCGGGAGTCGGACGACGACGTATGGCGGTTTAGGGGAGACGGAACGTTAAGATTCTTTTAGATAGTAGAGATAAGATTGAGTCGTCTTAGCACCTCTTTTTCTTGTGCCATGTTGCTAGGGTAGTCTCGATAACGGTCGGGTTTTCCTTTGCCACCGATAGGTGTCCAACGAAAGAGAACTTTGGACACCTACGTGATTGATTTTTTAAAGTGTATATCATGATGTGCGTGGTTGCTTACTTGGATATAAATGGTGACATGCGAGATTTGTAAAGTAAAAAATTGTTAGTTTTTTGCCATAAAAATATCAATTTACTTACATAGTCTACGTCTCTTGTTGCTATACTAAATAACCGTCTAGATTTTGTATGTGCCCTATTAAAACAGTCTGGAAATTTTATTTTATTTTATTTTATTTTGCCATTGAACATGTTCATGCGCGGTTTGCATTTTTTCGCGAAGAAAAGACATGTCTGGTGCCCTGGGTAAGAAGAAGAAGAAAAAGCAAAATTAATACTAAAAAAAGCCTTTTATGGCACTCATTTTTGTTTTTTTTAACCAAATAACACCACTTTTTTCGAGGGCAAAAACTGGCATGTAGTTAGAAGACATGTTCATGTTTGTTGTGGACTGAACTGTTGCGATGATTAGTTAGCACTCAGGCTGCCAACAACGTCATTCCATAGGTCAAGCATCTAAGCTATGCGACGCCTTCTAAGTGGAATGCTAAAATTATAGTCCAAACACAGAAACACTCCATGACATGAGTGTAGTATTGCTTTTGAGATGTCAAAAAGCACATTAACTGGTATATAATCCAACAAAGAATCTTTTCAATGCCACTATGTTTCAAATTTACGGTTTGGCTTTTTATCAGGTACCGGTTTCTTATTACCTAAGTGTAACACACTAAATAGTTATAGGGCACGACGTGCATGCATGCTTGCGGCCACACAGCCATGCAACATGTAGTCAAACTATTTCGAAAAAAGAAATGCATACAATGCACACTTCTCCGGTCATGCACTGACTAATGGCCAGAATCAGGGAGTATTAACTGATTAGCAAAAATGTACTCCCTCCATCTCAGTTTACAAGTCTTGCTCGTGTACCTAGGTCGTTAATTTGACCAACTTAATAAGGCTGATTATAATGGGGAGTATCATATAGTACTAGTATCATGCATATGATACTATTGTATGATACTACCTCCCTAATACATAGTATCATATCCTAGTATCATGTAGTACTTTATTTATTGTCATGCAGGACTCGCAATAGCATAGCATTTAGTATGATAATCATCTCTTTCTTCATTTAATTCTATGACACCTCATCAAAATTGTCTAGTTGGCATGCATGATACTAGCTATGATACTCCCATTATGACCAACCTACTCCCCTTACTAGTAAGAGACATACATTACAAAAAATATATCATTACAAACTTTAGATATTCTATTTTCTAATGATATAATTTTTATGTTAAACAATTTATTTTATATAAGTTAAATTAACGACCTAGATACATGTCCAAGCCTAGTAAACTAAGATGGAGGGAGTAATCAATTTCTCAATTATCTAATCTAGAAATTACGGAAATATAATAAGGGGCTATATACTCGATGATATGGCACCTTTGCCTATACACTAAAAAAATGGTAATGCGATTAACGGAAAGTGTCTCTACGAGTCAATTAACACGCAAGTTGTATGATGGAAGACTTTGGTACTCCCTCCGTCCAGATATACAAGATCAATTCCTCGATGAAAATACGAGGCCTAGTATGTTTTTTGAGGTTGACTTTGACAACCGGTTAGAGCAATAATATATGATGTGTATGTTACAAAATGTATACCATCAAATTCTTATCTGAAAGGAGTTCTTAATGATATAATTTTCACATCATACATCCTCATATTTTATATATCTTATCAATGGTCAAAGGTAACCCAAAAAAGAAACATCATGTCCTATATATTTCCATGAAGGGAGTACACAAAGTTGCAAAAATGCAATGAACCAGTCCACACACTTAGTAAGCAGGCACTCCCTCTGTCCCATAATATAGGACGTTTTTTTTTACACTAATGTAGTGTCAAAAAATGTCTTACATTATAGGACGGAGGGAGTACAGAATAGTCCAAATCACTCCGAACTAGCCATAATCATACATTGTTTCAGACAATACCCGTGGAGCTTTATTTTTTCACGAATAGGTCCTCAATCAATCTGTTTGGATATTTCCTCATGTGCACCCACCATTGTGAATCTACTCGGTGCCCACCCCATGATGGCTAGCATTTAGTGGAATGCATTGTGTTAATTGCAACAGATAGTTAGCATGCTTGCGGAAGGTAGTACTGCCTAATATATTTGCAGTTGGCGATTGGTTCTAATATTTTTTGTTATGCAAACCAGGCAGTCATTTCGCGGAAGGTGCTCTTTTATGCACTAGTTGGAGCACCCTCATTTGGCGGGAGCCAAATACTCATATTTGGTGACCTTGGGGCTTAGTAGCTAAATTGGGCAAGATTTGGCGGAAGCTGCAGAAGCACTATGATTAGTAGCCTTTCCGCCATACTAACAGCTACTCCCTCCGTCCCAATATAAAAGCATTTTTGGCACTAGTGTAGTGTCAAAAACGTTCTTATATTTTAGGACGGAGGGAGTAATAATATTTTTTAAAGTTAATAGAGCCGGATATTTACTGTATAGGGTTGGATGGCTGGCTCCCGCATCACTGTCTGCGGCCTAGTCCTCCCGGTCCGTGGACGGATGTGGTATCCGGTCTAGAGGTCAGCGTTGGAGATGCCCTAATATCAACAACTACATACAAGTTCTATGTGATATTACACCCGCTGTGAAAATTTACGCTGCTATATGCGTATTCTTGCATATTGTGAAATAGTGCAAGTTCTACGCAATTTGTGCACAAATGTCTTTTCATGATATACTTTAAGTTTTGTCTCTTCATTTTCTTTCCTCTTTATGCTAGTACCGGTGCAACTAATCCATTCTTTCCTATAATATTAAAAAATCGTTTTTGCTTTTATTTTGGTATAGGGCAATGATAGGCGCTGGTGCGCCGGCCCAAACTTGGCCGGTCGCATCCTCAGCGTTCGATGCAGCGCCTTTTTAGCCGTCCAGATCGACCGTATATTTCATTTCTCATCCCCTCGCGCTTGTCTTCTTCCCCAAATACGTGAGTAAGGAGCGACAGCGAGCGCTGCCGGCCGCCTTGCTCCCAGCCATGGGCACATGCCTCTCGCTGTTGACGGTGCGCTTGCAGCCTTCCCCGTCGCCGTTCAGATCGCTCATCATGGCTACCTCGTCTTGCAGCTCCTGGCCATGGACGTGTCTCGCTACTTCCGGCAGCTCCATTCCTAGCTCCGGTCTGAAAAAAAGGTTGTAGCTCGCGGCCCCATGGTTGCAGCACCGGGTTCGCCGTCCCTGCTGCCCCTCGCCGTCAACGCTTGGCGCACCGGTGCCCGTCCGTCACCCCTTGCCGTCATCTCTTGACTTATCGTTTCAGCACATAACCTTTGCAGCAAAACAAAAAGCCGGATGTAGCTTTTGATGGTGCTAGTTGCAGCCCACCGCGGCGGCACCCGTCGTCGTCTCAGCGCCGCTTCATCGGTTGAAGCAAAACAAAACGCCGGCTCCAGCTTCTGTCGATAACAGTTCCAGCCACTACATCACATGGTTGTAGCTCCGCTATCAGTTCCAGCAAAAATCAGAGGATTGCGATTCGTCGCCTCCGTCCACCCTTGTTGCAAATAAACCAACGGTTCCAGCATCCCGTCTGCCCGGTTGTAGCAAATCTTCGACGATGGCGTTGCCGCTGCAGCTCCGGTGAGCACGGTTATAGCATCTGTGAGCATGGTTGTAGCAAAAATCGTCGACGACGGCATCCCTGGTTGCAGCCCCGGTGAGCATGGTTGTAGCAAAAAAATGTTGACGACGGCGTCGCCGGTTGCATCTCCGGTGAGCACGGTTATAGCTTCTGGGCGATGCGGTGGCCGGTTGTAGCAAATTATGTGGTCGGTTGTAGCACACAAGGACATCGGTTCCAGCAAAAAACTTGTCATGCCTTGGCCGGTGCGCACCACCACTACCGCCCGTTGTAACAGCCGTCGACAGCGGCTGTAGCAAGGCCGTGCGCGGCACCACCAGTCGCCGTTGCAACGCCCTGATGGACAGTGCCCGTAGCTACGTCGGCCGGACTAGAAGCCGGAGTTGGGCGGAGGACATCGCTGGGATCCGCAAGGGGTGTAGGCGGCCATGGCCGCGGGATGGGAGAGGGTCTCGCCGGCAACGATGGAGCGACGAGGTTAGGCCGAGCAAGCTGTGTAGGTGCAGTGGAGGTGCACCGGTTTCAGCTTATCGGGGAGTCGCTCGGCAGCCATGGCTGGGAGTTCAGAGGGACGGGACTGGGAGCGGAGAAAGACAGGCGACAACGAGAGGCTGCACCTGCGTTGCAGGAGATAAGAGGAAGGAAAAGCAGTGTGCGTGGGGCCAAGAGCAACGTGGTCGCATGCACGAGGGTGCAATTATGTTACGGATACAAGCGATTCCCTTTGGTATATGGCTCTGTGTTTTTCCTTCTTTTAGGATAATACTGGTGTCCTTTGATTTATTCTTCATTAAAATAGCTTTTTTTTTGTCTTTTTTTCAGTTTTGTTTTTGTTTTATTTTTCTTCTGCCTATTGGGTGAGTGTCAAAATGGTATAATTGACAGCTTATACTACTCATTAATTGATGCTATTACAATTTACAGAAGATTAGATCACAATGGTAGCCCGGTTTAAGCTGGCAAAGTGCATGCATGCATGCATACATAGAGATGCATGGAGAGGCGTGGCCGGGCTACACGGTGATAAAGTAAGGTGGGAAATGTTCCCTCTCTCTTCTGATCGCCTAACAACTTCCTCCTGTTTGCCTAATTAACAGTTGAAGCCCACGCGGCCACCACGCACACCGCGTGAACATGGAACCGGCGCTGTTGAGGATCACTGAGCACTGCTCCTGTGATTGTCTGATTGACGCCGTTGCTGTCTGACGCCGTTGCTGTCTGGTATATATAGGCTATTTAATTCGTCCCGGTTCGTGGCAGGAACCGGGACTAAATTCCCCCTTCTTCACCCGTTCTAGGCACGAACCGGTACCATTGGCTGTGGGCCAGGAGCGCGGCCTATTGGTCCCGGTTCGTGCCTAGAACCGAAACAAATGGATCCAGACAAACCGGGATCAATGCCAACGAGGCCCCGGCCGGCCCCCTGGACTCAAGAAGCGGGACTAATGCCCCCATGGGTCCCGGTTCATGAAGAACCGGGACTAATGGGCTGGCCATGCCCGCTCCTATCCACGCCATGGCCCAACCGCCTATCTAGCTGGGAAGCACAACCGGCAATATCGATGAAACATGCATGTGCTAGGTGTCCGTTTCCGGGAAAGTGGAATAAAACATATGCGATACTTCTCGTTTGCTCGATATCGGTGAGCATGCATGCCTGTTTGCTGATTAGCCATCATTTCACTGTTCTATTCAAAGTTGTCAAATTGGCTATGGGAACAATTAATATTGACTCTGATAGTTTACCAACCAAAATAATATAGTAACAATTGTACATTGTTGTCAAGGTGAGAGCAGTGTTCATTTTTTTAACGGAAGCAACCATAATGTGGACATGTATGTAGAAGTGCATGCTCTAGCCAATGCAACCAAAAGACCGATCTGATGGAAGAGACTAGGCAGCACATTATACGTCAACACCCCCCTCACGTGTGGCTCCCTCAGGCCTAAACGTGGACCGAAAGTGGGCTGCAATTTTAATTGCACCAGCCGGGTCTTGAACTCAAGACCTCTTGGCTCCGATACCATGTAGAAGTGCATGCTCTAGCCAATGCAACCAAAAGACCGATCTGATGGAAGAGACTAGGCAGCACATTATACGTCAATAATGTAGAATACTTCTCCGGGTTTGCCAAACATAGTCTTCCCCTGCATTTTTTTCTTCTGAAAGGTAGTCTATTTGTCGACCGCCTGATCTTGCTTTGGGGAGATTCCAAAAACTCTGCCCCATTGACCACGTGATGCAGCATATATAACCAGACCACTGGACATTATTTTGTGTAGATATATCAAAAGTTAGGTTATTTGTTTTTGTAAAGGTTTTGATTATTTGTTTAGCTTACTATATACTTTATTTTGGTTTTCAATTTTGTATATCGCAAAGGGTTTTGGTTATTTGATTTGGTGTTGCTTATATACCTTTTAGGCAGGATGGTAAAAGTTACCAACAAGTCGTTTGGTGTATTGCCCCCCCCCCCCCCCGCCCCCCCCCCCCCCCCCTCCTTCCCTGTGCTTCCCTCCTCTGGCAACACAGAGGATCCCTAACTGGCGCCTTCCGTACAGCCCCTCCTCCCTCTCTTCTCACGCTGCTGCCACCTGAGGGGCCGCGGGCAAACTGGGGTAGGCTCAAGGGCTCCAGGGAAGTTTGCGGCGGGGCTTGTTATTTTTCAGTGATAGCCCTCGGGCAGGGCTTGCGGGGACACGGTACTGGCAGCATCACACAACGCTAGATGGCACGACACTAGGTTGCTCCGGCGCAACGTTTGGGTAGTGCAATGGGCACAGAGACCCTCCCTTAGTCGGTGTGTCCGGGGCGGGCAGGGGACATACCGTGGAGGATTGCATCATTGTTTTCCTATCTTTTATACGTGACCTCGTTGTCACCATTCTCAATCCTTGTTGTGTGCTGGCGGGATTGGCGCTCTACCTACCCTCTCCAGCGATGGCTTGGTGTGTTCGATGTAACAATGTACGGTGGTACCTAAGGAGGTGTGATCTCATTCCTTGTCGGTAGTCTAGGTTGACTAGTGCTGAGTGTGGCTTGTATGTTTCTTTTTCTTGGCTTTGAGTTGGTGGTGTTCTTGCCAGTGTCTCATTTCTTTCACTTGTTGTGTAAGAGGATTTCCTCACCAACATGTATCAATTTGGCTGTTTTGGTACTTTACCTACAAAGCGGGGCAAAATACTGTTTTGAAAAATATACTTTTTAGGTGTACCTCATTTTCTAAATTATACCTTCTTTTGTGTGCGATTGGACCATTTTCTAGTTTTTCGAAAACATCATGGCCTACACTCCTGCAAAAAAGAAAATGACCGATTGAGTTGAGGACCGCCACAGTGGTATGTCTTTTCTCAAAAACGCGTGGATATAGGTACCACTTGATCTTTGCTCCGAGACTAGTTTAAGTTTCTATATTTTAGAAAAATAAAATTTAACACGTGCAATTTTTCTTTTGGTCGGTATCGATGAACATGCTCTTTTGCTTGACTTGCCATCACGTGCCTGTTCTATTCAAAGTTGTCAATTCGGTTATGTAAAACATGGATATTGATAGTTCGCCGTCCCAAAATAATGGCATAACAATAACACTGTTGTCAGAGGTGACACCAACTATTTCCATCGAAAACAACCATAATGCAAAATAGTTTCTGGGTTAACTAAACACAAGTCGCCTGCATTTTGGTAAAAATGCAGTCTATTTGTGGACCACCTGATCTTTGTACAATATTTTTCTAGATTTGCTAAAATCCAGCCGCCTACAAAACGCATTTGATTTGAGGACTGCCACCGTCGCATGTGTATGTGGATTGCCTGATTGTTGCTCTACAACTCGTGAATGTTTCTGTTTTTAGGAACTAGCAAACATGTCCATGAGTTGCAATGGGAGAGAAAATGGCATGCTCCTAATACAATAAACACGACTTAGGACCCTTCCACAAGTCCAAGTTATCTATTTGAACATAGCGCCTCATCAGTGTTGTCCCTTATTGTCCTAATCATCTTCATTGACCATGGTCACCATGTCCACCTTAACGCAATGCGTCCGAACATGTTTGATCCCAAAGTAATGATCTTGGCCACAACACGTACAACTGCCATTGAACCATGCCGTTGCAATTCAATGTCTAATAGTTTTAAAACTAATCTCGTGGAGCTGGATGTGACGGGCTCCCTTCCCTCGCTATGGTCTACACCTAGCAAATGTGCCCATGTGTTTCTCCGGGTGAAAAAAGATCGTCCTCGCACGCCCCGAGCAATCCATCCATGATGAGAACTGCCACTTCTATTCTTCACTATCCTCGCTGATGGTTGTTATGTTGTGCACCTATTCACGACAAATGTGATCAATTTCAAGATGATGAGCTTGGTCATCACACTCTAGCACACAGCTTTCGTGAGCCCCTTTCTACTCTGACTTGTAATTCTATTGATAAAGCTCATGTTTTGCTATGGAATAAATGTGAGCCCGACTATTTGTGCATAGGGCGTCAGTGGGTCAAGAAAGGTGGTCTTCTACCATCTGGCTTCAAGAGATGAGTACGCCAACGATGGACATGAGCTGCTCGACATGATCATCATCGATGAAGACGTGATTACAACAAAAAACATATATGCCAATGAAGAGGTGGTGTTTCTTAAAGATCGAGTTCGGAAGGAGGAACGATCAACAGAAAAACCATAGGATGGCCAACTTGATCCAACCAATTGAGTCTTTCCATCAGGAACACGTAAGGTAGCTTGGCTTCTACCAATTACTTTCCGACACAGCCTGGTGGATCGATTTTGTAGATGCTAGCTCATGCACGCACACTGAATGATTAATCTGCCGAAAGCATAAAAACACATGTGAACACAAAGCACGTGAGACGGTAATAGCAACATACTCATGGTTGTTCATTTCTTCTGATCTGGTTGACAAGGGTAGTTATGTATAGGTATATATAACACTATCTATCTGTACATAGCCGACATGTTCTTGGCTACACCGAACAGGCTAACCTAGAGGAGAGAGAAGATGAGAGAAAAGAGAAAATAGAAGAGAAGCAGGTTGTAGATTAATACCGGCTGGAAACTTTGTGAGAGTATAAGATGGTCCATGGTAGTATATATTTATAGCTAACTATTATATGTGTTGGCTATAATTAAAATCGACTATAGAGAACATGACAATAACATATAGCTAATAGTCGGCTATACAATTAATCATGCTCTAAGCAAATGGGCATTCCATGAATCGGCGATTTCTCATCTCCAAAGTGGAAGCCTGGCATAACAACACGTACGGTCCATAGTCAAGTTGCCAGTGCATTGCTTGAGTAAACGAGCCATGAACAATAGCTACATAATTGTTTTAATATATTTTTTTAGACTTTTACTTAGTATAACTTCTTTGGAATAACTTGGGAGCTGGAAGAAAAAAATGAGAGTTGGCATAGAACGGTTTTGAAATAAGAGCTTGTAGTATTTGGATGGAGAATACTGTTGACATCCCTACTGAGATAAGAACCACGATCCACCATTGCCCTACAATCATTATTCATTCATCTTGGTTGTGCCTTGTGGGCTCACCACTACGACCGTCATGGCCACCATCAAGGGTTAGAGCTCACTCGCCGTGCCCGACATCCTGGGAATTTCCATCGCTTTTTCTCGGCATCAGCTTCAGCGTGTTTGTGCTCGAGAGAATTTCCAGCTTTGATTAGTGGTTATTTTCTTCTTCTAGATATTACTGCTCATGCAGTGGTTTTTTATATGTATTGTTACACATTTACTCATGTCCAGTCTGTAACGAGAAACCTTCACCACACCAGGCCCATGCCAGGCATTGGAATTTTCAAAGAAAGAAGCCAATTGCGCGAACCAAACTAGCCCTAGGTCGGGAGCTCCTATTATATGCAGTGTGCGTTGAAAAGACACAAGTGGCACACTCGTCACGTGGCTTTGCCCTCGTGCATCCTGGAAAGTCAGCTTGCATGGACGCTTTACATATTGGATGTGTCGACATGTCACCAGATGAGAGGCTTCCGCACGGGCACACGTAGACACCTGCGCTTTTCTTATTTTTATTTTTCCATTTTGTAGTATTTTACCAAAATTCATAAAAAAGTTCAATAATTCTTTCAGAAACCATGACTTTGATAAATGTTTTGAAATTTAAAATAGGTTCAACAAATATAACAATGATGGAGAACTTAAAAATGTTCACAGATTAAAAAAACAGTTCAAGAATTTGAAAAAAGTATGTGAATCGGAACATTATTCTTTTTTTCAAAGAAATCAAAAAAATATTCATGTATCTGAATTTTAAAAAGTCCATGAATTGGAAAGTAATGTTTGTGAATTTTTAAAAATGTTTATGAAGTTGAAAAATGTCCAGAAACTGATTTTTTTTGTAAAATAAAAAATCAAATGTGACTGGAACCAAAACATTTTTGAGAAATTCGAAAAATATTTTTGTATTTAAATAAAACTTCACAAGTCCAATGTTTTTGCATTTTAAAAACATGTTCAGAAATTAAAAAAAAGAATTTCATTGTTGTCGATGATTCATAAAATGTTCACAGAATTAAAACAATATTTAAATATTGAAAAATAATTTCGAATTTCCAAATAATGTTTGTAAGTGAAAAAAATGTTTGTGATTTTGAAGTTTTTAGAAAATTTTAAAAATGCTCGTGAAATTCAGGAAATGTTTGTGAATTTAGAAAAATGTTTCCTAAATTGTAAAAATCTTTTGTGAAATTAGAAATGTGTTGATGAACTGAAAAATGTACATATATTTGTAAAAATATTCTCAAAGTTGGAATGAATCTCATGAATTAAAAAAAATTGTGGAAAAGTTAATATGTATGTTAAACTGAAAAATGTTGGCGAATTCAATTTTTTAAGAAATTCACAAAATGTTCGAAATTCAAAATATTTTTGTGAAGTTGATTTTTAAATTGAAAAAATATTTCAAATTTATTTATTTTGCTAAGTTTATAAAGAATTTGCAAAGTAAAAAATGTCCAGGAAAGTTAACGAATGTTCATGCAGTTCAATAAATGTTTGCAAACTTTTAAAATGTTCGCGAATAATAAGAAATGTTTGTAAAAATAATGAACCAAAAAATGATTACATAGTTGGAAAATGTTCGTGAATTTGTAAATGTTTACGAGGTTGGAAACATTTTCACAGATCTGAAAGTTGTTTTTGAATTAAAAAATGGACATGAGTTTGAAAAATGAAAAATAATAAGTACTCCCTCCATCCCAAAATAATTGTCTAAAACTTAGTACAATTTTGTACTAAACCTAGTACAAAGTTAAGACACTTATTTTGGGATGGAGGGAGTATAAAAGAAGCACAAGAAAAATAGAAGGAAAACACAAGAAAAAGGGAAACCGGTCAGGGCAGGAGAACGAAAGACAGGAGTCACTAAAAGTCTCTGGTTGGGTTGGCTCATCTTTGTGTAGTGTGAAGTATGGGGTACACGGTAGGTCGTTATCTAGCGGCCTACGCACGCTATAGGAATCGTACCCTAATTCGGCCGGGGTTGGGCTATTTTGCCTGGATACGGGCCGACATATTAGAGGGCTAGGCCCACCTCAACAATACAGGCATATGATACATCCTATAGCATGAGAGTTATGTCCATCTGATGGATAGGAAGGAAACTATGTCAATTTTGCAAAAAGATACCCACACCCCTCTCCACATTTGCAAATAAGGCATTCCCTCGTTCATCCTTTTCTCCCACAAGATAAACTACTCATACAAATGCATCTTGATGTTCCATGCAACGCATTGATATCTTGCTAGTCTTGCAACATTGCGAGACCGTGTTCCGTTTCATGAGAGCACCTAGTTGAGGAACGTTCATTTGGGAGCCTCCTAAGGGTCACTTGGTGTGGGCTGAGAGCGCGTGCTCTCCGCCACCGCCACTTGTCGCACTCTGGGCGCTCCCTTTGAATTTTTTATTTTTATTTTTTATTTTTTCGCACGCATTTTTGGCTTTTTAGATATTTTTTTTGGTCTTTTGGTTTTCTACCGGTCTTTCTTAGCTTTCGAAACAAAAAAACTGCGCGAATAAATGTGTTTTTCTTCTTTTCGCGTGAGAGGCATGGTTTTGCTTTCGCGGGAGACGCAAAAAAACATGTTTTTTTCCTTCCGCGAGAGGCACGACCATGCCTCTCGGAAACGAAAAATACATGCTTTATTTTTTTCCTTCCGGGAGAGGCACGGTTTTGCTTCGCTAAGAGGCACGCCGTGCCTCTCAGAAACGAAAAAAACATGTTTTCTTTTTTTCTTCCTTCCACGAGAGGCATGGCCATGCCTCTCCAAACAAAAAATAAATCTGTATTATTGCTTCTGCGAAAGGTACGGTCATGCCTCTCGGAAAAGAAAAAACATGTTTTTTTCTTCCACCAAACGCACGGTTTTTTGTCAAAAAAAAGGTTTGTCAAAACCTATCAACATGGGATCTAATTTTGAAGATCTCCATGCGAGGAATCCAAAATAAGAGCTTTGTTATGTCTGTCAACATCTTAAATTTCAATTCCACACTAATATTTTGGCTTGCTGACTTTGCCCAAAGCAACTAGAGTAGTCCGATGATCTTCCATACCATACTTTCTCCAAAGACAATGCCTATTTTTTTTATTGATTTGATCAACCACAAGCAAGCTGAGCAAGAGTACACATGAATAATTTGGACAATGAAGAGAAAAATGACTTAACCAAAAGGAGAATAACATCATATGCCATAAAACATACCATCATATGAAATAAGGGTGGAACAACTAGAGGGCCCTCCGTGAGGGCTAGGATCGGACCGAGGTAGGTTGCATCTGGTACGGGGGGAGGCAAGGATGAGAGACGGTCGTCCGACCCTAGGAGGGCGGCTCAGATCAAAGCATGTGAGCTGGACAGCACGATGGATGGTGGCTAAGTGGCAAAAGCGCGGTGAGCCCAGGTGGTAGCGGATTGGTGGATCACTTCGGAAAGTGCGGGGGTTGGTCTCCTCTAATTAGGGTTTGCCCTTATTTTGAAGGAGAGGACCTACCCATTTGTTTGGGCCTATATGGGCTAGGTTTAGGGCAGTTAGGTGGGCCGTGGGGCTGAGAGAGGAGAGGGAAGTGGCAACCCAATTTAGACAATTTTATTTGCAAAAAAATTTAATTGATTAACCAACTATAACGCCTCCATACTCATCTATTCGGGTATCAAACAAACCATGCACGATTGACTCAAAAAAAAGTTGCCTTTCTATAGTATATCAAGGCCACACAAAATGTTTCTTGGTCAATCGAATTCCATTTATAGTTTTTTAGAAAATTTATCAAAATAGATGGAGTTTCACTACGAAGGCAAGGTAAGAGAGGGATAAAATCCCCAAGTTTTTATGGTAGCTCTATTGTAAAAACAAAACCGTAAGCCAAAGTTGGAAGAAAGCCCAAGTGAAGAACTTGGAAAAGGAACAAGGGTCTTATATTGCCCATAAAATAATTATAGCAATATCAATTATAGGTTGCAATTTTAAATTTATTGTTGCGATTAAATGACAATGTAAAATTAATGCAATGCATGTAATGGCATGACGACATGATGATGCATAAAACTAAAATAATATAGAACACTTGGAGAATTACTCTTGGCTATTACATCATATATGCTATCATGACATAGATAAAGCTCACGCTTTGCTGGTAATCCATAGAAACATGTTGCTCGTAAACAAAGGAAGTCAACAAGGATACAAACTGTTTCATATAATTTTCTTAACTTCTTTGTACCATTCAGAATTTGCGCCAATGGCACAATGGGTCATATAGTAATATTATAGACCGAGACCCTCCATGCTTCTATAGCTAAAAATCTCGCTTGTAGGCGGAGACCCTCCCTGCACCTATCAAGCATTAATTGTACAATCACGGATAATTTCCCTAAGCAAGATGATACACTGTTTGTTTGCATGATTTCATTATAGACCTCGTACAAACATTTACCATTAGTGGCAATTATACAACACACTTTTTCTCTCTTCTGTCAGTACGGTAGTTACTTGGAAGATTATACCTAACTAATGCACACCCTTACCACTACTGATTATCCATCTAAACCGCCCAAGAGTAGACAAATAAGCCAAAAAAGTTATGCACCTACAAATCAAACACATGTCACCTAGCCACGAGTCCTACCAACACCTCCATTGCTCCACGTCTCCATCCCTCTTGTTGCGTTGCAATACCACCATCCATTTCTTCGCATTGATGTCTTTTTTATGGAAGCAGTATAGAGTTCCAAATCTAAAAACATAGATTTTGGTTTACACGATTTCTCTACACAATGAAACAAGTAGGCAACAACATGGAACTTTTATACCCTTCTTTCTAATTGGGTGGGAAAAAAATCTATGCCTTGATTTTCTAGGCTAGAGTTGTTTGACTACACTTTTAGGCATGATATCAGTTCTCACACCGAGAAAATCTACAAACCAAACATTTCAATCTCTAGTCCTAGGGAGTGCACGTTTGATTGCCATTCATGTGAAGCATTAGAGGTGAGATCTGGAAGCGATGGGAGGAAGAAGAGGGTAGAAAAGGAGAGAAGGATGACGGGAAGGAGGAAGAAGGGTGATAAATGAATGGGCATGAGGAAGGAAGGGAAGGGAAAGAAGGATGACGAGAAGGAGGAAGAAGGGCAAGAAAACAAATGGGGAGGATGAAGGGTGAAAACTACCACCGTCACAGGACAAAGGCTCGCCGTGATGGCTTGGGTGGACTCTTGCTAGCGCCACAATACCAAACGACCATATACAAGCAAGGAATACAGACAAGCGACGTCGGCAATGGAAGGGGTGCACTTTTTTTATCCTTATCCTTATAAACCCATAACAAATACTACATACGTTCAGAGTGTCCTGCTTAGCGTTGTATGACTATACTTTTGGGTCATGCTAAACCGAACATGTGATCCCCCTGGCCCTAGGGAGTGCACTTTAGACTTTCATTCATCTGTGGCGCTGTAGGAGGAGGCGATACCTTTGGCGCGGAGGAGGAAGAGGAGGGTGCGGAGGAAGAAAGGCGAGCACGACGGGACGGAGGAAGAAGAAGGCCGAGGGAATAAAAAGGGGAAGGGTGAAGATGAAAGAACTGGAGGCTCCACACGACAACGCGCGCGCAATATTGCCCTCTGTTTCGGCATTGGCGGGGTTATTTTGCTCGTATGCCGTCTGTTGTTCCCCCCCAATAACGTTGGCGTGATTTTGTTTTTGTAAGCAAAAATGGCCAAACTTTTGTTTTAAAGTTTTAAGCGAAATGGAAAAATGGCACATGAACGGAGGGGGCAGTGGCAGGGAGGGGTGACGAGCCGAACGGAAAGCTCAGAAACCCCGGATGCGGCCCAAGCAAGCAGAGCCCACCCGGGGGAGGGGAGGGGGTGGAGACCGGCGTCCCTCCCGCGCAAAGGGACCCTCCCGAAAAATCGAAACCCGCGCGCTTTCCGCCCCCCGACCGCGCCCGCCTTCCCTTCCGCTCATTTACCTCCCACTCTCTCTCTCTCTGTTCCCCTTCCGCCCACCACCTCCCACTCCCCCCACGTCGCTTCGCTTCCTCCCACCCACGCCCCTACCAGTACCAGCCTAGCCCCTACGATCGAGCCCATCCCCACCCCCACCCCCACCCCATCTCACGCGCCGCCCGTCGCCGGAGGGAGCCCGACCGCCCGCCCCCGCACGCCGGCCCCGGCAGGTAGTCGCTCGCCCGCGGCCGGCCGCCCCAGCATTCGCTCGCTTCCATTGCTTTATTACGAATTTTTATTTTTATTTTCTTGGGGGACGAGGGTTTCGATTTAGGCCTTTTTGGGGAAGGGGATTTGTTTCCATGCTTCTGGTCGTCTCGCTCGCTGATCGCGCCGCCGCGTGCTCCGTGATTTGGGGACATGCGATTTCCCCCAATTTCTACGAGGATTCCGGTCGGTCGGTCGGTCGGCGATTTCGCCTCCACGGCGGGGCCGGGGGTAGACGGACGGCCGGGCTGGTCGGTGCTCCGCCGGCGCTCGTCCTGGGCGTGGGGGCCGGAAGATCGGCCGCCCTCGACCAGGGGCCTCGTCCGTCGCTTCCGACCGGGGCCGGGTTTTCTGCCTTGCATTTGTCTGCGCGCCTGCCTGCTTGCTTGTGTCGCATTGGGTGGATGGATGATCGCCGGCCGGGCAGGGCTGGAATGGCGATGCGAGTGTGTGCGTGCTTTAGCATTTAGCTAGATGCTGCCTTTCTTCTGTGTGGCTGTGTCCCACCTAGGCCGCTCCGGGGCACCCGCGCATTTCCGTCCATCTGCTCTCGCTCGCCCAAGCTAGCTACTACTAGTTCCAACAGCTGTGCACTTGGCGCCTCAACCGTCCTGCTGGTTCGAATCCGGGCGGGTGGCCGTGCTTCCATATTCGATCTATGGCGACATCGCTAGCTGTACCTCTATTTGCGTTTTCGCATTTTGACATGTGATTCTGATGCTTCTCTGATGGTATATCCCGTTGTTTTCTTGTGCAGGTGCTAGATCTGTGAGTGCGTGACCCTCCCTAGCTTGCTGGATTCTGTGTGAACTAGTAACTGAATTGTTGTTGTGATCACTTGCACTTGAATCAGCCATAAGTTATTGCCTTTACTGTGTGCTGCTCTACTTATTAACTGTGCTAAATAGCTAGGGGTGGAAAGTGGTAGCGGATAATCCGAAATATCCGATATTCGTATCCGAGAAAATACCTATTCGTATCCGAAACATCCGCATCCAAACTAAAATGGAAATGAAAATTATCCATATCCGAATTTATTAAACAAATACGAAATAAAATATGGTAGGACATTTTGACACAAATATGGATATGGAAGTGGATATATCCGTATCCGGATAAGATTATGGGAGGTAATTTTCAAAATTCTAGCCCCAATATTCCAATTATCCAACAAAAAAGGCAAATTAGTGGTCAAATTTAACTCTTTGTATGATTAAACTTAGAAATTATTATGCACTACAATAGTATTTATTCATAAACCTATTTATCATTGACTTATTGTATGACACAAGTTGATTATTTCATGTCACATAGCTATTGACTAATTTACTTAAGCAACAAGTTGATATTATTCGTATCCGTTCCGAATAAAGAAAACATCCGATATGTATCCGTATTCGAAAAACATCCGAGCCGCATTCGTATCCGATAACATCCGCATTCGGATTCGTATTCGTTTCGAAAATATGAAAACGGAAGTGGTAAGAGCACTATCCGATCCGCATCCGATCCGTTTCCACCCCTATAAATAGCATTCTGGCGCTGTTGCTATATTAGTGGCTATTGTTGCTAACTAGTACGTGATCTCTTGGAGTAAAATCAGCTGGGAGCCTGGGAGCTGTTGCCCTTGCTGCCTTTGTGCGCTGCTCTCCTTGCTAGCTGTGCTTACCGTTTCAATGTTGCTTAGTGGCTTAATTTTATTTGCTCCAGTGATGACATCTTGTTGCCTGTCGGCATGTTGGCGACATAGTTGTTGTCTTTGCATATTATTGCTGGTGAATTTGCTTGCCTTAGCATGTTATGCGGAATGTGCTCCCACATAGTTGCATAGGATAAACTTATATTGTTCAACTGCTGCCCCTTTCATACTTGTCGCGCTCATTGTTATGCCCCGTGGATGCTTTTATTATCCTGTAGGCTTGTACATCATTGCGTGTCTCTTCAATGTTTGCTTAGTGACTAATTTTGTTTGCTCCAGTGATGAGATCTAGGCGCCTGTTGGCAAGTTGGTGACATCATTGTCGTCTTTGCATATAAATGATGGTTAATTTGTTTGCCTTAGCGTGCTGCTGCTTTGTGATGTAACCACCAAACTCCTGATTTTGCAGTTTGATTGCTACATTTATCTCAACTTCTAGTTGACATTTCTACTTGATTACAGAATTTTACAGGGAACCTATGCCGAAATTTCTGAATTTGATTCTGACTATGATGCTTCTCTGATGATATATCCTGTTGTTTTGTTGCATAGGATTCTTGATCTCGGTCGTGGATCTGTGAGAGTGTCAGTGTGTGACCCTCCCTAGCTTGGTGAGATCTGCGGATTCCACCGGTGAGGTAACCATGTCCTTCCTCATCCATTGATGAACTAGTAGCTGAAAATTGCTGTTGTGATCACTTGCAATCGAATCACCCAGGAGTTGTTGCCCTTGCTACCTCCTGTGTGCTGCTCTTCTTATTAACTGTGGCTGTGGTTGCACCTCAGCAGCTTTGTTGCTTAATTAGTGGCTACTGCTACTAACTAGTATTTGCTCACTTGGAATCAAATCAGCTGGGAGCTGTTGCCCTTGCTGCTCTCCTTGTTAACTGCGATTACTGTGTCAATGTTGCTTAGTGGCTTAATTTATTTGCTCCAATGAGGAGATCTAGGCGCCTGTCGGCAGGCCGGCGACATTGTCGTCTTTGCATATTAATGCTGGTGAATTTGCTTGCCTTAGCGTGTTATGCGGAATGTGCTCCCACATCGTTGCATATGATAAATTGATACTGTTCAACTGCGGCCCCTTTTGTATGTGGCGCGCTTATTGTTACGCCCCGGAGATGCTTTCATTGCCCTGTAGGCTTGTACATCATGTGTCTCTTCAATAGTTGCTATAAAAACTGGATCAGATGTCATTAACTGTGTCTGATTTCATTGTTACGTGTGTCAATGAACTAGCTCCTTGTTTGTCAATATGTTAATGAACTGTTGCTTTGTGATGTAACCACCAAACTCCTGATTTTGCAGCTTTATTGCTACATTTATCTCAACTTCTAGCTGACATATCTACTTGATTATGAAACTCTACAGGGGAGTTATGACGAAATTTCCGCATCCCACTTCTACTGCAGGTATGTTTGCCTTGCTATTTCTGTTGCTACATTTTAGGCATCAATTTATTAGTTCCTGCAATATTGCATGTCTCCGCGTTGTCAGACTATGGCAGTTATTGTTCTTTTTTTATGAGTTCAATATATGTGGTGTTATATTCGGTCTAAAAAAAGTTGTGTATTATATGAAGCAATGAATGTTACCATTGTGAAAACTGTTTCCCCAAGCCGCTCCTGCGAGCAGACGGGGAACCCGCAGCCGCTGCCACCCCCTCACTCGCCGCCTAGAGGCGCTGCCGAGCAAAGCCTAGCCGGCGTAGGCGGCGGCGGGGCCTTTCCTTTCCCCATTGCGTGGAAACCCTAGCCGGTGAGGGACAGCTGGCCGCCGGTGGCGCTGGACTATGGTGGGGCGTGGCATCGGGCACGCGAAGAGGCTGTGGCGTTGTCCAGTAGCAGCGTGGCCTCTTCCTGCTGCTTGGCTGCGGCGGAGCGGCGGCTGGTGCCTCAACCCAGGTTTGTGATGAAGGCAACCTTCTTCGGGTGGATTCGTGCGGGACAGCCCGGTCAGATCCGGCCGGATCTGCTGCTGGCGGCCTGTCTAGCGGAGAGGTCTAAGGCTAGCAGGGGCCACGGGCGACCGGTGCTGCCATGGGTCGTCTGGCGGTGCTGGTGGCGTTGCTGCGGTGGTGGAGGTGCGTACGCGCCCCAGCGTCTGGTCGGGCCTCTTCCCCAACACCTCGACGACGACATGTGGCGCGGGAAGGCTTCCCTTGGGTCCATCCTTGGCGGCGGTGGCGGCAGTCCTACCCCCCCTCTTCGGCGGATGGCTGTTGTTGGTGGCCTCTTGCCGGTCTGCACCAATAGCCGTGGTGGGGCGAAGCAGGTGCTTCGGGGGTGAAGGCCAGTAGGAGGAATGGGGGCTCCGATGTGGTCGAGCCGCCCGTCACTTGCATAGGGGGTGCCGGTCGTGGCTGTGTGCCGCTCCTCCCCCTTTCCCCTTCCCCGGCATGATGCTTTTTGGTTGCTACTTGGCAATGCTTGAGGCGGGACGGTCGCCGTCGGTTCCGGCGATGGTTGGGGTTGGCAGTGCTGTCCAAAGCCTTCCCCTTTGATGTTCTTGGGGCGGTCTGGATGCAGGACGGTGGCCCTGGTGGCGGGAGGCGTGTTGGTCTTGGCAGACTGTGTGGCTTTGGTGCGGGCGAGCAGACATGGTCACTCGGGTGGTATGGATGCGGGTGGTTGATGGAGCGGGGGTGTGTCAGAGGGGTTGGAGCAACGGGGTACATCACTTGCCCGGTCTTTGGACTGGCCGACGGCGACGGCGGCCGCAGACGTCGTTTCCTCCTTGCAGGAAGAGTCGTGGTGCTCCCTCTCCCTTCATGTTGCTCCGGATGAAAACTTGACCTGCGGGACCAGACGGTGGCGGCTATCGTGGTCGTGCCCTTCTTGGAGGCACCGTTCTTGAGTCCCTGATATTGGCTGTCTCACTTCTCAGCTCAAAGCGGTTCTTCTTTGCTCATTTGTAGTGTCCTAGTAGTCGTTGGGGTGGTGTGTCGGTGCCCGACACCTTGTATCTTGCCTTGGGTGTGTTTGTTGAGTGTGGTCGTGGCGTGTGTTTGTATCGGTTCTCTCGGATGTATACTTGTATCTTGCCTTTTTCGTCATAATGATACCATTGTTATTTATTGATAAGTTTGCCATCTCAGGCGTTTAATTGATCACTCGCCAATATATTTTACAAGGCCGCTATGCACCGGAGTCTTAGCTAGAAGCCTAGAACTACTTTTTCTATCATGAGTTAGTTCAAGCTTGGCTAGAGCATAATTAAATTGGGTGGACAATCAAATAATGTGTAGTTAACCATGAGCTTCCAGCTGGAGGAAAGTATAGATGATATCAAAGTAAATAAATGTAACTGTTAAATCACATAGCAAGTAACTGTCGTTCACCAGTTAGTAACTAACCAAATTTGTATAGGATATGCATGACAACAAGAGAACTGAGTGCTGCTCCATTGGCTAGCCCACCATGTTTGAGGCTTGGCCTCCGTGAGTTGCTTCATGGGTTATTTCTTCTTACTATAAAACTCCACATAGGGTCGAGTTTTGTATAACCTAAGACAACTTGAGAACCGAGCATCCCTCAGTTAGCAAGTGTGCCCGACCCACTCGTGTTCGATGCTAAAAAGGTCAGATGGTGCTTCCTCCGCGGGGTGCCTCATGCGTTATTTCTATTACTAAACAAGTCACAGGGTGATTCCTCTGTTGGGTTGTAAGTCTATGTTTTTAATACAAGATAACTTGTCTCGCGCCCTAGCAGAATTTATTCATTTGTGATACACAAGTGTAAGCTATTAGTTTTCGCTAACTAGCCAAGTGGTTTTTGTTTAGTCTTCTTATTTGTTTTGGCTTTCTGGTTTGTTGCTTCGTTTTGATTTTGTTGTTGCAAGTTCTGTGTCATCTTGAAGTTTTCCTAGTACAAGATGACACACATATGTGTGTGTTTGACGAAAAGAGCTTAAGCTATTAGGGAGTAATCTGCTCAAATACATATGATAGCCACATCTTGATTTGATTAGTCATAGCACTTAATATGCTATGCTCCGAGTTTCGCGCTCAGTGCCACATCTTGATTTGATTAGGCATAGCACTCAAACACGACATGCTCCGAGTTTTGTGCTCAGTGCCGAATCCAAGTTCATATTGATAATAATAAGTATTAAATATTAACCACCATTTATTTTCCCGTCTTTTGAATGCACTCCATTTAATATTCTTATGTATGGGGTTCATCTGATGTTTATATTCATTTTCTGCTTTTCAGGAACAAAGAGGCGCAGGCCTAAGCTTCATAAGACTGAAGATGAGACCGTTGAGGATGACAACAATATTAATAAAGAGAACAACGGTACCACTAATAATGGTCATGACGCCATTGTCTCCAAGAGACCAAAGAGAACAGCTGCCTGTTCTAATTTCAAACAGAAGGCAGTTGACTTGTCTGAAGAAGATATGCTTGTCACAATCAAGGAAATTCGGATTGAAGAGGAAACAGAGGCTGTTAGGTTGACAAAAACAGGGCCTGAAGATAAGAAACCTCGCAGAAAACTCTCTGATTTCATCCTGCATGATGGAGATGGTAATCCGCAACCTTTTGAAATGTCCCGAAGTGATGGTATCTCCATAACAGCTGTTGTTATGCCCTTTGATGCTGATATGAAAAAGGCCAGGGAAAAGGGAATACGCTGTGAGAGATTTGGGCCAATCAAGGACTGGGCAATTTCTGGCTATAAAGAAAGCACTGTGATAATTTGGCTCTCAACAGAACTAGCTGATTATGAATGTGTGAAGCCAGCAAGTAGTTACCGGTCTTTTTTTGATCTTTTCAGTCAGAAGGCCCATGTCTGTGTTGAAGTTTACAGAAAGCTAGTCAGATCAGTTGGCGGAAATCCTTTGCTGGGTCTGGAAGAGTTGCTTGCTAGTGTTGTACGTTCCATTAATTCAGAGAGAAATTTCTGCGGAACGGTGAGAAAGGACTTTGTAATCTCAATTGGTGAGTTTATCCATAACCAGCTTACTGCATTGGACCATACAGCAAACAATGATGATGAGATACTGTCCACACTGCCTGCTCTTGTTGCCCTAAGAAATGGATGTAAATCTAGGGTGGAATTCAGCAGGTTGGCAGCTATGACCTCAAATGGAACTCTGACGATCAAGGATGGGCAGTGTAAGGAGGCTACTGAAAACGAGGATGAAGATGAGAAATTAGCAAGACTGTTGCAGGATGAGGAAGAATGGAAGATGAACAAGAAGCAGAGAGGCAAGCGTGAAAATTCAGAGAACAATGTCTACATCAAGATTAGTGAAACGGAGATTGCCAATGACTACCCAATGCCAGCATACTACAAACCATCTAGCGTAGAAATGGATGAGTACATGCTTGACAGCGAAGATGACATGCTTGTTGGGGAACTGCCAACAAGAATACTCAACAATTGGGCTCTGTATAATTCAGATGCCAGACTCATCCCTTTGGAGCTCATTCCTATGAAGGCAGGTGCTGAAAATGACATAGTGATCTTTGGGTCTGGTTTTATGAGAGAAGATGATCATACTTTCTATTCAACAGCCGAGCCAACACAGTTATCTTCTTCCACAAGTAAATCTGACCAGGAAGATCAAGGGATTGCAATTTATCTAAGTCCAGTCAAGGAGTGGGTTGTAGAATTTGGTGGTGAAATGATCTGCATATTAATTCGAACAGACATAGCTTGGTAAATACTCCTGCTACTCTAATTCATTCTGTACTATAAGCACACCTGCTCAATAGCTTGCCATGCATTTAAGATCTTATGTCTTGAAATCTAGATTTTATTATATGCATGGAATCTTGCAATTCCTTCCTATTAAACCTCCCTCTAACTCACATATGAATTAAAACTATTTCAGGTACAAATTACGCCAGCCAACAAAGCAGTATGCGCCATGGTGTGACACTGTCCTTAAAACAGCAAGGTTGGCTGTCAGTGTCATCAAACTTCTAAAAGAACAAACTCGCGCTTCAAAACTTGCTTTCGCTGATGTTGTTAAGAGAGTAGCAGAATTTGAGAAAGGGCACCCTGCATTTATTTCAACAAATGCAGCGCTTGTTGAAAGATATGTTGTGGTGCATGGACAGATAATTCTTCAGCAGTTTGCAAGTTATCCAGAAAGGACTATTCAACAAAGTGCCTTCATCACAGGGCTTCTCGCAAAGATGGAAGAACGAAGGCACACAAAGCTAGCGATGAAGAAAAAAACTCAGGCAACAAGGGGAGAGAATCTGAACCCAAGTGCAAATATGGGTCCAGTACTTAACAGAAAACTTATGCGTGCGACAACTACAGGGTTGATCAGCAAGATATGGAGTGATTACTATGCAACCCATTTCCCAGAGGACTCAAAGGAGGGAGGTGAGAATGATGAACAAAAGGAAATTGAGGAGGTACAGGAAGAGAATGAAGACGATGATGCTGAGGTGGAGGTTAAAGTTGACGAGGAACATGTTTTCAGGACCGCGCCATCAACGAGATCTAAAAAGCCATCATCAAATGCTTGTGAAGAAACCGAATGGGAAGGCCAAACAGTTGGGAAAACACTCTCTGGAGAAGTTCTGTACAAGTGTGCTAGAGTTCGAGATCTCAGTATTGCTGTTGGTGGGGCAGTCACACTAGAAGATGATTCAGGAGAAGCCATCATGTGTTTTGTTGAGTATATGTATGAGAAACATGATGGTACACAAATGATCCATGGAAGAATTCTGCAAAAAGGTTCACACACTCTCCTTGGCAATGCTGCAAATGAACGAGAGGTTTTCTTTACTAATGACTGTTTAGAATTTGAAGCAAGTGACATCAAAGAATCAGTGTCCGTCAATTTTCAGCAGATTCCTTGGGGCCACGTGTGCAGAAAGGAGCATTTAGAAGCTATTAAGATGGAGAGGGCCAAGGCAGAGGACAGGAAGAGGAAAGGTTTGCCGGTGGAGTATTTCTGCAAAAGCTTATACTGTCCTGAGAAAGGCGCCTTTTTCTCCCTCCCTTCTGATAAACTGGGCACTGGAACTGGCCGCTGTAGTTCTTGTGAGGAGCGAGAAGCAGTTGGTGATGAATTCAAAATATTATCAGAGACCAGCTTTGTCCTCAAGAATGTTACATACAGTGTTCATGACTTTCTGTACATCAGGCCTGAGTTTTTCTCTGAAGTCGAGGGTCAGGGGACCTACAAGGCTGGAAGAAATGTAGGCCTGAAGCCTTATGTGGTGTGTCACCTGCAGAGTATCAAAGCTTCTGCTGGATCGAAGAAAGCTAATCCAGAATCAACCAAAGTCAGTGTAAGAAGGTTATACAGGCCAGATGATATTTCATCAGCTAAAGCTTACTCTTCAGACATCAGAGAGGTTTGTCGCTTTGCCTTATTGTTTAAGGTCTAGTATTCACTTCATTTGTTCAAAGAAAAATATTCACTTCATTGTTGTTTATCTGCATAGCTATCGTCATACGCCTGTTATTCCACATAACCTTTTGGTTTGTACATTTGGTCTTTAATATTTACTCTTTATTTGATGATCCAGGTTTACTACAGTGAAGATGTAGTGAGTGTGCCAGTTGTGATGATAGAGGGGAAATGTGAGGTTACAGCAAAGAACGACCTTCCAAACCCAAATCTTCCAGTAGTGGTTGATCATGCCTTTTACTGCGAATATCTTTATGATCCTAAGACTGGAGCTCTCAAGCAGGTTAGAGATTGCCAAAGTTCAGCTTTTGATCTTCTCCATTTACCTTTGCGTTTATTTTGTTGAGAAACTGCTTCAAATACTTGACTGAGCCTGTCTTGTCTTTGAACCAGCTACCGACCAATGTTAAGCTCGAGATCCTGACAAGGAAGGCACATGCTGTGAAAAAGAATAAAGGAAAGCAGATTTGTGACGATTTGCAAGCTGATTCTGACAAACAGAAGAATGTGACACCAGAAAACTGTCTTGCAACCCTTGATATTTTTGCTGGCTGTGGAGGTTTGTCTGAAGGGTTGCAGCTATCGGGTAATGTATTTCCATCTGCATGGTTTTTATTAGATGCATGTGCATGTTGGTAGATAGACCACCTTGGCCTCCACATACTTTCTGATCATTTGGCTCTACAGGCGCATCATGTACAAAATGGGCAATTGAATACGAAGAACCTGCTGGGGAAGCATTTCGTGAAAATCATCCAGAGGCTGTGGTATTTGTGGAGAACTGCAATGTGATTCTGAAGTATGCAACCCCCCTTTTCCCATTTGGACGTACTAAACCTATTATTCCTGTATCTCCCAACTCATATGTGACTATTTGGCTTTGCAGGGCAATAATGGACAAGTGTGGTGATGTTGATGATTGCATCTCAACTACCGAGGCTTCTGAGCAAGCAGCTAAATTTTCAGATGAGAAGATTAGAAATCTCCCTGTGCCAGGTGAAGTAGAGTTCATCAATGGTGGCCCTCCATGCCAGGTCGGTTGTTTCACCATATGCCGGGAGAATGCTCGATGCTTTGTTAATCTTCAGCGCTGCTGCTTGACACTCTGTCCATCTTTTCTCAGGGGTTTTCTGGAATGAACAGATTCAATCAAAGTCCATGGAGCAAAGTTCAGTGTGAGATGATTTTAGCATTCCTGTCCTTTGCAGAGTATTTCCGGCCTAGGTTCTTCCTTTTGGAAAATGTTAGGAACTTTGTTTCATTCAACAAAGGGCAGACCTTCAGACTGACACTAGCATCACTCCTGGAGATGGGATACCAGGTGCTTGACACTTGCTCTCCCCTGTTTGTCCGTATGCTATGGCATTCCTTCATATTCACATGTTCTAAACGTCTCTGCATTTTTCATAGGTCCGGTTTGGAATTTTAGAGGCAGGTGCTTATGGTGTTGCGCAGTCCAGGAAAAGGGCATTCATCTGGGCTGCTGCACCTGGGGAGACCCTTCCTGATTGGCCTGAACCAATGCACGTGTTCGCCAGCCCTGAGCTGAAAATCAATCTACCAGAAGGGAAATACTATGTCGCTGCTAAGAGTACTGCCGGAGGAGCTCCTTTCCGCTCTATAACAGTCAGGGATACAATTGGTGATCTGCCGCTGGTGGAGAATGGTGCCAGCAAACCAACAATACAGGTAGCTGCATTATCACAGGATCCCTACCCCACTCCAGTTTCTTGTGTCAATTCTCTTGCTTGATCTGTACAAACTGAATTTTCTCTTGTTGTGCTGTAGTACGGAAGCGAGCCTGTCTCCTGGTTCCAGAAGAAGATTCGAGGCGATGCGTCTTCGCTGAGTGACCACATAGCTAAAGAAATGAATGAGCTGAATCTCATAAGGTGCAAGCACATCCCGAAGCGCCCTGGCTGTGACTGGCATGACCTCCCAGATGAGAAGGTAGCATTCTGCCATTTCTTTGTTTCACTTGGTGCCGATCCTTTTTTGCTGCTTTCTACCTTCTTGGCGATGCACTAGCTTATTTTCATCATGCCGTGGGTGCAGGTGAAGCTATCGACAGGGCAAACGGTGGAGTTGATCCCTTGGTGCTTGCCCAACACAGCCAAGAGGCACAACCAGTGGAAAGGCCTGTATGGGAGGCTGGACTGGGAGGGCAACTTCCCCACATCCGTGACAGATCCCCAGCCAATGGGCAAGGTCGGCATGTGCTTCCACCCTGATCAGGACAGGATCATCACTGTTCGTGAATGTGCCCGATCCCAGGTAAAGTACACTATCAACTTATATACTCCCAACGATGATACCACCGCATAGACTAGCAGACAGTAATACACTTGCTGATGCCTCGACAATCACTTGACTGAAATGAAGCATAGAGTTCAGACTTCAGAGTTGTTCACAGTAGTTTTTGTCCCCCATCATTGCTGCTACTAGAGTTTAAGATTGAGCTATTTTATGAGAATCAGATCGTAGTGCTAATACTGCAGACTCTAGTACACAGTAACCCCTGGTGCCTGGACAATTACATTTGACTAAAATGAAGCATATAGTTCATACTGGTTGTTCCCATCAATGCTGCTACTAGAGTACTAGACTGAGCCATTTTATCAAATAACTGGATCATAGTTATGAGTTCGTACAAGCACAAATCCCCTTGTCCATGATCTGGCGGCAGATCAGAACCTAATACATTATGCTACGAATCGAATGCATCTGCTGCTATATTTGTGAAGATCTCTGATCCAATCCCATGACTTGACTGCCGTGAATGTTGCTTGCAGGGCTTCCCTGATGGATACCATTTTGCTGGCAACATCCAGAGCAAGCACCGGCAGATCGGGAACGCTGTGCCGCCTCCCCTCTCCTACGCGCTAGGGAGGAAGCTCAAGCAAGCCATCGACGCCAAGCCTCGACTGGCTTAAGTTCACTGCATAATACAAGTCCTGCACTGTCATTTTTTGGTTGGTCCGAGTGGGACTTGATTCATCATTGGCCCCTATATATGTATGTTCTGGGAGCAATTGACTCTGAACCTATTACATGCTGGTCGCCTGAACCGCTTTTTGTTTATCTGATGTGCTCTTCGTAAGAGGAGGATTAAAAGCATCAGATGCTGGTGGATGGATGGATCGAAGTTTAGAGGGATTGAGGGAACCAATGGACTCTAAGCACCGGGGGTGTAATCTTTTTGTAAACAACTGTGATGCCAATTTTCCGTTCCTGCAACTTTGCAATGTCTTCCAAAGTTGTGAAGGGAAAATATTAGCATCAATCTTACCTTTTGTACTCGCCACCTGAATGAAACCAACTCTTGAGATCGCTTTGTTGCCTTGTCTCTGTTTGATGCATTGACTTTTGTAAGAATCAATCTCCTTTGTTGACCTGTTGCTCTGGTGTTTTCTGAATGGATGCAGTTTTCTGTTCTTGGCATCAGAATCAGTTGCTGTTTTCCAAAGTTGGGAGGAAAACTAGTAATATAGCAGCAGCCTATACATTATCTAATCGCCACCATGAAACCAACTCTTGAGCTTGCTTTGTGACCCAATCTCTGTTTAATGCGTTAACTTTCCTAAGAACCAATCTCATGCGTTGACCTTCTGTCAGTGCACTGATACCCAACTCAACTGATGCCTTCCATCCATGTATCAACTTCTCTAAGAATCTTCGGCGTCTGACCCTGTTAGTTTGTTCAACCACACAGTACATGATAGTAACATAAGATACAGTTGAACTTCACAATCTTTATTATCCCCTTGGGATGGGAACTTCACAATCTTGGTACAAATTTTCCCCTTGGGATGGGAATGGCTTCGGATAATCGCAGTCAGCTCCGGGATTTTACTTGAGATCCTATCTCCAGAGTATATACAGCATTGGAACTACTAGTAGTCTACTACTATCTGAGATGTTCCAATGTGAGAGAAGAAGAGCCACGCCAAGAACTGAAGAATCCTCTCTCGGCAAGAAGAAACACCCTTGAATCGAATCGAATCGAATCAAATGCGTCGTCTCGGCCGGAGGCGTGTTGCTGTGGCCGTAGGTGCGGTGCTCGCCGTGGAGGAGGGGACGGCGCCGTCGCCGTCGAAGCCGTCCCCGCCGCGCGCGGCCGAAGCAGAGGGCGAGCATGGAGCGCGGGCGGTGGACGAGGCGAGGAAGAGGAGCGGGAGGGCGGCGAGAGCGTGGCTGGCTTGGACGTAGGCGAGGTTCCGCCGCGCCCTGGCCCGCGCATCGCCGCAGCTCTCCGGACGCCGTCGCGTTCAGCACCTCCCGCCACGCCCGCGGCCACGGCCTGCCCACCGTGGCGCTGACGGCTGACCACCGCGCGGGAGAAGAAGGCGACCCCGGCCTCCTCGGCCGGGGACGACGAGGAGGGCGCCTCGCCGTCGCCATTCGCGTCGGGCGGCGGCGGCGGCGGCGAGGGGATGCCGAGCGGTGCGTGAGTAGATATCCACTGCTCCGAGCAATATTTGGGAAGGGGAATGGGAGTTTAGAGTGCGAGTTGGGTCGAGATTAGGCATGGGTCGTTTTATTTCCAATCTTTGTTTGACGCGTGATAAGAGTTAGGTGTGAAAATTTAAGGAGAAATTGTATTTCCTTGTTTGATTAGTGGGAATTGACGTGCAAGGGAAGTTAGAATGAACGGTTAAGATTAACTCACTCAAACAATTCACTTCCAACTCACACCCCTTTCCTGTTAATAAAACGGTGCAAGTTGGAGTCTCAAGTTTCATGCCTTTTTTCTTGTGAATTCTCAATCCCTCTATCTAAGCAATAGATTTGAAGTCTCATACCCCTTCAATTTCCATTCCCTGTCTCTAATTACCCCTAACCAAACACGCTATAAAGGTTCAAACTGAGCGTTTGGTTACTGCGTCTACCCGATGAGAGATGGTAGCTCGGGATATTTTCAACCGGTTTGGATGGCGGTCATGTAATAGGATAGGCATGTAGTGCTCCTATTGTTTTGCCAGCCGGTTGTGGCTTTGGGTCTTTCCTCTTTTGAGCTTTTGTTGATGATTGTACTAAGACCTTTCGAGACTTTGTTACTGGATTATCCGTTTAATAATATGAGCCGTATGCATCGTTCTGATGCAGAGGCCGGGGTACCTCCCCTTTTCCAAATCTTTTTTCCATCTATAATAAATGATTTCTAGCCACATTAAAAAACTCAAATGATAAGTGTCACACGATGTGACATGAAGCACTCCGGCCCTAATGTTTTTTACAATTAAAGTTGCCATTCTAAAAAAAATAAACCCCCAAAAGAGTTGAAATTTGTCATCCCAAAAAAAGTTGTCATGCTTGACAACTAATGTTGCCGTCCTCGGGTCACTACATTTGGCATGAAAAACATTTGAAGTTGCCATGCATACATGTCACACGTGTGACACTTATTAGGACCTAAAAAAATGTTTTTTTAGCCCACGAGCATAATTAAATGACGCCAATATCCAGCGAGCGTGCTCCGGGGATATGGTCCCAGTGAACTAAGCGTTCCATTGAGTGAACAAATTCGTCAGTTGGGAACGGCACCTCCGAGCGAACCCCTCCTCTCCCGCCTCGTCCCTATTGACGCCCGCATCGCACTGATGTGTGTGGTGTAAGAGGTGGGGAGTGGGGAAGACGTGGGAGAGAATGCAGTACGTGACGTTCGTTGATGAATCCATTCCAGTGAACGAGTGGCAAATTGAAAGCATATGACCGAGTGAAATAGGTGTATATGGACGTCATCATGAGGAAATTGGGATTCCGCAACTCTTTTGTTGATCAGGTCATGAGAGGGGTGACCTTGATGACCTTTTCTGTACTGTTTAATGAAAAAAGCAGCTAGATTCCTCTCCTTCGCGAGGGATCTGACAGGAAGACCCCATCTCCCCCTACTTGTTCTTACTGGCAGCGATGGGTTGTCGTGTATGCCGAAGAAAGCAAGCGATGAGGGGACTTTTGAGGGCATCAAGATCCACCCCCCTGCGATTGTTTGTTGTTTAGCAGGGCGACTGAGAAGCACTCTGTGACACTAAACAACATATTGAATGAGTATTGTCAAGTGTCAGGCCAGCGCGTGAATGATGAGAAGTTGCTTTGGCAAAGGTTGTCCGGGAACTTGCAGAGACATGGTAAAGGGTATTATGGATACACAAAAGGAATCTCTATGTGAATGATATTTGGGCCTTCCATCTTATGTGGAACGCGCAAAGAATGACGTGTTCGCTTACTTAAAAGGTAGAGTGCGGAAGAATGTGCACGGATGGATGGAAAAGTGCCTCGCAGGCAGCGGCAAGGAAGTTCTCATCAAGTCAGTGGTCCAGGCTCTACCAACTTATTCTATGGCTGAAGGAAATATGCCCTAGAGGCAATAATAAAGTTGTTATTTATTTCCTTATTTCATGATAAATGTTTATTATTCATGCTAGAATTGTATTAACCGGAAACTTAGTACATGTGTGAATACATAGACAAACAAAGTGTCACTAGTATGCCTCTACTTGACTAGCTCGTTGAATCAAAGATGGTTAAGTTTCCTAGCCATAGACATGAGTTGTCATTTGATTAACGGGATCACATCATTAGAGAATGATGTGATTGACTTGACCCATTCCGTTAGCTTAGCACTTGATCGTTTAGTATGTTGCTATTGCTTTCTTCATGACTTATACATATTCATATGACTATGAGATTATGCAACTCTCGAATACCGGAGGAACGCTTTGTATGCTACCAAACGTCACAACGTAACTAGGTGATTATAAAGGTGCTCTACAGGTGTCTCCGATGGTACTTGCTGAGTTGGCATAGATCAAGATTAGGATTTGTCACTTCGATTGGCGGAGAGGTATCTCTGGGCCCTCTCGGTAATGCACATTACTATAAGCCTTGTAAGCAATGTGACTAATGAGTTAGTTGCGGGATGATGTATTATGGAACGAGTAAAGAGACTTGCCGGTAACGAGATTGAACTAGGTATTGAGATATTGACGATCGAATCTCGGGCAAGTAACATACCGATGACAAAGGGAACAACGTATGTTGTTATGCGATTTGACCGATAAAGATCTTCGTAGAATATGTAGGAGCCAATATGAGCATCCAGGTTCGGCTATTGGTTACTGACCGAAGACGTGTCTCGGCCATGTCTATATAGTTCTCGAACCCATAGGGTCCACACGCTTAACGTTCAATGACGATTTATATTATGAGTTATGTGTTTTGATGTACCGAAGGTAGTTCGGAGTCCCAGATGAGATCGGGGACATGACGAGGAGTCTCGAAATGGTCAAGATGTAAAGATTGATATATTGGACGACTATATTCAGACATCGAAAAGGTTCCGAGTGATTCGGGTGTTTTTCGGAGTACCGGGGAGATACGGGAATACAGGAAAGAAGTATTGGGCCTCATGGGCCAAGTGGTGGAAGAGAGGAGGCAAGGCAAGGCAGGGCACGTGGCCCCCTAGCCCAAACCGAATTGGACTAGGGGGGCGGCCCCCATTTCCTTTCTCTCCTCCCTCTCCTTCCTTCTTCCCTCCTTCCCTTTGGTGGATACCTACTAGGACTTGGAGTCCTAGTAGGAATCCACACTTGGCGCGCCCATAGGGGCCGACCGGCCTCCCCTCCTCTCCTCCTTTATATACTAAGGCAAGGGGCACCCCATGGACACACAAGTTGATCTGTTGATCTCTCCCAGCCGTGTGCGGTGCCCCCCTCCACCATATTCCACCTCGGTAATATCGTAGCGGTGCTTAGGCCAAGCCCTGCGTCGGTAGCATCATCAACACCATCATCACGCCATCGTGCTGACGGAACTCTCCCGCAAGGCTCTGCTGGATCGGAGTTCGCGGGACGTCATCGAGATGAACGTGCGCTGAACTCGGAGGTGCCATATGTTTGGTACTTGGATCGGTCGGATCGTGAAGACGTACAACTAAATCAACCGCATTGTGCTAACGCTTCCACTTTCGGTCTATGAGGGTACGTGGACTCACTCTCCTCGCTTGTTGCTATGCATCACCACGATCTTGCCTGTGCGTAAGATTTTTTTTGAAATTACTACGTTCCCCAACAGTGGTATCAGAGCCAGGTTTATGCGTAGAAGTTATATGCACGAGTAGAACACAAGTGAGTTGTGGGCGATACAAGTCATACTGCTTAACAGCATGTCATACTTTGGTTCGGCGGTATTGTTGGATGAAGCGGCCCGGACCGACATTACGCATACGCTTACGCGAGACTGGTTCTACCGACGTGCTTTGCACACAGGTGGCTGGCGGTTGTCAGTTTCTCCAATTTTAGTTGAACAGAGTGTCACTACGCCCGGTCCTTTAGAAGGTTAAAACATCACTAACTTGACGAAATATCGTTGTGGTTTTTATGCGTAGGTAAGAATAGTTTTGCTAAGCCCGTAGCAGCCACGTAAAACTTGCAACAACAAAGTAGAGGACGTCTAACTTGTTTTTGCAGGCCATGTTGTGATGTGATATGGTCAAGACGTGATGAGATATAAGTTGTTGTATGAGATGATCATGTTTTGTTGAAGTTATCGGCAACTGGCAGAAGCCTTATGGTTGTCTCTTTATTGCATAAGATGCAAGCGCCAAATAATTGCTTTACTTTATTGCTATGTGAGGGAGTCCTGGACTAGGGGGTGTCCGGACAGCCGGACTATCATCGTCCGTCGGACTCCAAGACTACGAAGATACAAGATTGAAGACTCCGTCTCGTGTCCAGATGGGACTTTCCTTGGCGTGGAAGGCAAGCTTGGCGATACGGATATGTAGATCTCCTACCATTGTAACCGACTCTGTGTAACCCTAGCCTCCTCCGGTGTCTATATAAACCGGAGGGCATTAGTCCGTAGGACACAACATACATTACAACAATCATACCATAGGCTAGCTTTAGGGTTTAGCCTCCTTTATCTCGTGGTAGATCCACTCTTGTACTACCCATATCATCAATATTAATCAAGCAGGACGTAGGGTTTTACCTCCATCGAGAGGGCCCGAACCTGGGTAAAACATCGTGTCCCTCGTCTCCTGTTACCATACGCCTAGACGCACAGTTCGGGACCCCCTACCCGAGATCCGCCGGTTTTGACACCGACATTGGTGCTTTCATTGAGAGTTCCTTTGTGTCGTCACCGATAGGAAGGATGCCTCCACCGTCTTCAAAGACGGTATTTTCGCCGAAGGGGCCTTGGCCGTCGGCCAAACTATCCGGCTAGGTGGTTTTCTTATGACCGCCTGTCCGGCCACTGCCTCGACAATGACTTCTCAAGTCGTCAAAAGCAATCTTCGCGTCAGCTCGGAATCCGCCGAGCAGTTGGATCCAATAGAGCTCTCGTCTGTTAACGAGCTCTTGGATCGCATCGCCGCCCTGGGAGTCGCCACAGACTACGATCAGATTGGGCTTAAAACCGATCTGAGAGAGATTAACTCTCCCCAGGCCACCCACCACGTCGCAGTGGTAGAGGAACAATGTGGCGACTCTTTGCCTATATTAAAAACTAGTCACGTCCGGATTCCCGAACCCTCCATGCCGGACTTCCGCGGAGGGACGGGCTTCGATCGAGCATTGAACTTAAAATCATGCATCACTCCGGACTCGCTGGATTGTGTCCAACAACCTAAGCTTCCGAATTCGGAAGCTCTTCGGCCTTTAAGCCCCAAGATGGGCAGGGATCCGGATTTTAGTCCACCCACCCGCCCAGACATATGCGATCTATCTCTAATATGGCAAGAGCCCGCTGAAACAGTACATCACTACTGGGCCAGATTCCTCTTGGTTATGGACAGGATAAAGGACTGCCGAGAGGAAAACGCAATCTCAATCTTCTGCAATAATTGCACGGACAAGGGAATACTAACGCCATTGATCGTCGCAAAATTACGCGCTTCACCGATCTGGCATCCATAGTACGAAAGTACTGTGCGATGGAGAGTTTCCGGAAAACCGAAAATCAATTTTGGGATAATCCGGCCCCAAACCCAGTCCGCAGCAAAAGGGCGCCTTACACTCAGGCCCCAGATGCAAAAACGAAAAAACAAAAACCCAATAAGGGAAACGGAACAGTACTGGAGGGATGGCTCAATGGACCCTGTAAGCTTCATAGTACAGAGGGAGCCGTCCCAACACATGGCCTTCGAGCATGTTGGATATTACGGCAGGTGGCCAAAAGTGGCGAGGAGCTTCTAGCCCCGCAAAACCACTCCAACAATACCGGTACGGTATCAACAGTCTTCGAGACTTTCGCGTCAAACAATATGCGAAAGCGAACAATCCGCGGACTCGCCGAAGTCTACCAAATAGCAACAGCAAATCCATGGAGTGACACAGCTATCACCTTCAGTGCCAGCGACGAGCCTAAATTCTGAACAGCCAGAGCACCAGCCACACTGGTGCTTAGTCCCATAGTGGACGGCTTTCGACTGACAAAAGTCCTCATGGATGGCGGCAGCGGATTAAACCTTATCTACGAGGAAACTCTGCGGAAAATGGAAATCGATTGGAGCCGTATTGAGCGAAGCAGCACAACCTTCAGAGGAATAATCTGTTGGAAATATGCCCTAGAGGCAATAATCAATTGGTTATTATTATATTTCTTTGTTCATGATAATAGTCTTTTATTCATGCTATAACTGTATTATCCGGAAATCGTAAATACACGTGTGAATACATAGACCACAATATGTCCCTAGTAAGCCTCTAGTTGACTAGCTCGTTGATCAATAGATGGTTACGGTTTCCTGACCATGGACATTGGATGTCATTGATAACGGGATCACATCATTAGGAGAATGATGTGATGGACAAGACCCAATCCAAAGCCTAGCACAAAGATCGTAGTTCGTATGCTAAAGCTTTTCTAATGTGAAGTATCTTTTCCTTAGACCATGAGATTGTGCAACAACCGGATACCGTAGGAGTGCTTTGGGTGTACTAAACGTCACAACATAACTGGGTGGCTATAAAGGTGCATTACAGGTATCTCCGAAAGTGTCTGTTGGGTTGGCACGAATCGAGACTGGGATTTGTCACTCCGTGTAAACGGAGAGGTATCTCTGGGCCCACTCGGTAGGACATCATCATAATGTGCACAATGTGATCAAGGAGTTGATCACGGGATGATGTGTTACGGAACGAGTAAAGAGACTTGCCTGTAACGAGATTGAACAAGGTATCGGGATACCGACGATCGAATCTCGGGCAAGTATCGTACCGATAGACAAAGGGAATTGTATACAGGATCGATTGAGTCCTTGACATCGTGGTTCATCTGATGAGATCATCGTGGAACATGTGGGAGCCAACATGGGTATCCAGATCCCGCTGTTGGTTATTGACCGGAGAACATCTCGGTCATGTCTGCATGTCTCCCGAACCCGTAGGGTCTACACACTTAAGGTTCGGTGACGCTAGGGTTATAGAGATATTGGTATGCGGTAACCCGAAAGTTGTTCGGAGTCCCGGATGAGATCCCGGACGTCACGAGGAGTTCCGGAATGGTCCGGAGGTAAAGAATTATATATAGGAAGTGCTATTTCGGCCATCGGGACAAGTTTCGGGGTCATCGGTATTGTACCGGGACCACCGGAAGGGTCCCGGGGGTCCACCGGGTGGGGCCACCTGCCCCCGGGGGCCACATGGGCTGTAGGGGTGCGCCTTGTCCTACATGGGCCAAGGGCACCAGCCCCAAGAGGCCCATGCGCCAAGAGAAGAGAAAAAGGGGAGAGTCCTAAAGGGGGAAGGCACCTCCGAGGTGCCTTGGGGAGGATGGACTCCTCCCCCCTTGGCCGCACCCTTTCCTTGGAGGAAGGGGCAAGGGCTGCGCCTCCCCCCTCTCCCTTGGCCCTATATATAGTGGGGAAAAGGAGGAGCAATCAGGCCGAAGGCTGGCGCCTCCCTCTCCCTCCCGTGACACATCTCCCTCCTCCCGCAGTGCTTGGCGAAGCCCTGTTGGAATCCCGCTACTTCCACCACGCCATCGTGCTGCTGGATCTCCATCAACCTCTCCCTCCTCCTTGCTGGATCAAGGCGTGGGAGACGTCTCCGTTCCGTATGTGTGTTGAATGCGGAGGTGCCGTCCGTTCGGCGCTAGGATCATCGGTGATTTGAATCACGACGAGTACGACTCCTTCAACCCCGTTCTCTTGAATGCTTCCGCTTAGCGATCTACAAGGGTATGTAGATGCACTCTCCTTCCCCTTGTTGCTGGTTTCTCCATAGATAGATCTTGGTGACACGTAGGAAAATTTTGAATTTCTGCTACATTCCCCAACAGTGGCATCATGAGCTAGGTCTATGCGTAGTTTCTATGCACGAGTAGAACACAAAGTAGTTGTGGGCGTTGATTTTGTTCAATATGCTTGCTGTTACTAGTCTTATCTTGATTCGGCGGCATCGTGGGATGAAGCGGCCCGGACCAACCTTACACGTACTCTTACGTGAGACCGGTTCCACCGACAAACATGCACTAGTTGCATAAGGTGGCTGGCGGGTGTCTGTCTCTCCCACTTTAGTCGGATCGGATTCGATGAAAAGGGTCCTTATGAAGGGTAAATAGCAATTGGCATATCACGTTGTGGTCTTTGCGTAGGTAAGAAACGTTCTTGCTAGTAACCCATAGCAGCCACGTAAAACATGCAAACAACAATTAGAGGACGTCTAACTTGTTTTTGCAGGGTATGCTATGTGATGTGATATGGCCAAAAGGATGTGATGAATGATATATGTGATGTATGAGATTGATCATGTTCTTGTAATAGGAATCACGACTTGCATGTCGATGAGTATGACAACCGGCAGGAGTCATAGGAGTTGTCTTAATTTATTTATGACCTGCGTGTCAACATAAACGTCATGTAATTACTTTACTTTATTGCTAACCGTTAGCTGTAGTAGTAGAAGTAATAGATGACGAGACAACTTGAAGAAGACACGATGATGGAGATCATGATGATGGAGATCATGGTGTCATGCCGGTGACAAGATGATCATGGAGCCCCGAAGATGGAGATCAAAAGGAGCAAAATGATATTGGCCATATCATGTCACTATTTGATTGCATGTGATGTTTATCATGTTTATGCATCTTGTTTACTTAGGACGACGGTAGTAAATAAGATGATCCCTTACAACAATTTCAAGAAGTGTTCTCCCCTAACTGTGCACCGTTGCTACAGTTCGTCGCTTCTAAGCACCACGTGATGATCGGGTGTGATGGATTCTTATGTTCACATACAACGGGTGTAAGACAGATTTACACACGCGAAAACACTTAGGGTTAACTTGACAAGCCTAGCATGTATAGACATGGCCTCGGAACACGGAGACCGAAAGGTCGAGCATGAGTCGTATAGTAGATACGATCAACATGAAGATGTTCACCGATGATGACTAGTCCGTCTCACGTGATGATCGGACACGGCCTAGTTGACTCAGATCATGTAATCACTTAGACGACCAGAGGGATGTCTATCTGAGTGGGAGTTCATAAGATGAACTTAATTATCCTGAACATAGTCAAAAGGATTTTGCAAATTATGTCGTAGCTCACGCTATAGTTCTACTGTTTAGATATGTTCCTAGAGAAAATTTAGTTGAAAGTTAATAGTAGCAATTATGCGGACTAGGTCCGTAAACCGAGGATTATCCTCATTGCTTCATAGAAGGCTTATGTCCTTTATGCACCGCTCAGTGTGCTGAACCTCGAACGTTGTCTGTGGATGTTGCGAACATTTGACATACACATTTTGATAACTACGTGATAGTTCAGTTAAACAGTTTGGAATTGAGGCACCAAAGACGTTTTTCGAAACGTCACGGAACATATGAGATGTTTCAAGGGCTGAAATTGGGATTTCAGGCTCGTGCCCACGTCAAGAGGTATAAGACCTCCAACGATTTTCTTAACCTACAAACTAAGGGAGAAAAGCTCAATTGTTGAGCCTGTGCTCAGATTGTCTGAGTACAACAATCATTTGAATCGAGTGGGAGTTGACCTTCCAGATGAGATAGTGATGTTTCTCCGAAAGTCATTACCACTAAGCTACTAGAGCTTCGTGATGAACTATAATATATCAGGGACATATATGATGATCCTTGAGATATTCGCGATGTTTGACACCACAAAAGTAGAAATCAAGAAGGAGCATCAATTGTTGATGGTTGGTGAAACCACTAGTTTCAAGAAGGGCAAGGGCAAGAAGGGATACTTCATGAAACGGCAAATCAGCTGCTGCTCTAGTGAAGAAACCCAAGGTTAAACCCAAACCCGAGACTAAGTGCTTCTGTAATAAGGGGAACAACCACTGGAGCAGAATTACCCTAGATACTTGGTAGATAAGAAGGCTGGCAAGGTCGATAGAAGTATATTGGATATACAGTGTGTTAATGTGTACTTTACTAGTACTCCTAGTAGCACCAGGGTATTAGATACCGGTTCGGTTGCTAAGTGTTAGTAACTCGAAACAAAAAGCTACGGAATAAACGGAGACTAGCTAAAGGTGAGCTGACGATATGTGTTGGAAGTTTTTCCAAGCTTGATATGATCAAGCATCGCACGCTCCCTCTACCAAAGAGATTGGTGTTAAACCTAAATAATTGTTATTTGGTGTTTGCGTTGAACATAGACATGATTGGATTATGTCTATCGCAATACGGTTATTCATTTAAGGAGAATAACGGTTACTCTGTTTATTTGAATAATACCTTCAATGGTCTTGCACCTAAATTGAATGGTTTATTGAATCTCGATCGTAGTGATACACATGTTCATGCCAAAAGATAGTAATGATAGTACCACCTACTTGTGGCACTGCCATGTAAGTCATATTGGTGTAAAACGCATGAAGAAGCTCCATGTTGATGGATCTTTGGGCTCACTCATTTTTGAAAGGTTTGAGACATGCGAACCATGTCTATTGGTGTATATGCATGAAGAAACTCCATGCAGATGGACCATTTGAACTCACTTGATTTTGAATCACTTGAGACATGCAAATCATACCACATGGGCAAGATGACTGAAAGCCTCGGTTTTAGTAAAATGGAACCAGAAAGCAACTTGTTGGAAGTAATACATTTTGATGTGTGTAGTCCAATGAGTGCTGAGGCATGTAGTGGATATCGTTATGTTCTTACTTCACAGATGATTTGAGTAGATGTTGAGTACATTTACTTGATGAATCACGAGTCTGAATTATTGAAAGGTTCAAGTAATTTCAGGGTGAAGTTGAAAGATCGTCGTGACAAGAGGATAAAATATCTATGATATGATCATAGAGATGAATATCTGAATTACAAGTTTGGCACAGAATTAAGACATTGTGGAAATTGTTTCACAACTAATACAGCCTGGAACACCGTAGTGTGATGGTGTGTCCGAACATCATAACTGCACCCTATTGGATATGATGCATACCATGATGTCTCTTGTCGAATTACCACTATCGTTTATGGGTCAGGCATTAGAGACAACCACATTCACGTTAAATAGGGCACCACGTAACTCCGTTGAGACGACACCGTATGAATTATGGTTTAGAGAAACCTAAGTTGTTGTTTCTAAAAGGTTTGGGGCTGCGACGCTTATGTGAAAAAGTTTCAGGTTGATAAGCTCGAACCCAAAGCGGATAAAATGCATCTTCATAGGAAACCCAAAACAGTTGGGTATACCTCCTAATTCAGATCCGAAAGCAATAGGGATTGTTTCTTGAATTGGGTCCTTTCTCGAGGAAAAGTTTGTCTCGAAAGAGTTGAGTGGGAGGATGGTGGAGACTTGATGAGGTTATTGAACCGTCACTTCAACTAGTGTATAGCAGGGCACAAAGAGTTGTTCCTGTGGCACCTACACCAATTGAAGTGGGAGCTTATGATATTGATCATGAGACTTCAGATCAAGTCACTCCCAAACCTCGTAGGATGACAAGGATGCATACTACTTCAGAGTGGTACGTAATCCTGTCTTGGAAGTCATGTTGCTAGACAACAATGGACCTACGAGCTATGGAGAAGCGATGGTGGGCCCGGATTCCGACAAATGGTTAGAAGCCATGAAATCCGAGATAGGATCCATGTATCAGAACAAAGCATGGACTTTGGTGGACTTTCCCAATTGGCAAGCCATTGAGATAAATGGATTTTTAAGAAGAAGACGGACGTGGATGGTAATGTCACCATCTATGAAGCTCGACTTGTGGCGAAGAGTTTTTCACAAGTTCAAGGAGTTGACTACGATGAGATTTTCTCATCCGTAGCGATGCTTAAGTCCGTCGGAATCATTTTAGCATTAGCTGCATTTATGAAATCTGGCAGATGGATGTCAAAACGAGTTTCCTTACCAGTCTTCATAAGGAAAGGTTGTATATGATACAATCCAAAAGTTTTTGTCGATCCTAAGGATGCTAAAAGGTATGCTGGCTCCAGCGATCCTTCTAAGGACTGGAGTAAGCATCTCGGAGTTGGAATGTACACTTTGATAAGATGATCAAAGATTTTGGGTTTATACAAAGTTTATGAGAAACTTGTATTTCCGAAGAAGTGAGTGGGAGCACTATAGAATTTCTGATGAGTATATGTTGTTGACATATTGTTGATCAGAAATGACGTAGAATTTCTGAAAAGCATATAGGGTTATTTGGAAAGTGTTTTTCAATGGAAAGCCTGGATTAAGCTACTTGAGTATTGAGCATCAAGATCTATAAGGATAGATCAAAACGCTTAATGGTACTTTCAAATGAGCACATACCTTGGCATGATCTTGAAGGTGTTCAAGATGGACCAGTCAAAGAAGGAGTTCTTGCCTGAGTGGTAAGGTATAGAGAGAAAGGACGAAGGTCGTCCCCTATGCTTAAGACATAGGCTCTACAGTATGTTGTGCTGTGTACCGCACCTGAAGTGTGCCTTGCCATGAGTTAGTCAAGGGGTACAAGAGTGATCCAAGAATGGATCACAGGACAGCAGTCAAAGTTATCCTTAGTAACTAGTGGACTAAGGAATTTTCTCGATTATGGAGGTGGTAGAAGAGTTCGTCGTAAAGGGTTACGTCGATGCAAGCTTAACACCTATTCGGATAGCTCTGAGTAGAGATACCGGATACGTATAATGGAGCAACAATTTAGAATAGCTCCAAGTAGAACAGTTATTTGGAATAGCTCCAAATAGAACGTGGTAGCTGCATCTAGGAGATGACATAGAGATTTGTAAAGCACACACGGATCTGAAAGATTCAGACCCGTTGACTATAACATCTCTCACAAGCATAACATGATCAAACCCAGAACTCATCGAGTGTTAATCACATGGTAATGTGAACTAGATTATTGACTCTAGTAAACTCTTTGGGTGTTAGTCACATGGGGATGTGACCTTGAGTGTTAGTCACATAGCGATGTGAACTGGATTAGTGACTCTAGTGCAAGTGGGAGACTGTTGGAAATATGCCCTAGAGGCAATAATCAATTGGTTATTATTATATTTCTTTGTTCATGATAATAGTCTTTTATTCATGCAATAACTGTATTATCTGGAAATCGTAAATACACGTGTGAATACATAGACCACAATATGTCCCTAGTAAGCCTCTAGTTGACTAGCTCGTTGATCAATAGATGGTTACGGTTTCCTGACCATGGACATTGGATGTCATTGATAACGGGATCACATCATTAGGAGAATGATGTGATGGACAAGACCCAATCCAAAGCCTAGCACAAAGATCGTAGTTCGTATGCTAAAGCTTTTCTAATGTCAAGTATCTTTTCCTTAGACCATGAGATTGTGCAACTCCCGGATACCGTAGGAGTGCTTTGGGTGTACCAAACGTCACAACGTAACTGGGTGGCTATAAAGGTGCATTACAGGTATCTCCGAAAGTGTCTGTTGGGTTGGCACGAATCGAGACTGAGATTTGTCACTCCGTGTAAACGGAGAGGTATCTCTGGGCCCACTCAGTAGGACATCATCATAATGTGCACAATGTGATCAAGGAGTTGATCACGGGATGATGTGTTACGGAACGAGTAAAGAGACTTGCCTGTAACGAGATTGAACAAGGTATCGGGATACCGACGATCGAATCTCGGGCAAGTATCGTACCGATAGACAAAGGGAATTGTATACGGGATCGATTGAGTCCTTGACATCGTGGTTCATCCGATGAGATCATCGTGGAACATGTGGGAGCCAACATGGATATCCAGATCCCGCTGTTGGTTATTGACCGGAGAACATCTCGGTCATGTCTGCATTTCTCCCGAACCCGTAGGGTCTACACACTTAAGGTTCGGTGACGCTAGGGTTATAGAGATATTGGTATGCGGTAACCCGAAAGTTGTTCGGAGTCCCGGATGAGATCCCGGACGTCACGAGGAGTTCCGGAATGGTCCGGAGGTAAAGAATTATATATAGGAAGTGCTATTTCGGCCATCGGGACAAGTTTCGGGGTCATCGGTATTGTACCGGGACCACCGGAAGGGTCCCGGGGGTCCACCGGGTGGGGCCACCTGCCCCCGGGGCCACATGGGCTGTAGGGGTGCGCCTTGTCCTACATGGGCGAAGGGCACCAGCCCCAAGAGGCCCATGCGCCAAGAGAAGAGAAAAAGGGGAGAGTCCTAAAGGGGGAAGGCACCTCCGAGGTGCCTTGGGGAGGATGGACTCCTCCCCCCTTGGCCGCACCCTTTCCTTGGAGGAAGGGGCAAGGGCTGCGCCTCCCCCCTCTCCCTTGGCCCTATATATAGTGGGGAAAAGGAGGAGCAATCAGGCCGAAGACCTGGCGCCTCCCTCTCCCTCCCGTGACACATCTCCCTCCTCCCGCAGCGCTTGGCGAAGCCCTGTTGGAATCCCGCTACTTCCACCACGCCGTCGTGCTGCTGGATCTCCATCAACCTCTCCCTCCTCCTTGCTGGATCAAGGCGTGGGAGACGTCTCCGTTCCGTACGTGTGTTGAACGCGGAGGTGCCGTCCGTTCGGCGCTAGGATCATCGGTGATTTGAATCACGACGAGTACGACTCCTTCAACCCCGTTCTCTTGAACGCTTCCGCTTAGCGATCTACAAGGGTATGTAGATGCACTCTCCTTCCCCTCGTTGCTGGTTTCTCCATAGATAGATCTTGGTGACACGTAGGAAAATTTTGAATTTCTGCTACGTTCCCCAACATAATCCCTAGCCGGGAGGCACGCTGCACCGGACAAATCACACTCGATGTGGTCTTCGGCTCGCCGGACAATTACAGATCCGAAGAAGTCACGTTCCAAGTGGCCCCGTTCAACAGCGGATATCACGCTATATTAGGACGAGAGGCATTCACAATTTTTCAAGCAGTACCTCATTACGGGTACATGAAGCTCAAAATGCCTGGGCCCGGCGGAATAATAACCCTCGCTAGTGATCCGGACATAGCACTCCGCGCCGAAAATAAGACAGCTGCACTAGCCCTGGAGGCACTATCCAAAGCCTTAGCAGCAGAAGAACTCACCGCGCTGCGCTCTACGGTGAACAGGGACGATGTGATACTCGATAAAAGATCCAAGTCCACCTCCTTCAAACTAGCAGATGAAATAATAAAATTCCAGGTCCATCCAACGGACCCAACAAAGACGGCCTCCATTGGGGCACAATTGAACCCCGAAGTAGACCCGCACTGCGTGAATTCCTTCGAGAAAATTGGGACATCTTCGCCTGGCATCCTTCGGATATGCCCGGAATCCCACGCAGGTTGGCAGAACACAGCCTAAACATCCTAAAAGGATTTAAGCCAGTCAAACAGGCTCTTCACGATTTTCCGAACCCAAAAGACAGGCAATGGGAGAAGAGCTAGCCAAACTATTGGAAGCCGGATTCATTAGAGATATCAAACATCCGGACTGGCTAGCAAATCTGGTAATGGTACCAAAGAAGGATAAATCCTGGCGCCTTTGTGTCGATTTTAAAGACCTCAATAAGGCTTGCCCAAAGGATCCCTTCCCTCTCCCCCGCATCGACCAAATTATCGATGCTACCGCAGGGCACGATTCGTTGTGCTTCCTGGACGCATACTCTGGCTATCATCAAATCAAGATGGCGGAAGCAGACCAAGCCGCAACGGCATTCATCACTCCATACGGACCATTCTGCTTCAACACGATGCCCTTCGGACTTAAAAATGCCGGCGCAACATACCAGCGCATGATTCAAACATGTCCGGCTACCCAGATCGGCAAAACAGTCAAGGCATACGTAGACGACGTAGTCGTCAAAACAAAACACGTCGAAACTCTAGTAGACGATTTGAGGCTCACATTCGACAACCTCAGAGCATATGACATCAAGCTGAATCCAGAAAAATGCGTTTTCGGCGTACCAGCCGGAAAGCTGCTGGGCTTCATTGTATCCGGTAGAGGAATTGAAGCAAACCCGGCTAAAATCCGAGCTCTGTCATAGTTGGATATTCCAAAAGACCTCAAACAAATACAAAAATTAACAGGATGCGTGGCAGCCTTAAGCCGCTTTATCTCCCGTCTAGGAGAAAAGGCGTTGCCCCTCTATCGCCTCCTCAGGCGCACCGAACACTTTGAGTGGACGGATGCTGCCACTGCCGGACTCGAAGAAATAAAGGCCATATTGGCAACAAATCCGGTCCTGGCTGCGCCCACTCTGGGCGAACCAATGTTGTTATACATCGCAGCAACGCATCAAGTTGTAAGCGCGGTCCTCGTCGTCGAACGAGCGACAGAAGGGCAGAAATTCCCTCTTAAAAAACCAGTGTATTATGTATCCACTGTGTTAACCCCTGCAAGTCCCGTTACCCACACTATCAGAAGATAGCATATGCGGTGTTCATGGCGTCCCGGAAGCTCTGACACTACTTTCAAGAGTGTTCGATAACAGTGGCCTCTGAAGTACCACTCAATGACATTATAAATAACCGCGACGCAATGGGAAGGATTGCAAAATGGGCCATTGAGCTCTTACCATTCGATATAACTTACAAACCTCGGCGAGCTATAAAGTCATAAGTTTTGGCTGACTTTGTCGCTGAATGGACCGAAGCCGAACTCCCTAAAGAGTACGGCGCATACTCCAATTGGGTTATGCATTTCGACGGCTCTAAAATGTTAGCCGGACTGGGGGCTGGCGTCGTATTGACGTCTCCAACCGGGGACACAGTCCAGTACGTACTTCAAATAATGTACACGGATTCCAACAACGCAGCCGAATACGAGGCCCTATTACATGGTCTCCGGATGGCAGTCTCCATGGGTATTCAACGCCTAGAGGTGCGCGGGGATTCAAACCTTGCAATATCCCAAATAAATGGAGACTTTGATGCCAAGGATCCGAAAATGGCAGCATATCGCAACGCCGTCCTAAGAATGTCAGCTCGGTTTGAAGGACTCGAATTCCATCACATAGCTCGAGATAATAACCAAGCGGCCGACGTACTGGCATGCATCGGTGCGAAACGTGATGCTGTCCCTCCAAATATCTTCCTGGAACAGCTCTTCAAGCCATCCGTACTATGGAAGAGGAGCCCGAAAGTGACAAACCGGAAAAAACCGAGCCAATCGGCGATTCAGCCGATGACATAACACCGTCAGCCCACGACATAATGGCAGTAATCGCCCCGTGGACAGAACCATTCCTAGCCTACTTGCTTAGGCAGGAACTTCCCGAAGACCAAAACGAGGCCCGCTGCATAGTCCGGCGATCGAAAGCCTATAAGGTCCATGAGGGAGAACTTTATAAGAAAAGCACAACCGGAGTCCTTCAAAGATGTATCTCCGAAGAGGAAGGGTGCAACCTCCTGGCTGAAATTCATGCCGGACTAGGCGGACACCACGCAGAAGCCCGGGCCCTTGTAGGAAAGGCATTCCGTACAGGATTTTATTGGCCGACGGCCCGGGCAGATGCCCAGGACTTAGTCCAGAGATGTGTTGGTTGTCAGCTCTTTGCTAATCAGAGCCATATGCCGCCTACCGCCCTCAAAACTATACCCATTACCTGGCCGTTCGCGGTCTGGGGGCTTGATATGGTTGGACCCCTTAAAGGGGGAACCCACAAGCAACGGTACCTATTGGTCATGGTGGATAAATTCACCAAATGGATAGAGGCCAAGCCGGTCAAAACGGCAGAGTCCGGACCAGTGATAGACTTTATATCCGGGGTAGTACACCATTACGGAGTCCCCCACAGCTGTAGGGGAACGCAGCAGAAAACAAAAATTTTCCGACCTACGCACCAGCCCAGGACCACTATGGAGACTGCATACATGGTTTGATCTTTTTCGTTACCGACTCGTAGCGCAGCGGGAAGTAGAGTCGATGACGAACGGCGGTGCAGATCCCCGCAGCTAGGATTTACAACCTCCCAACCGCGAGGATGTATACCCTCATCTGCTCGTCAGACAGCCCTCCGGGAGGCGGTCGAACAGCCCTCCGGACGGTGTAGCGGACAGCCCTCCGGGAGGACCTTAGAAACTCGAACGGTCACTCGGACAGCCCTTCGGGAGGACCTTCGAAACTCGGACGGTCACACGGACAGCCCTTCGGGAGGCACTCACGAACTAAGACCGAAACTATGATCTCTCTACAGAGTTGCACACATACGGTATCATCTATCCAGCAGGGCTTCGCCGTCCAGAACTAGTTCCTGCCGGAACCCAGACAGCCTTACGGCTCTACGAAACTCTTTTCGTGGGAGGGAGAGAAGAAGCCAGATCATGCATGGCACTTGTATGTGAGAAAGAGTGAATGTGGAGGGCTGCCCCTCCACCTCTATTTATAGGAAATCCCAAGGGGTAGGGAAGTTTAACACAAAAACCCAAAATGCACATGAATGAAGTCCTTCCTCAAGGGCATAAGAGTGAAAACCAAGGAACAAGAGGGGCTCCAAGGTGGAGCCCCAAGTGTGGCCGGCCACACCCCTTGGGGGGCCCCCATGAGGGCCTCCCAATCCATCCATGTCATCCCTAGATCTTTTGGGTAAAGCCCCAAAAGGTGGCTTTCCATAAAATATCCCCAAAAGCACTTTCACTATTCACGACGACATTTTTCAGCGTCCGTTCGAACTGAAAATATTTATGTGGGCTTTAGAATATTTCCAATACCCACCATAATAATTTTCAACGCGTTTTGGAACAATTCCAGTTTAGTGATTTTCATCTGCGAAAAGCATCTGAAGTGGTTCCGGCAGCTCCGGAACATTTCCGGTTTTTATCTCAGAAAATTCCAAAAAGCTTCCAGAATAATTCTGGCACCCTTCAAGAATTATCAAGCATTTGCCGAAACAAAATTGACTTAATGGTATATCCCGAAACAACTTTTCGGTATCATCGAAACTCATCCGATGACCTCTCTCTGCGGTACGATTCCGCTGTCCGAAACTTTTCCGGTGTCCGAAACTTTTTCGGTGATTTTCTCTCAGACTCCCTGTCTAGTATTCAACAGATAGATGACCCTTAAGTGTGTGACCCTATAGGTTCGGTGAAGTATAGACATGACCCGGAACCCCTTCCGATCAATGATCAACATCGGAGCCGTGGACACCCATATTGACCCCTATACCCACACGAATGAATATTCGAGTGAACCTCTAGTTGCCGTGTGATATTCCTGTTGCTTCGCGATATGTTACAAAGACCCGAGGTGAGATTTACTTGCGTCCCCGTGGATCAACAATTTGTCCACTATGCTAGTTACCTCGTTACTGGTTTTGTTCTCTTTTCTCGTTTCCGTGTTCCGGCATCCCTGTGATCAAATCACACTGTGTCTGGCCAGACGATGATGGATACCGTAACACCGAGAGGGCCCGAGAATATCTCTCCATAGTTGGAGGAGCAAATCCCAATCTTGAGCTATCAAGTTACTTGACACACTTTTCCATGAACCCGTAAGCCGCCGTAATAGCCACCCATTTACGGATGACGTTTAACAAACCCCAAAGTTCATGAAGCAAGCATGAAGAAACTCGATACTCTCATGGTCTAAGGAATCATGCAAACGTTAACCATCTCTGTGTTATTTACCATTAACTTGTGACGAATGAATCTCATTGCATAACATCAAACCGGGTCGAATCAACACAAATGTTCTCTTAACATTGTGCCCTCAAAGTTGCTGGCATAGACATGCCCATGATCAGGAAAACAGAACCATCATGCAACACTTGAGCTAGTCTTAGAGGCTAGACTAGGAATACTTCTTACCGTTTATTATTCCACACGTGCATATGAGTCTTCCTCCGAGCCTCGTGGATATTGCAGACTCGAGAATCATTGCAGTTATAGCATGGAACATAAACATAACTATGAACTCAAAGATAAATAATAGCATTTATTATTGCCTCTAGGGCATATCTCCTACAACAGCATTTTCACCGACAACGGCACGAACTTCACAGCCGACGAGGTTAAGTCATGGTGCAAGAATATGGGCATCAAGCTCGACTACGCTTCAGTCTATCACCCTCAAACCAACAGTCAAGTGGAACGAGCAAATGGTCTAATAATGAGCGGCATTAAACCCAGACTAGTGCGGTCACTTACTAAATCTGACACGCACTGGGTCGAGGAGCTCGACTCCGTACTCTGGGGGCTGCGGACAACGCCTAACCGTACTACCGGATTCACACCATTTTTTATGGTATACGGCGCAGAGGCAGTCTTACCCTGCGACATTATTCATGACTCACCTCGAGTGCGCATGTACAAGGAAAGAGAGGCCGAGCTGGATCGGCAGGACAGCTTGGACACATTGGAGGAAGAACGCGACGTCGCCAAAGCTCGTTCCGCATTCTATCAGCAGCAGGCTCGAAGATATCAAAGCAGAGAAGTACGGGTCAAGACTTACAATGTTGGTGAACTACTTCTACGCCTGCCGGACAAGAAAAAGGACAAGCTCAAGCCCAAGTGGGAGGGCCCTTTCATTATCGATCAAGTCCTGACCGGCGGAGCATACCGTCTACGAAATGCGTTGGATAACCGACTCGAGCCGAACCCATGGAACGCAGCCCGCCTCCGAAGATTCTATGCCTAGCGCCGGAGTAAGAGTTCGTCCCCTCCCTCCGTCCAAATTTTTATACCTTGGCTGTCTTTCGTTTCTCTTTTCATAACCTTTTTATTAAAAAGCCCCTAAGGGCTTACTTTTGCATTTTTTCGCATACACTTGATGTGCCATCCGCACTCATTATACCTGGGGGCTTCTTTTACAGAAGCTCAATTATAAGGGTTTCATGCCCAGGACATGTGTCAAGCTTCCACATGTACCTTTTACTCACCATTATATGCACCGATATGACTTAAGTTTTGGCCAATCTGGGTTGCCTGGCTCCTGTGCTTACCCCTACGTTCCCGATTGTTCGGCTAGGAGGTAAAGGGAGCACCTCTGCGATTGCTACTGCCGGGTCAGCCGGATGTGTACCTCAGACTGGGTGAAGCCGAAAGCTAGCGTTCGTAAGGGAATATTCGGTCGGTGACTTAAAAGATGATTTTCTTTACCTACTCATTTATCTGCCCCCAGATGTTTTTCTGCTTTTTTCGCAGTCCGGACATGCACTTTAGGGCATGCCTCCCAGGGAAAGGAACCCTTAATGGAACTATTCTCCCTGGAAGATGTTTCTTACTAACCATGTAATATAACATAACTAGTTGGGCACTTGTCTGATAAAGCAATAATGACCCCTACGCCTGGTCTCCATGCATACCGCGGTTGTTTCTCATCCACAAAGGTATTCAGACACACTCCGGACTCTAGGGTCCCGAGGTCGAAGCGAAAAGGTCGGCAAAGACAAACGACCTACAATCCGGCTAGAAGGCATTTCACATGTCACTTCAAAGGAAAACATACATTGTCAAATTTATTGATTGTATTCCTCCTCAATCCCGTCTAACAGGCTGTCTAACTTACAGTCCCGTTGGGAAAACTTAGCAGCCAACTCTACTTGGCTGTATACTAAACTCACAGGGATCTCCTTCCCATCGGGCCCCACCGGTCCAACTTCGGCCATATGGTTGGGATCCGCCTTCTTATACCGCGTCTTCACCATGGCCCAAGCCTCCCTGACACCTTGACGGCAAGCCGAAATCTTCCACAAACGGAAGCGCTGCCGCACCCCCTGAAGCTTCTCCGCAAGCTCCCCAAGGCCCTCGGGTAGGGAGAGGGCTGGCCATAAAGCCCGAACGACGCCGCTCATTGCCTGCCGAACTCGTTCGAGCAGTTGCAACAATTCGGGAAGTTGATCACCCGTTGATATGGGCATCTCCTCTGCAGGACGACCTGTGAGTATACCTACAAGACATATCATGTCAATATACTTCCTCGCCAAACTCTTCTTTTCAAAGGAGTCCGCTCAAGCACTTACTATAAATGCTGCGACGAAGCCGCTCATTCTCCTTAACGGAGCCGGACAGCCCGGCGCGAGCGCCTTTCAGCTCTTCTCCGAGCTTGGCGTTGGCATCCTGGAGTTTATTCCTTTCTTGCTGCACCCTATTCAGCACACTCTCGCCGGCCTTCAGCTGGCGCAGTAATCCTTGCCTGTCCGGATCTTGTCCGGCGGTACCTACACATTCATTATTAGACTTACGTGCACGCCGCACAACGCTTATATTTATTAGTACAAATATGTTACCAGGAGGGGTCTTTGAGTCTCCTCCTGCGGCAGCAAGTGCGGCCTCAAGTTGGGCCTTGCATTCTTGCAGCTCCTGAGACAGCTGGGCATTCTTCTCGGTAAGAGCCTGCGTTTCACATGATCCTTAAATCAGTTAACATAACTACTTTAAGTCTCGGGGGCTACTGGTATATACAACCATTAAAATTCCCTTACCCGTATGTTTTTCACATACTGCTCCGTGGCTCTGGTAAAACCATCTTGAGCGGCACGGAGATGCGCGTCCCCTGCGTTAAAGGCATCCAATGCCTCAGGGGAGAAGCACGCTTCACGAAATACTGTCCGGCGGCGCCTATGGTTCATGGCGCTCTCCACCTCAGACTTGGTGGCGGACAGTCTGTCGGTGTCCTCCGTTGGAGAAGGATCCGGCCCGCGTCTTGCGCTTGCCTCCCCCTCCAGGACGGGCGCTGGAGCCTGGCCGGTGTAGGTTGGATCAGCAACTTCTGCGCCCGCAGTCCGGCGAGCGCTTTTTCTCCTACAAAGGTCATGAGCACTCAGGCGTTTCCTAGGAACGTTGCTCTGAAAATTCAAATACGAGCTATACCTTTGCGGCGACATTTCCGTCCGCACCGCGCTCCTTTTCCGCCTGCTGGTCCGGACTGGCCTCTGTTGGTCAGCCGCCGCGGGCTCGGCTTCCTGCCGTAAAGGCACTTCCTGTAACATACCATCGTTCGCGAACGTTAGAAAGGGGAAAGGAAGAGATAATGGTGTTCGGACCTCGGTCACGGTCACCTGGGAAGCCGGATACAGTCCGGGGTAGTCCGCCGTAATGGCAACCAAAGCACTATCCATGCTGAGCTGGTAAAATACCCCGTCGATCAGCTCCACCTCGATGTCCAGGTCCTCTTCGGAGGCCGGATCCAAGGATCTTTCTGGATCCTCGGGTTGCGGAGCAGGACTTACCATGTCCTCCACAGTCCGGCGTAGACCCTGCGCCGAAGACATAATGTAAAGAAGCTTAAACTTCGAGAGCATGGGTTGAGCCTTTAAAGGTGTTCGCTTACCCATCCTCTAGGGTTGATCATGGAAAACCCATTCAAAGGGTTCGTTCAAAGGAAGTCCTCCTTTTCCCCCTTATATAGGCTGGAAAGGATCTCTACCAGATCCTCGGTCGAATCCGGCCCTTTGCGGCCATGACGGGTGGCATCGTCCTCCCCGTTGAAATCCCACATAGGGTGGCCTCTGTATTGCAATGGCTGTACCCCCCGCATGATGCATGTCGTCATGACTCCAATCATGGTCAACCCGGAATGGGCTAGTAATCTTATTCGGCCCATCAAGTAATGGACGCTCTTGTCTTCCTCCAATCGGGGGCTCCGTGGGCGCCAGCTGAGGCGTTTCTTCAGGGGAGCAGCACTAAACTCCGGGAGACCAATCCGGACTGGGTTCGGCAGCGGAGCGTCTCCTATGTAAAACCACTATGAGGGCCAGTCTTCGGACGCCTTCTTGGGAGTACCGGATGGGTATCCGGTCCCGGCGATGCGCCATATTTCGGCGCCGCCCACTTGATATATGGACCCCTCGTGAAAACGGGGTACGAGGCAGAACAACCTCTTCCACAATGCAAAATGGGGCTCAATGCCCAGGAATAGCTCACAAAGAGCTACATAGCCCGTGATATGCAGGACAGTGGCGGGCGTGAGGTGGTGGAGCTGGAGTCCGTAGAACTCCAGGAGCCCGCGGAGGAACGGATGTATCGGGAATCCGAGTCCCCTTACCAAATAAGGGACGAAGCATACTCGCTCCCCTTTATTGGGGCTTGGGGTAGCCTCCGCTTGCCTCCCACCTTGATAGGTGACCAACTCGGCTCGGACCGGCACCATGAAGGCCGGAGGGAGAAATCCCCCCGCTTGGAGCTTCACTAGCTCATTGTGCGAAACAGAGCACCTCCTCCAATTCCCCGGCGATGGGCTGGGAGTGCGTGAAGAAGAGCCGCGTCAACGGTCCATGATGGAATGGATTTTTAGGTCAAAGGCGCTCCGATGAAGTATTCGCGGGAGGAGGATGGTGTGGTTTGGATCTGGATTTTTGCCTCTTTTATAGGCGGATGACTCGAACGACTGGGGGGTGAAACATAAAAGACGCCCTGGCTTTTCGCATTCGTGTGACGCGTGGAAAAATACCATTATTGGGCGTAGAAGCCGAGAAACACAGTATTTATGGTGAAGCCGGACACTGTTCGGCAGGTACATGGAACTTGAAGGGAGAACCCGCCTTGCAACGCCGAAGACTATATACGCACTGGACTTATCGTCATTGAAGCCTGGTTCGGGGGCTACTGAGGGAGTCCTGGACTAGGGGGTGTCCGGACAGCCGGACTATCATCGTCCGCCGGACTCCAAGACTACGAAGATACAAGATTGAAGACTCCGTCCCGTGTCCGGATGGGACTTTCCTTGGCGTGGAAGGCAAGCTTGGCGATACGGATATGTAGATCTCCTACCATTATAACCGACTCTGTGTAACCCTAGCCTCCTCCGGTGTCTATATAAACCGGAGGGCATTAGTCCGTAGGACACAACATACATTACAACAATCATACCATAGGCTAGCTTTAGGGTTTAGCCTCCTTGATCTCGTGGTAGATCCACTCTTGTACTACCCATATCATCAATATTAATCAAGCAGGACGTAGGGTTTTACCTCCATCGAGAGGGCCCGAACCTGGGTAAAACATCGTGTCCCTCGTCTCCTGTTACCATCCGCCTAGACGCACAGTTCGGGACCCCCTACCCGAGATCCGCCGGTTTTGACACCGACACTATGCTATATATATCAACATCATGCGTTGTTGTTGGCTCGATACGGGCAGTCTTTGCGTGAATGTCCAGGACACCTGCAAACGCGGCATCGCCTTGGTTCTCCCATCTGGCTATGGTCCATGTCATTGCGATGACGCCTAGACTGACGCCGTGCCTTTGCGGTTCTCATCAAGTCGGTGTTCGGAACCCATTTCGGCCCATCTGGCCACAACATTTTGTAGTTCATATCAATGCCCTAAGCCCAGAACTCACCGTTCCAAGTGTTGTACAGATTGTACATGTTGAAGTACGGCGATATGTATGGCTCGACGCTGATTTTTTGAACAGCAGCCGCCCGGAGCACATGACTGCAAGGGTAGCCCTCAAGCTTGGGCTTGTTACAAGTGCACTCACAGGAGGTTGAGCCAAGGGTGACAGCTTGCTTTTTTGATCCTCTGTGGTGACCCTTAACGTACTTGGCTCGCACATTGACCTCCCACTTATTCCTAAGTGCGTCCACTTTCCTGCAGCCATGACTTTGGGACTTCTTTGCTTTCTCGTCCAGATGTCTCGTCCAGATGTCTTTGCTCCACGTGATCACTTAGATGATTAGAGGGATGTCTATCTAAGTGGGAGTTCTTAAGTAATATGATTAATTGAACTTTAATTTATCATGAACATAGTCCTGATAGTATTTTGCAAATAATGTTGTAGATCAATAGCTCACGTTGTTGCTCCCCTATGTTTTATATGTGTTCCTAGAGAAAACTCAGTTGAAAGATGATAGTAGCAATGATGTGGACTGGGTCCGTGATCTGAGGTTTATCCTCATTGCTGCACAAAAGAATTATGTCCGATGCACCGCTAGGTGACAGACCTATTGCAGGAGCAGATGCAGACATTATGAACGTTTGGCTAGCTCAATATGATGACTACTTGACAGTTTAGTGCACCATGCTTAACGGCTTAGAATCGGGACTTCAAAGACATTTTGAACGTCATGGACCATATGAGATGTTCCAGGAGTTGAAGTTAATATTTCAAGCAAATACCCGAGTTGAGAGATATGAAGTCTCTAACAAGTTCTATAGCTAAAAGATAGAGGAGAATAGCTCAAGCAGTGAGCATGTGCTCAGATTGTCTGGGTACTACAATCGCTTGAATCAAGTCGGAGTTAATCTTCCAGATAAGATAGTGATTGATAGAGTTCTCTAGTCACCATTACCAAGTTAGTAGAACTTCGTGATGAACTATAGTGCAAGGGATGACAAAAACGATTCCCGAGCTCTTCGTGATGCTGAAATCGATGAAGGTAGAAATCAAGAAAGAGCATCAAGTGTTGACGATTAACAAGACCCCTAGTTTCAAGAAAAGGGCAAAGGGATAGAAAGGGAACTTCAAGTAGAATGGCAAGCAAGTTGTCACTCCCGTGAAGAAGTCCAAAGCTGGACCAAAGCCTGAAACTAAGTGATTCTACTGCAAAGGAAATGGTCACTGGAAGCGGAAATGCCCTGAATATTTGGTGGATGAGAAGGATGGCAAAGTGAACAAGGGTATATTTGATATATAGATTATTGATGTGTACCTTACTAGTGTTTATAGTAGCCCCTGGGTATTTGATACTTGTTCGGTTGCTAAAAATTAGTAACTCGAAACAAGAGTTACAGAATAAACAGAGACTAGTTGAGGGTGAAGTGACAATGTGTGTTGGAAGTGGTTCCAAGATTGATATGATCATCATCGCACACTCCCTATACTTTCGGGATTAGTGTTAAACCTAAATAAATGTTATTTGACGTTTGCGTTGAGCATGAATATGCTTTGATCATGTTTATTGCAATATAGTTATTCATTTAAAAGCCAGAGAACAATTGTTGTTCTGTTTACATGAATAAAACCTTCGATGGCCATACACCCAATGAAAATAGTTTGTTGGATCTCGATCGTAGTGATACACATATTCATAATATTGATTCCAAAAGATGCAAAGTTGATAATGATAGTGCAACATATTTGTGGCACTGCCGTTTGGGTCATATCGGTGTAAAGCGCATGAAGAAACTCCATAAAGATGGAATCACTTGATTATGAATCATTTGATACTTGCGAACCGTGCCTTATGGGCAAGATGACTAAAACTCCGTTCTCCGGAACAATGGAACAAGCTACTGACTTATTGGAAATAATACATACCGATGTATGCGATCCAATGAGTGTTGATGCTCGTGGTGAGTATCGTTATTTTCTGACCTTCACAGATTATTTGAGCAGATATGGGTATATCTACTTAATGAAACACAAGTCTGAAACATTTGAAAAGTTCAAAGAATTTCAGAGTGAAGTGGAGAATCATCGTAACAAGAAAATAAAGTTTCTACGATCTGATCGTGGAGGAGAATATTTGAGTTACAAGTTTGGCCTTCATATAAAACAATGTGGAATAGTTTCACAGCTCACGCCACCTGGAACACCACAGTGTTATGGTGTGTCCAAACGTCGTAACCGCACTTTATTGGATATGGTGCAATCTATGATGTCTATCGGTTTACCACTATCATTTTGGGGTTATGCATTAGAGACAGTTACATTCACTTTAAATAGGGCACCATCAAAATCCGTTGAGACGACACCTTATGAACAGTGGTTTGGCAAGAAACCAAAGTTGTCGTTTCTTAAAGTTTGGGGCTGCATGCTTATGTGAAAAAGTTTCAACCGGATAAGCTCGAACCCAAATCGAAGAAGTGCGTCTTCATAGAATACCCAAAAGAAATTGTTGGGTACACCTTCTATCACAGATTCGAAAGCAAGATATTCGTTGCTAAGATGGATCCTTTCTAGAGAAGGAGTTTCTCTCGAAAGAAGTGAGTGGGAGGAAAGTAGAGCTTGATAAGGTAATTGTACCTTCTCCCAAATTGAAAAGTAGTTCATTACAGAAATCAGTTCTAATGATTCCTACACCAATTAGTGAGGAAGCTAATGATGATGTTCATGAAACTTCAAATTAAGTTACTACAGAACCTCGTAGGTCTTCCAAAGTACAGTCCACACCAGAGTGGTACGGTAATCCTATTCTGGAAGTCATGCTACTAGACCATGATGAACCTACGAACTATGAGGAAGCGATGATGAGCCCAGATTTCGCGAAATGGCTTGAAGGCCATGAAATCTGAGATGGGATCCATGTATGAGAACAAAGTGTGGACTTTGGTGGACTTGCCCGATGATCGGCAAACCATAGAAAATAAATGGATCTTCAAGAGGAAGACAAACGCTGGTAGTAGTGTTACTATCTACAAAGCTCGACTTGTCGCAAAAGGTTTTTCGACAAGTTTAAGGTGTTGAATATGATAAGATTTTCTCACTCGTATCGATGCTTAAGTTTGTCCGAATCATGTTAGCAATTGCCACATTTTATGAAATCTGGCAAATGGATGTCAAAACTGCATTCCTTAATGGATTTATTAAAGAAGAGTTGTATATGATGCAACCAGAAGGTTTTGTCAATCCTAAAGGTGTTAACAAAATGTGCAAGATCCAGCGATCCATCTATGGACTGGTGTAAGCATCTCGAAGTTGGAATATACGCTTTGATGAGTTGATCAAAGCATATGGTATTATACAGACTATTGGAGAAGGCTGTATTTACAAGAAAGTGAGTGGGAGCTCTGTAGCATTTTGAAAACTATATGTAGATGACATATTGTTGATTGGAAATGATATAGAAATTCTGGATAGCATAAAAGGAAACTTGAATATGAGTTTTTCAAAGAAAGACCTCGGTGAAGCTGCTTACACATTGAGCATCAAGATCTATAGAGATAGATCAAGACGCTTTATAAGATTTTTCAATGAGTACATACCTTGATAAGATTTTGAAGTAGTTCAAAATGGAACAGTCAAAGAAGGAGTTCTTGCTTGTGTTGCAAGGTGTGAAGTTGAGTAAGACTCAAAAACCCGACCATGGCAGAAAATAGAAAAAGAATGAAAAGTCATTCCCTATGCCTCAGCCGTAGGTTCTATAAAGTATGCTATGCTGTGTACTAGACCTATTGTATACCTTGCTCTGAGTTTGGCAAGGGAGTACAATTTTTGATCTAAAAGTAGATCACTGGACATCGGTCAAGAATATCCTTAGTAAGGACTAAGAAAATATTTCTCGGTTATAGAGGTGATAAAGAGTTTGTCGTAAAGAGTTACGTCGATGCAAGCTTTTACACCGATCCAGATGACTATAAGTCTCAATCTGGATACATATTGAAAGTGGGAGCAATTAGCTAGAGTAGCTCCGTGCAGAGCATTGTAGACATAGAATATTTTGCAAAATACATACAACTCTGAATGTGACAGACCCGTTGACTAAACTTCTCTCACGAGCAAAACATGATCACACCTTAGTACTCTTTGGGTGTTAATCACATATCGATGTGAACTAGATTAATGACTCTAGTAAACCCTTTGGGTGTTGGTCACATGACGATGTGAACTATGGGTGTTAATCACATGCAGATGTGCATGCAGATGTGAATATTAGTGTTAAATCACATGGTGATGTGAACTAGATTATTGACTCTAGTGCAAGTGGGAGACTGAAGGAAATATGCCCTAGAGGCAATAATAAAGTTATTATTATTTCCTTATTTCATGATAAATATTTATTATTCATGCTAGAATTGTATTAACCGAAAATTTAGTACATGTGTGAATACATAGACACACAAAGTGTCACTAGTATGCCTCTACTTGACTAGCTCGTTGAATCAAAGATGGTTAAGTTTCCTAGCCATAGACACGAGTTGTCATTTGATTAATGGGATCACATCATTAGAGAATGATGTGATTGACTTGACCCATTCCGTTAGCTTAGCACTTGATCGTTTAGTATGTTGCTATTGCTTTCTTCATGACTTATACATGTTCCTATGACTATGAGATTATGCAACTTCCGAATACCGGAGGAACAATTTGTGTGCTACCAAACATCACAATGTAACTGGGTGATTATAAAGGTGCTCTACAGGTGTCTCCGATGGTACTTGTTGAGTTGGCATAGATCAAGATTAGAATTTGTCACTCCGATTGTCGGAGAGGTATCTTTGGCAAGGTAGTCAGAGTCGGGATTCGGAGCCGGATCGATTTTCCTTAGACAGAATCGAGTCGTAGTATCAAGTCGTGGAATTGAGGATTCTTCTAGATTTACTAAAATAAGATATTTTCTATCCACGCCAGGAATTCATATGGGTTCTATAGAGTTTAACACTAAATATATAGCAAAAAAGCGCACACATCAATGCTAGCTTACATTTATGGAACATATGTGGGAGGGAAATATATAGAACATTTAAATCTTCAACATACGAAATTTACTTAGGAGGTTTATTAGAGTATGTGAATGGCCCATCACTTGTATAGATGACCTGTAGTGTTGAACCTTGAAGGGTCTTGCTCTCCTTCTCCGATCAATATTGACGCATCCTCCTTCTCACGTCAATTCCATCCGTCGACAAGCCTGATCCTCAATTTCGATCTAGGGTTACAGAGAGCCAGATCAAAGGTGTCAACGGCTGAGCGTTTGGGCTTGGGAGGGGAATAAAGGGTCATGAGTCATGTGAAAAGGGATCTGGATAATGGCATAGATTGTGCTACAACTAAACATATAGCTTAGATAAATTAGTAGAATCCAATATAGTCCATAGCATAATCGGGATTCTACAATTTTCTACGGGATTCTATGATTTGGATCGCGACTCAACATGGATTCTACCTGATCCGGATTCATAGTGGGACTTGGATCGACATGCTTCCGTAGGGTCGTGAAGTCGTAGGATTCTAGCGGTCAAGTCGGGATCCTGACTACCTTGATCTCTGGGCTCTCTCGGTAATGCACATCACTATAAGCCTTGCAAGCAATGTGACTAATGAGTTAGTTGCGGGATGATGTATTACGGAACGAGTAAAGAGACTTGCCGGTAACGAGATTGAACTAGGTATTGAGATACCGACGACCGAATCTCGGGAAATTAACATACCGATGACAAAGGGAACAACGTATGTTGTTATGCGATTTGACCGATAAAGATCTTCATAGAATATGTAGGAGCCAATGTGAGCATCCAGGTTCCGCTATTGGTTATTGACCGGAGACGTGTCTCGGTCATGTCTACATAGTTCTCGAACCCGCAGGGTCCGCACGCTTAACGTTCGGTGACGATATATATTATGAGTTATGTGTTTTGATGTACCGAAGGTAGTTCGGAGTCCCGGATGAGATCGGGGACATGACGAGGAGTCTTGAAATGGTCGATACGTAAAGATCGATATATTGGACGACTATATTCGGACATCAGAAAGGTTCCGAGTGATTCGGGTGTTTTTCGGAGTACGGGGGGAATACAGGAAAGAAGTATTGAGCCTTATGGGCCAAGTGGTGGAAGAGAGGAGGCAAGGCAAGGCAGGGCACGTGGCCCCCCTAGCCCAAACCGAATTGGACTAGGGGGCCGGCCCCCCTTTCCTTTCTCATCTCCCTCTCCTTCCTTCTTCCTTCCTTCCCTTGGGTGGACTCCTACTAGGACTTGGAGTCCTAGTAGGACTCCACACTTGGCGCGCCCATAGGGGCCGGCCAGCCTCCTCTCCTCTCCTCCTTTATATATGGAGGCAAGGGGCACCCCATGGACACACAAGTTGATCTGTTGATTGTTAGAAGTCTAAACGTAGAGATAAGGAGAGATAGAGATAAACTTAGTTTAAACACATAATATCTTGCCTTGTACTCCAAACCTCTACCCCTCATGTACTTCTATATATACCCCATACGAGGGTCGGTTCAATACAACATATTATTAGCCATCTCATATTTTTCACATGGTATTAAAACGGTTTGTCCAACAACGCCGATCCTAGAACCTTCCACCACTTCCGCAGCTCGCCGCCCCGGGGAGATTAATCTCCTCTTCCCGGGGGCGCGGCACCGATCAATCAGAGATTAGATCGGTTCTTGTAGTTTAGATCAATTTCTTAGATTAGATACAAAAATTCGAAATTCCAGTTAGATCAATTTTCCTTAGCCACAGATGAATTCCTAGATCTCCACAATCCTATGTCCGGTGAAAATTTGTGCAGATCAATCGTTAACGTGTGCAAATACGGCGACACAAGCGGCTGCTTCTCCATCATGTGCGCCGGCCGGGTCATCCTATAAAAGCGACAACATCAAGCACCACTAGGCACCAGTCGGCTTCCAGCCCGCTTCGATCCGATCACCATCGACGTCATGCCTTGTCTGCCTCTACACCGAGCACCACACCGCCCGCCAGAGAAGTCTGGGATCGCGAGAGTGCGTCTCCCGCCCAGATTTCCATCGCGAACGAGTGTGCAGATCTCCCGGCGACGTTCGCGAGCGACTTCAGTCGGCCTCCTCCCGTAGGCGCCGCTTCCGATCTACATCGACCCAATCGAGGCGGATGCATGGCTTCGGTCACGTGCACAGCTTGGATCCGATCTACAGTGGGCCTTAGGCTCACACGCAGGGCGCAGCTACCCCGATCCATGCGGCGACGGCGGCGGCGCCAACCTCGGCAGCCGACACATCGCCGAGCCATACAAGTCTACAGCCAGCCACGAGCCGTCCGAGCGAACTACATCGAGCGCCCGAGTCTTCCCCGAGCCAGCCCCGCAAGCTTCGTCGAGCAGACCAGAATCGCGTGGCTTCTCCGCGGTGGCACGTGCATGATCCAGCTGGCGCGCACCAAGCCTAGGCGGTGGAGAGCCGGCTTCAATCAGCGACGCCCTACGGCGGCGCGGGACTCCGTCCAGCTCACGCGCAAGTCAGCTTCGACCCGGCAGGCAACGTGCATGCAAACATCACTCGGCCACATATGCATGGACGTGAGACCAGAGATTACATGGTTGCATGCAGGTTATTCATCGATGCTAATTACATAGGGTTTTCGGCTGCGACCAGATGCAATCCTTGAACTGGCTGCACCTCCAACCGGCCCTGCGCACCCGGACTCCATCGAGAGTTATGTTCCACGAGACCACGACGCAAGAATTTGTCTCGGATCACGGGAGGGCACTATGCCAGCATCAGCCGCGGCGCCCCAAGCACGCTACATCGACACGCCATCTGCACAGTTATTCTTCTTCGAGCCACTGCATCGAGCGATCTACACGATCCGCGCCGCATCATCAAGCTATAAAACTACGTCAGGCGACAAGCCAACACACTTCGTCGAGCACACCTACCAGAAGCCACCACGACATGCACCGTCGACACGCCAGGCCTGTGTGGAAAGCGATGCAATTCTTCATCAACTTCTCCGACGCGACACGATATCGACACTTCATCGCCGCGAGGGACGCCTTCAAGCGACACATTGTTGACACACCGCTGCGGCGTCATAGCCGACTCTTCATGAGCCAAGGTCTTCATCAACATGGTCTACACCAACATCTTCGTCAACACACCGCTGCGGCGTCATAGCCGACTCTTCATGAGCCAAGGTCTTCATCAACATGGTCTACACCAACATCTTCGTCAACACACCGCCCGCCGCCTTGTCCACAAGATGGACACCTAGCGTCCTCTGACAGAGTTTTCTGCAAGACGCGACCACGATGACGGCAATGACCGCGTCACGACGACGGCATCGACCGCGTCATCCACGACGGCACGACTGCATCGACATGGCTTCACTACAGCGACGACCCTACACGGCCGCACGGTCTGGCAAAACCGATGTGTGCTCAATGGGCTTCCTCCGGTCTTGGCAAAACCGGTGGACTCATCGCCGACGGCGCCCTCTGACATTCGCAAGGTGCATAGTCCACGTCTGCAGCTCCGTCATAGTGCATTTTTTTGCGCCTCCGGCTTTGTGCGGTTTCATCATCCACGACAACCACACCATCGACCACGACTACCTCGACCACGGCTACATCGACGTCGACATACACGACCACGTCTACAGCAACACATCGGCGACAACTCCAGTCAACAGCGTCCGCGTCGTCACCAGCATCCACGCCACTCCCGCTGTGACTGCGGGAGGGAATAGAGGAGAGACAAGGGAGGCACCAGAAGGGGACGCAGTCACCGCCCTAGGTGTCGACCCATCAAAGACGTAGTGATGATGGCGCAGCGGAGAAGACGGCGGAAGCGCAAGATTTCAAATTCAGTCGTAATCATCCGCTTCACTCCCGCTACGACTGAGGGGGAATGTTAGAAGTCTAAACGTAGAGATAAGGAGAGATAGAGATAAACTTAGTTTATACACATAATATCTTGCCTTGTACTCCAAACCTCTACCCCTCATGTACTTCTATATATAACCCATACGAGGGTCGGTTCAATACAACACATTATTAGCCATCTCATATTTTCCACATTGATCTCTCCCAGCCGTGTGCGGTGCCCCCCTCCACCATATTCCATCTCGGTAATATCGTAGCGGTGCTTAGACGAAGCGCTGCGTCGGTAGCATCATCAACACCGTCATCACGCCATCCTGCTGACGGAACTCTCCCGCAAGGCTTTGCTGGATTGGAGTTCGCGGGACGTCATCGAGCTGAACGTGTGCTGAACTCGGAGGTGCCGTACGTTCGGTACTTGGATCGATCGGATCCTGAAGACGTACGACTACATCAACCGCGTTGTGCTAACGCTTCTGCTTTCGGTCTACGAGGGTACGTGGACTCACTCTCCCCGCTCGTTGCTACGCATCACCATGATCTTGCGTGTGCGTAAGAATTTTTTTAAAATTACTACGTTCCCCAACAATGGCCTTATTCAAGTTGTCGTGGGGTTTATGCTAGCATATCTCCATGTTCAACTTTTGGTGGGGCAGCAAAGTGGGAGAAAGGAAAATAGTATGGATCTCGTGGGAAACAATGTGCATGCCCAAGTATAAGGGGGCCAGGGCTTTAGGGAAATGGAGATTTTGAATCTCGCTCTCTAAAGGCTTTAGAGACATGGAGATTTTGAATCTGGCTCTCTTAGTAAGGCAGACATGGAGATTACTTTAGGACCCAGGCTCGCTAAGTGCTCGCATACTAAAACCCGTCTACTATCCTCCTCCAATATTTTGTTGGCTGATGTAGGCTCACAACGGTCCCAAATATGGCGATCTATCTGCGAGGGACGTGACATTCTCCGCAATTGCTTAATCAAACGGATAGGTGATGGATGTCGAGGACACCAATATATGAACAACAATTGGCTGTCGTGGAACTATAATATGCAACCGATCAGTACGGTTTCAGCTAATCCTCCTACTCTAGTTTCAGAACTGCTATCACAAGCTACCAGGACATGGAATGAACAATGCTTAGATAACCACCTGGTGCGCATGGATGCGGAGATCATTCACCAAATTCTTTCCAATAAGCTACAAGCAACAAAAGGATTTCTATGCCTGGCAGTACGAGAAGAGCATGGTATTTTCAGTCCGGTCCTGCTATTGTTTAGTAGTGGAGACCAAATTCAGAACGGAAGGTTGGCTTAATGGGAACTCGGGTAGCTCACATACAGAGCGACAGGAACGAAACAGGAAGAAGTTGTGGGTCTTCAATGTCCCGGCCAAGCTGCGACTGTTTGCATGGCGATTGGCGCGGGTGTCGCTGCGGACAGGTCAGGAATGGGAAATTTCATCTCGGTTCTTGTCACATTGTGGGCAATCTGGTGGGCTAGGAGGAAGGCAATCCATGAGATTGAACTACAAAGCCCACTGTCTACACATCATTTCATCAAGAGGTATTTGCATGAGCTTCAGGATCTCCTAGCCAAGAACCAAGGTTCCAATCCTACTGGAGCTCCGGCAAAGGGGCACAATATGGCATGGATTCCGCCGGCAGGGTGACAGGTAAAGATGAACATTGATGGTCCAGTGGCAAAATCATCCAACACCGGGGCGGTGGGCATCATTTGCCGAAACAAGACCTGACTTATTTTGATTTTTTGTCGAAAGAGACCCTCTGCCCACTGAAATTGACAAAAGAGGCCCCTTGCGGACGAAATTGACAAAAAAGACCCCCTCACAAGTGGCGGCAGGCGCGGCAGGCGACACGTGTCACCTGCCGCCACACCATGAGGCGGCAGGCCCGGCCTCCACAACAGGAGGCGGCAGCCCGGTGTATTACGGTGTGTGCACAGGGCAGCACAGGCCAGCGTGCCGGGACGGAACGGGCCGCGCCAGGTGGGCCCGGCCGCCACCGGGTGAGGCGGCCGCCGCTGCCGCTGTCGCTACCCGGCCGACAAGGCCTGCTGCGCGCGGGCCCAGCAGGTGGGCCACGCCGCCACCAGCCGAGGCGGCCTGTCCTGTGCTGCTGCACGCGCGACAGTGCGCAGACGGCGCTGATTTTAAGGCGCGACAGTGCGCAGACGGCGCTGATTTTAAGGCGCGACAGTGACGGCTGTGACTCCGACGCGCGGGAATATGGACGCTTTTGGTTCTTTCGACCGGGAATCAATCCTGCCTTTGCTTCTTTTGCCTCAGCTGATGCGTTGGCACTGGGAATCCGAGGCTACGGGAAGCTGTTGTGCCGACACTAGAGGGATCGTAAATATCCCCGCTTAATTTTCTCGCCATCATTTATCGTCTGAGCTTATAAAAGGAGACACCGAGGCTCTCGTCCAGCCATCCTCGAAATCGGCAGTGCGCAAAGTGTGTAACACATTTTTTCAGTCGGTATGAGTTTGCCTTGCTCGGATCAAAGCATTAGGCCGAGGAAAATGAAGAATGCAAGTTTGCCTCCGGGGGTGGCAGTTCTGCGGTGTTGGTGTGGCGATCTTTGCAAGGTGAAGGAGGTTACGGATTTTTCAGATTGGTTGGGCATGAAGTTTTTCATGTGCGCCAATTATAAGGAAGATCCACCCATAGCTATTTCAGAGTACGACAAGCCTCCGGTATGCTTTAACCATCACGAATAGATATTGTTGGTATTTTCATTGATTCTTTAGTAACATTCTTGTTTCTTGTTGTAGTCTCCTCCGCCTCTGTGCATGTACTATCGTTGGATTGACACGGAGAAGCCGGCTTGGGCAGTGAATGAGATTCGTGAAAGAAGTCGCCGTGCGTGGAATAGTTTATTTGCGGAAGAGCGACGCAAGAAGGCGGAAGCTGAGGAGAAAGCAGAGCAAGAGAGAGAGTTAAAAGAATACTATGCGGAGCAACACCGTTTTTTTCAGGAAATGGGAAAGAAAAACAAGGAAGAGGCTCGTCACATGGAGGAGCAGGAACGACAGCGAAAGGAGGCTCGTGAGGCTGAGAGGCAGAGAAAGAAAGAAAGGGCTCGTGAGGCCAAGGCAGCAGAAGAAGCTGGCGATGGAAAAGGAAAATATCCACGCTGGACTCAGTAGATTCCTGTGGTAGTATTTTAAATTTAGCAATCATTTGTATCTTTATTTCTGCACTTTAATGTAGCTTTATTTCAGGAGTTAAATGTAGGTTTATTCCTACAATGTATCTTATTTTCAGTTGTGCCGTGTCGTAATGGAAAAAAAATATAGTTTAAGAATAAAGTAGTGGCATTTTCTTTCCCTCCACTAATATCGAACATCGTGCAACAACTACAAAATAAAATTAAGATAGAACATAATGCCCTACAATAAGAGAGTACAAACTAATAATGCAAGTACATCCGAATTAAACGGTAGAACTGGAATAAAACTACATGAAGGCATCATCGTCATCCTCCATCGATGCAGAACTCTTGCCCTTCGAGGATGTAGAACTCTTACCCTTGGACGATGCAGAACTCTTGCTCTTCGAGGATGCAGTACTCTTGCCCTTAGACGATGCAGAACTCTTGCCCTTTGATGATGCAGCACTCGGAAGCGGCGGCATGAAGATATCATATTCATCCTCGCTCTCCTCAGTCCATAAAAATGGATGATTTTCTGCAGTCCTTCTGAAAGTTTCACTCTTTGGCTCCACTACATTCTTCCACCTTGCACACAACCTAAGAAGTTCTTTACGTACCTCCTCATAGGTCCTTTCAGGCCACCCAGACCTATGTAATTGATGAGCCAACTCATTCATTATGGTGTCACTACCGGTGAGTTCGTCCCATGGAACTATTCTATTGTCCATCCTGAAATCGGTAGCTAGCCTAAGAAGAGTCCTGCTCATCCCAGGGTGAAAACTACGATCGAAAGGATAATGAGACATCTCGACTACACTACACTCGAATGCTTATCCACCTCCGTCTGAAGGGGGTTTTATAGGTAGAGAGGAGAAAATGGCGGGAAAGAACAAGTGCAGTATGGCGGGAAAGGGTTGGCGGGAACATATGGCGGGAAACGAGTGGCGGGAAGATATGGCGGGAAGGGGTTGGTGGGAAACGGGTGGCAGAACATATGGAGGGAAAGCGTTGCCTAAAAATATTTTTTTTTTCAATGTCTAAGACGGGCAATGGTTGCACAGTATTCATCAGCCAAAATATTAAAAAAAATGCATTTCGGCCTAACATAAGCAAAAGAGTGGAGCGGGATAGTATGGCGGGAGATATAGGCGGGAAAAATTGTTCCTGACTGGTGCATTTTTATTTCAGCAAACATAGATGTTCAAATCGAAAAGTCTGATACAGACATATGTAGATACAATGGGTCGCGCACGTGCATAGATGAATCACCCTACTTTACGACGACCACCTGGCCTTTCCTTACGACCGGAAGGCGACAAGCGATTAGGTGGCCGGGTCACACGAAGACCGCGGCCGTACTCCAATTCGGCTTCATGTGTCTACGAGTCCTGCGTAGGTGGTGGAGTCGCGAATCCTTGTTGCGAACCTGAAGCGTAATTGTAGGCGTATGGTTGTGACTCCGCGGGGATAAAAGATGGGCCAATAACGTCCCCTCCAAAGAACTCTGTAACTAATGATGTAACCATGTCGCCAAGATCATGTGATGCTCCCCGGAGGCCTGTGTTGACGCCATGATCATGTGATGCTCCCCGGAGGCCTGTGTTGACGCCGCGTTGGGTGTTCTCATCGCCCCAATTAACATCAGGTGTGTACTGCACATAGAAACATTTTAAACAAACTATTAGAGGATAATATATGATATCATTGTAAATGCATTGAAATGTAAACATGACTACCTGAGCATATCCCTCTCCTATACTGTCTGGCCATTGTACATGGTGCTGGTTTAAATCTGGTACACGAGTCTCCTCGGGCATGGGGATCCCTCGCGTGGAGAGATACGGCTGAGATCCCTCACCTTGGGGGTATGCATCATATCCTGTGTACGCATATGGGTTAGGGGAAAGAAACTGCTCGGGCATCGAATCCAAGCCCGTGCCATGGTTCTGAGATGTCTGCCCCTGACGAAGCTGCATCGAAGAAGAGCGATGCAGTGGCAGAGATGAGTCATGTCGTGGCAATGTCGTTCTAGTACTTGGACCCTCCCCCCATTGCTCATGGCTCGTACGCGCCTCGCTCGGTCTGGACGACGGTGCCGCACTCGGTCTGGCTGACCTCGCTACCGGCATGTATGCTCCAGTGGCAACGTCGTCGCCTCTACCGCATCTGAACTTCTTTGCCACGAATTGTTGCAAAAGTTTCTGGAATGTCTTGCGATATGGGCCCTGGGCCGGCATGCTATCCGTAGCCATCTGCCCTACTTCGTTGACATTTTCAAGCTGAATAATATTTGGATGTTATTTAGTTCAAATGATTATTAAATGATGGACCTAAAAAAGTTACAAGTGATTACCATCTGGTCACGATAGTAAGCTACATGCAGCTCAACATGTCTCCGCGCCTGCTCCTCTTGTGTGAGATGTGTTGGTATAGTAGCTGGCTGACTGGCCAGGCTAGCACGTGTGTTCATGCAGTACCACTGCTTGTACGCTTGATCTGTACTTCCATCGTACGGTCTGCAAAATTAAATAATTACATAAACCGTTGTGATGAAAGCAAAGCATCTTCATGCATCGTATGATCATCGTAAAAAAATAATGTACATAAAATATACCTAAGTTGACGCACTATATCTGCTAGCGCTTCATTTTCCCACTTGTGTACCCATTCATTGTTCTCTTCCCTCCAATCGTATAAACTCCAACCCCTGCCCATATTGGTTAGCCTGCAAATTATGTAACAAAGTGTGAGTTTAGTAAATTAAAAATGACACTAACTATTTAGGGATGTCACATCTTACTTATGTGTTTCCTCGTCGATACGTCTGGGAAAAGATGGTGGAATTTCTTGATAGAGACCGAACTGTCTCATTACACGCTCTGGGTTGTAAGGTTCAACACACCACAGGAACAATAAGTTGCAGCGAGTCAGCCAGAATGCACTATCGGTCAACATGCCTGGTGTGAAGTGTCGAGCATCAAAGACCATTTTTAGCTGGTCCTGAGTCCGCGGGTTCCATGTGACTTCTGCCTCATCAAGTATCTCAAACTGCTGGTGGTACATAGGGTAACAATTTTTCGCAATATCTGGAGACCAACGTTTCCGTGCCTTTGTCCACCTGGTGGCCATAGTTGCGCTAGCACCCTCGCCAAAGTCGTATGGGTATATGGGTTGTACTATACGAGGTCGTCCTACAGGGAGGTATTCCCAGGACCACAACTGTAGAAACTCATAGGCGACACAAAGTAATGGAGCTTTTTGTGCGAAAGAGGTTTTTTGCGTGGCATCACACAAGCCTCTGTATGTATGAGATAGCATGGCAGAACCGAAGCTGTATTTTGGCTGCTCGGGTAAAGGTTCATCTACCATATTCTCTGCAATGTAGATGAGACCAGGGACAACAACGTCCCCATGTGAATTTGGAAATAGATTCCCGAGGAGCCACAACAAATACGCAAACAAATGTCTTTTTCTCGTCTCCTCATTGGCGAAGCTAGATAAATTAAGAAAGTTATCACGAAGCCAGACGAGTGAGATGCCCCGAGGGTTACCAGAACGTTGTGATTCTGGCATTTCCATCCAAGACGGGCTGCTATATCTAATGCGCAAGATGGAGACACTCGTGAAGAGACTACCGGCTCACCTCTAATTGGTAGAGCAGTGATCATAGAAACATCTTTCAGTGTAGGTGCAAGCTCCCCAAAACGAAAGTGAAAGGTGTGGGTTTCAGGTCTCCACCGGTCAACGAGGGATGTCAAAAGGGATGGGTCCGAACGTACTTGGTCGTCGCATGATGTGAGCCTAGCAAAACCTTGTAGTCCATAAGCGTCAAGGTGAGCAAGGAAATGATTGTGTATTGGCCATGTTTTCTTTATGGTTCGAAGTCTGAAAGGCCGATAATCATGCTTAGTATTTGGTTTCAAAAATAGGTGGCAACGGTGGCCGGCGTCATGGGGCCCCTGCAAAAGCACTGGCACTTCACTCATAACCTGCACACAAACATACAAATATAAATCGCGAGGAAGACAGAAATACAAATGCAAATCAAAATTAACTTAAAAAATACAAAGATATACGATTTACATTAATTATCTGAAGTTAACATCAGGAGTACAATAATACAAAGAGAATCAATTTAAATTTAATATAAGTACACATAACGAGTAGAAATATAAATAGACATGGCGAGTACATATATATCAACATCATGCGTTGTTGTTGGCTCGATACGGGCAGTCTTTGCGTGAATGTCCAGGACACCTGCAAACGCGGCATCGCCTTGGTTCTCCCATCTGGCTATGGTCCATGTCATTGCGATGACGCCTAGACTGACGCCGTGCCTTTGCGGTTCTCATCAAGTCGGTGTTCGGAACCCATTTCGGCCCATCTGGCCACAACATTTTGTAGTTCATATCAATGCCCTAAGCCCAGAACTCACCGTTCCAAGTGTTGTACAGATTGTACATGTTGAAGTACGGCGATATGTATGGCTCGACGCTGATTTTTTGAACAGCAGCCGCCCGGAGCACATGACTGCAAGGGTAGCCCTCAAGCTTGGGCTTGTTACAAGTGCACTCACAGGAGGTTGAGCCAAGGGTGACAGCTTGCTTTTTTGATCCTCTGTGGTGACCCTTAACGTACTTGGCTCGCACATTGACCTCCCACTTATTCCTAAGTGCGTCCACTTTCCTGCAGCCATGACTTTGGGACTTCTTTGCTTTCTCGTCCAGATGTCTTTGCATCTTCTCGGACCATGACTTGTTCAATTCAACTTGTGCTTTGGCGACGGTGACCCTGTCTGCAAAGTATGACAGGGTCCGGTTCCAAGTTTCTTCAATTAGGGCTGTGATAGGCAGTGCTCGCACCCCTTTAAGAACACCATTGTACACCTCTGACATGTTGCTGGTCATTATTTCATACCGAGCCCCGGTGTCGTGAGCCTGCGCCCACTTCTCCAAATGAGGGCAATTCTCGGTGATCCACTGGCTCAAATTTATGGCCGTCCTACGACCCCTCCGGTCTTCTCTCTGCGGCAAGGCCGCGCGGTCGATCTCACCATTGATACCTGCCCATATCGCATTCATTTTGGCTTCAGTTTTTTGCATGCACATCCTCTTGAATAACTTGAACCAATCCTTGTTTTTGAATTTGGAGTAAAAGTTTGCTGCCAAATGCCTCATGCACCACCTTCCCTCTAGATCGGGCCAGCCCCACTCTTCTTCCGACGCCTTAATTATTTCAAGAGCGCCTAATAATCCAGTGTTGCGATCAGAAATGATGCAAACACCTTTACGCTCTTTCACGACACCAATCTTCACGCAGCTCAGGAACCACAACCAGCTATATTTGTTCTCGCTCTCGACCAATGCATATGCAATAGGAAGAAGCTGATTATTTGCATCCGCTGCAATCGCCACCAATAGTGTGCCCTTGTACTTTCCAGTGAGAAAGGTACCATCAACAGATAATACCGGGCGACAGTGCCTGAAGGCTTGTATAGTCTGGGCGAATGCCCAGAATAAGCGGTCCAGGATTAGCTCACCCGGGTTCATTGGGTTTGGACGTTCTCTCCGCCAAACTTGAGTCCCCCTATTAGCACTTGCTATTTGATGAAGCATTCTAGGGGCATAAGAATATGCCTCCTCATAGGTACCATACAAGTTCTTGAATATATTTTCCTTTGCACGCCTAGCCTTGCTGTAGCTAACAGGGAATCCAATTAGACCCTCTGCATCTTTTTGCAGAGCCCTAACACTAATGTTGAGACTTCCCTGCACAATTGTTTCCATCGTCTGTGCCACAAATTTTGCTATCACATTGCAGTGATCTGAAAGAGTCCCAGTTTGCTCACAGGTATGCTCCACTATTTTTGTGATATGCCATGACTGACATACCCCAGGCTTCAGTCTAGCGAGAACTCTTCCGCGGCAACCTTTCGCGGTGTGGATGCATATGACCTTCAACTCTTTTTATCAGACTGCTTCACTCTATGCTGGCGGTGGATGCCGATTGCATAGCTACCCATTGCCTGCTAAGCAGACTTCTTATCTGGGAAAACTTGCCCAACCTCCAGGCTTCCCGCTCCTAGGCCAGAAGCAGAGTGAAATTCGTTGGTGATACTCATATCCTGTAAAAACCCAGGTTGCAGTGCCGCCGCGACCGCCCTCTGTGGAGGAACATCTTCTTCTCCGCTTGACTCCGAAGACGCAGAAGAATGATCATCATCATCTAGCGCCTCCGGCAATCCCTCCACGTGTTCGCTCATGTCAACGGCCGCCGACCAATATCCTGTGTCATAGACAGGCTGGCCGCCCGTCGGTTCCGATGGGCCGATGCTAGGGGCTGATGTGATGGCCAACTCGACCTCACCACCCCTGCTACTGCATCCGGCAACATCAGTGACTGAAATGAACTCCACATACACCATCGGCTGACCATACATTGAGTTATTGGGATTGCTTGCAAACCTCATGTACGACCCCCATGACCGATCACCTGTGATAGGCCGCAAACCCTGTTGGAAATATGCCCTAGAGGCAATAATAAATTAGATATTATTATATTTCCTTGTTCATGATAATCATTTATTATCCATGCTATAATTGTATTGATAGGAAACTCAGATACATGTGTGGGTACATAGACAACACCATGTCCCTAGTAAGCCTCTAGTTGACTAGCTCGTTGATCAATAGATGGTTACGGTTTCCTGACCATGGACATTAGATGTCGTTGATAACGGGATCACATCATTAGGAGAATGATGTGATGGACAAGACCCAATCCTAAGCCTAGCACAAAGATCGTGTAGTTCGTATGCTAAAGCTTTTCTAATGTCAAGTATCATTTCCTTAGACCATGGGATTGTGCAACTCCCGGATACCGTAGGAATGCTTTGAGTGTACCAAACGTCACAACGTAACTGGGTGGCTATAAAGGTGCACTACAGGTATCTCCGAAAGTGTCTGTTGGGTTGGCACGAATCGAGACTGGGATTTGTCACTCCGTGTGACGGAGAGGTATCTCTGGGCCCACTCGGTAGGACATCATCATAATGTGCACAATGTGACCAAGGGGTTGATCATGGGATGATGTGTTACGAAACGAGTAAAGAGACTTGCCGGTAACGAGATTGAACAAGGTATCGGTATACCGACGATCGAATCTCGGGCAAGTACAATACCGTTAGACAAAGGGAATTGTATACGGGATCGATTGAGTCCTTGACATCGTGGTTCATCCGATGAGATCATCGTGGAACATGTGGGAGCCAACATGGGTATCCAGATCCCGCTATTGGTTATTGACCGGAGAACGTCTCGGTCATGTCTACATGTCTCCCGAACCCGTAGGGTCTACACACTTAAGGTTCGATGACGCTAGGGTTATAAAGGAAGTTTGTATGTGGTTACCGAATGTTGTTCGGAGTCCCGGATGAGATCCCGGACGTCACGAGGAGTTCCGGAATGGTCCGGAGGTAAAGATTTATATATGGGAAGTCCTATTTTGGCCACCGGAAAATGTTCGGGATTTTTTGGTATTGTACCGGGAAGGTTTTAGAAGGTTCCGGAGTGGGGCCCACCTGCATGGGGGACCCACATGAACGTGGGTAGTGGGGTCAAGGCCCCACACCCCTAGTCATGGCGCACCAAGATCCCCCCTTAGAAGGAATAAGATCATATCCCGAAGGGATAAGATCAAGATCCCTAAAAAGGGGGGATAACAATCGGTGGGGAAGGAAATGATGGGATTTCTTTCCTCCCACCTTGGCCAACACCCCAATGGACTTGGAGGGCAAGAAACCAGCCCCTCCATCCCTATATATAGTGGGGAGGCGCATGGGATCTTCACACGAAGTTCTGGCGCAGCCCTCCCCCTCTCCCAAGTCCTCCTCCTCTCCCGCGGTGCTTGGCGAAGCCCTGCAGGATTGCCACGCTCCTCCACCACCACCACGCCGTCGTGCTGCTGCTGGATGGAGTCTTCCTCAACCTCTCCCTCTCTCCTTGCTGGATCAAGGCATGGGAGACGTCACCGGGCTGTACGTGTGTTGAACGTGGAGGTGCCGTCCGTTCGGCACTAGGATCTTCGGTGATTTGGATCACGGCGAGTACGACTCCTTCAACCCCGTTCTCTTGAACGCTTCCGCTTAGCGATCTACAAGGGTATGTAGATGCACTCTCCTTCCCCTCGTTGCTGGTTTCTCCATAGATAGATCTTGGTGACACGTAGGAAAATTTTGAATTTCTGCTACGTTCCCCAACAATGGCATCATGAGCTAGGTCTATTGCGTAGATTCTTTGCACGAGTAGAACACAAAGTAGTTGTGGGCGTTGATTTTGTTCAATATGCTTACCGTTACTAGTCCAATCTTGTTTCGACGGTATTGTGGGATGAAGCGGCCCGGACCGACCTTACACGTACTCTTACGTGAGACAGGTTCCACCGATTGACATGCACTTGGTGCATAAGGTGGCTAGCGGGTCCCAGTCTCTCCCACTTTTGTCGGAACGGATTCGATGAAAAGAGTCCTTATGAAGGGTAAATAGCAATTGACATATCATGTTGTGGTTTTGTGTAGGTAAGAAACGTTCTTGCTAGAAACCCATAGCAGCCACGTAAAACATGCAACAACAATTAGAGGACGTCTAACTTGTTTTTGCAGGGTATGCTATGTGATGTGATATGGCCAAGAAGAATGTGATGAATGATATGTGATGTATGAGATTGATCATGTTCTTGTAATAGGAATCACGACTTGCATGTCGATGAGTATGACAACCGGCAGGAGCCATAGTTGTTGTCTTTATTTGTTGTATGACCTGCGTGTCATTGAATAATGCCATGTAATTACTTTACTTTATTGCTAACCGGTAGCCATAGTAGTAGAAGCAATAAGTTGGCGAGACAACTTCATGGAGACACGATGATGGAGATCATGATGATGGAGATCATGGTGTCATGCCGGTGACGATGATGATCATGGAGCCCCAAAGATGGAGATCGAAAGGAGCAAAATGATATTGGCCATATCATGTCACTATTTGATTGCATGTGATGTTTATCATGTTTATGCATCTTATTTACTTAGAACGACGGTAGTAAATAAGATGATCCCTTACAACAATTTCAAGAAGTGTTCTCCCCTAACTGTGCACCGTTGCTAAAGTTCGTCGTTTCGAAGCACCACGTGGTGATCGGGTGTGATAGATCCTTACGTTCACTTACAACGGGTGTAAGACAGTTTTACACATGCAAAACACTTAGGGTTAACTTGACGAGCCTAGCATGTACAGACATGGCCTCGGAACACAGAGACCAAAAGGTCGTGCATGAGTCGTATGGAGGATACAATCAACATGAAGATGTTCACCGATGATGACTAGTCCGTCTCACGTGATGATCGGACACGGCCTAGTTGACTCGGATCATGTAATCACTTAGATGACCAAAGCCTCCATTGTCATTTTTTTCCTGCATCACTGGGCCAAACACCGCTCGGATGCACCTTCTAACAGTTGCGTAACCCACGTTGACCATGTCTCTCACCACTACTGTAGTCGCAGAAGGACACATCCACCCCGCATGGACCGTCGCGTAAGACGTTCCCATAGTACACTACTAAATTTTCCATAGTACCTAACCAACATACATGTTTACATTTCAAATAATTAGTAACTGAAGATTTAGTAACGATGACAACATTTACATATCTTACGACTAAAATAATAACCGTATTTTTGTTATAAATATTCGGTTTGTTTTTAGAATCATTTGCTTAGACTTTAAGAGGTTGTTTGGTTAACGGGTATTTAAAGATCTATTTTTCTCAAACTTGTCTACGAGCGTAACAAACTAAAACTCTGTTTGCTTTTCTCTAATTACCCCAAAAATATCCTAAAATAGTTCTCGTAACATGCAAAAACTTAGCTTCTGGAAAAACGACTACTAGTAAAATATGGTTTTCTACATAATTTTCTTACAACAGGTTATGACAAAACTGAGGTTAAGTACTCGCTATCCAAACAACCACTAAACATAATATTACGATAATAACATTTACAAATAATAATATTTGCAGCGGCATGACAGTACATCAATATAAAAAATATTAACAAAATTACGGCGTCATTTTATACCCTAGCTCCAATATGGATGTGCTTGCGAATGCAATTAAGAGTCCAAATAGTTCAAATAAAACTCGTCTACGAGCGTCACAAAGTAAAACTCTCTTTTTTCTCTAACGACTATTAGTAAAAACTATTTTTCCTACAACAGGTTATGACAAAACCCATGGTAATTTCTCGCTATCCAAACAACTAGTAAACATAATAGTACGATAATAACATTTTAATATCATATGAGTAAAACATTTAATTTCTTTCGGCTTTATATAATTTTTTTTCAGATCATACGATAACAATCATTTATCTACAAATAATAATATTTGCAGCAGCATGCACATTATTCACAATAGTACATCAATACAAAAAATATTAACAAAATTACAGTGTCATTTTTCACCTTAGCTCCAATATGGATGTGCTTGCGAATGCAATTAAGCGTCAAAATAGTTCCAATAAATATCAGTCGCCAGTACTATATGAACCTCGGCAACCTATTATCACATTAACAACAATATTACGCACGGATTTTTCTTCCTGCTAACAAAAGTATGAAAATAGCACTTCCATGTATGTGTTCATCACCTCAAAATGGGACAGCGAAAATGGAAACACAATTTCTTCAATCACGTCTTCTCCTCCTTGTTTGCTACTAAGATAAATTATTTTACCTAATTACATACATCATTAAGTACATTAGCACCTAATCTTAACATATAAAATTTAGATTATTGCGACATAACAAAGTAGACCTGCGGTTTCCTAACTATAGACTTATTAATAAACATACCATATAAAATAACATACCATATGAAATAACATACCGCATGCAATAAACAATTACAGTACAATTTTTTCTTAATTACCGTATTAAGATTTCCCGCATGTCAATACTAATGGACGCACCTAACATTGATGCAACATCTTCAACCTACTATTTCAAAAAATAGTTTAAATGCTACATCTCTCGTCTGAAATTATTTCTAACCTCTAAGCACTACCATCACATAGCTAATAACGAGCTAAAGGACGAACTAATTACCACCCTGCATGCATAAATAAATAAATATACTGCAAAGCTCATACCTTGATCTTCAACTTCGTAGTTCAATTCGCTACACAAATCCTACTCCTGAAGCACTAAATGACTCCAAAAATTGATGAAATAATACCTAACACAACAGAGAACACATAGTTATGAACTAAACAAAAATAGTACAAACTGCATGCATGTGAACCAAACCATCAAAAATGGATAGATCTTACCTTCGTCTATCTTTTCTTCAACTTCAGCATATTCAAAATCCAACTCTAAATCACCCTAAATCACGAATGAAATGTGTAATGAGTTTTGCTTTCTCTCTGTTCTTGCACGCAGAGAGTAGAAGAGGAGGGCAGAGTGTGCTTGCGCACGGAGCATATGCATACTATATAAAGGAGGAGCATCCCTGTAGTGTCGGCACAACAGTTCCCGCCCGTGAAATTCGTCGTCCTCCGCGGGTGGGAATCAGCCCAGTTTGCAACAGTGTGAAATTCGTCGTCATTACGCGCGTGGGAATGAGGGAAGTTTTCGTCGGAATCAGCGCCAGGAATAATCTGCAACAGGACCGGCTGTCGGGCCGAATGCAGCGCGGCCGCCTCACCCGATGGCGGCCGGGCCCACTGTCTCATCGCGCGTGCAGCTGGCCTGTCGGCCTGGGCGCGGCATGGGCACGAGAGGCCGCCTCGCCCGGTGGCGGCAGGGCCGACCTGGCCTCGCCCGTTACGTCGCAGCGCGGTGCACTGCAGGAAATCCGTTCTAGCTGGGTGGCCGCCTCCGGCGGTGGCGGCAGGGCCCGCCGCCTCCTGGCGTGGCGGCAGGTGCCACGTGTCGCCTGCCGCGCCTGCCGCCACCGCTGAGGGGGTCCTTTTTGTCAAATTGATCCAGAGGTAGTCTTTTTTGGCAATTCATCTCGGCAGGGGGTCCTTTTGGACAAAAAATCACTTATTTTGGGGTGCCTCGGTGGTAGTATCTCAGGAAGTCACTGAGCCAGCGACGCTGGAAGCATATACATGTAGGGAAACTCTCGCACTCGCCAAGGACTTGGTCGTGAATCACATCCGACTGTGTGAGAGTCATTAACAACCTGAAGAGCTTGGTCCATCTTGGTAACTATTGCATGATCTTACATGAGATCAATGAAAGGAAACATAAGTTTCAGAGTTGTTAGCTCGTCGATGAGCAATGCTGCGAGCAATGATGAGGCACATATTTTAGCTAGAATAACCACTACCCTAGACATTGGCCGACATATGTGCTCATCGATCCACCGGATCATCTTTGTATTCCCCTAAACTTTGATATACATGAAATAAAACGCGTTGTTCTTCTAAAAGAATGATGAGGAATTGAGGATCAAAGGGAAGAAAAATTGCTGAGGAAAAACTAGATGAAGTCACGGTGTAGAGAAATCAGAGTTTTTTTTGTTGACATTAGAGAAAAATCGGAGAATTGTTTACACAGAAGTAAGCAATTTTATAATCTCCTGTATAAAAGTAAGTAAAACTCGGAGGTATATGCCACCTAGAAATGAAATGTATTGTATGCAGAACAAAAACAGGTCCTTGGGGGTGACAAGCGCGGCGCGGAAGAATCAGAGGCATTGAGGAATTTTGAATAAGGGATAAAGTCCATAACTGAACAAAAATCAGGTACCAATCCAATAAAGGGGGAGGTTGCGTAAAATAGGTGGAAGTTGGTTGAAAAGACTGGATTGTTAATGATCGAGAGTCCTTTTCCGCCTCTTGTTGGGGTGAAGAGAAGAGAAGAGCAGGTGCAGCGGCAACCGGACCACGACGGGTGGCGCCACTCAAAAAATAGGAGAAGCCACCGGTGGCTGACTCAGCAGCAGGTGCTCGCACATAATCATAATCTTCTTCTCGAAGGAGATACGATCAGAGTGCTGGGCGTACGAGTGGCACCACTGAGAGACCCTATAAATCCATCGGCGCTTCTGCTCTCCTCGACGAGGACGAGGCCGGACAACAGTGCAACGAATTAGTAGTTGTACTCTGCTTTGGTTCGATCAAGAACAGAGAAGGTACCATCGATGGCTACGTTCGCTGCCGCAAGTGTGCCCTTTCCTGGCCGCGAAGCCGGAGCCCGGCGGTGCGTGGTGGCGCGGGCGTCTGCCACGATGGCGGCGGCCGGAAGGACGCACTACGAGGTGCTCGGGCTGGGCACGGGGGCCAGCAGGGAGGAGATCAAGGCGGCGTACCGACGTCTTGCCAGGGAGGTACACCCGGACGCTGCCGGTGGAGATGGCGGGTTCATCCGGCTGCACGCGGCCTACGCCACGCTGGCCGACTCAGACGAGCGCACGCACTATGACCGGGACGTGGCCGGCCGCGTTGCGGGGATGATGATGAGGCAGGCTGGGTCGGCGGGGCCAGCGTTCCGGCGGAGGACGTGGGAGACGGACCAGTGCTGGTAGGATGGCCGGACACATGGATGCTCTGCTTTTTCCCCAGGCCGGCGGCCTCTGGTTCAGACACGGCGCGGCGTTGTGGTCGTGGTCGCGGAGGAAAAACCACGTCAGCTGCCGCGCGCCGTTCGATTCATATTGAACGGCCCAGATCAGGTGACGCATGTGAACTGCGGCATGGCGGGAGACGTTTTTAGAAGATCTCACGTGCATTCGATCATTAGCGAGATGCAAAATATGTACTACCAGATGAACTAGTCTACTGTAAGTTAACGGCTTAAAGCGCAAGGGTTATGTATAGTTCTTGGGAATCGTCATAGGTCAATCTACTGATCTTTTCATGTGGTGGACATGGCCGCCATGTTTTAATCAGACGGATCAGGAGCAACCTTTTTTTCTCAAACACGCATAGTATGAGTACATTTTTTAAAGAGAGAAAAATGGCAGACAGAACCCTCCACGGGTGCAGTTACATTTTACATGCTACACCTTGGCACTACTCCACTCCACACCACATTTGTGGTCTATCATATACATATGACTACTTACTCGTACTCCACCTACTTAACCTACCAAAAAACTCTCTACGCTGCCCTTCATGAGCCCTGCATTCCACGACGCTCTTTCTTCCTGCTCCACCCGTCGCATGACCATGCAATATCCGGAGCAGCACTATCGAAGGCCACTACATTTTGGTGCTTCCACAGCTCCCAAAGACCAAGCAGGATTATAACCCTAGTGGTCCTGATGCTTAGGCCTTGTTTGTCTCTACCTTGGCACCATGCGGAAAGCACCTCCGTCCCACTATGAGCCCATGCCGGCATGTCCAGTGCATGGCAGATGTGCTCCCAAACCTCTCTCGAGAACATGCAAGTTAGCAATAGGTGGTTGATAGTTTCTTCCTCCTGGTTGCAGAATGGGCATGAGTCCTGGTGCGGTAGCGCTCTCTTAGCTAGTCTGTCAGACATCCAACACATGTTGCGAAGGGCCAGCCACAAGAACAATCGGCACAGCAACGGTGCCCTAGATTTCCACGAGAAGTCTGCTGTGGGGACGATCTCATGGCCCGCAAACTTAGCCGCGTACGCCGATCTTACTGAGAAAGCACCACCCCTCTCCCAGGGCCAAGTAGCCACATCGGGATGGGCCTCTTGGAGCTCAACGTCACTGATTCTTGTCCACAACCTTAGGTATTCCCTAATGGTGCCGATTTGCATGTCAGGCCCGATATCCTTTGCCCATGTGGTGCCCTCTGTGGCCTCAGCCATCGTCCGAGTCTGCCACAACCTTGGTGGCACGCTAGCATAAACCATCAGGGCCAGCTCCTCGATGCGATATACATCCAACCACCGGTCCTCCCAGAGGGTGTTGTGTCCATTACCTAGTTGCATTCTGGTCGGCGCCTTAAATAATTTCATGGACTCCTTCAACACTGAGATTCTGAACTCCTGCCAGCATCTACCTTTCTCAGCTCGCTGCAACCACGGCCACCTGGCCTGCATGGCCATGTTCATCCACCGTAAGTCCGAACTCCAAGACCATCAGCCCATTTGGGCGCACACACTACTGTCCATGCCACAGAACAATTGCTGCCCCTTGAGGGAGTCCCGGATTAAGGGGGTCCTCGGACAGCCGGACTATATACGTATGCCGGACTGTTGGGCTATGAAGATACAAGATAGAAGACTTCGTCCCGTGTCCGGATGGGACTCTCCTTGGCGTGGAAGGCAAGCTTGGCGATTCGGATATGTAAATTCCTTTCTCTGTAACCGACTTTGTGTAACCCTAGCCCCCTCTGGTGTCTATATAAACCGGAGGGTTTAGTCCGTAGGACAACAATAATAATCACATGCTGGCTTCTAGGGTTTCGCCATTGCGATCTCCTGGTAGATCAACTCTTGTAATACTCATATTCATCAAGATCAATCAAGCAGGAAGTAGGGTATTACCTCCATAGAGAGGGCCCGAACCTGGGTAAACATTGTGTCCCCCGCCTCCTGTTACCATTAGCCTTAGACGCACAGTTCGGAACCCCCTACCCGAGATCCGCCGGTTTTGACATCGACGTTGGTGCTTTCATTGAGAGTTCTGCTGCATCGTCACCAGAAGGCTTGATGGCTCCATCAATCATCTACAACAACGCAGTCCAGGGGGAGATTTTCCTCCCCGGACAGATCTTCGTATTCAGCGGCTTCGCACTGCGGGCCAACTCGCTTGGCCATTTGGAGCAGATCGACAGCTACGCCCCTAACCATCAGGTCAGATTCAGAAGCCTGAATTTTGTGGCCGATATCCGTGGAGACTTGATCTTCGACGGACTCGGGCCCATGACGGCTGTCCCCTGCCACCGCGATGAACATGATCTAAATCTATCATCCGACCGTGCTCAGGAGATAACACCCGTGACCACTCTGGCCTTAGATCCAAAGCAGATCGCGTCGTCCAAAGACGGGAAGCTTAACCCCGCCACGGAAGCCGCAGACTCAGCGGCGCTCGAGCCGCACACAGACCCAACATCGAGCTGGGCTCGTGTCGCCGGAACCTTGGACTCATCTCCGGCCATAGCTTCCGGACCGCGTGCATCCGCGTCCATCGAACCTAGTTGGGCGCCGATCTTGGAGTTCAGCTCTGCGGACATCTTCCAGCACTCACCTCTAGGTGACGTGTTAAACTCATTGAGATCCTCTCCTTGTCGGGGGACTCTCGGCCGAACTATGTCCGGCTCAAATGGGAAGCGGACGACGAAGAACTTCGTTGCCCGCCCACCACCCACTTGATAGCCACTGTCGACGACTTAACCGACATGCTTGATTTCGACTCCGAAGACATCGACGGTATGGACGACGATGCCAGAGAGGAACAGGAACCATCACCTATAGGGCGTTGGACAGCCACCTCCTCATACGATATATACATGGTGGACACGCCTAAAGAAAAGGAGACCGACGATGATAGCGGAACGCCCGTTGATGAACCTCCCGAGCGTCGGTGTCATAAGCGCCGACCTCGATCCGGCAAAAGGAAAAACAACAACATTGTCACGGACGACGATGATAACTAGGACCCCGCAGACCCAGCGCTGGAGCAGAGCGTGCGAGAGGACGGCGAACACAGTCCGGGGATGTTGTCTGACCATAGCGATGCCGAAGATAGCAACTATCAACCTGTCTCCGAAGAGGATATCAGCCTGGGCGACGACGAATTCGTCATCCCAGAAGAACCATTAGAACAAGAACGCCTCCATCAAAGGCTTATCGCCACTGCAAGGAGCTTGAAGAAGCAGAAGCATCGGCTTAAAGCCGCACAGGATACGCTCAATAACAGATGGATCGAAGTGCTAGACGCTGAGGAAAAATACGGCGGTAATCGCCAAACAAAGAGCTATCCTAAACGTAAGCTGATGCCCGAATTTGGTGACGAGGCTGTTGCGCCTATATCGCCGAAAAACAATACGACTGACAAGCCGGACCGACCACCTCGTGGTCGAGACAGAGCGGCTAGCAACGCCGCACACAAGCCGGCACCCCCTCCCCGTAAAGGAAGGGAGGACGCGACTCAGGACCAGAAACACGATCTGCGTGAGGACCTGAACAAAAAGGCTGGCAAAACCAGGTCCATCTATGGATCCAGGGAACGTGCTCCTACACGGGATCATGGTTATCAAACCAAATATACCGGTCATTTACTAGTTCAGAATCAATACCGAGCAGTACAACCGTCGGACCCACGCCACGACACAGCCAAATACAGGGGTGCCGCACACCCCCTGTGCTTCACCGACGAGGTGTTGGAACACGATTTTCCAGAAGGGTTTAAACCCGTAAACATCGAGGCATATGACGGAACGACGGACCCTGCGGTTTGGATAGAAGACTTCATTCTTCACATCCACATGGCCCGCGGAGATGATATCCATGCCATCAAATACTTACCCCTCAAGCTAAAAGGACCAGCTCGGTACTGGCTGAAAAGCCTCCCCGAAAACTCCATCGGAAGTTGGGAAGAACTTGAGGACGCTTTCCGGGCCAATTTCCAGGGGACCTATGTCCGGCCCCCGGATGTAGACGATTTAAGTCACATAATCCAATAACCCGGAGAATCAACGCGTAAGCTTTGGAACTGGTTTCTCACTAAGAAGAACCAAATCGGTGACTGTCCGGACGCCGAAGCCTTAGCGGCCTTCAAACACAGTGTTCGGGACGAATGGCTAGCTAGACACCTCGGCCAGGAAAAGCCAAGGACAATGGCAGCCCTAACTACACTCATGACCCGCTTTCGTGCGGGTGAGGACAGCTGGTTAGCCCGTAGCAGCACTAATGATCTCCGCACATCTGAGGTCAGGGATGGCAACGGAAAACCACGATGCAGCAAAAACAAACATCATAACAATGAAAAAAGCCCAGACAATACAGTGGTAAACGCCGGATTCAGGGGCTATAGACCCGGTCAACGGAAGAAGCCATTTAAAGGCAACAGAGATGGTCCATCCAACCTGGATAAAATTCTAGACAGGTCCTGCCAGATTCATGGCATTCCCGATAAACCAGCCAATCATACCAACAGAGAATGTTGGGTCTTCAAGCAGGCCGGCAAACTCAACACCGAACACAAAGGGAAGAGACCCCAGAGCGAAGACGAGGACGAACCTCGCCAGCCGAACACGGGGGGACAGAAGAAATTTCCATCGGAGATCAAAACAATGAACATGATCTATGTCACTCATATCCCAAAGAGCGAGCGCAAACGCGCACTCTGAGATGTCTATCCCGTCGAGCTAGTCGCCCCCAAATTCAACCCATGGTCGGCCTGTCCGATCACTTTTGATCGTAGGGATCATCCGACTAGTATCCGTCATGGGGGTTCGGCGGCCTTAGTGCTCGACCCAATAATCGACGGATACCACCTCACTCAAGTCCTCATGGACGGCGACAGTAGCCTCATGGACAGTGTCCGCAAGAAGGGGATAGAACCGTCAAGAATCAAGCCAAGCAGCACTACCTTTAAAGGAGTTATACCGGGCGCAGAGGCCCGCTGCACGGGCTCTTTAACATTGGAAGTCGTATTCGGCTCTCTTGATAACTTTCGAAGCGAAGAGTTAATCTTCGACATAGCTCCGTTTCGAAGTGGCTATTATACACTACTCAGAAGAACGGCCTTCGCCCGTTTTAACGGAGTCCTGCATTATGCTTATGTAAAACTCAAAATGCCTGGACCACGTGGCGTCATTACGGTCAGTGGAAACACGGAGCACTCTCTTCGTACAGAAGAATACACGGCGGCTCTAGCAGTCGAAGCACAAAACGGCCTATTCAAGCCGAGCAGCTCATCGGTCATTAAGACCGCAGACACAGCTAAACGTATCCAGTGCACACTGATGACCCGCAAGTATAGGGGATCTATCGTGGTCCTTTCGATAAGTAAGAGTGTCGAACCCAACGAGGAGCAGAAGGAAATGATAAGCGATTTTTAGCAAGCTATTCTCCGCAAGTACTGAAATAAGTGGTAATTTGTGATAAGGTAAATTGTAACGAACAACAAGTAACAAAAGTAAATAAAGTGCAGCAAGGTGGCCCAATCCTTTTTGTAGCAAAGGACAAGCCTGGACAAACTCTTATAATAGGAAAAGCGCTCCCGAGGACACATGGGAATATTGTCAAACTAGTTTTCATCACGCTCATATGATTCGCGTTCGCTACTTTGATAATTTGATATGTGGGTGGACCGGTGCTTGGGTGCTGTTCTTACTTGAACAAGCATCCCACTTATGATTAACCTCTATTGCAAGCATCCGCAACTACAACAAAAGTGGTTACGGAGTTTTAATCGGGCACAGAGAAAGATAGGGGCTTATAGTTTTGCCCCACAACCTTTAACCTCAAGGGTAATGTCAACAATAATAATTCATGCCCCCCTACATCCAATTAATCGGAATAGCCTCAAAGCTGACACGTGGGTAGGAGTATGTACTCCTAGGAGTACTAACCCATTTTCCTATATATATATATATATATATATATATATATATATATATATATATATATATATATATATATATATATATATATATATATATATATAGGGTGGGTCTATTATGATAACACCCCCTTAAGACTTATTCTGCACACCGGTTTCTTATTCTGATAACACCCGCACCTAATCGGCCCACCCCACCCACGCTTCCTCTCCTCCCACGACCTCACTTTCTTTCCACTTTCCCTCCTCTCCCGCGCAGAACCACCTCCATCCTCCCCCATCGCCCGCTTCCTCCTACCCAGCCGTGTGCCACCACGCCTACCACCTTCCTCCCCCACCTACCTCCCACGGCCGGCGCGCCGCCCAACCACCTCGCCCCACCCTGTCGGTGGCCTTCCTCCCCATCGCCGGAGGCCACCCATCCCCCGACTGCTTCCCAGCATGAACCGGCGCCAGATCCAGGCCTCGGCGAGCCCCCGCGACGTCCCGGCGCCGGATCCAGGCCAGGGTGGGCCCCCGCGACGCCCCGCTGCCGGAGCCAGGCCGCGACGGCCCCCCGCGCCGCCTCCCCACCTGCTGCCCCCATGCCGCCGCCCAACCTGCCCCCCCCCCGCACCGCCACCCAACCTGCTCCCCCCTGCGCCGCCGCCCAACCTGCTTCCCCCGAGCCGCCGCCCCACCTCTGCGACTGACCCTTCCCTCCCTGGCCCCTTTCTACCTCCGTCATCGCGCCGGCCGGCCCAGCCCCGCCGCCATCCTCGAGAAGTGCGTCGCGAGCCCTGGAGCAGTGCACCGCGAGCCCTCTAGCAGCTCATCCATGGGCGCCGGCAATTTTTTTTGGCTTCTGCAGTTCGATACCCCCTGCGTGCAGCTCGGGCGCGAGCATGATGTGGTTTGGTGCAGTCAATTTGGTCCGGCGCCACCAGCCACGGCCACCAGCCTCCCCATCTTGCAACTCTCTTTCTCTGCTCTGTAGCAGTCCCCTGTCGAGGAGCAGCTAGAAAACAGTGTCGCCATGTTGTTCGGTACCAAACGCCACGCAGTTGGTTCCTGCATCAGCTTGTAGTGATTTGTGAAGATTGCATCGCCCGCGATGGTTCCTGCATCAGCTTGCAGTGCACATTGCGTAGGTGTGTTCTGCATCGTGTGTTCTGATCCGGTTCTCTAGTGAAGCACTTCAGCTCGGATGGCTGTGTGATGCCGTCAATTTCTTTTGTACTAGCTGATTTTGTGTTGCTGCATGGTTGTGTTGAAAGAGTTCATTCTCCGTGCAGCTTATTCGGCGGGGCGTGTGGTTCATCTGAGCTCGGCGTGCAGTGCGTAACACAAGTCGTCATTCAGTGCTGGATCCGCCTCCCCCTGTTTGCAGCTCCTTTCAATATTTTTTGCAGCTCACTGAGTATTCTTTTGCAGTTTGTTATGAAAATCCAATGGTGCTGGCCGCGCCACACCTTTTCCTGTTGCTTCATCTGAGGAGAGGACGACCTCCTCTCCCTGCCATGTCAAGATCCGACCTCCACTACCTGTGCCCCGGAGTGCAAACTCCCTTCGGCGAGGAGCGAGGTTCACAACAAGTCCATCCCGGCGGGTTGACGGGGTCGGTCAGTACCGGATTCTTGGCAACCGTGCAGTTTGGTGTATTTTTATGCCTCAACCGTGCAGCTGACTGGGTGCTCCCAGCGAGGTTCTGTGGTTTTGGGTGTTCAATGTGCTCCTAATCAGTGGTGGATCCAGGAATTGAACTTACCCGGGGTGAAATTTTAAGGTTTAATTTTTTTATTGACAAATGCAAGTCCGCTGAAACAAATCTCCTAAAATTCAATTCAAATATGAAGCCAGATGCATTAGAAAATTAACCTAACTAATGATTCCTAAACAGTTCGAGATTCTCGACATAGGGTGATGGAACCACCAAAAATCACAAAATATAACATAAACATCACAGAGGGCGACTAACATGAACTCCTAATGCTTGAATAATTCATTCCATGGCCCAAAACGTCACAGAACTACTAACATAAACATCACATAATTTACCCTGAGTTGTTAGTATACGAGGAGGGTTTGGTACATGGCCTCTACGATCTCTCAAGCTGTGAAAATGTTCTATAATCTTCTTGTTATCAATTACGTCATCAGATATCTTATTTCTCAAATCTATCTTTATGATATTCATGGCTGAGAAAGCTCTTACAACAGGTGTCGTCGCTACTGGCAAAGTTGGTTTCATTTTTTTAAGATTCCCTACATTACAAGTTTACAACATCACCATGTTCAATAGTTAGCTAGAAATTGAAGATCAAGACTAGAAGAAAATAGTGGACTACCTGGTTGTGCTTGCTGACTTTGCAAACTGCAGATCCTGTGGGTTTGCGCGGGCTCGATGCATTGTTGCCGCTGGCTTTTTCGCGAATATGCAAAGCTTGCGTATCTGATAGACGAAGTTAAGGGTTAGTACAGGGGGTACGACGCATGACACAAACGCAGAAGGTATGAACATGGTGACCGAAGCAAAGGGACATGGGATGCTTAGCCCAAACTGGAAAGAAAAACACGGCTAAACTCGCCACCTAGGGACGCAACCCAAACCAAACCAACAAGACAACCGACATCATCGAATCTACCGGCGAGGACACCGCAGGAAAACAAGATAGTGCCTTCACGATGAAGAGGAAGTCGAGTCGGAGGCCGGACCGCCATCGCAGGAAGGGGAGCAATGCCAGCCATCGACGGAGGCATCGAGCGCTAGCTGGGACTGCTTCTTTTGGTTCCCCCATCCGCTGATGGTGCCAGGCGGCCGGCAGTCCGGCGAGGCGGAGCTCTGTGGCGGCAAGCCAGCGGCAGCTAGGTTACGCTCGCAGTATCGCCGACTACGTGGCTCGATTGGGGTTTGCGGATTTTTCTACGAGTGCCTTTTTTCTTGGGAAACGTTTCTGGCCGGTGCGCCGGTTGAAACTTTAGCCGGTCATACGGGCTCCCTGCGATCCCTTTGGATCGTGCACTTCACAGCCTATGCGAGTAGCCACGCGCCATAACACGTGGCATTGGGGCAACGACACGCTGCTCTCTTCCTTATCCCCTTTCTTTCCGCTGTTAGTGCTCACATCGAACGCACCGTCCCGTGCATCGCTGAAGCTCCGATCCCATGCCCCAAACCACCGGCGGCACGGCCCCGACCCTCCCCCACCCATGTCCCCTCACGATCGCTCCTCTTAGTGCTGCAACACGCCTCTATCGTGGTTGCCATGGTTGTCACCACAGTTTGATGCGAGGGCAAAGACCACACCAATTGCTGCCATGGCCTTCACCTTGAAGCTGCCATGGCCGTCACCGCAGATGGTTGCCAAGTGTTGCAAGCAGTGATGGTTTTTGATGGAACCGCCTACACAGTTTGAAGCGAAAAAAATGGTACAACCGGCACATCAATTTGCTACGACTGGCATTTTTTTGCTTACCCATTGAGTGTCAAATGTAGCGGAGCTGCATCCAGGGATATAATTTGCTACATGTGGGCATCATTTTTGCTGGAACCAGCTTGAGCTCGCCGTCGTCGCACGGGGCTTCTCGCGGGCATCGTTTTTGCTGGAACCAGCTCGAGCTAGCCGTCGTCACACGGGGCTGCTTGTGGGCATCGTTTTTGCTGGAACCAGCTCGAGCTCGCCGTCGTCGCATGGGGCTGCTCAGAACACCACGCCGGCAGCAGCCGATGTTGCCATGACCACATCGGCAGTAATACAACGACCATGTGGTGCGACAGCGGCACCTTCATGCTGCATCAGCAGGCCTACTGGGGATGACGGCGGCCTGTTTTGAAGGACACAACAGGGCTGCTGGCGATGGTGGCCTGATGGCGATGACGGCGACCACGTGATGCTCGGACGGTGGCTAGGGCGACGAGCGCGGGGTGGTGTTGTTGGCTGGCAAGCACGGGCAGCCAAGGAAGAGCGTGGCAGGCGGCGCGCAGAAATTCCCATGGACAGAAACTACTGGTCAACGCAAGATGCAAGGGAGATCTATGAGAAATCAATGGCTGGAGGTTTGCGTAATCCTACGGCTACAGGCAGACCGGCCCAAAGTTGGGCCGGCGCACCGGCGCGTAGCACTTCCCTTTTTTCTTTGAGGGATTTTTCTACGAGTGCCTGTATACGTGGTGGTGTGCTCGTGGTAACTAGACCAGTGCCTGTATGGTGACGTGCTCATGGTAACTAGTTTGGGTATATGGACTGGGCTATGGCCGTTCTATCCAGCGCAAATCTAACATGTATTGGCCCATGTACAAAACGAACCGTATTTTCTGTATACGCTTATTTCGGCTACCCGGGGCGGCCGACCATACTGGCCCCTACCGTGGCGCCGCCATTGCTCCTAATCACCCATGTAGTTCATTTTTACTGTACATTTTGCATTGTTTTGCTTGTGTGGTGCAATTGTCTTCTGGGTCTGGTACAGTGCGATGCTGGGAAGATGTGGGCGACGAGGCATGCAGTTCCCTAGCGTGAACATGTTCGAGGATGTGGATTTTGTTTTTGCAGTTTGTTGTTCCTATTTGAGTAGTCCAAAAAGCGTGTTTTATGTGATGTGGGATGTACGGTTGTAATTGTGAACTCCACTCCACCTCGTATCATGTGGGATGTACGGTTGTAATTGTGAACTCCACTCCACCTCGTATCATGTGGTTAACTTTAGTATGTGACGTGGTTCACTTCCCCTCAATTGTGAATTACACTCGCCTCATGCAGTTCTCGGATGTGGTTCACTTTCGAGAGTAATGAGGTTCACTTGCACACAGCATGAAAAGTGCGAAAAAATTTAGCAAAACAACAAAAAAGTAATGCGGTTAGCTTTGATATATGTCGCGGTTCACTTCCCTCGTCCGTGCGGTCCATTCTCGGTCATAAAAAATGTTGAAAGAAAGATGTCAAAAACTCGGCTGAGAAAAATTTACATTCCACAAAAGAAATAATGAAGTTCACTTGACTGTCTGATGAAGTGCGGTGTCTGTCTGAAGAAGTGCGCTCATCTGTCTGATGCAGTTTTTTTGTCGATTTTGGTGTCGCGAAAAAACAGAGTGTCCGCGTTTCGGTAAATTTAAAACTGCTCTTAAACCGTAAAGAATTAGAGAGAGTTTTCTACATGAAAGAGTTGCGCCTTGTCGATACCTTTCCAATGGCGTATCGTTTGAATCATTCCGACCAGCGGTTTGCAAAAATTTCGCGAAAAACGGCCGCTGCCACTCGTCGTCCGCCGCACGATTTTCAAAATTAACTTAAAACCGCAAGGAATCTGAAACCAAGTTCTACATACGAAAGTTGAGCCTTGTCCATAGCTTTTCAACGGCGTATCACACGCCTCGTTTCGACAAACTGTTCAAAAACTGGAGCGAAAACAGTACCGAAAATTTTAAAAAACTTGAAAAACAGAGTTCCGCGATTTAGTAAATTTGAAACTGCTCTTATACCGTAACGAATTAGAGAAAGATTTATATATGTAAAAGATGCGCCTCGATGATATCTATCCAACGGCGTATCATTTGCTTCACTCCGACAAGCGATTTAGAAAAAAACGCAAAAAAAGCTTGCTGCCACTCATCATCCGCCGCACCATTTTCAAAACTGATCTTAAACCGTGCGGAATCTCGAAAAGTGTTCAACATGTCGAAGTTGCGCCTAATCCATAGCTTTTCAACGGTATATTACACGCCTCATTCCGATAAACGGTTAAAAAATTAGAACGAAAACAATACCGAAAAAATAACGCGTGCAGTTTTTTCCGACGAGAAATTCACTAGTCTCTATTGCAGTGCTCGTCTTCAAAATGATGCAGTGCGCTTCTGTTGAGCATGCAGTGCCAAAGTGGTGTGCAGAATAGTTATTCTGCTAATATTAGCAGAATAGACCGTCTGTATATATATATATATATATATATATATATATATATATATATATATATATATAGTTACTATTCATCACGCAGGGTGCAGAATAATTTATTCTGCACCCGAGGTAATATTAGGATCATTTCATAAATAAATTATATTTTAAATACAAATAGTTACGGTCATATTAATTCACTGCGTGAAATTTGGCATAAAAAAGGTTAGAAGACTAGAAAAAAAATACATTTTATGTACATTTTACACTATGTTTTTACATTTGTAATTTACGTAACATAAAATATTGTTTACGGCGATTACATATTTTCTTACGTTCTCTTTTTATGTCTGGAATAAGACAAAATTTAAGGAACGTAAATTTACGGTGGATTGATGTTAAAATAGAGGGGGGTGAAGAATAACTATTCCTCAGCCAGGGTGACGAATAGCGCGACTCTTGCATAAGGTAGAGGATAATAATAAAAGATAGGCCCTTCACAGAGGGAAGCAGAGGTTGTCATGCGCGTTTAGGGTTGATGCACAAAATCTTAATGCAAAAGAACGTCAATTTATATTGCCCCTTATATATGGACCTTTATTATGCAGTCCGTCGCTTTTATTACTTCCACAACAAGTTCGTACAAAGCTTATTTTCTCTGCACTAATAAGTCATGCATATTTAGAGAGCAATTTTTATTGCTTGCACCGATGACAACTTACTTGAAGGATCTTACTCAATCCATAGGTAGATATGGTGGACTCTCATGGCTGAACTGGTTTAAGGGTATTTGAAAGCACAAGTAGTATTTCTACTTGGTGGTGAGAATTTGGCTAGTATGAGGGGGAAAGGCAAGCTCAACATGTTAGAGGATCCATGACACCATACTTTATCTCTGATACAAGAAAACATAACTTATTATGTTGTCTTCCTTGTCCAACATCAATTCTTTAGCATGTCATATTTTAATGAGTGCTCCCAATCATAAAATATGTCAATGATAATATATCTATATGTGAAACCTCTCTTTCCTTATTACTTCCTATTAATTGCAACGATGACCAAAGCTATATTTGCCAACTCCCAACAACTTTTAATCATCATACTCTTTCTATGTGAAGTCATTACTCTCAATAAGATCAATATGAACTATTTGCTTCTTTTTATTCTTTTTCTTTTATTGACCCAAAGATCATGGCCAAATAATCAAGCCCTTGACTCAACACTAAACTTTATTATATAGCTCATGGACTCGATTACATAGAGGGATCATAAAGCAAAACTCGAAACTAGATCATGCCATGACTTTATTCTACTAAATCAAGATACTACTAATAGGATCAAACTAAGAAAAATGGTAAAGATTGGAGTTGTGATGGTGATACGATACCAGGGCACCTCCCCCAAGCTTGGCAGTTGCCGAGGGGAGTGCCCATACTCATGTGATTATGTCTCCTTCTTTGTTGTTGACGGTGGAGGTGTTGTTGATGATGGAGTTGTTGCATTTTTCTTCTCTAGCTTGCGTCTGAGGCTAAAATTTTCCTCCCTCAGATCCTCATTCTCGAGCTCAAGTTTCATTGTCTTTTTGCATAGTGCTGCCTTGCTGTCCTGCAAAAAACGAGGTGGGATAGATTGGACCTTAGGGAGGCTTGACTTCTTGAACTGCACATGCATATCACCAGGTTGAGGTAGTGGATCGTCCTCTTCATCGGAGGTAGTTTCCTCCTTCCTCTTTGGATCATAGTCTTCTTCTTCCTCCGTGGTCCAGCCATAATGTTTCACATCCCCATATACTTTTGGGTTTGCAATATAATCGGCCATGTAGCTCTCTCCCTCCGAATCTTGGGACGACATCTTGTTCCAAATCTGCAACAGGAACAGCTCGAAACGAAAACAAAGAATATTTGCGTGATACGGTGGTCAAAACCTTCGGGAGAATATATAATTAATTTTTACCGACCAAAATACGTATCGTGCAAGAAAACGGAGTCTGGCGGGCACACGAGGTGCTCACGAGGTAGGAGGGCACGCCTAGGGGGTAGGGCGCGGCCACCACCCTCGTGGTACCCTCGTGTCCTTCTCGGACTGTCACTTATTTTTCTATTTTTCTAAATATTCCAAAACGGAGAAATATTGCCTTAAAAATTGTTTTGGAGTCGGTTTATTTACCGTACCACATACCTATTCCTTTTCGGAGTCTGGAACGGTCTGGAAAGTGTCCCTTATGTATTCCTCCGGGGTTACAGTTTCAATAATATTGGTTTCAACATTTATAGGATTACCTGAGATATAGTGTTTGATCCTTTGACCGTTTACCACCTTCGGATTTGTGCCTTCGAAGTTGTTGATTTTTATGGCACCGGAATGATAGACCTCCTCGATAACGTAGGGACCTTCCCATTTAGAGAGAAGTTTTCCTGCAAAAAATCTTAAATGAGAGTTGTATAGCAACACATAATCACCTACATTAAACTCACGCTTTTGTATCCTTTTGTCATGCCATCTTTTAACTTTTTCTTTAAACAACTTGGCATTTTCATAAGCTTGGGTTCTCCATTCACCAAGTGAGCTAATATCAAATAACTCTTCTCACCGGCAAGTTTGAAATCATAGTTGAGCTCTTTAATAGCCCAATATGCCTTATGTTCTAGTTCAAGAGGTAAGTGACATGCTTTTCCATAAACCATTTTATACAGAGACATACCCATAGGATTCTTATATGCAGTTCTATAGGCCCATAATGCGTCATCCAGTTTCTTGGACCAATTCTTTCTAGACCTATTAACAGTCTTTTGCAAAATTAATTTGAGCTCTCTATTGCTCAATTCTACTTGACCACTAGACTGCGGGTGATATGGAGATGCAATTCTATGATTAACATCATATTTAGCAAGAATTTTACGGAAAGCACCATGAATAAAGTGTGAACCACCATCAGTCATTAAATATCTAGGACTCCAAACCTCGGAAAAATAACTTCCTTAAGCATTTTAATAGAGGTGTTATGATCAGCACTACTAGTTGGAATAGCTTCTACCCACTTAGTAACATAATCAACAACAACTAAAATATGTGTATATCCATTAGAGGCAGGAAAAGGTCCCATATAATCAAAGCCCCAAATATCAAATGGTTCAATAACAAGTGAATAATTCATAGGCATTTCTTGGCGTCTACTAATATTACCAATTCTTTGACATTCATCGCAAGACAAAACAAACTTACGGGCATCCTTGAAGAGAGTGGGCCAATAAAAACCGTATTGCAATACCTTATGTGCAGTTCTATCTCCAGCGTGGTGTCCTCCATAAGCTTCAGAGTGACACTTGTGTAGGATCTGTTCCTGTTCATGCTTAGGTACACAACGTCTAATAGCACCATCTACTCCTTTATAAAGATGTGGGTCATCCCAAAAGTAATGTCGCAAATCATAGAAAAACTTTTTCTTTTGTTGGTATGTGAAGCTAGGTGGTATAAATTTAGCAACAATATAATTGGCATAATCAGCATTCCAAGGAGTGCTACGAGAAGTGCTTATGACATTTAATTGTTCATCAGGAAGGCTATCATCAATAGGTAGTGGGTCATCAAGAACATTCTCTAACCTAGATAAGTTATCTGCAACGGGGTTCTCCGCTCCTTTTCTATCAACAATATGCAAATCAAATTCTTGCAGCAAGAGAACCCATCTAATAAGCCTAGGTTTTGCATCTTTCTTTTCCATAAGATATTTAATAGCAGCATGATCAGTGTGAATAGTTACTTTAGAATCAACAATATAGGGTCTGAATTTATCACAAGCAAATACAACTGCTAAAAGTTCCTTTTCAGTAGTAGCATAATTTCTTTGAGCATTGTCTAGAGTCTTACTAGCATAATAGTTAAAATTTAATTTCTTATCAACTCTTTGCCCTAGAACAACACCTACAGCGTAATCACTAGCATCATACATAATTTCAAAGGGTAAATTCCAATCAGGTGGCTGAACAACAGGTGCAGAGACTAATGCTTTCTTAAGTATTTCAAATGCTTCTACACAATCATCATCAAAGACAAATGGTACATCTTTTTGTAGTAAATTAGTCAGAGGCCGAGAAAATTTTGAGAAGTCCTTAATGAACCTCCTATAAAATCCGTCGTGACCAAGGAAACTTCTTATACCTTTGATGTCCTTGGGACATGGCATCTTTTCAATAACATCAACCTTGGCTTTATCAACTTCAATACGTCTTTCAAAAACTTTGTGCCCCAAGACAATACCTTCATTAACCATAAGGTGGCACTTTTCCCAATTCAAGACAAGATTATTTTCTTCACATCTCTGCAAAACTCGATCAAGATTGCTCAAGCAATCATCAAAAGAGGAACCATAGACGGAAAAATCGTCCATGAAAACCTCACAAACTTTTTCACAAAAATCAGAGAATATAGCCATCATGCATCTTTGAAAGGTAGCAGGTGCATTACATAAACCGAAAGGCATACGTCTATAAGCAAAAGTACCAAAAGGGCATGTAAAAGTAGTCTTTGATTGATCTTTAGCCGACACAGGTATTTGAGAGAAACCAGAATAACCATCTAGAAAACAATAATGTGTATGTTTGCATAATCTTTCTAGCATTTGAGCAATAAAAGGTAATGGGTAATGATCTTTCTTAGTAGCCTTATTTAATTTGCGAAAATCAATTACCATCCTATAACCTGTGATAATTCTTTGCGGAATGAATTCATCTTTATCATTAGGGACAACAGTAATACCTCCCTTCTTAGGGACACAATGGACAGGGCTTACCCACTGACTATCAACAACGGGATAAATTATACCTGCCTCCAGAAGCTTGAGTATTTCTTTTCTTACCACTTCTTTCATTTTAGGATTCAAACGTCGTTGAGGATCATGAACTGGTTTGGCATCCGCTTCCATATTTATTTTATGTTGACATAGAGTGGGACCGATGCCCTTAAGATCATCAAGAGTATATCCAATAGCGGCACGGTGCTTCTTCAGAGTTTTCAATAATCTTTCTTCTTCATGCTCTGAAAGGTTAGCACCTAATAATGACAGGATATATTTTCTTTTCATCAAGATAAGCATATTTAAGATTATCAGGCAACGGTTTAAGCTCAAACACGGGATCACCCTTGGGTGGAGGAGGACCCCTAGGATTTCAATAGGCAAATTGTGTTGCAGAATAGGTTCCTGTTTAAATAATACTTCATCTATTTCCCTTCTTTCATTCATGAACATACCATTTTCATGGTCTAACAAATAGTGTTCTAAAGGATCACTAGGAGGCACGGCAATAGAAGCAAGACCAATAATTTCATCCTTACTAGGCAATTCTTCCTCACGATGTTGTTTACTAAATTTAGAGAAAATAAACTCATGAACAATATCATCCAAGCCAACAGTAACAACATTCTTTTCGCAGTCTATCTTAGCATTAACAGTATTCAAGAAGGGTCTACCAAATATAATGGGACAAAAGCTATCTTGTGGAGAACCAAGAACAAGAAAATCAGCGGGATATTTGGTTTTTCCACACAAGACTTCAACATCTCTAACAATTCCCATTGCAGATATAGTATCTCTATTGGCAAGTTTAATTGTAACATCAATATCTTCTATGTCAGCGGGTGCAATTTCATGCTTAATTTCTTCATACAAGGTAATAGGTATAACACTAGCACTAGCACCCATATCACATAAGCCATGATAACAATGATCTCCTATTTTAGTAGAAATAACAGGCACGCCTATCACAGGTCTATGTTTATCTCTAGCACAAGGTTTAGCAATTCTAGCACTTTCACCACAGAATTGAATAACATGCCCTTCAATATTATCAGACAAGAGATCTTTAACAATAGCAATATTAGGTTCTACTTTGACTTGCTCAGGAGGTGTATAAGTTCTAATATTGCTTTTACGAACAACAGTTGAAGCTTTAGCACGATCCTTCATTCTAACAGGGAAAGGTGGTTTCTCAACATAAGAAGTGGGAACAATAGGATCATTATAAGTGACAGTCTTTTCTTCAACTTTAATAGGTGCAGCTACTTTTACTTCTATGGGAGGATGATATTTAAACCACTTCTCCTTGGGGAGATCAACATAGGTAGCAAAAGATTCACAGAAAGAAGCTACTATCTTAGAGTCAAGTCCATATTTAGTGCTAAACTTACGGAAAATATCGATATCCATAAAAGATTTAACACAATCAAACTTAGGTGTCATACCTGACTTCTTACCTTCGTCGAGGTCCCAATCTTCAGAGTTGCGTTTCATTCTATCCAATAAATTCCATTTAAATTCAATAGTCTTCATCATAAAAGAGTCAACACAAGAAGTATCGAGCATGTTGCGATTGTTATCAGAAAGCCGAGCATAAAAACTTTGAATAATTACTTCTCTTGGGAGCTCATGATTGGGGCATGAATATAACATTGATTTAAGCCTCCCCCAAGCTTGAGCGATGCTTTCTCCTTCGCGAGGCCAAAATATATATATATAATTGCGATCACGATGAACAAGATGCACAAGGTAATACTTTTGATGAAATTCCAATTTCAATTTTTATAGTTCCATGATCTCGTATCATCACATAGCCTGTACCATGTCAATGCGTCTCCCTTCAAAGATAAAGGGAAGGCCTTCTTCTTAACAACATCATCGGGTATACCTGCAAGCTTAAATAGTCCACAAACTTCATCCACATAGAGTAGATGTTCATCAGGATGCTTTGTTCCATCTCCTGTAAAAGTGTTAGCTAGCAGTTTTTCCATCATACCCGAAGGAATTTCAAAAGGAGTTTCATTTTCAATAGGCTCAGTAGGTTGAGGAGCAACTCTTTGCTCTACTGGATGGGGTGAATATAGCCCGAACAAGCCCCTCAGAGAATTACTTTCCATAGTAACAAGTGACAGAAAATTTCAGCACACTATATAAATTTTTCCTTACCAAATTCCACCTACCAAAGGTGCTACACTCCCTGGAAACGGCGCCAGAAAAGAGTCTTGATGACCCACAAGTATAGGGGATCTATCATAGTCCTTTCGATAAGTAAGAGTGTCGAACCCAACGAGGAGCAGAAGGAAATGATAAGTGGTTTTCAGCAAGGTATTCTCTACAAGTACTGAAATAAGTGGTAACAGATAGTTTTGTGATAAGATAAATTGTAACGAACAACAAGTAACAAAAGTAAATAAAGTGCAGCAAGGTGGCCCAATCCTTTTTATAGCAAAGGACAAGCCTGGACAAACTCTTATAATAGGAAAAGCGCTCCCGAGGACACATGAGAATATCGTCAAACTAGTTTTCATCACGCTCATATGATTCGCGTTCGGTACTTTGATAATTGGATATGTGGGTGGACCGGTGCTTGGGTGCTGTTATTACTTGAACAAGCATCCCACTTATGATTAACCTCTATTGCAAGCATCCGCAACTACAACAAAAGTATTAAGGTAAGCCTAACCATAGCATGAAACATATGGATCCAAATCAGCCCCTTACGAAGCAATGCATAAACTAGGGTTTAAGCTTCTGTCACTCTAGCAACCCATCATCTACTTATTACTTCCCAATTCCTTCCTCTAGGCCCAAATAATGGTGAAGTGTTATGTAGTCGACGTTCACATAATACCACTAGAGGCTAGACAACATACATCTTATCAAAATATCGAACGAATACCAAATTCACATGACTACTAATAGCAAGACTTCTCCCTTGTCCTCAGGAACAAACGTAACTACTCACAAAGCATATCATGTTCATAATCAGAGGGGTAATAATATGCATAAAGGATCTGAACATATGATCTTCCACCAAATAAACCAAATAGCATCAACTACAAGGAGTAATCAACACTACTAGCAACCTACTAGCACCAATCCCGGACTTGGAGACAAGAATTGGATACAAGAGATGAACTAGGGTTTGGAGATGAGATGGTGCTGGTGAAGATGTTGATGGAGATTGCCCTCTCCCGATGAGAGGAGCGTTGGTGATGACGATGGTGATGATTTCCCCATCCCGGAGGGAAGTGTCCCCGGCAGAACAGCTCTGCCGGAGACCTAGATTGGTTCTGCCAAGGTTCCGCCTCGTGGCAGCGGAGTCTCGTCCCGAAAGGTTGCCTTGTATTTTTTTATCATCGAAAGACTTCATATAGGAGAAGATGGGCATCGGAGAGCCACCAGGGGGCCCACGAGGTAGGGGGCACGCCCCGGGGGGGGGAGGGGGGGGGGGGAGGGGGGGGGGGGGGGGGCGCCCCCACCCTCGTGAGCAGGGTGTGGGCCCCCTGGCCTTCATCTTTGGCGACGATTTTTCTTTATTTATTTTAAGATATTCCATGGAGTTTCAGGACTTTTGGAGTTGTGCAGAATAGGTCTCTAATATTTGCTCCTTTTCCAGCCCAGAATTCCAGCTGCCGGCATTCTCCCTCTTCATGTAAACCTTGTAAAATAAGAGAGAATAGCCATAAGTATTGTGACATAACGTGAAATAACAGACCATAATGCAATAAATATTGATATAAAAGCATGATGTAAAATGGACGTATCACACACCTCAGTGCGGCAGCTCAGATAAACCCGCGCTCAATTAGCAACTACGCCCCCATCGACCGCCCCATAAGGAGATAGCACATGTGCCACGTATACATAAATATACACTCAAAATTCCTTGAGTGGCGCCGGGGGCACACTGCACACAAAAAGTCCATAGTTCGGCTCGACCCTATTCGGACTCAAGAAGTTATATTTCACGGTTCATTAAAACGAACCAGCTTTACTTACGGCCACACCAGATTCTTTTACCTGGTTTTTTCCCTTTTTACAGATGGCCACCACACTATACCCTTCAAGGACACTTCACAACGGAGAAAAAGGCGCAAACGTGCAGTAGGGCCCTGCATTAAGGTTTCTTTTTCAGATTAAGACCCCGTGTAAAACTTATTTATCTCATTTTGTTCTATACTTTCCTAGCATGTAAAATGTCCAAGAAAGATATCGGCATCACCTGTAAATATACGGCTCGCAGTACTAAAGTGGATGTTATAGAAGCAGCTTGGTTCGTATTGTGTTTTGAGATTTATGCTCTCACCACCTGCGCTCTTTCCCCACGTCGGATTGCCATACGTGCCTTGATACCGGGGTCTATCACCAGGGGCTGTATTCAGCCCGGTGTATATTGTAAAGTCCAAACACCCATAGGGAGTGTTCGGCATCGCGAGTTTGGCCTTATATGCATCAGCTCCGAATCATGTCTTTGGTCAATAGTTGGGTTGCCCGGCGCCTATGTTTACTACCATACGTTCCGCTCTATCGACTAGGTAGTAAAGGGAGAACTACTGCGATTGTGTCCTGGTTTATCCGGATGAGCACCTCAGTAGCGAAAGCCGAAAACCGACTGTCATGATGAGGCGAGAGCTGGTCAACCACTCGATGACTCAGTGGAATCTTCGCGATTCCTCCGCAATAACGAAGTACCGTCTTTCCGGTCAGGTATGTAAGCACACCTATTCGGATAACCGCAGGCATACCAGGGGCTATATCATAGACCCACCGTCAAACTCCTATGGCTAAGTGTAAGTGTTAAAGCCCTATAGTCCGATTGCCTGGTTCGCCGCACTAACACCTCCTTAACGGACCAAGACGTTGGGTGAAGTGTGACCGAGTGCTTTTTCAAACACCCCCGTGTTATACGCGAGGGGGCTGAAGCCGACGACTGGCAAACTTTCAGATTATATACATAAAAACAGCCACACAGGAGGCCCCAATACTTTTCGGGCAAAAGTATAAAAATATAGCCTTAAAATATATCACAATATTGTTTTTACAATTTCAGTACACTTCACTCGAACATAACATCTTTCGAGCACTGACCCTCTATCAAGCGGGCACCTTCTAGGACATCTTCAAAGTAATGTTCTGGCATGTTAGGATCCTTGCCTTCGGGTGGACTCCACGCCGCAATATCAGTGGCCTTCATCTTCTCCCAATACGTCTTGGCACGGGAAAGGGCCATCCATGCACCTTCTATGCATGTTGACCGCTTAACAGCGTCGATACGCGACACCACATTAACAAGTTGCTGCACCAAAACGAAATAACTATCTGGAATTGGCTCAGCCGGCCAGAGCCGGGCTATGACGTCCTTCATGGTAGTTCCGAACATCTTGTGGAGCTCGGCCCACTGTGCCATCTGTTCGTTCAACAGTGGACGCTTCGGCGTGTCAAATTGCGACCAGAATAGCTTTTCCGTTGCCTGTCCTTCTTGCGCGTGGAAAAACTGATTCGCATCGGCAGCACTCTTTGGTAGGTCCATAAAGGCGTCTGGAGAACTGCACAGTTGGTTAAGCGGGGCATACTTCGGATCGCCAAACATAGTTTGCAATAAAAAGGTCTTAGTAGCCGCGATCTCCCTAGCTTGTCGGATTTCCTCCCGAGCTTCTCTAGACTCCGACCAGGCTTCTTTCGCCTCTTGTCAGGCCTTGTCAAGATCGGCCGCTTTGGCTTTGTTATCTTTCTCAAGAACTTGGCATCAGCCAGTGGCATCTTTCAGCTCCAGTGCCATAGAAGATATTCTCTCCTCGCACTGACGCCGAGCAGTCTGTTCGGCCTTTAATTTGGCGGCTACCTTTTCGGCAACGGCATTACTCATCCTGGCCTGCTCCTTGGCCCGGGCAAGTTCAACCCGAAGGGTCTCAACTGCGGCAGCACTATCTGCAGTTACGCATATACAAATTCTCAGTGTCATGCGCATTTCATAATACTATCATGTACTGAGTGCCCCAAGGACATACCTTGTGCCTCGTCGAGTCGCCTGTTAATAAGCATGATGTCATCATCCGCTACATCAACTTTCTGCGTCAGATGTGCTACATCTGTAGCTTGGGCAGTTGCCACAAATGTAACAGCCCGTGTTCCAATTAGTTAGATCATTTCCTGGGCATATATTTTGATCCTCTGATTGCCTCCCTTTGGGCGACAACCAGAGTCTCAGGGGCTACTATCTATACACAGGTGCAATTCGCATTTATAACATAAAAAAATTACACAACGTACCTCGAAACCTCTTAGTAGGCTCGTAAAAGCTCATTCAATCCGCCTTTTGCGGACTGAACTCTCTCAACCACCGTACCCATCAAGGTACGATGTTCCTCTGGGACGGAAGCATGTTGCAACATGTGCATCAATGTATCCTGCGCCTCCGGATCCGGAACAGGTTATGTCGTCCCTCGGACATTGGATAGTATGGGAATTTTGTTGTTCCCCATAGGGGCCGCACACTTTGGATCCTGGGTGGCTGAAGTATTACGTTCGGTCCCGGTCTTCACTACCCCTGGCGCCACTCGTTGATCGGGAAAGATCCTCCGGGACGACACCTTGGTGTCGTTATCCTTATCAGGCAGGGAGATATGTGGAGGCGTCTCCTCCATCATCTCCGGAAGAAGATCCCCCGAGGAGGAGGACTATTGAGGAGGGCCGCATACCGGACTGCAAACATATATTGAAAATGTTACCCTTGTAACCTGAAAAGAATGGGATATGCTTACAAGCACCCTGGTTCACTTACGATTCGGCTAATGATCTATTTTTATGAAGTGATGGCGTGTCAATTTCATCCCCTGACCGGGATTTCTTCCCCCGCTTAGAAGCTTCTCTTTTCAAGTCTTCGGAGGCGGTCCTATTCTTCCCACGAGGAGAAGGGATGTCAGCTTGCCCTTGCCTTCCACTTTTGGAAGTGGAAGTTCCGATCTCCCCGGACAAATTGCCTGGTGTGCCTCCAGAATAAAGGCCACCTTGGGCCTCTTCGCTCTCCTCCTTATATTCCCCCGCCGACGCTTGATATGGTGTCGGAGCCAACATCCTTGTTAACACCGGATCGGCAGAGTCTTCGGGAAGTGGAGCCGAACACCTAATTCTCTCCGCCTTATTTTACCAGCCCTGGCCGAGTAGAGCTTTATCAGTATATTGTTATGAGGAATTTGACAAAATTCTGTTCGAAAGTTAAAGTGCTTACCAGGGTATCTGGATGATTGTAGTCAAGACCGATGTCTTTTGTAGTATCCGACCACTGTTTTCGTGCGCCGAAGAACAATTTCCACATCTCTCTGAGCATCTTGTCGGAGAAGTGCTGGAGGGTCCATGGACCTTCCGGATTAAACTCCCACATGCGGAGAGGGCGTCGCTGATAGGGTAAAATCTGGCGGACTAGCATTACTTGGATTACATTGATGAGACCGGTGTCCTTCTCAATGAGGCTCCGAATGCGACTTCGCAGCGTCCGCACTTCATCAATAGATCCCCAGTCCAGCCCCTTGTTAATCCATGATGCGAGCTATGGTGGAGGGCCAGAACGAAATGCAGGCGTAGCTGCCCACTTCTTACTGCGGGGTTCAGTGATGTAAAACCACTCCCGTTGCCATAAATCAGAAGATTCTGCAAAGGAGCCCTTTGGCCAAGGAGAATTGATAAGCTTGTTTATTGAAGCACCGCTGCACTCTGCTTGCTTCTCGTCGATTATCTTCGGTTTCACATTGAAGGCCTTAAGCCATAAGCCGAAGTGTGGGGAAATACGGAGGAAAGCCTCGCACGTGATGATAAACGCCGAGATATGAAGGAAAGAGTCCGGAGCTAGATCATGGAAATCTAGCCCGTAATAAAACATGAGCCCTCGAATGAAGGGATGAAGAGCAAAGCCTAGCCCTCGAAGGAAGTGAGAGATGAACACGACCCACTCATTGGATCTGGGAGTAGGAATGACCTTCTCTGGAGTAGGAAGCCTGTGGAGGATTTCCGCAGTCAAGTATCTTGCCTCCTTGAGCTTCGAGATATCCTCCTTAGTGAGAGAAGAGGCCATCCACCGACCTTGAAGGCTAGATCTGGACATGGCCGGAGGCTCGAAGCGACGGGATTAAGCCTTGGGTGTTGGATCTTGAGGTGGGAGGAGGAGAAGATTAGCGTAGGAGGAAAAAGACAGGTCCTGGCCTCTTTATAAAGGCGACGAATATCAAACGTTCCCTGCGTGGCCTTAAAACATGCCTATTCTCAAGGAATCATACCAACGAAATAGTTGGGTTACCCATGCCCGTGTTGATGAGAATCCATGATAAGAGGACACGATCTCTGCTTCGACAAGACATGCCAATAAAACCGCCTCACGAAACATGGAGTGGCAGGCTAGAAAACGATTCAAAATAATGGCCGGGTGATGAAGTAAGGTCGTGCAACAAAAATTATCAGCGGATTGGACTCGTGGAATATTATACTCTCTACGGTGGTATGTGGAATTAGTTTTGCAGATCCAGACACGGTTCTTGTGTTCGAGATCTACTTTGAAGTATTCAGAGAAGGAACCCGCCTTGCAATGCCGAAGACAAATCTGCACGCCAGACTCATCGTCATTGAAGCCTGGTTCAGGGGCTACTAAGGGATTCCCGGATTAAGGGGTCCTCGGACAGCCGGACTATATACGTATGCCGGACTGTTGGGCTATGAAGATACAAGATAGAAGACTTCGTTCCGTGTCTGGATGGACTCTCCTTGGCGTGGAAGGAAAGCTTGGCGATTGGATATGTAAATTCCGTTCTCTGTAACCGACTTTGTGTAACCCTAGCCCCCTCCTATGTCTATATAAACCGGAGGGTTTAGTCCGTAGGACAACAATAATATTCACAGGCTAGCTTCTAGGGTTTAGCCATTACGATCTCGTGGTAGATCAACTCTTGTAATACCCATATTCATCAAGATCAATCAAGCAGGAAGTAGGGTATTACCTCCATAGAGAGGGCCCGAACCTGGGTAAACATTGTGTCCCCCGCCTCCTGTTACCATTAGCCTTAGACACACAGTTCGGGACCCCCTACCTGAGATCCGCCGGTTTTGACATCGACACCCCTTGCATCATTCTTCCCACACCATAGGAAGCCACGTATGATCTTGTTGGGAGCGTTGATTGTTTTAGCAAGAATTTCCTGGCCATCATCGCGTGCAGAGGCATTGCACTGAGGATGGAAAGCACTAGGAGAAGGTGTCCACTCTTAGGTAATGCCGAGGCCCGCCAGGTCGGTAAGCATCCCCCGAGTCTATCCACCAAGTATTGCAGATGTGAGGCCGATTGCTTCCGTAGTGATAATGGCAAGCCAAGGTATTTGCACGGGAAGCTTCCCACAGAACAGCAAAGCATCTCCCCTACCTCCTGCTGCAAGCAGTGAATAGGAATGGCAGCGCTCTTCCTCATGTTCGTTTTTAGGCCCGATGTCATACCAAAAGTCTGGAGCATGATTCCACACCCTACTACGTCTGCAACCTGCGGCTTCAGGAAAATAATCACATCATCCGCAAAAATGGACATTCTCTGCTCCGTCCCACACGCGGCCAGAGGCGCAAGAATGCCATTTGTCCCTGCCTTCTCAAAGAGCTTCTGAAGCGGTTCCATGATGAGGATGAACAACATCGGTGATAACGGGCCCCTTGCCGAAACCCATGACAACTTAGGATTGGCTTGCCCGAAATGCCATTAACCATAATGCGGGCAGACGAGGTTGCTAGTGGCCCACAGATCCAAGAGATCCATCGTCGGCCGAACCCCATGTGTTCCAAAACTTCAAGTAGAAACATCCACTAAACCGAGTCGAAAGCTTTTGATATGTCCAACTTGAGCATTACCGTGGGCTCCTTCAGCGCGTGTAATCTCCGAGCCATACACTGCACCAACATGAAATTATCATGCAATGACCGTCCCTTCAAGAATGCGCTTTGGTGCTTGTCCACTAGGAGGGGCAACTTCTCCGCGAGCCGGACTGGCATTGCCTTATCGAAGATCTTCACAACCCTATGCACGAGACTGACCGGGCGAAAGTCCCTCAACTCTTCCGCTCCATCCACCTTCGGCAACAGAGCTACTAGGGCTTTGTTGATGGTCTACATGCCATGCATATCCCCATAGTAAAACACCTCGATGGCTCTCATGAGATCCACCTTTATGATATGCCAACTGCTCGCATAGAACCGACCAGTGAGCCCATCTGGCCCCGGTGCCTTGTCCAGGGGCATGGATTTGATGAAATTCTCAACCTCCTCCTCTCCAAGTGCCGACATCTCTCGACGCAGCAGGTTTAGGGCGTGAAGGTTGACTACGTACTCCCGCTCCAGCGCAGCCCCAAAGACACTCTCATAGTACTCATCCACCGCGGCCGCGATGGGCTCGTGGCTTGTCAAGAACAGCCCATCCTTTTTGATAGTCGTATGATGTTTTGTCTCTGCCTTTGTCTCGCATGACGATGTAATAACTTCATCTTTGCGTCGCCCTCCTTCAAGTAAAGCATCGTCAATCTTAGCCTCACTATTGTCCTTTCAAGAGAGCACAATCCCAACAACTTTCGCTTCAACACTTTCCTCAGATCAGACTCTACGCGCGACAACGGCCGGGATTCCGGAGCCACGTCCAACAATAAGATCACCTCCATAGCAATAAATATTTGAAGCTTCACGTTCCCGATCCACCTATCACTCCATGACTCCAACCGCTTGGCCGTGGCCCGTAGCTTCTTGTTGAGAGCCACAAACGGATTCCCAGACGAAGGCACGTAGTGCCATGCCAGGGAGACTGTATCCATGAGCCCCTTTGCCTTCAGCCAGAATGATTCAAACTTGAAGCGCATCCCATGTGAAAAATCCGCACGTAGATCCATCAACAACGGGCAATGATCCGAAATCGCCGACCCGATCGCGGATAGGAAACATGCGAGGTATAGGTCCTCCGAGTCACACATAGTGAAAACATGGTCAATCTTCTCTAGAGTCATGTGAAAACATGGTCAATCTTCTCTAGAGTCACGTTCTCTCTCTCATTGGACCAAGTAAGCTTTCTCCCGTTCAGGTACATCTCCTTGAGTTCCAAGCGGTTTAGCTTAGATCGAAATCGAGATATCATCCTCCTATTAATGGAGGAGTTGCTTTTTTCTTCGGGGTTAACGAGGAGGTTGAAGTCCCCAAGCACTGTCCATGGCCCAGCATGCAAGTCACGTATCTCCACCATTTCTTCCAGGATTTCAATCTTGTCCACGTCCAACTAGGGCCCATATACCCCAGTGATCCACCATTCTGACACCCCTACCGGCTTCACACACACCGTTAGCGTGTTGCTCGTTTGATGCGGGTTCGAGAGCGAAACTAGAAGTGCATCCCAAGTGATAAGGATGCCCCCACGCGTGCCCTCAGCGGGCAAGATGTAGAATTCTCATATTTATTGCCCAAGCAATGCCGTACAATGTCAACTGATATAGACTCAATTTTTGTCTCCTGGAGACACATGATACTCGGATTAGCCGCCGCCACCACTTGGAAAACTGAGCTACACCATGCCGGGGAATTAAGGCCCCGTACATTCCACACTAGAACCTTAAGTGGTTGTGCAGCCATAAGAACATCCCACCATCTACAAAACGGAAGCTGCTCAAGCCTCTACGGCCAGCTCTCCTGGAAGCTCCTTCAGCGGTAGCACCGATGGCTCCCAACCAAATGACGCGAGCACTGCTGCGATGTGTGTATCCGACAGTGGGCTTGCGAATAGGTCCATGTAGGCCTGAAGCACCATCTCTTCAATCACCTCCCCTTCATTCGCGAGGCAGAGCTTCCGAATGATTACTTGTTGTTGCTTTGAGGCTGCCGAGCCTCAGCCTCGACCCATGGCCAAGCGCACGCTTCGTCTAGGGTGATGTCCAGGTTCCTCTTGGTGCGTGGCCTCCTTGTCTTGGCGGGTGTCTCCTTGCTCACCGGTTTGGCCAGAAGTGGATTTAGTGCCTTCTGCACCTCCATGCAGAAGGAGGCCAAGCGGTCCACCGGCGGAGCTGGGTGCATGGTTGAATTGCAGATAGTGGCCTTGAACTTATCCTTGACGATGCCTTCAAGAAGGGAGCACCGCCAACCCCGGCCTTGGCTGCAAGCCGAAGGCAGGTTTTCACCCGGATCTGTTCGAATAGCCTCTATCAAGCATCTTGTGCACGGATTTCTAGTACTAATCTTGATGCATATTGAGTTGGTCTAGTCCTTTGTCCGTTAAGAGGAGGTTGAGCAAGGGCCGGGCATAGGCGTGCATGTTGTAGAGATTAGGCTGCATGCAAAAGTTATTAGCCGAGTCTTATGGCTGTTGGAGTGATTCTAGCTAGGAGTTGGATGAGGCCTGTTAGTATGTGCATGTAGATAGGACTAGTTAGTGCATGGAGGATGTGCAGTTAGTGGCCGGGTCTCATGGCCGGCGTGCGTAGTCTTGTACTTGGCTATATAAGTTGAGCAAATGAATGAGAAAAGCAGCCGAGAGGGCTGGAAAAACAATGTAGCCACTGTGTGATCACCAAGGAAGCCTCTTGGCAAAGCTTGTGTGTTCTTCCTTGGTGCATGTGTGCGTGTGTGTGTGGAGTTTCTCCTTGAATGAGGCAAGAGGAAGAAGAAGGGCGCTGCGGCGAGGAGGCGGCGCCAACAATTGATATCATGAGCTTGGTGTCTTGGGCGTGCTTGCCGTGCCGGAGGCGTGGCAGCGATGGCGGCGCTCGCCGGCGCCTGCGCGTTGGAGCTCCGGGTCATGTGTCAGCCTATGGAGGTGGGCGGCGCTGTGGCTGCCATGGCGCGTGGCGGAGGCGGCGGGCGGTGACGTCGTACGTGCGGTGACCGCGGAGGCCACCGAGGCGCTGCGTGGTGGCGCGGCAGCGCATCACGACATGGCAGCATGGAGACCGCAGCGGTGCAGGGCAATAAGACGCGGCGGCGAGCCGGGCGCGACCGGTGCGTGTTATGGGTGCGCACTAGACGCGTCGGGCGCGTCAGGACCGCGGGAGTGGACCGCGTCGAGGCGCTGGACCTGGTTGCGCAGATCGCGTACGTGCGCGGCGGGAGCGCGGGCGGGGAGCGCGGGGACGTGGGGAGTGCGCGCGAAGGGCACGGCGATCGCGGAGACGAGGAGGTTGCGAAGGACCTGCGTAGTGGCGCAGAGGTCGCGACGGCTTGGGGCGACAACCGTGGAAGGTGCGTGACACGTAGGCGCGGCATGGCGGACGCGGAGGCGGCACGCGGTGAGCGTATGGTGTTGTCGGGCTCGTTAGGGCGTCGGATGCGCGCGGGACGTGCGGGACGCACTGGTGCGGTCGGGCTCGTCGGATGCGTCGGGTGCGCGCGGGACGTGCGGGACGCAGAGGGACGCCAGGCGTGTGTCGCCGGCGGAGATGGAGCTCGGCGTATGTCGCCGGGGTCGTGACAGAGCACGGTCCAACCGACGTCGGTGCGCCAGATCGGGTCCGCGGGCTGGGTCACGGTCGAGGCGACATCGACGACGGCAGCTGCAACAACTCTGGCGATAGCAAGTCAAGATTAGGAGGGAAAATGTTAGTACTAATCTTGATGCATATTGAGTTGGTCTAGTCCTTTGGCCGTTAAGAGGAGGTTGAGCAAGGGCCGGGCATAGGGGTGCATGTTGTAGTGATTAGGCTGCATGCAAAAGTTGTTAGCCGAGTCTTATGGCTGCTGGAGTGATTCTAGCTAGGAGTTGGATAAGGCCTTAGTACGTGCATGTAGATAGGATTAGTTAGTGCATGGAGGATGGAGTAAATAGCATAAAGCTACTACTTTACAGGCTAGGGTTCCAAAAAACTACCGGTTTTTAAACTTTCTCAGATAACTACCAAGTCAGGGGTCGGCTGTTTCAAAAAACACAAAATGCCGAGTACTTATCAATTGATCACGATTATGACAGGTGGGCCCGATGCGTAAGAGCTCTAATTGTTTGACCGTTTGTTTGACCGTTAGGGGTGGGCCTGCACACAAATTTTAAAAAGCAATCCAGTCCCTACATTTTTTTGTAAAAAGCAATCGGGTCCCTGCTCTCAAATCAGGGCAGCCAGTGGCCCTCCTCGCTCCCGAGGTCCACCTCGCGACCCAGCCTCCTCCGGCCGGTGAGCCGCCCGCCGCCTGCGCTCACCGGAGCTCAACTCCGGCTGCTTCTCCACCTCACCTCCTTCTCTCCCGCCTCTCTACGCCCGCCCCTTAGCACTGCACAACGCCGTCGGGCCAGTGGCCGCCTCTAAGCTGCTGCGGAGGAGGCCGGTCAGGCCGGTGAGCTACTTGTCACCAGGAGCGCCGGCACCCAGGAGCACGGGCTGCCGCCAACCATGCGCCATGGCCAGGGGGCTGGGACTCCAGCCGCCGCGCCCAGGGGCTGGGACTCCGCCCCGCCGCCTTCGGACTCCATGGCCGCTATGCCCTGGAAAGAGGGAGAGGGAGAGGACGCATGGCTGGGAGCTCATGAGAGGGAGAGCACGCACGACGGCTGCGGCGGCGCTGGAAAGGAGCTCCGCCGCAACGGGAGGGAGCTCCCCTTCGAGCACAGCGGGTGCGCTCCTGTGGATCTTGAGCACGGGAGGGACCCGATGGCTTTTTTCAATTTGTTTTGAGGACCAGATTGCTTTTTTAAGTTTGCAGGGACACTGACATATGGGCCCTAGATGTCATTTAACGGTCAAACAAACGGTCAAACAATCAGTTTTCTTACATGCGGGCTCCAACTGTCATAATCACGATCAATAATAAAGCACTGGACAATTAGAGTTTTTTGAAACAGCCGTCCCCTGACTTGGTAGTTATCTGAGAAAAATTAAAAATCGGTAGTTTTTTGGAACCATAGCCTGTAAAGTAGTAGTTTTATGCTATTTACTCTGGAGGATGTGCAGTTAGTGGGATGGCCGGCGTGCGTAGTCTTGTACTTGGCTATATAAGTTGAGCAAATGAATGAGAAAAGCAGCCGAGAGGGCTGGAAAAAACAATGTAGCCACCGTGTGATCAGTAAGGAAGCCTCTTGGAAAAGCTTGTGTGTTCTTCCTTGGTGTATGTGTGCGTGTGTGTGTGTGGAGTTTCTCCTTGAATGAGGCAAGAGGAAGAAGAAGGGCGCTGCGGCGAGGAGGCGGCGCCAACACGGATCGCCGCCATCACTGCCGGGGCCGGGCGAAGAGTCCAGGCTGCCGCTGCCTGACCGACCACGGCACCACCATGGTGACTAAGATGGCGCCGTCAGGCCCAGCATGCCCGCCTGTAGACGTCCACCAGGATCGTCAGCCTGCCCAAGCCCATCTGGGCAAGGCGAGACACGAGATCTCGTGCTCCGCCACGGGGGCTCCTCAGCCGCGGGAAGGTCGCGCCTCCGATGTCGCCGCACCATGCACGCGGCCGAGAACCCGCCGCCCCATGCCGCCGGTTGACCGCCGAACCATGCCTCCCCGCCGCCATGAGATGTCGCCACAAGTGCGAGTGGGAAGGCCCTGTCGCCGCCGTCACAGGCCAGGGCTTCGCCGGCATGGCCTCAGGCGGCGGCAGGAGGGAGGAGACAAGGGAGGAGGCCTAGAGCTGGCGGCGGATTGCCCCCTGTGTCGCCTAGGGTTGGCGGCGCGGGGGCTCAAACTGTACCATAAGTACCGTAACCAACGCAAATGCACGCCTGACTGAACAATTGGATGTTCTTGATGCCTAAGCCACCAAGGGGATTTTGGCGGCAGTGGCCACCATTGCACTCATATGCAACCAGCTTCAAGAAAAAAGGCATGCATAAGCTTATTAGCTTTGTCAATCAACCACTTGGAGAGAGGGAAGATCGTGAGGAAGAAGACAAGGCAGGGTATAGGATGCGCAGAGTTATTAGCTTTGCAGTTAGCTTAACTATTTATGCTAGTATTCCTCAGGTATCATGTTTTTTTCTTTGCTTTTAAGATGGATTCACTTAACCATCTCAGGGGTCATTACCATGACTTCGGCTGCAAATGATCATGGCTTGCGGTGCATTTGGAAAACGCGCCTAATAATGCGAACACCAAATTGGGGCCTAGTTACAGATAAGCTCGCCTACTGTACTGTAGAGTTTCAGATCCGTAGATGACAAATGGTATCATGTTGGGCTCAGCCAAGGGTGCTTTTACACGAGACGAGATATGCGGCATTGCAATTACCTGCGGCATAGTTTACCTTTGCACATGATGATACCACCGTACAATTTCTACACATGCTTCGCCATGTTGTAGAGGTCAATGAGTCTCAGGAATCCTTCTTACATTTGTACCTCATAGCAAAGAATACAAAGACTACTATATTCAGAAAACTCAGCCCAGCCATCATCAGGTAGAATCTATCCAAATGCCTTCGGGTGGACTCCGCGCCGCAATATCAGTGGCCTTCATCTTCTCCCAATACGTCTTGGCACGGGAAAGGGCCATCCGTGCACCTTCTATGCATGTTGACTGCTTAACAGCGTCGATACGCGACACCACATTAACAAGTTGCTGCACCAAAACGAAATAACTATCTGGAATTGGCTCAGCCGGCCAGAGCCGGGCTATGACGTCCTTCATGGTAGTTCCGGACATCTTGTGGAGCTCGGCCCACTGTGCCATCTGTTCGTTCAACAGTGGAAGCTTCAGGGTGTCAAATTGCGACCAGAATAGCTTTTCCGTTGCCTGTCCTTCTTGCGCGTGGAAAAACTGATTCGCATCGGCAGCACTCTTCGGTAGGTCCATAAAGGCGTCTGGAGAACTGCACAGTTGATTAAGCGGGGCATACTTCGGATCGCCAAACATAGTTTGCAATAAAGAGGTCTTAGTAGCCGCGATCTCGCTAGCTTGTCGGATTTCCTCCCGAGCTTCTCTAGACTCCGACCAGGCTTCTTTCGCCTCTTGTAAGGCCTTGTCAAGATTGGCCGCTTTGGCTTTGTTATGTTTCTCAAGAACTTGGCATCGGCCAGTGGCATCTTTCAGCTCCAGTGCCATAGAAGATATTCTCTCTCCTCGCACTGACGCCGAGCAGTCTGTTCAGCCTTTAATTTGGCGGCTACCTTTTCGGCAGCGGCATTACTCATCCTGGCCTGCTCTTTGGCCCGGGCAAGTTCAACCCGAAGGGTCTCAACTGCGGCAGCACTATCTGCAGTTACGCATATACCAATTCTCAGTGTCATGCGCATTTCATAATACTATCATGTACTGAGTGCCCCAAGGACATACCTTGTGCCTCGTCGAGTCGCCTGTTAATAAGCATGATGTCATCATCCGCTACATCAACTTTCTGCGTCAGATGTGCTACATCTGTAGCTTGGGCAGTTGCCACAAATGTAACAGCCTGTGTTCCAATTAGTTAGATCATTTCCTGGGCATATATTTTGATCCTCTGATCGCCTCCCTTTGGGCGACAACCAGAGTCTCAGGGGCTACTATCTATACACAGGTGCAATTCGCATTTATAACATAAATAAAATTACACAACGTACCTCGAAACCTCTTAGTAGGCTCGTAAAAGCTCATTCAATCCGCCTTTTGCGGACCGAACTCTCTCAACCACCGTACCCATCAAGGTACGATGTTCCTCTGGGACGGACGCATGTTGCAACATGTGCATCAATGTATCCTGCGCCTCCGGATCCGGAACAGGTTATGTTGTCCCTCGGACATTGGATAGTATGGGAATTTTGTTGTTCCCCATAGGGGCCGCACACTTTGGACCCTAGGTGGCTGAAGTATTACCTTCGGTCCCGGTCTTCACTACCCCTGGCGCCACTCGTTGATCGGGAAAGATCCTCCGGGACGACACCTTGGTGTCGTATTCCTTATCAGGCAGGGAGATATGTGGAGGCGTCTCCTCCATCATCTCCGGAAGAAGATCCCCCGAGGAGGAGGACTATTGAGGAGGGCCGCATACCGGACTGCAAACATATATTGAAAATGTTACCCTTGTAACCTGAAAAGAATGGGATATGCTTACAAGCACCCTGATTCACTTACGATTCGGCTAACGATCTATTTTTATGAAGTGATGGCGTGTCAATTTCATCCCCTGACCGGGATTTCTTCCCCCGCTTAGAAGCTTCTCTTTTCAAGTCTTCGGAGGCGGTCCTGTTCTTCCCACGAGGAGAAGGGATGTCAGCTTGCCCTTGCCTTCCACTTTTGGAAGTGGAAGTTCCGATCTCCCCGGACAAATTGCCTGGTGTGCCTCCAGAATAAAGGCCACCTTGGGCCTCTTCGCTCTCCTCCTTATATTCCCCCGCCGACGCTTGATATGGTGTCGGAGCCAACATCCTTGTTAACACCGGATCGGCAGAGTCTTCGGGAAGTGGAGCCGAACACCTAATTCTCTCCGCCTTCTTTTACCAGCCCTGGCCGAGTAGAGCTTTATCAGTATATTGTTATGAGGAATTTGACAAAATTGTGTTCGAAAGTTAAAAAGTGCTTACCAGGGTATCTGGATGATTGTAGTCAAGACCGATGTCTTTTGTAGTATCCGACCACTGTTTTCGTGCGCCGAAGAACAATTTCCACATCTCTCTGAGCATCTTGTCGGAGAAGTGCTGGAGGGTCCATGGACCTTCCGGATTAAACTCCCACATGTGGAGAGGGCGTCGCTGACAGGGTAAAATCTGGCGGACTAGCATTACTTGGATTACATTGATGAGACCGGTGTCCTTCTCAATGAGGCTCCGAATGCGACTTCGCAGCGTCCGCACTTCATCAATAGATCCCCAGTCCAGCCCCTTGTTAATCCATGATGCGAGCTATGGTGGAGGGCCAGAACGAAATGCAGGCGTAGCTGCCCACTTCTTACTGCGGGGTTCAGTGATGTAAAACCACTCCCGTTGCCATAAATCAGAAGATTCTGCGAAGGAGCCCTTTGGCCAAGGAGAATTGATAAGCTTGTTTATTGAAGCACCGCTGCACTCTGCTTGCTTCTCGTCGATTATCTTCGGTTTCACATTGAAGGCCTTAAGCCATAAGCCGAAGTGTGGGGAAATACGAAGGAAAGCCTCGCACGTGATGATAAACGCCGAGATATGAAGGAAAGAGTCCGGAGCTAGATCATGGAAATCTAGCCCGTAATAAAACATGAGCCCTCGAATGAAGGGATGAAGAGCAAAGCCTAGCCCTCGAAGGAAGTGAGAGATGAACACGACCCACTCATTGCATCTGGGAGTAGGAATGACCTTCTCTTGAGTAGGAAGCCTGTGGAGGATTTCCGCAGTCAAGTATCTTGCCTCCTTGAGCTTCGAGATATCCTCCTTAGTGACAGAAGAGGCCATCCACCGACCTTGAAGGCTAGATCTGGACATTGCCGGAGGCTCAAAGCGACGGGATTAAGCCTTGGGTGTTGGAGCTTGAGGTGGGAGGAGGAGAAGATTAGCGTAGGAGGAAAAAGATAGGTCCTGGCCTCTTTATAAAGGCGACGAATATCAAACGTTCCCTGCGTGGCCTTAAAACATGCCTATTCCCAAAGAATCATACCAACGAAATAGTTGGGTTACCCATGCCCGTGTTGATGAGAATCCATGATAAGAGGACACGATCTCTGCTTCGACAAGACATGCCAATAAAACCGCCTCACGAAACATGGAGTGGCAGGCTAGAAAATGATTCAAAATAATGGCCGGGTGATGAAGTAAGGTCGTGCAACAAAAATTATCAGCGGATTGGACTCGTGGAATATTATACTCTCTACGGTGGTATGTGGAATTAGTTTTGCAGATCCGGACACGGTTCTTGTGTTCGAGATCTACTTTGAAGTATTCGGAGAAGGAACCCGCCTTGCAATGCCGAAGACAATTCTACACGCCAGACTAATCGTCATTGAAGCCTGGTTCAGGGGCTACTAAGGGATTCCCGGATTAAGGGGTCCTCGGACAGCCGGACTATATACGTATGCCGGACTGTTGGGCTATGAAGATACAAGATAGAAGACTTCGTTCTGTGTCCGGATGGACTCTCCTTGGCGTGGAAGGCAAGCTTGGCGATTGGATATGTAAATTCCTTTCTCTGTAACCCACTTTGTGTAACCCTAGCCCCCTCCTATGTCTATATAAACCGGAGGGTTTAGTCCGTAGGACAACAATAATAATCACAGGCTAGCTTCTAGGGTTTAGCCATTACGATCTCGTGGTAGATCAACTCTTGTAATACCCATATTCATCAAGATCAATCAAGCAGGAAGTAGGGTATTACCTCCATAGAGAGGGCCCGAACCTGGGTAAACATTGTGTCCCCCGCCTCCTGTTACCATTAGCCTTAGACACACAGTTCGGGACCCCCTACCCGAGATCCGCCGGTTTTGACATCGACACCCCTTGCTTCATTCTTCCCACACCATAGGAAGCCACGTATGATCTTGTTGGGAGCGTTGATTGTTTTAGCAAGAATTTCCTGGCCATCATCGCGTGCAGAGGCATTGCACTGAGGATGGAAAGCACTAGGAGAAGGTGTCCACTCTTAGGTAATGCCGAGGCCCGCCAGGTCGGTAAGCATCCCCCGAGTCTATCCACCAAGTATTGCAGATGTGAGGCCGATTGCTTCCGTAGTGATAATGGCAAGCCAAGGTATTTGCACGGGAAGCTTCCCACAGAACAGCCAAGCATCTCCCCTACCTCCTGCTGCAAGCAGTGAATAGGAATGGCAGCGCTCTTCCTCATGTTCGTTTTTAGGCCCGATGTCATACCAAAAGTCTGGAGCATGATTCCACACCCTACTACGTCTGCAACCTGCGGCTTCAGGAAAATAATCACATCATCCGCAAAAATGGACATTCTCTGCTCCGTCCCACACGCGGCCAGAGGCGCAAGAATGCCATTTGTCCCTGCCTTCTCAAAGAGCTTCTGAAGCGGTTCCATGATGAGGATGAACAACATCGGCGATAACGGGCCCCTTGCCGAAACCCATGACAACTTAGGATTGGCTTGCCCGAAATGCCATTAACCATAATGCGGGCAGACGAGGTTGCTAGTAGCCCACAGATCCAAGAGATCCATCGTCGGCCGAACCCCATGTGTTCCAAAACTTCAAGTAGAAACATCCACTAAACCGAGTCGAAAGCTTTTGATATGTCCAACTTGAGCATTACCGTGGGCTCCTTCAGCGCGTGTAATCTCCGAGCCATACACTGCACCAACATGAAATTATCATGCAATGACCGTCCCTTCAAGAATGCGCTTTGGTGCTTGTCCACTAGGAGGGGCAACTTCTCCGCGAGTCGGACTGGCATTGCCTTATCGAAGATCTTCACAACCCTATGCACGAGACTGACCGGGCGAAAGTCCCTCAACTCTTCCGCTCCATCCACCTTCGGCAACAGAGCTACTAGGGCTTTGTTGATGGTCTACATGCCATGCATATCCCCATAGTAAAACACCTCGATGGCTCTCATGAGATCCACCTTTATGATATGCCAACTGCTCGCATAGAACCGACCAGTGAGCCCATCTGGCCCCGGTGCCTTGTCCAGGGGCATGGATTTGATGAAATTCTCAACCTCCTCCTCTCCAAGTGCCGACATCTCTCGACGCAGCAGGTTTAGGGCGTGAAGGTTGACTGCGTACTCCCGCTCCAGCGCAGCCCCAAAGACACTCTCATAGTACTCATCCACCGCGGCCGCGATGGGCTCGTGGCTTGTCAAGAACAGCCCATCCTTTTTGATAGTCGTATGATGTTTTGTCTCTGCCTTTGTCTCGCATGACGATGTAATAACTTCATCTTTGCGTCGCCCTCCTTCAAGTAAAGCATCGTCAATCTTAGCCTCACTATTGTCCTTTCAAGAGAGCACAATCCCAACAACTTTCGCTTCAACACTTTCCTCAGATCAGACTCTACGCGCGACAGCGGCCGGGATTCCGGAGCCACGTCCAACAATAAGATCACCTCCATAGCAATAAATATTTGAAGCTTCACGTTCCCGATCCACCTATCACTCCATGACTCCAACCGCTTGGCCGTGGCCCGTAGCTTCTTGTTGAGAGCCACAAACGGATTCCCAGACGAAGGCACGTAGTGCCATGCCAGGGAGACTGTATCCATGAGCCCCTTTGCCTTCAGCCAGAATGATTCAAACTTGAAGCGCATCCCATGTGAAAAATCCGCACGTAGATCCATCAACAACGGGCAATGATCCGAAATCGCCGACCCGATCGCGGATAGGAAACATGCGAGGTATAGGTCCTCCGAGTCACACATAGTGAAAACATGGTCAATCTTCTCTAGAGTCATGTGAAAACATGGTCAATCTTCTCTAGAGTCACGTTCTCTCTCTCATTGGACCAAGTAAGCTTCCTCCCGTTCAGGTACATCTCCTTGAGTTCCAAGCGGTTTAGCTTAGATCGGAATCGAGATATCATCCTCCTATTAATGGAGGAGTTACTTTTTTCTTCGGGGTTAACGAGGAGGTTGAAGTCCCCAAGCACTGTCCATGGCCCAGCATGCAAGTCACGTATCTCCACCATTTCTTCCAGGATTTCAATCTTGTCCACGTCCAACTAGGGCCCATATACCCCAGTGATCCACCATTCTGACACCCCTACCGGCTTCACACACACCGTTAGCGTGTTGCTCGTTTGATGCGGGTTCGAGAGCGAAACTAGAAGTGCATCCCAAGTGATAAGGATGCCCCCACGCGTGCCCTCAGCGGGCAAGATGTAGAATTCTCATATTTATTGCCCAAGCAATGCCGTACAATGTCAGCTGATATAGACTCAATTTTTGTCTCCTGGAGACACATGATACTCGGATTAGCCGCCGCCACCACTTGGAAAACCGAGCTACACCATGCCGGGGAATTAAGGCCCCGTACATTCCACACTAGAACCTTAAGTGGTTGTGCAGCCATAAGAACATCCCACCATCTACAAAACGGAAGCTGCTCAAGCCTCTACGGCCAGCTCTCCTGGAAGCTCCTTCAGCGGTAGCACCGATGGCTCCCAACCGAATGACGCGAGCACTGTTGCGATGTGTGTATCCGACAGTGGGCTTGCGAATAGGTCCATGTAGGCCTGAAGCACCATCTCTTCAATCACCTCCCCTTCATTCGCGAGGCAGAGCTTCTGAATGATTACTTGTTGTTGCTTTGAGGCTGCCGAGCCTCAGCCTCGACCCATGGCCAAGCGCACGCTTCGTCTAGGGTGATGTCCAGGTTCCTCTTTGTGCGTGGCCTCCTTGTCTTGGCGGGTGTCTCCTTGCTCACCGGTTTGGCCAGAAGTGGATTTAGTGCCTTCAGCACCTCCATGCAGAAGGAGGCCAAGCGGTCCACCGGCGGAGCTGGGTGCATGGTTGAATTGCAGATAGTGGCCTTGAACTTATCCTTGACGATGCCTTCAAGAAGGGAGCACCGCCAACCCCGGCCTTGGCTGCAAGCCGAAGGCAGGTTTTCACCCGGATCTGTTCGAATAGCCTCTATCAAGCATCTTGTGCACGGATTTCTAGTACTAATCTTGATGCATATTGAGTTGGTCTAGTCCTTTGGCCGTTAAGAGGAGGTTGAGCAAGGGCCGGGCATAGGCGTGCATGTTGTAGTGATTAGGCTGCATGCAAAAGTTATTAGCCGAGTCTTATGGCTGTTGGAGTGATTCTAGCTAGGAGTTGGATGAGGCCTGTTAGTATGTGCATGTAGATAGGATTAGTTAGTGCATGGAGGATGTGCAGTTAGTGGCTGGGTCTCATGGCCGGCGTGCGTAGTCTTGTACTTGGCTATATAAGTTGAGCAAATGAATGAGAAAAGCAGTCGAGAGGGCTGGAAAAACAATGTAGCCACCGTGTGATCACCAAGGAAGCCTCTTGGCAAAGCTTGTGTGTTCTTCCTTGGTGCATGTGTGCGTGTGTGTGTGTGGAGTTTCTCCTTGAATGAGGCAAGAGGAAGAAGAAGGGCGCTACGGCGAGGAGGCGGCGCCAACAATTGATATCATGAGCTTGGTGTCTTGGGCGTGCTTGCCGTGCCGGAGGCGTGGCAGCGATGGCGGCGCTCGCTGGCGCCTGCGCGTTGGAGCTCCGGGTCATGTGTCAGCTTATGGAGGTGGGCGGCGCTGTGGCTGCCATGGCGCGTGGCGGAGGCGGCGGGCGGTGACGTCGTACGTGCGGTGACCGCGGAGGCCACCGAGGCGCTGCGTGGTGGCGCGGCAGCGCATCACGACATGGCAGCATGGAGACCGCGGCGGTGGAGGGCAATAAGACGCGGCGGCGAGCCGGGCGCGACCGGTGCGTGTTATGGGTGCGCACTGGACGCGTCGGGCGCGTTAGGACCGCGGGAGTGGACCACGTCGAGGGCGCTGGACCTGGTTGCGCAGATCGCGTACGTGCGCGGCGGGAGCGCGGGCGGGGAGCGTTGGGACGTGGGGAGTGCGCGTGAAGGGCACGACGATCACGGAGACGAGGAGGTTGCGAAGGACCTGCGTAGTGGCCCAGACGTCGCGACGGCTCGGGGCGACAACCGTGGAAGGTGCGTGACACGTAGGCGCGGCATGGCGGACGCGGAGGCGGCACGCGGTGAGCGTATGGTGTTGTCGGGCTCGTTAGGGCGTCGGATGCGCGCGGGACGTGCGGGACGCACTGGTGCGGTCGGGCTCGTCGGATGCGTCTGGTGCGCCCGGGACGTGCGGGGCGCAGAGGGACGCCAGGCGTGTGTCGCCGGCGGAGATGGAGCTCGGTGTATGTCGTCGGGGTCGTGACAGAGCACGGTCTGACTGATGTCGGTGCGCCAGATCGGGTCCGCGGGCTGGGTCACGGTCGAGGCGACATCGACGACGGCAGCTGCAACAACTCGGGGGACAGCAAGTCAAGATTAGGAGGGAAAATGTTAGTACTAATCTTGATGCATATTGAGTTGGTCTAGTCCTTTGGCCGTTAAGAGGAGGTTGAGCAAGGGCCGGGCATAGGCGTGCATGTTGTAGTGATTAGGCTGCATGCAAAAGTTGTTAGCCGAGTCTTATGGCTGCTGGAGTGATTCTAGCTAGGAGTTGGATAAGGCCTTAGTACGTGCATGTAGATAGGATTAGTTAGTGCATGGAGGATGGAGTAAATAGCATAAAGCTACTACTTTACAGGCTAGGGTTCCAAAAAACTACCGGTTTTTAAATTTTCTCAGATAACTACCAAGTCAGGGGTCGGCTGTTTCAAAAAACACAAAACGCCGAGTACTTATCAATTGATCACGATTATGACAGGTGGGCCCGATGCGTAAGAGCTCTAATTGTTTGACCGTTTGTTTGACCGTTAGGGGTGGGCCTGCACACAAATTTTAAAAAGCAATCCAGTCCGTGCATTTTTTTGTAGAAAGCAATCAGGTCCCTGCTCTCAAATCAGGGCAGCCAGTGGCCCTCCTCGCTCCCGAGGTCCACCTCGCGACCCAGCCTCCTCCGGCCGGTGAGCCGCCCGCCGCCTGCGCTCACCGGAGCTCAACTCCGGCTGCTTCTCCACCTCACCTCCTTCTCTCCCGCCTCTCTACGCCCGCTCCTTAGCACTGCACAACGCCGTCGGGCCAGTGGCCGCCTCTAAGCTGCTGCGGAGGAGGCCGGTGAGGCCGGTGAGCTACTTGTCACCAGGAGCGCCGGCACCCAGGAGCACGGGCTGCCGCCAACCACGCGCCATGGCCAGGGGGCTGGGACTCCGGCCGCCGCGCCCAGGGGCTGGGACTCCGCCCTGCCACCTTCGGACTCCATGGCCGCTATGCCCTGGAAAGAGGGAGAGGGAGAGGACGCACGGCTGGGAGCTCACGAGAGGGAGAGCACGCACGACGGCTGCGGCGGCGCTGGAAAGGAGCTCCACCGCAACGGGAGGGAGCTCCCCGTCGAGCACAGCGGGTGCGCTCCTGTGGATCTTGAGCACGGGAGGGACCCGATGGCTTTTTTCAATTTGTTTTGAGGACCTGATTGCTTTTTTAAGTTTGCAGGGACACTAACATATGGGCCCTAGATGTCATTTAACGGTCAAACAAACGGTCAAACAATCAGTTTTCTTACATGCGGGCTCCAACTGTCATAATCACGATCAATAATAAAGCACTGGACAATTAGAGTTTTTTGAAACAGCCGTCCCCTGACTTGGTAGTTATCTGAGAAAAATTAAAAATCGGTAGTTTTTTGGAACCATAGCCTGTAAAGTAGTAGTTTTATGCTATTTACTCTGGAGGATGTGCAGTTAGTGGGATGGCCGGCGTGCGTAGTCTTGTACTTGGCTATATAAGTTGAGCAAATGAATGAGAAAAGCAGCCGAGAGGGCTGGAAAAAACAATGTAGCCACCGTGTGATCAGTAAGGAAGCCTCTTGGCAAAGCTTGTGTGTTCTTCCTTGGTGTATGTGTGCGTGTGTGTGTGTGTGGAGTTTCTCCTTGAATGAGGCAAGAGGAAGAAGAAGGGCGATGCGGCGAGAAGGCGGCGCCAACACGGATCGCCGCCATCACTGCCGGGGCCGGGCGAAGAGTCCAGGCTGCCGCTGCCTGACCGACCACGGCACCACCACGGTGACTAAGATGGCGCCGTCAGGCCCACCATGCCCGCTTGTAGACGTCCACCAGGATCGTCAGCCTGCCCAAGCCCATCTGGGCAAGGCGAGACACGAGATCTCGTGCTCCGCCACGGGGGCTCCTCAGCCGCGGGAATGTCGCGCCTCCGATGTCGCCGCACCATGCACGCGGCCGAGAACCCGCCGCCCCATGCCGCCGGTTGACCGCCGAACCATGCGTCCCCGCCGCCATGAGATGTCGCCACAAGCGCGAGTGGGAAGGCCCTGTCGCCGCCGTCACAGGCCAGGGCTTCGCCGGCATGGCCTCAGGCGGCGGCAGGAGGGAGGAGACAAGGGAGGAGGCCTAGAGCTGGCGGCGGATTGCCCCCTGTGTCGCCTAGGGTTGGCGGCGCGGGGGCTCAAACTGTACCATAAGTACCGTAACCAACGCAAATGCACGCCTGACTGAACAATTGGATGTTCTTGATGCCTAAGCCACCAAGGGGATTTTGGCGGCAGTGGCCACCATTGCACTCATATGCAACCAGCTTCAAGAAAAAAGGCATGCATAAGCTTATTAGCTTTGTCAATCAACCACTTGGAGAGAGGGAAGATCGTGAGGAAGAAGACAAGGCAGGGTATAGGATGCGCAGAGTTATTAGCTTTGCAGTTAGCTTAACTATTTATGCTAGTATTCCTCAGGTATCATGTTGTTTTCTTTGCTTTTAAGATGGATTCACTTAACCATCTCAGGGGTCATTACCATGACTTCGGCTGCAAATGATCATGGCTTGCGGTGCATTTGGAGAACGCGCCTAATAATGCGAACACCAAATTGGGGCCTAGTTACAGATAAGCTCGCCTACTGTACTGTAGAGTTTCAGATCCGTAGATGACAAATGGTATCATGTTGGGCTCAGCCAAGGGTGCTTTTACACGAGACGAGATATGCGGCATTGCAATTACCTGCGGCATAGTTTACCTTTGCACATGATGATACCACCGTACAATTTCTACACATGCTTCGCCATGTTGTAGAGGTCAATGAGTCTCAGGAATCCTTCTTACATTTGTACCTCATAGCAAAGAATACAAAGACTACTATATTCAGAAAACTCAGTCCAGCCATCATCAGGTAGAATCTATCCAAATGCCTTCGGGTGGACTCCGCGCCGCAATATCAGTGGCCTTCATCTTCTCCCAATACGTCTTGGCACGGGAAAGGGCCATCCGTGCACCTTCTATGCATGTTGACCGCTTAACAGCATCGATACGCGACACCACATTAACAAGTTGCTGCACCAAAACGAAATAACTATCTGGAATTGGCTCAGCCGGCCAGAGCCGGGCTATGACGTCCTTCATGGTAGTTCCGGACATCTTGTGGAGCTCGGCCCACTGTGCCATCTGTTCGTTCAACAGTGGACGCTTCAGCGTGTCAAATTGCGACCAGAATAGCTTTTCCGTTGCCTGTCCTTCTTGCGCGTGGAAAAACTGATTCGCATCGGCAGCACTCTTCGGTAGGTCCATAAAGGCGTCTGGAGAACTGCACAGTTGATTAAGCGGGGCATACTTCGGATCGCCAAACATAGTTTGCAATAAAGAGGTCTTAGTAGCCGCGATCTCCCTAGCTTGTCGGATTTCCTCCCGAGCTTCTCTAGACTCCGACCAGGCTTCTTTCGCCTCTTGTAAGGCCTTGTCAAGATTGGCCGCTTTGGCTTTGTTATGTTTCTCAAGAACTTGGCATCGGCCAGTGGCATCTTTCAGCTCCAGTGCCATAGAAGATATTCTCTCTCCTTGCACTGACGCCGAGCAGTCTGTTCAGCCTTTAATTTGGCGGCTACCTTTTCGGCAGCGGCATTACTCATCCTGGCCTGCTCCTTGGCCCGGGCAAGTTCAACCGGAAGGGTCTCAACTGCGGCATCACTATCTGCAGTTACGCATATACAAATTCTCAGTGTCATGCGCATTTCATAATACTATCATATACTGAGTGCCCCAAGGACATACCTTGTGCCTCGTCGAGTCACCTGTTAATAAGCATGATGTCATCATCCGCTACATCAACTTTCTGCGTCAGATGTGCTACATCTGTAGCTTGGGCAGTTGCCACAGATGTAACAGCCTGTGTTCCATATAGTTAGATCATTTCCTGGGCATATATTTTGATCCTCTGATCGCCTCCCTTTGGGCGACAACCAGAGTCTCAGGGGCTACTATCTATACACAGGTGCAATTCGCATTTATAACATAAATAAAATTACACAACGTACCTCGAAACCTCTTAGTAGGCTCGTAAAAGCTCATTCAATCCGCCTTTTGCGGACCGAACTCTCTCAACCACCGTACCCATCAAGGTACGATGTTCCTCTGGGACGGCCGCATGTTGCAACATGTGCATCAATGTATCCTGCGCCTCCGGATCCGGAACAGGTTGTGTCGTCCCTCGGACATTGGATAGTATGGGAATTTTGTTGTTCCCCATAGGGGCCGCACACCTTGGACCCTGGGTGGCTGAAGTATTACCTTCGGTCCCGGTCTCCCGGTCTTCACTACCTTTGGCGCCACTCGTTGATCGGGAAAGATCTTCCGGGATGACACCTCGGTGTCGTATTCCTTATCAGGCAGGGAGATATGTGGAGGCGTCTCCTCCATCATCTCCGGAAGAAGATCCCCCGAAGAGGAGGACTATTGAGGAGGGCCGCGTAACGGAGTGCAAACATATATTGAAAATGTTACCCTTGTAACCTGAAAAGAATGGGATATGCTTAAAAGCACCCTGGTTCACTTACGATTTGGCTAACGACCTATTTATATGAAGTGATGGCGTGTCAATTTCATCCCCTGACCGGGATTTCTTCCCCCGCTTAGAAGCTTCTCTTTTCAAGTCTTTGGAGGCAGTCCTGTTCTTCCCACGAGGAGAAGGGATGTCAGCTTGCCCTTGCCTTCCACTTTTGGAAGTGGAAGTTTCGATCTCCCCGGACAAATTGCCTGGTGTGCCTCCAGAATAAAGGCCACCTTGGGCCTCTTCGCTCTCCTCCTTATCTTCCCCCGCCGACGCTTGATATGGTGTCAGAGCCAACATCCTTGTTAACACCGGATCGGCAGAGTCTTCGGGAAGTGGAGCCGAACACCTAATTCTCTCTGCCTTCTTTTACTAGCCCTGGCCGAGTAGAGCTTTATCAGTATATTGTTATGAGGAATTTGACAAAATTGTGTTCGAAAGTTAAAGTGCTTACCAGGGTATCTGGATGATTGTAGTCAAGACCGATGTCTTTTGTAGTATCCGACCACTGTTTTCGTGCGCCGAAGAACAATTTCCACATCTCTCTGAGCATCTTGTCGGAGAAGTGCTGGAGGGTCCATGGACCTTCCGGATTAAACTCCCACATGCGGAGAGGGCGTCGCTGATAGGGTAAAATCTGGCGGACTAGCATTACTTGGATTACATTGATGAGACCGGTGTCCTTCTCAATGAGGCTCCGAATGCGACTTTGCAGCATCCGCACTTCATCAATAGATCCCCAGTCCAGCACCTTGTTAATCCAAGATGCGAGCTATGGTGGAGGGCCAGAACGAAATGCAGGCGTAGCTGCCCACTTCTTACTGCGGGGTTCAGTGATGTAAAACCACTCCCGTTGCCATAAAGCAGAAGATTCTGCGAAGGAGCCCTTTGGCGAAGGAGAATTGGTAAGCTTGTTTATTGAAGCACCGCCGCACTCTGCTTGCTTCTCGTCGATTATCTTCGGTTTCACATTGAAGGTCTTAAGCCATAAGCCGAAGTGTGGGGAAATACGGAGGAAAGCCTCGCACGTGATGATAAACGCCGAGATATGAAGGAAAGAGTCCGGAGCTAGATCATGGAAATCTAGCCCGTAATAAAACATGAGCCCTCGAATGAAGGGATGAAGAGCAAAGCCTAGCCCTCGAAGGAAGTGAGAGATGAACACGACCCACTCATTGGATCTGGAAGTAGGAATGACCTTCTCTTGAGTAGGAAGCCTGTGGAGGATTTCCGCGGTCAAGTATCTTGCCTCCTTGAGCTTCGAGATATCCTCCTCAGTGACAGAAGAGGCCATCCACCGACCTTGAAGGCTAGATCTGGACATGGCCGGAGGCTCGAAGCGACGGGATTAAGCCTTGGGTGTTGGAGCTTGAGGTGGGAGGAGGAGAAGATTAGCGTAGGAGGAAAAAGACAGGTCCTGGCCTCTTTATAAAGGCGACGAATATCAAACGTTCCCTGCGTGGCCTTAAAACATGCCTATTCCCAAGGAATCATACCAACGGAACAGTTGGGTTACCCACGCCCGTGTTGATGAGAATCCATGATAAGAGGACACGATCTCTGCTTCGACAAGACATGCCAATAAAACCGCCTCACGAAACATGGAGTGGCAGGCTAGAAAACAATTCAAAATAATGGCCGGGTTATGACGTAAGGTCGTGCAACAAAAATTATCAGCGGATTGGACTCGTGGAATATTATACTCTCTACGGTGGTATGTGGAATTAGTTTTGCAGAGCCAGACACGGTTCTTGTGTTCGAGATCTACTTTGAAGTATTCGGAGAAGTAACCCGCCTTGCAATGCCGAAGACAAATCTGCGCGCCAGACTCATCGTCATTGAAGCCTGGTTCAGGGGCTACTAAGGAAGTCCCGGATTAGGGGGTCCTCGGACAGCCGGACTACATACGTATGCCGGACTGTTGGGCTATGAAGATACAAGATAGAAGACTTTGTTCCATGTCCGGATGGACTCTCCTTGGCGTGGAAGGCAAGCTTGGCGATTGGATATGTAAATTCCTTTCTCTGTAACCGACTTCGTGTAACCCTAGCCCCCTCCTATGTCTATATAAACCGGAGGGTTTAGTCCGTAGGACAACAATAATAATCACAGGCTAGCTTCTAGGGTTTAGCCATTACGATCTCGTGGTAGATCAACTCTTGTAATACCCATATTCATCAATATCAATCAAGCAGGAAGTAGGGTATTACCTCCATAGAGAGGGCCTGAACCTGGGTAAACATTGTGTCCCCCGCCTCCTGTTACCATTAGCCTTAGACACACAGTTAGGGACCCCCTACCCAAGATCCGCCGGTTTTGACATCGACACCCCTTGCTTCATTCTTCCCACACCATAGGAAGCCACATATGATCTTGTTGGGAGCGTTGATTGTTTTAGCAAGAATTTCCTGGCCATCATCGCGTGCAGAGGCATTGCACCGAGGATGGAAAGCACTAGGAGAAGGTGTCCACTCTTAGGTAATGCCGAGGCCCGCCAGGTCGGTAAGCATCCCCCGAGTCTATCCACCAAGTATTGCAGATGTGAGGCTGATTGCTTCCATAGTGATAATGGCAAGCCGAGGTATTTGCACGGGAAGCTTCCCACAGAGCAGCCAAGAATCTCCCCTACCTCCTGCTGCAAGCAGTGAATAGGAATGGCAGCGCTCTTCCTCATGTTCGTTTTTAGGCCCGATGTCATACCGAAAGTCTGGAGCATGATTCCACACCCTACTACGTCTGCAACCTGCGGCTTCAGGAAAATCATCACATCATCCGCAAAAATGGACATTCTCTGCTCCGTCCCACACGCGGCCAGAGGCGCAAGAATGCCATCTGTCCCTGCCTTCTCAAAGAGCTTCTGAAGCGGTTCCATGATGAGGATGAACAACATCGGCGATAACGGGCCCCTTGCCGAAACCCATGACAACTTAGGATTGGCTTGCCCGAAATGCCATTAACCATAATGCGGGCAGACGAGGTTGCTAGTAGCCCACAGATCCAAGAGATCCATCGTTGGCCGAACCCCATGTGTTCCAAAACTTCAAGTAGAAACATCCACTAAACCGAGTCGAAAGCTTTTGATATGTCCAACTTGAGCATTACCGTGGGCTCCTTCAGTGCGTGTAATCTCCGAGCCATACACTGCACCAACATGAAATTATCATGCAATGACCGTCCCTTCAAGAATGCGCTTTGGTGCTTGTCCACTAGGAGGGGCAACTGCTCCGCGAGCCGGACTGGCATTGCCTTATCGAAGATCTTCACAACCCTATGCACGAGACTGACCTTGCGAAAGTCCCTCAACTCTTCCGCTCCATCCACCTTCGGCAACAGAGCTACTAGGGCTTTGTTGATGGTCTACATGCCACGCATATCCCCATAGTAAAACACCTCGATGGCTCTCATGAGATCCACCTTTATGATATGCCAACTGCTCGCATAGAACCGACCAGTGAGCCCATCTGGCCCCGGTGCCTTGTCCAGGGGCATGGATTTGATGAAATTCTCAACCGCCTCCTCTCCAAGTGCCGACATCTCTCAACGCAGCAGGTTTAGGGCGTGAAGGTTGACTGCGTACTCCCGCTCCAGCGCAGCCCCAAAGACACTCTCATAGTACTCATCCACCGCGGCCGCGATGGGCTCGTGGCTTGTCAAGAACAGCCCATCCTTTTTGATAGTCGTATGATGTTTTGTCTCTGCCTTTGTCTCGCATGACGATGTAATAACTTCATCTTTGCGTCGCCCTCCTTCAAGTAAATCATCGTCAATCTTAGCCTCACTATTGTCCTTTCAAGAGAGCACAATCCCAACAACTTTCGCTTCAACACTTTCCTCAGATCAGACTCTACGCACGACAGCGGCCGGGATTCCGGAGCCACGTCCAACAATAAGATCACCTCCATAGCAATAAATATTTGAAGCTTCACGTTCCCGATCCACCTATCACTCCATGACTCCAACCGCTTGGCCGTGGCCCGTAGCTTCTTGTTGAGAGCCACAAACGGATTCCCAGACGAAGGCACGTAGTGCCATGCCAGGGAGACTGTATCCATGAGCCCCTTTGCCTTCAGCCAGAATGATTCAAACTTGAAGCGCATCCCATGTGAAAAATCCGCATGTAGATCCATCAACAACGGGCAATGATCCGAAATCGCCGACCCGATCGCGGATAGGAAACATGCGAGGTATAGGTCCTCCGAGTCACACATAGTGAAAACATGGTCAATCTTCTCTAGAGTCATGTGAAAACATGGTCAATCTTCTCTAGAGTCACGTTCTCTCTCTCATTGGACCAAGTAATCTTCCTCCCGTTCAGGTACATCTCCTTGAGTTCCAAGCGGTTTAGCTTAGATCGGAATCGAGATATCATCCTCCTATTAATGGAGGAGTTGCTTTTTTCTTCGGGGTTAACGAGGAGGTTGAAGTCCCCAAGCACTGTCCATGGCCCAGCATGCAAGTCACGTATCTCCAGCATTTCTTCCAGGATTTCAATCTTGTCCACGTCCAACTAGGGCCCATATACCCCAGTGATCCACCATTCTGACACCCCTACCGGCTTCACACACACCGTTAGCGTGTTGCTCGTTTGATGCGGGTTCGAGAGCGAAACTAGAAGTGCATCCCAAGTGATAAGGATGCCCCCACGCGTGCCCTCAGCGGGCAAGATGTAGAATTCTCATATTTATTGCCCAAGCAATGCCGTACAATGTCAGCTGATATAGACTCAATTTTTGTCTCCTGGAGGCACATGATACTCGGATTAGCCGCCGCCACCACTTGGAAAACCGAGCTACACCATGCCGGGGAATTAAGGCCCCGTACATTCCACACTAGAACCTTAAGTGGTTGTGCAGCCATAAGAACATCCCACCATCTACAAAACGGAAGCTGCTCAAGCCTCTACGGCCAGCTCTCCTGGAAGCTCCTTCAGCGGTAGCACCGATGGCTCCCAACCGAATGACGCGAGCACTGCTGCGATGTGTGTATCCGACAGTGGGCTTGCGAATAGGTCCATGTAGGCCTGAAGCACCATCTCTTCAATCACCTCCCCTTCATTCGCGAGGCAGAGCTTCCGAATGATTACTTGTTGTTGCTTTGAGGCTGCCGAGCCTCAGCCTCGACCCATGGCCAAGCGCACGCTTCGTCTAGGGTGATGTCCAGGTTCCTCTTGGTGCGTGGCCTCCTTGTCTTGGCGGGTGTCTCCTTGCTCACCGGTTTGGCCAGAAGTGGATTTAGTGCCTTCTGCACCTCCATGCAGTAGGAGGCCAAGCGGTCCACCGGCGGAGCTGGGTGCATGGTTGAATTGCAGATAGTGGCCTTGAACTTATCCTTGACGATGCCTTCAAGAAGGGAGCACCGCCAACCCCGGCCTTGGCTGCAAGCCGAAGGCAGGTTTTCACCCGGATCTGTTCGAATAGCCTCTATCAAGCATCTTGTGCACGGATTGCTAGTACTAATCTTGATGCATATTGAGTTGGTCTAGTCCTTTGGCCGTTAAGAGGAGGTTGAGCAAGGGCCGGGCATAGGCGTGCATGCTGTAGTGATTAGGCTGCATGCAAAAGTTATTAGCCGAGTCTTATGGCTGTTGGAGTGATTCTAGCTAGGAGTTGGATGAGGCCTGTTAGTATGTGCATGTAGATAGGATTAGTTAGTGCATGGAGGATGTGCAGTTAGTGGCCGGGTCTCATGGCCGGCGTGCGTAGTCTTGTACTTGGCTATATAAGTTGAGCAAATGAATGAGAAAAGCAGCCGAGAGGGCTGGAAAAACAATGTAGCCACTGTGTGATCACCAAGGAAGCCTCTTGGCAAAGCTTGTGTGTTCTTCCTTGGTGCATGTGTGCGTGTGTGTGTGGAGTTTCTCCTTGAATGAGGCAAGAGGAAGAAGAACGGCGCTGCGGCGAGGAGGCGGCGCCAACAATTGATATCATGAGCTTGGTGTCTTGGGCGTGCTTGCCGTGCCGGAGGCGTGGCAGCGATGGCGGCGCTCGCCGACGCCTGCGCGTTGGAGCTCCGGGTCATGTGTCAGCCTATGGAGGTGGGCGGCGCTGTGGCTGCCATGGCGCGTGGCGGAGGCGGCGGGTGGTGACGTCGTACGTGCGGTGACCGCGGAGGCCACCGAGGCGCTGCGTGGTGGCGCGGCGGCGCACCACGACATGGCAGCATGGAGACCGCGGCGGTGCAGGGAAATAAGACGCGGCGGCGAGCCGGGCGCGACCGGTGCGTGTTATGGGTGCGCACTGGACGCGTCGGGCGCGTCAGGAACGCGGGAGTGGACCGCGTCGAGGCGCTGGACCTGGTTGCGCAGATCGCGTACGTGCGCGGCGGGAGCGCGGGCGGGGAGCGCGGGGACGTGGGGAGTGCGCGCGAAGGGCACGTCGATCGCGGAGACGAGGAGGTTGCGAAGGACCTGCGTAGTGGCGCAGACGTCGCGACGGCTCGGGGCGACAACCGTGGAAGGTGCGTGACACGTAGGCGCGGCATGGCGGACGCGGAGGCGGCACGCGGTGAGCGTATGGTGTTGTCGGGCTCGTTAGGGCGTCGGATGCGCGCGGGACGTGCGGGACGCACTGGTGCGCTCGGCCTCGTCGGATGCGTCGGGTACGCGCGGGACGTGCGGGGCGCAGAGGGACGCCAGGCGTGTGTCACTGGCGGAGATGGAGCTCGGCGTATGTCGTCGGGGTCGTGACGGAGCACGGTCCGACCAACGTCGGTGCGCCAGATCGGGTCCGGGGGCTGGGTCACAGTCGAGGCGACATCGACGACGGCAGCTGCAACAACTCCGGGGACAGCAAGTCAAGATTAGGAGGGAAAATGTTAGTACTAATCTTGATGCATATTGAGTTGGTCTAGTCCTTTGGCCGTTAAGAGGAGGTTGAGCAAGGGCCGGGCATAGGCGTGCATGTTGTAGTGATTAGGCTGCATGCAAAAGTTGTTAGCCGAGTCTTATGGCTGCTGGAGTGATTCTAGCTAGGAGTTGGATAAGGCCTTAGTACGTGCATGTAGATAGGATTAGTTAGTGCATGGAGGATGGAGTAAATAGCATAAAGCTACTACTTTACAGGCTAGGGTTCCAAAAAACTACCGGTTTTTAAATTTTCTCAGATAACTACCAAGTCAGGGGTCGACTGTTTCAAAAAACACAAAACGCCGAGTACTTATCAATTGATCACGATTATGACAGGTGGGCCCGATGCGTAAGAGCTCTAATTGTTTGACCGTTTGTTTGACCGTTAGGGGTGGGCCTGCACACAAATTTTAAAAAGCAATCCAGTCCCTGCATTTTTTTGTAAAAAGCAATCGGGTCCCTGCTCTCAAATCAGGGCAGCCAGTGGCCCTCCTCGCTCCCGAGGTCCACCTCGCGACCCAGCCTCCTCCGGCCGGTGAGCCGCCCGCCGCATGCGCTCACCGGAGCTCAACTCCGGCTGCTTCTCCACCTCACCTCCTTCTCTCCCGCCTCTCTACGCCCGCCCCTTAGCACTGCACAACGCCGTCGGGCCAGTGGCCGCCTCTAAGCTGCTGCGGAGGAGGCCGGTGAGGCCGGTGAGCTACTTGTCACCAGGAGCGCCGGCACCCAGGAGCACAGGCTACCGCCAACCACGCGCCATGGCCAGGGGGCTGGGACTCCGGCCGCCGCGCCCAGGGGCTGGGACTCCGCCCCGCCGCCTTCGGACTCCATGGCCGCTATGCCCTGGAAAGAGGGAGAGGGAGAGGACGCACGGCTGGGAGCTCACGAGAGGGAGAGCACGCACGACGGCTGCGGCGGCGCTGGAAAGGAGCTCCGCCGCGACGGGAGGGAGCTCCCCGTCGAGCACAGCGGGTGCGCTCCTGTGGATCTTGAGCACGGGAGGGACCCGATGGCTTTTTTCAATTTGTTTTGAGGACCTGATTGCTTTTTTCAGTTTGCGGGGACACTGACATATGGGCCCTAGATGTCATTTAACGGTCAAACAAACGGTCAAACAATCAGTTTTCTTACATGCGGGCTCCAACTGTCATAATCACGATCAATAATAAAGCACTGGACAATTAGAGTTTTTTGAAACAGCCGTCCCCTGACTTGGTAGTTATCTGAGAAAAATTAAAAATCGGTAGTTTTTTGGAACCATAGCCTGTAAAGTAGTAGTTTTATGCTATTTACTCTGGAGGATGTGCACTTAGTGGGATGGCCGGCGTGCGTAGTCTTGTACTTGGCTATATAAGTTGAGCAAATGAATGAGAAAAGCAGCCGAGAGGGCTGGAAAAAACAATGTAGCCACCATGTGATCAGTAAGGAAGCCTCTTGGCAAAGCTTGTGTGTTCTTCCTTGGTGTATGTGTGCGTGTGTGTGGAGTTTCTCCTTGAATGAGGCAAGAGGAAGAAGAAGGGCGCTGCGGCGAGGAGGCGGCGCCAACACGGATCGCCGCCATCACTGCCGGGGCCGGGCGAAGAGTCCAGGCTGCCGCTGCCTGACCGACCACGGCACCACCACGGTGACTAAGATGGCGCCGTCAGGCCCACCATGCCCGCCCGTAGACGTCCACCAGGATTGTCAGCCTGCCAAAGCCCATCTGGGCAAGGCGAGACACGAGATCTCGTGCTCCGCCACGGGGGATCCTCAACCGCGGGAAGGTCGCGCCTCCGATGTCGCCGCACCATGCACGCGGCCGAGAACCCGCCGCCCCATGCCGCCGGTTGACCGCCGAACCATGCGTCCCCGCCGCCATGAGATGTCGCCACCACCGCGCGAGTGGGAAGGCCTTGTCGCCGCCGTCACAGGCCAGGGCTTCGCCGGCATGGCCTCAGGCGGCGGCAGGAGGGAGGAGACAAGGGAGGAGGCCTAGAGCTGGTGGCGGATTGCCCCCTGTGTCGCCTAGGGTTGGCGGCGCGGGGGCTCAAACTGTACCATAAGTACCGTAACCAACGCAAATGCACGCCTGACTGAACAATTGGATGTTCTTGATGCCTAAGCCACCAAGGGGATTTTGGCGGCAGTGGCCACCATTGCACTCATATGCAACCAGCTTCAAGAAAGAAGGCATGCATAAGCTTATTAGCTTTGTCAATCAACCACTTGGAGAGAGGGAAGATCGTGAGGAAGAAGACAAGGCAGGGTATAGGATGCGCAGAGTTATTAGCTTTGCAGTTAGCTTAACTATTTATGCTAGTATTCCTCAGGTATCATGTTTTTTTCTTTGCTTTTAAGATGGATTCACTTAACCATCTCAGGGGTCATTACCATGACTTCGGCTGCAAATGATCATGGCTTGCGGTGCATTTGGAGAACGCGCCTAATAATGCGAACACCAAATTGGGGCCTAGTTACTGATAAGCTCGCCTACTGTACTGTAGAGTTTCAGATCCGTAGATGACAAATGGTATCATGTTGGGCTCAGCCAAGGGTGCTTTTACACGAGACGAGATATGCGGCATTGCAATTACCTGCGGCATAGTTTACCTTTGCACATGATGATACCACCGTACAATTTCTACACATGCTTCGCCATGTTGTAGAGGTCAATGAGTCTCAGGAAGCCTTCTTACATTTGTACCTCATAGCAAAGAATACAAAGACTACTATATTCAGAAAACTCAGCCCAACCATCATCAGGTAGAATCTATCCAAATGCCTTCGGGTGGACTCCGCGCCGCAATATCAGTGGCCTTCATCTTCTCCCAATACGTCTTGGCACGGGAAAGGGCCATCCGTGCACCTTCTATTCATGTTGACCGCTTAACAGCGTCGATACGCGACACCACATTAACAAGTTGCTGCACCAAAACGAAATAGCTATCTGGAATTGGCTCAGCCGTCCAGAGCCGGGCTATGACGTCCTTCATGGTAGTTCCGGACATCTTGTGGAGCTCGGCCCACTATGCCATCTGTTCGTTCAACAGTGGACGCTTCGGCGTGTCAAATTGCGACCAGAATAGCTTTTCCGTTGCCTGTCCTTCTTGCGCGTGGAAAAACTGATTCGCATCGGCAGCACTCTTCGGTAGGTCCATAAAGGCGTCTGGAGAACTGCACAGTTGATTAAGCGGGGCATACTTCGGATCGCCAAACATAGTTTGCAATAAAAAGGTCTTAGTAGCCGCGATCTCCCTAGCTTGTCGGATTTCCTCCCGAGCTTCTCTAGACTCCGACCAGGCTTCTTTCGCCTCTTGTAAGGCCTTGTCAAGATTGGCCGCTTTGGCTTTGTTATCTTTCTCAAGAACTTGGCATCGGCCAGTGGCATCTTTCAGCTCCAGTGCCATAGAAGATATTCTCTCTCCTCGCACTGACGCTGAGCAGTCTGTTCAGCCTTTAATTTGGCGGCTACCTTTTCGGCAGCGGCATTACTCATCCTGGCCTGCTCCTTGGCGCGGGCAAGTTCAACCCGAAGGGTCTCAACTGCGGCAGCACTATCTGCAGTTACGCATATACAAATTCTCAGTGTCATGCGCATTTCATAATACTATCATGTACTGAGTGCCCCAAGGACATACCTTGTGCCTCGTCGAGTCGCCTGTTAATAAGCATGATGTCATCATCCGCTACATCAACTTTCTGCGTCAGATGTGCTACATCTGTAGCTTGGGCAGTTGCCACAGATGTAACAGCCTGTGTTCCAATTAGTTAGATCATTTCTTGGGCATATATTTTGATCCTCTGATCGCCTCCCTTTGGGCGACAACCAGAGTCTCAGGGGCTACTATCTATACACAGGTGCAATTCACATTTATAACATAAATAAAATTACACAACGTACCTCGAAACCTCTTAGTAGGCTCGTAAAAGCTCATTCAATCCGCCTTTTGCGGACCGAACTCTCTCAACCACCGTACCCATCAAGGTACGATGTTCCTCTGGGACGGACGCATGTTGCAACATGTGCATCAATGTATCCTGCGCCTCCGGATCCAGAACAGGTTGTGTCGTCCCTCGGACATTGGATAGTATGGGAATTTTGTTGTTCCCCATAGGGGCCGCACACCTTGGACCCTGGGTGGCTGAAGTATTACCTTCGGTCCCGGTCTTCGCTACCCCTGGCGCCACTCGTTGATTGGGAAAGATCTTCCGGGACGACACCTCGGTGTCGTATTCCTTATCAGGTAGGGAGATATGTGGAGGCGTCTCCTCCATCATCTCCGGAAGAAGATCCCCCGAAGAGGAGGACTATTGAGGAGGGCCGCGTACCGGACTGCAAACATATATTGAAAATGTTACCCTTGTAACCTGAAAAGAATGGGATATGCTTAAAAGCACCCTGGTTCACTTACGATTCGGCTAACGACCTATTTTTATGAAGTGATGGCGTGTCAATTCCATCCCCTGACCGGGATTTCTTCCCCCGCTTAGAAGCTTCTCTTTTCAAGTCTTCGGAGGCGGTCCTGTTCTTCCCACGAGGAGAAGGGATGTCAGCTTGCCCTTGCCTTCCACTTTTGGAAGTGGAAGTTCCGATCTCCCCGGACAAATTGCCTGGTGTGCCTCCAGAATAAAGGCCACCTTGGGCCTCTTCGCTCTCCTCCTTATCTTCCCCCGCCGACGCTTGATATGGTGTCGGAGCCAACATCCTTGTTAACACCGGATCGGCAGAGTCTTCGGGAAGTGGAGCCGAACACCTAATTCTCTCCGCCTTCTTTTACCAGCCCTGGCCGAGTAGAGCTTTATCAGTATATTGTTATGAGGAATTTGACAAAATTGTGTTCGAAAGTTAAAGTGCTTACCAGGGTATCTGGATGATTGTAGTCAAGACCGATGTCTTTTGTAGTATCCGACCACTGTTTTCGTGCGCCGAAGAACAATTTCCACATCTCTCTGAGCATCTTGTCGGAGAAGTGCTGGAGGGTCCATGGACCTTCCGGATTAAACTCCCACATGCGGAGAGGGCGTCGCTGACAGGGTAAAATCTGGCGGACTAGCATTACTTGGATTACATTGATGAGACCGGTGTCCTTCTCAATGAGGCTCCGAATGCGACTTTGCAGCGTCCGCACTTCATCAATAGATCCCCAGTCCAGCCCCTTGTTAATCCAAGATGCGATCTATGGTGGAGGGCCAGAATGAAATGCAGGCGTAGCTGCCCACTTCTTACTGCGGGGTTCAGTGATGTAAAACCACTCCCGTTGCCATAAATCAAAAGATTCTGCAAAGGAGCCCTTTGGCGAAGGAGAATTGATAAGCTTGTTTATTGAAGCACCGCCGCACTCTGCTTGCTTCTCGTCGATTATCTTCGGTTTCACATTGAAGGTCTTAAGCCATAAGCCGAAGTGTGGGGAAATACGGAGGAAAGCCTCGCACGTGATGATAAACGCCGAGATATGAAGGAAAGAGTCCGGAGCTAGATCATGGAAATCTAGCCCGTAATAAAACATGAGCCCTCGAATGAAGGGATGAAGAGCAAAGCCTAGCCCTCGAAGGAAGTGAGAGATGAACACGACCCACTCATTGGATCTGGAAGTAGGAATGACCTTCTCTTGAGTAGGAAGCCTGTGGAGGATTTCCGCGGTCAAGTATCTTGCCTCCTTGAGCTTCGAGATATCCTCCTCAGTGACAGAAGAGGCCATCCACCGACCTTGAAGGCTAGATCTGGACATGGCCGGAGGCTCGAAGAGACGGGATTAAGCCTTGGGTGTTGGAGCTTGAGGTGGGAGGAGGAGAAGATTAGCGTAGGAGGAAAAAGACAGGTCCTGGCCTCTTTATAAAGGCGACGAATATCAAACCTTCCCTGCTGGCCTTAAAACATGCCTATTCCCAAGGAATCATACCAACGGAACAGTTGGGTTACCCACGCCCGTGTTGATGAGAATCCATGATAAGAGGACACGATCTCTACTTCGACAAGACATGCCAATAAAACCGCCTCACGAAACATGGAGTGGCAGGCTAGAAAACGATTCAAAATAATGGCCGGGTGATGACGTAAGGTCGTGCAACAAAAATTATTAGCGGATTGGACTCGTGGAATATTATACTCTCTACGGTGGTATGTGGAATTAGTTTTGCAGAGCCAGACACGGTTCTTGTGTTCGAGATCTACTTTGAAGTATTCGGAGAAGGAACCCGCCTTGCAATGCCGAAGACAAATCTGCGCGCCAGACTCATCGTCATTGAAGCCTGGTTCAGGGGCTACTAAGGGAGTCCCGGATTAAGGGGTCCTCAGACAGCCGGACTATATACGTATGCCGGACTGTTGGGCTATGAAGATACAAGATAGAAGACTTTGTTCCGTGTCCGGATGGACTCTCCTTGGCATGGAAGGCAAGCTTGGCGATTGGATATGTAAATTCCTTTCTCTGTAACCGACTTTGTGTAACCCTAGCCCCCTCCTATGTCTATATAAACCGGAGGGTTTAGTCCGTAGGACAACAATAATAATCACAGGCTAGCTTCTAGGGTTTAGCCATTACGATCTCGTGGTAGATCAACTCTTGTAATACCCATATTCATCAATATCAATCAAGCAGGAAGTAGGGTATTACCTCCATAGAGAGGGCCTGAACCTGGGTAAACATTGTGTCCCCCGCCTGCTGTTACCATTAGCCTTAGACACACAGTTCGGGACTCCCTACCCGAGATCCGCCGGTTTTGACATTGACACCCCTTGCTTCATTCTTCCCACACCATAGGAAGCCACATATGATCTTGTTGGGAGCGTTGATTGTTTTAGCAAGAATTTCCTGGCCATCATCGCGTGCAGAGGCATTGCACTGAGGATGGAAAGCACTAGGAGAAGGTGTCCACTCTTAGGTAATGCCGAGGCCCGCCAGGTCGGTAAGCATCCCCCGAGTCTATCCACCAAGTATTGCAGATGTGAGGCCGATTGCTTCCGTAGTGATAATGGCAAGCCGAGGTATTTGCACGGGAAGCTTCCCACAGAACAGCCAAGAATCTCCCCTACCTCCTGCTGCAAGCAGTGAATAGGAATGGCAGCGCTCTTCCTCATGTTCGTTTTTAGGCCCGATGTCATACCGAAAGTCTGGAGCATGATTCCACACCCTAATACGTCTGCAACCTGCGGCTTCAGGAAAATCATCACATCATCCGCAAAAATGGACATTCTCTGCTCCGTCCCACACGCGGCCAGAGGTGCAAGAATGCCATCTGTCCCTGCCTTCTCAAAGAGCTTCTGAAGCGGTTCCATGATGAGGATGAACAACATCGACGATAACAGGCCCCTTGCCGAAACCCATGACAACTTAGGATTGGCTTGCCCGAAATGCCATTAACCATAATGCAGGCAGACGAGGTTGCTAGTAGCCCACAGATCCAAGAGATCCAACGTCGGCCGAACCCCATGTGTTCCAAAACTTCAAGTAGAAACATCCACTAAACCGAGTCGAAAGCTTTTGATATGTCCAACTTGAGCATTACCGTGGGCTCCTTCAGTGCGTGTAATCTCCGAGCCATACACTGCACCAACATGAAATTATCATGCAATGACCGTCCCTTCAAGAATGCGCTTTGGTGCTTGTCCACTAGGAGGGGCAACTCCTCCGCGAGCCGGACTGGCATTGCCTTATCGAAGATCTTCACAACCCTATGCACGAGACTGACCGGGCGAAAGTCCCTCAACTCTTCCGCTCCATCCACCTTCGGCAATAGAGCTACTAGGGCTTTGTTGATGGTCTACATGCCACGCATATCCCCATAGTAAAACACCTCGATGGCTCTCATGAGATCCACCTTTATGATATGCCAACTGCTCGCATAGAACCGACCAGTGAGCCCATCTAGCCCTGGTGCCTTGTCCAGGGGCATGGATTTGATGAAATTCTCAACCTCCTCCTCTCCAAGTGCCGACATCTCTCAACGCAGCAGGTTTAGGGCGTGAAGGTTGACTGCGTACTCCCGCTCCGGCGCAGCCCCAAAGACACTCTCATAGTACTCATCCACTGCGGCCGCGATGGGCTCGTGGCTTGTCAAGAACAGCCCATCCTTTTTGATAGTCGTATGATGTTTTGTCTCTGCCTTTGTCTCGCATGACGATGTAATAACTTCATCTTTGCGTCGCCCTCCTTCAAGTAAAGCATCGTCAATCTTAGCCTCACTATTGTCCTTTCAAGAGAGCACAATCCCAACAACTTTCGCTTCAACACTTTCCTCAGATCAGACTCTGCGCGCGACAGCGGCCGGGATTCCGGAGCCACGTCCAACAATAAGATCACCTCCATAGCAATAAATATTTGAAGCTTCACGTTCCCGATCCACCTATCACTCCATGACTCCAACCGCTTGGCCGTGGCCCATAGCTTCTTGTTGAGAGCCACAAACGGATTCCCAGACGAAGCCACGTAGTGCCATGCCAGGGAGACTGTATCCATGAGCCCCTTTGCCTTCAGCCAGAATGATTCAAACTTGAAGCGCATCCCATGTGAAAAATCCGCACGTAGATCCATCAACAACGGGCAATGATCCGAAATCACCGACCCGATCGCGGATAGGAAACATGCGAGGTATAGGTCCTCCGAGTCACACATAGTGAAAACATGGTCAATCTTCTCTAGAGTCATGTGAAAACATGGTCAATCTTCTCTAGAGTCACGTTCTCTCTCTCATTGGACCAAGTAAGCTTCCTCCCGTTCAGGTACATCTCCTTGAGTTCCAAGCGGTTTAGCTTAGATCGGAATCGAGATATCATCCTCCTATTAATGGAGGAGTTGCTCTTGTCTTCGGGGTTAACGAGGAGGTTGAAGTCCCCAAGCACTGTCCATGGCCCAGCATGCAAGTCACGTATCTCCACCATTTCTTCCAGGATTTCAATCTTGTCCACGTCCAACTAGGGCCCATATACCCCAGTGATCCACCATTCTGACACCCCTACCGGCTTCACACACACCGTTAGCGTGTTGCTCGTTTGATGCGGGTTCGAGAGCGAAACTAGAAGTGCATCCCAAGTGATAAGGATGCCCCCACACGTGCCCTCAGCGGGCAAGATGTAGAATTCTCATATTTATTGCCCAAGCAATGCCGTACAATGTCAGCTGATATAGACTCAATTTTTGTCTCCTAGAGACACATGATACTCGGATTAGCCGCCGCCACCACTTGGAAAACTGAGCTACACCATGCCGGGGAATTAAGGCCCCATACATTCCACACTAGAACCTTAAGTGGTTGTGCAGCCATAAGAACATCCCAAGAAGCTGCTCAAGCCTCTACGGCCAGCTCTCCTGGAAGCTCCTTCAGCGGTAGCACCGATGGCTCCCAACCGAATGACGCGAGCACTGCTGCGATGTGTGTATCCGACAGTGGGCTTGCGAATAGGTCCATGTAGGCCTGAAGCACCGTCTCTTCAATCACCTCCCCTTCATTCGCGAGGCAGAGCTTCCGAATGATTACTTGTTGTTGCTTTGAGGCTGCCGAGCCTCAGCCTCGACCCATGGCCAAGCGCACGCTTCGTCTAGGGTGATGTCCAGGTTCCTCTTGGTGCGTGGCCTCCTTGTCTTGGCGGGTGTCTCCTTGCTCACCGGTTTGGCCAGAAGTGGATTTAGTGCCTTCTGCACCTCCATGCACTAGGAGGCCAAGCGGTCCATCGGCGGAGCTGGGTGCATGGTTGAATTGCAGATAGTGGCCTTGAACTTATCCTTGACGATGCCTTCAAGAAGGGAGCACCGCCAACCCCGGCCTCGGCTGCAAGCCGAAGGCAGGTTTTCACCCGGATCTGTTCGAATAGCCTCGATCAAGCATCTTGTGCACGGATTGCTAGTACTAATCTTGATGCATATTGAGTTGGTCTAGTCCTTTGGCCGTTAAGAGGAGGTTGAGCAAGGGCCGGGCATAGGCGTGCATGTTGTAGTGATTAGGCTGCATGCAAAAGTTATTAGCCGAGTCTTATTGCTGTTGGAGTGATTCTAGCTAGGAGTTGGATGAGGCCTGTTAGTATGTGCATGTAGACAGGATTAGTTAGTGCATGGAGGATGTGCAGTTAGTGGCCGGGTCTGATGGCCGGCGTGCGTAGTCTTGTACTTGGCTATATAAGTTGAGCAAATGAATGAGAAAAGCAGTCGAGAGGGCTGGAAAAACAATGTAGCCACCGTGTGATCACCAAGGAAGCCTCTTGGCAAAGCTTGTGTGTTCTTCCTTGGTGCATGTGTGCGTGTGTGTGTGTGGAGTTTCTCCTTGAATGAGGCAAGAGGAAGAAGAAGGGCGCTGCGGCGAGGGGGCGGCGCCAACAATTGATATCATGAGCTTGGTGTCTTGGGCGTGCTTGCCGTGCCGGATGCGTGGCAGTGATGGCGGCGCTCGTCGGCGCCTGCACGTTGGAGCTCCGGGTCGTGTGTCGGCCTATGGAGGTGGGCGGCGCTGTGGCTGCCATGGCGCGTGGCGGAGGCGGCGGGCGGTGACGTCGTACGTGCGGTGACCGCGGAGGCCACCGAGGCGCTGCGTGGTGGCGCGGCGGCGCATCACGACATGGCAGCATGGAGACCGCGGCGGTGCAGGGCAATAAGACGTGGAGGCGAGCCGGGTGCGACCGGTGCATGTTATGGGTGCGCACTGGACGCGTCGGGCGCGTCAGGACCACGGGAGTGGACTGCGTCGAGGCGCTGGACCTGGTTGCGCAGATCGCGTACGTGCGCGGCGGGAGCGCGGGGACGTGGGGAGTGCGCGCGAAGGGCACGGCGGTCGCGGAGACGAGGAGGTTGCGAAGGACCTGCGTAGTGGCGCAGAGGTCACGACGGCTCGGGGCGACAACCGTGGAAGGTGCATGACACGTAGGCGCGGCATGGCGGACGCGGAGGCGGCACACGGTGAGCGTATGGTGTTGTCGGGCTCGTTAGGGCGTCGGATGCGCGCGGGACGTGCGGGACGCACTAGTGCGGTCGGGCTCGTCAGGTGCGTCGGGTGCGCGCGGGACGTGCGGGGCGTAGAGGGACGCGAGGCGTGTGTCGCCGGCGGAGATGGAGCTCGGCGTATGTCGTCGGGGTCGTGACGGAGCACGGTCCGACCGACGTCGGTGCGCCAGGTCGGGTCCGCGGGCTGGGTCACGGTCGTGGCGACATCGACGACGGCAGCTGCAACAACTCCGGGGACAGCAAGTCAAGATTAGGAGGGAAAATGTTAGTACTAATCTTGATGCATATTGAGTTGGTCTAGTCCTTTGGCCGTTAAGAGGAGGTTGAGCAAGGGCCGGGCATAGGCGTGCATGTTGTAGTGATTAGGCTGCATGCAAAAGTTGTTAGCCGAGTCTTATGGCTGCTGGAGTGATTCTAGCTAGGAGTTGGATAAGGCCTGTTAGTACGTGCATGTAGATAGGATTAGTTAGTGCATGGAGGATGGAGTAAATAGCATAAAGCTACTACTTTATAGGCTAGGGTTCCAAAAAACTACCGGTTTTTAAATTTTCTCAGATTACTACAAAGTCAGGGGTCGGCTGTTTCAAAAAACCCAAAACGCCGAGTACTTATCAATTGATCACGATTATGACAGGTGGGCCCGATGCGTAAGAGCTCTAATTGTTTGACCGTTTGTTTGACCGTTAGGGGTGGGCCTGCACACAAATTTTAAAAAGCAATCCAGTCCCTGCATTTCTTTGTAAAAAGCAATCGGGTCCCTGCTCTCAAATCAGGGCAGCCAGTGGCCCTCCTCGCTCCCGAGGTCCACCTCGCGACCCAGCCTCCTCCGGCCGGTGAGCCGCCCGCCGCCTGCACTCACCGGAGCTCAACTCCTGCTGCTTCTCCACCTGACCTCCTTCTCTCCCGCCTCTCTACGCCCGCCGCTTAGCACTGCACAACGCCGTCGGGCCAGTGGCCGCCTCTAAGCCGCTGCGGAGGAGGCCGGTGAGGCCGGTGAGCTACTTGTCACCAGGAGCGCCGGCACCCAGGAGCACGGGCTGCCGCCAACCACGCGCCATGGCCAGGGGGCTGGGACTCCGGCCGCCGCGCCCAGGGGCTGGGACTCCGCCCCGCCGCCTTCGGACTCCATGGCCGCTATGCCCTGGAAAGAGGGAGAGGGAGAGGACGCACGACTGGGAGCTCACGAGAGGGAGAGCACGCACGACGGCTGCGGCGGCGCTGGAAAGGAGCTCCGCCGCGACGGGAGGGAGCTCCCCGTCGAGCACAGCGGGTGCGCTCCTGTGGATCTTGAGCACGGGAGGGACCCGATGGCTTCTTTCAGTTTGTTTTGAGGACCTGATTGCTTTTTTAAGTTTACAGGGACACTGACATATGGGCCCTAGATGTCATTTAACGGTCAAACAAACGGTCAAACAATCAGTTTTCTTACATGCGGGCTCCAACTGTCATAATCACGATCAATAATAAAGCACTGGACAATTAGAGTTTTTTGAAACAGCCGTCCCCTGACTTGGTAGTTATCTGAGAAAAATTAAAAATCGGTAGTTTTTTGGAACCATAGCCTGTAAAGTAGTAGTTTTATGCTATTTACTCTGGAGGATGTGCAGTTAGTGGGATGGCCGGCGTGCGTAGTCTTGTACTTGGCTATATAAGTTGAGCAAATGAATGAGAAAAGCAGCCGAGAGGGCTGGAAAAAACAATGTAGCCACCGTGTGATTAGTAAGGAAGCCTCTTGGCAAAGCTTGTGTGTTCTTCCTTGGTGTATGTGTGCGTGTGTGTGTGTGGAGTTTCTCCTTGAATGAGGCAAGAGGAAGAAGAAGGGCGCTGCGGCGAGGAGGCCCTGTCACCGCGCGAGTGGGAAGGCCCTGTCGCCGCCGTCACAGGCCAGGGCTTCGCCGGCATGGCCTCAGGCGGCGGCAGGAGGGAGGAGACAAGGGAGGAGGCCTAGAGCTGGCGGCGGATTGCCCCCTGTGTCGCCTAGGGTTGGCGGCGCGGGGGCTCAAACTGTACCATAAGTACCGTAACCAACGCAAATGCAGGCCTGACTGAACAATTGGATGTTCTTGATGCCTAAGCCACCAAGGGGATTTTGGCGGCAGTGGCCACCATTGCACTCATATGCAACCAGCTTCAAGAAAAAAGGCATGCATAAGCTTATTAGCTTTGTCAATCAACCACTTGGAGAGAGGGAAGATCGTGAGGAAGAAGACGAGGCAGGGTATAGGATGCGCAGAGTTATTAGCTTTGCAGTTAGCTTAACTATTTATGCTAGTATTCCTCAGGTATCATGTTTTTTTCTTTGCTTTTAAGATGGATTCACTTAACCATCTCAGGGGTCATTACCATGACTTCGGCTGCAAATGATCATGGCTTGCGGTGCATTTGGAGAACGCGCCTAATAATGCGAACACCAAATTGGGGCCTAGTTACAGATAAGCTCGCCTACTGTACTGTAGAGTTTCAGATCCGTAGATGACAAATGGTATCATGTTGGGCTCAGCCAAGGGTGCTTTTACACGAGACGAGATATGCGGCATTGCAATTACCTGCGGCATAGTTTACCTTTGCACATGATGATACCACCGTACAATTTCTACACATGCTTCGCCATGTTGTAGAGGTCAATGAGTCTCAGGAAGCCTTCTTACATTTGTACCTCATAGCATAGAATACAAAGACTACTATATTCAGAAAACTCAGCCCAGCCATCATCAGGTAGAATCTATCCAAATGCCCTTCATTCAAGTTATCAGGTATCCACCCTGGGCTGCCTCCTCTGGCTGTGAATACTGGCACAAGGGAAAGGATAAATGAACTAAGGTAATTTCCAGCCGACATGTTAACAAGCGAGAATGCCATACATAAGCTTCGCATGCCATCTGGAGATTCATCATAGAAAGCCTCAGTTAGTCCAATATTGGAGAACACCTCAGCGACGCCTAGCAGGAAGTACTGGGGTCCTTGAAACATGATGCTCATCGGAACAGCCACCTTGCGGTGCACCAAACCTTCGGCCTGTGCAATCTGTAGCCGGTTACCCTCCACCAATGCTGCTGACACCATTGACAACATCGAGAAACATAAACCAATCCCTATTCGCTGTGGTGATGTGATGCCATTCGCTCTGCCAGTAAATTTTCTAATTACTGGAACAATGAGTCTCTCATAAATTGGAACCAGTACAATGACAGTAATTGTATCTACACACTGGAAGGACGCAGCAGGTATTTCGAAAGACCCGATGTGTTTATCCATTGCCATCCCTTGCTCTACAAATGTTGAAGACATCTGTTCCTGAACTGCAGCAAACAATACCATTGCCGACCAAATTGGAAACATCCTGATCAGAATCTTTAACTCCTCTACCTGAGTGACAGTGCAAATCTTCCATTTATTATGTTGGCCAGGAGATTCACAGTCAGGTAATGTCACAATTGCAGCTTTATCAAAGAACCTGATTGGGAAAGAAAAATGTTACCACTTTACTAATTATAGAAATCAACTTGATCAGACTGTGTTTCAACTTCCTTTAACACTGAAATAGAAGAGAGATATTTTTTGTACGAATTTCAGCACATCCATTTGTACCACCATACAAGGTTCACAAAAGTGTGAAAGTTTTTTTTCCTTTTCAGGGATACAAATATATGTTAAAATGTAGCTTATAATACCATATTAGTAGCAAATAAATTAATCAAGTATACTTGAATGGAAATTCAAAATAGAATGAATGCATAAATTATAAACTTAAGAGTCAAATCTCAGCAGTGTATTACTCAAGTCCAGTTGTATGCTCCAATTTCCGGCTGCCTTCGGTTGCCGAGGCTTGCCCCATAAACTCATAAAGAGCTGAGGAATCACATGGCAAAACTTTATCGAAGTTCCGAGTAGCTGCAATGACAACCTGGCATAGTCTTGTCAGAGGGCTTCCTCCAGGCTTCTGAAATCTATACACGATGGAGCCCAAAAGAAAAGTACATACACCTAAAGTCACAAACAGTGTAGAAATTGTAAAACCCCAGAGCCAGCCTTCATGTTCTTGAACCCAGACAATTACAGTCCCAGCAATCAATGAACCAGCATTGATTGCGAAATAGTGCCAATTGAAGAAGGAGCTCTTTCTGGTTTTCTCCACATAATCGGTGTCATCAAATTGATCGGCTCCAAGAGATGTGACGCAAGGGCGCTGTGCACCATACCCTAAACCCACCATGTACAACCCAACCAAGAATATGGTGTACTGAGAAGAGACTAGATGTACCCAAACAGTCCAAGCGTGAGGACCGGCTGAGATTAATTGAAGTGCTGCTGATAGAAGCAACATCGTCATTCCCTAAACAACAGAATGAAGAAAAAAGAAGATAAGCAAACATGTTAAGAAAACTGAACTCAGATGTTGAATGCACATGTTAAGGTAAATAAAGATCTTTTGATCTCTTGCGATCAGGCATATAGGTTGGTTGCTAGTTTTGTTGGGTTGTTTAGTTTTTATAGTTTCTCTTTTGTTTTGTTTTGGTAAGTGCCACCTTTATGGCTATGTTTTCGCAGGTGTTAGAGCTTTGCACAATTTTTATGTTCTTCTTCCAATACAAAATGACACACAGTTAGATGCATGTTCGAGATAAAATAAAGCGCTGAATGCGCTTATGCGCATATCATATCAGACCTATATATGCATAAGTGTCTTTCATCCGTCAGTACCGTCATGATATCATGTACTAAAAATAAAGGTCTTACTCTTTCAGCGTAGCAGGATCTCCTTTGACAATGATTATTCAAAATATGGGCGGTCTTTGACTCTTTGTGGTCATTTTGAATCATAAATAGGCATGAATGATTTGTAGCACTTACAATAATGAAAATCGTGCAGGCGATCGAAGCTGTCCGGTACTTTCCCAGATATGTATCGGCAACGAAGGCTCCAACCAGAGGCGCGAGATAGCTAGTACCTTGCCAAGTTGCAACATGTCTTGCAGCATCCAAATTTGTTTCATGTAGGACTTTTGTGAGATAACTGACTAGGTTTTTTCCAATGGAAGAATACGCAAGATAACAGCAGAATGAACAGACTGCAACAAAGTAGTTTGCCTTTTGTTAGATCTTGTATTGAAAGCGACCACAAAATTCTAGTGTCAAATTCAACTAGAGTTCCGTTCACTGTCTGAAGAGACAAATTATCTTCACAGATACTGTTGGGATTACGCTGGATGTATAATATATGAACGCTTGAGTGTGAAGTATATATATATATTTTCAATGCAGACAAGCATCTAACCATCACATTTCCATGGTCTTCCAATAGAAGGTTAATTGTGCATGACCATTGTGCTGTACTGACTGACCTATGATTAAGGAGTATGTTTTCTGGAAGCAGGATGCCCACTGATGCAAACAGATCCATCACCTGTATATTCTGTTGTATTCTGCACTTCACAGTAAAGCAAAAGTAACCATAATGATAAATCTCGGCCATCGAATTTTGCGAAGATGTGGCAATAGAGAAATGTGCATTAAAGTAATATAATTAACCCTATAATTAATGGTGCAAGGGTTAGGTCTCGCGACTACGCCCTCCCGCTCGTCCTCGTCGCCACCCCGCGGCGGCCGGGCGGGCCTCTTCTTCCCCGGCCCCTCTCGACTCCGCCCTTCTCCGCCCTCCTCGCCGCCACCCGCGCGGGCCGCCGAGCGAAACCTGGTTGGCCTGGGTGGCGGCGGGGGCTCTCTCCTCCCAGTCTGTCTCCGGCGGCGTGGGTGCGGATCCAGCGGGACGCGGCACTGTGTGCAGGGCGTGGCGGCGGGGCTGCGGGTCGTGACGCTGGTGGCGTGGGCGCTCGTCGATGCCGCGGCGGCTGTGCGGTGGAGGTGGAGCTTCAACTTTCGGGCGGTTCGTGCGGGGCGGTCCCAGTCTGATCCGGCCGGATCTGGCGCTGGCGGCCCGTCCGGCGGCGAGGGCTGTGGCCAGCAGGGGCATGAAGGCGTGGCGGCGGTTGGTGCGCGTCCAGACGGGCGGTGGGCGGTTGGCTTGCTTGCTCGGCCGTGTGACGGCGCGGGCCGTGGGCGGCTTGGGCCGCGGGCGGCCGCTCTGCATTGGTAGGTGGTGGCGGCGGCGCGGTGGTGGTCTGCCATGATCATCTCCTCCTTGAGGTGGTGGCTCATGGCGGTGGTCCGGGTCATTCACGGCGGCGGCTGGACTTATCCGGCGTCGGCCCGTCGGTGTGCGGCCTGTGTGGACCTCCGACCCTTCTCTTCGGGCGTCCGTCCGCTATCTTCGTGGATGGTTGGCCCTCCCCCAGCGACGGTCCATCACTCGTCGCGCACCCGGCAGCAGGACCTAGCTCATCTCGCGCCCAGCAGCAGGACTGACCTTGTCTCACGTCCGGCAGCAGGACCGAGCTCGTCTCCCGCCCGACAGCAGGACCATGCTCGTCTCGCGCCAGGCAGCAGGACCGAGCTCGTCTCGCGCCCGGTGCCGAGGACGGGGTGATGGAGGCCAGCCTTGGCCAGCCTATTAGGTCTCGGCACTGGGGGCAGCCCGCGGGTGCAAAAGGCGGGTCCTTTCCGCTCGTGTCTTTGGTCGGGGTAGCGGCTGATCTCGGGTGAGGAGGTGTCAAGGTCTTGGATGTCGGGGTGGCAGCCCTGATGGTGTCTCCGCGGGGCTCTTGGGCAGAGCCCGTGGCTTGGTGCTGCCCAGTTGCCATGGCCGTGTGGGCGGCGTGGTAGCCGGGGTGTGGTGTTCGGTGGTGGTGAATGGTGGCCGGGGTGAAAACCTGCTCTTTCTTCGGATGGACCGGCGGCGGCGGACTCGTTCCCTTCTTGAAGGCGTCGTCGCGGCTCCATTGCCCTTCGTGATGCTCCGGGGGAAACTCTGATCTTCGAATTGAGCGCCGGCGGCGCTCTGGTGTCGTCTCCTTTATGAAGGTGCCGCCTTGGAGCCCACGGTTCGTCATATATGGTTTCACCTCTTCGCGTAGTGCTAGGGATGGTGTTGCTGCGCTAAGCGCCTATGTATCTTGCCTTAGGTGTGTGTGCGTGCGTTGTGTGGGCGTGAGTTTATACTGGGTGATGTTGATCGGGGCTTTATATATAAAGCAGGGCGAAAGCCATTTTCGGTAATAATTAATGGTGCATTCACAGGTAAATTAGTATGAACAGAGGGAGGGCTGGTATGTGCTGGTATCCAATAATTATAAAGGTACTATTATGGTTACAAACTGGGAGTAGTTATTCTCAAAACAGATGTTCTTTGAAACCATGAGCCATCACCTGTCTATTTCGATGCTGTCAGAAACTCAGAATAGACTGCATCCATGTAAGTATGGCTAATTAAGGAGAGTATACTTCCTTTATTTATATAGATTATACTACGTATTAAATAAGAATATGTTCATGTTTCGAAAAAAAAGAATAGTCTCACTAGTTTTCTTTGAAATTTAGTACGTCATACTTCGGCCTAGTTCTTTTGCCAGAATCTGGGGATTCTCCCAGAATCCGACCCCTATCCAGAGATTCTCGGGGAGAATCTCTGGATAGGGGTCGGATTCTGGGAGAATCCCCAGATTCTGGCAAAAGAGGGGGAGAATCTCTGGATAGGGGTCGGATTCTGGGAGAATCCCCAGATTCTGGCAAAAGAACTGGGCCTTCATCAGGTAACTAAGCATGGAAACCATTTTCTTAGACTTAAAGACACTGTTGCCGGAAGAGAGAGAGAGAGAGAGAGAGAGAGAGAGTACAAACCTCTTGTGATGAGCCGTCTCCGTCTAGCAGAGGGCTGTTGTCAAACTGATCCGTGGAGTCCATGGCTCTGTTCTTCTTACAGGAAGATCGGAAAAAGGTTTTAGGAGCTGCTGAACAGTTAAAACTGTTTGGTTTCATTTGAGTGACAACTGTTACAGGAAGACCCAAAACAAGAGGAAGCGAGAGGAAGAAGATAACATGAAACGGATGGAGCTGCAGGTCGGATGATGTCTCAATCTATGGCCCTACAATAATGCACAGAAATGATCGGTGCTCCTTCCACCTGCTTCGGACGTCGCATTCATAGAGTATATATAGACAAACATGCTGCAGGCCGGATTTATTTTTTCCAAACCGAGAAAGAAAAGCAGCGAGCGCCGTGCACTTCTTGGCAAGGACGGGGCAGGGGAAAGCATATTATATATTCTGTACACTTGGAGCCCAGGAGTGGGACGGCTATCCGCGTCCCCGCTCCTCCACTACCTGTCTTGTCAGAGCATCTTATATTTACTAATTGGAGGCACCGTACCAGCTTTCACGTTAATTCACATCAACAAGATTAGTCTAGACATTAGATTGTAATTCAATGATTCTGATCTATTAAAACAACATTCCTTATTTCTTTATAATGAAAAAATCCATCACGGTCTCCCCTAAAAAAACACCCACGTCTCTTTATAAACAAAACACCACCTACATGTAAAAAGAGGAGTCCTCCCCACCCATGTTTCAAGTTCGAGCAAAAGAAAAAAACCATCACGTAGAAAAAAAATCCTCAGCATCCACGTCCAATAACTCAAGGAAAAAAATACTGCAAACATGTACAAGAAATAGTCCTCCACACCCGCGTCCAAGTTTTAGCAAATAAAAACAAAATCAATCACGTACAAAAAAGAGTAATCCATCACATAAAAAATCCCTTAGCACACACGGCCAATAACTGAAGAGAAAAAAAAACACCACGTACATGGCACGAAAAGGAGTCCTACACACCCACGTCCGAGTTCCTGCAAGTGAATATTAATTCGATCACTGAGAAAAATAAGTTCTTAGCCCCACGTCCAAAATTGATCACTTACAAAAAGGAGTTCTCAGCCCAACGTCGAACCAATGAAGAAAAAATAAATCCACGCCAAAGTTCCAACGAAAATGAAAAGCACATCTATGTCAATGCTCTTCAAAAATAATGGAAACCATTGTATGATCATTTCCACTTTGTTGATAGGTGTTACTTCAAATATTCTTTGTAACTCTGAAGGAACTTAAAACCTATTATTAGCTCATTCACACGACCTAATAATTTGATATATACTTGATGTTACCTAAGCATACCAGGACCACATAACTAGCTATTAAACCCAACAAAATTAATTTATTTTTCCATATGGCAGATAATATGCAAAGACTTAGTGATAGTTTTCATACTACTTTTCTATGTTTCGATATGTATCGAATTCGTAAAGATTCATGTATAATGGATTATTTTTTTAAAAAATCTGCACATTTTCAATACTAGCCCGTGCAGCTGCACGAGTTGATGACTAGTATAACAAATCTGGTCCCTCAAAAGTCGATCGACACCTCTCATTTTATTGCGTCCGCAGCCGTCTACCGCATATCTGGCCCTTTAGGCCAACTCCACCGCGCGATCCTAAACGGATGTCCGTTTTGGCCGGATTCTGCCCCTTTGGGTAGGGCTATGAGGTCGTGTCCAGGCCTGTCCTGGGATGCGGTGACCGTGCGCCCAGCGCACGGCCGCATCCGTTTGCCCCATCCCATCCGTCAGGGCCTAAAATGCCCATATTTTCATATGAAAACAAGTTTGCACGTTCAAATATTAATTGTTTAAAAATTAAAATAGTTTTACAACCCAATCGAAGTTGTCTCTAATAAAAATAGTTTTACAACCAAATCGAAATTGTCTTGAATGAACATAAAATGAACCAATACATCTATTGGTTGCCAATATGATCCCACACGTGCTCAACCAAGTCATTTTGAAGATCCAAATGAGTGTGCCTACTTTTTTTCTTTCAAAAAGGGGATTGCCCCGGCCTCTGCATCAGAATGATGCATACAACCAATATTATTAATAAGCAAAAGAACCAACAAAAGTCTCCAAGTCTCGAAAAAAGTACTAAACAAAGGATCACGAAGAGCAAAACTGCCAAGGAAAAGCCACAAGCGGCTGGCATAAAAATATAGGAGCACTACATGCCTATCCTATTACATGACCGCCATCCAAAACGGTTGAAAATAAGCTGAGCTACCATCTCCCATCGGGTAGACGCAGTAACCAAATGCTCCCTGGCATCCGTCGGAGTGAGTAGCGACCACATACGGAGCAACGCAGTGGCCCTGAAGATAACCTGCAAAAAGTGAATGTTTGTTGTTCTGTTAAAAACCATATCATTTCTGCAGTTCCAGACTGCCCAAACTAAAGAACAAACGCCTACACGAATGTGTTTCACCGTATCTGCATCGATCCCATCGAGCCACGTCTCATATAACGTGTTGATAGAATTCGGTGGCAATGTGGCATAACATTAAAAGCTATGCGAACCGATCGCCACATAATTTTTGCCAGCGAACAATCAAGAAAGAGGTGTTTGATTGATTCGTTTTGGTCGCAAAAGCTACAGCTTGTAGAACCTATCCAGTTGCGTTTAACCAAATTATCTTTAGTCAAAATAACTTGTTTATGCACAAACCACATAAACACTTTGATTTTCAAAGGAACTTTAACTTTCAAGACATGCTTCGAGCTAGGAATCACGTAGAGTTAATAACATCCAGATACATGGATTTGACCGAGAACACTCCGTTCTTAGTAAGTTTCCAACACGACTGATCTGGCTGTTGAGACAACTGAATATCCATCAATCTTCTCACAAGATTGAGCCAGGCTTCCCAACGGTTTCCACTAGCGTCCTCCGAAACTGAATATTGAGTGGAGTGGAGTTCAGAACTGTTGCAACGTAGGCATCTCTATGCTGAACAATGTTATACAAGGAAGGATATTGAAGTGCGAGGGGCGTCTCCCCAAGCCACGTATCCTCCCAGAACCTTGTAACAGTACCGTCTCCGACTATGAACCTTGTCCTATTGTAAAATAGTGATTTAACTCTCATCAATCCTTTCCAAAAGGGTGAATCAGTCGGCCTCATTGTCACCAGGGACAAGGTTTTAGAGTGAAGATACTTATTACGCAAGATTTGAGCCCAAGTGGCCTCCGTCTTGGTTGAAAGCTTAAACAACCACTTGCTAAGGAGACATCTGTTCTTCACTTCCAGATTCTCAATACCTAGACCCCCTTGGTCCTTCAGCCTACAGATGATATCTCATTTAGCAAGTCTGTATTTTCGCTTAAGTTCATCACTCTGTCAAAAAAGCGTGATCGATAGAAATCAAGCCTCTTCCGAACTCCGACCGGTACCTCAAAAAGGGAGAGAAGAAACATGAGCATACTCGTGAGGACCGAATTAATAAGGATTAATTGTCCTCCGTATGACATGAGCTTGCCTTTCCAACAGCTTAGTTTCTTCTCAGAACGGTCCTCAATGTACTTCCATTCTCTGTTTGTCAGCTTACGATGATGAATGGGTATACCTAAATATGTGAATGGTAAAGCCCCCAATTCACATCCGAACAATTGTTTGTACGCTTCTTGGTCATCATTAGCTCTTCCGAAACAGAACAATTCGCTCTTGTGGAAGTTAATTTTTAACCCGATCAATTGTTCGAATAAGCATAACACGAGCTTCATGTTTCGCGCTTTTGCCAAGTCATGCTCCATGAAGATGATAGTATCATCAGCATACTGAAGAATGGATACACCTCCATCAACTAAGTGCGGAACAAGGCCACCTACCTAACCCGCATCCTTAGCCCGTCCTATGAGAACAGTCAACATATCCACCAATATGTTGAATAGGATAGGTGACATAGGATCCCCTTGCCTCAACCTTTTGTGTGTTTGGAAATAGTGACCTACGTCATCGTTCACTTTAATCCCAACACTCCCTTTTTGCGTGAAAGATTCTACCCAGTGTCTCCAGGCCTGATCAAATCCTTTCATACGCAAAGCCTGTTGAAGGAAGGGCCATTTGACTTTATCGTATGCTTTCTCAAAGTCCACTTTGAAAATAACTCCATAGAGCTTTTTTGAGTGAATCTTATGGAGCGTTTCATGCAAGACAACCACCCCTTCTAGGATGTTTCTGTACGACATGAAAGCGGTTTGGAATGGTTGCACCACCGAGTGAGCAATTTGCGTAAGCCTATTAGTCCCAACCTTGGTGAAAATTTTGAAACTAACATTAAGAAGACAAATAGGCCTGAACTGTTCAATGCGAACGGCCTCTGTTTTCTTAGGAAGTAAAGTTATCGTTCCAAAAATTCAGTTGAAACAATTAAAGCTGTCTAGAGAATAGCTCATGGAACATCAGAAGCAAATCCCCCTTAATAACATGCCAGAATTTTTTATAAAACTCCGCCGGAAAGCCATCCGGCCCTGGAGCCTTATTGTTATTCATTTGTGAAAAGGCCTCAAACACCTCTTTCTCCGAAGAAGTGGCAGTCAAAATCTCATTCTCGTCTATCGCAAGTTGAGGGACATCCTCAACCCTGCACTCATCTAAGGACACAAAGTTATCCTCCGTAGGTCCAAACAACTGCTTATAGTAATTGGTTATATAAACGTTGAGATTTTCTTTTCCTACAATCGTCCCTTCGTCCTGCTCTAGCTGGAAAATCCTCTTCTTGCGGTGCTTGCCATTTGCAATCATATGAAAGAATGAGTATTATCATCCCCTTGGACGATTTTGCGAACCTTAGCTCACAAAGCCCACTTCAATTCCTCCTCTCGAAGAAGTTCTTTCAGTCTAAACTCTTCCTCCATCTTAGTTTCCAGTTCTCTGGTATCTAAAATAGATGTTTCGGCTTTTAAGTCTAGGGCTTGAATAAGTAAAAGGAGTCGTTCCTTCTCAGCCTTATAAATCCCATGCGTATGCTTAGCCTATCCACGAAGGAAACTTCGTAGATGCCAAATCTTGCATTGCCATCTTTCGATAGGCGACCTTCCTCCTGAATCTTTAGCCCATTCTCTAGCTATCAAATCAAGGAACCCTTCTCTTTCAAACCATGCTAATTCGAAAGAAAACGTGTTCTTATTGCCCACATGGGTTTGGGCCCCAAGTCAACAAGCAACGGGGTGTGATCCGAGATACCACGCAAAAGCGCCTGGACTGTTACGAGGGGAAACTTTTGTTCCCACTCGACGCTAGCTAGAACACGGTCCAGCTTCTCAAACGTCGGGTTTGGTAACGAGTCAGCCCAAGTGAATTTCCTACCCGACATCTCTATCTCTCTGAGATCTAAGCTCTCAATTATGGTATTGAACATGAACGACCATCTGCTGTCAAAATTGTCATTGTTCTTTTCCTCCTTTCTTCGAATAATGTTGAAATCACCACCACTAAGATAGGGAGCTGCTCGTTACCACAAATATGGACAAGATCGGCCAAAAAAATCTGGTTCGAGTTCTGGCTGCGCGGCACCGTATACCGCCACTAATGCCCAGTCAAACCCATCTGCCTTTGTTTTGACTCGAAACTTTACTGCAAAATCGCCCATGACCACACTCCGAACTTCCAAAGAGTCACACTTAACCCCTAGTAAGACCCCGCCAGATCTTCCTCGTGGAGGTAAGCAATGCCAGTTGAAATCGACACCCGCCGATAAAATGCTAAGAAATTGGGGGGGGGGGGGTGAAATTGTCCCTTCCAGTTTCGGACAGGGTAATAAAATCCAACTGGTGCTCAATAGAAGCTTCCGCTAGAAACCTCCTTTTAGCCAAGTCTTTAAGACCTCTACTATTCCAAAAAATGCCTCTCATATTTCATCATGAAAGTTTTTAGAGGTACGGATCCTAGCACTTCTACGCACAGCCGAAACTGGATAAACCTTCCGTTTCCATTTCCGCTTAGGCTTATTTTGATCCTCCCACCGATCATCACAACCGGGCTCAGAAGAAATAACTTCCAGTCCATCTACATGGGTCGAGACCTCAGGGGAACCGAAACCCTCCTCCTCCTCTGCCTCAGGAAGTGTAGGGTCAAGATCCGCACAAAAACTATCAAGAACCCTGACTCCTAACGCAGCTATGTCAAAATCATTCATGGGTTTAACAGCTGCTATGTTATGAATCATTCATGGGTTCAACTCATTAACTGATTTAGTGATTTCACTATCATTACTACCAAGTGAAACCCCAAGTTGATTTGCATTGTGAACAATCTCATCATTGGAAAAATGTAAAATTGAATTTGACTTATTAACAGACATACCAGTAGTGACCTCAACGTCACGTAGCTTGGCCGCCCTCATAGCGCATCTCAGCTGCATGTCATCAATGTCTGTCTGCTCCTGGAGCCGACTGCTAATCCGCCGCCCCTCAGAGACAGGATCTGGGATCCCTCCAAAGGTGATGACCTCCTCGCGCGAGGCTCTGTTAGGGGAAGGGCCTCCTGCCCATCCCCGAACAGAATTCAACCGACCTGGGGCATCCAAGAGGTCACCAAGAGTTGATGAAGCTTCCCGCGGCATCACCACGGGAGTCCCACCGAGCACGGGCGCCACAGGAAAGCCCGAGACGGGAGAGGCGAACCGAGCGGGGCGACCCGGTGAGCGGGGCTCCAGGTCGCCAGCACCACCCGACCCTCCCATCACGACAGGCATCGTACGAGAAGGGGCCACAGGTGGCGTCAACAGACACCTCGTCTAGGGAGAAGAGAGGGGTGCGGATGTCTCCTGCCCACACGCCCCTCGGTTGGCCGCCGGTCCCCTATGCGGACCCAAGGCCGCAGAGGCTGCCCTCGGCGCTGGTGAAGACAACGAAACTGGGCGCCGGGCCACCTGCCCGCCACCTCCTGCCAAGCCGTCGGCAATGGCCTCCACCTACAGACCATGCAAAGGAGACAAAGAAGGAACAACGGAGGCCTCCTGCCCCTCGGCTCCTCCCTGCCCATCAAGCACAGTCAAAGAAGGACACCCCTCAAACACCGGCGAAAGATGCTCCAACTAGTCCGCCAGGTCAACACGATTGCTCCAAAGTCGAGGAGCCGTAGAGAAAGCCCCCAAGGATCCAAGCTACAACATGCTTGTCGGAACAGAACCCGTTGACTTCTCAGAAGCAAGCTTACCAGTGTTAGACAAAAACGAAGGCAGCTCTCCACGCGTTCCCTCAACGGCGGATCAGGATAAGGGGTTCCTGCATCCCACCAAATGGCGCGTGCGTTTCGAAGGCGTTCGGGAAGCTGGGAGGTGGATCGGTGGCTTGATCTACTCGCACCCGTCCAGATGGACGACGATCAGAGATCACGAAGGGGAGATTTTGGCCGGTCGTCATTTGGAGGCCGACGAGGAAATCACCAGAGGTATGCATTTTTTGATTGATATTTACCAAATAGAAATTCTTGATTGTGTGCAGGAGCCGTTGGAAAGAGAAGGTCGAGTTCAGGTTGTGGATCTTACGACGGTGGTGGAAGAATTGAAGCCACCACAAAGGTTTGGAGGACGATTCTGGATTCTTGCCGATGAGGAGGAAGATGAAGATGATCAGCCGGTCTCGTCCGATCTGCCGCACTCTAGGCTTGACATGGTAGTACCAGATTCGTTGCCCAATCATGCAGATGGCCGCAAGAAATCTGTCTCGTTCGGTCCCAGGGTTCTTCCGCAGACGCCGAAAGTTAAGCCATAGATTGGATCTATACCTAAGGTGAGTCCGCCGGCTGTTACGCTGTTTGATTTTTTTCGACCTGAGTGTTGGACGACAATCACCAGGAGAAAGAAGAAGGGAGGCCGAGCATTGCCGCGGCCAGTGGCGGCGGCCAGCGAGGCTCGGGATGTGCGAGCGGCGAGACTCGATCGTTTGAATATGCTGCTGGGCCGGGATGGGCCGCAGGTGTGTGTTCCCGATGTGGGCTTGGATAGTACTGGGCATGAGGCCCAGGGAGCTGCCCAAGTCTACGATCGGCCTGGGAGGGGCGACGTGCATGAGGCGGTATCGGATCGGGAGCCACCCCATGCACGATTGCTTTCTTCCTGTTGCTGCCGTGTTGTCTCTAGGGTTCGCCGTCTAGGGAGCCATGGCTTCCCTGCCGCTACCTCTCGCCATGCGAAGAAGGGACTAGGCCTGACTGGCGTTTGCGCGGCGGTGACAGGCTGCTCGGCTGCGATGCCGCCCAAGGCCCCTCATCCTGCAAGGATCGCGCCGCTTGCGAAGACACCCCCCGGGGACGTGCGTGGCTCCGGCGCAGGCTGCGGGATCGACCGCTCCGGGGCCCGCACGGGCCGCGCCTCCGGTCAGGGCCGCACCTCCGCCGCCCAGAGGTGCGCCGCCTCCTGCCAGGGCCGCACCACCGTCGCCCAATGCTGCACCGCCTCCGCCGCAACGGCCGTGGCCGAGACAGATGGCTGGCGGCTGTGGTGGGTCTGCCCATGGCATGAATGGCCGTGGTGCGGGGCTTTCGCGGGTGATAGCCACATTCCTCCACGTGGTCAGTGGGGCAATGATGGTTATGACGCTTACGGAGATGGTCTTCATCGGGGTTCCTCGTCTACCGGAGGTGGGCACGGCTATGCTTGGGTTGATCAAGGCAACGCCGGTAGGGGCTTCCATGGGCCGCCGGGAAACTTCGTGGAGGGCGCGGTTGGCCTAAATAACCATCCCTTTAGGGGACGCTTCCGCGGAGGGCGAGGCGGGTAACGGCGACCTTCTCCGCCACGCCCAACGACAGGCGGGCCACGGGGGGACAAGGGCGTGCGGCGAGCCCGTCCGCGCGATGTCCGTTTCACCCCAAACTCGGCGCAAGTTTGGGCCGGGGAAGGATTGAAAACGGACGGATTCCGGACATTTGTCCGTTTGGGGCCGCGCATTGGGCCGCGCTATTCGTCCGTTCTATCCCAAACGGACGCACCCGGACAAGATGGGGTCGCGCGGTGGAGTTGGCCTTATATCCATGCAATGCATGCAACATAAAAAATTAACCTATATAGATCAATGAAGTAGCTAGCAACAAACAAACTTAAATCAGTAATGCAAAATTCACATATGTATAAGAGGTCATCAGGAAACCAAATTAACAAGTTTGCAACGGCCGGATAACACTTCAACATAAGTAAAACTAAATTAAATGGACAAGGGTGAAGGAAAGCCCCTTCTCCTTGAGGTCGGCGGTGCTGCTTTGGCCCGTATATGAGCATGTGCAACAAGAGCCACCGAACAGGGCCCCAAACACCAGAGTGGCCCCCCTTTTTTTGTTAATCAAGGTGTTAACTGAAACATTAGGTACTAGAGTAAAGAATCACACACAACAACAGGGCCGGTCCTGAGATTTCGGGGGCCCGGGGCGAACTAAAAATTTGGGGCCCTTAATATATATACACTCATTGTAATATACGTATATCTATGTATATTTTTCTCTCAAAAAAATTTATGAATAAATTATTACTAGTAACACTTAAATGCATCCAAAATTAGTATTTGTATCATATAAGTTATACATATTACCTTAAAATTTCTTCTAAAATTTCTCAATGGAAAGTCACATATGATGGGGGCGATGTCAATCCCATCCAATAATTTCTTCTCGATGCATAATGTAGCCAAACCATAACCTCTACTGAGTCATTGTTGACATCAAATAATTCTTCAATAATTCAACTTCGAAAAGCTTCTTTCGGCCGATGCGACCGTCACAAGCACAGTAAATAAGATGTGATAGACAATGGAGGTATTAGGATAAGAATCAACTACTCTGGCATGCCCGAAATTCTCCATAGCAGACATTACGCCGTCTGGCAAAGTGAATCTCATAATCATCAATTCAGAAATAAGATTGTATACCTCAACATCAGATGAACCATTAAGAGAGAAAGTTTCTGCAAATTTAGTGCAACATTCTTCAAGTTCATTGTCACTTAATGACATCCAGGTGCCCGAGTTCAATAAAAATCCGAATATATCTTTAAACACCATGAGTTATTTGAATCTATCATTCAAATAAGTGATCGCCATATCAATCAAAACATTAAAATATTTCCTCTTACCGGAGGACGTCATAATAACACACACAATGCTGAAAACAAAACAATTTGTTCTATCAATTATTGAAAGTGCCGGCTATGCATCAAAGGAATTTTTTTGTATCAATATTATATGAATATACCTCAATACCTGACGGAGTGATGATCAAACTTCAGTGCGTGTGCGTATACAATATACAGGGTCTGCACAGCACCTAGAGCCTGCAGAGGATTGAGAAGAGAACAATTGAGCAAATGCCAAACAGGGCCCCGGAATTGAGATAAGCGGCAAACGTACACAAATTAGGAAGGAAATTACCAGAGGGCTGGGGGCAGCCAGGCGGCCAGGCGGGAGTGCGTGTGTGCGTGCACGGCGGCGTCGGCGGCCAACAGCTAGGCTGGGACCTGGGAGTCGTTGCGTGACTCCGCCTGATGGAATGGTCGAACAGAAGGAAGGAAATCGCCCATGCAGCTAATTGATCCCTCTTTTTTTACGTGAAAAGGAAATTCCGCTGATTGCTCGCTATCAAACACTCGATCGCTGGGATCGGGAGATCGAGCTGCTGCTCCCTGGCACGCGTCTGCATAATATGCGCCATATTCCGCTGATTGCACGCGTCTGCTCTCTCTCAATCTTACAGCTCTTCCAACATAGCATAGTACAGCTAAAAAAAAGCAAATTAGGTACGTGCTATATACAAGTCTTTTAAACTTCTGCTTTCAACTGGTGTATTTTTTTATTGAAAACTACACTGGCTGACAAAAAGTATTATTGTTTCTTTCGTACTTGGTGCCTAATTTTGATTTGCACGGGGACTCCGATTTCCCCGGTATGGCCCTGGCCTCCGTGTAGGCATCGGCAGCACCGTCGTCGTCGAAGCTGTATCCGTCGCTGACGTCCGAGGTGTCGTCCTAGGAGATCTGCCCAGCTAGCCTCCGGAGCAAGTGCTCCTGCTCCACGGTTTGCCGATGCGCCTCACTACGAGAATCGCCCCCTATGCCGACGGCCATCCCTCAGTCCCGTCGGGACAGACCTATGCCGACGGCCCCCCGTCGGCATAGGGCCATCGGCAACATATACGTCGGCGTAGCCCGGGAGGCCGTCGGCATAGAAGATTTCCCGACGGGGGCAGTACATCTATGCCGACGGCCCTGGCCGTCGGCAACGTCCACATCTAACGGCGGCCGCCGTCAAGTATGACCAGTGCCTGGCCGCCACGGGGCATACCTATGCCGACGGCCTGGCCGTCGGCTTAGTTTCAAACTATGCCGACGGCCAGGCCGTCGGCATAGGTATGCCCCGTGGGGTCCAGCCGTTACGTGGGCCAGGGATATGCCGACGGGCTAGCCGTCGGCTTAGTTTCAAACTGTGCCGACGGCTAGGCCGTCGGCATATCCCTTCCTCAGGAGCTACCAGTTGCTGACAGGTGGCATCTATGCTGACGGCCTAGTCGTCGGCTTACTTCAAAAACTATGCTGACGGCTAGGCCGTCGGCATAGATGCCACGTGTCAGCAACTAGTAGCTCACGCCAGCCCTATGTCGACGGCATAGCCGTCGGCATAACCGTCGGCATAGCTTGCATTTGTTTTTGTTTTGTTTTTTCTGTTTGTTTTCAGATCGATTCAATTCAATATAGAGCACATATCGGCAGATATATATGATGGAAATAAACATGTAGAACACATCAGGATATCATCCCGCACCATCCCAACAATATATGCATAAGCATCATCACAATCATAAGCATAAGCATATAGAAAAGCACACAAGTCATCTAAAGGATCATCACCACACACAAGTCATCTAAAGAAACATAAGCATAAGCACACAAGTCCCCGAAAGGCTTAAGCGCCAGGATGTCGAGCACCGCGGAGGTCGTCACCACCAAGACCGCCGAAGCCCAAGTCGTCACTGCTAGCGACAGCGCTACCGCCAAGACCGCCTCCACCTCCGCCTCTGTGGATCGGAGTGGTCAGGGTCCATGTCTCGGGAGTGCTGCGAAAACCACCGCCAACAGTAGATCCACCTGTTCCCTGGATGTTGAAAAGACATATTAATGGGATATATGACTGTGTTGAAAGGCATGACATGCTTTGGGTGAATAGATTGGGGATGAACTAACCGGCGAGGGGCCAGCGTTCTGTGCCACAAACTCCTCAAAGGTCAGCAGCACTGGTTTTGCTGAAGGACATTGTGCTGGCTGCAACTGAGGACACCTGTTGGCCGCCATATCCTGAAAAGCCTGATGCATCTGGCGATCCCTCTCCACTTGGTGTTCATAAAGCCTCTCATGCCACGCCATGGTCTCCTGGCGTGTGTACTCCAGGTAGGCCTACGGTATGACATGATGGAACTCATAAAACTACTAAATGCGGAAAATGAAATGAGCAATGAAGATAAGAGGGAAAATACTTACAGATTGTTGCTCCTGAAAGAGGGACTGTGCACTGGTCACTGGCTGGCTCGTGCGCTGGCTCAGGCTTGGGTCGATCCGACGAAGCTGTGTGTAGGAGATAGTAGGAGTGATCACAACATCGAGAACCGCCTCCCGACCGTGCTCCTTGGGCCCCATGCTCATCACCGCCCTGTCGTCCAGATCCACCGCAATGGGGTCAGGTGTGTCAGGATGTAACTTCAGATACGCTTCGGAGTAGGCCTTCTTCCTCCCCGCGGTCTTCTTGTCGTAGTACTTGGGCTCGCCAGGCTTGGAGTCCTTCCGCGTATGGGCGATCTCCCATGCCTGCATGTCTGAGAGCGGCCGCTTCAGTTTCTCCTCCTGCACCACCAAACAGAGATTAGTCATACATAAGAAAGTGATGGTAAATAGAAGAAGAAGAATGGTTAATGGGGTTAGTCATACATTAACTGCCTTGTGGAGATAGTGGTTTCGGTTTCCCTGAGCATGTACTCCCTCCTTCCCTCGGTTAGCCTTGTTTTTGACTCTCATAGCCGCCCAGGATCCAGCCTCTTCACACCAAAGATCCACCAATGCCGCCCAGGACTCGTCTTTTCCATAACACCAATTTGGTAACACCTACATAATGAAAGCATAATGGCATGTCAACACAAAACGGTAAAATGTACCACAAGGTAATGAAAGCATAATGAAAAATATTTTATACTTACCTTCAAGAACTCGTCCCTATCCAAGGTAATGCCCATCCTCCGCGCGTCTTCCTTGGTCATCTTCACACCAAGATAGTCGTGATGATATGTCGAGATGGCCACATAACGCACCTCGTACTGCATCTGGCGGGCCTTCTTCTTGCATTGGCGCAGCACGATCTGGTCCGCTCTGGCCCTGTGCTCCGGAAGAACTTGATAGAATTCCTACAATCATGCATGAAACAAGAATGGAAGAAGCCATGAGTTAAATCATTCATGAAACTAGAATGGACTTGTGCTTCTGAAGAGAACTCACCCAGAAAGTGGTGATCACGGCCTTGGCATGGGTCCCATGGTCCGCGTGGAGGGCCGCTTCCCAGTGGTCCAGCTCGTGGCCAAGACCCGATGGTCCGGGTGCCTGACTGGATCCGGACAGTACAACCCCGACCAGTGTAACTTTAGCAAGACGGTGATGAGGCCGTTGGGAATACGGACCCCTTTAGAATATATCCAGTTGCTGCAAAAGAATGAATTATTAGCATGTGACAAGCAAAATAAATAACAACCGGAATGAGCATGTGACAAGCAAAATAATGAAAATATTATAAAGTAGCACTTACTCTTTCCCCGTGGGCTCAATGAGCCACTTCTGCTCCTCAGTAGCAGGAACCTGCTTTGGTAGCTTTGCGTTACCACGTAGCCACCCCTTGTTGTCAACCCCCTCCCCGCCACCACCATCATCCCCACCACCACCATCATCCCCGCTACCACCCTCATTCTCGCCTGCCTTCCCCTCCCCAACCTCCTCCTCATCCTCCTCCTCCTCGTCCTCCTCCTCCACCTCCTCCTCGGCCCCATCCCGAACCTCCTCCTCCTCCTCGCCTGCCTCGTCCTCCTCCTCCTCCTTGCCAGAGGAGGGTACCTCACTAGAGGAGGGCCTCAAAGACAACACCCCTAAGTCGGTGAGGGTGCGCTCTTTCTGGCCGCGACCCCCTGTAGTGGCTCTCCCCCCACCACCTCGCCCTCTAGGGGCTCTCCCCCTGCCCCCTCCTCCTCAAGGGGCACCTCTCCCTCGACCTCACTGCGAGGCGTCATCGTCAAGTAGCGGGGGGGGAGGATTACGTGCTCGACCACTCCGACTAGGCAAGCCGACGACCCCGCGTAGGAAACCCACGCCGTCGGCCTTCCCCTTGCCCATGTTCCACGAACCTGCATTGAAAAGAGAATAAGCAATTAGTAAATTAATGAAATGAAGGAAAAGGCATGATAATAAACACATTAATAAAAATGCATAAAAAGGAATATTCCTAAACTATACAAAAAAAGACTTGAAGCGTACATATGCTAGAAACCATATGAATCATCACTGTTGTAACCTCTTTCTCGGTCCGTCTCATCATCACTATCAATCATATCATCTTCGTTGTCTGACGGAGGTGGAGGCTCTTCCTCGTCGTCATCGTCTTCGTTTAACTTTTCTAGCATAAGTATGTCATTTTCATTGACAATGGTCTCACCATCATTCCGTGCATCGTCGTCGTTTGGATCCACATCATCATCACCCAATGGTCTAGCGTCATCGTTTCTAACCACATCATCATCATCAGGTTGCTCTTGATAGAACACTCCCTCGTATGTCATGGGGTTAATGTTGTAGTAATCGTCTTCATTCGGGTTCGGTAGCTTACCATGTGGCGACACCTTGAACACAATTTCCCAACCCTTTAGGTACTCTTTCTGGCATGGGTAAGGCAGATAATATACTTGTGTAGCTTGGGTAGCCGCAATGAAGAGATCGGCTCCGGCATAGACGGTTGATGGTTTAACTTCGACCAAACCAATGGAAGACGTATGTTTTACCCCCTCCCGCGGATCAAACCATCGACATTTGAACACAGGCAGACTTAGGGTCTCGCGCCCCTGGTGGAATTGAATCTCGTATATATTTTGTACCCTTCTGTAGTACTCTACTGAATTTTGACCGGGGGTGTACACTCTGGTATTTATAGTTTTGGGATCAGGACGGCTGTTCTGGTGCTCCTCTGTATGGAAGCGATACCCATTCACATCATACTTTTCACATGTCATGACGGCAGGGTCAAAACCCATGAAAACCCATCTCAATTCATCATCCATAGATATGTTCGGATGTTTTCCCTACAAGTATAATTGAAATTGTTGCGTGCATTAGTTAACTAATAAATGTTGAACTAGTTATTTAATAGGGGAGTGTGGAAAATTACTTTCTCCATGAACCAAGCAACAAATTTTTTACGTCCAGGATTTCCATGACGGAGAAGAGTAAGTGCCTCCGCCTCAGTAGGAGGATTCATTCCCGTCCATTCCTCTTGAACGAAATCACTAGAAAAAAGAAATGCGGTGTTAGACCGGGACTAAGTGAACATAGAACATGATGATGTGGTGTGTAGTGGGATTACGTCATCCACACTTCCTCAACTTCCTTGATGTTGTGCAAGATATAGAACATGAGGTCCTCCCACTCTTGTCGTGGCATGTTATAAGGTTTCGAGGCCCCAGCCCTCCCACCTTGCGCGTTGAATAGATGGAGCCTGGGTTGATACTTCGGCTCTTCTATATTGTATCGAGGCACCTTGTTATGCAGATGGGGAACGTGGTCTGGATAGTATGATGTCCTGAGGTTTGACACCTCCTCTAGGATAACTGCCTCAGCTATGGAAGCTTCAATCTTAGCTTTGTTTCCACATTTCTGTCGGAGATCCTTGTTCTGTCTCTCAGGGCCGTACTGCCAGCGATTCTGCACAGGCCCGCCTAACAATACCTCGTTCGCGAGGTGCAGAATGAGATGTGTCATCGGTGTAAAGAAGCCTGACGGAAATATCTTCTCTAGCTTGACTATCAACTCTGGTGCATTCTTATGCAATTTTTAAATCACGTCTTTTCTTACTTCTTTAGCACAGAGCGTGCGGAAGAAATGGCTTAGCTCGGCAAGCACTCGCCAGACATGCTCGGGGACATAGCCTCGAAGCATCACCGGCATTATCCGCTCAATCCATACATGGTAGTCATGACTCTTCAGGCCGGTCACTTTGCCCGTTGAAAGATTGACTCCCTTACTTATATTCGATGCATAACCATCGGTGAACTTCAAAATGTGTTTCAGCCAGATAAGTACTTCCTTTTTTTTCTGGCGGTTTAAGGACAAAGTCAGCATCTGGCTTGAACCAATTTTTTCGACCGCCTGTGGGAGGCTTCATGTTCATACGTGGTCTATCACAAATTCTCTGTTGATCGGCTCAAGATTTAACGTTATCCTTCGTCTTATCCTCCGTTATTTCATCCACCATCACCCTGGCATATTCTTCTAGAATTGGACGGTAGTGAAAAGTTGCGCCGGGTTCAGGAGGTCGAACAGAGCTGACAAGCCGCCTTGACTTTGTAGTTCTACCATTGCGTCATAAGGTGGCAATGTTGAGACTCCGTGATAGCATCCATGGGGTAGCTAGCAGGAGCCGTGAAGACAGGCTCCAACTGAAGCAGCTCAGTGGAAGCCACGCTGCTTCTCCGCTGAGATGGCGGGGTAGCTTCGGCTGTAGCTTCGGTGGGTCGTTTGCTTAGAACTGCTTCTCGTTCCTCTAGCTTCCGTACCCTTGCGTGCAGCTCCTGCAGTTCTCTCTTCTCCACTTTCCTCCTCCTCTCTTGGCATTTGTAACCGCCTGCGTCCGAAAAACCAGCCTTCCACAGAACAGAGCCTGGCGTGCCTCGTGTCCGTCCAGGGTGCTCAGAATTTTGTGAGCTCATCCTTCTCTCTGTCTGGAACGAACGTCCCTTCTTGCGCTGCGGCGATATAGTTCTAAAGCTTTGTGACGGGTATTCGCAGTTGCTCGCTCGTCCAAACGCACTTCCCTGTTACAGGGTCCAAGGTTCCGCCAACCCCGAAGAACCAAGTCCGGCAACGGTCTGGCCAGTTCAATGTCTCTGGTTTGACCCCTTTATAAAGCAGGTCGTTCTCAGCCTTGGCCCACAACGGCTGGGTTTTGAGGTAGCCACCTGACCCCGTGCGATGGTGATGCTCCTTCTTCGCAGCATTTATCTTGTTTGTTGCTGACATCTTCTTACTCCTCTATGATGTCTTGTTGGCCACAAATGCGTCCCATTGTCTCTGAGCTTCTCATACCGGCCGATGAATTCTGGTGTCTTTTCTTTGTCGACAAACTTTGCTTTCAGCTCATTCTTCACCTCCTGAATAGATCTGCCATCTTCTTGAGAGCAAAGGACTTGATCAATGGCTCTATAACTTGATTCTCCGGATCCTCCTCTTCCGGTAGGGTGAAATTTACCTTCAGCACTTTCCAAAGATCCTCTTTCTGTCTATCTTCGACAAAAGAAACTTGAAGCTCTTCCTTCTTAGGCTCATTCCATAGCTCGATGCTGATCGGGATCATGTCCCTAACAAGAACCCCACACTGAGCAGTAAATGCGTCCTTGGTCCAGAGGGGTTCAATCAGTTGGCCATCGCGCACGATTGCTGTGATCGTGAACCTTTCATCCGAGCGCAACTTTTTCTTCGGGCCTCGTCTCTTTATCGAAGTTGTGCTTGATCCGGAGGGCTAGAAAAAAGAAGAAAGATGAGAGTTAATATGTGTAGATGCCAAAACAATGAATGCATCAATTAGCTAGTCAGCACATGCTTAATTAATATATATACCTGGCCGGACTCTGTTCGGTCACTGGAGCCGTCATCACGGTCTCCTTCTTGCACCGGCATTCGGTCACCAGAGCCATCATAATCATGTCCTTCCTCCTCCGTTGTTCGATAACCATAGCCTGCTTCACCCTCTCCTTCCAAACCATCAGTTTCGTTGAGATACGACATGACATAGTTTTCCAACACCCGTTCTGCGTCCTCGTCTCGACCGTGCTCCATAGTTTCAGCAAATATTACAACATGACAATTATCATATAAACATGACAGATGGATATATTAGTGGCAAACGTAGACCTAGCTATAGCTAATCACAACAAGGAATTATATTAATTAATGGCCTCGATGCTTCTCTAGGGTTTGGGGTGGCCTCGACAATGCTAAAAGGTTTCGGGGCGGCCTTGACGACAACGCTCTTTTAACTTGGTAAATTTGGGTGGCCTCGGCAGCGGTTCTAGGGTCTAGTGTCAAAGGATTCAACAAAACCATGTCTTCATCATTAGGCGAAAGTAACAGCGCATGATGGTACGAAGCTCTCCAAAGTTATTCTAGAACGGAATCCTAGATAGGATAATTCACTTTTTGGTACAAAGTACAGCAAGATCCTTCCGAATATCGCTATTTGGAAGGCCTTTGCTGAAATTTTTACCAAAAGGCGGATTATCCTATCCGGGACTCCGTTCCGGAATAACTTTGAAGAACTCATACCATCATGCCCCGGTTACTTCGAACCCTCGACCCTCGAACCTTGAACCCTAGAACCCTCGAACCTAGAACCCTCGAACCCTCGAACCCTCGACCCTCGAACCCTGGACCCCTCGACGACCCAACCCTCGAACCCTCGGCCCCTCGACGACCCTCGAACCCTCGAACCCTAGAACCCTTGAGCCCTCGACCCTAGAACCCTAGAACCCTCGACCCTCAAACCCTTGACCCTCGACCGGCCTCGACGACCCTCGACCCCTCTGTGACCCTCGCGACCCTCTGGCCTAGTTCCCGACCCTCGACCCCTCGGCGATCCTTGACAACCTCGTTCCCGATAAAAAGAAGAAGAAGAAGAAGAAGAAGAAGAAGAAGAAGAAGAAGAAGAAGAAGAAGAAGAAGAAGAAGAAGAAGAAGAAGAAGAAGAAGAAGAAGAAGAAGAAGAAAAGAGGAGAAAAAAAAGAAGAAGAAGGAAAAAAAAGAGGAGAAGAAGAAGGAATAGAGGAGAAGAAGAAAAAATTTCTGTTTTTTCTTCTTCTCCTCTATTCCTTCTTATTCTCCTTTTTTTCTTCTACTTCCTCTTCTTATTTTTTTTCTCCTCTTCTTCTCCTTCTTCTTCTCCTTCTTCCTTTTTCCTCTTTTATTCTTTTTCCTTATTTTCCTTCTTCCGCGACGACCCTAACCCTAAACGGTACAACTTCCTCGACGTCCCCGCCTCTCTCATGAACAAAAAAATCTATGAATAAAAAAACATCATATTCTGTGAGCAAAAAAACATCATATTCCATCCACATCCATGCATACATCATATATATGATCATCTATGAACAAAAAAAATTCATATGATCATCTATGAACCAAAAAACATCATATAAATATGCAAAAAAAAACATTACATCAACATATATACAAAAAAACATCATACTTATATCCATACATCAACATATATACATGAACATATATGAAAAAAAAGCATCACATCTATGAATAAAGAAACATCATACGGCGGCGGCGACGGCACGGGGGCAGGGCAGGTGCGCGGGGGCTCACTGTGTGCGGCGTCAGCGACAGCGAGGTCGGGGCCGGCCTGAGGCAGAGGCGGCGCGCGTGGGGTAGGGCAGGGGCCGGTGCGAGGAGGCGACCGAGGTCGGGGAGGCGTTGGACGACGGCGAGGTCGCGGAGGCAGGGGCAGCGACGGCGAGGGCGCGATGACGGGGGCGACGATGGCGACAACGAGGCAGGGCGACTGCGTCGGGGCAGATGCGGCGCGGCGATGACAGCGGGGGCAGACGGCGGTAACGACGGGCATGGGCGACGGTGATGGCGGGCGGCGGTGTCGTGGAGGTCGGGGCCGTCGGGGGGAATGCGATGAAAACTTAAATTTTTGACAAGTCTTGCTTATATACCTAGAGCATTGGTCCCGGTTCATGGCACAACCGGGAACAATGCCCCCCTTTAGTCCTGGTTGGTGCCACTAACCGAGACCAAAGGTCTCTTTTCGGCAGCCCAAAGGGCGGGAAGCAGAGGCCTTTGGTCCCAGTTGGTGGCACCAACCGGGACTAAAGGGGGGCATTGGTCCCGCTTGGTGCCACGAACCGGTACCAATGCACCCCTTTAGTCCCGGTTGGTGCCACCAACCGGGACCAAAGGCCCTGCGCTGCCCGCGTCGCGGCCAAAGTTTAGTCCCACCTCGCTAGTTGAGAGAGCTCGAGAGTGGCTTATAAGCGCTGCTGCGACCACCCTCTCGAGCTCCTCTCAACTGCAGGTTTTCGGGCCTAACACTGTTAGTGTGTGCATGTGGGCCTACTGGGCCTGCTGCGGGCCTGAATCCTGGCCCATGATTGGGTTTCTAGTCATATTCAGGCCGTGGTGGCCCAGAAGGTGGCACTTTTTTTTGCTTTATTTATTTTATTTTGTTTCTACTTAATGCTGCTATTTTTATTTATTTTATTAAAGTTTATTTATTTTACTTTATTAAAGTTTATTTTGTTTCTACTTATTTATTAAAGTTTATTTTGTTTCTACTTATTTATTTTCTTTTGTTTTTTTCTTTTTTATTTATTTTATGAAAATTATTAATTTTTTTGCTTTATTTATTTTATTTTGTTTCTACTTAGTGTTGCTATTTTAATTTATTTTATTAAGGTTTATTTATTTTATTTTGTTAAAGTTTATTTTGTTTCTACTTATTTATTAAAGTCAATTTTGTTTCTACTTATTTATTAAAGTTTATTTTGTTTCTACTTATTTATTTACTTTTCTTTTTTGCTTTTTTATTTATTTTATGAAAATTCTTTTTTTTTCTTTATTTATTTTATTTTGTTTCTACTTATTATTGCTATTTTTATTTATTTTATCAAAGTTTATTTATTTTACTTTATTAAAGTTTATTTTGTTTCTACTTATTCATTAAAGTTTATTTTGTTTCTACTTATTTATTTTATTTTGTTCCTACTTATTTAGGCATCTCATTGCTCCCGGTTCGTGGCATGAACCGGGTCCAAAGGTCAGCCTTTGGTCCCGATTGAAGCCACCAACCGGGACCAATGGTGGTGGGCCAGGAGCGAGGCCTATTGGTCCCGGTTCGTCCCACCAACCTAGACCAAAGAGGTCAGACGAACCGGGACCGATGCCCCCACGAGGCCCGGCAGGCCCCCTGGCCTCACGAACCGGGACCAATGGGCCCATGGGTCCCAGTTCTTGACTGAACTGGGACTAATGGGCTTATCTGGCCCCGAACGTAAGCCCTGTTTTCTACTAGTGTGATGTTTAGTTGGTAGGACACTAGTTGCAAACACATATACGCAATTGACGCGGCAATGTATTCTAGTTGCACCGACATTGATATTTAGTCGGCAGGACTAGTTACACACATGTATGCTCAGTTGACGCGGCAATGTAGTCTAGTTGCACACACATTGATGTTTAGTTGTCAGGAATATTGGCACACACATATGCTTAATTGACGCGGTAATGTAGTCTAGTTGCACACACGTTGATGTTTAGTTGGCAGGACTATTGACACACACATATACTAAATTGACGCGACAATGTAGTCTAGGTGCACACACATTGATATTTAAACTAGTTCGTCGAAACATCCCCATGCGGGATCTATTTTTGAAAAGCACGTCGCGAGGGTTTCAACAGTGAAAACAGATTTGAATTTCGACACGCCGTTTAGAAAATATGTCTTTTATAATTTTGAAATCAAAAAATTAATGCACAAGGGACGAACATGAGGAACATTAATACAAGGCATGCAGACATCCATCACGTGAGAAGAGACCACATAGGGGTGATTAATTAGCAGTGTCTTTTTTAGACACAGGGATGATTAAGTAACAACACGCTACATGCATTGTTTGGCAAAAAAAGCAGGCCGCCTAGGAGCGCTAGCGGGCACCCAGCCGCCCGCTAGATGCGTCCTTTATTTTTTTGCCATGACGTCCACGAATGTCATTTCATTTGTGAGCACTGTCAATGTTTGTCATAAAAAATTCTGATTTTTTTATCTTCAATTTTTTGGGGTTTTACTGTTCTCCTCACCTCATTTGAGCTTAGATCAGAAACACCACGTCCCGTCGAGGGTCATGAAATTATCAATGACGTATATCCTTGTTGTGGACGAAAATGGTCGAGATTTTTTCTTGAAAACATAACGCAATACATTCATTAAATGAATCGGCCTGGGTGTACATATTAACTAAACATAGAAGGCAACGAAACTGAATATCATATGACATGACTTTAGCATTTTACTACATCCAAAATGCCACAGGATCGTGAGCTAGGAACGACTTGGTGGTTGCATCAGGCACTCTGTAGAATTTCACCCGACAGCTGCCGCTAGTCGTGAGGTCTCCGTTCGTGTCAAGGCTGAGAGAGAATGTGGTCAAACGATAGACACAGCAGCCGTGTAGACCCACGTCCCCCTCCTCCTTGACAAGGGCTTGATCAGGGCAGTCGTCGTCCTCATTCACGCGCTGCTGATCGTCTTGATCAACGGAGAGGCATTCTGCGAGGCAGAATTTGCTTCCGCGTCCCATGTAGACCAGGGTGGCGCTAACATGTCGATGGGACGGATCCTGGCTGAAGAGCTTCTCCTTGCAGAGCAGCCGCGGAGGGGGAGCGCACTGCCTTTGACCGGTGTAGTCAGAGCTGGGCGCCCGGCAGGAGCAGAGCTGGCCGAAGGTGCTCGGGTCCTTGGAGAGCCCCACGAAGGCCTCGAGGCGCCGGTCGAAGTGACCACGGCCGTCGAAGGGCAGCGCCCAGTTGCCGAGCAGTTTCCACGCGAGCTTCACCGTGTCAAAGGCGAAGGTGGCCTCGGTGGCATCGTCGTCCATCGTCTTGGTGCTGACGAGGAAGGTGTGTTCCTCAGCGTGCACGGAGTAGGACGAGATGTCATAGGCATTGAAGGGCTGGTGAGGGAAGTACTCCCACGACCACTCCATGCCGCAGGACCTATCCGGCGGCGGGGGGCGGCGCTCCTCCAAGCGGAGCATCTCGAAGGCGCCCATGCTGAGGGTGAACAGCAGCTTTGTGCCGACGGGGAGGTAGATGGGATTGAGAGTATGCCGCTGGCCCGGGCCGAAGGTGAAGCCCCGCGAGCGGACGTCCAGCATGGGGAAGACCGAACAACAGCTTTGTGCCGACGGGGAGGTAGATGGGCCGAAGGTGAAGCATGTGTCTCTGGCGTGCATCGCCAGGATCCGGGCGCCGAAGGCCGACGTGATGTGCTTGGGGTACCCGCGCGGCGCCATCAGCCGGTTGAAAGGCTTGGGCAAAGGGCGAGGGGAAGAATAGGTCTGCTCATGGTTGTTCCCGCCGGGCAACAGGTTCACCTTTCGTATGGTGTATCCGGAGTGCCAGTCGTCGAGGACGAGGTAGAGCACCTCCCGCGGCTTTGGCTTTGGCTTTGGCTTAGCTCTTCTTCCTCCTTGCTCCTCGTCATCGTCCCGCCCCCTCTTTGGCACCCTTTCGCGTCGTCTTCTCGTGATTTCTTTCCTGCCCACGACGAAAAGAGCGGACGAGGTCTCGTGGATCTGAACCCTTGGATGACTTTTATTTAAGGGTCGTACTAACTGCCACACGTGTGGCAGGAAGGGAGACGCACCACACGTCTCTAATGTAAATAGATTGCCACGTCATCGCATGCATGCATGTAGGAAACTTTTTGGATTTTCAGTTTTTAAAATGTTTTATCTCTTAAACGAAAAATCCGATTGAAAATCCGTTTTCACCATTAAATCCCTCGCGATGAGATCTTCGAAACTAGATCCCATCTTGATATGTTTTGATGAAAAAAAAATTGGATTAAAAGTTGCCATGTCTATTGCATATGAATTGCCATGATGTTTACACTGAAGTTGCCATGATATATTTCAGCTATTTTCTTCTACATTTAAAAGTAAATTTTGACATTTATAAAACAGGGAGTTAAGAAACTAGACTTGCCATGAACCATAAACTAAAATTGCCATGATACATGCACGTAAAATTGCCCTGGTTCATACAAAAAATAATTTTCATGGTCAAAGTACTAGAGTTGCCATCATCAAAATACTAAAATTGCCATGATCTACAAACTAAAATTGCCACATGGCAACTTTAGTTTAAGCCCTATGGCAACTGCAGTGTAAACATCATGGCAACTTCTGGCAAAAAAAAAAATTTCGTCGAAACATATCAACATGGGGTCTAGTTTTGAAGATCTCATCGAGACGAATTTAATGGTGAAAACGGATTTTTAGTTCGCTTTTTTATTTAGGAGATACAACATTTTTAAGCCGAAAACCAAAAAAAATTCTGCTGATGTCATCTATTCATACGTGGCAAAATGAGTGGTGGTGGAGGCGTGTGGGCGATGTGCAAACGCCCACACGTGTGGGCGTTAACATTTACGTTATTTAAAGGCGTCGCCGATCCCTGCAATTTGAATTCAAAACTGAATCCGTAGAAAAAAGGAAATCAATCAGTCCGAATCATCATCCTACTACAAGTCGCAGTTGATCAGCGGCAAAATATTGGGACGCTGTCGTCAGTTATCAACGAATCCTAGCGACATATTCCATCGATGGGGGAGAACCCCCACTAGCGAACCCAACTGCCTGGCAGGCCCCAACGATCAAATCCCACTCGCTATTCCCTTCAAAAATCAATTTGCCATGGATAAGAAAAATTAAAATTGCAAGGTCATGAAAATAAATTTGACAAAGGAAATTATTTCTGTACAATCACATATTACACAAAAAATCCCGTTATTTTTTTGACCATTAAACAAAATTCTAACCACTGGGCTCAGCAATATCGTTGGCTACCAAGTCTAATACAAAAACTGGCATATCCTCCCCCCCAACAAGCATAGTTTTAAATAGCCGGCTATAGCTATAGCTTCGCTATAGCCTTTTCAGCAGGGTGCCGCTAAATGGTCGCCTTCACAAATAGTCCACTTTAGCCCGCTATAGCTCCGCTATAGCTGATTTGAAACAAGTGATGATTCAGCTGCGCCATACCCACGTCTCGCTAAAGCGTGAGCGACAGTGTTACAAGTGCGTTTACAGTGCATAAAATCATGGCTGTCGTCGAAAGGCCATTATGCATAAACTCCTAGCCTCCCTGATCAGGACACCAATAGCTGAAAAATCTGCTTCCCCTTTCTTAAGTGCATGGACAAGTGTTTGGGAATCAGATTCCACTAACACCCGATGCACACCAATGTCTGAAGAACCTTCAATTGCTGATAGACATGCCAAAGCTTCTGCATGAAGCGCATTCTTCACGTACTTTAGCTTTCCTGCCCCAGCAGCAATGGCGTTGCCCGTTTCAGTTCGCACCACAAAACCATAAGCTCCATCACCTTGTTGCTCGTGAAACGCCGCATAAAATTTATCTTTACAAAATTTTCGTATGGGCGCTTCCAAAACTGAATCGGCACACCAGCCGCGGAGTGAGGTTCAATTACACCTGCAAAATCCAGGAGATGCTTCCGGATCAGATAGCATAATTCCGTAGTTTTTCATTTCTCCCCTGCATTGATCTTATTACAAGCTGTCCACCAGTCCCACAACAAGACACATACAACCTTCTTCACTTCCGACTTAATCAAACAAATAGCCTCCACAACAGCTTGTCTAATCAGTTGTACTCTCACTGCTTCTAAGTCCATGGCTCTCCATACCTTTTTCATGAACTTGCACTTCAGGAAAATGTGACCCCCATCTTCATAGCCCGTGATTTTGGCAAAACAAAAAAAAAATCAAATTTTGTCGTGTCACATTGCAAAATATAAAATAATTGACACCAGTTTGCGGGCAAAACAAATATACATATACATATATATATATAGACACACACACACACACACACACACACACACACACACACACACACACACACACACACACACACACACACACACACACACACACACACACACAATGCGCATTGATGGGCAGGAAAACATTTCTTAATAAAAGATTATAATTTTTGCTATGTGAACATTGCAAAAAATCATTAACAATTGCTGCCAATTTGTAGGGACCAAAACAAAATATGATTTTTCATTTTGGTTTGAAAAACAAAAAATTCATGAATTGATCATACTCTGACTAGGGAAATTAATGAACGTTTTACATAGCGCAGACACAAAATTTCATGAATTTACTAGGTTGAAAAGTCCATTGGTCAAAGGCCATCCGGTGAAAGTCAAAGGGATAGATCTCCGGGTCAACCTGACTAGGGTTAGGGCGCTCCGAGGTCTACAAGGGGTAGCAATGCCACTAAAACAAAATCTGAATTTTCTACTTTTTCCTTTGGATTACCTAGCCGGAGGGCGCGCCGCTGCAGTTGACCTCGACGAGCTGCAATTGTTGCAGTCGATAGGGAGAGGCCAGGCCGCCTTGCCACTACGCCATGTGTATGCCTGCTGGTAGTGGTGGCGGAGAAGCCACCGATGCTGGTGCTAATCCCTTTCGCCGTCGCCCGCGTCCGCGGTCTGCCGGTGCGGCTGCCCTTCGCGCCGCTCCTCCTATCCCGTCTGGCCGCTACGTCCACTCTGTGTGTGGCCTTGGACGGCACACCGTCTTCGTCCCTGGCTTGCTCCGCAAGGCCCCGTAGGCCGACCATCGCCAGCGCCATTTCCTTTCGCCTCCGCCTGCATCCGTGGCCCGGTGCAGCTGCCATTCGCGCCCGCTCCACTCTTCCGCCGCGCCCGCCCTACATGTGGAATTGGACGGCACAACGGCCTCATCCACCACGGAGCGAGCCGCCATTGCGAGCAACAAGGCCCCTGCCGTCGTTTCGACGGGATCAAGGTGTGGTGTGGTGGGAGAGAGGAAAGGGATAAGAGCATCCCTAGCACACCCTGCAAATCTTAGCCGATATCGCAAATTTCGGTTTACGATCCTGGTTTTTTTACGCGACCCACCCGCCCCAGTGAACGAAGTGGAGACGGTGACACGGAATCCCCCATGTGTCGTGATTCGTCTGAGTAGATCCGATGACATGAGGCGTGTTCGCTCGGGATTGCGTTTTATTTGATGTTTGCTAGTTATGCTTTCCGAAACATTGTGACCCACCTTCACAGTGGGTTGTCAATTGATTGTTGTTGGCAGCAGGCGCTGAGCAGTTGGCGGCAATAGTCGAGGATTGATGGATGCGAATTTTTGGGACATGGTGGCACGCGATGCCGAAATCCTGGGCGTCCACATGCGCATCATACTCCGACGCCTTGTACCCACGCAAAACCCCTTTCCCGCAGCGCCCGCTCGCTCAAGAACCCTCTCTCTGTGTCACATTCATGCCAGTTAGAACGGACATGATGGCTCAAAACCGGTTGTTTGCCTACCCGACATTCAACCAGAGTTGTGACCAAGAAGCGTACTCCGTCCAGTACTCGCATTCAGCCCGCCTCGCTGCCAGGCTATTTAAAGTCAGATGACCACACCCTAAAACCCTATCCTACGAGCTCTTCCCATTGTCTGAGCCGCCTTCCAACCTTCACTCCTTCGCATCCTCATACATTATTTGCCATGGCGCGGTCCTTTGCTATGTGATACAAGCAGCTCACACCGCGAGAAGGAGACCCGACGCCAGGCCTGCATTGATGCGGGCCAACCTCCGAGCTCTCCGTAGGAGATGGAGGAGGAGGAGGGTGACACCATGGCGATGGTTGGAGATCGCCATGGAGGACGGGGAACATACATCTGCGCCAGTGGAGGAGCCACTAGTGTCCGGGTTTGGCCTGCTACGAGCGGAGCAACACTACAACCGGGTGCTGGCGGAAGAGGAGGAGCGGGCGTCCACGCTCATGGTGGAGCTGCCAATGTTTGTGTTCAGGATGTTGCAGGCGGAGAAACGGTACATTTTGTCTCTCCTGGAGGAGCACCGGCTGCAGAATAGCAACTGGAGGCGGAACACGCATCCAAAGCTATGTAGCGGCCATGGTTGCGGCGGTCACGGGCATCATCAACATCGACCGGGCAGTGCTCGCATCCATGCACAAAACCTACGCCATCCGCCACGAGGGTTGGAAGCTCCACGTCAACTCTTCGAGGGGCTGGACATGAAGGACGTTGATGTGCCTGAGCAGCACGACTCCGTAGACAACACATCATTTGTGTCGGCCTCTAACAATAAGGGGCCAATCCATCCCATGCGGGCCCGTCGACCTCACCTCCGACGGGGAGGAGTAGACTAAGATTTTTAGCTGTTTTTAGTGTTCTTTTGCTGTATAAAATTAATCCAGAAATAAATGAAAAAACGATGTCCGCTTTTATTAGGTGACTCCGGTTGGATTGCCTTCTTCCCATCTATCTGCGGAGACATTCACACGTGTCCATGAACATCTGGTGTTGTCCATTTGATGATCCATGTTGGAGACTCGGCGTTGCACTAAGACCTAGTACCTTTGTGGACGAGGGCTCATAACTTCTTTTTGGAAATGACCTTCCTTTATTTATTAAATAGACAACTACAATGGACCGAACGACGTACCATCTCTTTCCTCCTCCACAAGAAAAGCCCTTCTCCATTGATGCCGTCACTGGTCCGCCCCAGGAGGCCATGGAGGTGCAGAGGATCTCGCCCCCCTGCCGGCGGGAGGGACCCGTTCTCGTTCTTGTTAGGTTCAACGTCTTGGTTGGGGCTGTGTGGCGGCGGCGATGTCCCTTAGTAGGAATAATGTCTCCCACGTTCTATCCCCGCCTCGATGTTGCGTCTAGTATTGTCGGAGGACGTGCAGAGGTGTGTCTCCGTCGGATCTCGCGGGATTTGGTCGGGGTCTTTGGTTCATCTGTTTGGATCCGGTCTTAGTTCTTCTTCATTCGGATGTTTACAGGTTTGATCCTTCTGATCTACGAGTTTCTTCATCGACGGTTGTTGCTACTCTGGTGCACTAGTCCAATGGGGCCTTAGCACGATGAATTCCCGACTGTCTACTATAACAAGGTTTGCCCGACTGCGGTGAGGGAGGGACGATGACAGCGGTACTCCAGTTTGCAAGTCCACCATCAACACGCAACTGGGGGTCAACCATTGTTGTCCTAGTTGTAAGTTCACCATTGACAAGGAACTTTTGTCCTCGACCGCCTTAGCACAGTTTCATGTTCATTACTGACACGCAAATGGCTACACCCTTTTGTACCGGTTGCAAGCTCATACTCGACACACAACAAGCCCTGACCCTTTTGTCTTTTTTTTTTCAAGTCCACCCTTGTCATGCATTTGGCCTTGACACACAAACGGTCTTTTTTTTTGTTCAAATCAAGTGGTCCTCATCCTTTCACAAGTTTAGCAACAACACACGGCTTTTAATCCAGTTAATATTTATCCCAGTTTTTTCTGGAACAACTTAACATTTATCCAAATCAGACCCCATTTTTGCTCTTTTTCCTAGGTGCTCACATCTGTTAATCTACTCACGGGCTTTTCTGTAAAATTTCCAGCAGTAACGAATCTTTTTAAAGTATATTTTTACTTTTTCCCTTTTTGGTTTTTTCTCTATCATGTGACTTATAAAATATGTGCTTCATTTTAAAATAAATCCATCGCGTATTTCCAAAATTTTCATCACTTTTTATAAAATGTTTTGTCTCGTATGTTGAAAATGCTTTTCTAATTCATGAACATTTTGAAATTGTTTATAAAATGTGCATCATGTATTTTTTTTCCTGTGCTTTAACACACAAAGCATTTCAAAAGGAGAATGAGATGAGCCTTTTCACGCCATGTTCCAGATGCATGGCAATTAACAACTTTGTGTGAAGAGAAGTTCTACGTCGATCAGCCTTAGTGGAATAACAACGAACACAAGCGAGGTTGAGCGACCAATCATGCATCAAGCTATAGGTTCAACAAAACACAGGGCATCAGTGCACAAACGAAGCACGTACACACTGTACAACATTCAGACAATTCGTTGTACAATGGAAGAAAAAGAACGGTATGCATTTTTAGAAGATTTTATCGTCCACTCTGCCAGTTCATTGTTCATGTATCAGTTCAAAACATCTTTTCATGTCTTAACTCAGTTTTTCATTCTAAGTAGTTACATTTTTTTTATCTCATATGAATGTGTTTTCATCAGTTTTTAGTCATGTTCCATTTCCTCCATTTTTATTTTTTATACACTGGAATGTTGACAAAGTAACCAAAAGCATGTCACGTCTGTATACTTGTTGTTGGGCTCGTACCATGTCTGCTCCTTTTTCTTGCAACTAAAATAGGAGTAAGATTTATCTCTAATCATACAGAGCAACAGTGGTCAATGCACTGACGGAACCCTGCTGGGAACAAGCCGCCCTGATATACTTTTTTTTTTTACTCTGTTGCGGCAGAACGCAAGATTTTGATTTTTACTTCTCACTACACAGCAGCAACTGGATAACCAAAACACAAGCAGTAGGCCTAATCAGTGGAAACCAAAACAATAACAGTTTGCGTCAGTCAACTGTTTTCCGCTGAGCTATGGGTGCCCCCAAACAACAACAAAGAACTGGGAGAAAGAAAATGAAACGAGCCCACAATTTTGTACATGAGTAGACACCACTATAGAAAACCTTATAGATAGAAGCTTAACGGTAGCAAGTAGCAGTAGTGCGGCCGTGACAAACCGCGCTGCTACTATGTGGTACCTACACGGGCCACCAGGCTAAGTATAGTAGCAAGGTGGCCACCCAAAACCACGCTACTGCTAAGACCATAGCATTAGCGCGTGTAGCGTGCCCACCGCTGCAACTATTGTTGCACTGTGCCACCATGTGCGCCCCACTTAGCAGCAGCGCGGGACGCTGAGGCCGCGCTACTGCTATGGCACTTAGCAATAGCGCCCGTCCTGAACCCGCGCTGCTGCTAATTCAACCTTATCGTCTCCCGCGCCCGTCCACTTTCCCACTCCCCTCCCTCACTCCCTCGCTGGCTCTTCCTCCTCCTGCCGTCGTTGCTGCATTGCCGCCACCGTCCTCCCTCCTCCTTCCTCGTCGGTAAGCCGCCGCCCTCCTTCCTCCCTCCCTCCTCCCGCTCTCTCCTTTCTCCTCGCTCCTGCTCCTCCCTCCCCCCTCCTCGTCCGGCCGCCCTCCTCCTCCCTCTCATCCCTCCCTCCCCCCTCTTCCGGGCGCCATGCTCCCTCCTCCTCCTCTCTCTCTCCTCCCTCCCTCCCTCCCTCCTCCTTCCTCCCTCCATCCCTCCTCCCTCTGTTCTTGTAGAATGTAAGTTTTTTCTATTTTTTTCAAATACAATAGAATGTAGAATGTAATATTTTAGTAAATGTAGGGGTTATAAGATATTTAGTATTGTAGATTATTTGAATAGAATAGAAAATTTTCAGTAATGTAGATTATTTGAATAGAATAGATTTTTTTAGTAATGTAGGGGCAAAAGAACCTAAATATTTAGTTATGTTTGTTGTACAAATGAAATGTTAGGGTTATAAGATGCACTGCAAAAAATTTAGGTATAGAAAATTTTGAGATATCAAATTTAGTAATAAAAAAATTTAGTAAGAAATTTTCATGATAATGTGAAGGTAGTAGTAGATGAGTAGCTGTGACAATGTGAAGCTAGTTTTTTTAAATGATAATTGATCCGGATAGAATTTCAAGTTTAAACTATGTGTACGGACATCTTTGTATCGTAGGAAAAATCCGAGTGGCCTATGTTTTGCCGGAGTGTTGATTCGTTTCCATTCCGGCAAATTTCAGGCGCTCGATATGTCCTATTTTAGCAAAGGTCATGCCAATTTTTTTCGTGAATTTTAGCATGACTTGTGCTAGAATATGTAGGAAATATCAAGTACCCTGGATTGCCAGAAAGAGAATTAAACGACATTTCGGGCTGACTTTAAGTCTGCCGGGGCTCCATACATGACAGTTAAAAATCAGTAAGGGAGAGACTCTCCGCCATATATGAGAGAAGAAGAATGCCGAATGTTGTCGTGGGGGTCGCTTCTCCTTCTCCTTGTGCTAGACCTTTGTTATGCACTAGGAGAAGGAGGAGTAGCGATCATCACCGACAGTTGAAAAATTAGTGAGGGAGTGTGTCCACCGTATATGAGAGAGGACGAAGAATCCCGTTGTTGTCGTGCGGGTAGCTTCTTCTTCATTCCAAGGTGTTAGACATTTTGGTGTAATGCACTTTCGGATGAAAGGAGGAGCTACCATCACCGACGGTCGCAAATGTCAGAGAGAAAGAATCCCGACTATTGTCGTGAGGGTCGCTTCTCCTTCGTTCCCATGTGCTAGACATTTTGGTGTAATGCACTCGGGAATGAATGGAGGAGCGACCATCACCGATGTTCGAATATATCAGAGAGGGAGTGCCCACCATATACACCAGTGAGATGAGAGTTTTCAAGGAAGACTCGACAGACCGAAAGTCAACCTGTGATGAATAATAATGATCAAATTGGATATTCCCATAGGTTGCTATTTACTAGCCATTTGAAGATTTGGATAGCATATGAAGCATAGCTCACATAGTTATTTTATTTGTATGCAGGGAATTGAAGATCACCGGCATCCTCGATAGTCGTCCAGTGAGTAAATTAAGATGGTCTATTTGTTACTGCGATATGTCGAGTAGTGTTGTGTAGTACTTGCATGACTTATGCTAGAAAGTAGGAAATATCAGGTGTTCTATTTTTTATGCCATTGCTCCATATATGTAACGGATTGACTTTCAGTCTATCGACTCTACTTGAGTGTTCTGTTGGAAATATGCCCTAGAGGCGATAATAAAAGTATTATTATATTTCATTGTTCATGATAATTGTCTTCTATTCATGCTATAACTGTATTATCCGGAAATCGTAATACACATGTGAATACATAGACCACAATATGTCCCTAGTGAGCCTCTAGTTGACTAGCTCGTTGTGATCAACAGATAGTCATGGTTTCCTGACTATGGATATTGGATGTCGTTGATAACGGGATCACATCATTAGGAGAATGATGTGATGGACAAGACCCGATCCTAAGCATAGCACAAAGGTCGTGTAGTTCGTTTGCTAGAGCTTTTCCAATGTCAAGTATCTCTTCCTTCGACCATGAGATCGTGTAACTCCCGGATACCGTAGGAGTGCTTTGGGTGTATCAAACGTCACAACGTAACTGGGTGACTATAAAGGTGCACTACACGTATCTTTGAAAGTGCCTGTTGGGTTAACACGGATCGAGACTGGGATTTGTCACTCCGTATGACGGAGAGGTATCTCTGGGCCCACTCGGTAATGCATCATCATAATGAGCTCAAGATGACCAAGGTGTTGGCCACGGGATCATGCATTACGGTATGAGTAAAGTGACTTGCCGGTAACGAGATTGAACAAGGTATTGGGATACCGACGATCGAGTCTCGGGCAAGTAACGTACCGATTGACAAAGGGAATTGTATACAGGATTTGATCGAATCCTCGACATCGTGGTTCAACCGATGAAATCATCGAGGAGCATGTGGGAGCCAACATGGGTATCCAGATCCCGCTGTTGGTTATTGACCGGAGAGTGGTCTCGGTCATGTCTGCATGTCTCCCGAGCCCGTAGGGTCTACACACTTAAGGTTCGGTGACGCTAGGGTTATTAGGAAGACTAGTATGTGACTACCGAATGTTGTTCGGAGTCCCGGATGAGATCCAGGACGTCACGAGGAGTTCCGGAATGGTCCGGAGGTGAAGTTTTATATATGGGAAGTTGTCATACGGACACCGGAAAGTTTCGGGGGCTTATGGGTATTGTACCGGGGCCACCGGAGAGGTTCCGGGGGTCCACCGGGAGGGCCACCCCTCCCGAAGGGCCACATGGGCCGCAAAGGGGAGGGAGCCAGCCCCTGGAGGGCTGGGCGCGCCCCCCACCTTGGGCCCATGCGCCTAGGGTTGGGGGGGAACCCTAAGGGGGGCGCCCCCCTTGCTTGGGGGGCAAGTCCCCCCTCCCTGGCCGCCGCCCCCCCTCTAGATCCCATCTAGAGGGGTAGGCCCCCCTTGCCCCTTCCCCTATAAATAGAGGGGTGAGGGGAGGGCTGCTGTACACATCTTCCAGGCGCAGCCCCTCCCCTCCCCAACACATCTCCTCCTCCGTTACATGCTTGCGAAGCCCTGTCGGAGTACTGCTGCACCAACACCACCACGCCGTCGTGCTGCCGTTGGAGCGATCTTCCTCAACCTCTCCTTCCTCCTTGCTGGATCAAGAAGGAGGAGACGTCTCCCGTCCCGTACGTGTGTTGAACGCGGAGGTGCTGTCCGTTCAGCACTTGGACATCGGTGATCTGAATCACGTCGAGTACGACTCCATCATCACCATCCCCTTGAAAGCTTCCGCACGCGATCTACAAGTGGTATGTAGATGCAAACTCACTCCCTTGACTCGTTGCTTAGATGAACTCATAGATGGATCTTGGTGAAACTGTAAGAAAATTTTTAATTTTCTGCAACGTTCCCCAACAGTGGCATCATGAGCTAGGTCTATGCGTAGTTCCCTAATGCATGAGTAGAATACAATTTTGTTGTGGGCGTGGATCTTGTCAACTTTCTTGCCACTACTAGTCTTTTCTTGCTTCAACGGTATTGTGGGATGAAGCGGCCCGGACCAACCTTACACGTACGCTTACGTGAGACCGGTTCCACCGATTGACATGCACTAGATGCATAAGGTGGCTGGCGGGTGTCTGTCTCTCCCACTTTAGTTGGAGCGGAATCGATGAAAAGGGTCCTTATGAAGGGTAAATAGAAGTTGACAAAATCACGTTGTGGTTATTCGTAGGTAAGAAAACGTTCTTGGTAGAACCCAATTGCAGCCACGTAAAAGATGCAACAACAATTAGAGGACGTCTAACTTGTTTTTGCAGCGATTGATCATGTGATGTCATATGGCCAGAAGTTGTGATGAATGATGAATTGTGATGTATGATATCATGTTCTTGTAATAGGATTCACGACTTGCATGTCGATGAGTATGACAACCGGCAGGAGCCATAGGAGTTGTTTTTATTTTTTGTATGACCTGCGTGTCATTGAAGAACGCCATGTAAACTACTTTACTTTATTGCTAAACGTGTTAGCCATAGAAGTAGAAGTAGTCGTTGGCGTGACAACTTCATGAAGACACAATGATGGAGATCATGATGATGGAGATCATGGTGTCAAGCCGGTGACAAGATGATCATGGAGCCCCGAAGATGGAGATCAATGGAGCTATATGATATTGGCCATATCATGTCACAACTATATAATTGCATGTGATGTTTATTATGTTTATGCATCTTGTTTACTTAGGACGACGGTAGTAAATAAGATGATCCCTTACAACAATTTCAAGAAGTGTTCTCCCCTAACTGTGCACCGTTGCTACAGTTCGTCGTTTCGAAGCACCACGTGATGATCGGGTGTGATAGATCCTTACGTTCACATACAACGGGTGTAAGACAGTTTTACACATCAAAACACTTAGGGTTAACTTGACGAGCCTAGCATGTACAGACATGGCCTCGGAACACGGAGACCGAAAGGTCGAACACGAGTCGTATGGAAGATACGATCAACATGAAGATGTTCACCGACGATGACTAGTCCGTCTCACGTGATGATCGGACACGGCCTAGTCGACTCGGATCGTGTAACACTTAGATGACTAGAGGGATGTCTAATCTGAGTGGGAGTTCATAATTTGATTAGATGAACTTAATTATCATGAACTTAGTCTAAAACCTTTGCAAATATGTCTTGTAGATCAAATGGCCAACGCTCATGTCAACATGAACTTCAACGCGTTCCTAGAGAAAACCAAGCTAAAAGATGATGGCAGCAACTATACGGACTGGGTCCGGAACCTGAGGATCATCCTCATAGCTGCCAGGAAGCAATACGTCCTAGAAGGACCGCTAGGTGACACTCCCGTCCCAGAGAACCAAGACATTATGAATGCTTGGCAAACTTGTGCTGATGATTACTCCCTCGTTCAGTGCGGCATGCTTTACAGCTTTGAACCGGGGCTCCAAAAGCGTTTTGAGCATCACGGAGCATATGAGATGTTCGAAGAGCTGAAACTAGTTTTTCAAGCTCATGCTCGGGTCGAGAGATATGATGTCTCCGACAAGTTCTACAGTTGTAAGATGGAGGAAAACAGTTCTGTCAGTGAGCACATCCTCAAGATGTCTGGGTTGCACAACCGTATGACCCAGCTAAACATTAACCTCCCAGATGAGGCGGTCATTGACAGAATCCTCCAGTCGCTCCCACCAAGCTACAAGAGCTTTGTGATGAACTACAACATGCAGGGGATGGTGAAGACCATTCCTGAAGTGTTCTCGATGCTGAAGTCAGCAGAGGCTGAAATCGAGAAAGAACATCAAGTGTTGATGGTCAATAAGACCACTAAGTTCAAGAAGGGCAAGGGCAAGAAGAACTTCAAGAAGGACGGCAAGGATGTTGCCGTGCCCGGTAAGCCAGTTACCGGGAAGAAGTCAAAGAATGGACCCAAGCCTGAGACTGAGTGCTTTTATTGCAAGGGGAAGGGTCACTGGAAGCGGAACTGCCCCAAATACTTAGCGGATAAGAAGGCCGGCAACACCAAAGGTATATTTGATATACATGTAATTGATGTGTACCTTACCAGTACTCGTAGTAACTCCTGGGTATTTGATACTGGTGCCGTTGCTCATATTTGTAACTCACAGCAGGAGCTGCGGAATAAACGGAGACTGGCGAAGGACGAGGTGACGATGCGCGTCGGGAATGGTTCCAGAGTCGATGTGATCGCCGTCGGCACGCTGCCTCTACATTTACCTACGGGATTAGTTTTGAACCTTAATAATTGTTATTTAGTGCCAAGTTTGAGCATGAACATTGTATCAGGATCTCGTTTAATACGAGATGGCTACTCATTTAAATCCGAGAATAATGGTTGTTCTATTTATATGAGAGATATGTTTTATGGTCATGCTCCGATGGTCAATGGTTTATTCTTAATGAATCTTGAGCGTAATATTTCACATGTTCATAGTGTGGATGCCAAAAGATGTAAAGTTGATAACGATAGTCCCACATACTTGTGGCACTGCCGCCTTGGTCACATTGGTGTCAAGCGCATGAAGAAGCTCCATGCTGATGGACTTTTAGAGTCTCTTGATTATGAATCGTTTGACACATGCGAACCATGCCTCATGGGCAAAATGACCAAGACTCCATTCTCCGGAACAATGGAGCGGGCAACCAACTTGTTGGAAATCATACATACCGATGTGTGCAGTCCAATGAGAGTTGAGGCTCGCGGAGGATATCGTTATGTTCTCACTCTCACTGATGACTTAGGTAGATATGGGTATGTCTACTTAATGAAACACAAGTCTGAGACCTTTGAAAAGTTCAAGGAATTTCAGAATGAAGTAGACAAACAACGTGACCGAAAAATAAAGTTCCTATGATCAGATCGTGGAGAAGAATATTTAAGTCACGAATTTGGCACACACTTAAGGAAACGTGGAATCATTTCACAACTCACGCCGCCTGGAACACCTCAGCGAAACGGTGTGTCCAAACATCGTAATCGCACTCTATTGGATATGGTGCGGTCTATGATGTCTCTTACCGATTTACCGCTATCATTTTGGGGATACGCTCTAGAGACAACTACATTCACTTTAAATAGGGCACCGTCTAAATCCGTTGAGACGACACCGTATGAATTATGGTTTGGGAAGAAACCTAAGCTGTCGTTTCTAAAAGTTTGGGGATGCGATGCTTATGTCAAGAAACTTCAAGCTGAAAAGCTCGAACCCAAGTCAGAAAAATGCGTCTTCATAGGATACCCTAAGGAAACTATCGGGTATACCTTCTACTTAAGATCCGAGGGCAAGATCTTTGTTGCCAAGAATGGATGCTTTCTGGAAAAAGAGTTTCTCTCGAAAGAAGTAAGTGGGAGGAAAGTAGAACTCGATGAAGTACTACCTCTCGAACGGGAAAGTGGTGCAGCTCAGGAAAATGTTCCTGTGATGCCCACACCAACTGTAGAGGAAAACAATGATAATGATCAAGGTACTTCGGATCAAGTTGCTACTGAACTTCGTAGGTCCACAAGGACGCGTTCCGCACCAAAGTGGTACGGCAACCCTGTCCTGGAAATCATGTTGTTAGACAACGGTGAGCCTTCGAACTATGAAGAAGCAATGGCGGGCCCAGATTCCAACAAATGGCTTGAAGCCATGAAATCCGAGATAGAATCCATATATGAAAACAAAGTATGGACTTTGACAGACTTGCCCGATGATCGGCGAGCAATAGAAAACAAATGGATTTTTAAGAAGAAGAAGGACGCGGATGGTAATGTTACCATCTATAAAGCTCGACTTGTCGCTAAGGGTTATCGACAAGTTCAAGGGATTGACTACGACGAGACATTCTCTCCCGTAGCGAAGCTGAAGTCCGTCCGAATCATGTTAGCAATTGCCGCATACTATGATTATGAGATATGGCAGATGGACGTCAAAACGGCATTCCTTAACGGACATCTTAAGGAAGAGCTGTATATGATGCAGCCGGAAGGTTTTGTCGATCCTAAGAACGCTAAAAAAGTATGCAAGCTCCAGCGATCCATTTATGGGCTGGTGCAAGCATCTCGGAGTTGGAACATTCGCTTTGATGAGATGATCAAAGCGTTTGGGTTTATGCAGACTTATGGAGAAGTCTGCGTTTACAAGAAAGTGAGTGGGAGCTCTGTAGCATTTCTCATATTATATGTAGATGACATACTCTTGATGGGAAATAATATAGAACTTCTGGACAGCATTAAGGCCTACTTGAATAAGTGTTTTTCAATGAAGGACCTTGGAGAAGCTGCTTATATATTAGGCATCAAGATCTATAGAGATAGATCGAGACGCCTCATAGGTCTTTCACAAAGCACATACCTTGATAAGATTTTGAAAAGGTTCAAAATGGATCAGTCCAAGAAAGGGTTCTTGCCTATGTTACAAGGTGTGAGATTGAGCTCGGCTCAGTCACCGACCACGGCAAAAGATAAAGAAGAGATGAGTGTCATCCCCTATGCTTCAGCCATAGGATATATTATGTATGCCATGCTACGTACCAGACCTGATGTAAACCTTGCCGTAAGTTTGGTAGCAAGATACCAAAGTAATCCCGGCAAGGAACACTGGACAGCGGTCAAGAATATCCTGAAGTACCTGAAAAGGACAAAGGACATGTTTCTCATTTATGGAGGAGACGAAGAGCTCGTCGTAAAGGGTTACGTCGACGCTAGCTTCAACTCAGATCTGGATGACTCTAAGTCACAAACCGGATATGTGTATATGTTGAATGGTGGAGCAGTTAGCTGGTGCAGCTGCAAGCAGAGCGTCGTGGCGGGATCTACGTGTGAAGCGGAGTACATGGCAGCCTCGGAGGCAGCGCATGAAGCGATTTGGGTGAAGGAGTTCATCACCGACCTAGGAGTCATACCCAATGCGTCGGGGCCAATCAAACTCTTCTGTGACAACACTGGAGCTATTGCCCTAGCCAAGGAGCCCAGGTTTCACAAGAAGACCAGGCACATCAAGCGTCGTTTCAACTCCATCTGTGAAAATGTTCAAGATGGAGACATAGATATTTGCAAAGTACATACGGATCGGAATGTCGCAGATCCGTTGACTAAACCTCTCTCGCGAGAAAAACATGATCAACACCAGAACTCTATGGGTGTTTGATTCATCACAATGTAACTAGATTGGTGACTCTAGTGCAAGTGGGAGACTGTTGGAAATATGCCCTAGAGGCGATAATAAAAGTATTATTATATTTCATTGTTCATGATAATTGTCTTTTATTCATGCTATAACTGTATTATCCGGAAATCGTAATACACGTGTGAATACATAGACCACAATATGTCCCTAGTGAGCCTCTAGTTGACTAGCTCATTGTCATCAACAGATAGTCATGGTTTCCTGGCTATGGATATTGGATGTCGTTGATAACGGTATCACATCATTAGGAGAATGATGTGATGGACAAGACCCGATCCTAAGCATAGCACAAAGATCGTGTAGTTCGTTTGCTAGAGCTTTTCCAATGTCAAGTATCTCTTCCTTCGACCATGAGATCGTGTAACTCCCGGATACCGTAGGAGTGCTTTGGGTGTATCAAACGTCACAACGTAACTGGGTGACTATAAAGGTGCACTACAGGTATCTCCGAAAGTGCCTGTTGGGTTGACACGGATCCAGACTGGGATTTGTCACTCCGTATGACGGAGAGGTATCTCTGGGCCCACTCGGTAATGCATCATCATAATGAGCTCAAGGTGACCAAGGTGTTGGCCACGGGATCATGCATGACGGTACGAGTAAAGTGACTTGCCGGTAACGAGATTGAACAAGGTATTGGGATACCGACGATCGAGTCTCGGGCAAGTAACGTACCGATTGACAAAGGGAATTGTATACAGGGTTTGATCAAATCCTCGACATCGTGGTTCAACTGATGAAATCATCGAGGAGCATGTGGGAGCCAACATGGGTATCCAGATCCTGCTGTTGGTTATTGACCGGAGAGTGGTCTCGGTCATGTCTGCATGTCTCCCGAGCCCGTAGGGTCTACACACTTAAGGTTCGGTGACGCTAGGGTTATTAGGAAGACTAGTATGTGACTACCGAATGTTGTTCGGAGTCCCAGATGAGATCCCGGACGTCACGAGGAGTTCCGGAATGGTCCGGAGGTGAAGTTTTATATATGGGAAGTTGTCATACGGACACCGGAAAGTTTCGTGGGCTTATCGGTATTGTACCGGGGCCACCGGAGAGGTACTGGGGGTCCACCAGGAGGGGCCATCCCTCCCAGAGGGCCACATGGGCCGCAAAGGGGAGGGAGCCAGCCCCTGGAGGGCTGGGCGCGCCCCCCACCTCGGGCCCATGCGCCTAGGGTTGGGGGAAACCCTAAGGGGGGCGCCCCCCTTGCTTGGGGGGCAAGTCCCCCCTCCCTGGCCGCCCCCCCCCCTCTAGATCCCATCTAGAGGGGTCGGCCCCCCTTGCCCCTTCCCCTATAAATAGAGGGGTGAGGGGAGGGCTGCTGTACACATCTTCCAGGAGCAGCCCCTCCCCTCCCCAACACATCTCCTCCTCTGTTACGTGCTTGCGAAGCCCTGTCGGAGTACTGCTGCACCAACACCACCACGCCGTCGTGCTTCCATTGGAGCGATCTTCCTCAACCTCTCCTTCCCCCTTGCTGGATCAAGAAGGAGGAGACGTCTCCCGTCCCGTACGTGTGTTGAACGCGGAGGTGCTGTCCGTTCAGCACTTGGACATCGGTGATCTGAATCACGTCGAGTACGACTCCATCATCACCATCCCCTTGAAAGCTTCCGCACGCGATCTACAAGTGGTATGTAGATGCAAACTCACTCCCTTGACTCGTTGCTTAGATGAACTCATAGATGGATCTTGGTGAAACCGTAGGAAAAATTTTAATTTTCTGCAACGTTCCCCAACAGTGGCATCATGAGCTAGGTCTATGTGTAGTTCTCTAATGCACGAGTAGAACACAATTTTGTTATGGGCGTGGATCTTGTCAACTTGCTTGCCACTACTAGTCTTTTCTTGCTTCAGCGGTATTGTGGGATGAAGCGGCCCGGACCAACCTTACACGTACGCTTACGTGAGACCGGTTCCACCGATTGACATGCACTAGTTGCATAAGGTGGCTGGCGGGTGTCTGTCTCTCCCACTTTAGTTGGAGCGGAATCGATGAAAAGGGTCCTTATGAAGGGTAAATAGAAGTTGACAAAATCACGTTGTGGTTATTCGTAGGTAAGAAAACATTCTTGCTAGAACCCAATTGCAGCCACGTAAAAGATGCAACAACAATTAGAGGACGTCTAACTTGTTTTTGCAGCGATTGATCATGTGATGTGATATGGCCAGAAGTTGTGATGAACGATGAATTGTGATGTATGAGATTATGTTCTTGTAATAGGATTCACGACTTGCATGTCGATGAGTATGACAACCGGCAGGAGCCATAGGAGTTGTCTTTATTTTTTGTATGACCTGCGTGTCATTGAAGAATGCCATGTAAACTACTTTACTTTATTGCTAAACGCGTTAGCCATAGAAGTAGAAGTAGTCGTTGGCGTGACAACTTCATGAAGACACGATGATGGAGATCATGATGATGGAGATCATGGTGTCAAGCCGGTGACAAGATGATCATGGAGCCCCGAAGATGGAGATCAATGGAGCTATATGATATTGGCCATATCATGTCACAAGTATATAATTGCATGTGATGTTTATTATGTTTATGCATCTTGTTTACTTAGGACGACGGTAGTAAATAAGATGAACCCTTACAACAGTTTCAAGAAGTGTTCTCCCCTAACTGTGCACCGTTGCTACAGTTCGTCATTTCGAAGCACCACGTGATGATCGGGTGTGATAGATCCTTACGTTCACATAAAACGGGTGTAAGACAGTTTTACACAGCAAAACACTTAGGGTTAACTTGACGAGCCTAGCATGTACAGACATGGCCTCGGAACACGGAGACCGAAAGGTCGAACACGAGTCGTATGGAAGATACGATCAACATGAAGATGTTCACCGACGATGACTAGTCCGTCTCACGTGATGATCGGACACGGCCTAGTCGACTCGGATCGTGTAACACTTAGATGACTAGAGGGATGTCTAATCTGAGTGGGAGTTCATAATTTGATTAGATGAACTTAATTATCATGAACTTAGTCTAAAACCTTTGCAAATATGTCTTGTAGATCAAATGGCCAACGCTCCTGTCAACATGAACTTCAACGCGTTCCTAGAGAAAACCAAGCTGAAAGATGATGGCAGCAACTATACGGACTAGGTCCGAAACCTGTGGATCATCCTCATAGCTGCCAGGAAGCAATACGTCCTAGAAGGACCGCTAGGTGACGCTCCCGTCCCAGAGAACGAAGACGTTATAAACGCTTGGCAAACTCGTGCTGATGATTACTCCCTCATTCAGTGCGGCATGCTTTACAGCTTAGAACCGGGGCTCCAAAAGCGTTTTGAGCATCACAGAGCATATGAGATGTTCGAAGAGCTGAAACTAGTTTTTCAAGCTCATGCCCAGGTCGAGAGATATGATGTCTCTGACAAGTTCTATAGTTGTAAGATGGAGGAAAACAGTTCTGTCAGTGAGCACATCCTCAAGATGTCTGGGTTGCACAACCGTATGACCCAGCTAAACATTAACCTCCCAGATGAGGCGGTCATTGACAGAATCCTCCAGTCGCTCCCACCAAGCTACAAGAGCTTTGTGATGAACTACAACATGTAGGGGATGGTGAAGACCATTCCTGAAGTGTTCTCGATGCTGAAGTCAGCAAAGGCTGAAATCAAGAAAGAACATCAAGTGTTGATGGTCAATAAGACCACTAAGTTCAAGAAGGGCAAGGGCAAGAAGAACTTCAAGAAGAACGGCAAGGATGTTGCCGCGCCCGGTAAGCCAGTTACCGGGAAGAAGTCAAAGAATGGACCCAAGCCTGAGACTAAGTGCTTTTATTGCAAGGGAAGGGTCACTGGAAGCGGAACTGCCCCAAATACTTAGCGGATAAGAAGGCCGGCAACACCAAAGGTATATTTGATATACATGTAATTGATGTGTACCTTACTAGTACTCGTAGTAACTCCTGGGTATTTGATACCGGTGCCGTTGCTCATATTTGTAACTCACAGCAGGAGCTGCGGAATAAACGGAGACTGGCGAAGGACGAGGTGACGATGCGCGTCGGGAATGGTTCCAGAGTCGATGTGATCGCCGTCGGCACGCTGCCTCTACATTTACCTACGGGATTAGTTTTGAACCTTAATAATTGTTATTTAGTGCCAAGTTTGAGCATGAACATTGTATCAGGATCTCGTTTAATACGAGATGGCTACTCATTTAAATCCGAGAATAATGGTTGTTCTATTTATATGAGAGATATGTTTTATGGTCATGCTCCGATGGTCAATGGTTTATTCTTAATGAATCTTGAGCGTAATATTTCACATGTTCATAGTGTGGATGCCAAAAGATGTAAAGTTGATAACGATAGTCCCACATACTTGTGGCACTGCCGCCTTGGTCACATTGGTGTCAAGCGCATGAAGAAGCTCCATGCTGATGGACTTTTAGAGTCTCTTGATTATGAATCGTTTGACACATGCGAACCATGCCTCATGGGCAAAATGACCAAGACTCCGTTCTCCGGAACAATGGAGCGGGCAACCAACTTGTTGGAAATCATACATACCGATGTGTGCGGTCCAATGAGAGTTGAGGCTCGCGGAGGATATCGTTATGTTCTCACTCTCACTGATGACTTAAGTAGATATGGGTATGTCTACTTAATGAAACACAAGTCTGAGACCTTTGAAAAGTTCAAGGAATTTCAGAATGAAGTAGAGAATCAACGTGAACGAAAAATAAAGTTCCTACGATCAGATCGTGGAGAAGAATATTTAAGTCACGAATTTGGCACACACTTAAGGAAATGTGGAATCGTTTCACAACTCACGCCGCCTGGAACACCTCAGCGAAACGGTGTGTCCAAACGTCGTAATCGCACTCTATTGGATATGGTGCGGTCTATGATGTCTCTTACCGATTTACTGCTATCATTTTGGGGATACGCTCTAGAGACAGCTACATTCACTTTAAATAGGGCACCGTCTAAATCCGTTGAGACGACACCGTATGAATTATGGTTTTGGAAGAAACCTAAGCTGTCGTTTCTAAAAGTTTGGGGATGCGATGCTTATGTCAAGAAACTTCAAGCTGAAAAGCTCGAACCCAAGTCGGAAAAATGCGTCTTCATAGGATACCCTAAGGAAACTATCGGGTATACCTTCTACTTAAGATCCGAGGGCAAGATCTTTGTTGCCAAGAATGGATGCTTTCTGGAAAAAGAGTTTCTCTCGAAAGAAGTAAGTGGGAGGAAAGTAGAACTCGATGAAGTACTACCTCTCGAACGGGAAAGTGGTGCAGCTCAGGAAAATGTTCCTGTGATGCCCACACCAACTGTAGAGGAAAACAATGATAATGATCAAGGTACTTCGGATCAAGTTGCTACTGAACTTCGTAGGTCCACAAGGACGCGTTCCGCACCAAAGTGGTACGGCAACCCTGTCCTGGAAATCATGTTGTTAGACAACGGTGAGCCTTCGAACTATGAAGAAGCAATGGCGGGCCCAGATTCCAACAAATGGCTTGAAGCCATGAAATCCGAGATAGAATCCATATATGAAAACAAAGTATGGACTTTGACAGACTTGCCCGATGATCGGCGAGCAATAGAAAACAAATGGATTTTTAAGAAGAAGAAGGACGCGGATGGTAATGTTACCATCTATAAAGCTCGACTTGTCGCTAAGGGTTATCGACAAGTTCAAGGGATTGACTACGACGAGACATTCTCTCCCGTAGCGAAGCTGAAGTCCGTCCGAATCATGTTAGCAATTGCCGCATACTATGATTATGAGATATGGCAGATGGACGTCAAAACGGCATTCCTTAACGGACATCTTAAGGAAGAGCTGTATATGATGCAGCCGGAAGGTTTTGTCGATCCTAAGAACGCTAACAAAGTATGCAAGCTCCAGCGATCCATTTATGGGCTGGTGCAAGCATCTCGGAGTTGGAACATTCGCTTTGATGAGATGATCAAAGCGTTTGGGTTTATGCAGACTTATGGAGAAGTTTGCGTTTACAAGAAAGTGAGTGGGAGCTCTGTAGCATTTCTCATATTATATGTAGATGACATACTCTTGATGGGAAATAATATAGAACTTCTGGATAGCATTAAGGCGTACTTGAATAAGTGTTTTCAATGAAGGACCTTGGAGAAGCTGCTTATATATTAGGCATCAAGATCTATAGAGATAGATCGAGACGCCTCATAGGTCTTTCACAAAGCACATACCTTGATAAGATTTTGAAAAGGTTCAAAATGGATCAGTCCAAAAAAGGGTTCTTGCCTATGTTACAAGGTGTGAGATTGAGCTCGGCTCAGTCACCGACCACGGCAAAAGATAAAGAAGAGATGAGTGTCATCCCCTATGCTTCAGCCATAGGATCTATTATGTATGCCATGCTGTGTACCAGACCTGATGTAAACCTTGCCGTAAGTTTGGTAGCAAGATACCAAAGTAATCCCGGCAAGGAACACTGGACAACGGTCAAGAATATCCCCAAGTACCTGAAAAGGACAAAGGACATGTTTCTCGTTTATGGAGGAGACGAAGAGCTTGTGGTAAAGGGTTACGTCGACGCTAGCTTCCACTTAGATCTGGATGACTCTAAGTCACAAACCGGATATGTGTATATGTTGAATGGTGGAGCAGTAAGATGGTGCAGCTGCAAGCAGAGCGTCGTGGCGGGATCTACGTGTGAAGCGGAGTACATGGCAGCCTCGGAGGCAGCGCATGAAGCGATTTGGGTGAAGGAGTTCACCACCGACCTAGGAGTCATACCCAATGCGTCGGGGCCAATCAAACTCTTCTGTGACAACACTGGAGCTATTGCCCTAGCCAAGGAGCCCAGGTTTCACAAGAAGACCAGGCACATCAAGCGTCGTTTCAACTCCATCCGTGAAAATGTTCAAGATGGAGACATAGATATTTGCAAAGTACATACGGATCTGAATGTCGTAGATCTGTTGACTAAACCTCTCTCGCGAGCAAAACATGATCAACACCAGAACTCTATGGGTGTTCGATTCATCACAATGTAACTAGATTGGTGACTCTAGTGCAAGTGGGAGACTGTTGGAAATATGCCCTAGAGGCGATAATAAAAGTATTATTATATTTCATTGTTCATGATAATTGTCTTTTATTCATGCTATAACTGTATTATCCGGAAATCGTAATACACGTGTGAATACATAGACCACAATATGTCCCTAGTGAGCCTCTAGTTGACTAGCTCGTTGTGATCAACAGATAGTCATGGTTTCCTGGCTATGGATATTGGATGTCGTTGATAACGGGATCACATCATTAGGAGAATGATGTGATGGACAAGACCCGATCCTAAGCATAGCACAAAGATCGTGTAGTTCGTTTGCTAGAGCTTTTCCAATGTCAAGTATCTCTTCCTTCGACCATGAGATCGTGTAACTCCCGGATACCGTAGGAGTGCTTTGGGGTGTATCAAACGTCACAACGTAACTGGGTGACTATAAAGGTGCACTACAGGTATCTCCGAAAGTGCCTGTTGGGTTGACACGGATCGAGACTGGGATTTGTCACTCCGGGTGACGGAGAGGTATCTCTGGGCCCACTCGGTAATGCATCATCATAATGAGCTCAAGGTGACCAAGGTGTTGGCCACGGGATCATGCATTACGGTACAAGTAAAGTGACTTGCCGGTAACGAGATTGAACAAGGTATTGGGATACCGACGATCGAGTCTCGGGCAAGTAACGTACCGATTGACAAAGGGAATTGTAAACAGGGTTTGATCGAATCCTCGACATCGTGGTTCAACCGATGAAATCATCGAGGAGCATGTGGGAGCCAACATGGGTATCCAGATCCCGCTGTTGGTTATTGACCGGAGAGTGGTCTCGGTCATGTCTGCATGTCTCCCGACCCCGTAGGGTCTACATACTTAAGGTTCGGTGACGCTAGGGTTATTAGGAAGACTAGTATGTGACTACCGAATGTTGTTCGGAGTCCCGGATGAGATCCCGGACGTCACGAGGAGTTCCGGAATGGTCCGGAGGTGAAGTTTTATATATGGGAAGTTGTCATACGGACACCGGAAAGTTTCGGGGGCTTATCGGTATTGTACCGGGGCCACCAGAGAGGTTCCGGGGGTCCACCGGGAGGGGCCACCCCTCCCGGAGGGCCACATGGGCCGCAAAGGGGAGGGAGCCAGCCCCTGGAGGGCTGGGCGCGCCCCCCACCTTGGGCCCATGCGCCTAGGGTTGGGGGGGAAACCCTAAGGGGGGCGCCCTCCTTGCTTGGGGGGCAAGTCCCCCCTCCCTGACCGCCGCCGCCCCTCTAGATCCCATCTAGAGGGGTCGGCCCCCCTTGCCCCTTCCCCTATAAATAGAGGGGTGAGGGGAGGGCTGCTGTACACATCTTCCAGGCGCAGCCCCTCCCCTCCCCAACACATCTCCTCCTCCGTTACGTGCTTGCGAAGCCCTGTCGGAGTACTGCTGCACCAACACCACCACGCCGTCGTGCTGCCGTTGGAGCGATCTTCCTCAACCTCTCCTTCCCCCTTGCTGGATCAAGAAGGAGGAGACGTCTCCCGTCCCGTACGTGTGTTGAACGCGGAGGTGCTGTCCGTTCAGCACTTGGACATCGGTGATCTGAATCACGTCGAGTACGACTCCATCATCACCATCCCCTTGAAAGCTTCCGCACGCGATCTACAAGTGGTATGTAGATGCAAACTCACTCCCTTGACTCATTGCTTAGATGAACTCATAGATGGATCTTGGTGAAACCGTAGGAAAATTTTTAATTTTCTGCAACGTTCCCCAACATGTTCACCATATACTGTCAAAATATCAGAGAGGAAGAATCTCGACTATTGTCATGGGGGTCGCTTCCTCTTCCTAATCCTCATGATATACTTTGGTAATGCACGAGAGAAGGAGGGGAAGCGACCATCACCGACGGTCGAAATAACTGTGAGGGAGTATCCACCATATATTGTCAAAATATAAGAGAGGAAGAATCCCGACAGTTGTCGTGAGGGGAGCTTCTTCTTCATTCGAAGGTGCTAGACATTTTGGTGCAACACACTTTTGAATTAATGTAGGAGCTTCCATCACCGACGGTCGTAAAATGTCAGAGAGGAAGAATCCCGACTATAGTCGTGGGGGTCGCTTCTTCTTTGTTCCCATGTGCTAGACATTTTTGCGTAATGCACTCGGGTAGGAAGCGAGGAGTGACCATGACCGACGGTCGAATATATCAGAGAGGGAGTGCCCGCCATATACACCATATGCGCTGAGAGTTTTCAAGAAAAGACTCGAGAAACCGATAATCAACCCGTTAATATTGAATTTCAGAAGTTTAATCTTTGAATTATGAACATAGGAGATGTCTGACAATGATAGGATCCCTGAGTGCGAGTACTGCGGCGACGACCGGGGTCTGTGCGACATGCCTCGCCTAGGAGACGGTCGGCGCTTCAGTGTTAAGCTCGAGGAGACCTTCGATGTTTATACGGTACGCAACGACGACACGTTTTTTCGTAAGTAAGCATGACTTCTGCTTCTTCAACGTGTAATTTCTGTTTTCTACAATTCGACTAGTGTATCCCCTGCTATGCAAGACATTATGTCTTGGAGAAGCTGGATTTCGAAGATCATGAGAATATGCAGATAAAGAGAGTTCACCCCAGGACCCATCATGGTTATGCTTTTGACGTAAAGCTATACAATGCGGTGACCTATTACCATTTTGGCTGATCGAATTGGATAGCACTATGCAAGGCGTATGGTTTTCAGGAGGGTATGCATGTCACCTTCGATCTTGGTGATCCTGAAGATGACATCGACGAAGATAATATCGCCATTTGGGTCGATGTTGATACGCTTCCACTTCTACCTCTATGTGAGTTTCTCAAACATATTTATTGAGTAATTTATATGTTTATTTAAAAATAGTTGACAACTTATTTTCATTGACAGCTTATTTCCATTCTTCAAAAATGTACGAAAAGTAGTAGACAAAACCTACTACACTGATGGCTCTGAACTAACTTACGAGGAGAAAGATCATCTTGTCTCATTTATCATTGATGTTCAGACTTTCAATAAGAATTATGAAATTCCTCCACATTATGGTCAATATGGTCAGTACGTGCCACTAGTCCACGTGTTGAACTACGACAACATCCATGAAGATGTCATGGTAATATTTTTTCACTATTATGACACCAGTGCATCTTTTGCATACATTCTTTTAATTAAAGTTAAACTACGTTGCTTACAACGTTATTATTATGATCTTCAACAGAAAATTCCGAAGGATTGTGTGCCTCATCTGATGCATACGAAAGGTGATGTTGATATTATGAGCTTACGGCCAAGTCTGCCTACGGTTGTCCACTCTGCATACACTATTTCTAAAAGAGATGAAGACCTCACAATCAAAGGATGGAAAAAAGTTATGAATAATCACAGGGAACTACCTGGAGGCAACATGGTGCGAAGCCCAGGAACTGGAGACAGGATAATCTCCATTCTCCATAATGGAGAGTGGGGGGCTATGTTGTTTTATGCTATTTTACTTTAGAGGGTAGAAGGTCCTAGCTAATACTCATGATCATGTGCTAAGAATAATTAACTAGGGTTGGTTAGATGACTATGATGATGAGTATGACTTGTTATTATGATGACGAGTAGAAATTGTTACATGACTATGATGATGATGAGTATGACTTGTTATTATGATAACGAGTAGAAGTTGTTAGATGACTATGATGATGATGAGTATGACTTGTTATTATGATGACGAGTAGAAGTTGTTAGATGACTATGATGATGATGAGTATGACTTCTTGTTATGATGACGAGTAGAAATTGTTACATGACTATGATGATGATAAGTATGACTTGTTATTATGATAACGAGTAGAAGTTGTTAGATGACTATGATGATGATGAGTATGACTTGTTATTATGAAAACGATGATGAGTTATTATTATGATGATGATGCTGAGATGTTATATCATCATGAGCATGATGAGTTATTATATATATATATATATCAGTGTGAGTGAAATAAATATGGATTAGATTCAAGTGGAGGCAACATGGTGCAGATCGAAACCACTACTAATCCAAACTAAAGTGATCAAGTTTGGATTAGTAGTACTTTGGATCTGCACCATGTTGCCTCCACTTGAATATAATCCATGTCTCTTTCACCCGCTGATATAATAACTCATCATGATCATAAAATCAAATGATGAGACTACTGTATAAAACCTGTACAAATACAATGCCAATATGTAGAAGAAAAAAATACAGGAAATTAGCAGTAGCGGCGGGCATGCACGTAGCAGCAGCGGAGGTTTAGCAGAAGCACGCTCTGAATAGCGGCGCTGCTGCTATTATCAGCAGCGCGGTTTAGCAAGAACGCTACTGCTATGTATGGTTAGTACTAGCGCTCGTAAACCCACGCTACTGCTAAAGTTTAGCTGTAGCGCAGGCAGCCGTGCTACTGCTAAGGTAAAACCCCGCGCTACTGCTAGCATTTTCCCTAGTAGTGAGATGTGACATAGATGCGCCCTATACAGACCCATATGCTAAAAACTTCCAAATTACCTAGTACAGAAAGAGGGGGTTTCAAGAGCTCAAAAACTACTACTACACGACGAACTGCCCATGACGAACAGACGAAGCGGAAGTAGAAACCTCCGAAAGAACAAGGAGATCGAAGACCTGGCACCATCCTATCGGCGAGGAGCGCTGCGCCCGTCACCTCGATGCTGCACGTGATTCCCACGTCACTTGATCGACCATCGCAGTGCCGGCTGCAGCGAATTGGGAGGTGCACCACTCGCTGCCCTCCTCGTTGTCGTCGGGGGAGCTCCAGTGGCTCCCCGGCGGAGGAGGGGTACCGGCAACTCGCTCTGAGAGTGCATGCACAAGCTCGAAGGCAGGCTTCCAACACGCTGTGCTAAGATTCTCGACGCTGGCGTTGCCGGCAACGAATGTCCTCAACGCCAACTGTGGTGGCGACGATGAGGTGGGCGAGTGCGGTAGGCGGTCGACGACAGGGGTGGTGGTGGCGTGCCTTGGACCAGCATGTAGATGTAGACATGTAGTGTGCTAGCTTGCATAGTAATGCCGCCACGGCGAGCAAAAACGCGAGGAGTCCTAATGCTTTACCTATAATCTCTATAACTGGCGGAGCTTCATGGGCCAAAGGGGGCCATTGTCCCCTACTCTAGAAAAACTACCCCTGATTATAGGTTTGAATATCAATTATTTCTTAGAATTCACGCATGATTTATATTCTTCGTCACCTCAACTCTAATTAGCCCCTTCAAGAATCTTCATCAACCTCCACCATTTGGTTTCTATGGGTGCAGAGGAGAAGAGCTGTTTTTTTTTTCAGCAGTCGGTGGTGGATGGAGGGCGGGAAAGAACTCATTCTTAGCAGATGAGAGGAGGAAGGAGAGGAAGTAGAAAGTATTACGCACACATGTATATAGCGGATGGTCGACGAGAGGAGCGAGGTGAGTTGATGGAGTAATGCTAGAGATACATAGAGTTACATGGAATTTACAAATTGCTGAGTTTTAACTGGAGATTAAGGGAGCGGAGGAGCCCATCCTCGTGAAAATCATGGTAGAGAGGTTAGTTAGAAAGAAAGAAACGTACCGTACGTGGACAAAAATTTAACGTGAATGCATGTATACATTTTTTTTTGAGGGGTAAGAATCCATGTATACATGACCATGATGAGTGGGCGCGCAGTAGGCTGAAGGGTCGTTCCTAGAGAAGTAGCGAGGGAGAAGGAGATCGTGCAGGGCACGCAGGTGCATGCACGCTTCACCTTTTTTTTTAGGGAAACTATGAGAGGTTTTATTCAAGGAAAAAGTCTAAAGTAAACCTTGAACTGATAGACGAAAGCTAAATCAAACCCTGAACTTTGAATCCCTAAAATCAGCACACCGAACTCTCTGATTCCGGTCTATTTTAAACCTTGAGCGTGTTTTCAAGGGGATTGTCTCTGTGACAGGTAAGGCTAGGGCCGGACGCAACTGGGCTGGCCCATTGGGGCGAAGCCTCTTTTTCTTTTTCATATCACGACTTCAAAATACCCAAGAGAAAAAAAGAATGGACGGACAAGGATTCAAACTTGGGACCTGGTGTTTCTAACCTCATCCCGCTAGACACTACAGCTGATGACTTCTGGACATTGATGAGAAGCGCGAACATATTTAATAACACTCCACGACGTTGAGATTTGAATCTTTTTTTAATTTCGAAACATTTTCTTGGAAATGGTCAACAATTTTGAAATCCAAGTATTCTTAAAAAACAGTTTTTAAAAATAAATACAAAGAAATTTTGAAAACATGAACCATTTTTGTAATCCCGAACAATTTTCTAAAGCGCGAACAATTTTTGAAAAAAAATGAACAAAGTTTTGAAAACATCAATAATTTTTGAAACCTAAACAAAATAAGTGCGAACAATCTTCCAATAGAATAAATTTTTGAAACATAAACATTTCTTCATAAAAATGGGAACAAATTTTGAAACCTGAATAAAAATATAAAGTGCAAACACTTTCTAACTCTTTTTAAAAAATTAACAAATTTTCAAAAATTATTCACACTTTCAAATTTGTTCAGATTTTGAAATTATTCATTTTAAAAAAGTGTTCGCACTTTAAAAATCCTAGGGGATTCATGTTTTCAAATTTTGTTTATATTTTTTAAAAAAATATCATAATTCCAAGAAATGTTCGGATTTCAAATTTTTTGACAATTTTCAGGAAAATATGTCTAAAAATTTCAGAAATGTTTACAAATCTCGATGCTTCCATGTGATGTTAAATATTTCGTGCTTCTTATTTATCACAAACATCTATCGGATAAAGCGGCTATCAGAACTTGGTCAGCAATGCGAGATTGAAAGTTCAATTCAGAATGTCTCAATTGTTTTGCTACTTTTAAGTTTGCCCGGTGGGCAAGCCCAGTACCGTCCGGCTGAAGTTTAAGTTTGCCTGATGGGCTAGCCCAGTACTGTTCGGCGGCAGTCAGCGATCCCGGGTTTCAGCTGCCACGTCAGCAATCCTCGTTTGGAAAGGCACTCATGGTTTAGAATAGACCTGAATCAGAAAGTTCGGTGTGCCAATTTTAGGGATTCAAAGTTCAGGGTTTGATTCAGGTTTCATCTACAAGTTCAAGGTTTATTTTAGACTTTTTCCAACCCTAGTAAACGTGCACGCACGTCTTCATAAATGCAAATGCGATTACAAATAAAGAAGGTGTAATAATACCAAAACGGTGGTTTTTCTATCCTAAACGATTGTTTTAGTTTTTTTACCATCAAAATGGCAAGTATATATAAGTAATAAAAAATAAAGGAGTTAATGGTTTTCAATTCATGAACATGTTTATTTTAATTTTACATTATACTACATTTTCAATATTTATTCTTTAAAAATAGAAATGGCATATGAACACGTACAAACATTGTAAGATTTAGCCTAGTAGAACTCAAAAAAGAAAAAAGAAAAAGGTTCACATGTATCACGTTGGCCTAGCAAGACCGATAACACCCATCTCTCATGTTCTTTCTTCACCGGATCCCTTTTCCTCTCGCTCTCGCTTCCCTCATATCGATGTCCATGTCTTCCATGCTTAAATCCGATTGCGGCCAGACGCAATACTCATCGCCGCCTCCTCGCTTACCACCTACGCCACCCTCCAGTGCAACGCCTTCCTTCCCAGGTTGTACGCTATGGCCAAACTCTATCTCGCCACCAGCGTCCGACTCTCGGCGAGAAGCTGTTGCTCACCCTTCAGTAATTTGCTCAGGCCCAATGCTCCACCTCCTGAGAACTTGCACGACGGCTGAGGGGCATGCGACCTCTCGGCATGAAACCAGGTTTTGTTCAGAAAGTAAGTTAGTTTTTTGAATTTCAGGTTGTCAAAGGTTGCATGAACTATTTGCCCCTCTTACACTGCCATCCACCATCTCGAGGCTTAGCTCATTGCCCTAGAGGAGTACCTCCATCTCGCTCCTCCGGTATGGGGATTGGATAAGCCGCCATGGGATTATGCAGCAGAGAGCAAGGGCCTTGAAGATTGAAAAGAATACAAGTTACATAAGGAGAAAGTAATCCTTGTAGCTGAATTTTTGCATGCCTTTTATGTGTGTGAGTTGTTTCTGCATCATGTGTACTTGAGATCTGCAATGACAATGAAATATTTTGCAAGTGTGGTTGTGGATGATAGACCGAAGCCTATGAAAAGAAATGCCAGTATTGCATAACCGTTGAATTTGTTTGTTGTATGCAAAGAAAATATCATTATTTTGTTGATGAATGATAAACATTGTTTCACTCCGTAATGTGCAATGAAAATACCAGAGATTCTGCCTATACTTGCAATGTGCACGAAGTGTACTGTGCATAGTCAGTGGAACATGACACAAGGCAATTAGAGATAACATTAGACTGGGCTATATATGATTGTTAGGACTGGGTCTATACATAAATGACACTAATTAGACAAGGTGCTAGCCTCCCCCTCTCAACCTCAGTGGCGTACTTAAACCCAGACCTCAGATAAGTGTGAGATATTAATAAATTAAATGTCACTAAACCATTTCCTGCACACTTGTCATTTAATTATTCATTTGAATTACTCCCTCCATTTCCTTATACAGCCATTATCAAAAATACATTTTGCATCAATACAAGGCCACCAACAATAACAGAGGCAAAAATTAATGATGTTTCCTCGTACTAGCAACTTTTTAATACTTACATGCATGTAGTCATAATGACACTCGGCTACTTCCTTCCCATTCATTCGTTGCATGCTTGTGGCATATTAATGATTCCAGTTAACGAAAAGAAAGTTGGCTTACAAAGCAGTCATTAAATTTTCTATTGGTACCTGTAATATGAGTTTGTGACCTTGTATAAAGGAATGGAGGGAGTACTTATATAACTTATACTTGAATAACCTGATATTATGTTCTGCTTCTATGAAAACATAGAGTGCATCGCGCACACGCACAACACAACGCCAACACGGAGGTTGTGATCATCCTTGGTGGTACCAATGCCGACGAATTGAACGGCGCCCAGGGAGTGTATTGCCTCCCGGCGGCCACCCACCGCTGAGGTCACCACCAACGTTGTTCCTGCCTCCCAGCTCACCAGGAAATACAAACGGATCTATTGACACACACCAAAAACAATAGAAAGATCAACCTGTTACTTTCGCTAAGCACAAAGGAAAGAAATGGAACATGATTAATAATTGTGCCAATTGTTCGTACAATTTCCAAGAAGGTAGCATGCTTCGAGGTTGCTGATGTCGACGTAGAGTCTGAAAAGATTTTGGCCCGGACAGCGATGCGCAACGATGTTATCCTCCAGAGCATCCCTACTTTGCCCAACTTCCTTAATTTCTTGCACCTGCACGCACATCTGAACAACTCCACATGAGAACTCCATCCCAGCGGCGAGCCAGAGGTAGCATGACAAAGATGATGGCATGATGGTAGACGTCGAGCAGGGTGAGCGGGCGAGGATCGGAGGATGAGCAGCCTGCCACCAAGCTCGTAGATCTTGGAGAGGTAAGGCACGTGCGTCAAGAAGAAGATCAACCCCGGCCGCTGCCATCACCTAAGCAGATGTCAGCGGCCCGGTGCACTCCCCAGGGCCCACGGCAGCGTCAGCTGGAGGCGGTGTTGATGGTTCAAGATACCCGCTGCACCTGAGAAGTCTCTAGGGACAAGAACTGCAACTTTCCGAATAGCTTATTATGTATGTGAATTAAACTATATTCACAATAGCAATTTGGAGCTGATCCAAGTCAGGTGTGTTACCTTGAATGGCTTCCATCATCTCTTCCACGCTGTAGTGACTTTCTAAATTAAAGGATCCTCGTTAAGTATCTAATCTTTGGATCTACATCTAGTGTGGTACATTTTAGCCAAATTCTTTAAATAGATGCATCACATTACATGAGCCGGCCGCAGACACATACTCCCTCTGTCCGGAAATACTTGTCATCAAAATGGATGTGATGACAAGTATTTCCGGACGGAGGGAGTATATAATAAACAATCTCAATACAGGTTAAGACATACAGGAGCAGCAAATAAAATGAGAAAAATAACTGAACACTGGGTGAGAAATTTTAATTTGCCAAATATCTAAAAGAAAGGACACGAAGCGAATATGCATGGCCCAGTAAAATACCTAATTAGCCTAACAGGAAAGAGAACTACTCCATAGCATCCATGTAAACTTGAACTGACATAGATTTTGCTGGACTGAAGATGACACAGATTCATATAACCGTCTAGTAAATTATTGATGGCCACGCGTTGTACCGGCTGCTGCACCATAATCGTCATGGCCACGCGTTGGCCAAGCCGCCGCCAGTCGGCATCCCCAGCAATTGCACCGAATCGCCGGATGCGCGGAGAGGGAAACGGGATGAGGGAATTTGGGCGGCGGCGGAAGTGCTGCATTCACGCCTGCAACGACATTAACACATGGAGGAGCAGGGCCATGCGTGGGCAGCGGCAGGATTCAGAGTGGCGGTTCTGTATCCCGTGATTTGAGGAAATGACAACTGAATAATCACAGTGAAGAAAACAGAGGGCAAGACTTCCTAACAGAGAAAAATACTAACTCACTCCAGGATCAGGATACATTGAGGTTAAACAGACATCAGGGTATTACAGAATCTGAGCAACATAGCATCCCACTAATTAAGATCTACTCCTAATAATCAGAAGGCGATGACGGCACTCGCTGATGATGGTGCTGAAGAGATCCTGCATCTTGCTAGGCCAAAGAAGCCTCCGTTGCTGCAGGAAAATCAATACATGAAACATAGCGTCAGTCAATTGGATGATGCAAAGAGCCCACCAAACCACTGTAATCCCAAACCAAAGATAATTGATGCTCCCAGTCGGCTCAGCTTTCAGCCTTGTAATCATGTCTTGGACTGATACAGGGTGCCAATTCCAACCCAAAACCTCCCGAACAAAAGGAGCAGACAAGGACAGCAATGAGAAAGCAAAAGAGAAGATGATCAGTTGTTTCGGTTTCCCTCCACAGGGGACACTTGCTATCAGTAGGCCCATGTCTATGGAGTACCTGTTCTTTTGTAGGGATTCTATTCCATCATGGATAACCTATCATGTTAAAACCAAAATCTTCAAAGGAATTTTTAGATTCCAAATTTGACCAAATATGGGGTTTGGACTCCCAGATAGGAAAGCCAACGGTACATAAATTTTGTGACCAGTGAGCTCCCATTACAGCTTCACTTCTTTGAAGAGTTGGCAAGTGTACATATAGAGATGCAAGTTTGTTTGAGTTTTCACGACTCGGGTTCTTTCAGTAGCGCCAAAGATAGCATACCAGGACAAATAACCATCTTACAGGTCGGAAAGGAATACATGCATTGGACACACATAGATAAATTATTGTTCTTTTTTCTCCCTAAGATAAGAGGGACACACAAATAGTAACCAAACAGTCACTACAGAAGCATTACATGAACGAATAAACTTCTCCCAGTTACACTGAAATGCTCAAGACTGCCTACCAAAGATTATTCAATAGCACGTAGTACATATATGGGAAAGGATAGTTTACTCACTGTGAAGGGGCGCACCTAACACGGTGATCACCTTACTGAAGCGCTCCGAGGTGATCTGTGCCCACTCACAGACCCTCGGTAAAATTCTTTCGAGGCCTTTATTCCACGCATAATGATTACCCGCCCATATTGTGTTTGTGACCTTTGGTTCTATCGTCAGCTGCTCAAGAACACAAGCATTTCCCAAGATACAACACGCCAGCTCAATCTGAGCCTTGTAACAGCGAAATCCGCTCATGAAGACCGTCTTGAGATGATCATGGCGGCGCATACCCACCACCTCAGCACTGGAGACACCACTGGATATCATATAGAACATCTGCATTGGAAGATTGCAATCATTTGGTCAAACTAATCCAAGTACAGTTCTTTTCTGAAGGTCCATATATTAATCTTTCTAAATAAATAAAATTGCACTCACATGCAAGTGCAATGTCTCCAGTCCGGGTGCAGCATCCAAACAATGGGCCAGTTGAAGAACTTCATTATCGAAATTTGCTTCTCTACAATTTATACTTAGTTGGCAAGTCATATGCCTCAAATGCATAAACATGCCCTGTGGTCTTGCTGGCAGCTTCTGCAACTGAAACATAACCCGGACAAATAAGATGACATAACAGTAACACCAATTTTGAAGAACTATCTATGAGGTAAGCAAAAAGAAAAGAAAAACTAGGCAACCTGTGCATATTTTGATATAACAGCTTGCACATGTAATATCTTTACTGGCAAAATGCTTGGAACTGCAGTGAATGTGTGGGTCACTGCTTTCGTGGCCATAAACATTATTGTTGCCTTCTCTAATTTTGAGCAACCATGAAGCACTATAGGGATCACTTCCCCTCTGTACTCAAAATGAGCAAGATCAACAGCATGAAACTCAACCGTCTTGATATCCCTTGTACTATCAATTAGCAAATGTTGAAGTTTATCGAGTTTGTGTGGTACGCTTAAACTAGTAACACGAGAGCAGCCGATGATCTGCAAGTCCTCAAGTGCTGAACACTTTGCAAGCAAGCCAGGAAAATCCCCGAATATCTGAACAGATTTCAGAACAAGCTTTCTGAGTATTGTAAAGCCACATATTCCTGAGTGTGGCTTTATAGAAACAGCAGCGAGAAACAATGACTGCACAAATGGGCTATTTTGAGCATCTAAGGCCTCAAGAGGGAAGTGGTGAACTCCATAGAATGGACCATCAATTATTAGCAGATCAAAATGTATTATCTTCGCCTTTGATGAAGTGGCAAACGAAATCCACCTGTCAAGACGAACAGAGTCTTCTTTGTGCAGGCCACACCTGATGCTGAACTTGTTGACTCCTATCCCACTGTGCTGTTGAATAACCGAATCTACAGTCTCAATGAACTTTGCTTGCTTTATTTTGGTACTATCCTGAGCAGCGAACTCGTCATCGCTGTCAGAATCCGGATCACTGAGATCATCAAAACATAGATTACAGTGGAATCTCCAGAGCATTTTCCAACTTCTTGAAACAATGCTTGTCCTCACGGCCTCTTCCAGTGGCAGCAGTGACATTATAACAGGTTGAACCTCCTGTGACAAGAAAGGACATGAACTGTAGGTGAGTTGAATTTTGACTAGAACTAACTGCCATCGGTAGACAAAATGAGGATGGAAGTGCATATATTTGAAAAGAGAAATCTGATGCAAACTGCAATCTTTTTGCAGTAGTTTCACCCAGTCCTTCATGATCTTTTTCAGAAAGTTGATTCGTATTCATCCTGATTAACAAGTTAAAAGCAAGATGCCCTAAAACATCGAGGCAGGAAAATCATGAAGTGGTCAGTAGTTGAAACCCCGAGGCAACAACTCAAACAGAACACCAAATATTTCCCCCCTACAGGTTCAGATCCGTGGAGAACACAGCAGGCATCACACCAAAGATTAATTATTTCAGTAAACACCTTATTTCCCTTGCTGTAATGGAAGGGGGGAAACGGAGTAACTGAGCTGACGGAATGGAAGTTACCAGCCACTTACCACGGGCAGGTCCTCCATCCGGAAGGACGGCGCGTCGGCGGCGCCGTGCTGGAGCTCCAACCTGCTCAGCTTGCCCGCCACCGCGGCCTCTTCCATGGGTTGCTGCAGTGAGAGAGGATCCACTGGTCAATGGCGAAAGGAACCCCGCATCCGCAATGGATCGATCTGTCAGAAACCCCCGCGGGAGAGGAGAGGAGAGAGGATGATAGCGCAGCTTACTTCCTGATCTAGAGGAGGAGGAGCAGGAGCAGGAGCAGGAGCAGGGGCTGCTTCGTCTTTGCCGGCTCCGGCCATCGCTGTTGCTGCTCAGGCCCGGCCCTGATGGGGGGGCAGGGGGGGACGGCCGCCCCGGGCCCCCGGAAACGAGGACCCCCCAGGTTCGTGCTCTGGCGTTGATACGACTGGACTGGGCTGCGCTAATGTTCCTAACAAAATGATAACTGGGCTAATTCTACGTCCACTGGCCACGTTTGGGAGAGATCGATCAACATCGAGCAAGAGCGGGCTGAGCGGCGCATCCTAAGGGCATCTCCAGCCGTTGGCCCCCAGGAGGGGCCACAAACCGGAGTCGCACTTGGAGGCGCACCGACGCTAAACCGCACACTGGGGGCCTGATGCCCCCCAGTCGCGGCGCCCACGTTTCGAGCAAAAAAGTCAAACACGGCGCAAAACGGCTCAAATTTAACGCAAACGTCGGCGAGTTCGTTCAAACTTAAACATATTTTACGGGGCGGAGGCAGGGCGAGCCGCCGGACGAGGAGGAGGAACCCCCTGATCTCCATGCGCCTCGGGGTCCAGGAGCTTCCCCAGCGGCGTGAGAAGGAAGGGGGAGCGGGGTAGTCGAGGCGCCGCGTGTTGCCGCCCTCGATGTACTCGAGGACGGCCTCCAACGTGCGCCCTGGCACGCCCCACCACCGACGCCGGCCGACGGAGTTGAGCCTGCCGGAGGGCACGACGCCGTTGGTGGCCTCGAGCTGCTGGGCGTGACGGCGGCGGAAGTACGGTTCCCAGAGCGGGCTGTCGGGGACGTACCGTGGCCCCTCCCTCGCCGCACGCGGCGGGTTCGAGCGGATGCGTGCGATCTCCGCACGCCGCGCCGCGCCGGTGGGTATCGGGGGCACCGGCACGCCGCCCGCGCTGATCCTCCACGCCCCGGGCACACGCATGTCCGGCGGGACCGGGTACTCGGCCTCGTAAAGGAGGCGAGCCCCGTCTTCATGAAGATGGCGGCGGCCGAAGCCGTTCGCCGCCGCGCCGTCGCCTGGGAAACGCTCGGCCATGGGTTTTGAACTGGAGACGGCGAAAGAGAGGAGAGGAGAGGGAGGAACGACGGCGACGGGAAGTGTGAGTCGCCGAGTGCGCCGGAGCGCGTCATATATAGGCCGAGGCGCCGCCCACACGCGTGGCACCGTGTGTACGCGTGGCGGGCGAGGCGAGGGCGAGGGACGCGCGTCGTCCGGCCTTCATTGCGCCGCCCATGAGGCATCAATGACGCAGGCTGACCGGCGCGGCAGCGCGCGGCAGCTTTGGCATTAATTCGCCGCGGGAAACGAGGCGATGAGGACGACGAAGGGCCAAGAAGAGAGCCGTGTCGCTGACGCGGCGGGCCCGCGGTTTCTTCGCGCCAAAAAAGTTCGCCCGGCACCCCCGAGCGCCCCCCAGCGCGCCGGGTTCGAGCTAGGTCCGCCGGCGCTGTTTTCGGCCCAAGCCGGCGAAAATCGGGCTCCTGGGGGCGCGACTGGGCCGTTTTTTCGGCGCCGTTGCGAAAAAAATGCCTGGGAAGGCCTTCTTGGGGGTGCGGCTGGAGATGCCCTAAGAGAGTGATTTCAGAAGTTCACATCACACACGATGAAATCGCCTCCTTCCCGTTTTCGCCTGATCTCGGGAAACCTAATTACCGCAAGGCTGCGGCGGCCGCCAGGCAACCCACGGGTAACCGTGGCACCACCGATGCCGCAGCTCCAGCCTATGCCTTCCCCCGCCGGTTTCAGAGAAGTTGTCCTATTTCTTGATGATTACCTAAATCTTTAGCTTATTTCCTAGCTTTTTCGGACGGAGGGAGTACCAATTTAAATGTATATACATTCTTGAAAATAGGTGAGGACTAAGCATATCTTTACATCGGGTCACCTCATATTCCAAAAAAAGAGGGCAAATTTTTTGTTTGGCCGACTAACCAGTGATAACTATAAACAGGGCGCTAAGAAGAGTGATATCAGTGACCAGCCAGTGACTGGCCAGTCACTGGTGTTACGTATTGGCTAGTATTCCCTCCGTTTCAAAATAGATGACCCAATTTTATATTAAAACAGTACAAAGTTAGGTCATCTATTTTGGAACGGAGGCCCTGTATATCACAAGTGCATAACATCACACAATATTACACAGGCAATACACAAAAAGCACATATAAACGAAGGTGTTACTCTAATATTTTATTTGTGGATGAACATCAAACTTTTCCAACATCCTGCGAAATGTCTCCACAAAAAGACATCCGTAGAGGTGTGTGCAAAAAAAAATATGAGTGCTCCAAAAGTTATCTTTTTGAGTTCCGATTTTCTCTGGTACAGGCATCCACAGATGTCTTTTCAAAGTGAATTTTTGCAAGACGTTAGAACTTTTGTTATTTTTATTTTTTACTATTATTTCAAAAATTAATGTTCATGCTCAAGGACAAATGCACCCACATGAACAGTAAATTCCAAAAAATAGTAAACAAAATCAAAAAAATCTTGCATTTTCAATTGCCTTCACATGCACATCTCATACAATATTCTTTGCAATGCAATTTGTTGTTCACATAACAGATATACACGTCTAATACATTCATCAAACTATGTTTTGATATCTATATATCATAAATAGTTCATCCCCACTACGAAAGTCCTCTTCTACCCCCGAGCTCAAATGAGCTCGGGATGAACAGTAAAATCGGAAAACTATGAAAAAATTTCAAAAAAATTGAATCTTTTTTATGACAAACTTTACCAGATGTTCTATATGCTTGCCAAATTTCATCACGAAAGAACATTCATGGAAATCGTGGCAAAAAAAAAAACTAGCACTCCAAAATGCTTTCAAAAAACAACATTTTGGGAGCATCAATTTTTTTTGCCACGACTTCCACGAATGTTCTTTCATGATGAAATTTGGCAAGCACACAAAACATTTGTTAAAGTTTATCATTAAAAAATTAGATTTTTAAAAAAGTTTCTACATTTATTTTTGATTTTATAGTTCATCGGGGAGCATTTGTGCTCGGGAGCAGATACTCCACTTTCATCCCCACCACTACTAATTATCTTACCATGAAGCCATCTCACGTATGCACATGTGTCGTGTCAGCAGTTGGGTTCCAATCAGCGGGTCCGTTTCCAACCATAACCGCCAACCAACGCTCAATCTCTCTCCATAATAAAAGGTTAGTTTCCCCCTACCAGCAGAGATGACTATAGAAAGCCAGCCTCCTAACAATTCATGGTTGAACACTAGCCTTGATTCTAACCATGGTACAAAGCAAAAAGGGCACAACATTTTGAAACAACATTTACACTTGGTTCCATGAATACAAGCATGTTGCCCCTACTCCGACTCGGTCATCCACAACCGTGAATCAAAGTCCCTCAACCATCGATGGTACACAATTCAAGAGGCTGTGTCAAAGTATTGTGGGCACTTGAAGCATCTCATCACACGATGGCCTAGCGGTGCACAAATAATCGAGCAAGTAAGTTGATCACTAGCCAGATATGCTTAGTTTTGTTGCTCACTAGCCAGATATGCATTGTTGACAATGTTTCACTTTGTAGCCTTCTCATGCTTGTTTGGTGTACAAGAAGTTTGAGAAGAAAAACTTCACCGTCATGCATTGTTGGTTGAAGTTGAATGGCTCAACGAAGTGGAACCTTTTTATAGCCAAGACCGCCTCCCAAGCCACAGAGAAAGAAAGGGTAACCCTACCAACCCAACCAAAGACCGCCGAAGAAGGTTAGAAGAATTTTATGGGGGAAGAAGTGGATATGTTTTAATGATTTTTTTCAGAAGCAACTTTGATGCTAAATGAGGCAACTTTAGTACTAAACATGAGCAACTTTGATGCTAGATGAATTGCACCATGTGTATAAGTGAATTCACCTAATAACCTCCTAATTAGTTGTGTGCGACAATGCAATAGCTGGTTACCATGGTTTATAAGTTGCATACATTGAAAACTAAATTGTATATTATTTAGTTGCCTACCATACTGAGAAAATGGCTTACCTTAGAGTGGAAACTTGTCTAACCTGACTTCTAAGTTGTTTACCCTAGAAACCAAGTTGACTACATCGATACGAAATTGCCTATGAGTAATCCTCAATTGCCTACAATACTATGGAGTTGTCCATCAAGGGAACTAAGCTGCCTTGAATGTCAAAAAGTTTTCGTGATATCTAAGTCTTCATCATGATTTCAAATTTCTTTTTGAATTGATGATTTGAAATTTCAAAACTATGTGGGGATGGATGGTATGAGATCCGGGTGCTTTTCTTTTCTAGAGGAGTTTGCCCGCCAAAACTACCGAGCGAGCGGTGTTGGCTAGCAAGGTCGTGACCAGCTCTTCAAAACTAAACCCCACATGGATATTTTTCGATAATTTTTTACTTTCAAAAAGCAACTTCGATTCTAGATGAGGCAAGTTTAGTGCTAACAGAAACAACATCACTCCATTAAAAGTAACTAATCGCCAACAATAAGCAATTAACTAGTAATAGAAAACAACTTTGAAATAGAGCTAGATAACATCACATCACCTTCATAAGCAATTTCCTTTCTACTAGAGGCAACTTCAGTACTAGAAATAGGCAACTTCCTCACCGGTACTCTCTAAGTTGCCTATTGTCCATGCTCGTATGTCGTTGTTTATAAATTGCATATAATAGAATGAAGCCGCCTAACATTGATATTCTCGTGTCTTCTATGCTAGTTATGGTAGGCCACTTGGTGGTTAATCTAGACAACTTCAAAGTGTTTGTTGCCAACTTAGACAAACAATGATAAACCACTTCACAATATTCACTACTGGAATTAGCTTATTTGTCGTCCGCCAACTCTTTGCCGTCTGCTGGCTGACGACAAAGAAGGTCTTTGTCGTCAGCCACAAGAAAACGTATGGCAAAGAAGTGGCTGATGGAAAACAAGGTCTTTGCCATCAGTTGGCTTACAGCAAAGAATCGTTGCCGTCTGCTAGCAGACGACAAAGAGGTGGGTGGGTCCAGTTATTGTTTAACCAACTACAGCCCACCGGCCCCACCTCTTTGCCGTCCGACAGCGGACGGCAAAGAATCTTTGCCGACCGTTGGCGGAGGGCAAAGAGGCGGGTACGTTAACGGCCGTCCCGCCCCCGTCCTCTCTCTCTTCTCTCACTCTCTCATTCCCTCCCTACCCACACCCGCGCCGCCGCCGCCGACCCTATCTGCCGTAGCCAGCCGGCCCGTCGCCCCGCACCCCTCCCCTGCGGCGCCTCGACCTCCACCGCACCCCTCGCTGCCCCTTCCACGTCGCCCCGTCCCCCCGCCCCTCCCCTCCATCGCCATCCCCCACCCACACCGGCCCACTCCGCCGCCGCCGACCCCGTACGGCGTAGCCGGCCGCCCCGCCGCCCCGTACCCCTCCCCGACCTCCACCGCGGCCCCGCCGCCCCTTCCACGTCAGCCAGCCGCACCGTGGCTGTCCTTGCCCCATCCTACCGAGGCCGTCCCCGCCCCGTCGCCGTCCCACCCCATCCCGCCGCGGCCATTCGGCCTCCCCCTCCACCGGGTCGCCGCCTCCTCCAGCGGCCGCCGCGGCCGTCCGGCCTCCCCCTCCACCGGGTCGCCGCCTCCTCCTGCAGGTGAGCTCCTCCCCCTTTTTTTGTTTAATTAGTTTCTTTTTGTTTCTTTTTGTTTCTTTTAGTTTAGTTTCTGTTTTAGTAATAGTTTTAGTTTTAGTTTTAGTTTTAGTTTAGTTTATTTTAGATTAGTTTTAGTTTTATTTTAGAAGAAGAAGAAGAGTAGAAGGAGGAGGAGGAGGGAGGAACAGGAGGAGGGAGAAGAAGAAAGAAGAAAAGAAGAAGAAGAAGAAGAAGAAGAAGAAGAAGAAGAAGAAGAAGAAGAAGAAGAAGAATAGGAGGAGGAGGAGGAGGAGGAGGAGGAGGAGGAGGAGGGGAAGAAGAAGAAGAAGAAGAAGAAGAAGAAGAAGAAGAAGAAGAAGAAAGAGGATAGGAGGAGGCGAAGAAGAAGAAGAAAGAGGAGAGGAGGAGGAGAAGAAGAAAACAAGAAGAAAAGAAAAAAGAGACCCCGACCCCGACCCCCGGCACGACACCCCGACCCCGACCCCCGACACCCGACACCCTAACAACGCACCCCGACCCCGACCCCGACCCCCGACGACCCCCGACACCCTGACACCACACTCCGACCCCGACCCCGACCCCGACACCCTGACACCGCGACCCCGGCACGACACCCCGGCACGACACCCCAACCCCGACACCCCGACACCCTGACACCACACCCCGATCCTGACCCCGACACCCCGACCCCGACACGACACCCCGACACGACACCCCAACCCCGACACCCCGACACCCTGACACCACACCCCGACCCCGACTCCGACCACTAACACCGCGACACCTGACACCCCGACCACCGACACCTTGACACCACACCCACCCTTACCCCCGACCCCCAGACACCCTGACACCACACCCTGACCCACACCCCGACCCCGACCCCGACACCCTGACACCCCGACCCCGACACGACACCCCGGCACGACACCCCGACCCTGACACCCGGACACCACACCCCGACCACGACCCCGACCATTGACACCCCCACACCTGACACCCCGACCACCGACACCCCGACCCCGACCACCGACACCCCGACCCCGACCCCGACACCCCGACACCCTGAGACCCCGACAATCGACACCCTGACCCCCGACACCTTGACACCACACCCTGACACCCTGACAGCACACCCCGACCCCGACCCTGACACCCTGACACCCCGATCGACCCCAGACATGATGATGATACAAAAACATCATATATATTTGTGTTGATCGAGTGTATTTTTATTATGTTCATGATGATGATACTCTTAAATTATATACATATTATTATGTTCATGTCAGGTATCCAATTTTTTATGTTGTACTAATTTCGTTTACTTTTTGTCATTGCAGGTGTCGACAGGATGGTGGGCAAGGGTCCAGAGTGCCCCGAGCCTCCTGCGAGCGCTACTGGGAGGGGTGGTTCCATTATTCCACCCTAGCCCCTCCGGAGAGCGCTACTAGACAGTATGCAGACAACTGCGGCGGGTGTTTCTTCTACGGCTGGGAGAGGTCGAGGGAGGACGAAGAAGGCTAGTAGAGGTGGACGTGGCAGCGGGACAGGTAGGAAGGCTGCTACGCCTTCCTCGCCGCCACCCTCAGCTGAATCACCCGACCAAAGGACTGCTCCGTCTGACGTGGACCCGTCTCGGACTCCGGTCCATGTGCCTTTGGTCGCTGATCCTTCGCCCCACCCGACTCGGGTCACTGATCCTTCGCCCCATGTGAGTCCGGTCCCAGAGTCTTCGTCCCAGAAGACTCCGGTCACGGGGTCTTCGTCCCAGAAGACTCTGGTCCCGCCGTCTTCTTCCCACGAGACTCCGGTCCCGCTGTCTTCTTCGCACGAGACTCCGGAGGCTAGTGGCCCGGAGGATGGTAGCGAGGACACTTTTCCAGATGATAGCTACAACGACGACGACCTGGTTGAGAAGGGCAAGAAGGTCTACAAGCGTGGCTGTACAAAGCTCCCGCCCATGCCGACGACCCCCGACCAGAGGTGGTTGATTGCGCCTAAAGGGTTGAAGTAAGTGCATTTACTATTTTTAACCTTTTGCCTTCTTGTTCCTTCAAATTAATATCTAATGCGTTGGCCTTGTCATACTACAGGGGCTGGGTATACCCCCGTGACCGTGGTGTCCGCAGGCCCAACCAGGTCCTTGGCACGCATTGCCGGCAGCACTTCCCTGGGTGGGTCACGATGCCCGGTGAGGGTCAGGTTCCACAGCTAGCACTGAGCTGGGAGTTGTACTCTGTTGGCCCGGTCCCTCCGGGGGAGATGGTCGCCGGTGTCGCGTGCAGACGGTGGCCGACATTGTGTTCCATCGTTTTGGGTAATTTCTCCTTTATATAATTAAAAATGAACACTACCTAGCTAGTGATTGTACTAATCATTGTTGTCTTCTTTGATTACAGACCTTCTACAGGGTTTCGGAGGGAGAACAGGAGGCCGCGGCTATGGTTGTCGAAGCCGAGTGCAAGCGCCTACTTCAGAACTTACGGAATGAGGCTCGGGTGTAGGCCGTTCGAGACTACTACGCCTCGCAGGGTATTAGGAGGGCCAATAAGAAGTGTCGCGGCAAGTTTCTGAGTAGGGAGAAGTACTTGGCGGTAATTATACCTATTCTTAAGGCCTTGAACTTAGTTTTCTTGATTTGATTTGTAGTGCTGAAATTTCTCTTGACTCACTTAGGTGCACCCGAGATGGTGTGTGGATAAGATGGACTATTGGGAGGCGTTGGTGGATGCGTGATGCTCTCCCCAATGGCTAGTCGAACACCAAAGGGCCAAGGATAAGCGCGACCAAATGGAAGGTGTGCCACACCATCAAGGGAGCTCCAACCTGTTTGAGTACGGGGATAACTGGGTATGTGGTTTGCTACATGATTCATGCAATTTCATTCTTCATGGTAGCATTAATTTATCCTTTCCAAAATGACTTAATATGCTTAATTAGTTAAAAAAGGCATAACTACCTTGGATAGTCCATTTATGACATATTTAGCTCTAAAATGACATAATAACCTTTAGATAGCTCTATAAATGACTTAATATGCTTTAGTTAGTTAAAAATGGCATAACTACCTTCGATAGCTCAATAACGACCTAAACTAATCTTAGCTAGTTCATTCATGACATAATTAGCTCTAAAATGACATAATAACCTTAGATAGCTCTATAGAATGCCTAAATATGTTATAGTTAGCTAAAAAATAGCATAACTACCATGGATAGCTCAATAATGACATAATTAGCATACTTTGGTCAAAAATGGCATAATAATCTTGGTTACCTCAAAAATGACCTAAACTTAGCTTATTTTCCTCAAAAATGACATAATAACCTTTCTTAGCTCCAAAATGACCTATTTACATAGCAATATCATTCTTCATGCTAGCTTGAGCCCTTAACTAATATTTTGTTCCTCTCTCTCAGGCGCAGTACCACAAGAAGCCTGTGCCAAGTCTGTTCGACCTCTATGGTATGGCCCATATGGCCCCGTACAAGAAGGCCAAGGCATTCACGGAGTCTGGCCTAGATCATCCAGAGAGCTTCACCAACATCTCCTCCCACCACAAGCTTGTGAAGTACAGAGATGAGGGGAAGACGAGGAAAGGGGAGGACTTTAACCCGAGCCAGGATCCTTTTGATACAGAGCTGGTGATGATATCTGGTGGCGCGAGGTCCCATGGCTCTCAAGCCATTGGTGATGGACTGATACGTTGTCCTAAGACTCTCCCACAGATCAAGAAGCGCCTGAGTAGCTTTGATCCTGAGATAACGCCTCGTGCACGGCCCGCGGAGCTCGCCGTGGCGGTTAGTCATATGGACTCTCTGACCTTTCCTCCAATACATTGTGTGTGTGTCCGTCGATGATTACAATGCTAACGAGGAGTGCTGTGTTGTAGGCATCGGTTGACAAAGAGAGATTGAAGACCCAAGCGCTTTTGGAGGAGGCAAAAAGGGAGGCGGCGGAGAGGGAGAGGGAGAGGGAGGAGAGGACGGCTAAGTTGTTGGAGGAGGAGAGGAACCGGAATGAGGCGTCTCACTGGGCCCTTTACGAGCTCATCGTGGTACGTTTCTCGTGCATATTAGCCCAATCTTGCACGTAATGTTCGCATTACTAACTAATATGACTGACTCGTGAGAACTTAATGTGCAGACCATGTGCGAGAAAAACGGTCGGGCCCCTCCAACGATGCCCCAGATTGCTCCGGCAGCCATAGTGAGTTTGATTTGAATGGTCCTTAGTTACTACTATTCACATTTCAGTTTGCGTCATGCTAATGAGACATTATTGGAAATGATCTTTGGTTCAGCATAGCTCCCGACAAGCATTGACCAATCCTTCCGCGTCTGCCAATGCCGGAACCCCGACCGGTCCTTCACCTCCGTCTGCCACTGGCGCAACCATGGCCATTCCTACACCTCCATGATAACATTATTTTTCTTCTTATTTAGCATGTTTAGTCCATTTATGACATAATTTGGCCTATTTAGTCCACAAATGACATAATAAGATGAAGAAAATCAAGGAAGAGGAAGAAAAGAAGCAATAGGAAGAAAAGAAGAAGAATAAGAAGAAGAAGAAGAAGAAGAAGAAGAAGAAGAAGAAGAAGAAGAACTTCTTCTTCTTCTTCTTCTTCTTCTTCTAGTTTTCTTCTTCTTCTTCTAACTTTCTTGTTTCCCATTTTGCAGATTTAATTAACTATATGGAAGCTTACATGGATGGAGTGCTTGTTTCTCTATTCTTCTTTTTCGTTTGTATCGAAGAATAATGTGGAACTTGTTATATGGATGCATGGAACAATGTGTTGGATGAACATTGTGATATTAGTGTAAGATGTATGGATGAAATTGTGTTTCTTATGTATGTATGTTGTCATGGATGGAGCTATGTGTTGGATACATCATATGTCTGCTGTGCCTGTGAAAAAAATATGTATGTATATCTGTGTGTGAATTCCAGTGAAATTAAATGGATATAACTAAAAACACGGGGTATATAGCCTCTTTGCCGTCCGCTAGCGGACTGCAAAGAGGACACGTGGCAACTACCTGTAGAAACTGGGAGCACTGGCTGCCTATTTGGACAGTTTGCCGTCCGCTGGCAGATGGCAAAGACCTTTGAATCTTTGCCGTCTGCTGGCAGACGGCATAGCTGGCCACGTGGCAGCTTCCCAGTGCTGGCCTAACTGAGCTCTTTGCCGCCCGTCAGCCGACGGCAAAGAGCTTCAACTCTGTGCCGTCTGCAGGCGGACGACAAAGAGCGCCGTTAACCCCCTAACGGCTCTGACGCCACCCCACTGCCGTCCGTTGTCTTTGCCGTCTGCTGGCCTCAGATGGGGATGGCAAAGAAGGCCTTTGCTGGCACCTGTTCAGCCGGACAGTTTGCCATCTGCTGGCGGACGACAAAGAAGTTCGCCGTCCGGGATCTATGCCTTTGCCGTCTTCCATGGCGGACGACAAAGAAGCTGATTCCAGTAGTGATTGTAGGCAGTTATTTTTTTTCAATATTTGGCAACTGAGCAGCAATGATAGGCAACTAATTACCAATTGCAGACAACTGGCCATCAATGGTAGGCAGTTTATAGTATTTATAATACTATAAGCAACTAAACATCAACCGTAGGCAAATAACAATGAAACAATAGGAAACTGAGCAGCCATGATAGGCAATTAGGATAATGTTAGCAAAATTCATAGGTACACATACTGTAGTGAAGTTGTTTTGCATCTAGCACTAAAGGGGTCTTATGTTTTGTGTGGTTTTTTCTCGTTTTTACGCAAACCAAGGAAGTGTTACTAAAATCTGTGATCCAAGCTCTATCCACCTTTTCGATGGGTTGTTTCAATCTTACGAAAGGGTCATGCAAAAAACATATGGCAGTGATGGCTAAGTATTGGTGGGATAGGTCTCTTGATGAGAGAGGGATGCATAGGTAGTCAATTGAGAAGATGTCCATTTCGGAATTCAGAGGCGGCATAGGGTTCCGGGACTTGCAATTATTCAAAGATGCAATATTGGATAAACAGGTGCGGCAGCTTTTGATCAACCCTGATAGTTTGTGTGCGACAGTCCTAAAGGGACGTTATTTCCCGAATGGGTTTTTTGTAGGCTGCTTGCCTTGCAAGTTCATTGGCAACGTCAAAAGTTATTTGTGTTCGACGTGATGCTCTCAAGAAGGGTTTAGTTCAAAGAATTGGGAATTATGACCAGTTTGATATGGCATGACAATTGGATATCGGGTACAGTCTCCCTAAAACCGATTACGCGGTTATCCGAGGCTCCGGTTCAAATTGTTGCTGATTTATTTGAAGAAGAGATGGGTGACTGGAATGTTAACCTAGTTCGACAAATGTTTATTGCTCCGGTTGCAAATGCACGCCTCTGCCAAGTACCGGTATTGATAATTTCTGGGCATGGGAGGTTGAGAAGAACGAAGTGTTTTCAGTTAAGTCGGCTTACAGACTGCTGATGGATCACAAGTTAGCTCAGTTAAATGAGCAAAGCACCTCTCAATATGGGGAGGCGAGTTGGAAGGCGTTGTGGAGCCAAAATCTGAGTCTTCTGGTGGAGGGCTATGAAAAACCTTCTTCCATCTTCATCTGAACTTCATTTGACACATGTGCCCTATGTGTGGCAATTCGGATGAAACATTATTTCGTGCTCTAACTCAATGTGATTATGCATTGCTGTTTTGGAATGAAGCTGCAGATTTCTTCAACACGAAGCTGCCTCGGCTACATCCCTTGACGTGGAAGCAAGGTCTTTTGGACACTGCTTTTCTGAAGGAGCACGTTGACGTAGTTATTCAGTGATGTGGGCAAGTTGGAGCAATAGAAATAATTATACACACGGAGAAGCTCAATACCAGCCACTGAAATCAATGGAGTTGATGAGTTGGTCACATCACTTGATATTCCAAGTGGTGATACAGATGGACATGACCTCATAAAGGAACATTGGAAGGTTCCACCATGGGGCTGGGTAATACTGAACTGCGGCGGGGCGACCGACCAGGCGACGGGAGATGCATGAGCTGGAGTTGTGGCTAGGGATGGTTGGGGGGGGGGGGGGGGGGTCTTTCTTATTTGCGAGATGCTATAAATACCCTGCTAAGGAGGACCCATTCATAGCCGAAATCCTAGCTTGTCGTGATGCTATGGAATTTGCTATGGTAGATCGTTATCACATGTGATCATGGAATCGGATTGTGAGTCCATTTGCACCATATGGACACTAGGAGACGACAAGTCTGTCGGAGGCCAAGTTTATAGAGAGATGCACTCTTATCTCTCGTACTTTGAGGGATTTGATCTAGTCTTTGTGCGTCGGGAGGCCAATTTTGTGGCTCACCAGTGTGCTAGGCATTCGCTTTTTTAGACAATGCTTGTAATATGAATGTTATCCCTGATCTCTGATTGAGCCCTGCTCAATGAGAGATGTTCCACTTGAATGAATAAATACAAGGGTGGTTATAAAAATAGAGGAGTCCGTGGGTGGAATCCGTGGCATGCTATCTGTAAGTGTCACATTTTTGTGTTCCATCGCGCGAATGCGACGACATAGAGGAGGCAAGCCGAGACCTTGCCTTACCGTTACGGCACCCCGGCCGGCTACAGGCAAGTGATCGTGTGTTTACTAGTCCAAGTCAACTAGACTATACACACTGGCTCAAATCAGGAGACCAGTCGCCATCACCGATATATATACTTAGCATGCACGCATGCAATGCCAGCCAGATATATATCTCCGAGTATGTGGTTTTCTGTAGCTCAGGCTACGTGGTACCTCTTATCTTTGCCTTCCATTTCTGCATCACGATCCGTGCAGACGTATTTGTTTTTTTAATTTCTCTCAAACGACACAACATATAAACTTCAAATTTTGCAAAACAACAATACATTGTAACTACAATCTGGGAAAAAACTTTCAGACTTTTTCATGCATTTTAAATACTTAAAATAATATTTTAGTCAAACAAAATCTCATTTTGTATATTTAAATCAGACCAAAAAATCTGAAAGTTTTTCACGCATTGATGTTCTAATGTTTGTTTGATCTGCAAAGCTTGAACTTCATATGTTGTTTCATTTTACAGAAACAAAAAAGAGAAATCTTCTTATTTAAGTTCGTTGGAGAGTACGGATCTCAAAGCAAAGCTCAAGGGTTGAGGATAAGAGGTTCCATGTAGCCCGAGCTACAAAGGAACTTTGTGTCCGATTAATACCCAGTCGATGTATGTGGTTTGTTGATTGACAGGAAACTGAAACTGAAAACGATGTTCTGGGGCGGTTTACCCACGTTTGAACCAGTCAGCCGGTCATCTGCAGCCAACCATTCCCCTCATTTGCCGGCCCGCTCTTCATTCTTTTTGCTGTATAAAAGCTAGCAGAGATGTCTTTTTTTACCTCTCGACCATTTCGAGACTCCTCGTCATGTCGTGATCTCATCCAGACTCTGAACAACACTCGATCACCAAATCACATAACTCATATAATACTATATCGTCAATGAACATTAAGCGTGCGGACCCTACGGGTTCGAGAACTATGTAGACATGACCGAGAGACCTCTCCGGTCAATAACCAATAGCGGAACCTGCATGCCCGTATTGGCTCCTACATATTCTACGAAGATCTTTATTGGTCGAACCGTTATGACAACATACGTAATTCCCTTTGTCCATCGGTATGTTACTTGCCCGAGATTCGATCGTCGGTATCTTCATACCTAGTTCAATCTCGTTATCGGAAGTCTCTTTACTCGTTCCGTCATACATCACCTCGCGACCAACTCCTTAGTCATTTGCTTGCAAGCTTATGATGTGTATTACTGAGAGGGCCCAGAGATACCTCTCCGATACTCGGAGTGACAAATCCTAATCTCGATCTATGCCAACTCAACAAACACCTTTGGAGATATCTGTAGAGCATCTTTATAATCACCCAGTTATGTTGTCACGTTTGATAGCACACAAAGTATTCCTCCGGTATCCGGGAGTTGCATAATCTCATAGTCGAAGCAATATGTATTTGACATGAAGAAAGCAATAGCAATAAAACTGAATGATCATTATGCTAAGCTAACGGATGGGTCTTTTCCATCACATCATTCTCCTAATGATGTGATCTTGTTATCAAATGACAAATCATGTCCATGGTTAGGAAACCTTAACCATCTTTGATCAACGAGCTAGTCTAGTAGAGGCTTACTAGGGACAAGGTATTTATTTATGTATTCATGCATGTATTTAAGTTTCCGATCAATACAATTCTAGCATGAATAATAAACCTTTATCATGGATACGGAAATATAAAATAACTACTTTATTATTGCCTCTATGGCATATTTCCTTCAAAGTATTGGTGGGCGGTCTCTTGATAAGAGAGGAATGCATTGCAGTTGATAACCCACAAGTATAGGGGATTGCAACAGTTTTCGAGGATAGAGTATTCAACCCAAATTTGTTAATTCGACACAAGGGGAGCCAAAGAATATTCTCAAGTATTAGCAGCTGAGTTGTCAATTCAACCACACCTAGAAACTTAATATCTGCAGCAAATTTTTTAGTAGCAAAGTAATATGATAGTGGTGATAACGGTAACAAAAGTAAAGACAGTAAAAGTAATATTTTTGATATTTTGTAGTGATTGTAACAGTAGCAACGGAAAAGTAAATAAGTGAGAACCAGTATATGGAAAACTCGTAGGCACCGGATTAGCGATGGATAATTATGCCGGATGTGGTTCATCATGTAACAGTCATAACATAGGGTGACACAAAACTAGCTCCAGTTCATCAATGTAATGTAGGCATGTATTCCGTATATAGTCATACGTGCTTATGGAAAAGAACTTGCATGACACCTTTTGTCCTACCCTCCCGTGGCAGCGGGGTCCTATTGGAAACTAAGGGATACTAAGGCCTCCTTTTAATAGAGAACCGGAACAAAGCATTAACACATAGTGAATACATGAACTCCTCAAACTATGGTCATCACCGGGAGTGGTCCTGATTATTGTCACTTCAGGGTTGCCGGATCATAACACATAGTAGGTGACTATAGACTTGCAAGATAGGATCTAGAACACACACATATTCATGAAAACATAATAGGTTCAGATCTGAAATCATGGCACTCGGGCCCTAGTGACAAGCATTAAGCATAGCAAAGTCATAGCAACATCAATCTCAGAACATAATGGATACTAGGGATCAAACCCTAACAAAACTAACTCGATTACATGATAAATCTCAGCAAACCCATCACCGTCCAGCAAGCCTACGATGCAATTACTCACGCATGCGCATGGCGGTGGGCATCATGAAATTGGTGATGGAGGATGGTTGATGATGATGACGGCGACGAATCCCCCTCTCCGGAGCCCCGAACGGACTCCAGATCAGCCCTCCCAAGAGAGATTAGGGCGGTGGTCGTCTCGGCTGTTATACCTTTGAAGCGTGCATTTCGGGCGGAACGAGTTCGGTGCAATGTAGAGGAGGTAGACGTTCTCACGACGGTAGTGGAAGTAGTGGTACACAGCCGTAGTGGAAGTAGTCGTACACAATCCGTAGATGTTCGGCGTCGCCAGTAGTTGTACACAGTCGTTGTTGGACTTGATGGATCCGAGGGCTCCGGGCGTCGTGGTACTTGGCGAAAACCACGAAGAGGGTACTTGTACTCGCATCATCGTGGAAGTAGTCGTTCGGGCTCCCGTGCGGACTTGGTGGTATTGGTCTCCGCAGCGTAGTTGTACAAAAACATCATCGGACTTGGACGAATCCAGAGGCGTGCACAGGCAGTGGTGGTCGTCCATGGAGGGCGCTAGTTGCCGGAGAAGGGCCACGCGACGGGGCTCAGCGAGGAAGGCAGCGCGCAGGAAGAGCAGCTGCAGCAGGGCAGCGTTGCTGCAGGCACGGGAGGAGGAAGGCCATGGCAGAGGCATGCGCCTGGGGCGCCGGAGTTGGCCTCCAGTGGCGGCGCGGGAGGCCAGGCGCGGAGGAGGGCCAACGAGGGGGCGCGACGGAGCTCAGCAGACGTGCTCCAACGGAGGTGCTTAGGCGGGGGCGAATGCGGAGGAGAGGAAGGAGCTGGGACGAGGCAGAACAGAGGCATGGCTGCTGATGGAAGGGGGCGTGACGGTGGAGAGGAGGCCGACGGGGCTCCGGCCTGGTTCTCTTCTCCGGCGAGGGCGGAGCGCGGGGATCTCCTCTCCCTGGAGCGATGCGGTGTGCGTGAGGGAGGAGAGGGAGGCGAGTGAACGAGGGAAGGGAGAGGGGATCGAGCGTAGATGGGGATCGAACAGGAGGCGGCGGCCAGAGGGAGAGATCGAGATGAGGGGGGGTCGGGGCTAGGGTTAGATAGGCAGGGGCCGGCTGGGCCTTGGGCCATGGAGGAGTTGGGCTGCGGATGGGCCTAGATGGCCTGCTGGGCTCTCTCTCACTCTAAAAAAAATAAAAATAAAACAGAGATGAGAAATGAAAGAAAGAGAGGTTAGGGGAAGAAGTTGGACACGCGGATAATTTTCCCGGGCTCACAAAAATGAGCTGGAACCAGGAAAAATAGAAGTGGGCATGACCGAAAGTTTAAATTCAAACTCATTTGATTTAAATTCAAATGGTTTGAATAGGAAGTGAGGGTTGGGAAGGTCCAAAAATGTTGATATTTTGGTGGGGCTTCGATAGATAAAGAAAGAATTATAGACAAGGTTAGAGAGTCAAAAAATGAAGAAGAAAAGGCCAAGGGATTTAACATGCTCGTGTGTTGTGGTAAATTCCAAACTAATGGAATATTTTTAATAGCTCCATAAATATTAGGAGGATATGTTACAAAGAGAAATCACCATGTGATTTCCCTCGATTTAAATAGATCAAAAGATCTATGCAATTTATTTAGTTGAGGTTTTAAAAATTAAATGACATGCTGGCATGATGACATGATGCAATGCAAGAGATGACATGATGAAATGCAACAAACAAAAAAATAAATCACACGGCAAAACTCGGAATAGCTGGAAGTCTTCTGGAGCGTCGGTCTCGGGGCTTTACAACACTCCACCACTACAAGAGGATCTCGTCCCGAGATCTAGGATGGCACCGGAGAGAAACGGAAGAGGAAGAGAAGAGGTAAAACTAAGTTGCTTCTTCGACAAAAGAGTGAAACCAAAGAACCTTGAGAGGTTGAGCAAAATGAAAGAAAGAAAACAACGAAGATGAACAAAGTTGAAAACACTCTGTTAGAAAAGAGGAACAAGGGATATGACGAGTACCAAGAGGTTAAGTGATGAGAAAGATATTGAAACCACTCCGGTTAAACAAGATAGAGAAGGAATAAGAATGATATAATTTGGGCAGCACTCCGACTGAAAGAAGAAGGAAAACTTGATAAGATGAAAAGAACTTGAAGAGATGACACAACACTCCGGTTAAATGGATAATCACAAGAAGAACACGATCCTCACAAAACGAGGTGATGGGTGAAGAGCACAACATCAGAATGCCTCCGTAACGAAAGAATAGAAGCTAGACCATTGAGATAAAGGGACGGAGAAGAAAATGACAACTTCTACCACAATTGAATTTGGAAGGCATCCTTGCAAGAAGGTTAGAATAGAGTTGTTGGAAGACCAACAACAAAAAGAATAAGTTTGTAGTGGGCTTATGGAAACATCTCAACATTATGAGGTGACAACCGACCACTAAAGGAAATAATTGCTAGCTTTAGATCGACAAAGAGATGAACACTTCTACCACCGATGATAAAGAGATAACTTGGATCATTGATAAGCACCACAAAAGAAACATTCGTTAGGGAAGGCTTTAGGTGAAATATGACACAAGATAACTCCAACAACGAGGTTGATGGTTGAAAAGATCTCTTGAACAAAGATAAAATGATGGATTTAAATATCTCATTCTTAACAACTTGCGAATCATGAAACACGAAGTGAAATTGTCAAGAATGACATAAGACCACCTCAAAAGGTAGAAAGAATTGCACTTCGGGATGCACGATGAAGAATGCTTGAACTCATCAAAACAAAACATGTGTTGAGCACCATGTTTAATTTTGAGTATAGCTTGGCTGATCTTAACTTCAAGAGAAATCTTGAAGAACTATTGAAGAATGAAAATAATCCTTGACGAACCACCATGTAGAGCCTCCATGAAGAACTCCGGTAATAAAAGGATGATAGAAAGAAAGGGAAGTTGAAAACACAAGGTGAAGCCTTGCCATGATTTAGATGGAGCTTCGCGATGATATAACCGAGAGAACTTGGAACTCCGAAAAGAAAAGATGATCTTAGAACCGAGAATTTATTCCTCAAGAACAAACTCCAAAGGAAACAATTAATCACTTAGATGAAACAATAATAAGAATTACGTTATGCCTATCCTTCACCAATTTAAATTGATGACAAGCAACGGATTTGGCATACTACTTATTCTCGTAGAAAGGATTAAGAGGGATATAGCGTAAACTTCAGAAGGTATTGATGGAACCACCGGTGGGATTTGGGAACAACGAATATTTGATATGATAACGAAGGAAGTGAAATCTTGAACGAACCACCGTAAGAATTAAGAATGAACGTAGCAAAGGCACGATTCACCGGGAAGAATTGGAAAACGAATGAAGATAGTTGAGGGGATTTAGATACATGAGAACGAAGAGACCATGAACTGATTTGAGGTTATTTGAACGATGCACCGGTAAGGTTTGGAGAACGATAGTTACACACTGAGAATGCAGAATTATAACATGATGGCCTTCGGAGGAAAGAAATGGAAACAACTCATGAAATGCTCCGAATGAGTGAAAAGAATTCTCACAATAAAGAATCCTGAATGTTCAAGAGAATGGACCAAGATTTAGGAAAAATTCTTCGTCAGTATTTAAATGTTGAGAATGATGATGAGAACCACCAAAACTGTTGAGATACTCCGGGAGAATTAAAAGAGGAAAGGTTGAGCCAAAGATGAAAAGAGTTTGAAAGCGATCTTGGAGAAAGCATGTGACTGATGGAATCCATTCTTACGTCACACTTTGAAAAGACTTGGGAATAGCTCCGAAATAATTAGAAGAGTCAGGTAAGATCCTGGGAAAAGACCTGTGGGTTAGGGCCCACTCAAAAGAAAACACCGTTGAACAATTGATTGAAAGGGGGGATTGCACCGGTTGAATTAAATGACTTGAATGAGATAATAATCTCCAAATAGCTTGAACGGATTAAGAATGGAAACACAAATCTTCTGAGATATCTTCAACACTCTGGAACAAATGAATAGCAAGAGGTGAGTGATTGAGAGGTGCACCGGCATGAGAAAGCATTTGACACGAGGAAAGGAATATGATGAATATCGAAAGCTTGAATTGGATCCACCGGAGAAGAAACAACAATGAAGGATGATGAACTTGACACTGTTGAGCATCTTCATGGGAAATCACCGGATAAGAACATTGAAAGAAAAGAACGAAGAGACTTCCCATCAATAAAAAGGATACTTGATTAAGAAATCTGAGTCCTTGAAGAAAAGGGTGGGAGTGTGGGGAAAACAAAGGCAACTTGGAACGGATGAAACAAACACCGTTCAGAAAACTTAGAATTGATCTTGCGGATGGGGGGAATGATGGGATCATCTCGAAGAGAAGCGCACTGGTTGGAAAAGAATTAACATGAAAACCTCAATGATCAAACAAGATTAGTATTCACATAGCAATATGAGAACACCGTTTCGGAAAGGTATGGATATCAACACTTGACTTCGAAGCAACTCGAATACTACAAATAAAACAAAACAAAGGATTTGGCTTGCAGAATAAGCCGGAACAAATACATATGATAGAGATTTACCCAATCCCATATCAGGTATCTGTCGGAAAGATATTCTAGGAGCTACTTGAATTCCCACCTATAAACTCCCAAAACTTTCTGGTTATGCAATCTGGTGTTGGGGATACAGGGGAAGCAATAAATATCTCACCCAAACTAACAATCCCTACATCTAGCTGTATCCATCCGTCAACACATAACCAAGAAAACTCCGGAAATCGTGTACCTCAACCTTCGAAAAGCATCCGTCATACGAGCTGTGGCAATACTCCTGAACTCCCCAGTACTGGGTGGCGTCGAGGTTATCTCACCAACAACTGCATAAAAGAGATTTTCGATGTCGGCAAAACTCAGGTATTCCAGAACTGCAACGATAAAATTGTGACGACAACACCTCGGAGCTCAACTCCCCGGGACACTGCCACAACCCCTAAATGTCAGGAGGCACCAAGAACAATGTTCTCGTCACAATACTATCAGAACGATTCCAAGATACCCGCGTGATCCTAAAAAAAATTTAGTGAAATTTGAGAAGAGGAAAGTCAAAACATCTACGTCAGGGGACCTCACAAGAGCGACGAAGGGGACTGAGGAGTAAAAAGAATCCTACTCTCCGATATATATAATCCTAAGACTCAAAATAGTTTTCTTCTAGACTCAACAACGGCCAACAAACAAGGGGGCTCCTATGGTCGGTCGAGGCTCTGATACCAACTTGTCACACCCAAGATGCGACCCTATCCTAAAGGAACTCAAAGGTCCCACCAAGGATAGAAGCGCATCTTGAAGACGCTTTTGCAAGGTGGATATCATTACATCAACATTACATAAATAGATGGGATACATACATAATGCATACAATGCCACACGAATACAACATCATCTTACATAAGAATATCATCCGACTACGGATGAAACACAAACAGAAACTCAAACGACATCCACCCTGCTAGCCCAGGCTGCCGACTTGGAACCTATCCCCTGATCGAAGAAGAAGCAGAAGAGAACTCCAAAACAAGCAAACATCGCTCTCGCGTCATGGTCATCACAAAACCTGTACCTGCAACTGTTGTTGTAGTAATCTGTGAGCCACGAGGACTCAGCAATCCCATTACCATGGGTATCAAGACTAGCAAAGATTAAAGGGAAAGGAAGGGATAAAGTGGTGAGGTTGCAGCGGCGACTAAGCATATATGGTGGCTAACATACGCAAATGAGAGCGAAAAGAGAAGCAAAGGAATGGTCGTGAAGCTAGCAATGATCAAGAGGTGATCCTGAACTCCTACTTACGTCAAACATAACCCAAAAACCGTGTTCACTTCCCGGACTCCGCCGAAAAGAGACCAACACGGCTACATACACGGTTGATGCGTTTTAATTCGGATCTGGTGTCAAGTTATCTACAACCGGACATTAACAATTTCCCATCTGCCACATAACAGCGGGCACGGCTCTCGAAAGTTTATACCCTGCAGGGGTGTCCCAACTTAGCCCATGATAAGCTCTCGCGATCAACGAAGGATATACCTTCTCCCAGGAAGACCCAATCATTCTCAGAATCTCGGTTTACAAGACATTTCGACAATGGTAAAGCAAGACCAGCAAGACCGCCCGATGTGCCGACAATCCTGATAGGAGCTGCACATATCTCGTTCTCAGGGCAACACCGGATGCGACAGGCTACGAGTAAAACCAGACCTCGAGTTTCCTCGAGAGGGCCCCGCAGGCGGCTCGGTTCAGACCAACACTTAGACAAACACTGCCCCGGGGGGCTAAAATAAAGATGACCCTCGGGCTCCGGAAACCCCAAGGAAAAAGGGCTAGGTGAGGCAAATGGTAAAACCAAGGTTGGGCCTTGCTGGAGGAGTTTTATTCAAAGCGAACTGTCAAGGGGGTCCCATAAATCACCCGACCGCGTAAGGAACGCAAAATCCGGGAACATAACACCGGTATGACGGAAACTAGGGCGGCAAGAGTGGAACAAAACACCAGGCATAAGGCCGAGCCTTCCACCCTTTACCAAATATATAGATGCATTAATAATATAAGAGATATTGTGATATCCCAACATAATCCTGTCCACCATGGGGTAATCTTCAACTTCACCTGCAACTAACAACGCTATAAGAGGGGCTGAGCAAAGCGGTAACATAGCCAAGCAATGGTTTGCTAGGAAGGGTGCAAAAGGTTAGAGGCTGACATGGCAAATTGGGAGGCTTGAAGAGCAAATGATAGGTAGCGCAGCAAAGCGATAGAACGAACCAACTAGCATAGCAATGATAGTAGTGAGATCCAGGGTAGCGGTCATCTTGCCTGAAATCCCGCTAGGAAGAAGAACAAGTCCATGAAGAAGACGAACGGTAGTAGTCGAACGAATCCTCACAACTCCGGAACGAAACCGAAGCTAACGAGAGAAGCAACCCGGAAAGAAGCAAACAATATGGTAAACAACCATCACAAAGACATGGCATGATGCACAATCAAGTAATGATGCATGTCCGGTTTAATGAGGCATGGCATGGCAAAGTGCAACAAACAATACTACAAGTTAAGTGGAGCTCAATATGCAACGAGTTGCATATTGACAAAACATCACATTGACATATTTAGTTTAATCTCGTTTAAGCTACCAAACAATATTAAATGTTGTTAAACATGGCAAGAGGTGAAGCATAATAAAACTACCTACCTAGGCAAGTTTAAATGAGGCCGGAACAACAAACGATAATTCCGGAAAATCCCCATATGTTATTTAGCAATTTAATGCAAACACAAGTTTAAGCATTTAAATGTTGTTATCATGATGCGGATGACATGTGCAAGTTTATGCAATTTTATGAAAATGTTGACATGAGCATGTTATGAAGCATTTGGTCACCATGACGGAACAAAAGGGTGCCACAGCAACGAATCCGAAAATGATGCCACGGCAACATATCGGTTCCGGTAACTTGATTGAGATACCGATGCAAACGAGAAGTGTGCGGATGTGTGGAACACGCAAGAGATGGGGAGTGATCCCGGATACCGGGTGTCCCACATGTCGGTGGCATGGAAAAAGAGGGGCATCGCAAGCGACAATTTGATCACGGTGCAAACACGGACATCTCATTCAACACATGCATTCAGCGGTCGTCTCGGCTGTTATACCTTTGAAGCATGCATTTTGGGCGGAACGAGTTCGGTGCAATGTAGAGGAAGTAGACGTTCTCACGATGGTAGTGGAAGTAGTGGTACACGGCCGTAGTGGAAGTAGTCGTACACAATCCGTAGATGTTCGGCGTCGCCAGTAGTTGTACACAGTCATTGTTGGACTTGATGGATCCGAGGGCTCCGGGCGTCGTGGTACTTGGCGAAAACCACGAAGAGGGTACTTGTACTCGCATCATCGTGGAAGTAGTCGTTCGGGCTCCCGTGCGGACTTGGTGGTCTTGGTCTCCGCAGCGTAGTTGTACAAAAACATCATCGGACTTGGATGAATCCAGAGGCGTGCACAGGCAGTGGTGGTCGTCCATGGAGGGCGCTAGTTGCCGGAGAAGGGCCACGCCATGGGGCTCATCAAGGAAGGCAGCGCGCAGGAAGAGCAGCTGCAGCAGGGCAACGTCGCTGCAGGCACGGGAGGAGGAAGGCCATGGCAGAGGCATGTGCTTGGAGCGCCGGAGTTGGCCTCCAGTGGCGGCGCGGGAGGCCAGGCGCGGAGGAGGGCCAACGAGGGGGCGCGACGGAGCTCAGCAGACGTGCTCCGGCGGAGATGCTTGAGCGGGGGCGAACGTGGAGGAGAGGAAGGAGCTGGGACGAGGCAGAAGAGAGGCATGGCTGCTGATGGAAGGGGGCGCGACGGCGGCGAGGAGGCCGACGGGGCTCCGGCCTGGTTCTCTTCTCCGGCGAGGGCGGAGCGCGGGGATCTCCTCTCCCTGGAGCGATGCGGGTGTGCGTGAGGGAGGAGAGGGAGGCGAGTGAACGAGGGAAGGGAGAGGGGATCGAGCGTAGATGGGGATCAAGCAGGAGGCGGCGGCCAGAGGGAGAGATCGAGATGAGGGGGGTCGGGGCTAGGGTTAGATAGGCAGGGGCCGGCTGGGCCTTGGGCCATGGAGGAGCTGGGCTGTGGATGGGCCTAGATGGCCTGCTGGGCTCTCTCTCACTCTAAAAAAATAAAAATAAAACAGAGATGAGAAATAAAAGAAAGAGAGGTTAGGGGAAGAAGTTGGACACGCGGATAATTTTCCCGGGCTCACAAAAATGATCTGGAACCAGGAAAAATAGAAGTGGGCATGACCGAAAGTTTAAATTCAAACTCATTTGATTTAAATTCAAATGGTTTGAATAGGAAGTGAGGGTTGGGAAGGTCCAGAAATGTTGAGAATTTTGGTGGGGCTTCGATAGATAAAGAAAGAATTATAGACAAGGTTAGAGAGTCAAAACATGAAGAAGAAAAGGCCAAGGGATTTAACATGCTCGTGTGTTGTGGTAAATTCCAAACTAATGGAATATTTATAATAGCTCCATAAATTTTAGGAGGATATGTTATAAAGAGAAATCACCATGTGAATTCCCTCGATTTAAATAGATCAAAAGATCTATGCAATTTATTTAGTTGAGGTTTTAAAAATTAAATGACATGCTGGCATGATGACATGATGCAATGCAAGAGATGACATGATGAAATGCAACAAACAAAAAAATAAATCACACGACAAAACTCGGAATAGCTGGAAGTCTTCTGATGGCGGCGGCTCCGTATCGTAAAACGCGATGAAACTTTCTCTCTGATTTTTTTTCTCCCCGAAAGCCAATATATGGAGTTGGAGTTGGCGTCGGAGGGCCACCAGGGGGCCCACGAGGTAGGGGGGCGCCCCCAGGGGGGAGGGGCGCGCCCCCCACCCTCGTGGACAGGGTGTGGGCCCCCTGGCTTTCATCTTTGGCGAGGATTTTTTATTATTTATTCTAAGGTGTTCCGTGGAGTTTCAGGACATTCCGAGAACTTTTGTTTTCTGCACATAAAACGACACCATGGCAATTCTGCTGAAAACAGCGTCAGTCCGGGTTAGTTCCATTCAAATCATACAAGTTAGAGTTCAAAACAAGGGCAAAAGTGTTTGGAAAAGTAGATACGACGGAGACGTATCAACTCCCCCAAGCTTAAACCCTTGCTTGTCCTCAAGCAATTCAGTTGACAAACTGAAAGAGAAAAAGAAAAACTTTTACAAACTCTGTTTGCTCTTGTTGTTGTAAACATGAAAAACCAGCATTCAAGTTTCAGCAATTATTATGAACTAACCATACTCACAATAACACGTAGGTCTCACAATTACTCATATCAATAGCATAATCAGCTAGTGAGCCATAATAATAAAACTCGGATGACAACACTTTCTCAAAATAATCATAACATGATATAACAAAATGGTATCTCGCTAGCCCTTTCTGAGACCGCAAAACATAAATGCAGAGCACCTTTAAAGATCAAGGACTGATTAAACATTGTAATTCATGGTAAAAGAGATCCAGTCATGTCATATCCAATATAAACCAATAATAATGAATGCAAACAACAGTGTGCTCTCCAGCGGGTGCTTTTTAATAAGAAGGGTGATGACTCAACATAAAAGTAAATAGATAGGCCCTTCGCAGAGGGAAGCAGAGATTTGTAGAGGTGCTAGAGCTTGGTTTTGAAATAGAGATAAATTATATTTTGAGCGGCATACTTTCATTGTCAACATAACAACTAAAAGACGACGATATCTTCCATGCTAAACAGAGGCGGTTCCCAAACGGAATGGTAAAGTTTATACTCCCCCTCCTCCACAAGCATCAATCCATGGCTTGCTCGAAACAACGAGTGCCTCCAACATTCAACGGGTCCCAAGGGGAGTTTTGTTTGCAGTTATTTTGATTTAGTTTGCACGAAGCATGGGACTGGGCATCCCGGATACCAGCCATTTTCTCGTGAATGAGGAGAGGAGTCTACTCCTCTTGAGAATAACCCGCCTAACACGGAAGATAAGGGTAGCTCTAGTTGACATATGAGCTATTCGAGCATGCAAAACAGAATGTTTATTTGAAGGTTTAGAGTTTGGCACATACAAATTTACTTGGAACGGCAGGTAAATACCGCATATAGGAAGGTATAGTGGACTCATATGAAACAACTTTGGGGTTTAAGGAGTTTGGATGCACAAGCAGTATTCCCGCTTAGTACAGGTGAAGGCTAGCAAAAGACTGGGAAGCGACCAACTGAGAGAGCGACAATAGTCGTAAACATGCATTAAAATTAATTCACACCGAGTACAAGCATGAGTAGGATATAATCCACCATGAACTTAAATATTATGAAGGCTATGTTGATTTGGTTCAACTACATGCGTGAACATGTGCCAAGTCGAGTCACTCAATTCATTTAAAGGAGGATACCATCCTATCATACCACATCATAATCATCTCAATAGCATGTTGGCACGCAAGGTAAACCATTATAACTCATAGCTAATCAAGCATGGCACAAGCAACTATAATCTCTAAATGTCATTGCAAATATGTTTACTTCATAATAGCTGAATCAGGAACGATGAATCATCATATTTACAAAAACAAGAGAGGTTGAGTTCATACCAGCTTTTCTCTTCCCAATAAGTCCATCATATATCATCATTATTGCCTTTCACTTGCACGACTGAACGGTGTGTATAATAATAAGAGTGCACGTGCATTGCACTAAGCTGGAATCTGCAAGCATTCAACTCAAGAGAGAAGACAAGTAATATGGGCTCTAAGTTAAATAAACGATCATGCATATAAGAGCCACTAAGCATTTTCAATATAGTCTTCTCGACCCCCAAAGAAAAGAAAAGAAATAAAAACTATTTACACGGGAAGCTCCCAACAAACAACAGAAGAACGGGAAATATTTTTGGGTTTTCTTTTTAATGACTACAGCAAAGAAATAAACTACTACTAATTTTTTGGCTTTTCTTAAGGTTTATCAAACACACAAGAAGAAAGCAGGAAAAAGAAGATAAACTAGCATGGATATTACAGTGAAAAAGTATGAGCACCGACATCTAGCAATGAGTGTGTGTGAACATGAATGTAATGTCGGTGGGAAATACGTACTCCCCCAAGCTTAGGCTTTTGGCCTAAGTTGGTCTATTGCCAGGGATGGCCTGGCGGATATCCGTAGGTGAAGCTGGGGTCGTACTGCGATGCAGCGGCTATCGCCGCCTGAGCTGTAGCGTGGAGTCGAGCAGCCTCCACTCTCCTTTCGTACTCATCTGCCTCCTCTCTGGTAATAATATATCTTCCTCTCGCCTGAAAATCAAAGAAGGTAGGAGCAGGAAGAGCAACACAGACCACATGTTGTTTGTTAAAGATTAGTCGATACTGGTAAGGTGGTCCAGTCCTCTCAACGAACTGGTGAGAAAACATAGGATCAAGATCTAAATAAGAAGAGAGTAACTCCATATCACCCTCACGAATGTCTACATCAAGAAAATTAGCTAAGCGGGTTGCATAAATTCCTTCAAAGAAATCTCCGTTATGCCTATTCTAATGCAACCTACGAGCTACAATGGCGCCCATATGATAAGATTGGTCTCCTAACGCAGCACTTCTGAGAATGCTGAGATCAGGGGCACACATGTGACATGCTTCATCCTTAGCAGTTATACATCTACCAATGAAGAGAGCAAAATAATGTATAGCAGGAAAGTGAATGCTCCCTAAAGTGGCCTGCGCTATATCTCTAGATTCCCCCACAGTTATTCTAGCAAGAAAGTCTCTATATTCAGATTTAGGGGGATCCCTTATACTACCCCAAGATGGAAGTTTGCATGCAAGAGTGAAATCCTCTAAGTCCATGGTATAAGATTTGTCATAAAGGTCAAACATGACTGAAGGAGAATTACGCGAAGTTGAAAAATCAAACCTCCCTACAAATGAACTTGTGAGGTCACGATACTGTGGGCATTTATCAGCTTCAAAGTCCTCAAGATCGGCATTACGCAAATATGCGTAGAATTCTTCTTTAATTCCCACTTGATTCATAAAATTTTCCGAAGGCCATTCACAGGGCCTCACGAGTGCGTCTCTTGGTGGTTCCTCGTCAGCATCACGTATTGCAAGCCTAGGACCTTGCTTACTTGAAGGACCACCTTGGAACATCCTCCTAAGCATATTGTTTCCTCTCCCCTCGTAGTTGAGGGCAAAATAGTAGTTTGATCATCTTTCAAGTTCTTCATAGTGACCAGCAGATATAAATCCCAAGTGACTCAAAGAATAGAGCTATGCTCCCCGGCAACGGCGCCAGAAAAAGGTCTTGATAACCCACAAGTATAGGGGATCGCAACAGTTTTCGAGGGTAGAGTATTCAACCCAAATTTGTTGATTCGACACAAGGGAAGCCAAAGAATATTCTCAAGTATTAGCAGCTGAGTTGTCAATTCAACCACACCTGGAAACTTAGTATCTGCAGCAAAGTGTTTAGTAGCAAAGTAATATGATAGTGGTGGTAACGGTAACAAAAGTAAAGACAGTAAAAGTAATATTTTTGGTATTCTGTAGTGATTGTAACAGTAGCAACGGAAAAGTAAATAAACGAGAACCAGTATATGGAAAACTCGTAGGCACCAGATTAGCGATGGATAATTATGTCGGATGTGGTTCATCATGTAACAGTCATAACATAGGGTGACACAGAACTAGCTCCAGTTCATCAATGTAATATAGGCATGTATTCCGTATATAGTCATACGTGCTTATGGAAAAGAACTTGCATGACATCTTTTGTCCTACCCTCCCGTGGCAGCGGGGTCCTATTGGAAACTAAGGGATATTAAAGCCTCCTTTTAATAAAGAACCAGAACAAAGCATTAACACATAGTGAATACATGAACTCCTCAAACTATGGTCATCACCAGGAGTGGTCCCGATTATTGTCACTTCGGGGTTGCCGGATCATAACACATAGTAGGTGCTATAGACTTGCAAGATAGGATCTAGAACACACATATATTCATGAAAACATAATAGGTTCAGATCTGAAATCATGGCACTCGGGCCCTAGTGACAAGCATTAAGCATAGCAAAGTCATAGCAACATCAATCTCAGAACATAATGGATACTAGGGATCAAACCCTAACAAAACTAACTCGATTACATGATAAATCTCAGCCGACCCATCACCGTCCAGCAAGCCTACGATGCAATTACTCACGCACGGCGGTGAGCATCATGAAATTGGTGATTGAGGATGGTTGATGATGACGACGGCGACGAATCCCCCTCTCCGGAGCCCCGAACGGACTCCAGATCATCCCTCCCGAGAGAGATTAGGGCTTGGCGGCGGCTCTGTATCGTAAAACGCAATAAAACTTTCTCTCTGATTTTTTTCTCCCCGAAAGCCAATATATGGAGTTGGAGTTGGCGTCGGAGGGCCACCAGGGGGCCCACGAGGTAGGGGGCGCGCCCAGGGGGAGGGCGCGCCCCCCACCCTCGTGGACATGATGTGGGCCTCGTGGCCTTCATCTTTGGCGATGATTTTTCATTATTTATTCTAAGGTGTTCCGTGGAGTTTCAGGACATTCCGAGAACTTTTGTTTTCTGCACATAAAACAACACCATGGCAATTCTGCTGAAAACAGCGTCAGTCCGGGTTAGTTCCATTCAAATCATACAAGTTAGAGTCCAAAACAAGGGCAAAAGTGTTTGGAAAAGTAGATACGACGGAGACGTATCAGCAGTCATGGGAGAAGATGTCCATTTCGGAATTCAGAGGCGACATAGGGTTTCGGGACTTGCAATTATTCAAAGATGAAATGTTAGCTAAACATGCGTGGCGGCTTTTGGTCAAGCCTGATACTTTGTGTGTGTGAGTCCTAAAGGGACATTATTTCCCGAACGGGGATTTTTTGCAGGCCGCTTCCCCTGCGAGTTCATTGGCAAGGTGGAAAGCTACTTGTGTTGGACCTGATGCTCGCAAGAAGGGTTTAGTTCAAATAATTGGGAATTATATGACCACTAAGATATGGCATGACAATTGGATATCGGGTACAGTCTCCCTAAAACCGATTACATGGTTATCAGAGGCTCGGGGTTCAAATTGTTGCTAATTTATTAGAAGAAGAGACAGGTGACTGGAATATTAACCTAGTTCGACGAATTTTTATTGCTCCGGTTGCATATGCTATCCTAAGCATGCCTCGGCCAAGTACCAATATTGATAATTTCTGGGCATGGGAGGTTGAGAAGAACGAAGTATTTTCAGTTAAGTCAGCTGCTGGATCACAAGTTAGCTCAGTTAAATGAGCCAAGCACCTCTCCGTATGGGGAGGCGGGTTGGAAGGCATTGTGGAGACTATGGTTCAGCCCAAAATTTGAATCTTCTGGTGGAGGGCAATGAAAAACCTTCTGCCATCTTCATCTAATCTGCATTGGAGACATGTCGGAAAAAAATGCACACTGCCCTATGTGTGGCAAATTAGATGTAATGTTATTTCATGCTCTGACTCAATGTGATCATGCATTGTTGTTTTGGAATGAAGCTGCAGATTTCTTCAACATGAAGGTGCCTCGGCCACATCTCTTGAAGTGGAAGCAAGATCTGTTGGACACTGCTTTCCTGAAGAAGGAGCGCGTTGCAGTAGTTATTTCAGTGATGTGGGCAATTTGGAGCAATAGAAATAAGTATACGGAGAAGCTCAATACCAGCCACTGAATATCAATGGAGTTGATGCGTGGATTACATCACTTGATATTCCAAGGGGTGATACAGGTGGACATGAACTCGTAAAGGAACGTTGGAAGGTACCACCGCGGGGCTGGGTAAAACTGAACTGCGACAGGGCGACCGACCAGGCCACGGGAGATGCAGGAGCCGGAGTGGTGGCTAGGGATGATTGGGGTCCTTCTTATTTGCGAGATGCTCTAAATACCCTGCTAAGGAGGACCCATTCATGGCTGGAATCCTAGTTTGTCGTGATGGTATGGAAGTTGCTATGGTAGATCGTTATCACATGTGATCGTGGAATCAGATTGTCCGTCAATTTGCACAATATGGACACTAGGAGACGACATGCACTACTAGAAAACAGGGCTTTCGTTCGGGCCAGATAATCCCATTAGTCCCGGTTGCATTATGAATCGGTACTAATGTGAGCATTAGTCCCGGTTCGTGCGGCTAAAGGCATTAGTCCCGGTTCAAATGAGCCCTTTAGTCCCGGTTTGAGACATGAACCGGGACTAAAGAGCATTGCACCCTTTAGTCCCGGTTCGTATCTCAAACCGGGAC